>OX375876.1:50635424-52073758 GCA_947359465.1 Metellina segmentata | reverse complement strand
AAAACACGTCCCCCCCCTCTTTTTTTTAACGTTATGTGCACTGTGTGCACCCAACGGAAAAAAATTAGGTGCACAATTTTATTTTCATGTGCGCAGTGCACCTGTGCACCAGGGTATTTCGAGCCCTGGGTTAACCTTTATTGTGGTTGTCTCGCCGACGTATCTCGTTATTGTCAAAGCTGACAAAATCTGATGAACAAGATATATCCCCATTATCTGAAAGTTAACCAGATCTTGATTTCATTAAAAAAAAAAATCAGCAGTGAAAAAAATGTATCAGATCTTGATCGAGATATCTCATCGAAACTACGTGGAGGAATAAATCTGTCTGGGCTTCAAATGTCCTCACGTTGATGTGGTGTAGAAGTCTGCAGATTGAAGTGCCAATTCAGATGTGACTGCGTCATCTGACCGTGGTTCAAAAATACTACCAACTACCTTGAATACAACGCGCCTTTTTATTTCAAACAGACAAGTCCCCCTTCCCGCTGTATTACTTTTTTCCTTATTCTCTAAAAAGCGCGATTTATCGAGTGGTTACTGCTTATCCATCTGTAAGAGGATTCGTATTTTTATTCTTACGTTTTGGTACAAGTTTGATATCGGACTCTTGTCTTTTCTGTTTTATACAAATGGAGTTCAATTCATACGAAGGGGTTCATTGTATCTTAGAATTGGGAATTTAAAGATCACATTTTGAACGGTCTGTCTCGTTGTTATAAAGTGATGTATTGATAATATAAAATGATCTCTTGTCTCTGGTAAGCGTTTTAGACGAACAAATAGCACACTTGCTGTCATCTCTTAAGGTTTTCGTTGTGGTTTAATCCTTTACATAAATTTTTTACACTTCCAATATTGTATTGAAAACCTGTGAACATAAATACGGGTAATCATGCCTGTTTTAACGTTAATCGTCACGAGGTATTTCAGTAGTGTAATATTGCTTTTACACATTGCAACACACATGAGAATCGATAACCAAATCGATTGATTGAATCGATATGGTTACTCAGTCGGAAACGAATCTACTAGTCCTCCTTGCATTATTTTAAATCAGTATTGATCAACTCGGCCAATAGAATCTCGGTAGGTGCTTAATTAATGCCGAACTGTAGCAACACAAGAGGTTATTGGCGACGGTCCAGGACCGATCCTTCATAGGAAAGATACGAAGACAAAGTGGGGAAATTTGGGGCAACGACAGATTTAACGTACAGTAGTTCCCCTTCTAGATGACGATATTTGGATAGATTCGAATTCCCAATCTTCAACTTGGTAATCTGTTGATCGTCCTTTAGGATCTGGGATTATTCTATTTGTCAAGATGATCAAAACTGGTTTGGAAATGTAATACAGAGGTAACTGGAGATTGCAGAGTTAATATAGGGCTATCATTCCCTAAGAGGATTAAATTATGCAACCAACATGAACAGGTAATCTGGATTACTGAAGCTACAGTACTGTAAAACACTACAGGGACCTGATTCCAAATCTGACGTACTTTGGAAGAAATTTTAATAATAAAACACATTATTTTACTTTAATATATAGAATTCATAGACTTGTGAACAAATTCATTACACATTTTTGAAACTGAAAATTATCAATCTTTAACTTCAAATGACGATTGCTTAAAAAACCATTTGATGCAGAGACCATAAGAGCCATATATTTTATCTATATTTTTGTGTATTAATATTCCTCCGTTTTTAATAGTTTAGTATATGCTTCGATTGAAAATAAGGGAAATGTGTCGAAACTGACTTGGTCAAAATTGTTTTTCTAAAAATCTTCACACCAATAAAAATATCGAAAAGATTTTGATAGATTCGTAAATTGTACATTTCTGACGAAACCATATAGTTTACAAACTATCGATACCGCCAGTTGTAATCGGTGAAAGTTTCAAATGCTTCTTAACTTCGATTTCAAACGATCCGCTGATCATTCTACTCACAAGAAAAATAGAGGTTAGTAACTATCGCATGCGAACCTAGTTTTGCAGTTATACCCGTATTTCAAGGTCTATTTTCGAAGTAGGTATGAACAAATGGAATCTTGTTTACCCGAATGATGATTATTAGCCTTTTTTTGTACATCAACTTAAAGCATAAAATCTATATCCGTAATGAGATCAATCGCGCTACTTCGGTTGTTATGGTTACAGTCAGCAACACACAGCGTATGGATGATGCGACGTGTTTTGAAAAGGTAAATCGACACAAACTCTTACCAAATTCGTGAAAGCTTCCCCAGCACTTCTTCAACTTTGTGCTCCTATTTTATCTGTGGCGTAACATTTATTTCCCCATGTAATTACGTATTTGTGTCAAAATAAGTGATTGAATTCCTACTTTTACTACTATGGAAAATATCTGGTTCAATCTGCATTGCTTTAACCACTTTTTGTCACAGTTTCTTCATCTATAACCTTCGTGTGGTATTTGAACTGACTAGATCATTATGGACAGCAAAACTCGTCATTAGAAGATGGTTGGATTTTGAGGTATGTTATGGCGGAAGGGCTATATTTGGCCTAGATGTGCCAGACACTAGACATAAAATATAAAGAAATAAACACACATGCAATGAAAGTTTTACTGACACTGGAGAGATGAAGGGATAATCGTCATTAGAACAACTATGACCAGGACTTGATGGACAAGATATCTCGTAAGTAGAAAACAGACCAGATCTTGATCTCATCACCATAAAAAAATTAGCAATATCTTGATGACGGGGCATCTCATCATTTGCAAAGTTAGTCACATCTTGATCGACGAGTTATCTCGTCGAAACAACTTGGAATGTTAAATAAATGTATAAAATAACGACAACAGTGACAAAGCTAAGCCATCTTTACCTTTAAAAAGTTTTCTTTAAAGACCTGAAAGTTTAAATCTTTTCGAAAGTGGTGTGTGAAGATTTAAGGTCAACAAAATCGACAATCGAGTCCGACAGGATTCATTACGTGTCCATTAAGACATAAATCGGATCGGAGTTATTTCCCATATTTTTCATAATCCTGCAATGTGTTCGGAACCATGTTCCTTCTTGCAATTACATCCTGGGTCGAACAATCTAGAACAAAGCTCTTAGCACTTTGTTCGATGCATCGGTCCCAAAGGTCGCGAATCGAGAAATTTAAGCGGAAAGGTTTAGGCCTCGTCACTGAGTTTCCTGTTTCGAGCTTAAAGAAGCGAAAAGAACATTTCACCTCTTCTATAATTCGAGTTGATAGAGTATCTCCTTTGATCCGATTACCTCCCATTCGTTCTTTGTACGACAGTTTGAGGATCTTGTCCGTCAATTAGCAGGAACGGATGAACGCGTTCACTCACTTACTAGTTCTTCAAAGTCATTAGGTGAGGAGGGAGGTAGTTGATTTTACGTCACAATGAAGCAATACATCGGGTTATTGGTGACGGTCGAAGATCAATTTCGAAGGAAGGTTTTGAGACCCATAGACATGATATAGAAGTAGACATTGCTAATGAAAGAAGCCTCAGAAAGTTTGAATAGTGTCGAATAGAACACGTGTTGGCCTTAAAGGGGGCTCTTGCGTGTTAAATCTGCCGTGGCATCAAATGTCCTCATGTTGAATTGGTGTTATAGTTTTGAGAGGGATGCTAACTCAGATGCTGCACTCGGCATGTTACCGTGGTTCAAAATTATGATGTATCCTCGAACCTTTCCCGTCGAGATTAATCTCGGACCCTCGCCAATGGCCCATTGTGTTGATCCAGTGTGAATTTAATTTAATTACCTACCTACGAATAACATCTTTAAAAATTCATCATTTTACCCCCAAATCTTCACAGTAATAAAAAGACATCTAACTTCCACCAACACTGAACTTCACAGTAATAAAAAGTACCTACATGTGCATTTAGCAGGTCAAATTTTTAATTTCCTATTAAAAAAATAATTTATCACTCAGCTCTAATCATCGTATACCTTTTAGGGCCTAGGAAAAAAAGGGTTGCGAGTTCGAATCCAACTATATAAAGTCGTGTACAAAGGGACTGGTGTCCGTTAAATCTGTCGTGACCTCAAATTGTTTGGACGTTTGGAGAGGGGTGCCAGTTCCAGGTTTGACCTCGTCATATGACCCTAGTTCAAAATTACGTGTTGTCCTTTTATTTTGTTTTTCGGGGGTTGATCTCGGACCGTCACCAATAGCCCATTGTCTTGTGCTCCAGTGCTACGTTAATGACATATCAACCTACCTTATACGTTGTGAGAATTTTTTTTTACCGCAAGCCCTTTCTAGCGTAAGAACCCCATGATAGAGTTCTGTTGTAATACTATTTTATGGTGTTAAATTTAGGGACTCTCCATAACTCAGGTCATGGTTAGATAATATGAAAAAGTAGGGGAGTAAAAAGGTGGCCAAAATGCACTGTGTAGTTTTATATGTATCATAATTTTCATGCACATGTAAGCGGAAAAGAAGATAATGTTTAATGTTTTCTATCAATAAATTAATTACTCTGGGGAATATACTTCCAAACTTTGTTTTTGTAATTGATTTCATGAATGAAGTTAATCAATAACAATTTTATTTTATTGACATCAATTTCATTAAATGTTCTCTCAATGAGATTTGCTTTCTTTGAAGTATAGAGGTTTCTTTATTCAAACATTTTGTACAAGAAATAATTATCTGGTAATTGGTAATTTTTTGTTAACGTCGTACTAGAGCAACACAACGGGCTATTGACGACGGTCCGGGATCAATCCCTTAAGGGAGAGATCCGAGGACACAACACCTCGTAATTTTGAACCACGGTCAGATGACGAAGCAACACCTGAGCTGGCACCCCACTCTCCAAATAATTATCTGAAAAGCGTTTGCCTAACCAAACCCCTAAATGTTTGTTTTGGCAACGTGGTAAGCTAGTTGGAAGAGTAACGCATTAGCAACCGGAGAGTTTAGAGTTGGAAACTCGGTCCAACCAAAGAGTGTCGTGTAATCGGTATCTGATACAAGTTAAATACGTCGTATCCTCAAATATACTCACTTTGGCGTAGTGTGGAAACTTGAAGAGTGAGATCTCCAACTAACCTATCCATCTAACCGTGGTTCAAAATTACGAGTTGTCAGGTGTTGTCGTCGGATCTTTACTTTAGGGATTGATCTCGGCCAATAGCCTGTTGTGCTGTTCCTGTGTGACGTTAATTAGAATACCTACATCTAACTAGAAAATAAATCGTTGAAAGCTACTAAACCTTTTCAGCTTTGAGGAATCAACTGCTCTTGGAAAAAAACAAATCGTTCTTTTATATAACTATGGTGGGGTTTCTTTCCTCTGCAAACGTTTTAGATTTCTAAGCACTGAAAACAAGAGGCCTCTTGAATAAAATAAAAGGACATAAAACCCAATTTATCGAATGGCTCCCAGTACTTAATCATGGGTCATGAAATCATTAAAAGCTTTAATGACCACTGTACTTTAATGAGGCGAATAAAGCCTTTTTATGGAAATAAAAACATTCCACGATGATTGCATGACGTACATCTGGTATAATGATCCCTGGTGAAGTTAAAATAAGTCTGTGTGATAAACCTTGAAAATCGATGCTTGTCCTACATTTTTGTAGGACAACTCTCTTATTTAGTAGGTCACAGTATTTAAATGGCATTTGAATTTAAAGACATTGTTCCACTCCTACAAAACTGGATTTGTTTTGTGCTTGAATTTGAACTTAACATATATTAAATGTTCAAAATTTCATGATGCAAAACAAGATTTTCAAGTTTTTTCCATGAAAAATTTGTTTTAATTTGTGGTAGCTCTCTTGTGCGGATTTTTCAATCATATTTGACTGATTGTTGTTTTATTGGGATATATTCATCGACCTTAAAATGAAATAGACGGAGCATGCGACCGCAGTTTTAAGTGATTTCTTCCAATTGCTCGGTTTGAAAATGTGTCCGTGGTTGTGGGTAAAAGCAGGACTCCTAAACTATTAATTGGTTAACGTGACTATCCACCGTTATTAAAAACACTAGTATGCGCTTCTATAGCCAATCGGAAAAGTCGATTTGTGATTTACCCTTCAGAGATCTTACGACAGCGACTCCACCCACATGATCCGTCTATTTCATTTTAAGGTCGATGGATATATTGTGATGACGTCACACAGTGAATTAAACAATGAAACTCATGTAGGTATACCCTATGCATAAAAATGTTCATTCTTATTAATTTTACATTTAGCAAGAGGGACATGTATAAGTTCCAAAAACTTTGCTATATATGCTGCATAGTATATAAATATCACATTTTTTCAAATTCTTTTCGAGTTACAATTTAGTTCAAAAGAAATTTTGTTACGAAATTTGTGTTTCGCTTGTATTGTTGAATTACTTTGAAATAAACAGTGAGAAAGCTTCTTTTTAGCATATATCCCAATCTTGTTTTGTGTAAAATTCAAAATCTAAACACCTTTCTGATATCGCTGCCTTAAGCCTTGGTCTAATTGAAAGCGCAAGGCGAGACACGCGCAAATCAATCAGAACGGATTCACCGCTTGCACCGGTTCCTCTGATTGATCAGCACGTGTCGTTTTACTTCTTGGGCTTCTTATTTGACCACGCTTTAGAATGTAATGGGAGTAACCTGGTTATTTGGTTTTAAAAATCTATTGTTTTTGGAAGTTTAATGTAGAAAACGTTTTAAGAGGTTACGCAAACAAAAATCCGTTCTTCAGCCAGCAAACTCCGGCGATACTTCTATCATGTTTAGACATAGACTATTAGAGTCATCCCTGCGATTCTTTCATCCAATACACGTAATTATTTTGTATTTATATGATCTGTGAGGAAAAATACTACATTACTCTAAATTTTCATAATGTTCATAGATTAAATTCATTAGACATTTTATCTCCTATGTTAGGCTTTCACTTTACAATGAAACGGATGTAGTACATGAAAACACATTTATATATAAATATAAAATATGGATCCTGAACTCTACTTTGTTTGGTTTGAAACCTGTGGCATCCCTAGTTTTCTACTGAAGGTACATGACTAGTTGACAACCACGGTCAGATGACGGTCCATCAACGTCTAAGTGACTGAAAATGCCATTCTCACAAGTCTTATAGTCTGGAGTGTATAGTTGTGATTTACTTCCTTAACTGTACTTCGGTTGGGTTGTCTCCCTTTGACATCCCTGGTTTTACACTGGATGTAAACAAAGAGAGGTCGACATCAAAATTTCTTCACAATGGGAAAAGCCTCCTCCGTTAATTTAAAACTGTCGCTCCTAATTTTAGGTGCCTTTAGAGTCAGGATTCTTAGAAGTTGCTCGCTCGTCCAACTTCACAAATTAACCTAAGGATACTATAGTTTTTCGCCAGGTCATGTCCTATCTATTACTACGTCCATAGGTTTGTACTCCTAGGTAAATCTGTAAGCTCATTCGGATCCGATAATTCTCTCGTGCACTACCCCACAGAATGTCTGTTCACAGAGTCCTGTCATGGCAGACACCCTTTATTCAGACGACTTTAACGTCGTGTAGAGAAGACATTCCTTTGAAGAGGTTGTAGGAGCCAAATATCCAAATTGCAAATTTCCAAGACGTGGGGTTGCTGGGATTTCCTAACGTGCACCCCACTTTACGGGTACGTGAAGCAATACGTCTCCATGTGTATGTGGGAACATATGCTCGTTGAATCTGTCATGGCCTCAAATGTCCTCACGCTGTTGCAGATTGCATATCATGTTGCTGCTCTGGTGTTGGTTTTCGTCATCTGATAAGGGTTAAAAATGACGATGTGTTGTCCTCGGACTTTTCCAATACGCTTTATCCTGGACTATAACAATATCCCCTTCTTGTACCGTAGCTCCAGTGCGACATTAATTTAAATACATACCAATTCGAATCATAGTTCCTGGTCTGCTTAGTCCTCTTTTACCAAAAGCATCCACATAGTAATAAATAAAATTGAATTAAAGTTTCGGAACTTCTCTGTAACTGTATGTAGCCACTCAACAGCCATAAAGAATCACCGTTGCCCATTGGGTTGGCTCCCACTGCGCTATCAACTGGCAAGTTGTAGGTGGCGCAGGTTTGGTTCCTGTAGTTTACACTGTGCGTATTTCTCTTTAGTTTCAGTACATTTTAACGTGAATGGGTTTATTAATTGACTTTGACTGTGTTGCGTTTTGTGCAGCTTGTCCAAAAGATGGTACTCGCTCCATAAAACGCTATTTCTATTGCTAGCATGGCGATGTGTAGGAAGGTATTTTAATTAACGTCACACTGGAGCAACACAACGTGTTGTTGGAGACGTTATGGGATCAAACCCGAATGGATAGATCCAAGGACAATACCACGTAATTTTGAACCACGGCCAGATGAGGATGTCTAACCAGAGACCATTGCAGATTTAACGTGCACCAAACCTTTTGTACACGACAGTAATTGGTTGGATTTGAGCTCGCAAACCTCCGTTACTCTTCCAACCAAGCTATCGTGGCCCTCATGGCGATTGGAATTTAAAATAAGTCTAACACGCAACAGGACATTTTTTTTAACACCGACATTTATTAGCAAACTTGTGTCTTGTGCATTAGCTATAAATTCACCTGAGTATGAAACTATTGATTAATTAGTAAGCAGTGAAACCATAAATTATATTTTTTCTCCACTATCTCATGATACATTCTATTTTTTTTTTACTCCAGTTCAGTTTTGACTGGTATCCACCCAAAACGACGACACGCAAAACGGCAATTAGCACCGGTACTTATTGGAATTGATGATGTTAAAACTCCTTTTTGCAAACAAGTACTCAGTTTTTAAAAAATTTGAAATAGAAAGTGTACAATTAGGAGGAACTTTCAAATGAATGGATGACTTTAATTGGGATTCCTATGTTGGGATTGCTGGTATTTTTTCTTCGGTCATGTAATTCGTGAAATTTAATGAACTGTAAATAATAAAGACCTATCGTAAGGCGAATTTTTGAGTATATCTACATAGTCTGGATCTCATCGTATAAATAGTCGCAATATTGAGAAATCAATGGCAGGTTTCGTTTGGAAATTTGGTTTTCGTAAACATCCACTGATCTTATCCTCTGATGAGGACTAGATCAGTTGATCAGTCTAGCCAAATGCCGCCGTGCACACGGAGGCTGATGCAACTTAAATCTGCTGTGTCTTGAAATGTCTTCAAGTTGTCGTGTTATGGAAGTTTGGAGAATGTGATGCTAGCTCAATTGTGAACCTCGTTGTCTGTTGTTTCAAAATTACGAGGCGTTATCCTTAAATACTAGCCTATTATGTTTCTCCAGCGCGACATTAATTAACTTTTTACCTACCTCTATTCAGCTTCAAAGGCAATATGTCGTCTTCAGAATGCATAATTATCTTATACTATTATAAGAGTACTATTAATTTTCAAGAAGCTTTTATCATCAAAACATATTTGAAAAATCATACAACTGTCCTATTTGTCCGACGATCAGTACTTTTCCTCCACTTGTACGACTTCAGTGGTGTTCAAGATATGATGTAATTTGGGCTGGAGTAATTATGAACTAATGAAAATTAAATAGATACTAGGGGGCCTACCCCCTGCTCGCTAACGCTCGCCAACCCCCGGAGGATTGCTTCGCAATCCTCATTGGTTCGCTGCGCGAACCTATGCTCGCTTCGCTCGCCTCAATGAAGACATGTGTCCTAGCAGAAGGGATTGTTTACAAAATATGTTATTAAAGAAATGTTTTTCAAATCTAAATTTGCTGTATTACAGAAAAAATATATACAGTATCTCTAAAATCAGAATTCAAATGAAAACTTTGTGCAAATTTTGACTCGAAATGTGAGCGTTGCTTTGGAAATTGAATACCCAGCATGTTGTTTGTGTGTACATTTTCCCAGCACTCAAACGACCCACACTTTTTCATTGAGTTTGTTGCCGAAAGTTGTAGTGCAAGCGTCTTGTTGAACTATAATTGTTGGCCATGAAAAGGACCGTTTTTTAAATGGCCCTGAAAAGATCCTCCGCTTTCTTTGATTTCTATTATAAATTAACTGCAACAGCTCATTAAAATTTCCTCTTTTTTTTCCAATAAAATTTCATCCGATAACGCTATAAATTCAATCGATGCGCGAGACTTCGCGATAAACAAACAATCGTACAGTGTTGCCACAACGCGATTACAAATAACGTCTTTTTTGCGTGCCACGTAAGAGAATTATATATACTAGGGGGCCCGCCACCTGCTCGCTAACGCTCGCCAACCCCCAGAGGATAGCTTCGCAATCCTAATTGGTTCGCTGCGCGAACCTATGCTCGCTTCGCTCGCCTCAATGAAGACATGTGTCCTAGCAGAAGGGATTGTTTACAAAATATGTTATTAAAGAAATGTTTTTCAAATCTAAATTTGCTGTATTACAGAAAAAATATATACAGTATCTCTAAAATCAGAATTCAAATGAAAACTTTGTGCAAATTTTGACTCGAAATGTGAGCGTTGCTTTGGAAATTGAATACCCAGCATGTTGTTTGTGTGTACATTTTCCCAGCACTCAAACGACCCACACTTTTTCATTGAGTTTGTTGCCGAAAGTTGTAGTGCAAGCGTCTTGTTGAACTATAATTGTTGGCCATGAAAAGGACCGTTTTTTAAATGGCCCTGAAAAGATCCTCCGCTTTCTTTGATTTCTATTATAAACTAACTGCAACAGCTCATTAAAATTTCCTCTTTTTTTTCCAATAAAATTTCATCCGATAACGCTATAAATTCAATCGATGCGCGAGACTTCGCGATAAACAAACAATCGTACAGTGTTGCCACAACGCGATTACAAATAACGTCTTTTTTGCGTGCCACGTAAGAGAATTATATATACTAGGGGGCCCGCCCCCTGCTCGCTAACGCTCGCCAACCCCCAGAGGATAGCTTCGCAATCCTAATTGGTTCGCTGCGCGAACCTATGCTCGCTTCGCTCGCCTCAATGAAGACATGTGTCCTAGCAGAAGGGATTGTTTGCAAAATATGTTACCAAAAAAAATGTTTTTCAAATCTAAATTTGCTGTATTACAGAAAAAATATATACAGTATCTCTAAAATCAGATTTCAAATGAAAACTTTGTGCAAATTTTGACTCGAAATGTGAGCGTTGCTTTGGAAATTGAATACCCAGCATGTTGTTTGTGTGTACATTTTCCCAGCACTCAAACGACCTACACTTTTTCATTGAGTTTGTTGCTGAAAGTTGTAGTGCAAACGTCTTGTTGAACTATAATTGTTGGCCCTGAAAAGGACCGTTTTTTAAATGGCCCTGAAAAGGACCGTTTTTTAAATGGCCCTTAAAAGATCCTCCGCTTTCTTTGATTTCTAATAATAAACTGCAACAGCTCGACTAAAATTCATTTTTTTTTCAATAAAATTTCATCCGATAACGCTATAAATTCAATCGATGCGCGAGTCTTCGCGATAAACAAACAATCGTACAGTGTTGCCAAAACGCGATTACAAATAACGTCTTTTTTGCTTGCCACGTAAGAGAATTATATATATAGATAGATGAAGTTTAAATTTACACCATCTAAACTTAAGCAACTATAATATAAAAACCAATAAAATATAAATAAATGCTTTAAAAATGATTTACTTGATTAAAATAAAAATGAATTACTTGAATTCACAATTCTTACATTTCTCTCAATAAAGTGATTACACATGTTTTACATAAAAGCTTTATGCAATATTTATATTATTACAATTATTGTATTTCTCCATAGATGCTATGCTGCACACAATCAAAATATGTATTATGGATACTTTAATGGCGTTTGCTCGCTTGCGTCTAGAAAGAATGGTAAGTACCATTTTTATTTTCATTTTCATATAGGTCAAAAATGAACACATTCAACAGCCAAAAGTAATATTTTACAGTCCATAGTGTCATAAGCGGTTTTAGAGACCATTCTATATTAATTTTCGGAGTTTGCTGTAACTATTTATATATCTATTTTATTGGAGTTGTTGCTATTATCAGGAGGAGATTAAAATAAAATAATACTCTTTAATGTGCTATAAAATCCTATTCCGAGGTTTTCTTAACAATGTGTGTCTTCTTTTATATTGCAGCAGTAGAAATGGGGATGATTATATTATCATTAGTTTACAGTAATAACGTATTTTCTATCAAAAAAGTGATTAAAATTGTGTTTAAAAGCTGAAAGCTTAATTCTTTATAAGTATATAAAAAAATTAACTTAATTTACAAGCATTCTATAAGAAATTCCGAGTTCGAAAATTGTTTTAGTATTTCTCATTGGAATTTATTATTAGTTATCTTAAAAATGTCTGATTTGTCAAAATAACTTTACAAAGGGAATAGTTACTGATAAAATGTTTAAATTTTAAATATCTATCACAGAGAGAGAGTTAGTAACTATCCAAAAGTTGATAAATCGCATCCAGTTCTAATATGCATACTGCAGGTTTGACCTACCTCAAAATTCTAACGACAAATTGATCAATTTACATTTTTCGGCAGAAAATATAATTTGGTTACTAAGGCCTTGATTCTATGTAAAATATATTCCTTCTTAACAAAACAAGACAATGTTATGGGCAATAGAGGCAACGTTGGAAGAGTCAAAGATTATCGACCGGAGAGTTGCGAGTTCAAAACTCGACCCACCCAAAGACCGTCATGTAATGCTCAGGGGGCTGGTACTCCTTAAACCTGTCTTGAACCGAATATTTTCATGTTGGCGTGATGTGGACCCTCGGAGAGTGGGGTATTTGCTCAGGTGTTGACCTCGTCATCTGACCGTGATACAAAATAACAAAGTGTTGTCTTAGGATATTTCCTTTGGGATTTATCCCGACCGCCAGTTGTATTGCTACAGTGTGGCGTTAAATTAACCACCTACCTATCCTCACAATATGTAGCACCCTATGAAAAACAGACATGATAAAGTACTAGATATATGCCACCACAATTTTGCTTCGTTGAGCCAGACGAACCATAACGCATCCACACGATTATGAAATACGTCTAGCAATATGAAACTTCGGTACCATGGTATTGCATCACGGTTTAACATAATCCTATCTTTTAATGGATAGAACGGGAATGCGTATTAAATTCTACGTTTTTGCATAAGGATTCCTATTTTAATCTTCTCTTTAAATATTTTCAGGCCTAAAAGTTTGTTTTTAAGGATTTTATTTTGTATTGTACGAGAGATTAAATTTTTTATGCTTTTGTTTGCGGCATGAAAAGTTTTCATGTGGTTAAACTTCAAAGATTTCTATTTCGTATAGAAATTCGTTTATTAAATTTAGAACTGGAGACATGGAGTTTAACCTTACGTTTTAAATAACAATTGACTTATAACTCTACGTATAGTAATTTAGAAATTAATCTGCACAGTAAGTGCAAAATTTGATGGAATGAGTTGGATATTGCACTTGTTTAGACGTATTTTCTGTAAAATTGATTATGGAATGAAGTAGTATAGGCTTCCTATTTTTAAACGTCATTATCAAATTTTGAACAGGAAACATAGAATTTAACCTTTCGTTTTATATAAAAATTGACTTATATATAACTCTATAGTAACTGAGAAATAAATCTGCATATTAAGTGTAAAATCTTATAGGATGAGTATGGATATGCATTTGTGACTAGTTTAGCCCAGTGGTTCCCAAAGTGGTCGCTACAACCCCCAGTGGTCCGTGAGACCGTTGAGAGGGTCTGTGGTAAATTAAAATTAATTTGGGGGTGCATGGACAACGTCGGGGGGGGGGTATGCGAAAGGTTTAATATGAAGTAAAATAATTGTGACCCGTTTTCATTACTATGAAAGTTAAAATAAATAAATTGAAAGCGATTTTTACTGTCCTGAGTAAAGAAATATTTTAATTAATTTTCTTATATCTTAAATTTGTGTCTTTTTTTACTGATAGCAGTATGATATGAGACTGAGAAAAAATGCAAATTATTTTGTGTTGAATTTTAAAATGTGGCTTTATTCTGTTATCAGGAAATAGTACAGTACTTATGTGCATGCTATGTAATAAAACTTTGTCAAACGAATCAATGAAACTTTTTAAGCTTAAGGAACATTTGACAAAAGTCCATAGTGCCAATAAAGATGAAGATTTACTTTTTTAAAACAGTCAAATAAAAGCATTTGAAAACACTGTTATTGCGACAACATATGAGCGAGATGACGATGGACTGCGTGCTTCTTATAACATTTCTTTACTGATTGCAAAGTCCGAATGCACTCCGCCATTGGTGAAGAACGTATTGAGGTAATACGCACCGCGCTGTATAAAACAGCTTTCGATGTTATAAGAATTTCACTGAGTAATGATACAGTACAAAGGATTGACTAAATGGCCCAGTGATTAGAAAATTCTTTATGGGAGTACTTAAAAACATCTGAATTCTTTTTGCAGCTTGACGCGGCAACTTTGTCAGGGAACTAAGCTTTACTTTCAGCTTTTGTAAGATTTGTAGCAGAAAAAAATTTCAAACACTTTATCAAATTTTTGGAAACTGATACGAAAGATGAAGCAAAATTTAATGAATTAAAAAGATTTTAAGATTTTAAAGCTATACCCTCGAGTAATATCATCTCCGTTGCTAAAGACGGTGCTCCGGCAATGGTAGGAAGACACCAAGGCTTTCTGGCATGCTGAAAACAAGCTATTATATGTACATTGTGTCATTCATCAACAACATTTAGTCGCCAATAATCTGAGTGAACGCTTTCATGGCTCACTAGATTATGTCATTAGAGAAGTTAAAAAAATCAAAAGGAATGCCTTAAATGAGAGATTATTTGCTTAACTTTGCTTGGAAAATGAAGATTATAATGGTTTACTACTTAGCATGGAAGTTCGTTGGTTATCTAAAAATGCATGTTTGGATCGATTTTATGCACTCTTTGATTCAGTGTTGGAATTTATGGAAAGTAAAGACAATGATTTGCGGCTCAATTGAATTAATTCAAAAAATGGCATAGCTTATATTACTCACTTATTTTCCAAATTTAACGAATCCAATTTAAAGCTACAAGGTTAAAAGTTAAATTTAATTAAAATTAAAAGCATAAAATTTGCGTTTGTAACAAAACATTTTTCTTACATAAATGATCAGAATGACGCTCGTCACATTTTAACACACGTTTCAAAGAAACATTATCTGCAGTTTCAGGTGCATACATCAAGGTGGCATCGAGCAATGACAACAACGACCTTAAGTTATTAAGTAGTCCTTTATTAGCAAAATTGCCCAGATTTGGATGTGCGAAAAATCAAGTTTGTAGAAAATATTTACCCGATCTCGGTCTCATCGAAAATCGCAGCATCCTGACTACACAATACCTCGTCATTAGCAAAATTGGTCAAATTTTCAATTACGAAATATCTTATTATAACCACTTGGAAGGTTAAATGGAGAACCGTGCAGTTTAGAAACATCAACGCTATTTAATTCACTCATTCAGGTGAAAAAGGATAAACCAGTTCCTTAGTAATTACGTTCATTTCTAAAAGGCTTCGATTAACAAGTGGATGTACATGAAATACTATAACATGGACTTCTGAAAACTATAACGGTCAAAATTGTGAGAGAGGAATTTATTTGGCCATTAAATAATAGCTTATTGCCACAGGAAATCAAGTTTCCCTAATGGTGGTTAGTAAAGTAAAGTACATGCATCAGTGCTTTATGTAAACTGATTTACAAATTATGTAAATTGATAACAAACATTTCAAATGCTGGAGTTGATAATTTTTACTAAGTAATAAAACTTAATGTCTGTCCAAATGATATTAACATTGTACAAAAGCACTTTTAAGAAGTTTCTATTTATAAATGGAATTTTTAATGATATAAGGCAACGATTTAATATGCACTGTTCAATCATTTTTTTTATCGTTAACAATATGTATTATGCGGGAAAATTTTTAATTATATAATTGTAACTAGGTGCTTGACTTTTAATCTGTTGACTATTGTATTCTTTTCAATATTTCTTTCAATCCATAGATGTGGATATTTAGTCGTCAAAAGTGACAGTAAATTAATCATCATATTTATAGTGTGATGACTATGATAATGCAGTAATTTTACTTACAATTGAACTTATTGTTCTTTCACATGTGTGGTACTTAGATAATAACTTCGCGTCTGCTTGATCTTCTAGACGCCACAGTATCAGACAATGAACTCTTCCTTCTTTTTGATCACTAATGCTTCTTTCTCTTTGAGCCCTTAGAAGAGGATTCTATTTCAGACATTCTAAAAGGATCTTCCTTTTTGTTTTAGACATTTCTCTACCATTCACGTTTGAAATTTTGTTTACTGTAGATAGGATTCTCATTTACATGAGCTTAACTTTACTTGAACGTGAATAAATGAAACGGTAAATTGTTCTTTTCCCCTAATCTTTCAAATACTAGGTTGAATGAGAAACGGAAGTGTAAATTGAAACTGAAATATGAATTTGCGATGCTCTTAAAACTTTTCTGATTAAATCTTTTTATTCGCTTACAATACCTCCTTATTCTTCTGAGTGATGTCTTGACGAGTTATCTCGTCATTGGAAGAAAACCCAACAGATTTTGATGGGCGTTACATCCGTCATTAAAAGGAAGCTGATCAGATACTTTTACGGACGAGATATCTCGTCCTTGGAAAAAAATTGACCAAATTTTGATGGACGAACTATCACGTCATTTGAAAAAACTATCTAGATTTTGATGGATGAAATATTCGTCATTGGAAGAAAACTGACAGCATATATATTCATCCTCTCATTAAGAAACACATGTTTTGAAGCATGTTTCGTTTTTCTACATTGGTAAAATTTTCTGACGCTACCCTAAAATAATTCTATGCTTGCATTGAATACATCTTCAAATCAACAAAAAATGTGTGTATATTATATTACTTTAAAAAAAATAAAATGTTTTATCTGAAAGTAATGCAGAATTTAATATGTTTATAATCACGGAAAAAGCGCTTTGAAAGGTAGAATCTTTCTTCCTGCAAAACTCTAAAATTTTTATATTACTCAGTTATACATTTTTATGATCATTATACAAACTCTTTACTTGAGCACGTTTAGATAAAATTATTACTTTTATTTTTAAAAAGATGTAGTATTTAAATTCAGTGTCAAAGGGGTTATTACAAATTAAATATGAGATGTGGTAGTAACATGATAACGTTTATTCCTTATCTAATTGATATTTAACAGTGCGGTATGTTTTATTTGTTTCTACAAAATAATATAAGCTTTATATAATTCTTGTGAATTGAGTTATACTTTTTTATAATTGTTCTATAGACTGTTCATTTGTGAAAATTTTTGCTTAGATCATGCCTTTTCTTTCTAAAAACGTTTTTAGAATCTTTAATATCTTCATTCCAAAAATATTGTAGATTGTAATATTTATACAGTATGTTAAATGGGTTATTATAAATTAGATATCAGATGCCATAATCTAGCCATCAGCCTATCTCTAAAGTTTGAAATACTTTATAAACAATAGCCTGTTAACTGACAAGTTTCATAACTCGATAACTATAATTTTTCTCGTTTCATAACATTTTATCTCTCTACTAGCAGAAATACCGGCTTTGCTCGGGTTTAATTAATAATACGTTAACTGAAAAGTCAACAACTAACTACCGAAGTTGATTTTAAGTTTTCGAGTGACTACGAATATTTCCGTGCATTCCTTTTCAGTAAAAATAGCGAATTTTCGGCTGATAGTCTTGTATTTAGTTTTCCTATGAATAAGTTTCATTTGTGCCATTCTTGTACCTAGTATGCGATAATTTCAAATTTCATCATCAATATGAGAAGATGGTGAGTTTAATCGTTGCAGCATTCGTTACTAATTTAGTTAGAAGCAAAGGCAATTTTTCTTGAAAATTTCATTCAGCGGCAGATGGAACAACGGAGCTTCTGTAAGATATATAAAGCAGATTTGACGTTTGTCTGTTTTCTATACAAATCCACCTTTTGGCCAATCTACACCACATTTGGAACACTTATATTTTAAAACCCTGTGGGTATGATAGGCTACATATTAACCCGCGTTCTATTTGTCCAAAGGGGTTAAAAATTTACGGCATTCGCAACTAATTTAGTTCGAAGCAAACGCACTTCTTCCAGAAAATTACATTCAGTGGTATGTGGAATAACAAAGCTTTTGTTAGAAATACATGTCATCAGAGTAGACAAATAAACCCAATCGATAAAATGTTTTAATAAACATAAGGTTGATTTTACAGCGCTTTTACATAAGAAAATCAATGCTTTCAACGAACGATTCACATGTATCTAAGTATGCGTAAAAACATCTTCAACAAATAGAGGTAAGCAACCTCGACTTTCTGTCTCTTAAGACATAAAATTTTAATTTTTTTAAATTACTTAGTGTGATTTAAGATCAACAAAGTCTTGTTAAAAATTCTCTATTCTCCAACACACATATAGTTTTAAATTGAACCCTTATAGTACTTTTTGAGATCAGAAATTTGGTTTCTAAATGGAAAGAACGTACCTATTTAGAATGACAGATGCAGTTAATTGACTATGGAGTACAGCTTTCAAAAACACCCATGAAACACGAAAAACAAATGAAATTTAATTTATATAACCGTCTTTCAATAAAAAGCTATATGAAATAAATTTGAACTACAACGTATGACCACCCGTTTTAATTTACCGTAGCTTATCTCATTTTAAAGATATTAAAAACAATTTTCTTGTCATTTTAAAATAACAAATTACACACTTAAAAAATATTTTGATTCGTAAATTTTATTTATTTTTATTATCTACTCGCTATTACGAATTCAACTAATTATTTAAAGAACGTTGGTGGAAATATACATATACCACCACGAAAGTACACATGTCTAGTGATATTTTGCAGGGAATAAATAAATAAAACCCAACTCCTAAATAATATTTCTGGAAAAGGTAGTATACCGGAAAAACATATGCGAACAGAAATAAAATTCCAATCCTTAAAATAGACAGAATTCTGAAAAAAAAATACCTGTTCCAGTGTTGAATTTCGACTTCCTGAAACAATTCTGAAGTTAAACAATTCGACAAAAACTTGAATAATATTGATAAAGACAATAATGATTTATAAGGAAAAAAGAACACATATTTATAATACTTGAGAATCCTCAAATATGACCGTAACCATATCGTTGTCAACTCAAATACCAAAGAAAGAGAAATATAAATCATATTAAAAAATTAAACATTAATTCTGAGGTTGCCAGATACCGAGTAACAAAATTACGATTTTATGATCAATGAGTTTATCGTTTGGGCTTTTCGCTCTCCATTACAAAATTTAAGTAAACGTAAAATTAACTGGTCTAAATATTCTCTTTCTCTCTCTCACTTCATCAATCAAATATTTATAAATTACTTACATTATAGGAAGTAATAAAAAGTCAGTTCAAACATAAATTTAAAAATTTAATTTGTTTAAAAATTGTTTTTCGATCAACGCTGGTACAGTAATCTGAGCTGCGTACAGCAATTGATTTTGATTCAATGTTTCAATTTATCGTTTGGGCTTTTTGTGCTCCGTTACAAAATGTAAGTAAATATAAAATTAAATGTTCTAAATATTCTTTATTCGTCATCAAATATCTATAAAAATTATTTTCATCATGGAAAGAAGTAAAAGGTCAGTTCAAACATGAACATTATAATTTAATTTATTTTAAAAAATGTATTTTTCGATCAACACTGGTAAAGCAATCTGAGATGCGTATAGCAATCGTTTTTAACTCAATGTTATTTCTATAGCGATTTCAATGTTGCTTTTGGCTTGGGTCATTTTAGGCCTCTTAGGATTCGAATTTTACAAAATCCTTTCTTAGTGCACCCCTACGGTATAAGAAGAATCACCCTGCTAAATTTTAGTTTCCTAGGATTTGTAGTTCTTGAGATACAGTGATGAGTGAGTGGAATTTGAATTATATATATATATATTTAGAACGTTATCACAAATGTAATGTTAAATTAATTCTATGTTATCCTAATTATTCATCATTGCGTTGTGTTAAGTTTCAGGTTCAATAAATTACATTTTAAAGCAATTTATAAATTAGTCTAATTTTTCTGAACAAAAGCTGTCTTGAAAAAAAAATCATACCTTACTATATTATTCAAATATTTTAATATGCATAAAAAATACACGCTCAATTAAAAAAAATTATGCACATTTACTCTAAATCAACACTTTCCCTTTAAACTGATAGGTATTTTTGAGTTCGTATAAAAAAAATTCTGCATCCTCCTCCATTTTTTAGAAATAAATGTTTTAGTAGCAGTACAGTATTAAAAAAATAATTCATTTACAAACTGACGAAATCGAACACAGATCCGCAAAGAAGTTATATCAGTTACACCAGCACTTGAAATTATTTAGAATATAAAATCCATACAAAAATAAACCAATTTCAGCTGTACTACGAAATTTCTGTCTTTAATTATGACAACATTGTTTTGATTTCGATTCATGTAAAAATACAAATATACTTCATAACAAAAAATCGAAGCACCAAGAAGGAAGTTGTCCAGCAATTGTGTCAACTTGGAACAGCACTGACTGGGGACTTATAGTCTTTAGTGACAAATCCCGTTTCCAATTTTGTTAATCAGACCCCTTTGGTAGTCATTTCTGGCACACTTACAACACAGCGGTACGTAGACGACATTCTACGACCGGTTGTGTTACCGAGCCTTTTGGGATACCCAGGACTTGCTTTTGCTCAAGACAATTCCCGGCCCCACACGACACGTGTTGCAATGAATTGTCTTCCAGATTTCCCAACACTTCCTTGGCCAGCTAGGTCTCCTGATCTCTCTCCCATAGAGAACATTTGGGACGTTATGGGAAGGCGTTTGCTACCATACAGGAATGTTGAGCATTAAGCACGACAGTTGGAGACAATTTGACAAGAAATTGAGCAGGACACCATCCGAGAACTTTTACAGTCTATACCACGCCACTCTGAAATAAATCATTCAATTGTTCTGAAATTTTAATCGTTTTTCTATGTATGTTCTTCTTATCCACCATTTTTTTTATCGTAATCGGTAAACTCCTTCTTGGTGAGTCGATATTTTTTTTCAATATAGTTACGATCAGTTAAATAAAACTTCACATTTGAAAATGTTTATATTCGGAACTTAATCAATTAAATTTATAAGCAATATCTAACTTTTTTTTTATGTATTCATAATTTCTTGGCTTCCAAGTGTTTAGTCGAGATATATAGCTCAAAATATAGTTAATTTCGTTATGGACGATATATTTCTTCAAAATGGAACTGTTCTATTACTCCAAGGGATGTGAAATCCCAAATGGAAAAAACAAATTGTTCCTTACCCAGAAGTTTTGACAGTATCGAACAGGTTTTTGCGCCAGAGTTTTCTACACGATGATAAATTACCACGGGTGGGTTGATATAGTTGGTTGACAAAAACTAATTTCCACATTTGTATTTAGATTAAATGAAGATATCGGAGGATTAAAAATTGTTTTTATGGTAACCAGTGTTGTTAAATGATTATTGGCAAGAATAACGTTTCCTGATGCTTTCAAATGTACATCGGGTCCTCACAAAAGCCTTAATCAGTAAACAACAGATAATGGTTTCTATTATTTTCAAATTACATTCTGTACATTTTCTATATTTAGAAGCACATTTTGGAAATGCAGGTCATGATAATCCAACAGGTTAGCAGTCTATCTTTTTCTCACCCTGCAAAACAAAAAGCGTTCCAGATTTAGAAAGTCGGCAAAGTGCCAATTCTGAAACAGATTGCTGGTCTCTAACTCTTCAGGGCTATTTTTATTGAATTGTTCTTCCATTTATTTCCATTAAACGACATGTAACCTTTATTTCTTGATGGAAAAAGATTTATTAACCTAAAGTATGTCACCCAACTCAATTAACCAGTTAAGAAAAGTAATTGAATATGTAGGATGGCACAGTGCTCAACACATTGTTCAAATATAAAAACAATTTAATTTTCCTTCCCTTAAATGTTAATATACTTTTTATAAAGAATAAATTCTAAGGATATCCAATCTAAATTAAGCGTTTATTAGAAATGTAGTGACCGAAATAAAATTGGTTTCATTCTCCTCTGGGTGTATTTCTCGTCACAGAAAATTTCCTGCATGTTTTTGTATAGTACTTGACGTCGTTTGTCAAGCAACGTAGCTTGGTCGAATATGCCCCTTGTGTAAAACCCAATCAAACCAATCAACCTAAATGAAATCAAGTTTATAGCAATGACAAAATCAGTAAAGAATAGTCATAATTGTTCAATAAAATATCATTTTCTTAGATTCCAGAGAAATGTGCCAACTCTATTTTATTTTATAAATACCATTATTCAAAAAATTAAATTTTAGTTATGTTAAAAACAAATGTAAGTAGTTTCTATTGGATTTTTCAATCCGTATAATTTTTAATAAAAAAAATCTTTTAATATTTTTCTGAATAAATGTCTGAAAATATTTGTAATTTATTTTTTGCGTATGTTATATATTTATAAGAAAAATAAACTATGTGATTTAATAACTATGTGATAAAATAAACTATTAACTTACGCCATCCAGAAGTCCAACGTATTAAGCATATATTTCATCTTTCCAGTATTTATTTATCAGTTAATGTTATTAAACACACTACTGTTGCGTAAATAAATATTAAATTTAGGTTTGGTATCAATGAATTTGTTAAATGTATTGGTTCTCAGATGAATTGGGCGATTTATTTTCAAAACTTTATAATATTGATTATGTATAAAACTTGCACTTTTCTGTATAATTATTTTTAAATATATATTACAATAGCATCTTTTATAAACGGACAGATTAAAAAATTAAAAATTTTCATAGAAACGAATCTGGGAATAAATGTAATACCCCTTTCATGTTAATGTCTTGGTATTTCATTTCTGATGTGATTTCATCTTAACTAATTCTCGTTTCTCTTCTATATATGTACTGCATCCCCCTTTTCGGTTTAAAATAGATGATAAAGTATAGAGTGGCAATAAAGATACGGAATATTGCAAATTATATATCATTTTTAATACAATATAATTAATTAATTCCTAAAAAATCTGAGTTATTCAACTTTCAGAATAATTAAATTTATAACCTCGAAATAACTATAATTACTCGAATAAAAATTATATTTTGAAATCACACTAAAATTGTTTACAAATAAAACCATTCGAATTTGCCGTGTACTAGCTATAACAGTAAAACAAATCTAGTTTAATACGATCTATATAAGTAAATTATGTCTTAAAAAGTAAATTATAACACCAAGCTTCAATGTATATAAAAATTAAGAAATTAAAATTATGATGCCCAACTTGAATTATTAATGCTGAAAATTAACTGATTCGTGTCTACTAAAAGCTAAAGTGGCACAAGTTGTGAGTTCCTTGAATGGCATTTTGGGTATCAGAAATTTCTATAATATTTAACAATTATTTTGCGTGTTTTGAAATTTATTAATTTGTATATTTATATCGATAAAAGGTATAAAAATAGTTTTCAACGTCCTTTTCCCAAATCAATCATGAACTATAAACAGAAGCTCAATTACGTTGATAGTATTTAAATTACATATTTTATACACGTTAAAATCCTACATAGTTTTTTTTTAATATTTCATTATAATAGACTCTCGCTGCTATTTAAAATATTCAAGTAAGAACTGTGAATTTCTTTCCAATCCTTTGGTGAGCCATAACAATTTTTTAATGAGACTAAAACATCATCCTTTCTCCCACATTGAATCGAAAGAACAATTTTCACAGAATTAGGACTAAGATTTGTTAGTTTGTTTCTATGGTGTTAGGGCGGTTTGCTCAAGCTGCATCAATTAATGTATACATTTAATAATCAATATTCCTTAACCCACCAAGTGGATTCGAGAAGACATCCTGTCTTTCTAAGATCTGACCAATTTTCCTAATGACGAGATATCTCGTCATCAAGGTACTGTCGATTTATGATGACGAGATCAAGATCTGGTCAATTTTCTTATGATCGCGATTATGTTTTTTTAATAACGAGATATCTCGTCCAACAAGATCTGATAAATTTTTCTAATGCTCGTCAAGCCAACCACCTCGAGGGTTAAACAGAAACATAAATCTGTATAATCATCAATAATTCAGTCGGTCAATCGGTCTCGTGGTCAGGGTGACTGGCGTCTGGATCTAAAGATTCCTGGTTCAAAACCGGGGGTAAGTTGGGGATGTTTGTCTGTCTGAAGAGTGAATAAATGGCCTTGTTATAAATGAATCGTGCCTAGAATATATGTGAGGTGTAGCGTAAACCCATCCCTGTGGTGTACCAGGGAAGCTAAGTGGTTACAATTTCGCTCTTGCAGTAGTACCACGATGAATTGGCCGGTCATAGGAAAAAAACTGTAGAATGCAGGAAATTCTCGTGGTCAGGGGGACTGGCGTTTCGATTTAAAGATTCCTGATTTGAATCCGGGGTAAGTTGAGGTTGTTTGTCTGTCTGAAGAGTGAATAAATGGCCTTGTTATAAATGAATCGTGCCTAGAATATATGTGAGGTGTATCGTAAACCCATCCCTGCGGTGTACCAGGGAAGCTAAGTGGTTACAATTTCGCTCTTACAGTAGTACCACGATGAATTGGCCGGTCATAAGAGAAAAAGTGTAGAGTGCAGGATATTATAGACCGAGTTAAACAGAGACAAATCATACAAAAAGACGAGGATAAAATGGAAGGAGGATAGGTCACTTAAGTTACTTCAGGATTGTGAAGCTCGTGCATGATTAAAGAAAATAAACCCTCTTAGATCCAAATGGGACGAAAGTACAATACATTTAAAGAAATCAACAAGTGTTTTGTGCTTATTTTAGGTATTTATGTGTTTCAACGGAATTTTAGAATTAAATATTTTGGAATTCACTTCAAAGTTTGGAGAGTACCTCTAGTGTAGCATGACTATAGTGACAAACCAACCAATTTAAATTTAAAGTACATCATATTTTGGTATTCCTTCACGGTTGTTACATTCCATAGTAATAAACATTACACTGCATAATGGGGCGAAACTGACCATAAGTGCGCTTTTGAAATAGCGTTAGGACTGTTATTTAGTCTTTTAACTTGTGTTATTAGACCCGGCGCAAGCAATAAGCCCAACAATTTGTTTGTCCCAAACAATGTTAACGTTTAATATTCAGTATTTCTTAAACATAAGCGTAACTCTAAACAGGTGTAGAATGCAGGAAATTAGAGAGGGAGGAAAACTGTAAGCCTATGGAGGAAATATCTCTAGGGTACCTTGAGTTTGTGAAGTCTGTGTTTACTTGAAGGAAGTAAACTGCCTGAGTTCAAAAGAGACGAAGGTGCATTTCAATAACATTTAACCCTCCTGGAGGTTGGCTCGACGAGGGATCTCGTCATTATCAACAGTGACCAGATATTGGTGAACGAGATATCTCGTCATTAGAAGAAAGCTGGTATAATTTTGATCTCGCCGTCATCAAAAAATTGAAAATATCTTGATAACGAAATACCTCGACATTAGAAAAACTAGTCAGATTTGTGGGGACGAGATATCTCGTCATTAGAAGAAAACTCACCAGTTCATATTCTCGTTATCATAACAAAACGACGATATCTTGAAAATTAGTTATCTCTTCACTCAGATCTTTATGGACGATATATCTCGTCGAACCCTTTGGAGGGTTAAAGCGATCCACAAATATTTCCGTTACGGGAATCAGTAGCATAAATGACGATCCATTTAATTTTAGAATGATATTTTTGGAAACCACTTCAAGGTTCCGGCTTAAATAGCTCCTGTGGATCGAAAGGCCTCAGACCAATCAATTCAATCTCTAAAGCACACCAAGTTTCCGGATACAATTTGCGCACAATTGGCAATAAACAATGCCCTGCGAATCTGACCGTAAGTGTGCTTTTGAAATAGTGATGGGGCTTACGGTTGTTTGGTCTCTTTCCACCTGTTTTATTAGCCCCAACGCTGGCGATAAGCCCCACAATTTGTCCCCTCGCTCGGGGCCCCCGTCTGTCGCCCCCCGCCCCCACGAGGAGCAGGAAGAGGTGAACGGGATCGAGCGACGCTGCCCCTCTGCGCACTAGAACCCGCGCAACACACGGATGACGCCCGCGGATCGATGGCGACCTTCTACTTCATCGGATGCTGCCAGCCACCGCCGCCGACTTTTTCGTGGACAGGCTGAAGAGACCAGCGAGAACTTCCACCCCGATAGACCAGCGGAATAACGACACCGACGAACACAACCAGTGAAGAAAAAGCGGCTCGACCCCCATCCACACCAACTGAGTGGTCCCATGGCCAGCGAGTGCACCCGCACGCAGAGCTCACCCCGACCGTTGTTTTGATACGGCCCCCGAGAGAGGAATGTGAACCCTACAGACCATCCGAGAACTTACACCTCTTGGGGGTTCCTAAAGTGTACCCTTTCCTTGGGTTCCAGATAGGGTGCCTGGAGTACACCGATCCAGGACCGCTTCCGATTTCGAGCCCACATCGGGGATGTGTTTTGGTCCAGCAAAAGCAAGATGGCGGACTAGTGCTGATGGACCAGAGTAGTTTTGGGAATTTATCTTCACACACCCGCTGCTCTTTTGGATTAATATTCGATCTGCTTCTGAGTGTGTAGCTTCGTTTCCTTCCCCAAAGTGTAGAACTGAACGTCGAAGTTGGAGGTGTGGGGGAATTTAGGATATATTTTTCGCGTTAGAGTAGAAGGACAGTGTCGTTTGTTTATCGACGCTGGGTTTTGTTTTTTCGTTTCTTTTCACGTCCTGCTCGTTCCATCCGAAACCCATGTTAGCTCGGTGTTATCCCTAAGGAAATTGCTCCTCTTAGAATCATCCATCTCCTCTTCTGTGTACGGAAATGTATAGCGAATTCCATTGGCTTTCACTCCAGAGGTCAAGTCTCTCCCGAAACGGATGCTTATGATGTATGAGATTTGACAGTTCGCCTGCTAAGGTGAGTGGTTATTCAAAGTAAATCCAATTCCTTTTTAACCTATACCATAATTACAGCGATGCTTGTTTCTTGAAATGGACGATACATTTCAGCTTTCAGTGCGAATTTAGCACAAAATTATATCCTTCTAATATAACAGCTCTTATAATTATCTATTTCAATAATCATTCGATAAAACTGTTACTATTTGCTACATAAACACTCGTTTGTATGCGATACACACATAAACGTATTATTCTTGTGCATAAATCTTATGGTCGTATGTTAACCTATATTTAAATTATATTATCCCCCCATTAGTTTAAAAATAAATAATATCGCCTACTACGCTGATTATTGTATCATTACTTCCATGTTGAAAATATATAAAATTTTAATATTATGTAACGATAATTTGAATTTACTTTTTTCTTTTATTTTTAAAGCAATTTAAAAAATAACAATTATGTGTTTGTTTGTAGTCCACACTGAACGAAAAAATATAATTGAAATCGATTTTGTATTATTTTAGAGTACACTTTCTAATGCATTTTCAAAACACTTGTAGCTATTCCATGATTAAAAAATAGGCTAATTTCATAAATAACACCATGTGTGCTAATAGTTGTGTAAATTAATTTTAATGTGTTGAAAGTATAATACATAAAAAATGGAAGAGACGTGTTTCCTGAGAAAGATTTTTGTCTAAGTTTGGAATTGATGTGTTTATGCCTTTTATTTCAATACTCATATTCAATTTACCATATAGTCTCTCGTGTATCTTAAGTGAATCCATAGCAAGGTACTCATTTGTACGTAAACACATTACTCATTCATAACTGACTTAAAGAAACGTAAAAGGCTTTATACATATAAATTTTATTAGTAAATTAAATATTTATTTAATTTTAATTTTAAATGCTTTTTACTGTTAAACTAATCAAAATTCATGCAACAATGCCAATCCTCCAAACTTGATTACGCTTCGATGAAATAAATTTTCCCTCGTTTCGTTCCTCAATTTTTGAAACACAATTTTATGTGTTAAACTATTTTAAAGATAACTTCCCTTTATTTATCCTTAGACCCTGTAGTGAAAGAGAATTTATTTCGTGATATTGGAAATCAATATTAAATGGAAAATTTTATATTTACACTTACTCTAAATTTTAATTTTTAAATAGTTGTCGTCTGTTTTGTACTTAAATACTGTGGATACATTTTTTACTGTAGAGAAATTCATAAGAATTAAAATTTAAACGATATGATACGTGTAATTATTTGTTGTGTAGCCATAAATATCGTGCTTACTATTATCGTGAATTGATCAATATTAGTTTCACATTTATGTTGTTAAGCAAGTGATTATCTTCAATAATTATAGTATTAAAATTCAAAATGTTTTACATAACGCTTTTTCCTGTTTAATAAATTTATTATTTTGATTAAGAATTTTCAAATGCAAATATTATCTTATTATAATATATCCAAAAGCAATAAAGTACCTATTTTCTAAAAAGGATGCATGAATATTACCCTAAATACTCGATTGTGTAAGCTAAAAAAGCAATTATTTTATAACATGATTTATTCAGTAGAGAGAGAGAGATAAGTTGCGATAAACAAATTTCAATGTTACTTCATATTAAACTTAAGAAACGTTAATTTGTTTTTGAAAATTATAACTACTTCCCAAGATTTTAATATAAAAGCAATTATGATTGTTTAGAATTAAGAGTTTTACGGTATTCGTGAAGGATTGATAAAATGAAATGGGTTTAAATTTTTTGCATACAAATGTTTTAGTCAAAATTATCCACTTAGATATGAAGAGCATATCCCACAGAAGTTTTTAGCATCTTTAAAAAAATAAGGCTTTTAAAATCACACACAAAATCATGAATATCACTGAAGATCATCGAATACATTTAGTATAGAATAGTCATATGTAATGTATTTAGAAAACTTAGAATGTGAATATAGCATTTATAAAATATATGTATACTAGAATACCTATCACACACAAGTCTATGTATTACTATGGTTTGCTATGTATTACATACATATTTATGCAGAATACATACATAATATTTAGAAAAAAATAACATCCCACTTTTTCGTACAAAGAATATATTTACAGTTCATGAATACATAGATTTCTGTACTATGCATGCACAGATATAGAATACATCTATAATACGAAGAACTGAATAACCTGAATTAATCCTTGTATTACAATATCTATATAATGTATGTATAGTTTACGAAACAATACGTGCATACTTTTACAGAATACAACTGTAATATATGTAGAACACAATAATCTAAATTACGTTCAGTACATAGAATTACTATACATAGAATACTTATATAGTGTACAATTTACAATTGATATATAATTTCAACACGCTTATATAAAATGGCCAATCTATAATATGTAGAATAGAATAATACGAATTAATTCATAGAAATCAGGATATTCTATTCTACTGTGAGCAATTTATGCAAACTCATATTATAGAGTGTATTTATAAATTACATTGCAAAACAAATATGCAGTTTTATGGGATACATCTACAATATGAGGAACAAAATAGCGTTCATCACTCAGAGAGAATATCAATAATTTTCACCCTCCAGGTGGTCTCGACGAGATATCTCGACCTTGAAGGGCGAGATATCTTACAAATATTGCTACTAGTTACTTTTCTCGTCCATCAAGGTCTGGCCAATTTTGCTACTGAGAAAATAGCTCATCCATCAAGATCTCATCAATTTTGTGAGCGACGAGATATCTCGTCCATCAAGATATGGTCTGATCAGAGATACCTAATAATACCAGAAGGGTTAAAAAATACCTTAAGGTTTTCATGAAAACATTTCTATCAAATACCTATTTTTTACTCTGTAATATTTCGTGAGAACCCCTTTCCACTTGTTGCCCGGTGTCTTTGCACCCTGGCCGTGAAACCTCAGCAAGAGTAATAGTTTTCCACCGTAACTTGGCTACGAGACAAACTCTAACCATCAGTTGGCTCCGTTCCCTGGTTAAGTTTTGTTTCTGCTCGTAAAGCCACGTTTTGAACCTTTGCCAAGGACTGCGCTTCCGTAATCTTCAGGTGGTCGTTCAAGAGCATAGAGTGGAACGAGTTGTTGCGTGAGCTGCACTGTCATACGAAAATTGTATATTTTTGGTATCGTGTTTGGGATTCATGAGTGGAAGTGGTTATTACAGCGTGTGGTGGGTGCCAGCGTTTGATATTTGAGGCAATAGTTTTTGCGAAGCACACTCGCATTGAGTATTTTCCCCATTGTAAGCATTACAGTTGACGTAATTGGAGTGCAGAGCTTAAAGAATTATTTGTTTCATTCAAAAAAAACTATTTACAAATTACAAAGGTATAGGGAACATGTTAAAGAAAATTGATAAGAGTTATAAGTAGTCAAAAGCTATACGATTAACTTGTTATCAATAACGACAAACTAAATGTCCCCTGAACACTACCCTTGAATACGAATATAACAAATTTTGGAATCGTTTTTAGAATTCATGTGTTGAAATGGTTATTACAGCTTTTGGCGGGTTCTAGCGTTTGATATTTGGAAACGGTATTGAAGTAATTGGTGTGCAGAGCTTCAAAAATTATTTGTTCCATAAAAATAACTATTTACAAATTACAAATATAGAGGGTAAATTATTAAGGACATTGATGAGGGTTACAAGTAGTCAAAATCAATACGATTAACTTGTTCTCAATAACGACAAACTAAATTTCCCCTGGAACACTACCCTTGCATGCATACGAATATAACAAATTTTAGAGTCGTGTTTGGAATTCATGTATTGAAGTGGTTATTACAGCTTTTGGTAAGCTCCAGCGTTTGATATTTGGAAACTATATTTTACTAACCATTTTTGCAAAGCACATTGAGTCTTCTTTAAACATTACTATCTTTTGTTAAAGTAATTGGAGTGCATAGCTTGAACAATATTTGTTAATTTCAAAAAAAATATTTACAAAATACGAAAATACAAGTAAATTGATGCGGACATTGATGAACACTGACAAGTGGTAAAAAACAAAATAATTAACTTGTTTACAATAATGACGAACTATATTCCCTTGGAACATTGCCTTTGCTTACGAACACAGCAATTTTTGATGTCGTGTTTGGGATTCATGTGGGAAAGTGGTTTGTACGGCTTTTGTTGGATGCCAGCATTTGATATTTCAAAATGGTATTTTTATAACAGTTTTTGCAAAGCACACAAACCTTATGCGTTGCTTTCTTTTGTTTAAGTAATTGGAGTGGAGAGAGAGAGAGAGAGAGAGAGAGAGAGAGCTTAAAGAACGCTTTCAAAGAACATTTTAAAAATTACAAAAATACAGGAAAACTATAAAACATCGATAAACAAGAGGTCAAACAAACGATCAAGTTGTTTACAATAATTATAAACTGCGCTTCCCCTGTAACACTTGGAGAACATTTTTTCATTTAAGGCTTCACTGATCTAGTTACCAATACTTCTTGCGAAATGCAATCAATGTTAATGCTTTTTCATAAGCTTCCGAGTTTATTCTTGTCAAGTTTCCAATAGTTCTATCTGATGTTAACTTTAACAACTAGTTTGAATTGAACGAAAAATATTTTTCTGGTGAAGTACCTAAAATAAAAATATTCGGCAAGGTGGATCCATAACCTGTTGAAATAAGTGTTTATCGGTGATCATGATGTTTTCCCAATATCTTTGAAGATTGTAAATAGGTTTGAAGGAATAAATAATTCTTTAAATTCGGCACTCTAATTACTTCAGCATCTTTTAGTCTATTGATTGTTTTTTTTTTCGGAAAGTTAATAATAAATAAAAAGAATACGATTGAATTCTGTTGAAATTTATGATTATTTAAATGTCAATTCTCAGATGTTGATGCCTGAACTGCTTCTAAACATAATGCCTTAAATATTTTTATGAGATGACAAGTTCCTTTAACCTCGCGAGAGACACATTTCAGAGTAGTGTAGTATTTGTTTTTCCCACATATACATAATGACAAACTGTAATCTCTTGGAAATTACATAAAAATTAATGAAACTTATTCAATAAACTTCTTAGAGTGTCCCATTGTCTCCTTTTTATATATTTTTTATATACCTATTATTATAAAAGAATTTTTTATTATATATATGGTAGTATTATATTAGAAGGTAGTGAATATCTTGATGCTTTATTTTTGATACTGTTTGACATAATTAAGCTTAAAAATCCTTCCATGATTGTCTGTATTCATTTAAATAAATTAGTTGTAACACAAAACATGCAAAAAATTAAAAAAAGCAAATAACCAAACAACAGGGGTGCAATCGACCAAACACGAAACTTAAAACTAACCATGCAAGCGCGATGAAGCTGCACACATAAGCAGGTAAGCAATATAATTTCAAAAACAAAAGGAAATTTATTGGTGGATAAGGGATTTGTGAGGGAGGAGCCTAACCCAAACAACATATAATTCTGTTTTCTACGTATGAGCAGCAATACGCTAAAAAATTGCTCTTACACTCTACTCCAAACACCATTAAAAAGCAATCACACAGAACAAAACAATGTAAATAGAACAAGAATAACACGAAATCAAACCCGTAACAGCAGCCGGGAAACAGGCGTTACCAAGCCCGAAGATTACCACCAAATTTCACTATCCACTTCGTCCGACAAAACCCTAGCATAATTGACAGTTAAATTCTTGTTGCATTAAAACTATAAAAAATAAAAATGGTTGTGTTCGTATAGAAAATAAAAAGATTGTTCGTGTTTAGTTATTCAGAACCAAGAGTGTTCCTATTTCTATTTTGAGAAAGTTGAATAAAAAAATTTGTGTTCAACTCCAGCCCCAATTTAAAAAATAAAATTCAAATACAGTATAGTATAATTGAAAGGCAACTAATACGTCCAGAAGTAGTAGGTAAATAACAAGTAGTAGTATGCCTTACCACTTACAAAATTGTTCGTAACTTACAGTAGAGAGTTTTAATAGCTTTAATTTGTCAGTATCTTTATAAACGGTATTTATAATTTTTCGTAAAATATTTTTACTGCACATATTAAGTTAAATATTGTACTTCAATTTGAGTGCTTCTGATCATTACCTATTAAATTTTCTTGTATTCCACGTTGATATGTTCTTCATTACAAACATGTAAACGTATCACATAATTACCATTATTATTATGGATTTATTATGTGTGTGTGTGTGTGTGTGTGTTGGATACAAAAAACTTTAAAAACTTGAATAATGTATATTTACACATGCTAAGTATTTCTGGGATTCCATGCATCTATTTTCTTTCGAACATACCAATGAGAAAAATTCATTTATGACTAACATTCAATGGAAAGGAAGATGTTTTTATTAATATATTAATTGCACTATTTTTATGTAAAATGCATTATATACAATCATTTCTATACTTCTATGCTCATTTTTTGAAAAGTTACTATATAAACCATGGTGTGAAGCACGAAATGACTAAATAATCCCCTCTATTTTTTGAAGGAGTGCTAAAAGAGATTCTATTTCTCAAGAAGTTTAAAACTGGCTTGGAATCATGCAGGAGTGATTGAAAGTTTCGGAATGAATAAATACGCATGAGTCTCTCAGAGATTTAAATGGTACACGGTGTAGATCTTCGTTTGACCTAAAAATGGCATTTCGAAATAACATTCTGGCTAAGTTCCTGGCATTTTTACCTACCGCTAGATTAAGAAATATAAACATATTCAGAGATCAAACTTCAAATTAGAGAAACTGAAAAATAAAAATAAAACCACCAAATAATAGGTCTTGGGAAACTATTTTCCTCTCAATGCGGCCATGTACAGTTGCCTAAACGACGCCAATTTTCTGTCATCTTTGTACTAATGCATTTTCCAATGCAATCCCTTCGCCTCCGCCATTTTGTTCGAGATTTCTCAGAACCGACCTATGAGCCCTCTAGAGAGTAAAATGCGACACGTTCCAAATTTGCGTTTGATCTAAAAATTGTATTTCTCAATAAATTCTATGAACGCTGTTGTCATTTCGACCTACCCACCGAAGGGTTAAATAATCTCCACATTTTTCACAGGTCAAACTTCGAAGATAACCTAAAAAAACACGAAAGGGTTTTTAGGGGGAAACATTTTTGCCGATGTGAGCATGCCCAGTTGCCTAAGCGACGCCGACTTATTTGTCCTCTTTGTACTAATACATTTCTCGATACAACTCATTCTCTTCCCTATTATGTTCTCCTGGCCATTTTGTTTGAGAACGAAAAGATTCCGAGATGGAACTGACCCCAAGTGTTGACACAAGTAGAGATGTGGGAGAAGGGTAATGTAGCATGTGGGCGGACAAACTTAAATGAATTGCCTACAAGCACGCGTTGATGCACAAGTATGGTACTTCCGAATCCGTAGGAAGAGTACATTGACGAAATCAGTGCGGAACCTGGTCTTTTCAAATTTAATTGGTCTATTGAAAATTTCTTATGATCAGATTAAATCAACTGTCTTTGACATTAATTTCTAGTGTTTGATGTTTTACATATATACTGACAATATGGTTCATGATCATACAGTAACTGCTGTGAAAGAAGTTTACCCTATTCAGGTTATGCCAATTACATTAAGAATATAGAATTAAGTTATCAAATGGTTCCATTACTGATATGCATTATTTGAACGTTAGTGCGATTATTTTGCTATAAAATTCGAAAACTTCCAGAGTATTTTAAGCGTACCCCTATAAATAAAATACGGGTTTTAATAGTTATATTTAGATTTTCTTGTTTCAGTATAGAACATACTATATTTTAATATATTCTACTATAATATACAAAATTGCATATAAGTAATTATTAGTGTATAAAAATACGTTAATCTGTTATAGACATTACTCATGTGTGTTTTACAAATCACTATTCAATACTAATCTAGTAATTAGTTATGTAAATTATTTCAAGTTATTTCCAAAACATGGTACGTGCACTCCTAAGAATACAATGCTACGTTTGGAAACATTTCCCCTGGCTATATCATCTGAAATAAAATGTTAATCAACACAAAATTATTTCAATATACATTTACTGATACAATACCAGCACAAATTGAGAAGTCGTTATAGATTGATTTAACCCTCTGGGAAGTTCACTCCCTTATTGCAGCTCTGCATACTGCAGGCTTCCCTGCATGGCTTCTAAATAGTTTCAACCTTTCTGACCACTCTTCCCTAGGATTCCATAAGCCAATAGATGTGGTTATTTAGTCATTATGTGTGCTGTGTGGAAATATAATACTCTTTTATTCGGAAATCTCGTTGATACAGTGGGTTAGTTCATTTTACTAAAACGTACATTTGTTACATAATATAGATCATTCGAAATGTATGTATCAATAAAATTAATCCTGATCCCTTCCCTATTACTACAAACATTCCAAAATATCAAATTGTCTCTATTGTTATAAAAAAAGCACTCCATAATAGATTTATGTTTATAAAAATATAATTTTTTGAATCTATTATATCTTAAGTGTATGCTTACATTTATATTTTGTAGACTAAATAAAATATCGGATAGTATAGTGTTTTAAAATCGAAATCAATTAATATGAATATGAAATCATATAATGAATATGAAATCAATTAATATGAAATCAATTAATATGAAATCAATTAATATGAAATCAATTAATATGAAATCAATTAATATGAAATCAATTAATATGAAATCAATTAATATCGATAGTAAGTCTATGAGCAATTCCTTCACAGTAAATATTTTTGGATTGCGTAGGAAAATTTGAGTAGCAATTTCCCCATAGCTTGATATTAATGAAATCGTATTTCTATATTGTACCAAAAGCATTGCAATCTCAAACTGCTATCAAATGCACTCAAGGGGTATCTTTATAAAAATCGAAGAACTGTCGGTTCTTAATAACTATACACGGACAATATATTTTTTTCGTTTCCGAAACTACCATTTTTATATTTTATTGTTTCAATGAAATAAGAATTTAACTGTCATAAATGTAAGCTTTTTGTTCAACAAAATGGATAGTGGCATTTGGTGGCGATCTTCGGGCTTGTGGTGTTGCCGGTCTCCCGACTGCTTTTGCGGATTTAAATTCGTTTTCTTCCTACTCTTTTTATAATGCTTTGTTTTGTATGTTTGCTTTTTAATGGTGTTTGGGGAAGTGTATGACCATTTTTTAGGGTTTTGCTATTCATATGTAGAACACATCATTTGTATTGTCTGGGTCAGGCTCCTCCCTGATATATATATATATATATATATATATATATATATATATATATATATATATATATATATATATATATTGCATTCATAGCCTACTGCTCGAAACAGAATATTTAACAACTTTTTTTACTCGGTATTAAAATGTATTCAATCTAGTTATAATGCAGTTTAAAAAAGCAAGTATTTTTTATTGAAAAAAAAATATTACGTGACTTTATAGCTTCGCGTGTCCCAGCTTCTCCACCCCCAAAAAATTCTATCAGCAGGGTGGGGCAGGTCTATCATTCTGAAACTACTCCCCCTCAGGGACAGAACTGTCTTATTATTCATTATTATTCTTATTATTCATTGCCGACCTTTGGCTTTATGGTGGAACGTAGTGTGTCATGGCGTCGCTATTACTCTTAATTCTGCTGGGAATACGGTAGGGATGGCGTTGCGCATTTAAATTTTTGTTCGCGTGAGGTTTGCGAATGTGTGCATTTCCGCGTTTCCCATCTTTATATGCGACGCTGAATTAATGACGCTTTGTTTGTCTCCTTTTCCGCGATTAGTAGTTTAAAGTTTAATTTGCATGTACGTTGTTTGGAATTAGCTGCTGCTCTCCGCTGTTGGGTAAAACTCTTGTTAAAAATGAGATCAATTAGTTTCATGTGTTCCGGCTTAACTCTTGATTAACTCTTTGAGCGTCACAAAATTTCCGAGTAGTGTAATATCGTTTTTACCCCAGAAACGACATATAATGGTTATCCACATCTGTCGCTTGAAAGAATCTCGAAAACATTCTAATTGTCTAGAGAGTCAAAACTGGTTAAAAGTCATGTAGGCAAGACTGCAAGTTGTAGAAGTGATGTGAACCCTTCCGAAGGTTAAATTCGAACTTCTGTATCAGTAAAATCAGTGCGGCATCGTTTTTTCAATTATACCTGTTACGCTGATTCAGCTTCTTAGTCCGTTTAGAGATCAGATCAAAATTTCATTTGTGTTGTGCTTTGTTTTGAGGTTTCATAGTGCTAACCACTTGCAGTTTCAAGACACATTTTTAGGTTAAATCGATATTTTGCAGATACTTATTATCAAAATTTTGTCATTTGAGGGTCACGAGGTTCCAGAATTGTGTAGTATTGTTTTTTCAACACTACACCAATAATGACTTAATAGATGCATCTACTAGAACTAGTTGAAAGAATCACAAGAAATATATTTTTGAAGAAAGTTGAAACTTTTGGAAGTCAAGAAGACATGACTGTGGCCCACTTAAGGAATTAAATGTACTTAGGAAGTCATCGAGTGGGAATAAACGTTAAAAATAAGTTACGATAAACGTTAAAAATATGTTAAGATAAACGTTATTATCAACGTCAGCGGGAAATCTTTATTTTTCCGTAAAAGTGTGTTCTCCTATGTAGTTGTTATGTAGCTAGGAAAACAACTATCGCTATTTTCGGAAAGCAACGCGCGTACGGTGTATTTTTATTTTACGGCTAGACAAGGGGAAAATGTCAATATTTTTTTTATGAAGTTACTTATGATTACTTGTTTGTGCGGAATGATGCATGAAATATGTGATTAATAGTATTCATAGAATCAGTTAAAAATGGCGCCTTTTACTTGTTATCTAAAATCTGTCGATAACACTCATTTGTGTTCGAATATTAAACTTGTTCTTGGGTGTATTTGGGGTACTCAATCCAAATACGCCCTTACTATTGTCTTGTCAGTCCAATCGGAGGAACAGCATAACGGTTCTTAACATTCGTATTAAAATGGCTGTCGAGATTTTGGATTCTTACCACATGATTATGAAAAGTATTAAAGTCACTAATATTACACAATAACACACCGCTTTATTGGCTGCATCACTCACATTTTACTTGTCCTCAACGAATTCTTTATTCTCGTATCGAGAAGGAAATCCAATCTCTTTGCTAAGAATTTGGAGTTCAGATGTTTCTTATTCAAGCAATTCTGAACTGAATTGGTATAAAAGATATGGTGACTCAAAAATATGGATGAGAAAGAATCTTTATTAAACATATTCCGTATTTAGTTCCACATTAAAAAATAGTGTTTAACTTAAATAATTTAACTAAAATAAATGTAATTTTACGTATAACGTGTGCTTATTTCATTTCTGATAAGCACGTGTTTCCTATCCTTGCTATATCACTACCATACTTGATGAATCAGATAATGAATGTTCGTTTCAACTGGAGAGACGAATGTAGTCTAACGATCATATTAGCACTAGTTTGAGTCACTTTATCCTAGGAAAATATAAAAGTGACGAATGACCGGGACAAATCCCGAGGGGAAAGATCCGAGGACAGCACCACGTAATTTTGAGCCACGGTCAGATTACGAGGTCACACCTCAGCTGGCACCTCACTCTCCAAATTTCCACACCACGCTAACATGCGGACAATTGAAGCCAAGACAGATTTAACGTCCATCAGCCTCATTTGAACACGACAGCATTTGGTTGGATTCAAACTCGCAACCCTCCGGTTGCTAATCCGTTGATCTTCCAACCGAACTACCGCGGCCCCCGTTACCAATCTAGGAAAAATTTTAATGGTGTAGATGGTGAAAGTTGTTTAGAATTCACGATTGCAAGCTTTATAATGTGTGTATAAGATGTGTGTTCTTTAGTAGGTTAAAAGTTCTTCTCACGTTGAAGTACTAACATAAACATTAATTATAGATGTCAAATACGCTTCCTAGTTGAACACGTGTACCCTTTCATCTGGACAAAAATACACCCGGGTAAATGCTGACAATGTTGCGTGATTCCAGAAATTAGATGTAAATATCAGATGGAGAAAAAAAGCGGGCAATAAATGGGAAGAACACATGTGGTAAGTGAAGGATGTAGCAATACTGTCATATTTGATTCCAGCTCAGAAACACGAAGGGATATCACGCGATGTAGTTGTAGGAAATGCGACATTTGAGCAGTGTCCGTCCTATAAACGCGTGTAATGGTTCGCTTCTTCAGCATTTTAACATCCATGTCGTGTAACATTTTTTTCATGTGTGTGTAGAGTTAGTGTTTTTTAATTCTTGCATCCTGTTGAATGTACGAGTTCGATGCATGATATATGCTTTCCTAAGGTTTTTATTGTTACTTTGAAAAAGAGCGCGCGTACGCTCACATTTTAATTACAAGCTAAAATGTGAGCATTTGGCCGGATGGTTAGAATTATGAATTTCTCTTTTACGTCGTCTTCATAGAACACTGAAATGTGGTGCGATAAAACAAAGCAGATGGAACTCTTAAGCAAATTGAAAGCAAAAAATAAATTCCTTCTCGATTGAAAAAATTCTTGGAAATTGAACTTTCTGAGTTTTAATCTCTCTTAATCGTTGTTTTGAAGGGTTTTTATTTTTTACTATGTCCGTTTCTCAACATTATCTTATTTTTCAAAAGAGTTATGTTATTGAAAAGGGGTTAATAATTATAAGGTTAGTAACTCCTTCTGTGGTTGTCTCGACGAGGAAAAACTGACCAAAACTTGATAGACGTGATATTTCGTTATTAGAAGAAAATCTGACTTAGTCAATCTCGTCATCACCAATAAATCCTCAACATCTTGGTGATTAGATACCTCGTCATTCTCAAAATAGATCAGTACTTGGTAAACGAATTATCTCGTCACAATCGCTTGTGGGTTGAATAATGAGCATGTGAAGAAGATCAAAATTAGTTCGAAGTAATGCAGTAAAAATTGTAGATTGCTGAACGGATATATGCGTGGTAATTTCAGAGATTAATTGTAATATGGACCAGCTCTGATGCTTAGACAAAGATATTGATCGTTCCTAGTAAGAATACACAATTTTTAGTTATCCTGTATGTTTTCTTTAATGTTAAGCAAACACATTTGACTTGATATGACCCTATGGATACAACTTGTACAAGTTAATGCTACATCCTAAATGGATTGCTTTGTTTTTTTACGCGATTGCTGAGGAAACATATTGGGTTTAATGAATTATATTCCATCCTAGAGAGAAATGTAAAATAATCTATATGAATAAGAATGTAGTGTTTGTACATAGAATACTTTGACACGTTTCAAGTTTTCTATCCTTTTCGTATCCTTCTAAAGCCAAATCCGCCACTTGCGCGTTTGGTGTCTGTCTGTCCATCTGTCTGTATGTATGCACCCTATACGCGTCCAGACGGTTTAATATATTTTCATAGAAATTTGCATACAGTGAGTACTTATCTTCATTTAGTGAGTGAACTTGGTTGCGAAAGTCTGTCTGTCCGTCTTTCTGTTCTATGTTCGATTTTGTGTTTGTGTATTTGTACAGGCATTACATAAATTTTATTCCAGATATTTGATTGCAATGTGTTTTATTTTATACATCATCTATTAGTTTAGTGAATGCAATAATAGACATTTCTTTATTGTTATATTTAGATAAGTTTAATACTAAAACACTTGAGTAAGTATATTTAAATCAACCATAATTTGGTAGGTTTTCAAAAATTGGAATGTATATTGAGTATTACGATTACTTCGATTGCTTTCCCAGTACTGCTAAAAAAGCAATTATTTTCAAAACTTATTTTTTTAATGGAATTTCAGCTATGATACTTCATTTATTTCGAGTCTTATTTTTGTTCCTTGAGCAATGTAAACGATTTCCGAATATTTCAGGATACTTGGATATGAGACGATATCTTTCTACGAACGGAAATGAAACGAAAATTCGTGTTGGTAGATCACGTGCAGTGATATTTTCAGTTTTTTTTTTTTTTTTGCTCTGAATTAATTTTTATTTCTAAAATTTGTGCACATTTTAGTTGTAAGTTGTGGCAACTGCGAGATCAATAGATAAAGAGGAATAACAAATTAATATCTTTAGAACTTTTTTCCGACAGCATTTATTTTGTTTTATTTCGCTGTTTTCTTTTGTCTTCTGTTTTAAATATTTATTATTTTAGTAAATGTATTTTCCTTCTCATCACACGCAACACCACCACAAAGCATTTGACTTAAAGTGGCAGGTAAGTCAGAGTAAAGCCAATTTTAAGTGTAACTATGCCATTATTGAAAGAATAATGCTGTTATATTGAAAGAAAAATTATGTTTAAACACTCCGAACTAGAACTTTTCAAACATTAAAAAAATTATTTGTCATGATGACAGGAGAAAATTGCGAAATTCCAATATGTCGCATGCCAGATGCAAGAGTACCACAAATAAAAATATATTGTTTTGTTGACTATGAGTGCGAAAGAATGTTTCTGAATACATGTCGTGCATTACATATTACTTAATTTACGAAGCTGTTTAAAAAATTTGAAAAAACAAAAACGACATTTGAGCTGATAAGGTTTTCTTGTGAATCGTCGAAATCGTGCGTGTTTCAATAATTGTAAATGTATGTTTGAAGTAAGTTTTCGAATCTTTGAACATAGCAATTTCTATGTAATTTTTTAAGTAAGTTTTCGATTCGTTGAACATAGCAATTTGTGTCTAATAAATTACATTTTCCCTTTTATATTTTTAAAACAAATATATATAATTTTCCGTCATTATTTTTTTTTGCTTGACCTTGGTGTCTTAAACGAAGTTTCTCAGTTAACGAATCGTATTTCTACAGCCTGGTTTATTTACTCGTAATTTGTGAAATAGAATTTTATAGTAAACAGCAATGGTTCAATAACAGCAAATAAGTTCTAATACTACATTAAGTCAATCAACTTTCGAAATTACAATGTAGCAAAAAATAATTATCCAATATAAATGACGTTATGTGCTATTTCCCAGTATTACATATTTTATAACTCTTTATATAAAATATGGGTCGTAACAATGTATGTTCTTTATGTCCACTATTAAAGAACACCTGCTTGAGACGTTAACTAACAGTATAACATAACCAGACATATATCGCATGTCACAAGACCGTTAATCATACTAACTTTGTTCCCCCAGTAGCGTATAAATAGTAAAAATCCATTTTTAGGATACTAGTAATCAATACACGTAGAAACAGTTCGGTGATTATACTGATTGGTTCATCATACTCAGTTGATTCAAGTATTAATGGAATTTATTTAATCTTAATTTCCTTAATGATTAAAATGTACTAATTCCTCTTAGATCATGAAATAATGCACCAGATCCATAAATTTTATTCCAGATATTTCATTGCATTGTGTTTTATTTTATACATCATCTAGTAGTTTAGTGAATGTAATATTAGACATTTCTCATTATTAGACAATAATGCACCATATCCACATGAACATAAGGTATTCCATTTAAATCTAAAAACAGTTAGCTACGGGTTGTTTCATAACATAATACATTTTCTGTGTTATTTTAGACCCAAAACGATTTATTAGTTAACTTTTGGGGGATAGGAGATCACCGTGACAGTGAGCTTGTCCCTGTAACCTATGAGTGGTAAGCGCTAACAACTTGAGAATTTTATCGTATTGAAATATTTCAGGTGATTTTCACCTCTGTTCTATATAAACTGGCTAACCATTCAGAAATATGATGGGTAAGAAGAAAAGGGCATCAATTTTCGACAACTTTACTTCTGATTACACATATGCCGCAAAGTAACATTTTAGAGATCAGTTAGATTAGCTTTTAGATCCAGGAAACTTCTGTAAAGATTTAAATTAAAGGTTTAAAATATTTAAAGTAAAGTTTTTACTAAAACTTTCCATATAAAAAGCGAATTTCAAAGTTGTGGCGTCTGTTTATCCCATTGTAATCGATGTGAAATCACACACTATGTGACGATATAGAAGTTCCGATAGAACAAACTGTTAAATATTATCCCTAGTTATGATTGTTTTCTTAGCCATTTTATAAATCACAAGTAGTGGTACTTATTCTCGGATTTGTATCTGCTACGTTTAAATAAAAATGGTTTTTATCTCTAAATTCATACGCTGTAATGAGGTAATTTGGTGAGGTATTTCAAAATGATATAGTACCACTAAGTTGTACATCAGTTTTGATAGAACTTTTGCCTAGCCCTCCATCAACATTTGAAAAATTTTGCCAATGATGCGATATCTCGTCTATCAAGATTTGAAAAATATGCTAATAAGATATCTCGTTTATCAAGATTTGATAAATTTTCCTAATGATGTGATACCACATGAAGACATTTACTAGGAAGGTTAAGCATTATACAGGGTGGTCCCGAATTCATGGTACAAACTTTAATGGTAGGTACAGGACATTGTAACAATGATTTATTGTATAGGAATGTATAGTCGCAAGTGACGCGGTGAGGCGTAAACAGGGGAAATAAAAGGAAAGAGAAATGGAGTGATCGGTTGGTATCATTGCCGGTAGAGGGCAGTAGATGTCTAGCCGCTGTTGAACATGATGCATCGCAGTAGGGAAAAGCGCCATTCACAATTGAGCTGCCGTAGACGATGGGTGACTTTACGTATGCAGAAAAAGCAGACATGCATTACATGTACGGCCGTGCAAATGGTAACGGCAGAGCTGCGTTACGAATGTATCGCGCGGAGTATCCTGATCGACGAATGCCGGATCATAGAATTTTTCAACGGTTACATCGTCAACTTTGTGAAACAGGTGCGTTCGACGTCAACAGACATGGCGCTGGTCGAGTAAGAGCTGTACGCACTCCAAGGCTGGAAGAAAGCATCTTGAACATTGTGGCTGATAGACCCGAGTCAAGCACAAGAACTGTTGCGCGTGACGTAGGTGTGAGTCATCAGACTGTATGCAGAGTGTTAAACGAAAATCGCTTACACCCCTTCCATTTTCAGAAAGTACAAGCATTGAATCCGGCAGATTATCCTCGCCGCGTGAACTTCTGCCTGTGGGTGATGCAGCAATGTGCGTTGCAGCCAGATTTCGTAGATTATGTGCTATTTACAGATGAAGCGACATTTTCACGCGAGGGTGTCTTTAATGCGCACAATTCCCATGTGTGGGCAACCGATAATCCACATGCAACGCGTCGACATGCATTTCAACAACGTTTCAGTATTAATGTGTGGGCTGGTATTGTGAACGACTTTTTGATTGGCCCATACTTACTACCCACGCGGCTCACTGGCGGAAGCTATCTTATTTTTCTGAAAGAAGTGTTACCACAACTGCTGCATGATGTTCCGATCGCCATTCGTAACCGCATGTGGTTTCAGCACGATGGGGCGCCAGCACACTTCAGCATTGATGTACGGAATTACCTGAATGCCACGTTTGGTACTCGATGGATTGGGCGTGGTGGACCAGTCCCTTGGCCACCCCGATCTCCCGATTTATCGAGCCTCGATTACTTTTTATGGGGACATCTAAAGCATCTTGTTTATGAGACTCCAGTTGACTCAGATGAGGATCTCGTCGCTCGCTTATCTGTAGCTGCTGCAGGTGTGCGTGAAATACCAGGCATCTTTGAACGTGTACGCCAATCGCTCCACCGACGCTGTCAAGCATGTATCGATACTGGTGGACGCAATTTTGAACAATTACTGTAAACATGACACTTGTCAACAACGCTTTCAATAAAATCTTTGTTTTTCCTTTCGGCCGTTATTTCCCCTGTTTTCGCCTCACCGCGTCACTTGCGACTATACATTCCTATACAATAAATCATTGTTACAATGTCCTGTACCTACCATTAAAGTTTGTACCATGAATTCGGGACCACCCTGTATACACAAACCGTATATACCTTTTCTACAGAAGATATGCTTTTAACCTACTTGATGGTAGTCTGTACTACGCATCCACTAACAAAACTGAGCAGATTCTTATGGGCGAGATATCTTGTCATTAGGAGAACACTGAGTAGATCTTGATGTCGTCGTCATAATAAAATTGGCAGCATCTTGATGACGAGATATCTTGTCACTGGCAAAATTGGTTAGATATTGATGGGCGAGATATCTCATCAAAACCAATCTGTTGGTTATAAGATACTTTGCTCTATTACTCTTAATTATCATTTGCGTTGATTTAATGTTCAAAGACTTATCTAATCCTTATTTCTCCTTGCTTACACTGTAAATTTTAAAAAAAGGTAATGTCTGGATCTGATGACGAGACCAATGTTATGATCTGCTTTCTTCTAATGACGAAACATCTCGCCTACCAGCATCTGGGGGATTTTGCTAATGATGAGATATCGCGTCGAGGCAACCACCAGGAGGATTAATAATGAAAGATTAATAATGATGAGTTGGAATTATTACAAAACTTTACTAGTTATTTTAATCAGAAACATCCTGAAAAAATATTTATAAATTCCCTAAGCTCAATTTCCAAATTGTAAACCATCACAAATCCAAGCATCCTACAAACTCTGAACTATCAGTAACTGATCGTTTCCGAAACTCGCGATCCGTATCCTTCCAGATTTAAACGTGTCCCAACCTCTCTTAGGTGACACTACTCGTATCCCTCGTCATCTATATCCGCAGACTCCAGCTCTGGGCTTTCATTTTTACGGCTCGGATATAAAATGCTATAAAAATTATCTTCCAGCATCCAAAGATAGAGACACAACGACGTCGCTGTAACAAAGGAAACAGGCCGACTAGACTCGTAGCGGTCACGTGATTCTGGCTCTAAAATCGACGGGCGCCTGTCCTCCTCCACTACCCCTTCTCAGACCGGTCGGTCTCCGGATCGATTTCTTCCCATTTTGAAGCGCTCAGTGGTTTGAGTGCGCTGCCTCCTCTCGGCTTGGGATTGTTTAGTATTCCTTTTAAAGGCATATTCCATTCTTTTTAAGAAATGTTTATGCTGAACAATATATTTGCTGTGCGTGAGTCCAAAGTTCTGGGAATTGCGATACGGCTCACTCCTCCGAGTGGTTTTGACGAGATATATCATCCATCAAGATCTGATCAGTTTTGCTAATCTCATTCATCGAGATCTAATTAATTTTGCTAATTACAAGATGTCTCGTCCATCGCAACCTGATCAATTTTGCTAACGACGAGGTACCTCGGTCAACGATTCTTTGATGATGACAAGATCAGGAATTGCGATACGGCTCACTCCTCCGAGTGGTTTTGACGAGATATCTCATCCGTCAAGATCTGATCAGTTTTTGCTAATCTTATTCATCGAGATGTTTTGAATTTTTCTAATTACAAGATATCTCGTCCATCACGACCTGATCAGTTTTGCTAATGACGAAGTACCTAGTCACCAAGACGTCAGCGATTCTTTGATGATAACGAAATCAGGAATTGCGATACGTCTCACCCCCTCCTAGTGGTTTTGACGAGATATCTCATCCGTCAAGATCTGATCAGTTTTGCTAATCTCATTCATCGAGATCTGATTAATTTTGCTAATTACAAGATGTCTCGTCCATCGCAACCTGATCAATTTTGCTAACGACGAGGTACCTCGGTCAACGATTCTTTGATGATGACAAGATCAGGAATTGCGATACGGCTCACTCCTCCGAGTGGTTTTGACGAGATATCTCATCCGTCAAGATCTGATCAGTTTTTGCTAATCTTATTCATCGAGATCTTTTGAATTTTTCTAATTACAAGATATCTCGTCCATCACGACCTGATCAGTTTTGCTAATGACGAAGTACCTAGTCACCAAGACGTCAGCGATTCTTTGATGATAACGAAATCAGGAATTGCGATACGTCTCACCCCCTCCTAGTGGTTTTGACGAGATATCTCATCCGTCAAGATCTGATCAGTTTTGCTAATCTCATTCATCGAGATCTGATTAATTTTGCTAATTACAAAATATCTCGTCCATCGTTACCTGATCAATTTTGCTAACGACGAGGTACCTCATCACTAAGGCGTCAACGATTCTTTGATGATGACAAGATCAGGAATTGCGATACTGCTCACCCCTCCAATAATGACGAGATATATCATACGTCAAGATGTGATCGGTTTTGCTAATCTCATTCATCAAGATCTGATCAATTTTGCTGATTACAAGATATCTCGTCCATCACGACCTGATTAGTTTTGCTAACGACGAGGTACCTCCTCACCATGCTGTCGGCGATTCTTTGATGACGACGAGAACAGGATGTGGTCTTTTATTATAACGTCGAGATCTATCATCCATCAAAATCTGGTTGGTTTTCTTTCAATCGTGATATACCTTATCCATCTAGCTTGATCCATTTTGCCAGTGACGAGGCAATGTGAATACTTTCACACTACCTTCTGTAGGAATTTCTTACATCTGTTGGAATGCCAAACATAATCTGACTGATTATTATTCCGCGTCATCTGCTGTTACAACGACTTGAGTAGAACATGAGGTGTTCGTCCAGAAGATCTGTGATTGGATCTCGACTTTACCGTTAGATTCTTTTTGAACTGTTGACGAACGACGGTTCCAGAGACTTGACAGAGCACGAGAGACGTGACAGCCGAATGTAGAGGGTGACGCTAATGACTACACTGAAATTTGAGAACAAATAGTGATATGCATTTGTGTCGAGTAATTAATGCTATATTGAAAATATTTTTCAGATTTTTAAGTTCTTTAAATAATGAGAACTTAAAATCTAAGCTGTTAGTTGTCCTCTTCTTGCGTGCGATTCGTACTGTTTTCATGCTACCGTTTGGGGCGACGACACTACAGTATATCGTTATCAAGATGTTTTTTATGATGACGAGATATTTGTATGGTCTTTGTTATTATAATTCCGAGATATGTCGTCCACCAGGTTAGCTTTCTTTTAGTGAAGATATATCTTGTTCATCAAGATCAGTTGTGCAAATGACAAGATAACACGTCCAGACAACCACTCGAGGGTAAATAATGCAGACCTGATGACGGATTTTTAGGTACAGACAAGGCCTGACAGTTCATTTTGCTGCATGGCGAATAGATATGCATTTTAACCATTCTGGTAGTTTATCTACCCATCGAAAACTGCCCTGTTGTGTACAGCCTCTTGTGCAAAATCTGATCCAAACTGCCTCTAATTCTGGGCAAGGGACATTTTATTTATCTTTGAATCTTCATTCACCTGGAGTAATAGGGTTGTTTTGTCTGGTGAGGTATCTTGTTCACAATTGATTAAACCTTAGATTAGATATCTCTTCCAAACGCTTGTAGGGTGTTGATTTGCAAACATGGAAAACATTGTTAATGCGGATAGCTATTGTTTTCTTTTTCTGAAAATAGGGTGTTAATAGAGGCGTCCAGAACTATCATCTGTATCCGTGTTCAACACTTTGGAAGTTACAGCGTCGCAATTACTGTAATGAGGCATCTCACCCCTCCCAGTATATAGGGTATTCTGTGTATCTAAGTTAGCTCGACCCCTAACATTAATTTAAAAAAAAATCAAGTCTCTGCTATTCAATTTATTAGAAATTGCAACATATAACTAATTCATGAAATCTCCATTCAGTGGTTATATTTTCATAACAGATCTTACCAACTAAAACAATTTTGTTTCCTTTGTAGAAAAAGGACCAATGTTCACATCACACGTATTTGGTAACAGTCGATTAACTTGTTTTATTTACAATACAGCGTACAAAAAATACTTTTCAATGCTTTGATTCATTCATAATTCATTGACATAGGGACTTTGTCACTTTCCATTGTAACCTACATTACATTGACGTGATTTGTCGACAGGACTCAAAATCAGCGAATTCGGATATTGATCATTTTCCACTAAGGTGCAGAACTATTGTTTAATTTCCTGTTTTAATGAGAGTTGGAATTACAGTATGATTTCCTGGAACAAGCTGTTTTTATTATCATGTAACCTACTTTTATAAGAATCTCTAAAAAATAAATCCACATTCATTGCGTTCAAAAGTATACAATTTTATTACACTAATTTTTCAAACATTTAGTGCAACTAAATTACTAAACTTTAACGGATATCAGATAACCATGTTAACTCACATCCAAAAACCTCTCTTTGAGATAAATATCTTGGATTTTTTCCAAAATTCTCACATCTTCACTTGGTTTAAAATATGTTCATCGATTGACGTTTAATTCATCCATATTGCTTCAAAATTTGTGACGTTTTACAAGGGGGAAAGATTATACTTTGGTAAGTAGAAATATTGAATTCAGGTGTAAGGTCCAATTTTTTAGCTATGTCTGTAATTTAGAAAGTGTACCGCGTGTTTTTATGACAGCAAATCATCCTTCGAGTTTACATAGCGAATCAAGCAAAATCACAAGAACTTTATTTTTCAAATATTGTTTCGCTTTAAACCCCCTAAGCGTCATGAGATTTCTTAGTAGTATAGTTTTTTTTTACTCCCTACATTATGTTAAAAGACTAAATACCATCAAAACTGATTCGAAGTCATAAAGAGAAGATTATAAGCTACAAAACTAGTAAATGTCTTGAGGGTTCTTGTCACTCTCAAGGGGTTAGATCTTTATTCTTATCATTCAATTGGGTTCTTGTATTTGAAAATCATAAGGCTAATCCATTGAAAACGTAAAAGGTTACATCTTTAAGGGGACCGGGAAGGCCCTGTCTCCTCCATGTTAAATTCACGAAATTCAAGACCCTTTTTCTCAATATAACTATAATAGTAATCAACACAATATTTTTATGGTGGTTAGACTGATATGTTATACAAAATTTAACAGCTCACTTTTTTTATTTAAAAATTTTAATTTTATAGAAATTTTTAACTGAATATCACTTTTTAGATAGCATTTTTTAACACATTTAAATTTCTAAAAAATCCAATTTTCAAAAAATCAAAAAATGCCTGTGTTAAAATCTTTAGAGATATAACACAAATATGTCATAAAAATATTAAGTCATTATGTTCAGTAGATTCTGAGAAAATGGAGCATGAAACTTACAAATCTAAGTTTTGAGAAAAATGGATTTAAACATTTCAAATGAATTTTTATAAATAATTTTACGTCTAACCTTATGAAATCCTGATTTATATAAAGGGTGATCTCTTTCATTTTTAATACATGTATCTTCAATTTTTTTTTATGCTTTTCTTTCTATGGCGGGCCTTTTTACTGTATTCGGAGAGTTTTCGCTCTCCATCGATAACACGGTCTTAGTCCAGTTTTCTCAAAAATTTGTATAAAATGGCAGCCTGGATTGATTTTAACTCTAGATAATGTATAGCACTTTATAATATTTCCACTGTTGCAGCAGGAAACAGCATCAAACACTCCCAGTTTTAAAGTTTGGATGGTTACAAACACATTTTTTGGAACGCGAGTCCAAATCACATTGTTCACCGATTCATTTGGGTTTTGAGTCTTTCCGTGAACACATTTTTTCAACAATTCTGGATTCGCCAAGTCTCTGAAATTTGATTTAATTGTCTTCAAAATGTAGGCAGTATTCCTCTTATTCTATTACCTAGTGTGATATATCATTGGAAAGAGGAGATTTTGAGCTATATAAAGGAGCAATAAAATAGAAATTGATTTTTTAGTCGAATTTTGCTTTCCCGGTCCCCTTAACACAACACGTAAGTGTGATTTATCTCCAATAGTATCACTGACAGCAAAGGCTTTTTTAATCATCCTGGTGGTTGTATCGACGAAATACCTTGTCAAGAAAACCTCCAGGAGGTTTTATCATTAGCAAATCTGACCAGATCTTGATGGAAGAGAAGTCTCATCATTAAAAGAAAACTGATCAGATCTTGATTTCTTCATTATTAAAAAATCAGCAATAGATTGACGATGAAGTTTCTCTTCAATAGCAAAATTTGTAAGGTCTTGATGGACGAGTTATCTCGTCGAAACCACTCGGAGAATACTATCATATTTAACCGTAGAATTTGAAAAGCGGTGTATAATTTCAAAAACGTTCAAAATGAATGCTTTGAAACTTCAAATTACCCTGCAAATGTTTTGTAGAACCTCACTGGCTCCCTTTCGTAATGGGAACAACACATTATGTCGTGTGGTCGATCACGAAATTCGAGGCACGTTATTTAATATTCAATAAGCATAAATCGAGTTTGGATGTTAAATGAAGTTACATCAATGTCGGCTTTTGCCCCTTCTGAAGCAGTTAGCTTTACTGATGGTCCCATGGCGTGTGAGACGTTTCGTCCCGAAGACCATTACCATTTAATCCATCGATGTAATGGTTTTAGTGTTTTCGCCGCTAGTAGACGTCACTCTTATTTCTATCTTGAAGTCTCTTCGATAGTTTGCTTTGGCGGAGAGAAACTGGGGCACAAATGATCCTGATGCTTTATAGTCACCAAAACATTCATTCTGCAGAGCGAGTGCATCGGTTTACTTCAGAAGAATTAATTGATCAGTTGAATTTAACCCTTTGGAGTAAGAAAATTAGAAACTAGGTTCAGTTAAAGACCGTCATGTGCACGGACGCTGACGCACTTCAAAATCCGTCGTAGTCTCAAATGTTCTCACGTTGGCGTGGTGAGGAAGTATTGAGGTTGGCCTGCGAATTTACAGATGCTTCCTTCGTCATCTGACTGCGGATCGCAATTAAGAGGCATTGGCCTTGCGTATATCTTTTTCTTCGGGATTTATCAAGAATAGCCCGTTGTGTTGCTGAAGTGCGGAGTTAATTAACTACCTACCTATTAACCCTCCAAGTGGTTTCGATGAAATATCTCGTCCATCACGGTCTGACAAATTTCGATAATGGCAAGAAATTTCGTCATCACGATTTTGCTATTTTTTTTATGATGACGAGATCTAGATCTGCTCAATTTTGTATAATGACGAGATATCATCCATCAAGTTCTGGTAAGTTTTGCTAACCACGAGATGCCTCATCAAGACAATTACCATAATTATTAATCAACATGAGAGTTAATTTTGTTGAAATAAAAATTAATTAATGGAGATTCATTTAATCCAAAAAAAATAGTGTTCAGACGAAAATTAAAAAAAAAAAAAAAAACTCAGATGTTTTATTTTTCGATTTGCTTTACCCTCTGAAAGGTTCACATATATATAACCGTTCTGATATCGCAGTCTTCCCTGCATGACATATAGTGAGATTTGGCCTTGACCTCGGGAGCAGAAAGTGCTAAACTGCAACCTACGTCTCAGAACAAACAAATTATTTGCAGAACAATGTTTCCTTAACTTTATCAAAATTTTGGCCGATTTTTTTTCAATAATAAGTTACGATGTTATGAAGTGCAAAGTGCGCTCCTTGCCACACCTTTATTTCTTTTCTTGCTACGAACCAACCTACCTACACCGTCCAAATTACCACAAGCACTTTATAAATAACACATATTCTATGTAAATGACAAAATATTTAACTTCAAAAATGATCGACAGAGTTGCAAATTCTGAAAGTATGCCTTGGTTTTAAATAAAGTAAGAGAGAGTTAATTTATTTTGATGTTTTATTATAAATATGTAATCTGTACATATTTAGCCGATAGTTGTGTTTTGCGTCTGTTTTTGATTTTATTGCAGTTTTCAAAATTCGGACAAAATGCCTGCAGAACAATTGCAATTGCTTGGAGTTTTGTTGCAGAACACTAAATATAATTCTGCGCTTGGGGCCTTGACCAATAGAATAATTACTGTGATTCTTTAATCCAATAGATGTGGTTATGTTAGATATGGACGAAAAGCAATTATATACTAATGGGAAATCTTGTGACGATCAAAAGAGTTGATATTCAAGATCCAATATCACTTAGTGAAAGAGCCTATTCAAACCACCAATTTGAAAGGAATATTTCTCATACAGTCAGCCTTGAGAAGAAACTCATTGACTGTCATTTTTTTGAAGAACTTAAATGCTAATTTTCATAGTGAGATATATATTGTCGTATGACGAGACGTGTTTAACGCTCTTGGTGGCTGTCTCAACTAGGTATCTCGCAATAGCAAAACTGACCAGATCTTGATGGACGACATATCTCGTTAGTAGTAGAAAATTGACCAGATCTTGATATCGCCAATATCAATAACTCGGTAATGTCTTGATGACGAGGTATCTCGTCACTAGTAAAATTGATCAAATCTTGATGGACGAGATATCTTGTCGAAACCTCTTGGAGGGATAAAATATATATAAGGCTATTACAAGCGATTTAATCATGCCAAACTACCGCATGGACTTTTGTCGTGTAACGAGAGAAGCATACATCTATCATTTGGGGTTATGATTAAAACTTCGACAAATTCTAGTTCTTTCCCTATAGCACTTAATGTTTTATGTGCTATTCCTTGCTAAATATATTTTTTTAAAACCCGGTAAATCAATTTGTATTAAATCTGTATAATATTATGAAGATGCTTATATTCCTATAAGGGGCTTACTTTCTTCAAGTTAACACGGGCAACATGGGCATTCTTGAAGTAAACACGAGCTCCGCTAAGAACTCACAGCTTGCTAGCGCTTTAAACAAACCCACTGAGCAACAGCGACCCTGAAGCCACTTGGAGGGTAAATAATTTTGTTCAATGGAATACTAGAGCTGTATTGAAATTTAATGTCCTTTTCATATATGTCTTCTGATAGAAAAACAGCATAAAGAGGATAATTCACACATTCGTGTAGCACTGGTTGGAAATCATTATAAAGCATACAATTTCTTTCTGTGTTCCATTATTTTGTAAAGAATATAATGTGAATCTGACGCAAAAGAAACTATTTCTTAGCACAAAAGCTTTATTAATTTATCAAGAGGGTGATAGTTTTCGTTTGCTGTCCAAAGTGGCGCCAGACTTTCTTTTTCTTGTAGAGATCATTGTTTAGATTCCATTAATGAGAATGTTTTAGGTCAAATTCCCCACCACCCTACCATTTTGTCGGAAACTTAGTTATGGTGTATTAATGGTCTTGATTTCCACCCTACTTTAAAACAGTCTCTTTTCTCAGCAATGGCGTCTTGATTTATAATGTTGCTTGGTTATCAATCTTGATTAACTAGCTTCTTCATGCTTATTATTTTCCTCCCCTTTTAAGGCTTTAATGATCTTTTAATTTCTTTCATTTCTTTAATTGTTCTCATTTGTCACTTAACTATTTATGTTTTACATGTTGCTTCAATATTTGCATTCTATTTTATTTATGTTGTATTCACGATGTCTTCTATGAACAAGAGAAGGAATATACATAAAGTGAACATGAAAAAAAAGAGTAAGAATTGAAGATGAATCATAACTTTTCTTTAAGAGCTTTTTTAAAAGGTTATCATCGGTGTAGCCAAACAAAATAATGTTCCCAAGTCTCTTCTTCGTCAAGCAAACAAGGCAGTTGTTGAAGTCAGCCAGACGAAAACGATTCAAGTAGGCCTGAGTTATAATACGCCCTATTAAACGCCCCCTTAAGCAGGAAAAGCGCCTACAGTTCTAGGAATATTTTTGGAAGTGATGGAGGTCATTATATAGGCTCAATTTGGAATTGAAAAATATGGTGATTCATTCCAGTGTTCTTCCATAAAATACACCAAAGTGATCGACCCTCTCTCTTGACACTAATCACACACCTAGAGAGGGTAGTTGCAGGCAAAGGGATTATTGTGGTTGACAATTTAGCTTACTTATCACCCATTTCATTGCTATACACTTCGCAACCAGCAGAAACCCACTGCAAATTGATATATCTTTTCTTTGAATTTGGGAAGAAACTGTCTGATTTCTTCAACTCTAAAAAAGCTGTAGTAGTAGTCTTTACTGGTGAAGATAATGAAGAACATCCATGAGGTCTGTCAAAATACAAAGACGAGCATTAAAGGGAACAGTATCCGAAATATATTCTTTTGTTTTCATTCTATCTCTCTGCTTTCTATAGCTCTATTTTCCATTGTTGGTCACTACTTGTTTGCAACCAATGCTCTCAAATCTGTAAACGAAATACCCTTGTTAAAGTATTTTTGATCAGTAAATTACTCTTTTTTAAAAAATTTCTGAATCTTCTAAGCGTTGGGAGATCTTACAGTAATGTAATATTGCCTTTCCGCACCAACACACATAATGACTAAAGTATCACATATATTGGTTGAAAAAACCCTAGAAACGATTGTATTTCTCAAGAAAATCATCGATTGCTGTCCATGCAAGTTCATTGGTAGCACAGTTGGAAGAGCAATGGATTAGCAACCAGAGGGTTGCAAGTTCCAACCTGGCCAACTGTCTTCACGTTGGCGTGGTGTGGAATTTCGAAGAAGTGGGGTGCCTGCCTAGGTATTGACGTTGTCATCGAATCGTGGTTTAAAGTGAAGAGGGGTTGTCCTTAGATCGTTCGCTTTGAGATTGATTCCGGATCGTCGAGAATACTCCGTTGTCTTTATCCAGTGCGACATTAATTAACAATCTACCTACTGCAGTTTTCAGAATGAATATATGCGTGTGAATATCATGCGAGGGTTAATATTTCCCCTTTCAATTTTCTTTTGTTTGTTTCGCATTTCTATCTGTTTTATTTTTGGCACTTTAAAATCATTCATTCGGTTTAATTGTATTCTTCGGCCGAATCGAATAAATGTTAATAAGGAAATAGCGATTCGAAAGCCAAAAGGGTGGAAATCGAAATGTCAAACGCCCATTCATACAACGGTCCCCCACGTGCTATTATACTTACTTTCCCATTTGAACGCATTCATATGAATAATGTATTCGAAAGAGGGGGCTAATATACAGACTCCTGTTTCGTGTAATCTAGTCGAATGGACGACTGTTCAATGCCAACTCCACTTAACCACGCCCCGATCTCCATCGCGGCTTTGAACGAAAGCATTTATTTTTTACGCGATGCAATAAGTGTTTCGAATCGATATGTTAGTTGGACGAATTTTGAGAGCACACATCTGCCCATTAAGTTCATATTAATTGTCAGAATTAGAAGCAGGTTGAGCCATTTTTATAGGAAAACGAAGAGAGAGTTCCCCTTTATGACACCAGTTCTACAATAAAAAGTATCATGAAACTACTGACAATCATTGGATTTTGAAATAACCACTAATATCGCGATTATATTTACTGAAACTTTTACGAAAACTATTGGCGACGGTCCGGGAATCAATCCCGAAAATCCTTGCGCAATAAACACATCTAACTAAAGCCGACCAACCGGTATAGTGGTTAAGGTGTTAGCCTCTAGATCGGAAGGTTCCTGGTTCGAATCCGGGTACGGGCATGGATGTTTGTAAGCGTATGGTGTAGAGGTGGCTGGTGCACCTTAAATCTGTCGTAGCCGAAAATCCTCACGTTGGGTTGGCGTGGAAGTTTGGAGAGTGGGGTGCTAGCTCAGGTGTTGCTTCGTCATCTGACCGTGGTTCAAAATTACGAGGTGTTGTCCTCGGATCTTTCCCTTAAGGGACTGATCCCGGACCGTCGTCAATAGCCCGTTGTGTTGCTCTAGTACGACGTTAACTAAAAATTACCATTATTTTTTATCTAACTAAAATGTTCGGGTCTTATATTCGTTTTTATTGATTAATCTAAGCTAAAAGATTTTACTTTTTAAATTTTGATGCAACAAATAATAATACCATTTTTTCTGTTCAGCTTCTGTTTTCGACGAGTAAACGTTTAGAAGAACAAGACAGCTTGTTTTAAGCGTTGTAGCTCTTCTGTAAGCAAGTTGGCTTGGCTGGTGGATGAGTAAATATTTGCACCCGTTTACACTTCACTACCAAACTCAACATGAGGCCCGAGTGTTAACGTAAAAACTGCGGCTTTTGTTTTCGGCACAACCTAGTAATTTTTAATTCATTCTGGAAAAAGAAGAGGTTCACCGTCTATTCTATCTATTATGTTTGGTTTGATTTGCACACTACTGTCGCTTTTTTTCAGCATGAAAAGTGATCAATTCGGGGAATACGACTTAAAGAGGATTCGTAATCAATACGAACATCCACGCTTAGATCAGAATTCAAATCCAGCGCCTGTTGAGCCGAGGGTTAACCGCTAATCACTTGGCTCTCAGTCCGACTGTTCTATCCATACAGTTTCCTCCTTCTGTTTATGGTAGGTAGTTATTTAATTAGCGTCCCACTGGAAAACACAACGGGCTATAGGTGATTGTCCGAGATCAATCCCGAAGGGAACGATCGAGAAAAACACCCCGTAATTTTGAACCACGATCAGATGAAATAAAGATTAAATGTGATTTTTCGCACATTGATCAAATGTTCACCAAAACCACACCATACTATCCTACAACACTCCACCTTTATTCCGAAACCCAGGAAGTATATATATATAGATAGCTTAAAAGAAATCTATAAAGTCGAACATTTAAACATATTCTTCATGTTTCTGGCCGACCAACCGGTATAGTGGTTAAGGTGTTAGCCTCTAGATCGGAAGGTTCCTGGTTCGAATCCGGGTTCGGGCATGGATGTTTGTAAGCGTATGGTGTAGAGGCGGCTGGTGCACCTTAAATCTGTCGTGGCCGAAAGTCCTCACGTTGGGTTGGCGTGGAAGTTTGGAGAGTGGGGTGCCAGCTCAGGTGTTGCTTCGTCATCTGACCGTGGTTCAAAATTACGAAGTGTTGTCCTCGGATCTTTCCCTTAAGGGACTGATCCCGGACCGTCGTCAATAGCCCGTTGTGTTGCTCTAGTACGACGTTAACTTAAAAATTACCATTAATTATCTTCATGTTTCTACATATTCTTCATGTTTCTACATATTCTTCACGTTTCTACATCTTTGTGCATGTTTCTACATCTTTGTACATGTTTCTACATCTTTGTACATGTTTCTACTTCTTTGTACATGTTTCTACATCATTGTACATGTTTCTACATATTTTACATCTTCATGCTTGATGTCACCAGTGGTTCCGAGTCCTCATACAGGACAGTCTTTTGTTGGATTCGAATCTGCAAATCTCCGACTGCTTATCCGTTACTCTTCCAACTTGGGACCCACGGCCCTTTCGTCTATGGACAATGTATTGTTAGTATTCTCTATTTTCATTTGCTGGCAAAAGAAAAAGTTGTGAACAGGTAACCACGGATCACCGCCAAGAGAATTTAATCCTTGTACTAATCAAAAACCCCGAAACCTCCACCACATTCTCAATATTCTTAGCCCTGAATTGCACTTGCATTTTAAAGGTTCGGGACTGCGCCAGCCTGCTCTGTCGGGACCTAGAAGCTGACGCACATCGTATATCACTTCGGTGAACTGAATTAAAAATTTCCCAACTTGTTCCAAATTTCGAAATTTTAGCAACCTTCCTTCTTATAATTTAACACTATCGTCCATGTTGGGGCAATTTATCAAACGTAAAAGATTCTTGGATTTAACAAATACCACTTGAGTAGGCGTGTGTGGTTTTTATACATCGGTGTGGTTCCTTTACGTCGTTGTGGTTCCTGTACGTCGGTGTGGTTGTCTAGCGGACTGACTATAGGGTTGGTGGAAGTTCACCTCCTCTAGAAACTCTAAACCGTTTGGTGAATTGGGAAGGTGAGGGTCGAAGAAGAAGAAGACGACTACTTCCCTGATTTTAGATTGTATCGGTGTTTCTGTGGGAGAATTCTTGTTCCATCATGGGATACTAACACTACTAAGGGTTTACGGTAAAAAAATTCACAATGTTAAAGATGTCTAGATGAGGATGAGGAATAATTTTTTTTCTGTTGCAAAACAAGAGGTGTTTGCGCTATGAAATGCACACTCAGGTGCTGCTCGACATAAATTTTTCTTTGAGAGTATTAGAAGAAAGAAACTGAATTTTAAGTATCGTTATTTTTAGGTGTAAAGAGGTTATGCCCAAGAAATATTTTGCATATCCAATTCGAATGAATGTCTTACTTCAGTTCAAACTCCTAGAAGGCCACAAATCACACGATTTGTGTGATTTTTATTTGTAGTAAGGTGTGAACAGCCAAGCGTCGTAGAGCTGTGTTTCTGGATCCTTGATGTGTGGATGAATTGTGATGGGGTAGGTGGTAAAGGCTTGCATTTTTTACCACAATGTTACAGACATAAGTATATAGATATAATCTGAAATTTATGGCAATAAAAAGGTTATAAATCAATACCCTTAGCCTACTTGTGAGTATTTTTGTTCTCCACCGATATATATACAGGGTGTATCAAAATTCGACGGACAGGGGAAGAGGGGGGAAGAGGGGATATAGAAGGCAACAAGAAGATGAAACTTAACATAGAAGATGGGGTCGCAAACCACGTTGAGAGGGTAAAAATCGTGCTGCAAATTGTGCCGGCTTCAGTACAGCGTGGCATGTGGTTCATGCATGATGGTGCCCCTGCACATTTTCCCCTCCAGATGCGTAATCACCTCAATGTTTCATACCCAAGGAGGTGGGTTGGACGCGCGGGACCCGTTGAATGGCCTCCGCGTTCGCCGGATCTCAATCCGTGTGACTTTTCCCCATGGAGTCACCTTAAATCACTCGTTTATGCGACGCCTGTGGACACACCGGAGGATCTGATAGCGCGGATTGTCGTCGCTGCGGGAGACATCAAAAGCAAACCTGGCATCTTCGAATGCGTCCGGGAATAGTTTTCACGTCGGTGTAGACTCTGCAATGCCGTCAGCGGGCACCACTTCCAATAAATCTTGTAATAATTAATCAAATAAATATTTTTGTAGTTCGCATCGTACTTTTTTCGCTCCAGCGTAACGGCGAAGCCTGCATGCGTTATTCGCAATTTTCACCCTCTCAACGTGGTTTGCAACCCAGTGTTCTATGGTAAGTCCCTGTGTATATATATATATATATATATATATATATATATGCATATATATATAGCCCCTCTCCATTATCCTCTGAGTGTGACACCGAGTTTTCTTTCAAAGAGTTATGCCTGCTTTTCCCCCTTCCTTTTCCTACACAAAGAGGCAGTGGGAGGTGTTTGCAATAAAATACAAGAACTTTTCTCTTCCAAAAAACTCAAAGAACAAACGCGAGAAGATCGATACCGCTCTTAGAGTGAAAGAGATGGGGTTGAAGCGATAATTCCTTCCTTTGGAGTGCGCGAACCAAGTATCGATTGAACTCGAATTTCCTTTTGTTTGCGTCCTATGAGAAGTCTGTGGTGTCGGGGAAGTTCTGTCAACCATAATGAGGATCTAGAGCGATTACTTAATGCAAGACTCGCTCTAATTATTAGTAATAACAGGGGATTGGTCCCTTTTTAAGGTTTTTAATCTTTATGGCAGCCTTATTTACATGGAATTTAACCATTGGAGATGGGGATGTTAATGAGAAAGAATTTTTCTTTTCAAATTGTATCGCGCCTTAATAAAATGTGAAAGCTAAAAGTAGTGTAATTCTCTTTAAAATCCTCAATTGCCTGTTTTGGCTAGAGGAGGGAAGCCCTGACTTCTACCCTGTGTTAGTTCTGAACAAATAAGTATTGATGAAACACTTAACAGCTTTGTTTCGCTCAATTGTTTTGAAGATGTACTGGTATTATACAACAGCAATACTTATATTTCAAAGTCTGAATAATTGTAGAAAAATTATTGGTAAAAATAGATGCATAGGTCTTCTCATAATAGGTACGCATACAATAAGTACCTTCTCACATAAACATCACCTTCAATGATATTCATCTAGTCATCAAGGTGTCAAGAAATGTGTACAGAAAAGTAAATTTGAAACAAACTGGAAAATTTCTTCTACTCAGAGCATATAACTTAACTTACTAAGCTTCTCTAGTTTTCTGAGCCCTTACCACTCAACACACATAATGAGTAAACAACCAGATATCTTGGCCGGAAGAATCTTAGGAAAGATTCTATTGGTAAAGACGATTAAAGCTGGTTTAGAAATTAAAGACTATCTCGGTGAGTCACATCAATTTGTGGGTAACAGACAGTTATGGTTAAAATTGCAGTCTATTCTTTTTTAAGATTACTAGTGATTGTATTGAAGAGTACATTACTTTCTATAGTACTTTAAAGTTTCTCGTTGCCAAATGTGAAATGCCGAAACAAGGCTTTCCCAGCCATCTTTTGTTTGCAAAAAAATTGATTCTACCGAGACAAAACAACTCAGCCATTTCTTTTGCTGGATTGGACAGAGTCAATTTTGTTGAAAGTTCTATTTTTGAATGAGCATGGACTATTAGACTTGGTACATAATAAACAATATGCTTTATTTCGAAATATTGTTTCAAATTAACCCTAATGGTGGTTGGTTGTCTTGAAGAGGTGTCACGTCATTTGCAAATGACCTTGATCTGGTCAATGCATTCACCCGATCTTGATAGATGAGATATCTTGTTGAAAACACTTGAAAGTTTAATAGGGTACCATTATGGAGTTCAGACAACCCTTTTATAAGCACAGAGATGACTACTACTTAAGTTTCGTGGATTCGGTTTCCATTTTTTTTTTAATCGATTCATAAATTTTATGTCAATTTACTTCATTTTATAATTCAAATTTCTAGCGGATCATAATTTCACATTCATGACTTATCTAGCTTACCAACTTGATTCATAAGTTTTGGCAATACGTATATAAAAATTATATATATTTTTTCAAACGACTCGGTTACAAGTTTCAAACGTTGGTTCCCATGTTTTCAAATTACTCAGCAAACTTTTAAAAAAGATAGCATTTCATATTGTTGAACATATTTCAATAAATAGTTTTACTTGTTGAGTTTAATATACATTGTTGTTTCTCTCATGCATATTTACACAGGCAGATTTGTTTGAAATCGCTAGTTATAAATATTGTTGAGTTAAATTGTAAGTTTAGCGTTTGTCAAAGACATGTTTATGCGAAACGAAAATTGCTCCATAAATAATGAAAAATGTTGTGCATTTTAGAATATCATTTAACCTCCAAAACTGATAGAGTCTGACTTGTCTGTCTTCTGTCATATTCCAACAAATAAAATAAATGTTTAAAATCAAACATCTCGACAGCATAGTAGAGAATATTCTGCTTTGATATTACACCTATGATTACGCTTCGTTTTGGCTCCGTGCGTGCTGTACATGACTGCATAAGTTCTAATTGGTGATGTTTCGAAGAATTATATTTCCCTGTTTTAATATTCTGCTGTTTAATTACGCAGATAATTGCTATCGCTACGTGTTTTATCAATGTATTCAGTCAAAAAGTCTGTGTGCGGGTAAAATTCTACAAAATAAGAATTAAATTTTTCTTTGTACATATCTACCCCTTGACAACAGGAATTAAGAAATGAACATTGAAGATCCACTTCTAAAAGCAAAAGTAAAGTAAATGCGTGTAGTCTTCGTTAACGTGTATATATATATATATATATATATATATATATATATATATATATATATATATATATATATATGGCAAAAATTGCAAGCAGTATAAAGCAGCACAAATTTTTGTATAAAATGAATCCTGCTGACTTACATTTGCACATTTCAAGTTTAATGTTTAATACGATTATACCTTCGGACTTAATGTGCTTAGTTTTTACTAATTTGTTTTACTACCTGAAACAAAAACTTGTTATTTCACTTTTCGGATTGCAAATTGTCGCTTTCCATCGAGTTGTTGGATTTTTGTTGTTCGTTTCCCAGTATTGTATTATGTTTTTTGGTGTGTCATGCAAAGTGAACTTCATTTGTTACAGAACATTGAAGGGAAGGATGCCTTTAAAGTGTGATCGAAAACCGAACGAACCTTGTGTGTTGCCAAAATATATAATAGAGACAGAACTGCTCCGACTTTCGCACATGGCAAGGAACGAATATCGATTAGGAATAATCGATACTTTTCGCTCGAGTCGATACGATAGCTTCCGCTCTTTGCATCGCTGTGCACCATAGGCTGATTCAAGAGAACACAGGAGGTGTTGGGGGGGGGAGTTATTTCGGGACAAAATATACGATACAAAGTCATATTTCCTCAAAGACTTGCAAATGGAAATGTTCCCACGATGGAAAAAAAGGTGTTCCTTGATTCCATAAAACAATAATAATAAAATTGAATCCGTATATTGGTAACTCTAACTTAACCCTTTAGGTGGTTCTTTTGTTGATAACGAAGTCAAGATCAGGTCAGTTTTGTTTAATGACGATATATCTCGTCGAAAAGATCAGTTTTCAGGTCGTCAGTTTTCGTAAAGATCTGATACCTCATCGGGACCAAAATACCCTTTTACTACAAGAAGAATGAAGATCCAGGTAGTAAATGGTCCTTATCTAGAACTGGTAACAGTTTGAAGCAGGCTTTTGCATTAGATTCTGTCCGTTACAAGGTAATTTTCAATTTGAAAAATAAAATCCAGTAGGGTTAAAACTGTAAGATTCTTCAGATTTCTTCTCTGTCTTATGTACATTATTGCACGTCTCTTCTAACCACTTGCTTCCTTGCACTTATCTGGAACCTTTCGATCTTTTACAAATCCAATAATCTGAAATGTTTGAAGTCGAGAGTTTATTAGAGATTAAAAATATTATTCACCGCTTCAAAATTGCTTAGCTTTATGGCAGATTGTTGAATTACCGTCAAATTTTGCAACACAATGGGTTATTGGCGACGGTTGGTGATCAATCCCAAACGGAAAATTACGGATTCCTACACAAAGCTACGTAGTATATGTGTTCGGGCTGAAAGTGTAGTAGCGGAAGGTGGTAGAAAGGTTTGGTTTGGTATGTACCCACAAAACCACATCGGACTCAGATTGATTTCGCTACCAATCGAAATCGTTTGGAATTACGTGTTATAATACGTGAAAATAAAAGAGCGTGAATCCTCTATTTATCTCCGTTTGATTCCTTAAAAAGGATGTGAAACACTTCAATATTATTAACTGCAATGTTTTATATTTGTTTTGATATAGCTATTTATATCTAGTGATAGAAAGCTAAAAGATGTTTGGATTATTTGAGATGCCGTTGTCATCTACAAGCATATCCGCCTCACATAAAGGAAATGATTTATTATTAATTTATGACCAATGTAAAAGTTATTTTCATATTGTACTGTATTTTACACTTGAAAACATTGAAAATTTCGAAAAACGGAATACTTATTCAAGCTATGCATTTGTTTAAATCTGAAAATGGTAATTTTGTAAACTTATAGAGCTATGAAACTCTCCCCTTAACTTTACATAAGAATCAACAATGACGTATGACTTATATTCTTGTGATTAAAATGAAAATATGGCGTTATGGAAATCGTGTCAATTTAATGCGTGCACGCTGTTAGTAAATGCAAAAGTTTCAGTAATTTACTTTTTATGAAAACTATAAGACTTTATGATGTAACTCGATTTCATTGACTTGTATTTGTCCCCCCCCCCAACTAGGTATTAGATGTTTTTTTAAGTCGAGTTTTTCACTTATACTTTTGATCCTAAATGGTAGACGGTTTATAGTCCCATCCTGTTAATCATAAAACCTTTTTTCGGACTTTTTCTATTAATATTATGCTGTTTCTTTAATATCTGCTTAATTGACTACTAGTAACTGATGAAAAGAGTGAAAATCTTGCCATTACTAACGTAACTAATTGCATTGAAGCTTCGATTCTTGCAAAGTACTTTTTCGGAATCATTGTATTTCGCACAAAAACACGTTCTAAAGTTTTGATCTTCAGATACTTCTTCTTCACAAATAAATGAGTTTAACCCTTCGAGTGATTTTGACGAGATATCTCATTCATCATGATCCGATGAATTCTGAAAATGAATATATATCTTGTCATCACGAGATACTTATCAATCTACTTATGACAAGATATCTTGTCCATAAAGATCTGGTCAGTTTTGCTAACCATCAGGAGGGTTAAGCCGTAAGTTAGGCTCTAATTAGCCCTCGCGAAGCGTAAGATGACCATTGAGTGACAAAGGATAAACCAACCACAATTCAACGACACCGGCACAGAAATGCTAAACTTCGCTTCCATTGAAAACTAATGTCAAACTTGAAGCATAACTATAGTCAAGAGCCGCGATAAAAGTCTGGCATAAATATACGCAGTACCCTTTCCTTTGTGAAGAAGGGTGGATCATCTCCATGGGAATACCCAGTGTTCTCAAGTGTCTGCTTCCAAGAAGACTTGGTGGTGGGCGATGCTCATTAATGTGTCTGCCATTGACCGTCGGCCCCATCGATTATGTCTGGACCAGATGTCTGCCTCCACCAACTTGTTACAGGATCTCGACTCATCTGAAAAAGAGTACCTTTATTTGCTTTTGAAGAATTTAACGACTTGTAACGCTACATCTTAATATTTAAAGCGTAAATTTGAAACGAAAATTGACTAGAAAAATATAACTGAACTTTTATATGCAAAACAATTCACCTAAAGTGAAATGGTGCCTTTAAAGTGTAGATAAACTCTTTGCTTGTAGAGTCGAAGAGGGTCGGACTATAGTGGGTCGAAGGAGAGAAATATCTGCTTTATGGTAAATTAAGGTTAACCTTCCTGGTGATGGGTTTACATTAGCACACATAATCTCGGCATTAGAAAAACAAACCAGATCTTGATGACAAGATATCTCGCTATGTGGTAAAATTGACCAGAACTTTATCTCATCATCAAAAAAAATCAACACTATCTTGATGACAAAGTAGCTTATCAGTTGAAAAATTAGTTAGATCTTTGTGAACAAGATATTTCGTACGAGAACTACTTGGAGGGTTAAATCTTGTGGATGTATGAGTGGCAAGTAAATCCACACGCTTGTCGAAGGTGATGATGTGATTCCTAATAGAGCAGATAATGACTTTAATGATACTATCAAGAAAACTTTACGATTGAAGCATTTGGCAGTGTTTTATTCGTTTGTTTATTCAAGCAGCATGAAAATTTGAACCCTGCGGTTGCATCCACCTTTAACCACTACGGAGTTCATCATTCGATGCAGAATGTTCATCTGCTGTGTTCTTTTTTAAAGCATAAAAAGATGACAATCATCGGAAGCCTTCTACGTGGGAAAATGGTCCACAACATAGATCCTCATTTTCATTTTTCTCATTAAACCTACAATTTGTGCTATTTTTCTCGCCTTGCGTTTTGTTATTTGGCATCATCTCCATACTCCACAACAGAGGCCAATTGTTTCTCTATGGGTATATGCCCACTAGGTTAGCAACTTGTAATTTTGTACCCTAGGTGGTGCAGGTTCAATTCCTCGCTCCGTTTATTCCTCTCTTATGTGAGTAAACATTTCCTTATGTGTATGTCCAGTACTCGATATTGTCCCTTTTGTGTAAGGTGCAACAGGGTCAAACATGAATCGCCTCAAAAACAAACCACCTAAACATACACCTCAATGATAATCGTAACTACCACTGTTCGTATCTCTCCATAAGTGTATAATTAACTTTAGAATGAGTCCTAGTATTCATGTGTTTCACCAGAGCAACATTAATTAATCCACCTATCTAAAGCTTTTGTATCATCTTATTTGCTAAGTTTCTTACAAATAGATTATAGATTCCGTTTCTCTTTCATTCGTCTGTACTCATAGTGTATTTTTTAACACGCCATATATGAGAGTTGAAAATAGTATGCAATTTCAGAATTATTAACTCATACATGATATTTATTTTATTTATGTGCAGCTGAAAAAATATTAATATAATATCAACATTATTTCACTAAAATACGAAATCGAGTTTGCTGTTGATATGTCCGTTGCACGTGCTATATTTTGAAACCCTGTTACCACAAAAAGTGAAATAAACTTGTTTCTGGTATTAGTGAAATGATTTCCTATGATAGGTCTTAAGAGTTTGTGATAAGATTGTTGCACACGTAACGATTCCATAAGCTGATGCCACCCAAAAGAAAATAAAGTTTCTGGTATCAGTAAAATAATTTCCGAAGAGACAGATAAGTCAAACTGGAATTTGCCACGCAGTGTTCTAATTCGAGTTCTTTTTCCACCTTTATTAGTATATTGATTGACGGAGTAAGGCGTAAGTATTTTATTTAACGTCACACTAGAGCAACACAACGGGCTATTAGCGGTAATCAGGGATTAACTCCCGAAGGGAAAGATCCATTGACAACACCATGTAATTTTGAACCACAGTCTGATGTCACACTTGAGCTGGCACCCCACTTCCGAAAATTCTACACCACGTCAACGTGAGGATATTTGAGGTCATGACAGATTCAACCTGCATCAACCCCCTTTATACACGACGGTCTTGGGTTGGATTTAAACTCGCGGCCGTCCTGTTCCTAATCCGTTACTCTTCCAATTGAGCTACCTCGGCCCGACAGAGTAAGTGTGGTACTATTTGCACGCAAGTTGAACGTGCGTAGCCGCCGCGGCTTCGGAGGCATGTGTGCACTACTCCATTGGATCTAATGTATCTCATACCGCATTTGCGTTGCGGCAGCGGCGTCGCACGTTGAAAAACCGGTTGTGTGCACTGGACCTAATGGGATCCAGGAAAAAGAAAGTCGCACAAAAGCGACTTTCCATTGCAAAATTTTTCTATCATGTTTCCCAACCAATCTCCAGAAATGCGGACTAAGTAACACACCAAATATATACTTTCTATCATAAACAGAATGCAATAATACGTCCCAACTCAATTTCGAGACATTAATAGCACACGCGTTTTTAATGTTTCGTAAAATGTACTGACTCAAAATTCCCTCTGAAATCCCTTCCCTCTCCCATCTCTCCCTGTATGATGTTGTGTTTGATTAATCCCCAAGTTGTGTGCACATGAAGAAATTCGTGTTAATGATCGGAGAAGTGATGTTAAACAGCGAGCGGACATTTACAAAGAGCCGTTCCCTAATGGGTTCATAACTGATATGTTTGCGTAGAAGCTGAGAGTAAATGTAATACTAGATAACAAGTTGTTAATTTAGCCATTTTGCAGAATATTACATTTAAGCGTACTAATCATCTACGTAAGGCTTTCGATATGTAATGTAAATATTAATTCTAAAAGTAATTGCATAAAGTTACATCAACAACAAACTTAGGCTCTCTAAAGAAATAGATAGCCTGGGGGTGGAGTTGCTGTCGTAATATCTCAGAAGTCGTATGATATCTCAGAAGTCATGTGATTTGCGAATCGATTTGTGCCTATTAATTGTCGAAGCGTATAGACTAGTGTTATTTTAATCACTCTTTATAATCACTTTAACCGATAAATAAATTTAGCCCACATTAGAATTCATACTTTTTCTCACAATCACGTAACATAAGGTGTTCACGCAACAACAAACTTAGGCTCTCTAAGGAAATAGATAGCCTGAGGACGGAGTTGCTGTCGTAATATATCAGATATCATGTGATTTATGAATCGATTTGGGACGATTGGTTGTCCAAACGTAGAATAGTGTTGCTTTAATAACGCTTTATATCCATTTAAACCATACTCGGTCTATTTAATTATAAGGTCGATGCTTCGAAGCGTTCGGATAACCATTATTTTTTCTTGATTCGCTAAAATTATTACTGGTTAGCCCTTTTGCTATAGATTAATGTTTCATGCCTTTCTCTACTTATGTTCAACAGAGAATGGTGAAAACTGTATCAAAGTACTCACAATAGTTCTCACGTTTAGCCCAAACAAACACCCTTAGTGGAGAGTCTTTTATCAATGCAGATATTTGCTGTTTCAGAGCTAGCAACTGGATGTGAAAAACAAAATAATTGCTAAATATTTGAGAGATTAAACCTTCTGGTGGTGCCCTCTATAAGGAATCTTGTTATTAGCAAAACTGAGTAGATCTCGATGGACGAAATATCTCGCCATTTGTAGGAAACTGACCATATCTTAATCTCGGTTATGATAAAAGAATTAGCTGTATGTTAATGACGCGTCAAAACCACTTGGAAGGTTAAGTACAATTTAAAAGATGAAAGAAATTTCTAAGACTGAATAATCATAAGGTTTTCGAGGTATTTTTAAGGTACCTAAAATAAATTATTTTTTGTGTTATGTCTTGTAATACTGAAATAAGAGTTTAACTCCAAGTCTAAGACATTTAATAATTATAAGAATACATAGTAAGAGACAATAATAACGATACGAACACCGTAAAGGCTCAGAGGCAACTAACTCACTACATGTCATGAAAAGGATTGCATCAGACAAATGAACTGATAAGAACACGTATACAGAAAGCAGTACACATGAACAAGTCTAACACGAAGACATAGTAACAGATAGTAATAACGATAGGAACAGCGTAAGCACTCACAGGCAACTAACTCACTACATGTCATGAAACGGATTGCGTCAGACAAATGAATTGATAAGATTACATGAACAAGAAACAGTACACATGAACTCATAAATCTAAATGCAGGAAAGATTAATATAAACATTGGTGATTTCAATACTCATAATATAGCTCAAAGGAAATATGCACCAATCTGTAAAAATGTCCATCTCATTGCAGTGCGAACAAATGTGGGTTTTACACTTTTTAATCTTACGTCTTCAGGAACCTGCTAAAATAGTGCATTAATCTAGTAAAATAAATTGTTAGAACTATTTTCCTATGCAATTTGTGTATCATAACTATACCACCTTCTACAGTAAAAATATTAAATTTTTTTGTAAAACTTAAATATCATTTCCGATTGAGCATGTGTGACATCCAAGATCAATACTTCAAATGCAAATGTGATAAATAAATACTCATCCTCTTAGGTTCTAGTCATTTTTATTATCCATTCTAGTCATACTTTCCTCACAATTAAAAAAAATGTAAGTATTGTTGGTGGAGAAATTTAGTCGAAACGTTTAATTTTACTGTTTTGAAGCACATTACGCAATAAATAAGCTACAAAAACCAGTTGTTGGATCTGGGTAATGGGGCACATGTAACTCGATCATAGATTATTGTCTACTATCTAAATATTAATAAATTATTATGTTAACATTTAGAGTGATTTGCAGTTCTAAAGTCTGTATTTGTTAAAACTGAAATCCTTATGAATCTATCGCAAAAAAATGGAATTTTGCATAGGTAAAGATCTTATACAGACCTGTATGCGATGGAAATTGTACTCTTTAAAATTCAAGTTTGTTTTGTACATTTTTCTCTCAAACTGAAGGTATACTTTGTTGACAAAAGTGTGTGTGCCAAATAAGGAAACAAAACAGAGAAAATAAGATTACTGTTTCCCCCCACAACACATTATTACAAAATCATTACATTTATTATTTGTAAGAATCCCAAGAAAGGTCCTATTGGTCAAGTAAGTCATACAGGAAAGATTGAGGTTTCTTAACGGATATATGCGTGGGAACCTCTTAGAGGGTTAAAGACACTTGTTTAGAGAACGAAGAATAGAATGAAATGAAGATGAACCAAAAACTCAGCTAACATTCACTGCCAAACACACCATTAAAAATATCGTATTCCTATAATAATTCCAACTAACAGAAATACGATTGAGTAAAAGGGGAAAACATTTTTTTGCCTCTATTGTCATACATAGTCAAACATGCAAGTCGGAGCCGCGATAGCTCAGTCAGTAGAGCGTCGGACTCGCATCAGAAGGGTTGTGGGTTCTGTCCTTGGCGGAGCCTGCAATTCTGATGATTGCGAGAACGGCGCTTCGACCTGGCTAAAGACCGTCGTGTTCACTAATGGTGACTGGGGCACGTTAAATAGGTCGTGGTCACAAAGTCCTCCATGTTCTCATACCAAATCAGTACATATGGGGGTACCTGATCAGGGGGTTATCGGCCTCTGATTGGGATCTAAATTACGATATGTGTGAGTGAATGGATTTACGAAAGGGACCTTGCTGTAAAACGGATGTGTCATGTATGTCGAGCAAAGACGGACTTCCTCCTAATGGGGCTCAATAAGATGGAACGCGCACCCTCTTTCCGTCTTCGACGGTCCTGGCACTCCTCTGGTCTGCCAGTGTAGGCATGAGAAACAACAACATGCAAGTCGATTCAAAATGAAATGTCCAGGCTACTTTTAGAGTTCTCTCTTGGGACCGTTTTAGATTAATAGGTACGCATGGTTCAATTTCTAATTTACTAAAATATGTAACAGCTATTATATTCGCATGAGCATGCTTAGAAATGTTGTTGGTGATCATCTTGGTCTAGAAAAAGGTCACCTGAGCATGGGAGAAGCTGCCTTCATTTGGTCTTCCGTCAGTAAATCCGAAGAGGCGCCAAAAAATGCAAATTATTTTTCTGTACTTTTATAGTCAAACTGAAGATCTACTTTGTTAAGAAATAGTGTGTTTGTCATTTAAGGAAACAAAGAAAAAATGCATTTTCTGACTGTTCCTTTGTTATCAAAGTTTGGAATTTATTACCCTCTAACAGTCACGATATTTCTGAACGGTGTAGCATTGCTTTTATCACACAACTCGCATAATCTCTACATATAATTCTCTTACGTGGCACACAAAAAATACTTTATTTTTTATCGCGTTTTGGCAACACTGTACGATTGTTTGTTTAGCACGAAGCCTTGCGCCTCAATTAAATTTATAGTGTTATCGGATGAAGTTTTATTAAAAAAATGAATATTAGTCGAGCTGTTGCAGCTTACAAACAACATGCCGGGCATTGGATTTTTAAGGCAGTTCTCACATTTCGAGTGAAAATTTGCTTAAAGTTTTCATTTGAATTCCAAATTGTTCGATTTCTGATTCCGGAGGTACTGTGTAACTTTTCTGTAGTACAACAAATTTATACTTGTAAAAACAATTTTTTTTGGAATATCATATTTTGTAAACAATTTCCTTCTGCTAGGACACATATCTTCATTGATGCGAGCGAAGCGATTCTGATTTTGCACAGCGAACCAATGAAGATTGCAAAGCAATCCTTCGGTGGTTGACGAGCATCAGCGAGCATGGGGCCGGCCCCCTAGTGAAGAAAAAACCAGCTATTGATTGAACGAAGGTATAATTACATTGGTTAAGAAGTCATGTACCCTAACATATTTCTAAGAAATGTTGCACATTTCCTTTGAGTGTTTATATGAGTCGTTGTTTAATATTACTCTATCCTTTGTTACATTACTGTTCCTGTATACGTATTCTCGTCACTTCATTTGTCCGATACGATCCTCTATGATATACAGTGAGCCAGTTGCCTATGAGTCTTTACGCTGTTCGTATCGTTCTGATGTTTGTATGTTGCGATGTCTACAATTATCAAGTATCTTGTTGGACTTGGAGATGCAATCTTATTTCAGTAATACATTACATAACAAGAAATAAAGCATTTCTATGGTCTGCCAACAATCCGTTGCTCTCCAAAACACGTTTCCTACAGGTGGGAGTCACACGAGGCGTTTTAAGACTCACGATTCCAATCAGCCAATCTGGTGGGTTTGTGAATAGATTTATAACGCGCCTGTCCCATGGTGTATCACTTTTTACCAAATCGCCACGGCGGTGGACCATTCGCTACTCAGTAACGATTCACAAGTGTCACCACAACGCCACCTGCTGATTTAGTAGGTGAGCGACACACGAGGGGTTTTGAGCATCTTTTCTCCTTTCCTACCCTTTCATTTCTATTAATTCCCATTGCCTGTCGTGTTTGGCCCAGCTTGGCCCAAAACCAACCAACATGTCGATTACTGGAAATATTTGTATGTTATTAAGGAAGCAAACACTAAAACAAGTCACTTAGCTCAATCATATGAAACTTCGCCAAGAAAAAAAAATTTAATCGATAACTGTGAAGAGGGAGATTAGAGCCATTGCAGTTTTATTAAATTAATCCTCAAGTACCTTTTTTAAATAAGCAAAACCTGATAATTATGAATTAAACTAACAATCCCTAAAGTACTTGTAAAATAATCTTTAAAAATATAAGATGCTTTAACAAAGAGCCATCCGAATTGACTGTTTAATGGAACATATTTATGTTCACTCGGAATGCTACTTCAGGCTTGCCAAATAATCCACAAAAGCGTAAAAAGTATAGTTATAACAGCTCTTGCTCTCCTAGTCAACAAAACAATATTTTTTTTACTTGTGGAACTCTACACAATCTTCTCCTGTCATTATGACTTCGAATTTTTTAAGGTGTGTAAAGTTCTAGTTAATATTTGAAACATTATTATTCTTTCAATAACAGCATTATTCTTTCAATAACAGCATTATTCTTTAAATAATGACTTAATTACACTTAAAATTTGCTTTATTCTTACTAATCTGCCACTTTAAGTCGAATACTTTGTTGTTGCGTTGCGTGTGACGAACAGGAAGTACAATTTATTAAATAATAAACATTTAAAACAGAAAACAAAAGAAAACAGCAAAATAAAACAAAACTAGGGGGCCTGCCCCCTGCTCGCTAACGCTCTCCAACCCCCGGAGGATTGCTTCGCTGCGCGAACCTATGCTCGCTTCGCTCGCCTCAATGAAGACATGTGTCCTAGCAGAAGGGATTGTTTACAAAATATGTTACCAAAAAAATGTTTTTCAAATCTAAATTTGCTGTATTACAGAAAAAATATATACAGTATCTCTAAAATCAGAATTCAAATGAAAACTTTGTGCAAATTTTGACTCGAAATGTGAGCGTTGCTTTGGAAATTGAATACCCAGCATGTTGTTTGTGTGTACATTTTCCCAGCACTCAAAAGACCCACACTTTTTCATTGAGTTTGTTGCCGAAAGTTGTAGCGCAAGCGTTTTGTTGAACTATAATTGTTGGCCCTGAAAAGGACCGTTTTTTAAATGGCCCTGAAAAGATCCTCCGCTTAATTTGATTTCTATTATAAACTAACTGCAACAACTCATTAAAATTTCCTTTTTTTTTCAATAAAATTTCATCCGATAACGCTATAAATTCAATCGATGCGCGAGACTTCGCGATAAACAAACAATCGTACAGTGTTGCCAAAACGCGATTACAAATAACGTCTTTTTTGCGTGCCACATAAGAGAATTATATATATAGATAAAAGTTGTCGGTAAAAAAGTTGTTGAATGATATTCATGCGTGATTTTTTTTTGTCTCTTGATTTTGCACAGTTGCCACTTACAACTAAAAAGTACTCAAAATTTGAACTGCGTAATTAATTCAGAGCGAAAGAAATTGAAAATATCACTGCACGCGCGATAAACCAACACGAGTTTCCGTTTCATTCCCTTTCGTTTAAAAATGTCGCCTGTACCAAATATTCTGAAATAGTTTACATTGCGCAAAGAACACAAATAAGACTTGAAATAAATAAAATATCAGAGCTGAAATTCCATAAAAAAAAAAATTTTTGGAAAAATAATTGCTTTGTTAGCAGTACTGGTAAAGCAATCTAAGTAATCGTAATTCTCAATATACATTCCAGTTTTTCCAAAACTTCCAAATTATGCTTTATTTAAGTCTTACTCAGGTGTTATAGCATGAAACTTATCTAAATATAACTATAAAGAAATGTTAAATATTGTATTCACTAAATTAATATACAATGCATAAAATAAAGCACATATTGCAATCAAATAGGTAGAATAATTCATGTAATGCCTGTACAAACACAAAATCAAATATAGAACAGAAAGACGGACAGACAGACTTACGCAACCAAGTTCAGTCACTAAATGAAGATAAGTACTTACAGTATGCAAAGTTTCATGGAAATAATATTAAACCGTGTGGAAGTGCATAGGGCACACATAATATCGACAGATGGATAGACAGACACCAAACGCGTAAAAAGAGGATTTGGCAATCAGAAGAGTCAAAAATGGATAGAAATCTTGAAACGTGTATACTTCAATGTACAAACACTCCATTCTTATTTATATAGATTCTCTGTCTATTATTAAAGTTTTACTAGTATTCGCGTACTTGTACTTTTATTCATAAAAGCTACGTCATGCTAGACTGAAGTTCACCAAGATTCGATTACCGAAAAGACCAGACAAGTGCACTATTTATATAGTATCTCCCGTTCATCTTCGAGGGCATTTTGCATTCTAAAAAGTTCACCCGTGACGTCATCGTCCTGCAATTAAACCATACCCCGCCCACCTCTTCTTTTATGGGACATCCGTGATTGCCGATCATTCAAGATTCTCGGTTCCCATGACGACCGGTGACGTCACCCACCAAGAAAACTTGTAGGTGCCTTTCGATGGTTTCTCCGACAATCGAAATCGTTTTATTTTGGTTGTTTGGTTTTTAAAACGTGCTTTCCCCTCTCTCTTGGAGAGTATTCTATTTTAATTCCGGTTGAGCCACGTATACTTGAGTGTGGTTTTTTTTTTCCGGTCTGGAATTCCATTCAAATCGAATTCCGTTAATATTGAAACTGAACGATAGGATTGTTTGAGTGTTGTTATAGAAGAGCATGTTAAATTTTGCTGATGAACAAAAGTTATGCAATTTGGTAATGAACTGGAGTTGGGTGTTATGAATTAGACTTGTTCAGAAAACTGCTCAGTTTGTTATATATACTATATTTCGTTTGTTATTCCTACTATATACAACAGCATTTTCTGATCATCGTATGCATGTACTCCATTAGAGCTTACACGGTCTAGGTTGGTTGGAAAGGGTTTTACGGCTTCAGGTCCATCAGTTGTTAAGGTGGATTAATTAGGTTAAATACAACCCCCCCCCCCTCCCTAAAAAACAATAAAAAGGAGTCTTAAAATATGCACATACGCAAACAAGGAATGCAATCAAATTGTCAAAACTAAAGCTTAATGGAGTTTAATTATTAAACGCAATTAAAATATAATGCATTATACACGCGATGAAAAGTAGATGGTACAAGATTAAAAAGTAATGAATGTGTGCATGTGAGTCTATGGGATATCATCTAGAGACGATGGAATTCATCCAGATTTCAATTTTTTTTATTGCAATTTTGCAAGTGGAATGTAATATTTCCCTCCAAGTTGTGTTTCTACGAGATATCTCGTCAATAATGAGTTGACCAATTTTTCAAATGTCGAGATACCTCGTTTAAATAACCACCAGGGGGGAAACCATAAGATTAGAAAATTCAGTTGATGTTTCTGCTTAGACAGGGAAAATGATTATGAAGTACTGCATTAAATCATCTTACATTTTCTATTTGAACAATTCTTATCCTTTGCGTCTCGATTAGCTTTAACGTAGTAGGTGACACACGGGCAGCATGTTCAAATGATGTTTTCAACCTTCCCGGGGTTGTTTGTCTTGGTAAGGTTTCTCCTCATTCGAAGAAAACTGACCGAATGCGCACGAGATGTCACCTCATTCGAAAAAACTCAGCAGATCTTGATCTAACCATAAAAAAATCGGCAATATCTTGATGACGAGATATCTCGTCGTTACCAAAATTGGTTAGATCTTGATTGACAAAATACCTCGCCGGAGCCACTTGTAGGGTTAACTGAACACCTTGGGGGATGTCTCACCCAATTGATGTGGCAATACTCACTTTTCATTCACTAGACCTAGTTACATCAAAAACATAGGTGTCCATACACCTGATCAACAGTGACATCTAGTGTTTACCTACTTACTTAGTAAGGACATCACATGAGCAACATTCAACGAGTGGAATTACGAATGTCCTTCAGTAGATGAGAATCTATCAATGTATACACATTTCCAAAGTGTCGACATTCGCAATACTGGTTTTTGCTCTCCTTTTACAACGGTGCGTGGGTCATGTGTAAATCGGGTACCAATTCATTTTTAACTACAACATTCAACGAAGGCAATTTCAAATGTGCGATTGGGTAGTGTTGATTGCTTTTAAGTTTTAAGTGCAAGATACATATTTGGCCAAGCTGGGCCAAACACAAGACAGCATCTAGTAAAAAATGTCGTTAAAGGAAATAGAGGAATTTGGGGAACATAGTGAAATGAAAGCAGAAAATGATCGCTAGGGTATCCCGGCAAAGCGACCCCTGTGTTTCTTAAAGACAGTAACCTCCATAGAAAAGAAAATATAATTTGAGTACCTCTGGTCCGTCAACCCGTACTCACTTGAAGGCGTGAGTGGAAAATGTGAAATACTCTCAAGGTATTTTGTGTACTGTAATTCAGGATTACTTGTATGGCAATAATTTTTAAAGCAGTCAATAATAGTCAATAGGCGCTTAGACTACTTTCGTCTGCCGGGAGAAAATATATATTTGTCATCCGATTGGTCCATGGAACAGAAGAAGACGCCCATCTAATGATTCATCACCTGATTGGTTCACGCGACAATAGACTTTGGAGATTTCACCATTTTCTTGTCACTAAAGAAATGCGCAATCACACTTTTCCAGTCATGCAGTGTTATATCGCCAAACGAGACAATCAAATGCCAAATCGACCAACCAAATGAATTTTTACAAAGCAGTTCACGTGACTACTAGACGACATGTTGGTCACATTTTTGAAGGTCCTTCTAATAACAATGCTGAGTCTTTTTATACGTATTTTACGTCTATGATACACGCAGAACAAAATTAATCAACATAACAGTTCAAGCCCTGTAGGCTTACTCTTAAGATTCCTCCAAGTAACACTTAATTAACAGTTTTAAACTTTTTTTTTGTAGTAGTGCATATATCTACTTGCTATTTATTACTGTGCCTACTACTTAGTATTGTAGTAGTTCCCTTTACTAATTAAACTGTCTTAGCGTCACGAGATTTTCGAGTGTTTAATTGCTTTTACCCCACAACGTACATATTATTGACTAAATAACAATATCCATAAATTGAAAGAATCATAGGAAAGATTTTATTGATAGCCAAACGGGGCAATAAGGTGTCAAATGGGCCAACCATGTCAACTTTTCACAGAGTAGTCACGTGACTATTTACCGATACACACTTTTTTAATCTCCTCGCAATGGGGATGCTGTCTGCTTATAGTTCACGTTCATGGTCGAGACTTTTTCGGGGAGTGGTAGATTGACGCTCTTGGTTATCAGTTCAATCCTCGAATGTACAGATCAGCTGACTGCTTTGAGTTTCCATACCTCTTCCATCAAGATCTGGTCAGTTTAGATAATGACAATAAATCTTGCCCACAGAGCTGAATGGAAAACAATAGGGACTAGATACCGGGACTTGTGCTAGTGTAAAGAGGGTTACTGTGTATTCACATCTTAAGATTCTTAATATAGTGAAGTTGAGACAAAAAAAACCAGTTTATTGTGAGTACCGTAAAACACACTACAGATGAAGATCAGTGTGTTGTTGAATGTATTCTTAAGTGACATAGACTCCAGATGACACTTCACATATCAATTTTTTCCAGGGAGAAAGTTGACTTTTCTTCAATCTAATGATGAAGCTAAATCTCCGTTTACTCTTTCTTGCGTTTCTAAAGGTTTATTGCTTGGTCCAGTCATCACTATCAACACCAAAAAAACGGCCATTGCATTAAACACAAGCACATTCAAAATATAATTTTTCCATAAACAACTTCAATCAAATGCATGTTAAGTACCACGGGGAATCCAAACCCCAATCAACTCAAAATTCGAAACCAACTTTGATCTCGGTAAAAAATTCACTTGAAAACATCAGCTCGAAAACAACTAATTCGCTCTCGACGCACCACTTCCAAACACGCCAGTAACAAGCAGCAGTGAGTGTAATTGTCATTTAGGAGAGCAGCATTATTACGCAGTCAGCACCAGCCCTTTGCATTTACTGGCTCAACCGGTATCCCCTTTGCGGTTTAATGGCGAACGCAGCTATGAATATTTATGATTCGGGGCGCGTACGGAAAACCGCAAAAGTCCACGTACATAGAAGTGGTGAGAAAAGCCGAAGTACCATTTCCGCTCTCGTTCAACCCGAATGTAATTTTACATCCTTTAATGACAATGATTAGGTATGATGGCTGGTTCCGGTTATACTTTGGGCGGAAGTTTTCAAATTAAGTGCGTGTAAACAATGATTTTGTATTCATCGTGAAGATCTCATTAGGTTTGATGTGTGGGGGCATTTTCTGTGTTCGCCTTGATATTTATGACGGTTTTGTGTAAGCGGTCAATTTCCGGTCCTTCGGCGATATAGATGGCCCATAGAAAGTGTACAGTCTAAGGTTGGATATTTCAAACTGAAGTGTAACTCAGTATTGTGTGAAAGGGCATATTTTTGTGTGGCGCGTCATTAGGTCTTTACTACACTAAAATAGATGGGCCCAAAAGAAATTTAAGCCAAACTATGCATCAAAACCACCTATTGCGTGAAACTTGTATGACATCTCAGGAAAAATTAAATTACCGGTAAGTTCATGAAACAAAAAGTGGACTATCTTCTGTAACAGGAATCGAGAAGTATCTAAAGCAATCAAACTTTTTCTCACAACATTCCTATCCTACTGATGACCGTCATGTACGCGAAGGCTGGTGCAACTTAAAACTATCGTAGCCTCAAATGTTCTCACGTTGGCGAGGTGTGGAAGTTAGGACATTGATATGTCAGCTCAAGTGTTGACAACATCATCTGATCGTGGTTCAAAATCATGATATGCTCTCGGATTGATTCCGGACTATCGACAATTGCCCGGTTGTGTTGCTCAAGTGCCACGTTAATTCAACTACCTACCTTACTATACGCCTAATTAAAGTATGGAACGCCATCTAAAACTTTTCAAACAACATATCGTGCGCGGCGCCTCACTGAATCTCCTATTTCACAATTGAAGTTTGCGTCGATAGAGGTTTATGACTCCGCCCTCATTGTCGACTTTCGCCTCTATTGTTCAGCCTCTTAGAGCCGGTAGGAAATGGTGGCCAATATCTAGGTACCAACACCCAGTATCTTCGTAATTTTCGCACAAACGTCTATTTAAATGCTTAGTTTCACATAAATAACACTGAAATCGTTACAATATTACAAATATTTTAATCTTTTCACATCAGTTAATAAATTATTCAAATTATTAGTATAACTTCGGTCAGAAACACTCTTCTGCCTGAACATTGTAACAAAATTCACTCTGTAACGAAAAAGAAATTCAGCATTTTTCCTAAAGTTTTAACATAAGTTAAAAATAGTCCTAAATTTTTCGAAATTATTAAAACTAATTGCGTCATATAGAAAAGTGTGCAAATAGAAAAGTCATTAAACTAATTGAGAAAACTAGAGTGTAAAAAGTATTATGAATAAGACCTATTCGCACTAGAGTAGATTGAAAACCAATAGAACTTGATTAAATCGGCTGTTTTAAACGAAAACGCTAAAACTTAACTCCGTTTAATATTTACATAATGAGGACAGAGAGGGAAACTCGTTATTCAAGTCTCCATTCAGTTACTCTGAATTCGTTACTATTCAGTGGATTCACTTCGACATTTTATTCCTGGCTTCGCACGCGATTTTTATTTTTAGGATAATGAAGTCTATCATTAATTGAATTTCTCTTCATTTTTTCACTGTCACCGTAACCTTGGTAACTTCCTTCAAATGACATTGATTTTGATAGGCTACTGTGTCCATAATCGTTTGTATACTGCCCTTTTTATTCTGTTTCTGCGCAGACGCGCTTTTCAAATAACTTCGATATTCCAATTTAGGTGAGTGTTTCCATTTCCACCAGTTTTTACGATTTCGCTGCTCGTAATAAATATTCATAAAATAAAATTAGTCTTTTTCACCATAATTGTCTTTTCCATACTTCGCTTTTTATTCCTTTCGTTCATCTAGTATAATCAATTATTTATTCATTGTAGCAATATGTACCCGAAGATTGTGATTCAGTATTTTTGGTTGGGAATAAAATGGCTGTTGTAAGTATAAACATAAATTGTTCATATTTTATTGCAAAAACGGTGTATCGCGTAGCTGTGTGTTTATAACTCTGTAAGCAAGTCATGGCCTAAAATGACAATTTTGCCGGTTGTAACTTTTCCTTTTATTTGTTATTCTTAACTAATTAAATAGGTTTTAAGCATTTGGTTTTTTCTTTGTACGTCAACTACTCACTTAACCGTTCTGGTGGTTGCCCTGGTCTACGAAATACCTCATCATTTGTAAAACTGAGTTGCTAGATACCTCGTCATTAGAAAACAATGAACGAGTCATTTGGTTTTTTCTTTGTACGTCAACTACTCACTTAACCGTTCTGGTGGTTGCCCTGGTCTACGAGATACCTTATCATTTGTAAAACTGAGTAGCTAGATACCTCGTCATTAGAAAACAATGAACGAGTCATTTGGTTTTTTCTTTGTACGTCAACTACTCACTTAACCGTTCTGGTGGTTGCCCTGGTCTACCAGATACCTTATCATTTGTAAAACTGAGTAGCTAGATACCTCGTCATTAGAAAACAATGAACGAGTCATTTGGTTTTTTCTTTGTACGTCAACTACTCAGTTAACCGTTCTGGTGGTTGCCCTGGTCTACGAGATACCTCATCATTTGTAAAACTGAGTAGTTAGATACCTCGTCATTAGAAAACAATGAACGAGTCATTTGGTTTTTTCTTTGTACGTCAACTACTCACTTAACCGTTCTGGTGGTTGAACTGGTCTACCAGATACCTTATCATTTGTAAAACTGAGTAGCTAGATACCTCGTCATTAGAAAACAATGAACGAGTCATTTGGTTTTTTCTTTGTACGTCAACTACTCACTTAACCGTTCTGGTGGTTGCCCTGGTCTACGAGATACCTCATCATTTGTAAAACTGAGTAGTTAGATACCTCGTCATTAGAAAACAATGAACGAGTCATTTGGTTTTTTTCTTTGTACGTCAACTACTCACTTAACCGTTCTGGTGGTTGCCCTGGTCTACGAGATACCTCATCATTTGTAAAACTGAGTAGTTAGATACCTCGTCATTAGAAAACAATGAACGAGTCATTTGGTTTTTTTTCTTTGTACGTCAACTACTCACTTAACCCTTCTGGTGGTTTCCCTGTTCTACGAGATATCTCATATGTAAGACTGAGAAGATAATGATAACTCGTCATTAGAAAATAATGAACCAATCTTGGACGACGATATATCTCGTCATATGTAAAATTGGTCGGATCTTGATGAACAAGATACGTCGTCAAAACCACTGGAAGGGTTAAAATGAGACAAAATATTCGATGTATAGATACTGAAAAATTATTAGTTTTAATAAATGCCAAACTGGAGACATCGGGCATATCTTGCAAAGAAATTATTGGTTATTTGGGAGCTATTCAAAATCCTTGTTATTATTTTCTTTAGTCTCCAACAGCCCGTTGTGCTGCCCCAGTACATAGCAATTCAACTACCTATTTACCATAGCATGCATATTCTGCTACCGTAATCTCAATAGTATCGCTGTATTTAAGCAATGAAATGCCCTTAAGATCTACTTAAAATCAATGTAATTTCATCTAATCTAATCGGTCTAACGTGGCTGAGTGTACTTGCTCACAGCGCATTAACCTGTGAGCTGTAGGCAACGCAAGTTCGATTTCTGTTGCTAACCCTGAGTCTACTTCTCTCTTATGTTGGTAAAACCTTCCCTTGGATGTGTTTGTCCATTTACTCGTAGAGAAAAAAACTGCTTGGCGTAGTTAGGCCCCAGATCTGACACTTGCACCAAAGAAATCCAACCATCCAATATGATCTCCAAACGGTCTCAGGACTAGAGTCAATCGGTATTTCTTGTACTTAACCCTCCTGGTGTGTCTCGACGAGATATCTCGTCACAAGAAAAGCTGACCGAGTTTCAGAGCAAAAAAATCATGTAACCCATATTAAGCAAAACGAGTATTCTCTTTCTTAAAATCTAAATTGTAGTTTTTTGTTTTTTCTTTAAAAATTTCTCCTGGCTTACCCCCCAGAGTGCGATAGCAGTATCTATAAACCACCTCAAATTTCAAATTAAGGCAGTCTTGCGCCAAAGAAATTTGTAGGCATTCGCATTGTAAATAGTTATCTTTTTCGTATTCGTAATCAATGCGATTTTTGCTTGAAAAATGAAAACGCAATAGGGAATTAAATTTAGAGGTTTTAAGTAATACATTGTTTTTAATATTTACTTTGAAAATACGAGATGGCCTTAACTCGACTGCCACTTCTCAGCCAACTGCACACCTACATATGAATATGAGAAACACAATATGAAGAGATTCATCTTATATACACTCTCTACTTAGAAATTGCAGCAGACACACTTTAAATTATTTTCGTCACATAAGGAATAAAGTCACGTAAATTGCAATCAGTTAAATGTTATTAAAAGCCCAAGACTTAATGACACAGAAGGAAGTCAATGCAATGATGACGCTTCACAATCAGATTAATTAACACGCAATAGGCTCTTAGGTAACATATACCATGATAATTAACACTTTTGCATTGTCATGAGCATTGTAGCTGCTTGCCAAAGATCGTAATTTGGACACATTGAGATTAGAGTCGAAACTTATTTGTGACTTTTTGTTTAAACTGTTCCAAGAAATTTATAACTGTTGAGTTCATTTTCTCAGTGGTATATCTAGACTAATGGTTTGGCTGCTGATGTCTCATTCGGTGTAAAAGGTCTGATAAATGAACGGTAGGGAAAATAATTTTGATGATTCTGTTAGTTTCTTAAGAAAAACAATTACTTCAATTTTCAGCTTTGTATCACAACACTATTTACTTTAAGCAAGATGATTCAATCGGTGTATGTATCAATTAGTTATTTGTAATAGATATTATAGTATATCTCATATAGTTTGGATATAATTTTTTCTTCTATTCAACAAAGAGTTGTATCGATAAGAATTTTTATTTATAGTGTCTACTTTTCGTGCTACTTTTAAATATTGATGGATTTATTTCCACTTTTGAGGAAAAACATGTCTTGCTTGTACTTACGGTATAGGTCTAATCCCTAAACCCTCTCTTACGTATCTTTATTATTATATTTTGCAAGTTCTTTGAGACGCAAATGAATTGCCTTGACAGTTTTATTTACATTGTACTCATAAGTCCAATTTGAGCCCCTGTATAGCACAGAAACTAAATAACTTTAGAGTGATAAACCAAACCACGTGGACTTGAACACGATATATTCTTTTAATATGTGCTTTTTATTAATACAATGATTGAATGTACTAGGGGGCCCGCCCCCTGCTAGCTAACGCTCGCCAACCCCCAGAAGATTGCTTTGCAATTCTCATTGGTTCTCTGCGCGAACCTTGCTCGCTTCGCTCGCATCAATAAAGACATTGTTTACAAAATATAATGTTCCAAAAAAATAGTTTTCAAACATAAATTTATTGCACTACAGAAAAATTATTCAGTACCTCTGGAATCAGAACTCGAACAATTTGGAATTTCAATGAAAACTTTGACCGAATTTTGACTTGATATGTGAGCGCTGCTTTGGAAATCGAATACCCAGCATGTCGTTTGTAAGCTGCAACAGTTCGACTAATCATTTTTTTTTCAATAAAATTTAAGATGTTAACACTATAAATTCAATTGAGGCGCGAGGCTTCGTAGTAAACAAACAATGGTATAATGTTGCCAAAACGCGATAACAAATAACGTCTTTTATGGGTGCCACGTAAGAAAATTATATATATATATATATATATATATATATATATAGGTTCTACTAAAAGTATTTAATTGCATTTATTGTATGTTTTATCTCAAATTATTTTTCAAAACTCGTGACTGGTTATTCAATCTTTGCTCGCTACTATAACTATTGATATTCATATGTTGTAAAATATATTTAAAAGTACATTTTGCTTGCCTCGTGAAATTCGTCTAAACAATGTTTGATTGTAAATTAAAGTATATTTGTAGTGAACTTTTGTTACATGTTAAATCCTTTTTCGGTTTAATTTTCAAGCTATACTTATGTCTTCATGAATCTACGTTCATTGTATCCTTTTTTTAGTAATATAACCCTTTACATGTTCTTGTCTCGGATCGTATTGGAGTCATTGGGATTTTATAACTATATACTTCTTGTTTCTGCTTATTTGGTTTACTTAGTTCTTTGTTTTATTTTAGTTAAAAACAAATGGTGTGTTTTTTGCGTCATACAAATAGATTTTACCTTCCTTATTTGTTGAAATTATTTTGTTTTGCTTAAACTTTTAGTAGAAGAAGCTTTTAGTTTGGAGTTTTCCTCACTTAGTTCACACTTCCATTTTTAAACTATTGTGTTGCTCTAGTACGACGTTAACTAAAATTACCATTACCATTACCATTACCATTTTTAAACTTTCTGTTTATAGTGTGTTAGGGAGTTAGATACACATCTTTTTGCATATTGTGTTTATTTTATGTAGTCTATTTTTTTTTACCCTGAGGAGTTGATGACAGTGGCGCTGATGCGTCCATCAACCAATCAGATTTGTCAGTTTCTTAGTCAGATGTCGCAGTGTGCATTTCGCACAGCTTTGGCGATGTCGATTATTTTCTCACGGTAAAACAGTTCTTCAGGATAGTAATCGATGGTTTGAAAAGCAGAAATTAATACAAAGCAAGGTGAATATTTCATTAGGTGTGTGAATTCAACGCTCAGAGAATTGTTGCAATGTCTCTACGTAACTAATCAGATTACAGCTATGAATTAAAAAAATCATGCTATCAATAATCATACGGAGCTTTTAGCATTAAATTTTGAAAATATAGAGTTGCATCAACTTATGTTTTTTCAAAAATCAAAAGATAAAATTAAGATTAAGAATGGAGCAACAGCTCTGTTTTTATAAATGAGTAAACGCTTTTTATTGAGAAATATACTTATTTTAAGCGCTGTAGTTATTATTATCTAAATATTATTTTTATTTTGAAAAAACGTGCGAGAGTAATAAAAGACGAAGAAAATGTATAATAAATCTGGTATTCCCAACTTTCTCTTTAGTATTTTTCCTACTTCCATGGTATTTTATTGTTAAACTAGGATAAATGGCCCATCATACGACTGGTGCATAATATATATTTCTTATTATATATTTCTTAAACCTGGCAGTGCATGATCACTGGCTATGTATAAATCTTTTTTCACCACTATCTGTCAACTTTTGATTTCAGTGGCTATCCTATAAACCTTTTCCTTGCCTTGCTTTAGCATGGTGTTTTTTTAGCAATACTGGCAAAACAATGTTATTGCAAAACTTAATTTTTTATCAACACTGATAAAAAACAATATAAGCTGCGTACGGCAATCGTTTTACACTCAATGTTATTTCTAGTGCGATTTCGAATTAACGATTTTTGATAATTCGTGTCTTGGGGATTTTCTCTTTGGTTTATACATTGCACAGATACAAGACCCGCCCCCCCCCAAAAAAAAAAAAATTAATGATAATAATTGCTTTCTTTCATACATAAACTTAATGCACATTTTATGTTTTTCCTTTTTATCCTGTCCGTCGTGTGTGCAAATAAGCAGATTGATGCTTTTTGCTTTTGTATGGTCTCAAACCTTTCCTGTGTTGCATAATTGTCTGTTGCAGTCCTTGATTGCATTCATTTGTTATGCAATGTTATAATATGTGTGCAAATTCTACTTTTTGTCATTCCATTCTTCGCTATATATGGCATATTTGTCTCGTTTTCTATCTTTTTCCCTCTATTCCGTTCACCCTTCGCTTGACACAGCCATTCTTGAATGCCATTTGTTGCGTTGTTGTCATTTATTGTTGCAATCTTTGACATTTCATGTGTTAACCAATTGTTTCTTGAGCCCCTTATTTCATTGCCGTTTTGATGGTGTCGCCTCCTGCTTTTATTGTATTGTCTCTTTTTCGTTGAATGTGTTCTTCCGTTGGCGTAGTTTTTTTTTCAGTGAATGCTATTGAGGGTGAAACTCGTTTTCCAGTTTTTCGTGCTCTTTGCATGTTTAGTGTTTCTTCCTTTAGAATGCCTCATCTTATCGCATAGATTTCCTTTCGTGTGGTTCGTTTGGTTAGCAAAGCAAATCTTTCTCCTGTTTTCTTTCAGTTTCTTTTAGTGCGCCCTAGAAAAAATCATTCGTCTTTTTAAATTTTTTACCGAATGTAACTTTTTTTGTTCTGTTATGCATTTATTCCCACTACTTTCTTTTCTTTCCTATTTGTTTTTTCTTCATTTTTAGTTTTAAACCCTAAATCTGAAAACTGTAACATTTTAAAACTGTCTTTTAAAATGTTCGTTTTCTTCGCATCTACTTCTTTATCCTCCTCCCTCTGATGAAGTTTTTACAATGTTTTTTTGTGTTCTTTTTAGAGTGTGCTTTTTTACTTAGATAATATACATACAACATTGACTCGGAAAATGTGCATTTGTTTTATTTTTCATTTTTTAATCATTGCCGTAAATATTCTAACACATTTCATAAGTATCCGAATTTTAAAATAAATGTATGCCTGTGAAAGCTGTGTTTCAACCTCTTTCCAGGAAGTGCATTTTTTAATAATTTGGATTGAGTCGCCATTAGAATGAAAGGAAGCTGGACATTCAGGCGAGGAAAGAAAAAGTAGTGGGGGTCAAAACTGTTATTTTAAGTTAACAGTTTTCACTGTTACTGCTTATTTGTGAAACAGTTCTTATTAAATTTTAGTATTAAAAAAAGAATTATGTTATACCAGTTAGAAACCAACAGTTTATTACAAATTTGAGAGTCATAGTAGGCTGTTAGAAAATGACATTTATGGTCAATTTTAACAATTGTTAACTATTTGTATAACCATAAGTAAATTTCAAAAATTTGGTAATTTCAACTTTATTTTTACTATAGGAGTTATTACCGATTCTCCCATTCAGGACGACGGTGTTTGGCTAAATATGAAACTTAAACCATAAAACTAACAAACCAAACCCATTCATTACGATCTCCGCGGCGAAAAAAATGTTCGGCGTTCTTTTGTTCACAGCAACAGGTTCATTCACAGAAGTGTAATGGGAAATTTTCCAGTGGTTGCCAACGGGGTTGGCAAGTCGCCCGATATCGACAACCACCTGTTGGCAGCGCTGAAGCAATGATAGCTCCGGACTATTACTTATTTACATTCTAATCTTTTACACCTCGAATGATGATTCAAGTTTCCGAGGACGATGACAATTAGGGTTGGACACGCTTTCCTCACTTCTGATGAATTGTGTTTCATCAGGTGTTAACTAAAACCCATCGAACACCATTCACGTTCGTAATGGAGAGTTTTCGTTCCGGAAAAATTCCCGTCTTTCTATGTTAAAGGATTAATTGTGAACACATACTAACGTGTTCTTATATATCTATATATTTGAAACGCATTATTATTTTAATAATTTAATGATTCCTTATTTAAGCGTCGCCAGTAATTTATATAGTACACTCTATAACAAAACAATCGACGCGCCTAGAAGGAGTTGTCCGATTGCAATAAAAATTAGTGGATGAGAAGAACATGCATAGAAAAACCAATGATTAAAATTTCAGAAAATTAAATGATAAATTTCCAAGTTTGATTGTAACAAAGAGAGCAAGTCAATAAGGCGTTGATTCAGCTCTGGCCTGGATGCAAGCTGTCATCCGGCGTGGCAGGACTGAAAACGTTCTCGGATGGTGTCCTGCGTAATTTCTTGCCAAATTGTCTCCAACTGTCGGGTTAGTTGTTGAACATTCCGGGATGGTTGCAATTACATTCCCATAACATCCTAAAGAGGGAGAGAGATCAGGAGAGAGCTAGCTGACCAAGGAAGTGTTGGGAAAGCTAGTCAACAATTCATAGCAACACATGCCGTGTGCGACAGGGCATTATTTTGTTGAAAAGTAAGTCCGGGGTGTCGCAAAAGGAACGGTAACACAATCGGTCGTAGAATGACGTCTACGTACCGCTGTGCTGTAAGTGTGTCAGAATTACTACCAAAGGGGTCCGGCTATCAAAGGAAATGGCACCCTATAACATAACGCCCTGCTGTGGGCATGTGTGGCGTGCGATAGAAAAGAAAGGCAGGATCCGCACGCTGCCCTGGACGTCTCCAGAAGCGTCTGGGATTGTCGTCAGGACACAGTTGGAAACGGGACTCGTCACTAAAGACTATACGGCCCCAGTCAGCACCGTTCCAATTTCATCGAGCCAGTCACCACTGTAATCTGCACCTTTTTGGTGCGTCGATTGTTTTTGTTATAGAGTGTATATAAGTAAATGTTAAAATGCGAATGAACTTTATTGCTTCATTGAGTTTTTCATAATCCCTATGTGAGTTTATTCCAAAAGATTCACAATTTTCTGGAGAAGTATATCTTTACATCTCAACAGTCCGCGTTTTTTTATTTATTCATTAGTTGTTGTTGTTTCTTATGCCTACACTGGCAGACCGGAGGAGTGCCAGGCCCGTCGAAGACGGCAAGAGGATGCGCCTTCCATGTTATTTAGTCCCATTGGGAGGAAGTCCGTCTTTGCTCGACATACATGACACATCCGTTTTACAGGATGGTCCCTTTCATACATTCATTCACACATATCGTAATTTAGATCCCAATCAGAGGCCGATAACCCCCTGATCAGGTACCCCCAGAGGTATTGATTTGGTATGGGAACATGGGGGACTTTGTGACCACGACCTATTTAACGTGCCCCAGTCATCATTAGTGAACACGACGGTCTTCAGCCAGGTCGAAGCGCCGATCTCGCAATCATCAGAATTGCACGCTCCGCCGAGGACAGAACCCACAACCCAACTGGTGCGAGCCCGACGCTCTACTCACTGAGCTACCGCGGCTGTATTCATTAGTGAAATTATGTATCAACTTATCGCTATGGTTACTTCTATTTTATACTTTCTCAAAATCATTTTTTCCTTTAAATTATTGGGACTGTCGTTACTCAGTGGGTATGTACGCTGTGCTAGCAATCTTTGAGTTGTAGGTAGCTGGCGCAGGCTCAGTTCTTAATAGTTGCATTCTACCATGGGTGTATTTCTTCTATGTTATTAAAAACTTTCATTGTGACTATTATGCTTGTTATTGTATGTCTTGTATTCTGGCGTAGCATGGCCAAATTTCGCCCCTTGCGTAATAAAAGCAAAAAAAGAACCAACCCTTTAATTATAGTTTAATCTATATTCGCATCCTGCATTCTAGGGAAGAGCATACATTTTACCCTCCGAGTGGTTACAACAAAATTTCCAGTCCATCAAGATCTGGCCAATTTTGCTAATGACGATTTATCTTGAAGATCTGACCAGTTTTGCTAATAACCATTTATCTCGTTAACAAGATACTGTCATTTTTTTGACGATGACATTATCAAGATCTGGTCAGTTTCTTTTAATGACCAGATATCGTCCATCAGGATCTGGTCAATTTTCGTTAGATACCTCGTCAAGACAATCACCATGACCTTATGCAAGGACTCCGTGAATTCATTTTTTCTCATTCGACAATAACTGCTACTAGAAAACTTATGAACTCTACTGTGTCATGGTGTTATATTTATTAAACGCAGAAAACTGATATTAGTGAATGTATTTTCAATTATGCACTTTTAAACAATGATGTCGAATGTGATAAAAAAATTAATTTCTAAATTTGTGGAAGAATACGAGAAATATAAGAGAGTGTAGCCGTATTCGTAATAGCCCGTTGTGTTGCTCCAGTGCGACGTAAAGTTGTGGCTCAGTGGGTATGCTCAATACACTAGCAACCTTCGAGTTGTATGCGGCGCAGATACGATTCTGTCAGGCACATTCCTCTCTGGGTGTACTTCTCTCTTTTGTGTTAGTAGGACTTTCATTGTATCTGTGTCTATTACTTGATTGTGCTTGTCTTGTGTCTGGCACAGTAGAGCTAAATATGACCCTTCAGTCATAAAACTCCGAAAAAACAACCAACCGCAACCGCTAGTCCCATATAGGGTAATAGTATGTAAAATGCGGAACAGCACATAGGAAGGTAGGTAATTAATGAACGTCGCGTTTGAGCAACACAGTAGGCTATTGGTGACGGTCCTGGATCAGCTCCGACAGGAGGGATCCGAGGTCAACACCACGTAATTTTGAATCACGTTCACTACATAGTTTAGAAAAACGCAGTACCTCGAAAGATAACTATCAAGACCTATTGGAATTCGTATGAAATCCTACTGTTTTAATTTGGTATTATTTTTTAAATAGAAGCATTTTTGCAATTCGAGTGGTTAAAAATATTTTTAATGCTCCTTTAAAAACCAATTATTTGTGAGAAAATAATTTTAAAAATATGCATATGGCTTGATTTGTTATTAAATGTGTTTGTTTATAACTGTTCAAAAGCAGTGTTCTATGACAGGTATATTTTTTTAACACTTTTCCGTCGAGGCAACTGTGTATGCAATGTGGAACGCCGCGAATGTGCGCAATATGGACTCTTCATTGCAAGCATATTCTATAGTTGAAGTTTGATAAATTACCTAATCTCATATTCATCTTGGTTAATTTTATACGTGGCGTTTGATTCATTCAAAAAGAATCTATTCACCTACTTTTGGCAATCTTAAAATTAGGTGCCATTACTTAAATCATATTACGTCCTTTATTATAAGAAATTGCAATTGAAAAATTGCAGTACCAACTATTAATCTCAGCAGTTTCGAAAGGAGAAACCCAAATGTATGTAAATGTTAATTCTACCTTTTTCATTATAAAATGCTCTCCTCATTTTTTCACTTTCCATTAAATAAAACTCATGTTTGAACTTGTAAACCTCCACAAATTCAATGATTTTGTTAGAAAAGTTTATGGAAGTGTAAAACATTCAATTTTATGATTTCAATTCGTTTCACATACGTAAATCTATCTCACTTCGGTTATCCGTAATAGGGATGCTACATCGACGGCAAAACTTTGTTGTGTTCAAAATTAAAACATCGATGTTTATAATACATCACCCAAAAACAATCAATATTTTTAAACATCGATGTTTTTAAACGTCAGTGCATATAAATTTTTTTTTCCAAATTCTTAAAACTGGTTTAGCAACCTCAAACATTAATGTTCGCCCGGAAGGGGGGGGGGGGGAATGTGATTTAATTTGTCATTTGCCATGTTTATTAATTTATAAGACATTTTTTTATCTGTCAAAACAAAGTACAAAAATTAATAAAAACAATTAACATATCTTTTATTTTCAAATTGAATAGTATAAAAGAAAATAATATTTACAACAATTCGACATAGGTACTATTAACTATAAGTATAATTAGGTAGGTACACCCGTCAAAAAAAAACGACTCACCCGATCGCAATTGCACAATTTACATCACAGAACAAAACTGAAGGTAGCAATCGATAGGGATTAATGTTTTCTACAACTATAAAAACTTAATATTTGTCTAAGGGGCCGTCTTCATATTAAATTGGGTACTTCCTTATAATTTCAATACGAACCCCGTATTCTATCACAAATTTGGATTCTATACACAACTTCAGGCGGATTTGATGAAAAAATAATGTAAAACGGCTTAAAATTGACGGAGAAAATCCATAAAAACCATTGAGAAGCGTGTAAATGTTCGAAGTTCAATCACATTATAAATATTAATAAAGACGTGTAGTGGCCGTCGCAGTCAATGACCAGTTGCAGGCCCCTTGGTATGGAGTTCATTAAGATGGTGACAAAGTCAGAATCCATTCTGATTGAATCCTAGGATCTGTTGGCAGAAATTTCTGTTTTCACTTTGTGAAAAATCCCCAATAACGATAATAATCATCGAATTTTGCAGTCTCACTGCGCTTCTAATTATGCACGTAATGAGCTGAAATTTGGAATTCCGATGTTTCAGTGACATTTGAATCACATGGCGTCAAAATTTGCCCATGTTTCTATTCATAATTTTTATGAATATTAATTTCATAATTGATAAAAAATGTTAAATTTAGTTTGATAATTAAAATGTTTATACATTGTGTTTAGGTTTTTGGGTAGCAAAGGATGGAAAAACAATTTCCAAGGAAAATTAATGTTTTTACCAAATAAAACAAAAAACGTGAAATACCAATTTAACAAAAGGTGATCTAATTTTCAAACACAAATCGGTGAAAAATCCAATAAAATTGATGAAATTTTGTTATTTCCGCCTGAAATTGTGTGTAGAATCCAAATTTGTGATAAAAGATGGTTATTCGTAAATTGAAATTATCGGAGCAAGCACCCAATTCAATATGAAGACGGCCCCTTAGACAAATTTTAAATATTGATATTTGTAGAAAACATTCATCCCCATCGATTGCTACCTTCCGTTTTGTTCTGCGATGTAAATTGTGCAATTGTGATCGGGTGAGTCCGGGTTTTTTTGACGGGTTAATATTGTTTTAATAATTATTGTTTTTAATTATTTATTAACTTATAGGGAAAACACAACAAACTTTATTTTTATTTACCGCAAGTAATAAACATTTTGGCCTATAATTATTACAGGCCACCAATATATTTGTGACTTAAAGTTTGTAAAAAAAGAAGTTTGTTAACTTTCTCCACCTTAAGCCGACTTCTTTTTTCACTAGTTAGTGAAAACATTTTTTCTGATGGAACAGATGTCCCCATCATTGACAAATACTAGTTGCACGGTTATTTTTCTTGATTTTTACTATGGTGCTTTTGTTCATTCAAAAATAAAACATCGACAACATAAAAACATCGATGTTAAACAAGCATTGGCTCCAATAAATCGATGGTAAATACAACAATGTTTTTACAAAACATCGATGTTTTGAAAACATCGACATCGGTGTCACATCCCTACTTTTCAGACCCTTCGCCATTGGCCACTTTGGTTTAAAAGTATGTTCAATTTTCTAATTATAAAAATAATGCAACTTGTTTTGTTTTTTAATTTTTATAATGTTACTTTTTTTTAGTTAAAAATAAAACATCTATGTTAAACAAACATAGGCTCTAATAAATCGATGGTAAATACAACAATGTTTTTATATAACATTGATGTTTTGAAAATATCGATATCGATGTCGCATCCCTACTTTTCAGACCCATCACACTTGGCCAATTTGGTCTAAAAACATGTTCAATTTGCTGATTATAAAAATTATGCTACTTGGTTATTTTTAAAATTTTTAGAATGTTACTTTTAGAATGTTTAATGAATGTTTGGAATTTGTTATGTCTTGTACTTTACAAGACATAACAGAATTTGTATTTGTTCTCACCAGACAGAAGAGAGCAACATAAATAGTATTCTGTCCAGATGATGGCCATGTCTCGAAGAAATTACCAATGGCGATATTTTCTGAAGTCTTATAATTGTTATTAGTTGTTGTTTTGTAGCTTTGCATTTCTTATCCACATTATATGAATTAAAAGAATCATGCAAACATTATTATAAATAAGGGTACAGTTCACTAGATACAATGCTGAGTGGAATAATACTCGCAACGACCCTCAAAGGGGGTTGAGCTCCCTTTTAAAGATCCGTTCCACGATTAGCAAAGCCATCCATTGTCAGTAATAAATCCATCCATTTCAGTCTCCAGTTAATCCAAACAGATTTCCTTTGGTGACAAACTGAATCGCGACTGAACCAACATCGATTCGTCTCTAACTGCTTGAACTATGTGAGATAAAATAGTTAATTGCAGGGACTTTGTTTTCGCCGAGGGAAACTGCAATTACTCTTTACTCTAGGTGGTAGCTGGGACAGGCCGGAGAAGAACCGAAATTATCTGAAAAGGACGATAACTGAGGAGTAAGTAATGGTATGTTTCGGAGACTGGTTTAGTGAAAGAAAAAGGTCTGGAAAGAGATTTGGAAAATTATAGGTTTGGGAAATTGAGGTTCGCTTGTATTTGTATTGATTAAATCGCCTTTAGCGTTGTGGATAGTCGTGTGCCTAACTCTTCTGCAAAAAACGATACAGTGAGATCACCCCTTAACAGTAACCGAAGAGTTGTTGGGAGAAAGAGTACGGAGAGAGTAGACGTAATTTTTCGAGGTCTAACAGGTTCCTGTTATTGCTCGAGGCAGTGTGGACGCACTGTCCCCTGTTCTTTTCTTGTTATGCTTTGCTTTTGTTTCATGATTAGTGCATTTGTCCTATGAGTGAGTGTCCTGTGAGATCTCCAATCTACTGTAAATAAATAATTAAGCGTCTTTGATGATCTCTCTTTTTAATCTGACATCCGCCATCATAACACCAAACCAAAATAATCCAAGAGGCCGGTTTGCTTTTGTGTAATAATTAGACAAGCAGAAACGACGACTTGAATCCAGCTGGCAACTGATATCCAAACCGGGTTCCGTGAAACAATTTAAGGTATTCCGCAACTTGTTTTTATAAAGTTTTAGATGTTTCTAGTTTTCGGTTGCTTTAGGTTTCATTTCGCGTTTTTAATGAATAATATTTTTTACATAAATGTTTTCGGTAATCATATTTCAATTTAGTTCATTTTAATAAGAATTGGGTTGTATTCTCTACAGTGTAAATGCAATACATCTAGATTCTTATTAAAATGAACTAATTAATTAAATGAACCACTTAAAATGAGTGAGCGTTCCGAAGAGTCAACCTGTATGGATTTATATAGTTCACCCTGTCAAAATCTTGTGGTTGCGAGAACTTTTCCTCGCCTATACCGGATATATGTATTGGAATGGTTAAGAAGTTCATTCAGTTACTTAAATGCAACAAAAACACTTCATTTTAAACCCTCCTGGTGATTGCCTTGACTACGTGTCTCGTCTTTAGCAAAACTGACCAGATCTTGATGGATGATATCTCGTCATTATCATTCGTTATGACGAGTTATCTCACCATGAGCACAATTAGTCAGATATTGATGGTCGAAATTGGCCGTTTTAGCCCGGTTCGAGTAGTAACGGATTAGCAACTGGAGCGCTGCGATTTCATATCCAACCGAAAACAGTTGTGTACAAAGGGGGCTGTTGCACGTCAAATCTGTCGTGTCCTCAAATGTCCTCATGTTGGCGTGGTGTGGAAGTTTGGAGAGTGGGGTGCCAGTTGAGGTGTGACCTAATCATCTGACCGTGGTACAAAATTACGTGGTTTCATCGTATCTTTCCTTTCGGATTCGATACCTGACCGTCGCCAATAGCCCGTTTTGTTGCTTCAGTGTTACGTTAATTAAATTCCTACCTACCTTTATGTACGAGATATCTCGTTGAAATCACTTTGAGAATCACTAAAACGTATTGTGACAAGTGATGAAAAGTGGATACATTGTAGTAATGTGGATGTAAGAGATCGCTGGATAAGACCATTGTTGTCGAGCAGAGTGATTTGGGTCATTAAAAAATTCTAAGATGGTGAGGTTTTGTATCGAGTGGGAATACTTAGAAGCTCTTCTATCAGAATATCATGCGATTAACTCGGATAAGAACTGGCCCCAATTATATTAATTGAAAGCCGTCAAAAACCATCCGAAATCAGTCGACAGAAATTGAGTAGCTTTCCATTATGATAAAGCAAGAGGGCATTTGCATTATCATGATGGAATCGCGATTCAGTTTGTCTCGATTCATTATGTTCGGGATGGTAGACTGCTGAATAATATTTTAGATTGATGAGTTCTTCCATGTGGTTTTAGTAATATTATGTTACTTCTTAGATTAAATCAATCACATGTAAACAAATCGCAGAATAGGCGAATAAATCCCGTAAGGATATAAGTTGTTCATATCATTTCCTGCTCTCCGTTTTGGCACTAAACAAATTAGCACTGGGTGAGACATCTGGCATTTCACAACTTGGAGATTAGTGAAGGCCAATTTAAAACAGGAAAATAATGGGGGGGGGGAGGGGAAACTGATTTTACAAAATGGCGACGCTAACCACACTTACTCAGAGTTGAAAAGGTCATTTTTCTTCTGAATCTACTTTGTTTTCTTCAATAGAAAAATTCTGCAGTCGGTATATTTGGTACTTCGGTTAATTCATAGTAATGGATGTACAAATTTAGAATAAGTCTTTAATAGAAAATTTGGCAATGCATTATTTTGTAACTAATTTGCTTTATTATTAAAATCTAAATATACAGCTCCGAAGAATTCTTCTAATGATGAGTTTTTGCACACACATTACTCCAAAAATATTTACATTTGCCCTGGGGTGTTATAGATAAGTGTTATTGCCAACAATTTTAGCAATATAGAGGCTCAGGTACGTTTCCTCCATGTGTACATTTATATATTCTGTGTTAGTAAGGCTTTCCCTGTGAGTCTTTCCATTTACTTGACGTTGTTTGGCCAAGTATAGCCCTTAAGCCATATAATCTAGACGAGCCGCATACTGCGCCCTTGGTAAAATATATTCATTTTGAGATGGTTTTTCTGTAAAGCTAAATACAGAGGACGCAATTGTTTTGGCAACCTTTTAGTAAATTGTGACGAGTGTTCGCATATTATTCGAATGCAATTTCAGCATGTAGTTTGTGACGAAAATTGCCAGTAACGGCGATAAATACAATTAATTCTAAACGGGAGGTATTTACTCTTCTTCTTTAGTTTGTTTATGCTTACGATGACAAACCTGGTTGAAATTTGGTCAGTGCTATATCAGTCATAAATGCCTTATCTTGATCTTGGATTCGATAGAACCCACGAAAACTTCTGCTCCTCAAACGGTCGGTTATATTTTATGGGACTAGGCCATATTTGGCCAAGCTGAGTCAAATAAGCAGATAAATCCAAGTAATAGATATACACAGAGAAGGTTTTTACTGATACAAGAGAGTGAAATACATCCATGGTAAACGAACACGGAGGAAATTCGAGAAAAAAATTAGACCACTATTATGAAGGGTTTCGACGAGATATCTCAACTATCATCTTCTGACTAATTATGTCAGTGACGAGAAGATATTTCGTCAGCAAGATATTGTCGATTATTTTAGATGACGAACGAGAGCAAGATCTGGTCAGGTGTTTTTTTAATCATGAGATACATATCTTGTCCATCAAGAATTGGTAAATTTTGCTAATGACGAAAGACCTTGTTATGTCAATCACCAGGAGGGTTAACGAATAAGACATCTTTTAAACTGGCTGGTATTATAACTTTTAAAATGTGGTTCAAAACTTACTGTGTTTTGGGTTTTTATCTTTTCAATCTTTGTTAAACTGTGTGTCTTGAAGCAAATGCGTTATTCCTAAAAAACTACTGAAGCTTCATGTCTAAAACTTTTTAACAGGTATATTAGGAACGTTTTTTCTTTTCATTTCATTGTAATTCTGAAAATAAGAAACCTTGTGTGGCTTCTTTTGTTGTGCGCAAGAGCGATGTGGGCAACCCACGAAAATTTCTTCACGCATAAAGAAGGTTTTTACTAATGAGAGTAGAAATACATCCAGGGCAAACAAACACGTAGGAAATTTAAAAAAGACAACTATTATTTTTTATACGAAAAACTAATCAAATTAACTGGTATTAACTTTTCGGATGTGGTTCAGAACTAACTGCTTTTTGAAGAACATTGCATTGTTCTGTGCTGATATGGCAAAATGTTATAAGTCACTTTTCCCAAAAAAATTGAGTAAGTCCCATCCTGGAGTCTAATTTGTTAATGTTTAAAGGGTGGCAAAATGCCTTAAGTCTTTTTCTTTCAGTTTATGAGAAAACAAAGGTGGGAAAATTGTAATTCATTAGAAACCAAAGAACTGCAAGTTGAAACTCGAATCTTAAAATTGCTGTCACGAAAAATTAAAAAAATGACTTATAACATTTTGTCATCTGAGCATAAAGTTTATCGTTATCTTTACCGCTCTTAGATACTTGACGAAGTACTTCGTTATTAACAAAACTGACCACATCTTGATGAACGAGGTATCTCGTCGTTAAAATAAAATTGATCAGATATTGGTCTCGTCATCATCATGAAATCGACAGTGTCTTGATGACAAGATATCTCGTTAAATCAAAATTGGTCAGAGCTTTATGGTTTATATTGTTACCGCTACGCCAAAGGCACCAATCTGCAAATTGATGTTTCTACAAAAAGCGTTTAAAAAGTTTTGATGCTTCGGGTAACATCGAATTTCGACTCAAAAGTTGCTTTGTCATGAAAATCGGCATTTCCACTAAGAATCAAGATAAGTCGTGGCTTTTGCATAGTATAAAACATGAAATTGCGACTCAAAAAATGCAATTAGATGAAAATCTCCAAAATGTAGATTGATGCCTTTGGCGTGGAAAGAACGATATATATCTTGTCAAAATACTTGAAATACTAAGATCTTTAGGGACATATTTTAATAATCAAAGAATTTGTTCCTCAACAATTATTCAAACTTTACGTCTAGAACTTACTAACTGATAAATCAAGGATGTTTGATAATTTCATCTCATTTGAATTCTGAAAATAGGAGACGTCGCTTGGTGTCATTTCTGATGGCGAAGAGCAAATGTGAAGATGTTTTATGGCAATGGCGTCTAGACTTTTGATTGAGAACGAACTTTTTCTTCTGTATTTATAACTAATATTTTTATTCAAAAAACGGCCTCTTTATGCATTAGTTTATGGAGTGATGTCGATGTAAGTGTGTTAGAGGGAACTGCGCGATTAGTGTTTACGATTATCTGGAGTGATGTCAACTTTAACGACCCGCGTTCTACGTATTAGGCAAATGCTTGGTTTCCTAATATTCACTCGACACGTGCGGTTATACGTTTGACCACATTGATCGAGCAATGCACAGTCGCACGTTATCGGTTAAAATGGAAATTAATTTAATGGGTTTCGGACGTCTGGAGCCTGGTCTTTAATTGACTGCTACTTTTCTTCCGTTTTGAAGAGAATTGAACGACTAAACAAGCACTTTAAATGCGGTAAACCATTTTAAAATAACTTGCGTGATTATTATGCGTATTTACAATTTTATTTTTTATAAAAGATTCACCTTTACTTAGCCCTCTTGGTGGGTGTCTTGGCGAGGTATGTCGTCAGCTTGAACTTTGATTACTTGTATTTTTATCTTTTGTTTTGTTGACATTTTGGCTTTTAGGGTATTTTTAAGGCGTTTTGGTGATTTTTCTATAATTGAACAAGCCATTTTCACTTTGTAAACGATTTTTAAAATATCAGTTCCGTGATGATTAGAGTGTATTACACTTTTATGTACTTTTTTCGAACATATTTTTACCTCTGTCAATGGTTACTATGTACTAGGTTATCTAAAGGCTCAGTTTTTAATTATTTCCAATGAAGATTTACTATATAGGGTGTTTTATATAACGCATTTCCTCTGTCATTTATACAGCCTAGACCGGTGATTTGAATTTTTGACTTTTTACTTTTATGGCACCGTTTTTGATTTTTTGGGAATTTTAACGGATGTTGTGTGATTTAGTTTTTAATTCAGGAGTATTAACTTTGTTTTGGTTAGTTGTTTTACATTTTCTGTCATTTTTAATAAAAAAATTAATTGTTGTTTGCATAAAACTTTTGGATTACACTACTCATAAAGATTGGTAGATGAGCAAATTAATAAATACCCTATAATACCTGTATTAAAAATTTACTTGTTGAATATGAATATGTAACAATTTGGTTTAGTGAAATTTACCATACATTTTCAAAATAAAAGTACAATTTCCCCCAAATTTTTTAAAAATTTCATTATAAAATTTAAGTTTTATATTTTTTAACCACACAAATCTTTTTGAACTCTGAGTTGACTACTATAATAACAACAGGTATGATATCTTAAAAACTAGTATTGTTGTTTACGAGGTAGAAGGCACTATTATCTCCTTTATTCAAAACATTTTTATGCTTATTGTCTTTTAATTTTTGACATCTTGCAGCTTTTGTCCCAATTTTTAGATTCTCTCTGGTATATAGCTTGATATTGAATACTTAAAAGTAGTTCAGATTTGTAAAAATCTATTAATTTATATAATTTACAAATTCTAAAAATAATTATTTGTTTTGCGTATTTCTGCGTAAGCTTAATAGTTTTTGGAGTAGTTATTCATGTTTTTGGACCATTATCACAAAATATTCACTACGATGATTTACTTTGTTTTGTGTCTTTCAATTTGTAAAAATATTAACTTCCAAAAATTGTTTTAATTATAAAACTTTAATATAGAATGTGTTTTTGAACCTTTAGGGCTCATATAAGGTTTTTTGGCGGGAAGATTTGGTGCAAGGGGCCATATTTGGCCATGCGGCATAAAAGCACATTAGCAATGTATGAAACGTAAAAACACAATATTAAACACATTAACCTTCCTGGTGGTTGTTCCACGAGATATCTCGTCATTATCAAAATTGACCAGATCTTGATTGACGAGATGTCTCGTCCATCCAAGTCGACCTTTCGTCAAAAGATGAAAGCTGAGCAGATCATGATAACGTCATCATCAAACAATCGCCAATATTTCGATGACGAGATATCTCATCATTAACAAAATTGGTCATATCTTGATGGACGAGATATCTCGTCAAAGCATTCGGACGGTTTAGCCTTTGTACCTAACTGGATACGAGAAAGAAGCTTCTGTCACAAATTAAATTTTAGTGTTCATTCGTCCGCTGTGATTGACACAGATATTCGCTGAAATGAAAATTTTTATTCATAATATCGAGCTGCCATTGAGTTTTGTAATCTCTCGTTGCTTTGATGAGATTAGATGAATATCTTTAGAATAGGGGGCTACAAATGAACGTAGCGGGAAAAGCCCATCAAAATGGCCACGGAATCCACCGTCATAAATAGCTCATGAGTGTTTTTTTGCGTGCTGCGCGTTTACGTTCTATACGAGAAAGGATACATGCATCCATTTCCATTCATTCAGAATGCTACATTCCCAAATAGCTTCTCCGAAAATGATCGTCAGCGGCGACTTTTATAGCTGTTCAGTCCCCAGGTGAAATATGATAGATGGATGTTTTCAGCATTAGAAACTCAACGGCGCTCGTTTTCGATGCAGGAAGAATGGACGCCCTACTTTCGAAGTTACAGGTCTGGGCTTGTCCGACACAGATTATAAATCACCGGTTTTTCCACTTTCCTATGCGTTACGGCGCATCTTTATCGCTTAACAGGATATGGAGTTTTCCCTCTTCTCTTCCTGAATGTTTTTTATACCTGTGGCGATTGCCACTGACCAATCCTTTTTGGACGCCTCGGGCGCCAATTTTATTTATTTTGTTGTGTACGAGCATGACGCTTGTTGGTATTACTAGACGGTACGAAAAGCATTTTATCTGAAGCAAAATATAGGTGGCAGTAGTGTTTCTACGGCGATGTCTCCAGTATATATTTTGAAAGTAACGACATTTGGCTTGTCCTTCGAATACGATTTCAACACTTAGCTAATAATAATTCCGAGGAATTGGAATTCATTTGTTGGAGTTGTGAGTGATAGTTGATTGGTCAACACCAATTACTAGGCTGATGAAAAAGTCAGTCCCGTTTTTGTCACAAAATTTGCCGAAGTATTATCCATTTCACACCTGTAAAGTTTTGATGCTTTTTTGAAAGAAGGAAATTTAGCGAGGTCTTGGGAAAAAATTGTGTTATTGGGATGTGTTTCTTAAATTTTGTTAAGATTAAAGATGGCACAAAGTAAGAAGTATTTTCGCCATAGTATGCTTCTTATTTCCGAAATGGCAAGAATCGCAGAAGCAAAAGAAGATAAATGTTGTGTATTGTGAGGGTACCGTTGACGATTCCACGTACCTTAAGTGGTTCATAAAATTTTGTCACATAGATCATTTCTTTAGCCAGAAATTTCAGAACTTCTATAAGCGCGGAATGACTCAGCTACCGGAGAGATGGAGAATAGCTATCGCACAGAACGGCACATACTATATTGATTAAACGTAATTTTTAGTAAATAAAACACTTTTTCTTCAATTTTTGTCTAGAAAACAGAAAAAATTTCGTTTGATCCCAATTTTCGGTAATTTTTGCTGCAAAGATATGATTAAACCAGGATATACTCTTCAGTGGGGTATATAGAATTTGTTTGACCGGATACTTCACTTATGCTTTAAAGGCTTTGACTGTTAGGTTAAATGTAGGTGCTGGTGCTTCCTGTACGGATTTTTGGATGTGGCTTGGTTTGTTTTTTGAATACGATAGCAATAAAAGTTCCAAAGAATGAATTATGAACTGACATGAGATTAGAATTAGGACAATTTCCTATTAGTTTAAAGACCAAACTTCGCCTAAATGGCGATAAACTGCATTTTAAGTAATCGTGACATGTATAATACAAGAGCATTTGGGTAAACAGGAAGTAAAATACCCGTCTTTCGTCTGGTTTGTTTTAATAATGACTAGGGGGCCTGCCCCCTGCTCGCTAACGCTCGCCAACCCCCGGAGGATTGCTTCGCAATCTTCATTGGTTCGCTGCGCGAACCTATGCTCGCTTCGCTCGCCTCAATGAAGACATGTGTCCTAGCAGAAGGGATTGTTTACAAAATATGTTTCCAAAAAAATGTTTCCAACAAAAATGTTTTTCAAATCTAAATTTGCTGTATTACAGAAAAAATATATACAGTATCTCTAAAATCAGAATTCAAATGAAAACTTTGTGCAAATTTTGACTCGAAATGTGAGCGTTGCTTTGGAAATTGAATACCCAGCATGTTGTTTGTGTGTACATTTTCCCAGCACTCAAACGACCCACACTTTTTCATTGAGTTGGTTGCCGAAAGTTGTAGTGCAAGCGTCTTGTTGAACTTCAATTGTTGGCCCTGAAAAGGACCGTTTTTTAAATGGCCCTGAAAAGATCCTCCGCTTTCTTTGATTTCTATTATAAACTAACCGCAACAGCTCATTAAAATTTCCTTTTTTTTTTCAATAAAATTTTATCCGATGACGCTATAAATTCAATCGATGCGCGAGACTTCGCGATAAACAAACAATCGTACAGTGTTGCCAAACCGCGATTACAAATAACGTCTTTTTTGCGTGCCACGTAAGAGAATTATATATATAGATTATCCCTTTTACATTTCACGTTCGAGGTTCTTGAAAATCCTCTAGTCGTGGAAGTTGTCTTGGCTGTTTTGTATCGAAATACATTGTAATTGTGCTTTCATTTAATTTAAATAACCCTCTCCAATCATTTATTCCACTATCATTTGCATCAGTGTGATTTTGTGGTATATAGGATTCTTTTGTGTTTTTATTTCATTAATACTACCTTAGTCCTGATTCGATCGATTAAGCCAACTGAACTATTTTTTTAATTACCACACTCTAAATGAAAATTTCTTGGTGGAAAAGGTAAAACACCTCAGAAAGTGGTTCGTCATGGCAGCTCTACTCAAGATACTGTTAAGTGTAAATAGTTTTTGGGCAGATAATTCTTGTTTTGTCACTCATGAAAGTGTTTTTATGGAATTGGTGAATAGGAACTGCAGATAGTTTCTTCTAAGTTCTCTTGTTTATTTTTCTAATGCAATCTATTTATAAAATGACGAAATTTGAGTTCATGAATGACTGATTTGGAATTTATTTGATTTGTGGTTTGTGTATGTACGATTTTTCAAAATTTTTTAGAACACTTTTAGAAAAGGTGGGGTTTCTATTAAAGTCGTGAGTGTATCTCGTTGTGGAATACGCAGCTGATCACAAGTGGAAGAAATAGACATCATGATTGCGAGCATGTCTGACAACATATCTAGCAAGCGTTAGATGAGTGGGAACGTTCAAAAGGTTAACTTGAAGTGGTATAAACATGCATCGGGAAAAGAAACAGATGACTAAAGCAAACAGAAAAATGGGAGATGGTAGTGAGTCGGAATTTTCAAGAACAAGGACTCGTGGATGAAAGGAGTAAAAAAAAAGCGAACGTTGAAGGACTTATCAGGACTTCATATTTGTGTGGTGATTAAAAAAATACTTTTTCCTAATGGCCGACCAATTGGGTTCATTCAGTATAGAACTTACAAGGACATATTCGTGAATAAATTTGAGTTATTCTGGTGAATCACGGAGAGTTGGGTTCATGTTACACCTCAAGTGTAAACCACACACATTCTAGGCACATACCATTTATAAAGGTGCCATGAGTTCATTTTAGATGAACCAATATACATGCTTCATCCGTATGCGAATCAGGAATCTTTCGATCCAGAAGCCAAGCACCCTTGCCACTGGTGATTGGTTGGCTGAATATAAAAATATATAAATAATTTAGATGTTTCCTTTTGTACAACTTTTCATTAGAATCGAAAATCTCAAAATATTTACTCAAGATTTCGGTTATTTCCGTAGATTTAGTGCTTATTGAAAAGGTTCATAACATTAGTAATTCCTTTTTCAAACATAACTCTCGTGTTACGGAACTAAAATAAAGCCAAACTGGATAACTGTCAAATCTATTTGTGAACATTAGCAATTTAACCCTTCTGGCGGTTGTCTCCACTGAGTATCTTGTCATTGAACTGCCAGTGGACACAGTTTAAATATCTAGTCAATTTTTCTGGCACTTCAGTGCATATGCGTAAAAGAAATAGTGAATAGGAATGACCACATTTATTATTTCTTTAGTTCAGTTGCTGACCAGATTTATCCTCCTGGTGGTTGTCTCGATGATGTTTCTCTTTATTAGCAACCAGCCACTGCGCGGCCAGCACAGCGTTGCCAGTGACAGTTCTTTTCGTGGGGTCAGGTGTGACCACTGCTCGCTAACGCTCGCCAACCACGGTGATTGCAACGCATTCCATTTGGTTTGCTTCGCAGACCAACACTACAGGCATCACCGTGATGCCAATAAATTCATTTAAAAAATTTTTCAATCAAAATTTAAAAATAGAGCTGAACACATTAAATCTTACTGATACTGAAAACACGAAAAAGATAAAGCAATAATTTTAAGAATGAGTTCCGCAGATTTTAAATTCATTGAAATTTTTACTCTATCTTTATCGATTGCTTAAATAGTCTTTGTCCATGACTAAGTTGAAATCGCTAGCAAGAAAGTCATACTAATCAAATACGCAAATCAAAACACGCTAGAAACGGAAAACGTGGCATGGTTACCAAAGCTTTCGGACGAAAAACGCTTGTGACGCCAGCGGTCGAAAATTGCAAAATCTACTTGCTTCTTCTTTTGGGGTACGGGTGATGTCACATTCCGGATAAAAGAACGAATTGTAAAAAAAAAATTAATTTTAAAATGTTCTAGATTAAATTTTAAAATTCGGTGTGACACAAAAATCGCAAAAAAATTCGGATAATCTGTGTGCCACATTTCATTATTCTAACTCCCATAGATTAGTCAGGGCAATGCGTGCAGTACGCAGAGACCTAGAGAAACGCATCCTTTTATAATACGTAGAGTAACTGACCAGATCTTATTGGACGAGATACCTCGTCAGTACAGGAAAACGCGATAACGACCATTAGAAGAAAACTGGGCAGATTTAGATTCAGTCATCATCATAAGTCGGCAATATCTTGATTAAGAGGTACCTTGTCTTCAACAAATTGGTCAGATCTCAGATTGTACGAGAGATCTCGTCGAAACCACTGTAGGATTAATTCAACTCCCTTTCACTCAAAACAAATTTATGCTTTACTTCTGCCTCTGTAATAATAAATTAATCTATTCCCCATTGAGCTCGGTTCTTTTATTCCGAGTATGAGTTGTCTTCTTTTTTCACATCGATCAGCGAAGACTTACAACATCGCACTAGATTTGAAGCAGGAACTTCTCCCGCGCGATTCAACAGTTCCTAACTATTATGGGGCAACAAGTTGAGACGGTTGGGCAGATTGCCAGCACCGAATCGTGGCCACCAGCCAAAAAGGAAAACGAATGATTAAATTATACCACGCAACGCGAACGACAGAAAATGTCACGCGGTTGACTAAGCACACAAGTTATCTTTCTCTCACCCTCCAATGAATTTCAGTTTTTCGACGGCAATTTAATTTTTGACGCTGTAGAGAACATTTAAATTCGTGTTTCTGTCAGTCGTTTGAGAAAACGATTGTCTCTAATTGTTTTACGCATTGCTCTTTTGTAAACACTCTGGACATTCATGAGTGCTCAGGCATGCGATAAAAACATTGATTCATTGTGTCTATTGCTGAGCGTTTTTGCTATTTGCTAAATGTGAAACGTTAATCTTCCAAGTGGTTTTGATGAAATATATCGTACATTATGATACTGTCGATTTTTTATGATGACGAGATCAAGATTTGGTAAGGTTTTTAAATGTGGCGAGATATATCTCAATGTCTGGTCAGTTTTGCTAATCATGATAGAGATATATCGACTAGACACAATCACCAGGAAGGTTAACGCACAAGTCAGGATATATCGTGCTTCGGGTAAAGAAGAAACGCGATTTAATACAGAAGCTATACAGCAAATGCAGAAAGTCTAAGAGGAATTTAGAGACATAAATTAGGCATTTGTTGGTTATAGTGCTTAAAATTATGCGACTAAAGCAATACCTGTAACACAGTCTCTAACTCTAAACATAATATATTGCTTTCGAAAGTCATGGTAAAAATTTAGTACACTAAAAGTACATGAGCCGTGGAGGCCCAGTTGAAAGAGAAACGAATTAACAAACAGGAAGATTGCGAGTTCGAAACTCGATCCAACCAATTACCGTCGTGTACGCTAGGGACTGGTGCACGTTCAATCCGTGATGGCCCCAAATGTCTTCACGTTGGAGTGGTGGGGATGTTTGGAGAGTTGGGTGTCAGCTCAGGTGTCGTCATCTGACCGTGATTCAAAATTACGGTGTTGTGCTCGAATTTTTCCCTTCGAGATTCATCCCTGAAGTCAACAATAGCCCGTTCTGGGAATCCAGTGTGACGTTAATTAAGTTCTTACCTAACAATACATACATTTGTGTGCTTTTAAAAATTGGTAAAACTTAACAATTGGTAAATTATTTTGACTGTATAGCAGGCCTCGAAATACATTTTTTAATACAGGTGCACCTTGAGCACCTAAGGTTTTAAATTAGGTGCAAAGATTATATTTTAGGTACAGTGCGTGCACCTAGCGGAAAAATATTAGGTGCACAATTTTATTTTCATGTGCACAGTGCACCTGTGCACCCGGGTATTTCGAGCCCTGCTGTATAGTACTGACCTTGCTGGATAGTTTTAGTCGAATGAAAGAGGAATAAATTATAGCGTATTACTTCTGCTGCTAGCTTACTGGAAGTTCATAAGAGACAAATCTATATATATAATTCTCTTACGTGGTACGCAAAAAAGACGTTATTTGTAAACGCGTTTTGGCAACACTGTACGATTGTTTGTTAATCGCGAAGTCTCGCGCATCGATTGAATTTATAACGTTATCGGATGAAATTTTATTGAAAAAAAAAAGAAGATTTTAATGAGCTGTTGCAGTTAGTTTATAATAGAAATCAAAGAAAGCGGAGGATCTTTTCAGGGCCATTTAAAAAACGGTCCTTTTCAGGGCCAACAATTATAGTTCAACAAGACGCTTTCACTACAACTTTCGGCAACAAACTCAATGAAAAAGTGTGGGTCGTTTGAGTGCTGGGAAAATGTATACACAAACAACATGCTGGGTATTCAATTTCCAAATCAACGCTCACATTTCGAGTCAGAATTTGCACAAAGTTTTCATTTGAATTCTGATTTTAGAGATATTGTATATATTTTTTCTGTAATACAGCAAATTTAGATTTGAAAAACATTTTTTTGGAAACATATTTTGTAAACAATCCCTTCTGCTAGGACACATGTCTTCATTGAGGCGAGCGAAGCGAGCATAGGTTCGCGCAGCGAACCAATGAGGATTGCGAAGCAATCCTCTGGGGGTTGGCGAGCGTTAGCGAGCAGGGGTTCAGGCCCCCTAGTAGAAAATAATATACGATATATAGAGATGCGACATACTACGATGCCCCTGATATCAAGATTATATCTGTGTTTTTAATATCATGCCTTATGGAAGATAGCCCCTGGTTCTATTTATATCGATCAGTTTTTATTAGCATAGTATCGAACGGCCATTTTAATCACGCCATTTTTGTTCAATGGATGCTTTGTGATGTTTGCTTTACACGCCATACAAATGAATTGAATAATTCCATTTGAATCGATCTGTTCTTACAGACTACTTCTCTAAAATCGATCGACTTTAAGTGCGCAATTTCTGACGCAATATTTAGTGTGAGAAATGCTGTGTCACTGTGTTGTGAAAAGGAAGTTTTCGTTTTGAGTCAAACCGCAAATATCGAATGTTTAGAAAGGAAAAGATTGAGTTGTCAGTAATTCAACTACTAAGACTGTGCATTAGGCATAATTGTACCCTTTAAGGGGATCTAGCACTTTTAAAATGACAAATATACAGAAAAAAAATTTGCATAAAAAGTTGCCTTATACTGTTTAAAATGTTGTCCGAGAAAATCAGACTGATTCTTGTATATTTTTAGATTATGAGGGTTTTTGTAAGTGTACCTGTGCGAGCACAGTGTTTCGAAACCAAAACTAACTAAAAAATAGATCTAACTGAACCACATTTGTGCGTCTGCAAAGCCTCGATATTTATTTTTGATAAATTAAGTGAAATAGCTTAGGATAAAATGAAACTTTTCTCTGTAACTGTAACTGATATTATGGTTTGTTTATTTACATCAATATTAGCGTTGTACGAGTAAATTATAGCGATAATTTGAGAAAAAAAAACAAGGTTTTTTTGTTTAGGTTTTCTGTTTATACGTTATTATTCATTATGTGCCTAAACATATATATACAACCTTACTTTCGGATGGGGATGTTGTTGTTGTCGTGCGGGTCATATCTGGCCCCATTGGGGGTGCCATTGCCCCGGAGGGTTGGACTTCTTCATGCATGACACATCCGTTTTACAGGAAGGTCCCTTTCACACATCCATTCACTCACACATATCGTAATTTAGATCCCAATCAGAGGCCGATAACCCCCTGATCAGGTACCCCCAGAGGTATTGATTTGGTATGGGAACATGGAGGACTTTGTGACCACGACCTATTTAATTACCTATTTAATTACCACGACCTATACCATTAGCGAACACGACGGTCTTAGCCAGGTCTAAGCGCCGATCTCGCAATCATGAGAATTGCAGGCTCCGCTGAGGACAGAACCCACAACCCTTCCGATGCGACCCCGACGCTCTACTGACTGAGCTACCGCGGCTCTATGGGGATGTTAAAACATTTAATTATTTGTCACGTATGGTAGAATTATTTGTCAAGTATGGTAGTCACTATAAAAAAGAGGAATGTGTCAACCACATTAGTAAACGTTTGGGACACAATTGAGAGAGGCAGTAAAAACATGGAAAGCTTGTGGCATCATAATGGGTAGAAAATCTTATGGCAGTTTACCTGAATAAACGATAAAACAAATTAACTCGTTATTATTAAAATGCAATATTGTCAAATAAAGCTGATAATAAATCCATGAAAATTGCCATATATGCTACTCTTTATCATAGCATATCAATAAACAAGAAACCACAGCACTTCAAGGGTTCCAATTCATTGTGATTTTACCAGTAAGCGAAAGCCAGACATTTACCACCAGGTTCTCAATTGAAAGTTGAGACACCAATTAAAGAGTAACAATTGGCAAATATTTTACCAATTTGCTTCTGATGAACTTTTAGAACGATGACCAATGTGCATGACACAAAATGCAAATGAGACACACATCATAATTTGGCCCAAGTGTCCAAAAGAGAATTTCGTGTCAAAATGGCCACATCAGAAGCAGTTTGCGAGTATATAATTGGGGTAATTTCAGCTAAACAACATATTCAGAAAGCTGTTGGAATTAGGTTAGGATCTGATACCTTAAAACTTGGACAGATAAATAATTGATGCTCAAAATAACTATCAGCGAAGGAACCATTTAAATGCAAAATTTCAACGTGTTCGAAAATTAGTGAAAAAAGCAATCAGAACAAAGAAATTGGCTCTTAAAAAAAGAAGCCAATCCTTTACTTTACCAACCGGGCAACGTGACCTCATTCAATAGGTATACTATAATAATATTTTTAGGTATAGGTTTTGATAACCTCTCTCTATTAGTGTAAAAATTAAAGCGAGTAATATATTTATCGTAAGATATACCAATTTTTTACTACATTAATTTTGAAAACTACTTAACTTTGACCCGCACTTAATTTTTAAAATAAAAGACAGCGTGGAACATTTCTTATAAATCATCACAGACGACTCTTTAATTACGTTTTAGTTATATCAAATTAATTGCTTTTCAATTATTAAATTTCATCATCTAGTATGTAGGTATTTTAATTAACGTCACACTAGAGCAACACAAAAAACTACACTATTAGAAACGGTTGGGGATCAAACCCAAAAGGAAAAGATCATAGAACAACACCGCGTAATTTTGAAGCACGGTCCGATGACAATGACGCATCTCAGTTGACACACCACACTCAGAACTTCAAAACCACGCCAACGTGACAGCATTTGCCGCCTCGACAGATTTAGCGTGTACCACTCCCTGTTGTACACGACGGTCTTTGGTTGTATTCGAACTCGCAACCCTCCTGTTGCTAAAGCGTTACTTTTTCAACCGGGCTACCGAGATCCTCAATCACACGTGGAATACACCTCAACGAATTTTGTCTGAAAAAATAAATCGGTTAGAATCACGTTATTAATGGTCATTCTGTTCCAAGCTTGAGAAGCGTAATTTAGTCAACCCAGTTGTTCAGAGGCTAAATTTAAAGCTGCCTTAAGGGTATACACACAGCATATCAAGCAAGTCATAAATATTAGTGCGATGCAAATCAATTTGATAGTTGGTATTTTTAATTAATGTCTCACGGAAGCAACACAACGGACTATTTCCATGCAAATCAAAGCAGTGGACATTAGCGGGAATGATACTTGACGTGGGATTATTAGACAGAGATCTACTTCCTTTCCAACGCCTGTATCAAGAACGAGATTCAAATCCATAACCTGCTGAACCAAATGTCTGAGAGCTAACCATTTAACTACGAGGCAGGTAATAAGAAAGGATATCTAACCGTTCATACACTTTAATATCGAATCAGTCCAGTTCATTTATCCAAGTTCAACCCGAGTTAAAATCAACCAAAGATTGTTTTGTACAAGAGGGCTGGTGTATGTTAAATCTGTTGTGGCCTCAAATGTCCTCACATTTGCTTGATATGGAATTTTGGAGTCAGGATAATCACCAGGAGGGTTAAGGTAGTTTGTTGATTAATCCTGTTTTAATTCTATAAATCGAACTGAGAAGAAGCAGACAGGCTACAATTTTGGAACATTCCGGTTGTCAAATATATATTATGAAGCGTTTGGCAGGCTTGACAACCGTCAGTCCTAAAATATTTTCTAGTATCGACAGTCTTAATTATATGTTTTCAATACAGAATGAAACATTGCATACAAAACATAACATAATTTTGCTTTCAATTTTTTTTAATTGCACGAACACTTACACGTTAAAACTTCCTGTCATAAAAACACTTAATCTCATTATTTCTCAAGTTTTGTTTGACTATGAAGCACTGTAAATACAAAATCCCTTTCAGTTAGTTGCAAGAACATGGGAATATGTCCTAGGGGATGTTTGGGGATTGTATTAATTCGCCTAAGGATGTCCTCTCGTTGCCAATGGATCAATGAATCAATTCAACCTTGATCTCTAGACGGCTCGAAACTATCAGACGATAGAACTTGTAGGGGAAATGTCATTTTGCAAGGATGGAATGCATCTGAGTTACTTGTGAGCTGGCAATTTAGTTATTGGTTTTTATAAGAACATGGAAATCAAGAGATTTCCAAAATAAAAACGAATCCAACCATAGACCGTCGTGTACAAAGGGTGCTGGACGTTAATCTGTCGTTGCTTCAAATGTCCTCTCGTCGGTCTGGTGTGGAAGATTGGAGAGTGGAGTACCATTTCTCATTTGTCACCTCGTCATCTGACCGTGCTTCAAAATTACGTGGTATTATCCTCGAATCCTTCCCTTGGACCGTCTCCAATAGCCCGTTGTATTATTTCTGTATGACGTTAATTCAAAAACCTTCCAAAAAATTTAAACTTTTGCTATCATGCAAGAATAGAAGGCAACACAGTAGTTATTACCCACAGTAACACATCTTCACAAGGCTTCAAGAACCCTAGAAACCTTAGTTATCTATTCTTCTCCCCATGGGGTTTAATGTCTCCGGTTAACCAGGGGGTCGCAATGATGGATGCCCAAGCCATCTTTCTCATCTCATTTTCCTTTCTTTCCATAATGACACTGTCTGCCCTGTATTTGTCAAAGTATGGCCAAATATGGCCCTTGTTTTTGTCCCGACTGCCCCTTGTGTAGGTCAGCAGACTAGAAAATCTAATGTATAGTATTAGTATATAAATCAGTGTAAAATTAGTTAATTAGGTATTAGTGTATAACTAATGTATGAATTAATTAATTAGGTATTAGTGAATAACTAGTGTATAAATTAGGTATTCTACTAGAACGTGTCTAGTTAGCAAAGTCATTATCAGATTTTGATGATGATTATATCGCGTTATTAGAAGAAACCTAATCAGTTGTTGTCTCGTCATGATCAATAAATCGGCAATATTTTTATGAAATATCTCGTCACTAGCAAAATAAGTCAGATCTTGGACGAGATATCTCGTCGAAACCACTTGGAGAGAATTATTCCTCATAACCAAACTTCGAGAAACTACTCTCTACTAGGACAGTATATTCAAATTAAGTCTTGCTTGTCAGTTTCCAAACACAAGGCGTTTTTATTGATATTATTAAATATATAAATATAGTTTAAAGAAATATATTTTTTAACATATTTTTCAACACCGTTCACTTTCTAGCACAGGACAAAGTCCTCAATCACAAGCCCCATGTCATTATTGCTGGATTCATTGTCTTTCTATTGAAATAGAAGGAAGCGTGCCCGCAGTATCATGTAGCTTGGTGTGAAGATTTGTCACGTGGTATTGGTAGAAAGCAACTATCCGGATGTAGAACTAATTAGTATTCGTGCTCGGTCAATCCGCTCGTGATATCTGTTTACACATCAAAAACCTTATTATTGACCGGTTAATGTGGTTATCAAGCGTGATTTAAAACATTAGTTTGTGCTTTGACAGTCAATAGGCTCCAGTCGATTCCCATGCCTGGATGACCTACACTGGTGAGGTCCCGACTGTTTTGAGCGACTTTGCCAGTCTGAAATCCATTTCATTAGAAGTTCATTGACTCGATGCATGAAAGATTTTCTAAATTTAAGAGTTTTGTAAACTTAAAGAAATTTATGAAAGATTATTTGATTTATGAAATTTGGGAGATGTTTGGAATTTGTTTTTATGATTGACTCTAAAAGCGGCATGATTAAATTTAATTCGCATAACATGACAATATGCGAAACAAGGACTACGTAAAACCACCATTGTCTACTTGTAGTTCAACAGATAAATCCTCTATTAAGGCCCGGTGCACACATCCGATTTTTCAACGTGCGGCACCGCTGCGGCACCGAAGCCCAACTATGCACACATAACCGTTAAATGACGCAAGAACTCATTTCGCGCCATTTTCGATAAATATTCTATCGAAGAAAAGTGTTTATTTCGCTTACTTGGTGTAAAAAAGTATATTTTGAAACAAAATATAGACGTTACAGGATGCATCCATTAATTAGTTATCATTTATATTCCATTTGTTTATGAAAACAAGGTACTTCAGACCAGAGAAGCGTGTAGACACGCATGTTGAACTTGCGTCGCCGCAGCGGCGCCAGAGGTATGTGTGCACTACTCCATTGGATCTCTGACCGCACTTGCGTTGCGGCAGCAGTGCCACACTTTGAAAAACCGGATATGTGCACCTGGCCTAAGACGCTTAATAATGGTAAAAGGGATGGTATAAGGGAAATAATACACGCTTTAATAGGGGATGGTCCCCCACGTGCTGCAACTACACTAGCAACCTTTATGGGCATACCTTCAACAAGGTTTTGATACGCAACTGTGGGTATTTGTATCCATTCCCGTGGAAAAAATGTCGCCAGCTCAGCTGTAGATTTCGGATGTGGTTCCCGGGTCCGTAAGCGTCGTTCTAACTCATCCCACAAATGTTCTATGGGGTTTAGGTCGGGACTCTGAGCAGGCAAGGGAAGACGGTATTCATCCATATCTTGATACCACTGCTTGACAGAGGCTGCAACATGACATGGTGCGTTGTCGTCCTGCAAGTAACATTCGTCCATTTCATAAAATTACCAAAGAGTAGAAAAACCTGTTTGTTCAAAATGTTCATGTACGTGTCGGCGTTTAATTGACCAGGAACAACATGCAAAGGTCTTACGCCACACCACGAAAAACACCCCCAAACAAGTAATCGGATTTTGTGCAAATACGCTGGCGTCCGATCCATTATTGTAGGGTAGTGTAGGTAGGTAGGTTATTTAAATAACATTACACTAGAGCAACACAACTTGGCCTGTCCGGAGTCAATCACGTAGGAAAATATCCGAGGACAATACCACGCAATTTTGAACCATAATCAGGTGACGAGGTCATACCTGAGCTGGCACCACACTCTCCAAACCTCAAGACTACGCGAGGATTTTAAGGCCACAACAGATCTAAAGTGAATCAGCCCTCACTCTACACGACGGTCTTTGTTTGAATTCGAACTCGCAACCTTCCGGTTACTAATTCGTTGTTCTTTCAATAGGGCTGTGGTTGACAATTACGTGGTGTAGTACTAGGTAATTGGTAATTTTTAGTTAACGTCGTACTAGAGCAACACAACGGGCTATTGACGACGGTCCGGGATCAGTCCCTTAAGGGAAAGATCCGAGGACAACACTTCGTAATTTTGAACCACGGTCAGATGACAGGTGTAGTACTAGGTCGTTACCTTCGGGATTGATTCCAGACCATCTCCAATTTGAAGTGGGGTACTAGCTCAAATGTTACTTTGTCATCTGACCTTGATTCAAAATTACGAGGTGTTGTCCTCAGAACTTTCCTTGGGGGATTAATCTCGGACCGTCGCCAATAGCCCGTCGCATTACTCCATTATGACGTTAATAGTAGGTATTTAATTAACGTAGCAATGGATCAACATAACGGGCAATTAGTAACGGTATGGGATCAAGCCCAAAAGGGACGATCAGAGAACAACGAATTTGAACTACCGTCAAATGACGAGCTCAACTCCTAAACTGGCTCCTCACTCTCCAAACCTTCTGAGATATCAATCATGGTCACCTTACAAGCTGTATTATAATAAGTCTCAGGTCTAGAGAAAATTTTCTGAGATTTTAGAATAGAAGGTGTCCACGAGGTGTCCAATGAGCCTTCCTTGGCCACCTTTTCCGCAGTATCATTCTCTATAGTATCAAGTGGAGTGCCAGTTCAAGTGTTGCTAAGTCATCTGACCATGGTTCAAAATTACCAGGTGTTGTCCTCTTATCTTCACCCTGGTGGGATTGATCCCGGACCGTCGTCAATAGCCCATTAATTTGCTCTAGTACGACGTTAATTACAAAATTACCAATTACTCTCTAGTATCAATATTACAGAGTAAGTAGGTATTTTAATTAACATCGCACTGGGAGCAATACAACAGGCTTTTGGTGACGGTCCGGGATCAGCCCCAGATCCCGGAACAAGATACGAGGACAACACCGCGTAACTTTGAACCACGGTCAGATGACGAGGCAACACCCACACTGACATTCCACACTCCAAACCAATATTACCCCGCACCTATCCTTGCATGGGTTAACCGGTTTTTTGTAGTCTCCCTTGGGTGTTTATTAGTTTCTTATTTGCATAGTTTCAGCTCGGTTTTCTTGATGGTCATATGGGAACTGTGTTTATGTCGTTGATGTAAAATCCTTGCCATGGATTGTAAGAATATCACTGATTTTGCAAATGTTTGCTCTGCACTCCCTATGATTCAGTGCTAAGTTTAATCAACCTGGGGTGGGTACTGGTAGTGGGCAACGCAAGTGAAGTGAGCTTGTGATGGGACAATCCAAGGCAGAATGCACTGGAGTTCCCAACTAATATTACAACGAATCATCGATACAATAAACCTACCTGATAACGTATGATTCCTGATCACAGCTCCTTCCGATGGAACAGCCGCTGACTGTGAACAAGAAACGTCATTACCCGAAGTCAGAGCAAACCGATCATTTCCCTCGCAGTCGTCCAAAGATTCCTTCAGCTTCCTCTTCCTCCCACTGGTAAGGATCCTCCTGGAGATGAATGATTGTCCTCCGTGTCCCTGTTGCGTAGCAACCTCCCCTACGTCCTCCCGTCCGCAGCCTCCAAAGGTCACATGCTCTCCCGATGGAATGGTCCCTTTCCCACGCCACTTCCACTAAGAACGAAATCTCGTAAAATGAAGAATTCCGGATATTAGGGGCCTACAAACCGCGACGGCATGGATGGAATTCGGGGCTTGATATTCCTAAATGAAGATGAGTTGGGAATGTTAACTCTTGTGGTGGTTGTCATGACCAAAGCATCTCGTCATTAGAAGAAAACTGACCGTGTCTTAATTTAATCATAATCATAAAAAAAAATTGGGCGCTAATGCGTTACTTGTAATAATTACTTTTTACAGTAATCTTATAGGTAATTCGTTACATTGGAAAACCAGTAATTTTACATGTATCTTTACACAATTTTCGATTAAGTAGTTTTAGTTACAGTTACGCGCTTCAAAACTCAAAGGACTCCCTAAAGCATTGTGAACCACTCAATATTTCTTAACACAAGGTCTTAAAAATAGATTTAAACACTTTTTTTACAGATAAAAACGTAGTGACTGCCAGTGTTCTTCACCCAAAGTTTAAACTCGGTACTTGGCTTGATCCTGTCATAACTGATTCTGATTGAGATGACTTATGACTTGTAAAGGGGTGACTCCGAAGAGTGCCAGGACTGCGACTAATAGTCTATTGTACTGATTCTGATTGAGATACTATCAACGCATTTCTTCAAAGAGAAAATATCAAACGAATCGTAGAAAAAAATTATTGTGCTCACAAAAGTGAAGCCTTTCCTACTGATTGTACTAAAGATGACTAACATTCATCTAGCAGGGACGATGAATTTTTTGAGACAGTGAAATCTAGACATCCTTCTGCCGATTTTGAGCTATCCACTTATTATCAAAGCAAAGATTGTAGTTTGTCTGCATTCCGTTTTCGACCTACTGTAAAAAGCATGTTTGTAAAATACAATACTCCCTTTCCAGCCAGTGCGGCTGTTGAAAGCTTGTTTAGTTCTGGCTGTTTGTGTCTCCAACCCAATCGCAGTGGCGTAAGTGACACAAATTTTGAGATGCAGCTTTTGCTGAACCACAATTCATAGATTTTCTTATAACGATGTAATAAAGTTGATAAAAAAAATCTTTCGTTTATCGATTCCAACATTATTTTAAAAACATTTGTAAATATGGAATTTTGTAAAAAATAATCTTAAAAGTATAATTGTAATTGTAATGTGTTGCTATTGAAACGTAGTAATTTTACAAGTAATTCGTTATTTTTTACAAAACGTAACTCTAACAAGTTATATTTAAACAAGTAACGGCCCAACCCTGTTCAAAAACGGCAACATTTTGATGGCAAGTTATCTCGTCATAAGCGAAATGAGAGCGAGATATATGTGTGTGTATACTAAGGTGCAGAAATCGTTGATACTTGTTTACTGTCGAATATCTACGAACGGATCTAAGCAATTCGCAATCAATGGTTTAGCAATTCGTTTGTTAATAATGACGCTTCGTTTAAGTATGCTTAATTTGAGCTATTGGAGGTTATTTTAATTGGTCTTATTATTACAGGTGCAGAATTATATTCAGTGTTCTGCAACACAACTCCAGGCAATTGCAATTGTTCTGCAGGCATTTTGTCCGAATTTTGAAAACTGTAGTAAAATCAAAAACAGACGCAAAACATAATTATCGTCTAAATATGTACGTACATATTACATATTTATAATAAAACATCAAAATTAATTAACTTACTTTATTTAAAACCATGGCATACTTTTAGAATTTGCAATTCTGTCGATAACTTTTTAAGTTAAATATTTTTTTATTGACATATAGAAGATGCGTTATTAATAAAGTGTTTGTGGTAATTTGGGCGGTTAAGTGAACTTGTTCCGTAGCTAGAAAAGAAAAAAGGTGTGGCAAGTTACGCACTTTGCACTGCAGAACATCGTAACTTCTGATTAAAGAAAAAAATCGGCCAGAATTTTTATAAAAAATTAAGGAAAAATTGTTATGTGGCGTACGTTGCAGTTTTGAGCACTTGTGCTCCCGGGGCAACGCCTTGTCGCTATGAATCACGGTCAGATGACGAGATCAATACATAATCTGGTCTCCTATTCTCCAAACTTCAACTTTACGCAACGTGAGGACATTTGAGGCCACGTCAGATTTGACGTGCACCAGCCCCCTTATACACGGCGGTCTTTGGTTGGATTCGAACTTGCAATTTTTTGGTTGCTAATCTGTTTCTCTTCCGGCTGGGCTACTGCGGTTAAAAAGGAAGGAAGAATTGAATGTAGACTTACAAGAGGGTTAATGTATTAGCGTGACAAAGGAACATTGGCCCTGATCGTTCCTAGGAGTGAACTCAGAAAGTAATTTCGACATTTCATTTTTCATTGATTTGCATTGCAGCTTGCATCGTGCCGCATGACAACAAAAGCAAAAACACTTTTTGCTTTCAACTCATTCGCAATTGTTTTTGCTTGAATTTGTATTGAAATACGATACTTAAACGTTGTTTTTCACAGCGAATGTTTACTGTTTCATTGTTATCCACAGTCGTTTGTTTTCTTGTTGTCTTCGCTCACTAAACAAGTGTATTTTACCCTGTGAGAGGTTCACACGCATTTTTCCGTTAAGTTACAATCAATCTTCCTTCAAAACAATTTTGAACAGCTGGACCAATTGGATCTTTACCAGAAATATTTCAACCAATCGGATGCGGTTATTTAGTCATTATGTGTGCTCTATGGGCAAAAAACCAACACTATACTTCACAAAAACCCCGTGAAGCTCATTGGGCAAATGGATGTATTAAAAAATTTCTGGACACATTGTAATAGGTGGTAAAGGGGCCCAAAATAAGTAGTTTTTGAAAATGTATCAGAAATCCCGCGTTTAGGTGGTAGAGAGAGCTGTTTAGGTCAATCAACAATATTGTTTTGTGCGGCGTGAGGCGTCATTTTCAACTTCATGCTTCGAATTCGTGTATCGATTCGTACCGTTAAAAATTGGAGCGGGGAAGCATGATTTAGTCCTCATGCGGTGCGAAGAATGTGTATAGTTTAATTACCTATTGACCATTACAACTAAAATACACTCTATAACAAAAAAAAATCGACGCACCAGGAAAGAAATCTCCGATTGCAATAAAAATTGGTGGATTGGAAGAACATACACAGAAAAACAAGAGATAAAAATTTCAGAACAATTGAATAATTTATTTCAGAGTATGGCCGTTACAAAGGGAGGATGTCAATAAGGCGTTGGTCCACCTTTGCCCTGGATGCAAGCTGTCACCCGGCGTGGCATGGACTGAAGAAGTTCCCGGGTTTTGTCCTGCGGAATTTCTTGTCAAATTGTCTCCAACTGTCGGGCTAAATGGTCAACATTCCGGGAAGGTTGCAATCGCCTTCTCATAACTCCCAAATGTGATCCATGGGAGAGAGATCAGGAGACCTAGCTGGCCAAGGATGTGTTGTGAAAGCTTGAAGACATTGCATAGCAACACGTGCCGTGTGCGGCCGGGCATTATCTTGTTGAAAAGTAATATCGGGGTGTCGCAAAAAGAACGGTAACACAACCGATCGTAGAATGTCGTCTACGTACCGCTGTGCTGTAAGTGTGCCAGAAATGACCACCAAAGAGGTCCGGCTATCAAAAGGGCACCCCAGACCATAACGTCTTGTTGTGGGCTTGTGTAGTATATGTTATAGTAAGGGCAAGATCCCCACGCTGCCCTGGACGTCTCCAGATACGTCTGTGGTTGCCGTCAGCACACAGTTGGAAAAGGGACTCGTCACTATAAGACTATACTTCCTCAGTCAGCACTGTTCCAAATTGATCGAGCCTGGACAACTCCTTCTTGATGCATCGATTTTTTTTGTTATAGAGTATATATATCATGTAAAAAGCATAATTCGTTAAGACATTTGCGACACAGAAATAATGTAATGGGTAGATACTTTTATGTATTTTTTCTAGATCATTATAATTTGATGTGTCCAGGAAGCTTTCAGCTTATAAAATAACATTATTTTTGTTCTCAAATCTCTTGTTCGTTGAGATTACAGATTCGTTGTTCTATGTAAGCTCTAATTTCGAGTACTGGTATGGGCACGAATATTCTTAGTGGTTCAGAGTCTACTTTAAACTATAGGTCCAAAGCAACTTAGAAGCAGATTCGTGTTGTATAAAGAATGATTGTGTGTGTGTGTGTAAAACGGTAACTTAAACATGAAACTTTATGTTATTACAACTATTACATTACATTGTTGTGATGTATTTAATAGAATTTGAAATATTATATATATATATATATATATGTGTAAGTTGTATAAGCGAATAATTATTTCATTGTCTATTATGAATAATTTAATTCCTATGTTGATTAATTTAAATGAATACATAGCTTAAATGTCAACTTGTATTAAAAGTTTTAAACGAAATATTAATGTCACTTCAGAATAAAATAATATGTAATCAATTTTAGATCAAATAACGTTTAAACAGGGTTTGAAACAACAGTAAAATTTTTCTGTTGAACATTTTTCCTTTTAATTAATACATATGGCATATCCGAAATGGTTCAAAGTTCTGCAAAAGCAGAATTAATTTCGGTAGTTGGTGAATTTACGTCTCATCGGTACAACACAAAGGGCTATTGATGACTGTCCTGGATCAATACTGACGGAAAAGATTGGAAGACACCTCGTAATTTTGAACCACAGTCAGATAACGAGATCTTCTGAACTGGCAGCCCACTCTCCAAACTTCCATACCACGCCAAAGTGAAGACATTTGACGCCAGGACAGATTTAACGTGCACCAGTCCCCCATATATATGACAGACTATGATTAGGTTGAGTTTTGAACTTTCGGTTGCTTATCCGTGACTCTGCCAAGTGGGTTGCCTTGGTCACCAGAAATAATTTCGAAGCGGACTTCTCAAACGTTAAAGTTTTGAAAATTGCATTCATATTGTGGATGTCCCAAGCGGAACATCCAAATATGAAAGCAATTTTGAATTAATTATTTAATATTAATGTACAAAAAATGTTTATTATAAGTAAAAGTACATTTTTTCCCTTTTTTATCATGCTTTATTTTCAAAATTTCTTACGTACATTTTTGTTTTAGAAGTCTAGTACAATTCAACCCATTTCTCGTCATTCAAATAATTTGTTCCAGTGCTACGAATTTGGCTTTTATTATACTCCTAGTTCTCAGTGCAACACGCTGTATTTATATTTGATCAGCACAATTACTTTTCTTAGACACTAGAATCCCATTTGCAGACGAAAAACTCATATATTACATAGAAAGATACATTAAAGAAGGTATTCTATGTCATCTCCTTTTTAATGCAAACCTATCAATCCTGTTTCTTTTAGTACATAGAGTCGCTTGTCCTACGATAGTAAAGCTTTTAAATCTCTTTTACACTCCATTTTTAGCTAATACAATAGCGAATTGTACGGCTGGTTTTTTTTAGGAAAGATTCGCTTTTCCGTTAAGATTAAAAAATTGGAATTTTTCCGGAATAAATTGCAAAAGCTTTTAGCTTTCAGACTGGTAATAAAAGTCAATTTATACCGTTGGGAAATCCTTGTTACATGACTAGCTGTAGTTGTGAAAACTAATCCTGTCTAAGATTTAAAGAATTTTCCTTCGCATACACACTGAATGTATGGCTGCAATAAATAAAGCATGAGATTATATATAGGCTCTGAAATTTTTATGCCCCTTTGATTTCAATGGAGAGCTTTTTCACTTCACTAAACCGTAGAGTTCAATAGACTAAATAAAATAGACTTGAATGCAAAACGTTCCGCTTCTGAATTATATTTTTATTGTGGTTAAAATCCGAATAAAAGCTCTGGGATCATATGGTATTAATGAAATCTACATTTATCAAACAGAAAACTATGAATTAATTTTTAAATTTCTATTCAATTTCTTTTTGAACAAAATATGCGTATTTGATACTTATGAAAAATTTTATAGCAATCACAAAGAAGGAAACAGAACGTTTCTCCAAATTCTCTAAATCTAAAATTTTTGTTAAAACGAGTTTAATGTTCAAAACACGTGACAGTTCACAAGAAATTAGTTAATGTATTTTAATAAGTATGTTATGATCTCACTTGACAAATTTGTAAGAAGTTCAAAAGCTAAACATAGTTGCTATAATGTTCAATAGAATTTTCCGAAAACTGTACCGTTTCACATATCAACTATCTCATCCAACATACTTAAAAAATTGCTTAAAATATCTTTTTATTTTCATGTGTCAATCTCTTGACCAAAATGATTCAAAATTACATGGTATTATTCTCGGCCACTTCACAACATTGTACAACACATGAAACAGAAAGTGCGCATTGTGTTTAGAAAGGTGCGAATTGTTAAGCTCCATACCATCATTGTTGAATACAATCTATACAGTATTGGATTATGTTTGACAGTAGCCGCACATCATAATACCAAATAGAAGACAGATTAGCTTGGATAAGTCCATTTGTTCAAAGATGGTTAAGTTCGCAGGGAAAAGGGCTGCTATACTCAAAATCTCAATCACGATAAACGTGGAGTTATAGAAACTATTTTAAAGACCCCAATCGTGGGAGCTCATTGTTTACGTACAACCTGCCTTTAATTTACCAAATACACTCGTATGTAACCACGCGGATTAAATGTCGCCTCACGAGTCTTTCTGTATCTGGATAATTTTGAGCCACGCTCAGGTGACAGGCAACACGTGAGCTGGCACCCAACTCTCTTAACTCCCACACCACGCCATCATAGGCTACCTTAGAGTTAGGCTTCTATTTCCTGATATGAGCTATACGACTTGCAAAGTTTAGTCGTTCCCATGTTATATTTTACTACCCATATCATATGTAGAGTTGTAGCATTTATTCCTCATTACTCAACATGGTTCGAAATTCCTTTTTTTTTCTCGGATTTTTTTCTTCGTAATTGAACTTGGACCGTCGCTTATAGCTCGTTGTGTTTCTCCAATGCGACGTTAATTAAAGTACCTACCTACCTACCCCTCATAAGACAACTCTGGCCACACTTGTAGATTAGTTTTCTCTATCAGAATATCACTCCTAACAACATTGCCCAGTACGACGTTAATTGAAATATAGGTATTTTTTAAATAACGTCGTATATACAGCAAAACAGAGGGTTATTGACGGCGGTCCGGGATCAATCCCAAAGGGAAATATTCGAGGACAACGCCACATAATTTTTAACCATGGTCAGATGACGAATGTATTATGAGAAATTTATAAAAATTTAAGTGGCTGTATGACATAAATAGACAAAATGATAACGCAGTTTAACAGACATGGAAGGGATAGACACACAAAATGGAGTTTAAATATTTAATGCTATGCGAAAATTAAAAAAGATAGAATTGAGGATTTTTCCAGACCAAGGGGATTTAAAATTAATTTATTATTAAAATAATGACGATGGGGAATCAATTAAAATATTACGAATAGTAAAAGGTATGAAGATATTTTAATTACCGTCGCACTGGAACAGCACAACGGGCTGTAAGTGACGGTCCGAGATCAAACCCTACGGCAAAGATCCGTGGACAACACCACTTAATTTTGAACCACGGTCAGATGAAGAAGTCGCACTTGAGGCGGTTACACGACCCTCTCCAAATTCCACACTACGCTATCGTGAATACAGTTGATACCTCGACAAATTTAACGTGCTCCAGCCCCCTTTGTACACGACGGTCTTTGGTTCGCTTCGAATTCGTATCCCTCCTTTTGCTAGTCCGTCACGCTACCAATCGGCCCTAATATTAAAAGAAAGACATACGCGTTACATCGGATCTTTCCCTTAAGGGACTGATCCCGGACCGTCGTCAATAGCCCGTTGTGTTGCTCTAGTACGACGTTAACTAAAAAATTACCAATTACCATACGCGTTACACCAACCGGTATAGTGGTTAAGGTGTTAGCCTCTAGATCGAAAGGTTCCTGGTTCGAATCCGGGTCCGGGCATGGATGTTTGTAAGCGTATGGTGTAGAGGCGGCTGGTGCACCTTAAATCTGTCGTGGTCGAAAGTCCTCACGTTGGGTTGGCGTGGAAGTTTGGAGAGTGGGGTGCCAGCTAATTTGTTGCTTCGTCATCTGACCGTGGTTCAAAATTACGAGGTGTTGTCCTCGGATCTTTCCCTTCAGGGACTGATCCCGGACCGTCGTCAATAGCCCGTTGTGTTGCTCTAGTACGACGTTAACTAAAATTACCTTACCTTACCATACGCGTTACATAGGTAATTTGGTAATTTTTTAGTTAACGTCGTACTAGAGCAAAACAACGGGCTATTGACGACGGTCCGGGTAAATTTAGTTAACGTCGTACTAGAGCAACACAACGGGCTATTGACGACGGTCCGGGATCAGTCCCTTAAGGGAAAGATCCGAGGACAACACCTCGTAATTTTGAACCACGGTCAGGTGACGAACAACACCTGAGCTGGCACCCCACTGTCCAAACTTCCACGCCAACCCAACATGAGGTCTTTCGACCACGACAGATTTAAGGTGCACCAGTCGCCTCTACACCATACGTTTACAAACATCCATGCTCGGACCCGGATTCGAACCAGGAACCTTCCGATCTAGAGGCTAACACCTTAACCACTATACCGGATGGTCGGCGCGCGTTACATAGGAGTTATTTACTGTTAAAGGATGTCTGTGGGTAAAACGTGCGAATCCGATTGGAAAGCGGAGCCGCTGTAGTTCGGTTGGAAGCTTAACGGATTAGCAGGCCGGAGGGTTGCGAAATCAAATTCAAGCAAAAGACCGAGTGCACAAGGTGGCTAGTGCAAGTTAAATCTGTCGTGGCCTCAAATGTACTCACGTTGGCGTGGTGTGCAAGTTTGGAGAGAGTGGAGTGCCAGCTCAGGTAATACCTCGTCATATAATCGTGGTTCAAAATTACGTGTTGTCCTCGAATACTTCCTCGTGGTTCAAAATTACGAGGTGATGTCCTCGGATCTTTCTCTTAAGGGATTGATCCCGGACAGTCGTCAATAGCTCGTTGTGTTGCTCTAGTACGACGTTAACTAAAATTACTATTATCTCGAATATTCCCCTTTGTGTCGCCGCCGACCAACCGGTATAGTGGTTAAGGTGTTAGCCTCTAGATCGGAAGGTACCTGGTTCGAATCCGGGTTCGGGCATGGATGTTTGTAAGCGTATGGTGTAGAGGCGGCTGGTGCACCTTAAATCTGTCGTGGCCGAAAGTCCTCACGTTGGGTTGGCGTGGAAGTTTGGAGAGTGGGGTGCCAGCTCAGGTGTTGCTTCGTCATCTGACCGTGGTTCAAAATTACGAGGTGTTGTCTTCGGATCTTTCCCTTAAGGGACTGATCCCGGACCGTCGTCAATAGCCCGTTGTGTTGCTCCAGTACGACGTTAACTAAAATTACCATTACCATTACCATTACCTTTGTGTCGCCCGTTGTGTTGCTCTAGTACGACGTTAACTAAAATTACCAATTACCTACCCTTTGAGTTTAATCCCGGCTCATCCAATAGCTCATCGTGTTGTTTCAGTGTGACGTCTGTTTAATACTTACCTATCGATAACAAGGCATTTAAAGTTACGTTGGGGTGTCGTATTGTTCCCAACAAATATTTTTGGAGAGTGGGGTGCCAGCTCAAGTGTTGCTTCGTCATCTGACCGTGGTTCAAAATTACGAGGTGTTGTCCTCGGATCTTTCCCTTCAGGGACTGATCCCGGACCGTCGTCAATAGCCCGTTGTGTTGCTCTAGTACGACGTTAACTAAAATTACCTTACCTTACCATACGCGTTACATAGGTAATTTGGTAATTTTTTAGTTAACGTCGTACTAGAGCAAAACAACGGGCTATTGACGACGGTCCGGGTAAATTTAGTTAACGTCGTACTAGAGCAACACAACGGGCTATTGACGACGGTCCGGGATCAGTCCCTTAAGGGAAAGATCCGAGGACAACACCTCGTAATTTTGAACCACGGTCAGGTGACGAACAACACCTGAGCTGGCACCCCACTGTCCAAACTTCCACGCCAACCCAACATGAGGTCTTTCGACCACGACAGATTTAAGGTGCACCAGTCGCCTCTACACCATACGTTTACAAACATCCATGCTCGGACCCGGATTCGAACCAGGAACCTTCCGATCTAGAGGCTAACACCTTAACCACTATACCGGATGGTCGGCGCGCGTTACATAGGAGTTATTTACTGTTAAAGGATGTCTGTGGGTAAAACGTGCGAATCCGATTGGAAAGCGGAGCCGCTGTAGTTCGGTTGGAAGCTTAACGGATTAGCAGGCCGGAGGGTTGCGAAATCAAATTCAAGCAAAAGACCGAGTGCACAAGGTGGCTAGTGCAAGTTAAATCTGTCGTGGCCTCAAATGTACTCACGTTGGCGTGGTGTGCAAGTTTGGAGAGAGTGGAGTGCCAGCTCAGGTAATACCTCGTCATATAATCGTGGTTCAAAATTACGTGTTGTCCTCGAATACTTCCTCGTGGTTCAAAATTACGAGGTGATGTCCTCGGATCTTTCTCTTAAGGGATTGATCCCGGACAGTCGTCAATAGCTCGTTGTGTTGCTCTAGTACGACGTTAACTAAAATTACTATTATCTCGAATATTCCCCTTTGTGTCGCCGCCGACCAACCGGTATAGTGGTTAAGGTGTTAGCCTCTAGATCGGAAGGTACCTGGTTCGAATCCGGGTTCGGGCATGGATGTTTGTAAGCGTATGGTGTAGAGGCGGCTGGTGCACCTTAAATCTGTCGTGGCCGAAAGTCCTCACGTTGGGTTGGCGTGGAAGTTTGGAGAGTGGGGTGCCAGCTCAGGTGTTGCTTCGTCATCTGACCGTGGTTCAAAATTACGAGGTGTTGTCTTCGGATCTTTCCCTTAAGGGACTGATCCCGGACCGTCGTCAATAGCCCGTTGTGTTGCTCCAGTACGACGTTAACTAAAATTACCATTACCATTACCATTACCTTTGTGTCGCCCGTTGTGTTGCTCTAGTACGACGTTAACTAAAATTACCAATTACCTACCCTTTGAGTTTAATCCCGGCTCATCCAATAGCTCATCGTGTTGTTTCAGTGTGACGTCTGTTTAATACTTACCTATCGATAACAAGGCATTTAAAGTTACGTTGGGGTGTCGTATTGTTCCCAACAAATATTTTTGGAGAGTGGGGTGCCAGCTCAAGTGTTGCTTCGTCATCTGACCGTGGTTCAAAATTACGAGGTGTTGTCCTCGAATCTTTCCCTTAAGGGACTGATTCCGGACCGTCGTCAATAGCCCGTTGTGTTGCTCTAGTACGACGTTAACTAAAAATTACCAATTACCCAACAAATATTGGATGTACTACACTTTTTTTTTACTAGTATGTACTTGTTAACCTACTCAGAGTACCTTCTCTGAAGGACCTGTTGCTAGTATACATTGATGAGAGTGTGTGCTAAACTCATTTTATATCTTAACAATTTATATAGTTTAAAAAGTAATGGGAAATCAATTATTTATGAATTATTTTTTTTTTCATTTTGTTACTTCCTTACTTTAATTATTTTCAAAAACAATTTTAACGAGTTTTCGTGTTTTAGTATTTTTAAATTATGAATCAATTTTTCATAATTGGGAGCGAAAATACTGACATTAAAATACAGTTGGATTCGTATTTGCAAATTCTATGGCAAATTGCTTATTTTTAAAAGTATATCGACTTGATTACACACCATTCACTAAGCATCTATTCATAATGGATTCAAAATATTTTGCATTTCATAATTCTAATCAAATAAAATTAAGCAGATATAAAACCACATTATGTGTCGCCATTATATGTAATGGCCATTTTATTCCTGTTCTAATATGTGCTCTATGTCGTGATGTTTACAACGTTTTCTTTTCTTTCCGTTTAATTTTTTATTATTCGCCAATTTCTTAAATTTATCATTCTTCTTTTAACAAATTGCTGAACAGTTTCATTAGAATGGTGATCACATATTTTAATATTTTGTTGCTCCATAACTCAATTTATATTTGAACGAAACGATAGGTATTTTAATTAACATCGCACTGGATCAACACAAGGGGCTATTGTTGACGGTCTGGGATCAAACCCGAAAGCCCGAAAGTAAAGATCCAAAGACAACACCACGTAATTTTGAACTACGGTCAAATGACGAGGTTACGCATGAACCTGCACCCCACTCCCCAAACTTCCACATCATTGAAGGTAAAATAAGGTAATTTTAGTTAACGTCGTACTAGAGCGACACAACGGGCTATTAACGACGGTCCGGGATCAGTCCCTTAAGGGAAAGATCCCAGGACAACACATCATTGAAGGAAACGGCATAACTGACGACGAATTTCGTAGCGGCTTATAGCATGTTTGAGTTCAAAACTCTATCTAACCAAATACCGTAGTATACGTGGGGCTGATGCACGTTAAATTTGTCGTGGCCTCAAATGTCCTCATGTTGGCGTGGTATGGAGGTTTGGAGAGTGGGGTGCCAGCTAAGGTGTTGACCTCGTCTTTTGATTGTGGTTTCATTTTACGAAGTATAGTCCTTGAATCCTACTCATTGGAATTTATCGCAGACCTTCGCCAATACACTATGTTTTGCTCCCATGTGATGTTAATTCAGCTACCCTTTTTCTTATTTCAGAGTTGTTCACAGGTTAATTTCCTGCTCGTTGTGTTGTGCTACTCTAGTACGACGTTAGTTAAAATTACCTTTATTTTACCTTACCAGTGTGACGATACCAAAAAGTGCATTCGCATTTTGATTCCTCTTTCTCACAATTTCTAGTTCAACTGTTGACTTCGTCATTTGACTGTGGTTCAAAATGACGAGGTGTCCTCATATCTTTCACTTTGGGATCGATTCCGGACTGTCGCCAATATCCCGCTGTGCTGCTTCAGTGCGATGTTAATTCTTCTACCTACCTTCTAACACTTCCTCTGTATTCAATTTCGGTTTTGTGAAATTATGAACTTTTAGTCCATTCCCAGTCTTGATTAAATCTGCGAATCTTCACGATCGTTTAGTAATTTTTTAATCACATTAGTAATTTTTTATCATTCCCCGAGTTATAAATCATGTATTTGTTTACAACATACTGAAATAAATCGATATCCCCGAGTATTAATTCGTGTGCAGGAAAAAGTGAATGCGAACCGAAAACAATAAAATACACCCTTCTGTTAACGACCCTGACTTGAATGAAACTGGTGTTTACCATCTCCCCGCGAGGCTTGGATGTGTAAGTGACGTCACAGTATGAATATCATTACGATTGGCCGATTTAGCCGTGACATTTAAGAGCTGCAATGTGGTTGACACGTTGTTTGGTTGCTATGGTTGCTTGTCATCAGCAAGGAAGTCTGCTTTGTCGATGCAAGCTTGCGTCTTGCCACGTTGATCGTTTACAGCTGCCGGAGCAAGATTGTATCGATTTTGAAATTATTTATAGATCCTGCGGTATCTGTTGTTAGGGGCAAAACTTCCCCCAATGCTTCTTTGAACACTTTTTTTAATGAACTGTTCAACAGATAGGTGGCATGGATATCGGACCCCTATTTAGAAAGAAACTTCTTAGGCTGCCGAGTCTTCTATTTTAAGAATCATTATTTCAGCCCGGATTGACATAGTTCTAGGAGGAAAGGTCAAAAACTATCCGCACTTATTTTTCAATCACAAGTATAGAGGTTCAAGAACGACATTTTTCTTTTTAGTCTCCTTCCTTTAAGATGCACTTGGTCCAGCGGTTCACAAGCTTGCGTACTTCCTAAAAGAAAGTTTTCGGTTGGTCGCTCAACCATTTATGCACCTTTTCCCGCACTTCGTTGTCTGTCTAATATGCAGGTAACAAACACGCTGCACAGTCGATGGTAACTAGTCGGTTTGCCAATACCATTTCTTGAGCTTGCTGAATCTTCTTGGCAGTGGTGGAGGTTGACGAGCTTTTTGCTCCTTCGTGCATCCCGCTTCTCTGGTCTCTTCTAAGCTTCTCGATCCACTTATACACACTTATACGTGGTAGAGCACTTTCCACGTATTGTGTTGTAAGCCTCCGATGAATTTCAGCCCTTGGCAAACCTTCCTACCCTAGAAATCGGATCACTGCCCTTTATTCCTCTATGGTGCACACTGCTAGCGGAGCAGCCATGTTTACACTGACGCAGAAGCAACAGAAAGAACCCTATCAAGGTCAAACTTCGGTAACGTGACCACAGTATTATCACATATCAACTGTAAGCATGCATGCGCAGAAGGCAGTGTTACAAGTAGAAAGATGTGTTATTAGCCAAAGTGCGGATAATTTTGACACCCTCGTAAATAAGAACTTCGATTTTTTTTTAGTCATATTTTTATGTGTGAGGTGTTAAGTATTTAATGAGCGTCACTCAGGAAGCAACACAACGGGCTACTAGCGACGGTTCGGGATCAACTCCCGAAGGGTAGGTAGTTGAATTAACGTCCTACTGGAGTAACACAACAGGCTATTGGTACCGATCCCCAAGGGAAATCATATCGGATCAGAGGATAATGCCTCGCAATTTTGAAACACGGTGAGATGACAAATTCAACACCTGAGCTCCACCCCTCTCTAAACTTTCTCACCACGGCTTCCCAGATAATAATTATGTTGTAGCGAAGGTAATTTAGAATTTTTATTTGGATCTTTTTTCTTTATTGGGATATCTACTCATAAAGCGTACTATCAACGCAAAACAGGACCATTAAATGAAAAACAAAAAAGATTTCAAAATGGTCAACTACTCAAAATAGAGTAACGACAGGTAGTTTTGCTTGTTTTATCACTGAATAAAGAGGGGTACTGCAGTTGTTCCGATTCGAAGCAGACGATTATATATAAAAATAGTATAATGGCCCATAGTATAATTCCATAAAAATGCCCATCGAGAAACAAAGAACCTTTTCTACCAATAACGAAGAACAAGAAATTCAAGTAAACCTTGATTTATTGACTACAAATAACCAGATGCCTCAAGGTCATAAGCTGTAACACTTACCCGACTTCTGACTGGTCAACGATTGTTTGGCTAAACATCTGCAGAGCGCTTAAAAATTATGTATATCCCCTGCTTCCCCTTCGTTCTAAATCCAAACAAATGATAATCCGCCACCTGCAAATTTGTACTGCGCTTCTCTAGTCGGTACAATAGTTGTCAGCGGTCTCTGGTCGGTACACTAGCTGTACTGTGCTGTCTAGTGTACTTACTTCCTAGAGAACCTTCCAGGGAGGCCAAAGAAGGGATGGAAATCAAATATTTCTGTTTCTCTTTCTCGTCTTACTACTTTTTATCAATTTTTGAGCGTGCGCTTTTGTTACTAATCTTTGCATTGTGTTGTAACAACTAGCGTACCAACTAGAGAGAGCAGACAACTGGTGTACCAACTAGAGACCGCAGACAAATGGTGCATCTACTACATATAAGGGTATAAGCTGTTGCACTAATAAGCGACTTCTGACTGGTTATGATCGTTTGGCTTAACATTTATACCGCATAAAATTTCTGCATATCACCAGGTTCCCACTATGTTCTAAATCCAAAGAAATGTGCATTCGCCACATGCAAACTTGTACACCGCTCTAGTCAATACACTAGTTGTATGTGCTGTCTAGTCGGTACATTAGTTGTTTGAATCCAAAGAAATGTGCATTCGCCACATGCAAATTTGTAATGCGCTCTATTCAATACACTAGTTGTCTGAGCTGTCTAGTCGGTACATTAGTTGTTTACGCTCTCTAATCAGTACACTAGTTCTCTGCACTCTGGTCGGTACACTAGCTACATTAGTTGTACTGCTCTGTCTAGTATACTCCCTCCCTAGAGAACCTCCCTGGGAGACTAAAGAGCAGAAGAACTGCAATTTTGCTCGCAGAAGAACTGCTCGCCTTACTACTTTTCATAACTTTTTTAGCTTACTTTTTTTACTAACCTTTGTATTGTGTTGTGACAACTAGTGTACCGACTAGAGAGTGCAATTCAAATTTGCCGGTGGCGGATGATCATTTCTTTGGCTTTAGAACAAAGGGGAAGCAGGGGATATTCAGAATATTTTTGGCGCTGCAGATCTTTAACCAAACAATCCTTGACCAGTCATAAATCGAGTTAGTGCAACAGCCTTACAGGCATCTGGGATATATTTGTGGTTAGTAAATCAAGGTTTACTTGAATTTCTTATTTTTCCTTTTTGGTAGAAATGGTTCTTTGTTTCTTGATGGGCATATTTATGGAATTATACTATATAGGTCTGCTTGGAATCGGAACAACTGGGGTTACCTTCTTTGCCAAGTAATCCGCTTGTTTATTACTGTGCATCCACAGTGTACAAACCTGTAAAGGATTATAGGTAAAGGCTCTTAAAAACCTCAGTATTTGAAAATAGCAACAGAAACTTGAGCTTTTAGTCAGTTACGCTCTTCAAGTACTGCTCAATTATTCTCCCGTACCCTTGAAGGTCTTGCCCCTACTCGTGGGGATACGTGTTCCACAGCTTAGGAACCGCTGATGTAGCAGAAAAAATTTTAGCCATATTCTTCTGAAGAGTACCGAATTGTATTTATATTCTAACGTGTATTTCCACGAGACGTGACATTTCTCCTTGTCATGCTTTTCTTGGGGATCGTAAAGGTATTTCAAAAAATACTTTTTTAATATCCTGTGTTGGTAAACAGACAAGAATGTCTCATATTTTGCAGAAATAACCTTAAGAAAACTATATTTCTATCAACTGAACGGCTTTTTATGTGTGTCGCATAAACAAGATATTTGTATTCTAGCGATTTGAAAAAACATTCTTAAAAATATAACAAACCCGACGGATATTTCTGCCTTTTCGTAGGAATCCTGTATTTTTAGACACGAATAAATTTCCTCAACAACTAAGCTGACAACAGTGGGATATTTAATAACCGTATGTAGCAATGACAATTATTTATTTAGAGCAACAAAGAGAGTTTATACCATTTTCACTTTCGTCGTTGTAATTGAAACTACTTTCTAGAAAAATTGAAAACACTTGATTTAGTTATTGTTTACATTTTAGTAAACGTAAATATTAAGGGACCAAGCAACATTACTCTGTTAACAAAAAGTTTTAAATGACGGTTTAGGTAGTAGGTATGTATTATTATTTAACGTCACACTGAAACAACAGATCGAGCTATTAGCGACTGTCCGGGAACAATCCCACAAAGGAAAGACTCGAGGACGACACCACGAAATTTTGAACCTCGGTCAAATGGTACGGTCACACCTGAGCTCCTGACGTTTTAGGAAACGTCATCTGTTCGACATTAATTTACGAATTTAAAAGGATTCTTATATAATGAGGAACTTGCGCGTTTTTTGTTTACATTTTTATAATGTAGAAAATGAAAAAATATGATGGAAAGTATCTTCCTTTTTTACTTTTACAGCTCGAAAAGCTAAAATAAAAAAAATTTAAGTTCGCACTATTTACTTCATCTCAAAAATGCTAGTTTTCCTACGCCGCTTCTTGTGACGTCAATGTGCCTTATGACGGTTGTTTACTTTTATAGCGAGGTTGAAATAGCGAGAAAAAAATTTGTATTAATTGTTTAAGAATTAAAAGAGCAAGCAATATGAAATTTCAACGCGCTAGACAAACTTAAACATTACATTGTGATGTATAATGACGTCCCGTAGCGTTTTGAGGTCATGTGCTTTTGCCGTACTTTTCGGTAATTTAAAACTTGACATTTTAATTAATTAAGTCCATTTATGGGTTTTAATTGTCGTTTTTGAACATTTTGACGATCAATCTATTAATAAAACACAGAAATGAGCATTTTCCTCACTGGTGCAAGTTCCTCAATACGTGGTCTAATATAATTAAGTGAATATACAATCCAAAATTCTTACATAATGAAACGTTTTAATCTAATTTGGTATAATTCGAAAGTGCTCTTTCCCTTTCTAAAATGAATACAGATGTTGAATTAAATATTAGAGAAGTCTTATCCAGTTTTATCGTATCTGATACAGTAGTTGTTATTTCTAATACCTCTTGGTCTAGCACATGCTATAGACCACTTCATGTATCCGTAAATTCTCCAAAACCATCACCGGGTTCTTTAAAAGGTCATGGAAATCCAAACCGACACACGAAAGCATGTGAACTGGGTAAACCGGCGCGTTCGTGCATTTGGTAGATATTTAGTATAACATCGCACTGTAACATGTAGTACAACATCGCACTGTAACATGTAGTATAACATCGCACTGTAACATGTAGTATAACATCGCACTGTAGCAACACGACGGGCTATCCACCGTCCGGGATCACACCAAAGTGAAAGATCCTAGGACAACACCATGATCAGATGACGAGGTCACACCTGAGCTGACACCCCTTTTGGATTCGAACTCGCAAATATCAGGTTGCTAATCCGTTACTCTTCCAACAGGGCTACTGCGGCCCGTGCATTTAAGACAATCAGGCTCGATTGTGTTTTATGGTGCAGTGGCCAAATTGCACCAAAAACAAGACAGGCAAGATCAATCAATGGACACAAACAACGTACGTTTCAGTGACACATAAGTGAGAAATACACCCAGTGAGGAATTGAACCTGCGCCGCCTACAACTCACAGTTTGCTAACGCAGTGGAAAAGCACACTGAGAAGAGGCAGCTTCCTAGGACAGGAAAAAGTTTATGTCATTTAAAAATTTAAGAGTTTGTATGGCCACTTCTTAATCTCAACAAAGCTATCTGTGATTTTTGATTGCATAAAACCTCCAATGGATATCCTGGACTAGTTACCTTGTACCAATCCCGTGGATAGGGGAGTTCTCCATATAGTATTTTTGCAGATCATGGAAGTCACCTAGGAATCTTCCTAAGATAACGCGTCCGCTATGTCATTTCCTTTAATGTTAATATGAGAAAGGATCCATTGAAATTGCATATTTCGACACACTTTTCAGCTTAGCCAGAATTTTTTTCAAATCTTGCTGCGACTGGCAGTTTTAGAATCCACGAGTTGAATGCTTGTACATTTTCACCCTTTCACTTGAATGTCTAATTTAGGAAAAAAGAGTTAGCAACACACGCGCGGAGTGAAGAAAGGCCTTTTTGAAATATGAGTTTTCGTGTTGGTATTTATTTTTATTCTGACATGGGGGGAAGTTTAGTTCTGTAGAACTGTCCAAAGCCTTTTTCAATTTTAGCATAATTTTCTAGTTAATGTAAAGGCCGGTGATTTTAAAATGCAAAAATGGGATTTGATGAATGAATTTTTCAATTTTTAAAGCTAGCATTTAACTACTTAGTTTTACAAGAATTGTAAAATAATTACTACTGATGAGATAAAAAGTTGTTACGTTTTAGTTTAACTAAAGCATTCAAAAACAATGTGCTTTAATTCCCTTAATTTAGTGTTATATTTCGCTTAACTGCGCAAACTACTGACTGTTTAGGTCGAAAAATTTCGGCCACCAAATCTGGATGGTGGTGATCACTAAAGGAATAAGGCTTGTTCATTTTGAATGCGGGAGGGGGACAAGTGTTTGTACTTACTTTTATTTTGTTTTGGACTAATGTTGATGAAATCGAAAAGAGATAATTTACTATTATAAATGTTCTTGTAACAAGTGTCATAAGTATAGTTTCCTTTTATAGTTACGTGCGCCAATGTGACAGACGTGAGCACATTTTTTTCAAGCATCCCCTGTAGAAAATGGGTTTTAGAGTCCATTGCTGTACCAACAAAAGATCATAGAATTTATGTCGAGAGCAGTTCTAATGATAGACAAGATAGGTTTTAGGGTTTCGCATTTTGTATATACATTGCTCTATCCAGATTTAATATTATAGAATTAGGTTGGTTAGAGAGAGAGAGAGAGCTTCTTTTGTGTGTATCGCAAGACAAAATGCGTAAGACATTTGTCCATATCCAAGAGGAAATGTAAAAGTAGAGTGAGCAATGGTAACCTTTTTATATGCCTCCAGGATCATGAGAACAAAACAAGTAGAGACGTGACTTTTAGATTACTTTCTTCTGCCGAATGGAATCGAACAATCACCATCTTATTGGTTGACGGAAAAGGAGAAGACTCCCGCCTATTTATTCATCACCTGATTGGTCCGCGCTATATTGTAGTTAACTTGGCAATTTCACCATTTTTGTCGCTACTCTAGAAATACACATTCGCACATTTACCCTATCTTAATGACTTTATTTCGCCAAACTAGGCGATGAAATGACAAATTGTCAATCAAGTCAATTTTCTTCACAGAGGACTCACGTGAGTACTAGTCGACATGTTGGTCATACTTTTTGATGTTCCTCTCAATACCAAGGGAAGCAATGCTACGAAGACCGAAAAAATGTACTTGCTTGAAAAAAATCTGAAATTATATATTAAATTAGCGGTATCTTATTTAAAAGTATGTAAAACTACTATAGGATACAATGTTTTTGTATATACCGTAAATTATTTGCTCTGTTTCTATCCTCTTTTTGGGGTTTGATCTATGTAGAACCTTAATGCTTCATGTGACAAACAGATGTTCCAGGAGGCTTTGTAGAATGAGGATGACCGATTACCCTCCTCACTGATAAAGGGGAAGAAAGGTAGATATCTTTACCATGAGTCTGGATGGAAAGGCGTTTTGGGCTGCTACGGATTCAGAACTCTGAATCTATCTCACTATCTCGAAGTTGAAACACTTTTTTGATCACATCACAGATTGGTTTCAATTTTACCCTCCAAGTGGTTTTGATGGGATATTTGGTCAATCAAGATCTGTCCATCAAGATCTTAAACCACGGGCAACCCCGTGATGTAAGTTATTAAACTGGTGTAAAAATTTCCACAGATTTCAAATCCGTTGAAATTTTTAATCTATCGCTTCATGAAGATGTTACTGAGTTTTGATACTGACGAGATCAAGATCCGGTCAGGTATTTTCTACGGACACGATATCTCGTCCATTAAGATCTGGTCAGTTTTGCTAACGGCGAGATATCTCGTCGAAACAACCCAAGAGTGTTGGGCAAGAAAAAGGCGTAGTTTTAATGATTATGTTTTGCCCTATTTTAACCCTCCCGGTTGTTTATTTTCGTGGCCACCGATACCTCCTATGCAAAAAGCAATTTCAAATTCTCACCGGTTCCAAGCAAGGAACAATTTGTTTTACTTATAGTTAGATCTCTATTCCTCCTTGGAGTAATAGGGCAATCTTCTCTCGGAGACATCTTGATGTTTGCAAAATGAACCAAATCTTGGACGATATATCTTGTCCAAATCACTTGGAGGGTTAATAAGATTAACGAGTTTAATTATTTTGCAACGAACAGTTAAAGTCCAAAAGTCAGGGACCCAATTGCAGCGTTTGCCATGGGCATTATTTACCCCAGGTATGCCACTGCGCACACCACCATCTTATCAAAAGATTTGAAAACCCCTCAAAACAATCTTCACACTCCACCAAGACCTTTAATGGCAAGATTCGCCCACTTTCTCTACGCATACCAAAACCATCAGAGAAAATGGTCCGGAAACCGTTCCTAAAGCCAGAAGCAGAAAGCGAAATAAAGAGTTCCATAATCACGGAAAAATAAAAAAAATAACGTCCCGAGATTCTCAGGAAAAAAGATTTCATTTTGTAGAGTGACTTCTTCGACCCGAGTTTTATGCCTCCTTGTCCATGAGACCGATAAGGATTTTGTTACGACTGGAAACTTTTTTTGCCGGAGAGTTTTTGCGAAAACGCCCTCTCGTGTGTATTTAAAAAGAAGAATACTCCTTTATTTGTACGGAAGTACTTTTTCTCCGTTTTCTCTTTGGAACTTTTTCTTCGCTGCGCCGCACGTGATCTAGTTTGCGGCTGTTTGCAGAATTTTGTTTCCTCTCCTTTTTTCAGAACTGCGCGCTGCTTTTGGTCTTATCTGAAATTTTCCTTCGAAAACACCTGTCAAAAGCATGGAAGATTTCGTTGGAAATGTACTCTTTACAGCGTTGACAGAAATTTATGCCACAGTTTTAGCTTCGACCAAGATTACGCATCTGCTGTGTTCGTTTTCAGCGATTGGGACGAAAGAATACACAAGTTTACTAGACATTAATAAAATTAGTTACATTGAGAGATAACTTGCTTTCAAATACACCAAGCCTCTAAAGTCAAGACGTCTCGTCTATTCCTCATATCTTAGGCCTCGTTCACATAAGGCGAGGAAAACGCGCGTTGGCGAGGCTATCAGGGTCCCGCTCTTCAAGGTCGCAAAGATAGATACTTGAATTAGAGCAATAAATAAACATAATTTAAGGCCGGGACCTTGCTATCCTCGCCATACGCGGGTTGAAACGCCTCATGTGAACGGGGCCTTACAATTGTCTCCATGCATATATTAGAAAGTTCACTAAAGAAAATAACATTATATTTGCATAATAAGTTTCATGTTTCAAATCTACCATATGGCACATACTTAAATCAAGTTATCTAAAGAAGTTGAGACCGATTCCAACATGCTGATAAAACAGTTATGGTGTCGCGTAGAAAAGGTCGGTTGAGGTTTTATGTACCTCAAGGGCATATCTGGCAATGCTGCGCCAGGCACACGACATACAATCTATCAAGTAATGGACATACACAAAAGAAAGGTTTACTGACACAAATACATCTAGGGTGAAATTCGAACCCCTGCTTCGCTTACAACTCTCACAAGTAGAAATAATTAAAAATTCGACACAAGAAAATGTTTAAATTGTTTAAATATTATTAAATTTACATATTTAATTATATGAAAAAGTTATTTGAAGAAAAGCGAAACACGGCAAAGTACAACAGAAATGGAATAATAATCAACGTTATATATAATATAGTAAACATCGTTTGATGTTTTAAGATTGATTTCAGGGAGCTTCTAGGAGATTCAATGATGACATTACCAAAAATACAAAATAAAGTGCGTAAATTTGAATGAAAAATAGTAAGGAGGAAATGGTCCAATGCCAATTGGAACTCTCAGCTTTCTTTCGGTTAATAGTGTGCTCAGTTCAACAAAATATTGTGAACTTACAAATCCAACATACCAAGTCCAAATTTTCTAAATATGAGTGTTTAGCTGTTCTGGACCTTGGTAGTTTTTAGATTGGCGTCCCCTTCGTTATTTTTTCTTTGCATGAAGGTTAGATTTATTCATGAGGAGAACACTTATCAGTCAAGCGAATGGAGTAAGATTATCTTTTCGTTTCCTCAGAACGGTTGTGTGTTTCACTTGTAAGCCACCGATATATATATCGTAACAGGACTCAAAGATCATAACGAAAGCGAAATGGAATAGGAATACTACATACAGACACTATATATACTTTAACTACATACAGACATTCATTACACGTAGAACCTACACTTATGGGCCCTAGTTGTGACATTGTTTCATCGATTCTACAGAATAGAAATGTAGTAACAATTGACGAAACCAAATAGGTGTTTGACAATATATTTTAATTTTTTGTGTGTAATGACATTTTAATCTGTATCTTAACGTTATACTAATTTATTCATTGTTTGAATACCAAGTGTGGAGTTCAAAATGAAAGAGCCCAGTTGTGACCTCGTCATCTGACCGTACTTCAAACTTACGTGTCGTGGTCTCCTCGATTCTTTCCCTTCGGGTTTGATCCCGAACTGTCGCCACTATTCCGTTGTGTTGCTTCAATGCGACGTTAATTAAAATACCTACCAATGTTTCAAGACAATCTGCACCGTTCCATTCATCGACCCTCTAATGAAGCAGTTGGCGGAGTCGCTGTCGCACCTGCTGTAGGTCGCGTGGGCATGAGAATCGACTTGTGTGGAATGATTATCGCAGCGGCAAGCTAGTTTTCATTACTCTCGTCAATGAGTCCTGCACTACGATTTCTGCATTTCCCAATACCACGCTACCATCTTAAGTTGTTCAAACCAGGCGATCGAGTAGGTAGTGTAACGTCATCTAGCAATTAGACGTACAACTGATTAAAATTAAATATTTACTAAAGGTAGTTTGGGATATTATTTACAAAAATGTACAATTCTAAAAAGTCTTGAGCACATTGACGTCGAACCGGCAATCGAGCTAGGAGCTTGGCTCCAAAAAATACAGAGTCTAGAAGATGCCCGTCTGCTCCTCTCAAAATTTAAGTTCAATCTCTCGAGAAACTTCTCATATAAACCATCCTCTATGAAGATAGGTTCGTGCGAACGGGTGGGATTTCCGAGGGGGTTTCAAAGAGGCTTTCAGTTTGAAACTGATGACACCCACACACCTGCAAGAATGTTCATAAAGTCAATCTTTCGCGTTTGATTCTTTAAAAACAATTCCTTGCTTTTAGGAAACATTTAAAATCGGATGTTCCATAGATGCATTTATCCACTTTTATGTAACACATAATAATGTATTATTTTCGTATTAATACGACAGCCCACAATGACGAGTTGGTGTCATTGTAATGGAACTATTGATCTCATTAATTGCCTTGATATTCTATACATACACAAAGCTGTGTTCGTGAAAAGAAATTCGTCTCTTATATCACTTGTCAAAAACGTTTGCTTATTGCGCTTGGATAAGGATACACCATTCGCAATGTATATATTTGCTTAGTGGGATATAATCCAATTATTAATAGCGCTACAAGAAAATTGTGCTTTGATATGCAAATTAGTTCGACGACGTGTCACGCAAGTGTAATGTTAGACTCTCGCTTTCCATATTTGACAGTGATTCGTATCACGCATGCATTTTTTTATATGTGCCGTATGTCTTGCTCTTTAACAACTTAACTAACTTTGAATATCGGTGATATAGTTTGATAGTTGGAGATAGTAGTTTGAGAAGTTTATTCTATAATATATGGCGTTTATATAGTTAGAGTAGTTTATTCCGTTGTATATAGTGTTGATATGGTTTAAGAATATAGTTTATTTTGCGATGCGCAAGATGTTTTATGCTAAAAACGGAATGGAATTTATACTTTTAACCCTTTAGTTACAGATTTATTTGAAAAAATAAATCTATGTTTGGAACGACTATCGAAATAAATCGTTTGCACATTAATTACTGTTACATTTTCGTGCTATAGTCTGTACACTAATTACAGTTATATTTTCGTATTATCGTTATTTGTTCTGTTAAAATTATTTAAATGTTGTATATAAAAGGTTACATATTGCACGGGTATAGAACGCTTTATTTTTCTCCAATATCTTTTCACATTCTTCCTCTTCAAATATTTACCCCATGCAACATTTATTTAAAATTTTTAATACTCCTTTAGAGTGCGAAGGAAAGTCAGTAATTTAGAAATTGAAGTACTGTTATAGGTTTTTGATTGAAGCGATTGAAGCTATTACCGCTAGATGGAAGCACGATGTAAGTGTCATAAGACGCACTGCATTGGATATGTACAAAAGCAAACCGGAGAAACAGCGGCGCACTCAAGATGGAAGAGTATTGTTATCCAACAGCGCTCCGTTGTGCGATTTTTCCTCATCATGTAGTGCACGTTAAATCTGTCATGGCCTCAAATGTTTTTACGTTGACATGTTGTGGAAGCTTGGAGAGTGAGATGCCTGCTCAGGTGTGACCTCGTCACCTGACCGTGGTTCAAAATTGCGTGGTTTTGCCTTCTTATCTTTAATTTGGGTTTCATCCCGGGCCGTTGTTAATAACCCGTTTTGTTGCTCCAGTGTGACATTAATTAAAATGTCTAGCTATCGAAACATTTCATGTTGCCATTCGACGGAAGCGACCTGGACTCAAAACACTTTGCTATTGTATTACAACACGCTTCCTTATACGCCATTAGTATCAAAGAGACGATGACAAAATTCAAATGGAAAAAAGTCCGTAAGCATTCTTTTTACAGACACAAACACGCTACTAACAAAATTCAATTTGTTCGATCTTCTAACCCACTGAGCGTCACAAGATTTCTGAGAAGCTTTTGTCTCACGTCATATTTAATGACAAAATAATCACATCTTTTGGTTGAAAGGATATATTCTGTTGGTCAAAACGGCTTCGTTCTTTTCTGAAAAGAAGAGAGAGGAGAACTGTTTTCTTCGAAACGCATAATGTGACAGACGCTAGAGTGCGGAAGTGATTTTAGAGTTGAACCTGAGTCAACTTTCACCGCATCGCGAGGTGCCCACTTCCAGATCCCGCTTCCAATGTCGATCTCTGCTGTTACCGTCGCTGATTGGCTGTGTACGTCCGTGCTCTTTGCGTGCCTCTGTTGCTTTGTGACCACCCTATGCAAATGAGATGATCATCTGGCTCAAGGCAGAAGCAGGATTCGTTACAAAACTTGATACGTTGCCTTTCTATGTCTGTCAAAGATTCTGGGGAAAGGCACCAATCCAGACACGATGTCCGGTAGTCAGTTAGATGTCGTAACGCGTGACGTGCCAGTAGTCCTGCGTTAGCCAGCATTCTTGCTATGGTTTGTAATGCTACAGAGGACTGCATAGACAGTCAATAATATTCATCTTTGACTGGTATATATGGAAGCAGTTGGAGCAGTTTCAGCTTATCTCGTTATCACCCAATCCTCGCATTTGTCCTTCTATACCATGGATCGCTAAACTGCTCTGACCGTCGACCTCTTCAACAGTTTCTTGACTTTTTGTCGACCCCATCTATTTTATAACTAAGTAATAATAATAAGACAAGCAAAAAGACGCTTATGTGAGTTTTTAGAGTGTTTATTTTATAGTTACAGTGTTTATTGTATGTTTAATATACAGGGTGTTTCAGTGAACCGTTTCAGAACTTCTAAGAGGGTAGGGTACATCCTGACGAACCAAAATCATATACCAATGGGCAGTCAGAAATACTTTCCTGACGCGGTAGATGGCGTTGTGCGAAAATCCCGAGCTTTCGTGTAGGGAATCTTCATTTCGCACAAGAACGCCGAGTTAGTAGGATGGTTGATTACACGATCGCAGAGTTAGCCGATATGCATTTGGCGTACGGGGCTGCAAATTGTAGTGGGCCAGCCGCACAGCGTTTGTACGCGGAACGATATCCGACGAGGCGTATCCCCAGTCATAATTTCTTTGCAAGACTGCACCAGAGGTTAGCTGAGACAGGTTTATTAGAAAGAGCTGACAGGGACAGGGTAAGAACAGCACGGACTGCAGACGTCGAACAGAATGTGCTGCAGCATGTACAGGGGAATCCAAGAACGAGTACACGAAGTGTAGCAAACGCAGTTGGGGTTTCCCATTTCAGCGTCTGGAGGATTCTACGAGAAGAAGACATGCATCCGTTTCACGTGCAGCGTGTCCAGACACAGCAACCGGAGGAATATGCACCTCGTATTGCTTTCGCACAGTGGAATCTTGGAAAATGTGCTACAAATCCCCTTTTTCCTGCTGAAGTGTTGTTTTCCCGATGAGGCATCCTTCACAAAGGAAGGAATTTTCAACAAGCATAACGACCATATCTGGGCTGTCGAGAACCCGCATCCAATACGACGTCGTGCAGCACAGATTCGATTTTCGGTCAATGTATGGGCCTTTATTATGGGAGATCACCTCATCAGACCTTACCTGTTACCGTCTCGTCTAACCGGACCTAACTACTTGCTCTTTCTGCAGCAAGTATTGCCACAACTTTTGAGAGCTGAACAGATTTCTGCATCGACGCAACAGACAATGTGGTTCCAACACGATGGAGCCCCTGCCCATTATTGCGGAGATGTTCGTAACTACTTGACGTCACATTTGGTCAGCAGTGGATCGGACGTGGTGGTCCCGTGCGTTGGCCTGCTCGGTCACCCGACCTATCATGTCTTGATTTTTATTTCTAGGGTCATCTGAAATCGCTAGTTTATGACACCCCTGTTGACAATGCTGAGGAGCTGGTTGCAAGAATTGCAGTAGCTGCCGGAGAAATTCGAGATATGCCTGGAGTATTCCAGAATGTTCGGATGTCCATGCGTCGGAGATATGAGGCGTGCATTGTAGCCCGTGGAAGAAACTTCGAACACTTACTTTAATCCATGTACCTTTTGCTTCTTTTCATGTATTATTCAAGCGATTTCTCACTTACGGTCTCTTTTCTTTACGGTGCTTCTGTGTACAACACCGCTTCAGGAAAGCATTTCCGACCCCACATTGCTATATGATTTCGAGTTGTCAGGATGTACCCTACCCCTCTTAGAAGTTCTGAAACGGTTCACTGAAACACCCTGTAGAGTATATTAGTGTTTGGCTTAACATCCAAGGGACACGTTTTTGTTTTTGACTTCTTTCTTACCATTACATATTTGATTTGGAGGGATATATATATAATACATAAAGTATAAAATTTAATTTAGATAACAAAATAACAATAATACAATCTTTACAAATATGAAAATAAGACTGTTACTAACTTAGTAAATAATTGAATAACGTTGTTAATGTGAATGGGGTATGCTTCGTGACTCTCTCTCTCTCTCTCTTGACGAAATTAGCTATGCTGGAATGACAATACTTGATGTAACTATTTTCATGACCTTACTCCATCTCACAGGTCCTATTTCTGTCACTGTTCCGACAATTCACTGTTAATTTTGTTGTAATTGAAGATGGAGGTAATCCAAGTTAACCAATTTAAATATTACGCGTACATTGATGTCTTATATTTTTCCATCGACCCCTAACGATGTTATAATTGACCCCTGGGGGTCGATATCGACCACTTTGGCTACCTTTGTTCTAGACCAATCAGTCTTCGTGACGCGCCATTTGTAGCTTTTCTAACCTAATGCAGCCTTAGTCACGTCATCGATGTACGTTCCAGATGACGGATATTTGTCAACAATAACACCTGCTTCCTGTGTTGTTACTGCATAACACTTGTCGACAAAAAATGTACCTCGTCTATCAGATGAGGATTTTGTCTTTTGGTAGTTAAGAGTAAAACAACAACTTCTGACTTGATAACTAGATAAATCTCACTCGCCTCTATTTTTCAATCATCACTTGACCAGATAGAAAGAACTCCATTTTCAGTTGCACATAAGAAGACGAACACTTGTTTATTAATAAACTATGGTCAATACAAAACTACAAAGAAATTTTAGCGATTCCTTATCAAGCTTCAACAATCCTTATTAACCTTTTAAAGTAATATTGGTAGCATTCCACATCATGCTTATGACTTACGCGTGTCTAATTAAAAATGTGGTACATCTACACTCTACGTTTATGAGTGATGGCAACGGATTGGGGATTTTTTTTGGCGCACTTCTAGTAGCGAGTTACGATAAATTAAGGCAACCCATATGTCGTTACGGTTGTTGTGGTTTTCATGGCAACCTCGGGAAACGGAAACTTTCAATTTTCATTTTGAATATTCTAGAAAGTTCTTCCAAAATCCGTTAAAGTCGTTTGATTTCATTGACTCGTTTGAAACTTTTTCTTTGCTCCCATTGGTTATTTTGATTTTAAAATATTCTTTGATTGCATTGGTCCTTTTAAATCTATTTCTGTGAAACCATTGGTCCATTTATTTGCACTTCATCAGTTGTGGAATTTTTATTTTACTATATTAGTTTTCATAAAAAGATTTGAAGGTTTTTTTTCTTTGTTTTTTTTTGCCATTTTTGTTTTGATTATTTTTTTACGCAAGAATTCTGACGTTATCAGGTTGTATTATTTCTTGCTTTTTTTACTTTTATAAATCTTTTTCTTTTTCAACATACCCACTGTATTTAGTGTAATTGATAAGTTTCAGGGTATATATATATATTCTTACCCAACATTCGAAGTTTACTTCTGCTGGAACACAACTATGTTTTGTAATGTATTTACTATTTGTGAAATTAAAAAATATATATACTTTCAAAACGTTTTCAAATGTGTTTTCAAGCTTTCAGTTTCCGTTGTGAAAAGAAAAATGTTTTTGAAAGAAAAAGACTTTTGAAATAATTCTTTCCTTGTCGACGTTAGAAGTGCGCCAAAAAAAAACAAGGTCGTTGCCACCACTCATAAACGTAGTGTCGCTAAAGACAGAGAACTATAACATCACTCATTTCTTATTAGATAAAATGAGACGGCTCTCATGTTTTAACTGACAAGAATTTATTTGGTAGGTTATTTACATTTTTATATACACATCAACTAATTACAGTAACCGCTCAATTCAACGACACAATTCAAAAAAAAAAAAAATGCGAACAGTTCTATTTTTTTTACTTGTTTTTCGAGCTTCCTGTTGCCACTCCTCTCACTACAAAAGTATATACAAAGTATAAAAAACAGAATGAGTGGCTTATCGATAAATGCATATGCAACACGTAGAGTCTAGCTGTTCCAAAAATGTAATTACTAATATCTGTTTGCACGTGCATAATTAAAAACAATCACACATATCTCACTTTGCGTGTGTATCATAAATATCAAAATCAAGCCACAGCAACGTTTATTTGAACGTGCTGTGCACAATAAATATTAAATCGAGATACACACTCACACACAATATCGTGGTCTCACAATTCGACCCTCTTCAAAGTCGTTAAATTGAGTATACTATGATTGAATACTTCGTACGGGTATTTTTAGTCTCAACTAAGGGCAAGTCAATAGCAACGCCAAACCAAAATATTCACAGCGAGTACTCTGATCCCTTCTATAAACTTCAGGATGCGCATTTCACTTGTACCAGAGAAACTCCCTTGAGGTTCATTGACGACTAAATTTTCATCATTTACTTGTCTGGTACAGACGATTTTAAGAACTGAATTTGGTGGTTATCAATGTATAATTTTGAGTTCATTTTTCTTATTTATTTTAACTTCGTCTATCCCTGGCATCGTCTGTCCGTTTATAACAAAATTGTTTAACATTGAATGACAAACCAACGAACATCGCACAAATATTTGAATGCAGAGACCCGGGTTTGAGTTTATCAGTTTGTTTCAATGTACTAAACGCCAAAGAAATTATTCTTGCAATGTCATATCGGGAATGGTGTTCAACAAATCAAATTCATGTATGCAGCGCGAGTACAAAATCTACTTGGGTCCTAAATTATTGGGTCAACAATTTATTTTAGCTACACTAGCTTAACTGTTACGATATTGTTCTAGACCTCTCAATACTTTCCGATCTTTCTAAGGTAGCTTTGAAATTTTAACGGGAGGTTTTACGCTGAATTTTTCAAGCTTTCGAAGGGCCTGTTTACTTTTTATATAAGGAACATGTAGCATAAAATGTCGACAGACAACATCTATTCAAAAATAAATACTGCTTCAGAGGCCAGACTGCGCTAACATTTTATCACAAAACATCCCTTTTGTATGCCTTCCGAGAATATTTCAATCTTAATAAAAATTTTAGTTCAAGGAAACTAGTTTTTATGAATAAAACTCGTAAAAGCTAGAAATAAATTCGTAAAATCACTTGCACAAGTTGATTTTCAGTTTTCTATACTTTTGTTCCACTAAAAATATAACCATGTTTTTTATTATATGTACATTTCTCTAGAGTATGTAGCTGGATTTCATATAAAAAAATAAGGTATGCTCCTAGTCACAAGTGATGCTTCTAAAGTTGTGGAAATTGTGATAGACATTTTTATTTCATTAATTTTTGTCTATTGTGCTTTATAATTTTCAATACAATTTCCGTTTAATTGTATGCACTCGTGCCCCAGCTCAAAACTAGTTTTTAAGCTATCTAAACGAAACTCTTGTGTAGTTTCTCTTATCCACTGGATCACAGCTTCTTTTAGTAATTTAACCCCCTCGGTGGTTGTCTCGAGGAGGTATTTTTTCATTGGAAAAACTGACTTAGATCTTGTTGAACGAGATATCTCGTCATTAGAAGAAAACTCGATTACGATTTTTGAAGAAAACTGACCAGATATTGATCTTACCATCAAAAAAAATAGACAGTATCTTGATGACGAGAAATTTCGCCATTGGCAAAATTGGTCAGGTCTCGATGGACGAGATATCTCGTCATTGCAAAAAACTGACCTGATCGTGATTTCGTCATCATCGAAAACGACAATGCCTTGACGACAAGATATCTTGTCCACACCACTTGGAGAGTAATACGTAAAGTTTGATTTTAAATAATAAAAATTGTGGCACAACCCCCGTGTTTTTCTTCTATCTCTCCTATCGGAACTAGAAACTGTATATCAGTTGTATCCAAGGACGCATGTTCGTGCATTCTTCTACGCATGAGCACCGTTTGAAAGTGCTAGCGTCTGTTTATGTTCCGTTTGAAAGCGAGTGCGTCTTTAATGTATTAGAAGTGAGAGCGTAATCGTTCGGTTGTGCGTTTGACATGTGTACTGTTTTTGTTTCTTGTCTGTAAATAAATTTTGCCGCTCGTCCTGATATTTGATTCTAGTATATAGCTGGCCTGATAAGTATGATATGATATACGATAAAGCTTTACATGTTTTTTTTTTCTGGTTACGACAAAGTACTAACGGAAATATTTAGGCGTCCTCAGTCCAACAAAATAGTAATGTGGTCCTGTAAGGTAAGCAAATAACTTTAAGAGCGCTGAATACAGGGATTAACGATCATCGACACAAATGTTCTTAAATTCTCGCTTGATGATTACGGTCTTCCTAGAAACATTTTTATCGATTTTTTTCTATTTAAACGGAGCTTATTGGTTTACCTTACATTAAGCTAAAAATCAAGAATACGAAAATTTCGTTTCAAAGAAAATTTTATCGAAAATTTCATTTCTTCAAATATTACGATACTTGAAAAAATATTTTGTAATTGCTTCACTGAAAATAAAATGACTGTCACTTTAGGGCGTTAGAGAAAAAATGCTGTCACTGTCGAAAAAGATAAATTACCCTATAAATTACTTTAATCGAATTATATTTTTTCGACAAGTGATGGTTTTTGTTCGGATTCGTTCTTTTCTAAAGTGTTCAGACTGATTATATTATTTTTCAGCTGTTAGTTATTAGAATAGAATAAATCTATTTTTTAACGGTCCTCCATAATACAGGCATGTTCAATTAGTGAGGAAAAATTTTCACAAATGCAAGGTTATAATAGGATTGAATTTCCGGTTCTGAATCCATCCCGGTTCTTACTAAAAGTAATGAACCGAATTTTTCCCCCATTTGTTGCCTAATTCAGTGCCTTTCCGGCTTCTTTGAAAAAAATCTACAACTTTCTCAAAAACTGTTTTCAAATTTTGAAAGATAAAATAAAAAAATTTCTTATTTTTGTAATAAATACAAAATTTATACCTGTTCTACTTAATTTACGGTCTTTAAAGTGCATTAGAAATTTCTTTGCAGCAGTTTGTAAGTACTGAATTCACTTCAAACAACTTAACGCCACTCTGGAGCAACACAACGTGTTATTGGCGACGGTCAGACATCAAGCCAGAGGGAAAATATTCGAGGTCAACACCACGTAATTTTGACCACGGTCAAATGACGATTGCAGCTGTTTGTGTTTACCTTTTTGATGAAGTGTAGAGATATTGAGTAGGTAGTCAACTAACGTTGCTCTGGAACAATGCAACGGGCTATTGTCAACGGACTGGGTTCAATTCCGAAGGGAAAGAACCAAGGACAAGGACAACACCTTATAATGTGCAAGGCCAGATGATGAGATCAATAATGACCTAGCACCCCAATCTCCAAACTTCCATACCATGCTAACATGAGAATATTTGAGGTCACGACAGATTCAACGTGCACCTGCCCCGGTACACACTACGGTCTTTGGTTGAACCTAGTTCAGAATTAGCAACCCTCCGGTTGCTAATCCGTTGCTCCTCCCACTGGGCTACCGAGGCCAGTCAAGAAATTGGGAAAATTTAATATATAGTGTGATATAAAAATATTTAATTTAAAGTATATATTTATTATATTAAAATATATATTTAATTTATATAAAAAAATAAATATATATATTTAATTTATATTATATATTAAAATATATATTTAATTTAATTTTTATCATTTTTCTCAAAATTGGTTACAACAAATAAGTATGAGTTTAAAAATGCGTACTCAATAAAATAACCGCTGATTTTTGTATATGATTGTATCTGAATAACATAAAAGTACCAAAAATCTTCATTCATTCTTAACCCCATCACTAAATTATTAAGATATATTTTTATTTTCGTTCTTCTTTAGTCCTTACTAAACATATAATTTACTTTAGTAATTTCTATTTGCCGTAATTATTTTTGTGTAGCCTTTTCGGAAGTTTGGAAAATATTTAAAATTGTACGCATTTAATATTTTTATAAAGTTAGAGGAGCATATTTAAAAAATTACTAGTTTATCTCAAATCTTAACTAAAACCTAATTACAAAAGCTTTTGAAGTGTTCAAACAATGACATTTAAAAAAAGTATGGGCTTCTTCAAACACGAGCTCCAAGAGATAATATGAACAGCTTATACTATAAAACAAAGCTGATCCAGTATATAAATTTTAAAAAAAATGTTTTTAATTGCACACTGCTTTTAAATTTTCTCGCAGCAAGCACTTCATGTTCAACACCAACTCTTACGCGAAAAATAAATTGCTTCACAGGCTAATAACACATTAGGAAAGTTTCTACATTAGCATCTGAGATCAGATCCGCATTTACTCCATTAAGACCAAGAACTTAAAGAGCTTTAAACAAAGCACAACAAAATTAAAATTCTGAAATTTTAAATAGGACGGCCATTTAGACACATCTTGGTTCTAAGACTGATGACGCTTCTGATTTGCAGACGTCCGTGACCATGGCAACTGGCCTCCCCAAAAAGTGGCTGGATTTTAATGGGCAAGTTGGGAGGATTTATTCCAAAATTTGGACTAAGCGACAGAGCACTGTTGTGGATTGCTTAATTAGAGGTCTCGCTCATTTGGAATGGAGCAACAGTAAAGTTCGCTTCGTAATTGCCTTTGAATTGACTATTTTCGAGTCCCAATCTGGGAGAATTAGAGGACGAAATGGGATGAGAAACTGTTTAAGATTCCATTGAGTTAATGTGTAGTGCCATTTTCATCCAATTGATATCCAGCGCAGAAACTATCAGTTCATTCAAATTATTCAAGCTATGTATTGACGTGTTTCAAAGGTTGAGATGGAATCATTCTATTAAATCTTAACATGAAAAGTAAGTGTGTTCGTATACAAGGAATATATTCGCCCCTCCTTTCAATTTCATTATCTGTTTTGTGCCTTTTATAGCTAAATCTATAGTTATGTCTCTCTCTGGCTACAGTTTGTGCAATTATCGCATTCCATAACCTATTTGAACGAAAGATATTCGAACGATATTTGTAAGATAATAGGATTTTTGAAATGAAAATGTACAATAAACATTCATAGACCAACCCGGATGGCGAACTGAATAGTAAACACTCATAGATAAACAACACTCACAGACGACGTGGACAATAAGCACTCTCAGACAACTTGGACAATAAACGCTTATAGACAAACTAAATATTAAACACTTATTGGCAAACTTTTTTTTACGCCAGACACTTCATCACTGATCATTTGTTACTACAAGGCCAGAATCGATGAGCCAATTGTAAAGGGGCATCCAGTTGGTGGCCATCACTACCCCTAACTAAGTACATCACATTTACGTCAATGCCCCCGAATTCGAACCAGGAACCTACCGATCCAGAAGCCAACACCTTAACCACTAGACCGGATTGACAAACTAAACAATAAAACTTTAGAGTTAGACTTTGAATGTTTTTTGACAAACTAGACAATAAACATTCAAAGTCTAACTAGATAATTGATGTTCCTTATTGATTTATGTGAAATATTTTGCATATTTTGCAAGCTTAGATGATTAAGGTTGCTCGGCGTCAATCTGTCTGAATTTCATGTCTTTCTGTCAGCACGTTTCCATGAATGTCATGCCAAAACGGATGAATAAATTTTCATGAAATTGTGCATAGTTTGTAACTTAGAAAGCAAGCTATTCAGGCGTCAATCAATTTGTCTTGTCTGCATTTTTCTGCAAGTCTCCCTCCAAAAAGCACTTCCCCGATAGATCCCGGAACGTCACCAATTGCCCTTTGTGTTGATCCAGTGCGACGTTTTTTAACAACCTAACCTCCAAAACGCTTTTGCTATTGACCAGACATCTCGTTATCAAGAGGTCGATGATTTCTTATTTTTTTTGTAAATACCTCGTCATTAAAAAAACTACCAAAATGTTTACAACGTTACGTTTTTTTTTCTCTTTCACTTGTTTTGATTATGGTAATTTCGTTATGGAAAACGAGTTTCAGTGGGCAATCCCAATCAATTCCAGTATTTTTACATTTTTCTTTTTTATTTATTTTTTTTATTTATTTTTCTTTGAATAAAGTACCCAAAAGTACCCATCAAACTGACAAGTCCCTTAAGCTGAAGGTTTCCAAGCAAGCTCCTAATTCGTGTAGCGACGCATGCTGTTGAAAATCCGAGCAGGGAATGATGCCTTGCGCCACAGAAACGATGTTATTGACTGACCTAAATAGTGCCTTCTTCCACCACATAATTCCTTATTTTGGGCTCCTCTACCACCCTTTTACAATTTGGTCAGATATTTTCGAAACACCCATGCGTGTGCCCTTCACAGAGTTTTAAATGGAATGTGTTGTTTACATGTCTTGAAATATGGGGAATGTCCCTTGAGTGTTTTATTTTAAGGTATTCGCATATTGGATCAACATTCTTAGAAACACACACGCGTTCCCTACAAATGCATGGAAAACAAGGATCGATATCGAATTGCTTATGAGAAAATACGAAATGCTGTTTCTATCGCACTTTTATAAAAACAGAACTCCAATTCCTAGCAGTCAACCAGTTTAGCGAAAATCAGTATGTAGCTCAACAGACATTTCGAATTCGTTTTTCGTTTCAATTTTGAACATATTGAGACATTATTGAACAAATGGTTTTCATAAAACAATACAGGTGATGGCAGGAGCGTCTCACAAATTTTGTCTTCCAGACAGGATAAAGTATTTGTATTTTTTCGCATTCCCTGACTTCCATCTATATTTATTTACCCATCTCTCAATGCTAAGAAATTGCGAATTCGAGTATCAATCTGTGTGCAGTAATTATACAAGAAATTATGTTCAGCTGTGGAAAATTGTAATATTATTTAATGTACTGCAGGGACTCATCCTTTATCCTAAGCTACATGACACATACATAAAATATTTTGCCAATTTCTAGATTTTTCTAGACACATGAACGAAAACAGTTCAACTTTCATAAAAATATGGACTTATTATATTTTGACGACAGAAATGAAGCTGGAGATTCCTCAAAATGAGAAACCAGAAACTAGCTAAGAGAATTTTCACTTCACAAAAGAAGGTAGAATTCTTCTGCGAAGAGTTGCTTCGATTTTTCAGTGGATGGATTAAGTAGTTGAGCATGTTTGAATTCCTCTTAAATTTACGTCTTATGCACTTGAAATCCTTTTACTTCCCCAACCTAAGAACATCTCTTGTTGAAGGAGACAAGTATATACAATAAAAGCTGTCTCTAAGAGTATATTCTTTAAAGGTGGCTTTTTTGTGGGAATCTAAGAAATGTTTCATAGTTTTTATACCATATATCAAATCACGGTTTCTTATTTTCACACGAATAGATTATATTTGCTTTAAAATATAGTTTATTTTGAAAAAATTATTTGCATAGGCGATATTTAATCTAGCTGTATTTAAGTTACCCTCCTAAATGCTAGTTGCGTAACGATAAGTCCCTTTTCTTTAAAAAAGCATGATGCCGTCATTTAGATAACCGATACTTACTGTTCCTGAATTTGGGTTAGTTGTGCTACTATATGTCCCTTTTCTCAACCTTCCAAGTGGTTTTGACAAGATATCTCGTCATCAAGAAGTCGATTTTTTTTATGATGACGGAATCATGATCTGGTCAATTTTTTTTGTAATGACGAGATATCTCGTCCATCAATATCTGATCAGATGCCACCAGGATTATTTAAAAAGCGTGTTATGTAGTACATTTAGATAATCTAAATATACTGTTTCCCACATTGACTACAACGTTTGTAGAATGTACTTCAACACAACTGTTCTACTTTAACCTTAACAGATCATATTGATATTCCAAATTGCTTATGTTTACCACTTTCTTTGGAGGTTTTCATGTTGGTATATTTCTGTTACCAAGACATGTATGAAATGGCAGCTACCTTCTTTCGACTGAAAAATCATGTAATTTGCGTGTTAGGACTGGTGTGTATTGGGGATAGGGGAGCCACTATATGTTACTTTTCTTTATATAGCGTGATAAAACCATTCAGATAATCGCTATTTACTGCTTCCCACATTAATTACTATATTTAGATAATGTACTTCAACACAACTCTTCTACTGTAACCTTGACACCGTAATCAGATCATGTTAATATTACAAATTGTTGGTGTTTGCCACTTTCTTCGGAGGTGGTTAAGTTGATATATCTCTATTACCACTAGGGATGCGACATCGATGTATTGGATTCGAAGTTTTGTTTAACATCTATGTTTATACTTGTCGATGTTTTATTTTTTTTAATGAAAAATGTACCATTATGAAAATTAAAAAAAATAACCAAGTAGCATAATTTTTATTATCAGTAAATTGTACATACTTTTAGACCAAAGTGGCCATGGGTAAAGGGTCTGAAAAGTAGGGATGCGACATCGATGTATGTCGAGGTTTTCAAAACATCTATAAATTTACCCTCGATTTATTGGAGCCGATATTTGTTTCACATCGATGTTTTAACATTATCGCTGTTTTTACGTTGTCAATGTTTTATATTTTTATTGAAAAAAAGCACTATAGTAAAAATTAAGAAAAACAACCGTGCAACTGTATTTGTCACTGATAGCGACATATGTCCCATCACAATGAGTTTTTTCCCTAACTGGTGGGATAGTTAATGAAAAAGAAGTCGGCTTAGGATGGAGAAAGTTAGTAAACTTGTTTTTTTACAAACTGTAAATAACAAATATTGGGGCATATAATAATTATCGGCCCCAATATTTTTTATTTACAGAAAATTAAAAATAAGTTGCGTTTCAATCCCCCCCCCCCTATAAGTTGATAAATAATTAATATTTACTAACAATAATTATTGTTATGTACCTACCTAATTATGCTTATAGTAAGTAGTACCTATGTTAAATTGCTGTAAATATTATTTTCTTTTATATTATTCAATTTAAAAAGAATGTCAATTGTTCTTTTGAATTTTTTTACTTTGTTCTGACAGTTAAAAAAAGTCTTAGTCATAAATTAATAAACACGGCAAATGACAAATAAGATCTCTCCCCGGAGAATATTAATGTTTAAAGGTTGATAAACCAGTTTTAAGAAATAGGGAGAAAAAACATCGATGCTTTAAAACATATATCGTTTTGGGGCGATGTACTATCAACATAGATTTTTTTAATTTTGAACATCGATGTTTCAAAGCATCGATGTTTTGCTGTCGATGTCGCATCACTAATTACCACACAGGCAGCTAACGTTTACGACGGAAAACCTCCTCTTGTACTAGTTGCGCCTGGTGTGTATTGGGACTATTTGTGTCACTATGTCCCTTTTCTTTACACCTCCTAGTAGTTGTCTCGATGAGGTATCTCGTCATTAGCAAAACTGACCAGATCTTGATGAACGGAATATCTCATCCATCAAGACCTCGCCTTGAAAGAAGACAACTGACCAGATCTTGATCTCTTCATAAAAAAAAAAATCGGTAGTATCTTGATGGCGAGATATCTCGTCATTGGCAAGATTGTTCCGAACTTGATTGACGAAGTGTCTCTTCGAAACCACATGAAGGGTTGAAAAAGCGTGATATAATCAATTAGATAATTAATATTTACTGTTTTCTACATTAATTACTAGTTTTACTACATTAATTACTAGTTTTACTACAGTAATTACTAGTTTTACTACATTAATTGCTAGTTTTACTACATTAATTACTAGTTTTACTACATTAATTACTAGTTTTACAACATTAATTACTAGTTTTACTACATTAATTACTAGTTTTACTACATTAATTACTAGTTTTACTACATTAATTACTCAGCACAACTGTCATTCCTTACTGTAACCTTGACACCATGTATCCCACTTCCGTTGGAAGTGGTCATTATTTTGATTTGTAAGACTGACTGTTCGTTTGTTCTGTTTTCTAGAGGCGGCGGTGATCGCTCGGCGATGTCTTCCGGCGACGAGCAGTCGGACGAGGAGACGGTCCCTCTATTCCGTCCCTTCACGAAGGAATCCCTAGCCACCATTGAGGCGCGCATCGCCGAAGCCAACGCCCGCAAGGCCGAGCGGGAGCGCCTGAAGGCGGAGGGTGAGATCGGGCCTGACGGGGTGCCCGAGCACTACTCTATTCCTCACCACGAGGACAGGCTAGAGCCCGACCCCACCCTCGAAGTTGGCATGCCCCTGCCACGAGCACTCGCGCCGGACTTCCCTCCAGATCTCATCGCCACGCCCATCGAAGATCTCGACAAGTACTACGAAAATGAAAGAGTGAGTACCTATCTCTCTTACGACTTCCCTCTCTTGGCACTTATCTAATAACACATCGCTCTGCCACCATGTTTGTGGAATAGTTTTCTAGCAATAACAGAAAGTACTCCCTCTTGTACCCTCACACCCCTAGACCACACACCTCACACCCCTAGACCCTGTCATCCTAATGGTAGAGGGTGAACCTTGATTCGGTGCTCCAGTGAACCAGTTTCCACTGATCTACGGTCCACTTTCGACGTGCTTTGCACCACATTAACCGAGCAATGCGGTTGGACTTTGTGATCAAAGGCTTATGGGCAACAGCACGACTATGAAAACCAATCAGATGTGCTTCCTTACGGATGGTATTCATCGAAACAACACTCCCGGATGCCTGTTGAAACTCTTGGAGTTCGTGGGCCATTGGTTAGGTGCGGTTCTTCCGAATTTCTCTTGACAGCACCCGTCGGCCTCTATCTCCTAGTTTCGTGGGTCTGCAGACTCAGGGCACATTCCGACAATCACCGCTCACATTCCATTTCTGAATCACATAGGCCACTGTCGATTTTTGATAATTCAGCTCTCTTGATATGTCCCTTAAGGATCGGCCATTTCTGTGATACCCGACGATTACACCTTTCTCGAAATCAGATAGCTCTGCACTTCGTGGCATCTTGCATGCGACTAATCAAAATGTTGTTTCCTACTCGATATTTAACGGCAGAGGGCGTGAAGTATATCAGGACCGCAGATATCGTCATTGGCATGGGTGTCCAAATACTTATTGGTAGATAGTGTATGTGGTTATGAACAATGATGAGCTAACAGTCCCAAAATTACATGACTTCATCGTTACATGGAGTGGTTAAAATTACAGTGATGTAAGTAGCTTTTTCGAAAAAAAACTTTAACTTAGAGTTTCTGTCAAGATATTGTCGATTTTTTTAAAGATGACGAGATCAAGAGTACGTTGTTTGGCAAACACGATTATACTCGTAACTCGTGATCGACAGAAAATGAATTAACCCTCCAAGTGTTTGAACGATATAGCTCTTCCAAGAATTGGTTAATTTTGGTAATGACGAGATATCTCGTCGAGACAAAATTGTGTTATTACTCAAAGGAGGAGTGAAGATCTAAGTAGGGAAAGCAAATTGAACCTTGTCTAGAACTGGTGACTGCTTGGTTTTTGCATCAGGCTGCAACTACAGGGAGGTTTTTGACTCAAAGATAAATCACCAGGAGTGGTAGAATATTCTTGGAAAGAAATGCCACCCTAACAGTAGAATATTTGGCTACCAGAATATAAATGTATGTCGTATCAGACTTTGAAGTATATTTTTCGGAATCAGAATTTGAAATATATTATCAGCGAGAGTGGGTTGATATGTCTGTATGGGACAGTGGGATAACCCATGTAGACATCAACCCACTCTCGCCGATTGCCCGTGCATCTCGTGGCTGTCAGTAAAAGCGACTGTACGTTTATTGCTAAAAACGATGATACTCTTGATAGGCATAGAAAGTGTTGTTGTTAGAAGGTACTTGAAAAAATGTGCTCTTAATAGTAGAATATTTGGGCTACCAGAATATAAATTTGTAAAATCAGACGTGCGAAATTTATTTTTAGACTGAAACATAAAACCCTCCTCTTGAATATCCAATTCGATGTTCCTCGTACAACCAGCAGTAATGTCTGTGCGGGACAATGCGATATCCAATACAGACATCAACCCACTCTCTCTCGCTGATTGATTCCACCCACCAGTTTGCCCCATTCTCCGTCCGTCCAGCTTCAGAGCATTTAATATTATCCGCCTTATCTCCCAGCCGTTTCGGACTGCACGTATACATACCCTTTTTTTTTATATGCGGGCGCAAACTTTGTCGAAAGGCGTACATCTCTACAGTTATTAAAGGGGGACTGGAGTCATAAAAACGAAGCAGTGGGTAAATTTCAACAATGAATCATGTGACGATCTAAATTTAATGCCGGGCTAGGCTCGCTTTTAGTGCCGGCTCTGGCGCCACGGATCCCAGATAACCTCTTGTGGGTGTAGTTGCCATAGCGACGCCGCATCCCGAGAATGAAAATGACCCGAATTCCGGCCTGCGGACTAAGTCCGAGTTAATTGAGTTTGTTTTTCATTCTGTTTTAGGTTTCGGGATCCGTTCGTGGGTTGAATCGCCGTGTTCTCCTGCCCGTTTAAAATGCTTTATTCTTTCCTGGGATCTGCCATGTTTATTGGGAGCACGTCGGAAGAGGCTAGTTGGGGCCTAGGACGGGATTAGGTCGGGCCGTGGGTCAGGCGGATAGTTACACTTTTTTTTCTATTTGCTTCCCTCGTGACTGTCCATAAAGTGTGCCATTAATACAAAACAGCGCTTGCACAAATCAATGGAACTACTGTTTAAGTTCATACAGCCAGAAATGAAATTCAAACGTAATGTAATAGAAAGGTCATGCCTGCCTTCGTCCAGAACAGCTCCTGTTTTTAGGTCTGGATGAGGCGGTCGCTATAGAAACAGGGCTCGTTCATTTTGAGTAGGGGTGACTCTGGTGGAGTCTTAATCCTCTGAGCGTCACGTTATTTCCGAGTAGTGTAGTGTTGCTTTATCGCTGCAATAATGACTCAATAACCATATCTATTGGTTATAAAAATTCTAGGAAAGATTTTATTGGTCAAGAAGATCAAAACTGGTTAGGAGTCGTGGAGGTTAGGTTGCAGAATACATCCCTCGGAGAGTTAATTACTTTTTTTGCTGTCGAATGATGACGGTGAACACTTTTAACATTTATTTTCTCTCTAACACATAAAACTCACAACAAATATATCACCAATTTATCATTAAAAGTTCCGTTGTATGATTGTTTGGTTCGGGTTTTATAGCTCAAAGTCCAATACTGGACAAGTTGAGCCAAACACAAGACAAAATTGGACCCAGTAAAATGAATAAAGCATTTAAAAAAAATCTTCCAGCAATAAAGTAGCTTACAAATAAGTTGGCTCTCTCGTTACTTACAATATTTAGTTCATAAGAAAATACATAATAACATTTGAATAATAGCATAGAATCATCATTTTCATAAACATTGGAATAAAAAGTTTTGATGAAGTAATGGAGTTTAAAAACCATAAAAGAAAAAAAAATCAGAGGGAATTCAAAATATTTAAATATGTTTGGGTGGGTTTATACCCAACCAAAATCTTGAAAGTTTGTTATCGTGTTATTAAAAATAATGTCGGTGACTATTAAAAACAGGACAATCAAAAAGTGCCATTCCGACAAGTGGTTATAAATACCTCAGTGTTTTAAACATAACACGTGGTAGTCGCATCAAGTTTTGTCGTTTCTTACGTTTATTTAAATCTCTGTTATTAATTAAAACAAAAATTCATTTATTTTACCATGCCTTCTATATTTAGTGTTGTGGTTAAGCTTCGGGGTGTTCTTTCGCGAAATTAGAATTTTTCTGGTGGTAGATGAGGGAATTGTTAATCGTTTATTTTGTATACATCGATGTCAGGAAAGGCGACTTTTTTTATTTCCGTAAGGAATCGGGATTTAAAGAGGAAAAACCTCAAAAAGTTTAATCAGTCGAGTGAATTTGTTTCGATTTTTAATCTTTTCTATGTGTTTGCTAATTCCTTTCCGCAAGCCTACAGCGGTGCTTTTTGAAGGAATTATTCCTTGGCGACATAAAAACCAAGCCTCAAAAACGTTCCAAAAGCGTTTGACACAAAAAAAGCCTTAAAAAACAGTTATGCTCAAAACTGTCTGAACATTTCAAAAGGAATATCTATCCACTGTACTGGGACAAAATAATTACAAGACGAATATTGAACGTTGCTCATTATTTTTATTCTTTTAACTTTACCAACTTTTTATTAGAAAAGTGAGATGTGGAAGCGCTATATGAAGAACGTTTGTTTAAACTTGAGGTATTCCACTTGTTGATAAGTTTGATCCGAAAATAGTGGATGTGTGAGTCCTTTGGTTCTACTTAACCCTACGAATAGTTTCGACGAGATACCTCGTCCATTAATAGCTGACCAATTTGTTAATGACAAGGTAAATCGTCATAAAGATATTGCCAATTTTTTTACGATGATAAGATCAAGATCTGGTTAGTTTTCTTCAAGTCATGAGAAAACTCGTCTATCAAGATCTAGATCAAACACGTAAAGTGTGATGTATACAGCGCCATCCATTGGTGAAATTCTAGACTATATATCCGAATGATAAAAATGATTTTCCTTGATAATCCTATAAGCCCCCTTTTTTGGTTCTTGTTAATTTTTGAAAAGTCTATGGACTTCTGAAGCACCCTGAAAAATAATTATTATGTGAGGTAATATAGTGAATGTATAATTTGAAATTATGCAAACTTAATAGAATGACTTTGTATGTAATTGAATGTGCACTAGGGTGGTCACAAGGTATATGGGGAAAATTTTTTTCCTTTCAATCTGCCATGGCACCCCCCTAAAATTTGCCAATGGGCTAGAAACTGTGATTGGCAAAGTTTCAGCTCAACCTGATAATATTAACCCGTGCCTCATTGAGGTTAAAGTTAAGAAAAACAGCGAATTTTAGCAAAAAATTGTAGTTTTTACGCTTTAAAATCGAAACTATTCGTCCTAAAAACCTGGTTCTTGTCTAATTTCATAGGAAATTTTACTGACTTGAAGTTTGATATCATCCACTTTTTTTGCTAAAACTGATAGAATGGTATTTAGTATTTTACAGGTAAGGTCGTAGTGGATATCCTCAAAAGTCAATTTTTATGCAAAGCCCCTAAAAACATTACACTATTCAATTGCATCTGCTTTCCAGATTTTGCTTTTGTATTTTTCATTTTGTACATTAAAAAGGCTTTTGTTAGAGGTATTTTTAAAAATAAATCCAACAACATTCAAATTCAAAATTCAGGAATTAGGGGTTAAAGAAGAGGAAGCAAGGAGTAAAAATGACAACAAATAGTGTTCAAATGTATTTTATTAACTATATAGTTGAATTATACATCATTATATTATTATTATTTAGGTATACAAATTAAGTGGTAATTACAAATTAAGGTGGTAATTAATTGTCTGGTCTTGGATATTGTATCTTTTGTAGAGTCCGGAAAAATTTGTCTACATTCCGATAATACTTGTAAAAGGAACTGCCATTGTTCTTCGTCTTTCGTCAAAGAGGAATTAAGTCTTTAATTAATTTTACTCCTCTCTCAGAAGTATCATTAACAACCCTTAAACCGTTTGTTATTTTTTTTAGCTTTTAAATGTTGTTGATTTTCACACCATACATCGGGATCAGAATTTAAAAAATCTGTATCGATTTCAAATCTCTTTAAAAAAATTAGAATTCAAGCAGAAACAAAATAATTAACTTCTGTGTCCAATAACTGAATAACTTGTGGGAGATTGAATTTAGGTTTTACATCCCTATCATCACAATCATCTTCATCATTTTCTACTTCGGATCTTAATTTTTCAACCATGCTTGTTTTGACCTTTTTCCCCAAAGTATCATCGAAAAATGAAAATGTAACTTGCTCCGAGTTCAGATACCACAGATGGTTTATTATTTTAGACAGGGCTTGTCAGCAACCTCTTTTTAATTTTCCTGTAACTAACTAAAGATTTTAATAATTGTAGGTCTAGGTTGGGGGCCAAAGTGGGTTTGTGGGCATTGAACCATGCTTTTACATAAATATTGATTATAAATAAACAAATATATGCAATACCTTTTCTCTCTAAATCAGTTAACGAAAATTGATCCCTGAAAATATACATTTTAAGAGAATAAATGGCAATTCCCATCCATCTGGAGTGATGAATAGTACCAGGTACTCTAAAAGTAATTGTCTTTTTGAGGAAGGACGCCTTAAATGAATTAAGCAAAGTTGGATGAATTCTTCATAATCATCCATGGGCTGTCGGTTTTTTAATTGTTCAAAAAGAAGACTTGAAATTTGGTCTAGATAGCTTATTTTATTTCTAATATTTTCATCTTCTATACCTGTTTGTATTTCTTCTTGTCTAGCTTAGACCACCCAGTCTGGAATTTTCGAAAAACATCTGGCTGAGGACCAGTGGATGTGCCCCATTTTGCAATTAAAACTGCTTTGTAAGCAACTTCTAAAATATGGTGGCGACATGCTGAATTCAGAAAGTTTTTCTCTAATAACTGTTCTAGCAAAACGCAGGTTCCCCTTAAGGCGACCAGTATTTACTGCCGTTGTATCAAAACATAATGCCTGGATTTTCCCAACTGTCCCCCACTGCTCAACTGCTGATAATACAGCATTTGCCTGAATTATACTCGCACTATTTTCAAGTATTGGAACACTTATCAACTGTTCTTCATAGCCACATGTAATCAAACTCGCTATCCGCTCCACATTTTCTTCACTCAACAAATCTGGAAGCAATTTCCCATCACAGCTCACAACAGCTCCCTATAAATCGGAATTTCTAATTTTATTTTTGATGAGATCAGTTGCGGAGTCGTATGACACTTCTACCTAGAATAAAATTATGTGGGTCATGACCTAATGTCTGAAAAATGCTAAATACTACTCACAAGTTGTATCTGAAGTACTTTAACTAGTTGTATATGAATGTAGACAAATTTTTCCGGACTCTTCAAAAGCTACAATATCTAAGACATTACCACCTTAATTTGTAATTACCACTTAATTTGTGTACCTAAATAATAATAATATAATGATGTATAATTCAACTATATAATTAATAAAAAACATTTGAACACTATTTGTTGTAATTTTTACTCCTTGCTTCCTCTTCTTTAACCCCTAATTCCTTTATTTTGAATTTTAATGTTGTTGGATTTATTTTTAAAAATACCTCTAACAAAAGCCTTTTTAATATACAAAAAGAAAAATATAAAAGCAAAATCTGGAAAGCAGATGCAATTGAATATTGTAATGTTTTTAGGGGCTTTGCATAAAAATTGACTTTTGAGGATATCCACTACGACCTTACCTGTAAAATGCTAAATACCATTCTATCAGTTTTAGCAAAAAAAGTGGATATCAAACTTCAAGTCAGTAAAATTTGCTATGAAATTAGACAAGAACCATGTTTTTAGGACGAATAGTTTCGATTTTAAAGAGTAAAAACTACGTTTTTTTGCTAAAAATCGCTGTTTTTCTTAACTTTAACCTCAATGAGGCACGGGTTAATATTATCAGGTTGAGCTGAAACTTTGCAAATTACAGTTTCTAGCCCATTGGCAAATTTTAGGGGGGTGCCACGGTAGAAATTCGAAAATTTATTTTTTTGTGACCACCCTAATGTGCACTAATGGTAAATAGTTATATAATTGAATGGATAAATATCCCATCACAAGTTTCCTTCATTACATTTCTTAATTCATGTCGATAAATTATGTAGAATGTAAAATACAATAAGGCTTTCAACTATTTTATTTATTTTAAAACGCATTCAAGTAATGGAATAATTACTGATTTCATTTTATAAGCGGAAAATAAATATTTTGTTCGTACTATTTCTCGTTCTGGATGTAGAATACTTTTTTAATCTTTTAACTTAGTCATGTTCAAGAGAGCCGCATAGAAAAATGATTTTAAAAAAATGTTTTAGAAGTATCTTTTATAATATTTTTCTTTTCAATCGATCGAAAAGACATTTAAAACTAGTTTTATTTTGGGGGATTCTTCACCATTCAAACAAGTCACTCACTTTCCGTATAGAACAATATGATTGTACCATTTAACTACATTTTTAATTATACAAATTTGAATTAAGAATCAACAAAAGTCAAAACAAAATGTTATGTTTTTATTAATAGTGCCTTAAACTCTTAACTAGGCTTTGAGAAATTATTAGCATTTGAATTTAAATATGTAAAAGTTTGGTTTGACCACTAAGTTCCAGCCTTAATAAACAGCAAACAAAAATTTAGTTTAAGTCATTCTGTGTTCCGGTAAGTAAATATAGTTTTTATATAAACATATAAATTAAAACACAAAAAATTATTTCATTATTATTCGTAATAACTAAACAATCTTAATTTCATTAATACTTAATTTAGTAATTTTTTTAGAATTTCGTATTGGCGTGCTTGGTGGAAAAAAGATTTCAAAGCATGCCCCTCCCCCATACTGTATTAAATATAAACAACAAATAATTTTTCATGCCATTAATCAATATGCGCAGTATTATCCTGTATGAACATTTTTGTGAAAACATTCGAGTTTAACTTATGTGATCTTCATCTAGCAATGCACTTTAGTTTAATGCAAGCATCAAAATACTAACTTCAGATGGTACCGCCATCTATTAGCAATGTAATAAAACTATTGAAACAGTTTGTTTCTTTACTATGTAGGCGTTATGAAACATTTGCAAAATAATCCAAAAAATCTATTCATTAATAGCCTTATTTTGTGATGCATAAAAACCTTCGAAAAACAAGTGGAGAAAAAATTCGGATCATAAATTGAATGCGAGTCAGCAATACAAATTTTTACCGTTAAAATTAAGCTGACACAAATTTTCCCTTCACATTTAAACTCGACAGTGAAAGTTCTTGCCATATTAAAGAAAAATATTCTTGCAACGATTCACGCAATTCTTCGTTTCCAATAATGGTGGGTCTTGAAAACGAGCTTTTTACAGTGTTTGTTTTTTACCTGCCTTGTTCCGTTAGAGTATCAGGTCCGCGGTAGCCCGGTTGTCAGAGTAACGGATTAGCAACTAGATGGTTGCAAGTTCGGATCTAACCAAAGAACATCTGGAAACACAAGAAAAGGACATCTGGTATCGTGGCGCCCATTACGTGTGCTGCCAATAACACCCACCTACCGACGCCTCCGTTTTGAGTGATATCGCGCACGACGGGATTGGAGTGCAACGGAATGGAACCAGGTCGTCTTCAGCAACGAATCTAGATTCAATTTGAGCTGTGATGACAATCGTGTTCGTGTGTGGAGACCCCGTGGTGAACGCCTCAATCCTGCCTTCTCTTTACAGCGACACACCGCTCCCACAGCTGGTGTGATGGTATGGGGTGCCATTGCTTACGATACACGGTCACCCCTAATATTGATCCATGGTACAATGACAGCCCAGCGGTACGTCCATGACATGCTTCAGCCACATGTGATGCCACTCATGGCAGGGCTCCCAGGAGCCATTTTTCAACAAGGATAATACTCGGCCACACACAGCAAGGATGTCACAAGACTGCCTCCGCCACATTGCCACCCTTCCCTGGCCTGCTCGATCCCCAGATTTGCCACCAATCGAGCAAATCTGGGATCATTTGGGACATCCTACGAGTTTGGTCGAACTAGTGGCGCGTTTACAGCAACTGTGGAATGAGATGTCTCAGGACATCATACGGAACTTGTATGACTCAATGCCCGCTCGTATCGTATCGTGCAATCGCTCTACAGGGGATCCAACAGAGTTCTAAAACTTGTACTTTTTTCTGCAATAAATTATCCTTTTTCTTTGATTTTCTAATCACTTACTTATATCAAAGTAGTACTTATATGTGTAAAATTTCGTTTCATTTTGACGACTTTTTCTTGGTGCGCAAATTTTTATGACAATGAGTGTAACTCAGGGATGCGAATACGAAACTTGGTCCAACGAAGGACCTTCCACGTGGAAGGAAATACTCGTTAAATTTGCCGTAGCTTCAAATGTCCTCACAGTGGAGTGAGATATATGGAAATTTGGAGACTGGCGTGACTCAGGTGTGATCTCATCATTTGACCGCGTTTAAAAATGACGTGGCGCTATTCTCGGATCTTTCCCTGCCTGATTGATCCAGGACCGTCTGTAATAGCCCGTTGTGTTGTTCTAGTGCGACTTAAATTCAACTACCTACGTACCAAAGGGAACGAAGATAAACAAATTCTCCCTTGGTGACAGTTTGTGGCAGGTTTCTGGACACTACGTGGCTGTCTTCGACGGGATGAACCACCAGGAGCGTTAAGATTGTGTTTGGATCGTACACGCACAGTTACCACGATAGGCAATTGTGTGTGTGTGCAATGATTATTCTCTTTTAATGCAGCGAATTTAATTGACTTTTAAGGTTGTCTAAAACCAAGCAGAAGATTTTCCTTCGATCCGCGATCTAGGCATCCCTAATTATCAGTGTTACACTACTATAATTCATCAAGAGTGAGGATAGAAGTCAAATATGAATATCGGCCTTACGCTTTATGAATAGCACTTATTCCGATGGAACTTTTGGCATTTACCCAACTCAATTTCAAGGATTTAATAGCATGACCTTTATCCTTGCATCGCTGCCATCTATATCTATTCCATTACCCCACTTCCACATGCAATGTCTGAGACCATTTGACCGGCAATCTGCAGAGGCTTGTTTTGTCCCACTTATTAATCCAATTTGTTGAGACTAGTTTCCTTTCTCTGGGAATTCTATTACCCAGCCGGATCGGTGATGTTCCATCGGAGAGCAGGCGCTATCAGAGCTCATCAAGTGTCTTGTCTGTGATGCCTCAAGAGGTTTTATCTTCAAGAACTGGGCTCAAGGAATACGGTTTTCACGGCCCAGATGTAATTCTTCAGTTTCACTTTGAGGGTGACGCCTTTCAGAAGTCTTTTAGGGACGGTTCTCTGAACGTTACGGTCTACTACAAGAACTACTCTCGCTACAAAGGCCGCGTTCGTAAACAATTCTTTGAAAAAGTATAAACAAGAAAATAATCTGTTATGTGACCTCCGTTTTATCAGTTCTGAAGTTGCATTTACGAACGCTTGCATACAATACAACATGATCTGATGAAACACAGAGCAAACTCGGTTCATTTCCATCGATTTTTTTTTTCTCGTTGAATGCTGAAAAGGAAGAACTGAAAGAATTTCCGAACAATCCGTTCGAGTAAATCGGACAGGTGCGATTTATTCGCGACACTTGTATATTCCTTCTTTTTTTTTCGCTGTAAAAGCTAACCTTATACTCTTCTCCATGCTATGTGGGTTAACAGGTTGACTGTTGGTCACGTGAGAAATTGTTGATAGTTATTGCCCCGCCGTGGAAATGAGTTTTTCCCAGAAGGTGACTTACTTTTTATAACAAATATGATTGAAAATTGGTAATAAAACACGATTATGTGTATTATACTGATTACTAAGTAATATTTCGGCCTTTCCTGATAGAATATTTTGGGGGAATATTTTGATAGAATAATAATAGAATAGATAGAATAGAATATTTTGATGGCGCGTGATGTGTAAGAATGAAACAAAATAATGAAAATAAGTGACAAAATACATTAATTTTGTACGATGCTTTTTCTTTAACAAATATTTAATATTAATGAATTATTATAATTTGGCAACAATGTTATTATTACTGCAAACAGTATTTTTAAACATTTTATTTGTGAGTAACCTTCGTCACGCCAATTCTAGAATAGATTGGCGAAAGCTCAACCAACAAATTTGCAATATCATCATTAGTTAGAAGCTTATTGCATTTTCTTTTTGGGGGACGTGAAGACCCTGCAGAACTATCGTCTCTACAACTCATATTACAAGATTTTTTTGAAAAAACTAATAAAGCTATAAATTCGAAACCACATACCTTTACAACTAGCTTGTAACCTTCACTCCACGCCAACACCTAACGTATAATGCCGATTGAAGCGGAAAATGAATGTCGAGGTCTAGCTCTCCCCGCGCGAACGCGTGACTAGATACTGAGACATCACTCCGTGACTCTTTAGTGTTGACGCTACGTCACGCGCTGTCGCGAGATCGGCAGCGAAAGTGTTAAATGTGTGGAGCTAGATGAGTGCTTTTGAAGTAGATCGTGCTACCAGTTCGGGTGTGTTCCCTCCTCCCGCTAATGGAACCAGAAGTAAAAAACAGTTACCAGAAGAAATTATGAGAAGAAAAATATTCATCTTCCGGTGTTTTCACTGAAAAGCCCTCAATATTGTTCGTCTCACGTGAAATGGCACTGCAGTCACGTGGTTTAGAATGAGTGTATTCTTTAAAATATGTGATAAGGTGGAACGCAAACAAAGCGCTTTGACAATTAGGGTCTTTAGCGTGGTTCGTTCTAAGTTCGGTTCTGAAAGCGATAGCAGTAACAAGTTTGATTCGGGAACCAATCAAGACGATCGCTATTCTTGGTTTTGTTATAGAGGCCCTCTTCTAACCTTCTTTGACACATATTCAAAAATTGATTGGCTCAGGGTCTACTGTCGTCTCGTCGGAGCAGCACTTTAAGGAATGAATGAAGAATTATTCCAATTATCATATTGGAGCACGATAATAACGAAACAATCTCTGGCGAAAATATAAATATTTAATTGAAAAATTATTTATTAAAAGAAAATCAAACGTATAAGGTATATCTATCTGGTGTAAAATTTTCCGCAGATTTCAAATCCGTTAAAAATTTTTATTCTATCTTTAACGTTCGCTGAGATAGAAAAAAAGCACTGTGAAGAACGCCAGTCATAACTTTAATTATTTATTTTGCTTCGCTCGAATCCATTCAGGAAACCTCGTCTTAATTTCGAATCGAACTTTATTCTTCGCGGCGGAGGTCGTATTGGAAAAAAATGTAAAAGTTTCAATTCAAAAAATTATTTATTTAAAGAAAACCATATTTTTAGATATCGATCTAATGTGAAATTTTCCGCAGATTTCAAATCCGTTGAAATTTTTACTCTATCTTTAACTATCAAGGGGAAACATAATCTACATAATAATACGTATCTCCAGTTAAAACTTTTTGTTTTGTTTTGTTCTTCGGCTGAAAGTGTTCAAACGGAAACACGGAAAAAATAAATTTAGAATATGTGATCTTTTATGCTGTTTCCATTCCAAGGAAAAGAATAATAATTAAATCTGTCATTAAATGTATTTAAAAATGTTCGAGATTGAATTTTAAAATTCGGGCTTCGTACAAAAAATGCAAAAAATTCGGACTACCAGTGTGCCAAATCCCATCTGTAAGTGCCATAGATTAGTCAAGACAGTCCACACACATACACACAAACACTTCCTTTTATAATAGTAGAGATTACCTATTTTAATTTTCCTTTTTTTTTGTTTCGCGCAACATAATTATTAATTTTTATTTTTTAAATTAGTACGATACAAGTTTTATGCCAAACTGGTCTTCATTAGTCCCTTTCCTCGCAACGGTTGGACCGAGGTAGCCGGTTGGAAGAGTAACGGATTAGGAACCGGAGGGTAGCGAGTTCGAAACTCGGTCCAACCAAAGACCGTATTGTACACTACGCTGATGCACGTTAAATATGTCGTTCCTCAAATGTCCTAGTGTTGGCGTGGTGTGGAAATTTGAAGAGAAGGTTCAAGCTCAAGTGTTGACACTTCATCTGATCATCATTAAAAATTGCGTGGTGTTGTCTTCGGATATGTCCCTTGGGAACTGACCCCTGACTGTCACCAATAGTCAGTTCTGTTGCTCCAGTGCGACGTTAAATAATTACCATTATCATCCCCGCAATGCTTTTGTTGTTGTTGTTGTTTCTAATCCCACTCATCTGACAGAAGTCAGAGGAGCTCCAATAAGTTGTTGACATGTAAAAAGTCCCTTACAGTCAAAGGGTCAGAAGTAATGTCCTGCTCTGTAATGTCCAAGACACTGGAGGACATGCTCAGGCGACGCCTCATCAGCATAACATTTCCTGCAGATCTGGTAGGTTTTTGAACCGTTCACGAAGGAAAGGCACTTAGTATGTCCACTTGCAAGTCTGGCCAAGGTGGTTTGAGTACTTCTGTCACATTTGATGTTTAGTAGAGTACCAGGACTTTTTCTGCAGTACCAGTGAGAGAGAGAGAGATGCGTGGGTGGAGTTCGCCATGAAGTATTGAGTTTTTGTTTTACATTGGAGTAGAGTTCTTGATATGTTAGAGAAGTAGAAGTGATCGAGACACTCTTTGAACCCTCTTTTGCTGATCCATCTGCGATTTCATTGCCATGTATGTCCACATGCGATGGAATCCACTGAAGGTGTACGTCGTGATATTGAGAAAGTGATTTCAATTTTAGAAGTATAGCAATGCTAGTAATATCGCTTACTGAAATCCACTCATTCAGATGTTGTAGCGAGCTACGACTGTCTGACAAGATCCACAGTTCACTAAAGTCACTATCATAGGTTAAAACAGCAGCAAGCCCCTCATTAATTGCCAGTAGTTCACTTCTAAACACTGAGCAAGTATCAGGATTTCCGCAACGAATTTGAACCTTACCAATCAAACTTGGGCAGCGAAAAGCTAAAAGCATTGCTAAGAGATGTTCGTTGCTCTTTTTTATTTAAATTATCACTTGAGTGACTTTAGCGATTTACATACTGGGTTGTTTTACGTCCGGTTTCTTCTGCTGGAGAACAGTTTAACTCTCCTGGATTCCTCCGACTCGACGAGGCATTTCAAAACGATCCTTCAGTAAATGTATACTTGCACATATACATTATAAATTTAATATGATTATTATGTGCTATATATGTTTTATGTTACTCATTTGTAGAAGATGGTTGGGAAAAGTATTTCCGCATTTTAGTAGTTTCTTTTAAAAGGGAGGGGGGGGGTGCGCGGTAGCCCGGTTGGAGGAATTACGAACTAGCAACCGGAAGGTTGTGAGTTTCAATCTAGCCAAAAACCGTCGGGTACAAAGTGGTCTGTTGCACGTTAAATCTATCGTGGCCTCAAATGTCCTTAAATTGGCTTGGTGTTGAAGTTTGGAGAGTGGGGTGCCTAGGATTTTATCTTAGATTGATCCTGGACCGTACCAATAGCCCGCTGAGTTGCTCAGGTGCAGCGTTAATTATTTACCTACCTATCAAATATCAAGAACGATATATTTGAAAATGTTATATAGATGTATTTACTTCGTACTGAGCAACACAACGGGGTATTAGCTACGGTCCGTGAATAATCACGAAAGGAAATATCCGATGAGAAGTACTAGTAATTTTCATTCACGATCAGATGATCAGCAAGACCCCACTCTCCAAACTTCCGCACCACGCTAACATGAATACATGTGAGGCACATGCGCCAGTTCAGAAATACACGAGTCTTTAGTTGAATCTAGTTTCAAACTCGTAACCCTCCGATTGCTAATCCGTAACTCTGCCAACTGGGCTACCGCGACCCCGAAAATTTTATGATCCAACACTTAACAATTTATTGCTTAATATAAAAATATCATTCCGCATTTAACTTAAAGCTTAGTTGGCTTGAAAAGCAAGAGATTCACTATTTTATGAAGAAAAAAACGCTCTAGCTTAACATCCTCCTCCGATTAAATAACGCAATCCTCTCGTCTTGCAATGATTGAGGTGGAACGATCTCGCCCTAAGCCCAGGACGTGGTGATTATCCAACTGGGCGAAAATTATAGGCGTCTAGTTTCCCAAGTCTTGTTACATCTTGTACGGCAGGTAATACCCGGAAATTTACGACACAAGCCAGAATCACCCCCCAAGGTGAAACTCTTTCTATTCTTTGGGCTGCGTGACGCCATTCTGCGCCGTCAATATTTAATGGAGAGCTATAGTTTGCCTCCAGCACATGTATAAGACACCAGGCAGTGATTTGATTTAGGCGTGTTATCATCAAATGGACTCGAGCGCTGAACATGAATAGTGCATTACGGGGACTTCAGAAACAGTTGAAAATTATTTGGCCGACTTTTTTTTTGAAGCAATTTTGCTGAGGACCAGAAACAAAGTTTCTGATGGAATTTTATCTTCATTGACATTAGTGCCGTAGCGTCTATAGACATTGCTTGTAACGCTCGAGGGTCAAAATTATTGTATGGTGAAATCTAGACTTGTCAGGACTTGATTATCCCGAGATTAACTCTTTTTTGCATGTCTTGTGTATCATGTATTATGGTATAGATGTAATAGGTATGTATAGATGGTATAGATGTAATTATAGAGATGTTACAATGTACACAGATGTAATAATCCATAGATGCAATATGCTCTAACCTTCTGGATAGATATACCACCTCGATGGAATGTTCTATTCATCCCAACCACTCTTATTTAAACCTCACGACTCCAAGCATGGAAATGTGTAATGGCGTTAGCTGTTAGCATTGTCTATGGAATCCCCAAGTGAAAATAATAAAAATTCAGTAGCAAAAACAATAAAAACCGATAAAACCTGCAGCAAAGGACTATTTTTCGACGTAAATCTGAGGGATATGTCACATTTTATTTTAACGTCACGTAACACGTACTATTACAATGTACACAGATGTAATAGTCCATGGATGCAACATGCTCTAACCTTCTGGATAGACATACCACCTCGATGGCATATTCTATTCATCCCAACCACACTTATCTAAACCTCACGACTCCAGGCATGGAAGTGTGTGATGGTGTTAGCTGTATGCATTGTATATGGAATCCCCAAGTGAAAATAATTAAAATTCAGAAGCAAAGACAATAAAAACCGATAAAACCTGCAGCAAAGGACTACTTTTTCGACGTAAATCTGAGGGGGATGTCATATTTTATTTTAACGTCACGTAACACGTACCATTACAATGTACACAAATGTAATAGGCCATGGATGCAATATGTTCTAACCTTCTGGATAGATATACCACCTCGATGGAATGTTCTATTCATCCCAACCACACTTATTTAAACCTCACGACTCCAGGCATGGAAGTGTGTAATGGTGTTAGCTGTTAGCATTATCTATGGAATCCTCAAGTGAAAATAATTAAAATTCAGAAGCAAAGACAATAAAAACCGATAAAACCTGCAGCAAAGGACTATTTTGTCGACGTAAATCTGAGGGAGATGTCATATTTTATTTTAACGTCGCGTAATTTTTTTTCAAGGTACAACTGCTGTACCGGCCGTAGTCTAAAGGTTAATGACCCTGAACATATAAAAAAGTTATCATTACTCACTCTACTTATAAATCTTCTCTATGAATCGGACTCATTGGCGATTTATTTCAGTCTCGATCGACACTCAGGTATTGGTTATCTCAGAGAAGCTGTTTTCAGAGAGGATATTTCTTATGACAGGAAGGCACGTCTCGAAACTTTCGACGACAATATCATGGGATTGCTACGTCCATTCTGAAAACTGTACATTTGGAGGTTAGTTTTCAATAAGGAATCGTACAGTTTGGGGGGTTATTGTGTGCGGTCGCGTTCAATTCTGACAACTTTTTTGAAACGCCCATTTAAACTTCGCGTTTGAATTTACTGCTTCCATTGAAATTATATAAATAAAAGAATAAAATCTATTCGATTCCCCTTTCTATATCCTTTTGCACATCACTCAAATCTGAAGTTTGAAATTTAAAGAAACGAGTTTATCTCCATAATCTAAAAAATGAAAAAAAAATAATAATAATTATTATTATTATTTTTTTTTAATGAGGCTCCGCAGAAAATATATGAACTTTGTGTCATGTGAAGCTGTGATAATGACCCTGTAGATCACCGATTCTCAAATGATTGATTAGTTGTGATATAATAATATAAATATTTAGGGGAAAATATAATTAATTCCTAAAGTTTAAGTGACCGAAGTTAGTTATAGTAGCATCTGAATTTGTATTATCTCACTGAAAATCTAGTTTTGATTATACAGTGTGTGTTACTTTACTCTCCACGTTCATTCATCCATGTCCTTATCATCTGCATAGTTCTAATATACGTTTTAATATGGTTGTTTGTTTGAATGTGTAATAAGTTTTCATTCAAAAAATTTTAATCTTACGTTTGTTGACAGATTGTCCATATTTGAACCTTTTACAACAAAACCCAAATAAATTTGTACGGAAAATCCGCAAAAGAAAAGAAGAAAAGCATGCGAATTTATTCCTGAAAATTCAATTTGTATCAGAGCGCATATCCTACCATCCCTTATCTTAGACTTGCGACTGGCTTCCACTGTATCATCCATGATTGATATCGAACTTTTCCTTTTACAGTCGCTATCAGAATATTACACCTTGACTTTTCACGATAAACTTTTTTCAAAACAATGTAATTTATTTGTGTTGTGATTGTGACATTGACATAAAAAAGGAAACACTGCGTATAAAGAGTTTTCTTATTCATTTAATTACTCTTTCCAAGGTCTAAGTTAATCTGAGCAGTTACTCATGGTTTTTTTTTAACTAGAAGTGTCGTGCGAAATTTTCTGAAATAAAAATGATAATTTCTCAAAAAAAAAAAAAAAGGCAGTTATTAATTTTTTAACTTGTGAATAAAATATTAAATTGATGCTCAAAATAGATAAGTCCTGACATCTTGGAAGGAAAAAGAAAACATTTGAAGTTAGACAGGTAGGTATTTTAATTTAATTCACGCTAGAGAAATATGACGGGCTATTGGCGACGATCGGGATCAGTTCCCAAGTGAAAGATCCTAGGACAACACCACATAATTTTGAACCACTGTCAGAGGACGATGTCACACCTGCGTAGATATACAGATTCTGTGCAGAATCTCTGTAAGTGACTGCGCAGCTAAAGACTTTGCTATTAAATAAAATAAAAGATTGGAATCGCTTGGTTGCAAGTTCTAATCTCGTATGTGCCGAATTCGAGTTAAATGCTTAAAGTTCCCTGGTTTTTCAAGGCGATATTTCTTCTGACTTCTGAATGCGAGCCAGAGCTTTCCTAAATTGCCCTAGGAAGGCATGTCACCCACAGCTCACTTTGATTGCAATGTGAAGAATTTTCGATGGTGCCTCAGGGTTACGCAGAGACTGCCATTGATGTTCGCCATTTAATGATTAAAGGATCATAGATCCATAAGCTGACATCGTAAAAAATATATAATTTATTTACCATATAATACTATTTTGTTTTTACATTATTAATAAACTTTCATCTAATTAATCAACTGGCCTTAATTGCACATATCCTTTAGATATCCCTTGATGCGTACGGACCTTTAGATGTGTACGGACAGTGCCCCAGGGTAACGCAGGGACTGCCATTAATGCTTGAATGATCATAGATCCATAAGCTGACATCGTAAAAAAATATAATTTTTATTTACCATATAATACTATTTTGTTTTTACATTTTTATAAACTTTCATCTCATTAATTAACTGGCCTCAAAGGCACATCTTCATTAGATGTATACGGACTTCACGGATCCAAGGCATCCTAGTGCTCTTTTCTTTACCCATAAAGTTTACTGTATTTGGTTAACACGGAGGTCGTGTTCCCGGGATACCCAAGCGATCTTTTCTGTTCATCGAACTACTCTATTCCTCAACGTCATATTTCAGCACCCATATGTCATATTTCAACTCCTTTTCGTCATATTTCAATTCCCATATGTCATAATTCAACTCTCATGCGATATATTTCAACCCCCATATGTCATATTTCAACTCCCATACGTCATATTTAAACTCCCATACATCATATTTCAACTTTCAGTTCCCGTCTCGAACGTTTTGACTTTCGATTTTTAACATCCATTTATTGTGTTGGAATTGTTGGGTCATCCTCTGCCGTCGTTTTATACCTTGCGTTTATTGAAATTTTTACTACATTTCAATTTAAAACTTTTGAATCATACTTCACAATGTAAATTTTTAAAAAGGGACCAAGACGGGATATCCTTGTCTTACGTTTATCTCTCGATATCACATTGAGGTGGTGTGGAAGTTTGGAGAGTGGGGTGCCAGCTCAGGTGTGATCTCGACATCTGACCGTAGTTCAAAATTACTTGGCGTTGTCCTGGGATCTTTCCCTTGGGGGCCGACCAACCGGTATAGTGGTTAAGGTGTTAGCCTCAAGATTGGAAGGTTCCTGGTTCGAATCCAGGTCCGGGCATGGATGTTTGTAAACGTATGGTGTAGAGGCGGCTGGTGCACCTTAAATCTGTCGTGGCCGAAAGTCCTCACGTTGGGTTGGTGTGGAAATTTGGAGAGTGGAGTGCCAGCTCAGGTGTTCCTTCGTCATCTGACCGTGGTTCAAAATTACGAGGTGTTGTTCTCGGATCTTTCCCTTAAGGGATTGATCCCGGACCGTCGTCAATAGCCCGTTGTGTTGCTCTAGTACGACGTTAACTAAAATTACCATTACCTTTTCCTTGGGGATTGCTCTCGTACCGTCGTCAAAAGCCCGTTGTGTTGCTCCAGTTCGACGTTAAGTAACTACCTGCCACCTTCCCTATGTCTTGATAAGATTGTGATGAAAATTTCACGTCCTAAGTAATTAATTTTGCACTTGATGTTATGTCTTGTGTTGGCACAGTTTGCCCAAATTGGTACACTTGCACCATAAAACACCAAAAAAACCAAACTTAGTAATTATTTTGATACAAGGGAAATCTCCCTAGTTTTATATAGTATCTATCTATCAATATATATAATTCTCTAACGTGGCACGCAAAAAAGGCGTTATTTGTTAACGTGTTTTGGCAACACTGTACGATTGTTTGTTTACCACAAAGTCTCGTATGTATATAATTCTCTTACGTGGCACGCAAAAAAGACATTATTTGTTATCGCGTTTTGGCAACATTGTACGATTGTTTGTTTACCACGAAGCCTCGAGCCTCGATTGAATTTTTAGCGTTATCTGAAGAAAGTTCATTGAAAAAAAAAAATGATTTTTAGTCGAGCTGTTGCAGCTTATAATAGAAATCAAAGAAAGCAGAGGATCTTTTCAGGGCCATTTGAAACACAGCCCTTCTCAAGGCCAACAATTATAGTTCAACAAGACGCTTGCATTACAACTTTCGACAGCAAACTCGATGAAAAAGTGTAGGTGGCTCGAGTACTGGGGAAATGTTCACACAAACAACATGTTGGGTATTCAATTTCCAAAGCATCGCTCACATTTCGAGTCAAAATTAGCTCAAAATTTTCGTTTGAATTCTGATTCCAGATGTACTGTTATAACTTTTCGGTGATACAAAAAAAAATTATATTTGAAAAAAAAAAAAAAAAAAAAAAAAAAAACATTTTTTTTTGGAATATAATATTTTGCAAGCAATCCCGTTTGCTACGACACATGTCTTCATTGATTCGAGCGTAGCGAGCATGTTCGCGCAGCAAACCAATGAGGATTGCTAAGCAATCATCCGGGGGTTGGCGAGCGTCAGCGAGTAGTGACCGCGCCCACTAGTTTTATATAGTATGGTACTCCCCGTAGTGTATTTCAGTGAGGTGTGGCAAGTGTGTAATAGGGGGGCGACCACTGATTATAAAACGGGATTGTGATTAAAGTAGTGACTGTCACTTCTAAAAATGCTTCAAGGAAACCTATAGACTAGTTTCATCGCTTTAAGTTTCGGCAGGGGAGCTGTGCATACCAAAGAAGGGTATGAATGAAATTATATGATTTTGTTCGACTGAAAGTGCAATCACATTTTCCAAACAAGAAAACTATATCTTTCGTGACCTCAAATGTCCTTCATGTTGGCGTGGTGTGGAAATTCGGAGCGTGGAGTGCCAACTCTGGTGTTGACCTCGCCATCTGATCGTGATTCAAAATTACGATGCTTTGTTCTCGGATTTTAACCTCCAGGATTGATGCCGGACCATCACTTGCAGCCATTTGTGTTATTACAGTACGGTTAACGTGCAACGTCAATTCAACTACCTACCTACCTTTGAATTTTTTTTTTTTTTTTTATTCGTGATCAAAATTTTAATTTTATGATGTAGAAAATTATTGTTCCATTGTTTATCTCGTCATCGGTTCAATAGACTGTGGGTTCTAATCCTCCTCTTTTGCATGGATATTCGTAGTAATTTCGAATTTGCGTTAGCCATAGGTCTTTGTCTAATCAGCCTTTATTTATCACAAAAAAATTGTTTCAAACCAAACCAATTTATTGTTTGACATCCTTTATTAAATAATGATTAATTATCCGATAATTTCTTCTATTCTCAATAGTTAAAAATCCAGAAACCACTCACATGTATAAAATATTTCAATATATCTGGTAAAGTAATAAAGTAATCAAAATTTCCTTCTCCGATTCAAGAGCAAAAGTATGAAAATATAATCCAAATGGTAGATTTGATTCAATAAAAAATGTGAATATATAACGTAGAAATTATTATTTTATTACAAAGTTATTAAAATATTTCTGTCACTAGGTTTAATTCACAGGTTATATTTGGGTACTAACGTTTATTATATTATAAAAAAGGTTATTTTTTAAGGTCCCTTTCTACACATACTGTTTCCTGAAATACTGCTTGAAATTTTAACAGAATTCTTTTGTTTATTAAGCAACTACGTTGGAAATGAATTTTAAATGTTATTTAAATGGAGAAAAAGTTAACAAAACCACTCATAAAGAGCATAAAAACTCTTATGACGACAGAAAAAAAAATGGTAAAAGCACATCCATTTATCAATCCGAAATTTTTTGAAGAAGTTTTCTTTGCATGTATAGAAATACATTATTTTGACAGATGAATGGGATTTAAAATGACTCATTTTTATAATATAGCATGCATATAAAGAGAAAAAAGGATCTGCTGCTCATAATCCAGCATTATTTCTTTCCAATCTCGGGATTTTTCTCTTCGAAACCAGAACTACCACGAGAGCGCGCGAAACTCAGAGAAGCTCTTTCCCCTCCAATTCTATACCCTCACCCCAATCTGAAAATAGGATCGGTGGCTGTGTGACGTCGAAGACGCAACGCGCGATTGAGTAGCCAATCTGCGCTCCCGTTGAGGCGGCGTCAGTTGTTACGTCACATTTAGATTGGGGAAAACGAAGTTTTTGTGCTACATCGCCTTTTATTCCTTCAGAACTAATGTATGGGAATTATGCTCCAAAATTAACTGTTATGAAACTGAATTTTAGTGTTTCTATGCTAAAAATAACGTAGACTAGACTGTCAATTGCGATTCCAAGATTCAAAAACAAATAACCGCAACCTGCTATCGTTCAGCCAACAGCGTGACTAAAATACTTGGAGTTTGGTTCTATCATTCTAACTGTGACCACTGTCTCCTTATTGATCGAATTTTTTGATATCTTTAACGTCATTTTGTGTTTGTTGCAACATTATCTGAGAACTTTATTTACGAAAACCGAGAAGCATGGAATGGATTGCCGAGAGTGTTTTAGATGCTTTGAATGAGTTTGAAAGAAAGCCTGAAATATCGCCTATGCTGAATGACTATTTAAAACGTATTGCGAAGAATGGTGAAATTGTGTTCCCTTGGAGTAAACTAAAGCCAGTGCTGAAGAAAAAACTGGATGTGGTTCTCGACGAATTTTATGAATCGTGCCCCGTTGAGACTTCAGTGCCGATTCCGAACTTCGAGACCTTCAACTTCGATTCTTTGAAGAAAACCATTCTTCAAGCTGTGGACTCTTTCACCAGCGCGCCTTTCACGATCCAGAGATTGTGTGAACTGGTCACCAATCCACAAGAACATTACAACCGCATAGATAAATACATGCGAGGCATCGAAAAGAACGTTCTCGTTGTCAGTACAGTCGAGCCGAGATCAGCTGCACAAGGTGATGGGAATAATGCCAACATCAATCCCATTATGAATGGTATAGTGAGTGATTCGCCAAGAGACGATAACGATACGTTGAACGGTCATGAAAGCACAGACAGTGTGTCCTCGTCGAATCTAAACACTGCATCAAATCATGTGTTACTGGAAAACTTTGCAAATGTGTTCCCGTCCGCAGCTTGTATTCCGTCTGCGTCTAACATTTGCATCAACCGTGAAATAGATAACAACTTCATGGGAAGTTCCGAGTGTGTTGAGACGCACGAGATAGAGTTTGAGTCGTCTTCTGCAGACTCTAGACTACCTGAGCCTAGCATAGTGCCCAAAGAGGAAGACATGGACACGACAGAAGATGATCAAGCTAATGTGTCCAGCGACAGCAGTGAAGTTACATCGGGTGATTCGGAATCACCCGAACATTCTGATGTGTCAGAGCCCGAGAAAGCTCCTGAGCCTTCCGTCAACCAACCGGATCCCGACCCTACACCTTCCAACGCTCCCGAGGACGTAACCACCACCGAGACTATTAAAAACGAAGCTGAGAGCCTGGAATCCCCCACTGAAACGCCAATTTCTGATCCTGAGACAACCGAAACCATTGAATGCCAACAGGACGACACAGTTTCACAAAGCGATGACGACCCACAAACATCTACTGTAACATCGCAAAGCAGTGAAGTTGCTATTAAATCAGAGCCTCCTCAAGATCTGGAATCTCCTGCAAAACCAACAACGGAGGTGTCGTCACAAAGTGCCATCGAGATTGAATCTTCTGATCAGAGCATGGAACTGGAGTTGTCCGTAAACTCTGAGGAGCCCCCTGTTTGAAATTTCTAGAGTTTTGTGGTTTTAAATTGTGTCGAGTTTACGAACAAGAAACAAGTTGGAAGCATTCACAAATCTGTTGCAATTCAGGGATTGATTTGCAATGTTCAAAGCTAAAACCGTTTTCCTTGCCGTTCTCGTGATTAAGATGGTGAAGTTTTGTGACAATGTTAAAATTTTGTGTGATTTATTTTATTGTTTTTGCACATATTTTCTGTGCTTATCATTATCAGTGTTTGTATATAGTCATGATCTGTTCTACGGTAGATTTATGAAGTATGAAATTTACAGTGGTTTAATTTATAAATTATTTACCATCTTTGTGTACACAGTAACTGGACTTCCATAACTCTACATTAGGAATTATTTTTTAAATATGCAGTGGTGTTGTGTAAAACATTTTACGGATACTCTGGGTTATTAACAAGAGTATTCAAAAAGAATTGCACCATTATTGCTTTTATGTGAAACAGTGCAGTACGTTAAATTTTTTTAGTATTTGCTATGGAATTTGAATGAGAAAACTAGCTAGCTTTTCTTTTACAAACTTCATAATTTTTATATGTAGGTATAAGTATGATTTAGGTGTATATTCCACTTAAAAAATTGTAATACCTGTTAAGTTTGAAACATTTCAGATGCCAATTCTCATTTTGTAAATTAATATGCATTATGCTAGTATCACTTATGAATTAGGTTAGTTACACACAAGAATTTAGTATATTTAATGTATTAAACACTTCATATGACACATTTAATTTGAAATCTTAAGAGTATCAGGGTTTGGTAAATTAAGTAACACTTTTTGCATCAAGGATTATAAGTTTGTTGCACAAAAATGTGCTCCGTAAGCTGTGTTGTATGAATTGTTAGGCATTCATTTATTTGCTTGCAAAATAATTTAAGTCATTGGATAATTGATCTTATGTTGAACTTGTAGGCTTTCAAAACATTTAGTTCAGTCGCACTATGTAATGTCTCTTAATAAGACACATTTGAATTAAGTGTGGCAAGATTGTTCCTGTGCAGTTGCAGCATGCAACTATTGATATTCTTGGATGTATGGTAGAAGTGGTTGAAATCATAAGGAACAAATATGCTAGTTCTTGACTGGTAGAATAGATTATTTTTAGAAGGTTACAATTTTGTAAAAATGAATCACGCTTGAGATGGTTTTACAGGCTGTAATTGTTTGTTATTGTAAATATTTTAGGTCTGATTCTGTTAATTTATCTCAAACCATTGTAGTTAGAGATCATTTGAGCCCTTTGTGTTTCTTTCAGTAATTTTTAAATAAAAATAAAAAATTAATTATATCAATGTTTCTCTTTAATTCCTTTTATCAACATAAACATGAGGATTTAAATTATGTCTATTTTCTTTTAATGTTTACTAAAAGCAAGTGATTCAAAACTCTCACGAATTGTTGTTTTATTACCTATTTGAAAATTGCTCTTTTCTGGATATTTTTAATTTCCTTGTGGTCTTGACATTTAGTTTTAAAGTTATCATTTATTATCAAAGTTGTCCTCTAATTTAAATTATATTTTCAGGTTTCTTAGGTAAAAGTAACTGGAACTAGTTTAATTTTCAGTATTGTTATGTACACCTATACTGAGAATTCAAAGTTTTTTTAATGTCTAAAATGTTTACTTAATTTGTAGATTAGATTTTGCACAAAAATGACCAAATGAAGCTAATTATTCCTTTTAAATAGTTTTCTGTAGATATGTTAGCAGAGAATATTCTCCAAATTTCTCTAAACGTAATATTCTCTAAAACGTAATTTTTCAGAAAATTGTGATGTTTCATTTCATTGACGGCAGAAATGAACATGATGCTTATTTTATGTATCATTCACAATATATATATATAGGCATATAAGTACTGTGTTATAGAAATTAGTTATAACTGTTATTTTTTATTGAAAAAATAAACAAGATTTTTATTATAAAATGAAAATCTACAAATTATATCACATGGGAATATAGGAAAAGTTAACATGCTATGCAACATCATAACACAAATTTATCATGCCTAACATACTTTTTTGTTATTTCACTTAAGTTTAGTAATTTTTCTTTATGAACTAAGTAATATTATACAAAACTAATAGTATTAATGAATGTGAAATTTTTGAGATTTTTTTTTATCCTTACGAAAAGTATATGCATTATTAGATTTGCAGCAGTTTATAAAGCTATTGCAAAAGTAAAAATCTAGCTATTTTTTACTCAAAAATATGGTTTTTCTTGCCAAAAGAATTAAAAAGTTCTGTAAGAAATATCAAATTATAATTTGTTTCTGCGTATTTTTTTTACAAAAACTAGAAGTCTAGTAGTTTTGGTTCTGAAATGTGTTTATTTCGGAGGAATTTGTAGGTTTTTCAGTCCTCTGAGTTGGCAATACAGTGAAATTTCGATTAACTGTCAGGACTGGGATGTTTAATCAAATAGCCAGATAACAGAAAAACCTTAAACAACAACCCACCCCATTCATTGCATATGAAAAAATGCACGTTTACGAAATGGAAATACATGTATTTTATTTTTCAGAAGCATACAATTTACACGAAATTAATTTACATTACCGTCGCTCAGCAGTAAGGAAAGGAAGATTTTTTGCTGGACTCAGGTTACTGTACATGGAGTGCAGTATGTGTGTTTGTACTAATAACTTTTAATATTTAATTAACTTTTAATAATAGACTGATGGTTAAAGGAGTGACAGTTAATCAAAGTTTCACTGTTCTGCCCCCAATGCCTTGTTTCCCACAATTAGTCCTCCAGTTTCTGGATTCTTTTCACAGAAAAATGCTTAAGTAGATAGTTAATTGAAAATAACTAACTATAAAACTACATTTTGAAATTATGCTTTTTTTCATCTCGTTTATTCATTCTTAGATTTAAAAAATATGTGCCATGTTTTTATTTTTATGCATTTCGAAAAGAAAATTCTCGATTATTCTCCCACTGGAGAATATTCTCCAAAAGATTATTACCAAGAATTTTGCATGTAGTTTTCTGTATGAATTTGAGGTGTAGTCTGAATCTAGACTCGGGAAAATCAAATATAGATACTTGGGGAACATTTTTAATCTATTGATATTAAATTAAATGTATTTGTAAAACACAAATGTCTTACAGAGTAACAAATTGTAGATGTACACAAAACATTAAAATGCATTGAAAAGTGTTCAAATTTGTATAGATTTTGAAATTTTAAGGAAAATAAACAATTTTTTTGACTGCTGGGTAAATAATCAAATCACTTGCACTGTCATGAATATTTTCCTTGAATTAATTCATTTTCAGAAAGACCAACTCTCTGAAAGAGGGTTGTTGATACTTTTGCCCCACAAAATTAACGTTGATTTTATGAATTAGAAATTATTGCTAGAGGCATGCATTTTTTTAATTTTCTGTAATATATGAATATTTCATGCAACAAAATATCTGAACTTATAGTTGTTTTACTGGGGTGGGGGGGGTCTGAAAACTTGGTCAGCAGTTGAACCTAAAAATTATCTGCACCCTATTCTTATTTCGACTACAATCAAGAGAGGAATTTTTCATGAAAGAGCCATCTTTAGTTTGCTAAATTATGGTGTTGGACTAAACGCGCGTTTTAATGGCTAAATTCTGGTTACTCATTTGATCTCACTTTGGTACATTATAAAATGTTTTAATTGGATTGTAAAAAGTATTTAGTTTCACTGAAAAACCAATTCTTCACCACCCTTCAATTTGCTGCTCTAGACTGCAGCCTATTTTGGAATAAGCTCTGTGTAAGGAATTGAAAATTATGTTTGCCTATTTCTATGTAATGTTGTAGCCTTGTATTGTTCTCAACCGCAGAATTAAGGACAGCATAGCAATAATAAAAAAATTGCATTGAAGATGCTGATTCTAAAAGGGAGAATTAAAATCTGTTCTTAGTTATATATATAATATATATATATATCTTTTATTTGTTTATTCAAATGGAAACAAACCAGTTCCTGCTTTAGCTGTTTTCCAATATTAGACATGGACGCTACACAAATACAAATAAAATTGGGAGAAGTCTATTTGTGCTTGCTTTCATTCTTGGGTTTATTCTAAGAACAGTTCAAGTAATTAAGTGTTCAGGTAAGTAAAACATCACCGAAGTTTCTTCATCAAGGCGTAATTTGAAATAACTTTATTATGTTTTATGATCTTGATCATTTATAATGGTTACTGTGCTGTGTCATGTGGTTGGGACTTTATCACTGCAGAGGGAAGGCCATGGTTCAGACTAGTCATATTATAAACAACTTTTTAATATAAATTTGACCATCTTACTTATACCATCACTTCTATCTCGATGTTCAGTAATCTGTCTTTGCATCAGTCCTTCTCACTTTATAAGGTTCATCCATTTTTATTGGTCACTGTAACAGTTTCATCATGCATTACTAACCAACCTTACCATACATAAAATTTTAACTTCTTATTCACATCTGAAACTCTTATTGCTTTTTTTTTTTTTTTAACATACTTTATTTTATTAGAGTTGTTGGATCATTTTACTCATCACTATTTACCTTACATTACTGAGGCATTTTACTGCACCATCAACTTTTTATAGCATTTAATAGTAAATTTGTAGTAGTCAACTAAGAAGGGGGATATCCCATCTTAAACTTGTTTTCTCAAGTTATATTCCTTACTTATAATGTGATTTTCCAAGGGCAGCTTGTAAATCCCCCCTTGTAAATTGGCCCCTTGGTAAATCAAATTATGAGTAAGGATTAAAATAAATGAATAGACTCATTTATTTCTTTTCATCTTTAATTCTCTTTATCTCTTAAAATATATAATTTCATGTACTGCATCAAAATGTTTTAACTTTAATATTGACTTATGAATATATGACAACATGTTTGAATTAATTTCTTGTTACCTTTTGTTAAAGTTTTATTTATGTTTTCATATCATGTATTTATATGGTTATTAATCTACTTTTTAAAGTTGATTAGGTTGTTCATCTGATAGTTATAAAATTCTTTTACATTTTATTTGGATTTGCATTCGGCACAGCTTGTCCACTGCTAAACCCAAACCGGCCATATGCTGGAGGGTATCAAAATTTACTTGGCTAAAAGCTCATTTTACTCCCCAAACTAATTTCTGCTAATCAATATTGATAAGCTGATTTAAAATATTCATTTTTACATTTATATCCATGTAATTCATGTTTTGTAAATGGTGCAATTTATGTTTCAGACCTTCATGATTGTTAGCAAAGGAAAGGACATCTTTCGGTTCAGTGCTACCAACAGCATGTGGCTTCTAACCCCCTTTAACCCTCTGCGCCGTGTTGCCATCTACATCCTGGTCCATCCTGCCTTCAGCTTTCTAGTTATTGTTACTATTCTTGTAAATTGTGTGCTCATGACAATGCCTAGTAATGAAAGTATTGAAAGTTCAGAGTGAGTATAATTTCAAATGTCAAATTTCCTTCCAAAAATTATTTCCTCATTGAAGGAAATCCTTATTGTCATTTTTTGTCACTTGATTGTCATTTTTTAAGCATAGGAACAAATAAACACAGCAAAATTTTAAGCATGTGTAAAATAGAATTTTATGACATTTGAAGCAAAGTACACTTGTTTTCAATTTTATTGTTATTAGTAGAGATGAGAGTATTTGAATGCAAAATGACTTGTGTACTTGATACACTCAATGACACTTTATTACACTCAATTCATTCTCTAAGTATTTGAATACCAAGTATTCATCTAGAGTATATGAGTATCAAACTAGTACATTAGATACACTAAACAGAGTTTTGTATACCACAGTACTCGAAGGCCAGTCTTATCTTAATATTTTAAGTGCTGAAGCACCATCACCATCCTAAGCAGCAGTGTTGCTTTGTATGTGTATCCATGTTGCTCTTTTATATAGTATTATATTTTTAGTCTCGATTTTACTTTTTTCAATTTTACATGCCATGTTCAATTTTACACATAAATATACACTGAAGAGCCAAAACATTATGACCACCTACTCAATAACGCGTTGCACCTCTTTTGGTCTGCAAAACAGTTGCAATTCGCCTGGGCATAGATGCTACAAGTTCTTGGTACATGACTGGAGACGGTGTACCAAATGTCTAAGCAGCAGTCATGCAAAGTCGAGATATTCGGACATGGTGGTGTTTGAGTTCTAAGCTACTGCTTCATGACACTCCAAATGTGCTCTATCATATTAAGATCCAGCAAGTTAGGTGTCCAGGACATTAAGTGGAACTCATCAGTATGCTCTTTGAACCACTCCAACACAATTCGAGCCTTGTGACATTGGGCGTTGTCCTGCTGGAAGTATCCATTTCCAGTTGGGAAGACAGACGCCATGTAAAGGTGCAACTGATCCACATTGATATTCAGATAGTTCCCAGCATTCATGGTCTGTTCTACCACTACCAACTACGGGTCCCAGAGTCACCCATGAGAACATCCCTCAAAGCATAATACTGCCACCACCAGCCTGTGTATGACCTGCTGTACAAGAGGAGAGCAACTGTTCACCTGGCAGACGACCATCGACGTGATGAATGAGAAATCGGGATTCATCTGACCAGGCAACTCTCTTCCGCTCATCCATAGTCCAGTCTCGATGTTCCTGGGCCCACTGTAGGCGTAGTTGACGATGCCGATAGGTCAACAGAGGCACACGAGTGAGACGTCTTCTGCACAGTCCCATATCCAACAGTGTCTGCTGAACTGTGTGTTCTGAAACACTTGCGCTTGGACCTGCATTGTATTGGGCTGTCAGCTGAGCCACTGTCTCGCGCCGATTTTGCTTTACCAAGCGGGACAGTCTCTGACGTCCTTTTTCTTTGATGATGCATGGATGACCAACACCATGGCGTCTACTGATGGTGTCACCGTCATTTATCCACTTTGTATGAATACTAATAACGGCAGATAGTGATCAACCTACCAGTCGTGCAGTTTCGGTGATACTTGTTCTGAGACTTCGGGCCATTACGATCTGTTCTCTATCAAATTTGCTTAGATCAGCAGCCTTTCCCATCACTTGCAAAAGTAGCAGCTTCTCCAGCAGCAGTTAAATACCATTTTCACTTAATAACGTCCCCTCCACATCATCCAGACGAGTTCATTGAAAAATGTGTCGATGGTCATAATGTTTTGGTTCGTCAGTGTATGTGTAAAACCGTTTAAATAACTAATTTACTTTCTATATAAACAAGTCAAAAAAGTTCACCGATTATAGCAATTAGTTAAAAAATTTTGGGGGAGTAATTTCATTTTCTGAAAGTGCTTTTATATTACCAAACAGGCATCAACAATTATCAACAGTTAATTACACTTTTGGCTTATCTTTTATTATTAGATATTTTAGATATTTTTTCTACTTTGATACAACTATCTTCTCTCCCAAGTATTCAATTCTTAAATATATTTGATACTGACCATCACTAGTTAAACCTTTTAAGTAATAATTCTTCAGAATAAATTATGACCTGCTATTTGAAAAAATGTTTTGTATATTTAACTATTATGTACTAAATTTGATCTATCTTATCTTGTATCTAGAACAATATTTACATCAATATACACCGTTGAATCATGTATCAAAGTGGTAGCTAGGGGATTTATACTTGAAAAGTTCACATATCTTCGTGATCCATGGAATTGGTTGGATTTTATAGTCATTGCCTTAGCGTAAGTTGTTTAATATATATACCTTGATGCCTTAATTAATGATAATTTCTTATCTCAGATATAAATTTTTGAATTTTCAATCTTCCTTTCAGATATGTTACTATGGGTGTAGATTTAGGAAATTTGAGTGCATTGAGAACATTTCGTGTGCTCAGAGCCTTAAAAACTGTAGCTATAATTCCAGGTAAATATACAAAAGACAAGTTTTGATTATATTATATACACATACCTGTTGAATGTATGATGCATAGTTTGTTTAGCTTATAATATTCCATTCCAGGATTCCAAATAACAAATGTTTCTTCCCTGAATTGTGACATTTTCATTTTCTAGATTAGGAATGGCTTGATTTGATTTATTCTATATCTGTCATATAGTGTCATATTTTCAATTGATCTAAAAATTAATTTGTACAATTTGTCAATGAAATTAATAACTCCAGAGTCATGCATGTGTTTCATTTTACAAAAATATTTTGAAGTTTTTCACAGTAAACAACAATTGTTGAATGTTGAATTAAAGCACATTTATGAGTAAAAAAATTAAGAATATTTAAGATTTCTTTTACAAAGCTTCAAAAAAACATTTAAGTTTTCAAGTACTTTGACAGTGACCACTTTCATTCTTCTTAAATCATTAAAAGTATATCGAACCCCATCAAGAAAAGTGACACAAGGCAAAAAATTAAAATTTCGAGGTTATGTTATTGAAAAATATGTATGAGGTGCCCCAGCATGTTATATTACTATTCTATAGAATATAATAGAATTTAAAGACATAAATACTTACCTGAAACTTAAAAGAAACTTTTACTATTTCAATATAAGATTTATAGTATCCTTTAAGTTGATTTTTCTCAAATGCTGCAATTTTGAGTTGTGTCATTTTTCTTGCCGGGGTGCGATATGTTGTAAGTATTAATTTTTTTAGTGAGTTAATGCCCTGAGTAGTACCATGCCAGATATGGTAAATCTCGTATCATGTAATATTGCTAGCTTTTCTACCATGCAGTGAAATTTTTTGATTGCCTTGTTCACATGTATTGAGTTAGTTGGCCCACTGCACTAACAGCCTACTAGCTATAGGTGTCACAGGTTTAATTCCTGTAACTACCTTGTGTGTTTTTTTCTCTTCTGTGTCAGGAAAAACTTTTTTGTATGTATGTATATCCACTTACCCAATGAAAAGACTTTGCTCAGTGTGACTTGGCTTTAATCGTACATCAGAAATGTCTATTCTAATGTAAAAAGTGTATGTTAGTCTAATCTATAAAAAAAAATTTTTTGGAACAGGATTTTGTTATTTCGTCTACATTTCTTTTAAACATTTTCTTAAATACTAGATCATTTTCTACTTTAGAATTTCTTCCATGTTCATTTATTATTTTTTGGAGGATTTTGGTATTCTTAATTAACGTTACACTGAACAACACAACAGGCTAGTTTGTTTGGAGGAAAGTGTGATGTTTGAAAGTAAAATGTGTTATTTACGTTTTTGGATTATATTTATTTGCACCATTTGTGTATGTTACTTTAGCTGAGTAATTTGTCCTCTCGAGTTAATTTATGCTGCATAAAATGAAAGTTAAGCTAAATTAAACCATGCTATATCCATTGCATATCATGGAAGTGATCACTTTTGCAACTATTTCAATGTTGTCATATACATTTCTGTCAGATATCACCATGGGAATTTTGCACAGCTTTGATGATGCTGATAATTTTCTTTGAAGAGCAACTACTACTGCAGAGCAGGTGACTTTATTATTATCACCACATCAAAGGCTACCAATCTGCAAAACTGATGTTTCTACAAAAGCATGTTCACAAGTTTAATACTTTGCGAAATACTGTTACGACTCAAAGACTGTTTTCATATAGAAATCAGCATTTCTACTATGAATGAAGACGATTTATGGCTTTGTCATAGAATTAAACATGAAATAATGACTCAAAAAATGCAATGAGGTGAAAATCACTCAAATGTAGATTAATGGTGGATCAGGGTTTCCATGGGTCAGGAAAAACATGACACTGTCAGAAAATTTAATTTTGTCCAAAAAAATCAGGGAAAATTACGAATTTTCGTCTAAAACCTGGAAAAACCTCTCAATGACCTGGAAAATGATCAATCATGGCTTCTCAGATGCTCAGATCAGAGAAAAATAGCCAATAAGATTAATACACAGTTTCATATAACTTTATTTTATTAATTGAATTTTTCAACTGATTTTAAAAGAAACAGCTACTATTTAACAGGTAAAGAATTTTGTTTCATCCATTGGCTTAAATTGAAGAATTTCATGCTTATGATTCATTAAATTGCAAATTGATTTAAGTCAAATATGTTGGATTGTTTGAATAAGTTATTGTAATGCAAAATTACTTGTGCTTTGTGTATTAATTTTTACAGTGCATAATTCTTAAATTTTTTTTTATTATTGGCTATGATTGCTAAATTATTTCTTTGTTTATCACCTCTAAAGTGTCGTTAATTACTTAAGTATGACCTAGAATTTTGTAAAAATTTGTCTGGAAAATCTAGGAAAGTCAGTTAATTTTATTTCTGATATAGGGTGGAAACCCTGTATGATTAAGGTGTGAGTTCAATACCCAGCCAATTGTTGCAATGTCTATACGCTTTGGTTCAATCACTTAAATTTTCAGACCTTCAAAATGTCATGTAAATTTGAATATTGTGGTGGTGTTTTTCTATTGGTGTGAATTTCACAAACTCTGTCTTCCTTTGCCATTTGAACTGCAGCATCATTTCCTTCCATGTCCACATGTGCATTAATCGACTACAGAGTGCTCCATTTCTCCAAGCACATGAGTTGGTGCAGAAGGAAATGGACATCTTTGGCATATTTTGAGTTGTCATTTACAATTGCTTCTAAGGCAAATAAACCATTTCAATGATGATTGATATAAGATTTTTCAAAGTCAATGCTTTCATGTTTAAGAATTAGTGTCTAGTTAAAAGTGAAAAACATTCCATTTTCTAAAATTATTTTCCCTTTTTCATTTCAGGTCTCAAAACTATCGTAGGAGCAGTTATAGAGTCTGTCAAAAATCTGAAGGATGTTATAATCCTTACTTTATTTTCCTTATCAGTATTTGCCTTATTGGGTTTGCAGATTTATATGGGTATTCTAACTCAGAAGTGTGTCCTTATCCCCGATCCTGAACTTAACATGACAGATATAGAATGGGCTAATTTTACACACACAGAGGGTAAGTAACTCGCAAGTTTACAATATAATGTTTGCATATCTGAAGATTTCATAAATTGAAGGAATCTCCTATATTTCTACATCTAATTTTTCAAATAATTGTGTTTCCATGGAAACATTTACTGAACTTTAAACTAAAAATATTAAATTTCTGATATTGCTTTTCCATTGAAGGAAAATAATTTTAAATACTTACATAAATTTAGTGTAAAATTCTTATTTTCTATCAGTAACGTATTTTAAATGTTAAAATGTGTCACATTTAAATATAGTTTTTTATAGTTTGGCTCACCAAAAGAAATTTAAAACAGTTAATGTATTTTATGCTTCCTGGATTCTTTTTTACAGATACTTGTTATAATTATAGTGACTTTCATTGAACATTAAAATTAGTTTTATTCTACATAAAAATGTAATATGTTAACAGAGTAGCAGTGCAGAGAAAATGGCTCAGAAATGTACTGTCCAAGAGCAGAATCAATGTTAAATTAAACATTTTAAAGTGAATACACAAGTATTATTTAATTTTTAAAAAGTAATTTCATGTAATGTGTACCAAATATAGATTTTGGTGGGTATATATAAAATTTAACAGTAAAAAAGTAAATTTAAATTTTGATTTTTTAAGTCTGTTTTCATTTTAGGTATAATTTTCAATTTATAATGATAAATTCAAAGTTGATATATTATTATGTTTTTAAGTGTTTCTTTTTAATTCTTGGTATGGCTATTGAAGTTAGTTTTCTGTCAGAATCTTATGTACATATAACCTAGATGTTCTTTATTGGGCCACTTTTCTTCAGCTATCAAATATTAAAAAGTTTGAATCTGGAAAATATTTGTTATTGCTTTGAAAAAGTAAAATACGATCATTCAGGTTTGTAGGTGAAAAATAGAACACAAAAACTTCGTAGACAATAACTTAAAAATTGAGTTTTGTATGTGCTATATATTGTAATATAATATCTTTGTAATAATGTTTTTTGATTCTAATGAATGAAATTTTCTTTCAGCTAATTGGTTAAAAGAAAATGATAATTATATACTGTGCGGAAATTCATCTGGAGCAAGGTTGAATAACATTTATTTTATTTTATGTAAATCTGTGATTTTAATAGTTTATTTAGAGATAGTATTTATTTTAAAAACTCATGCATTGTACCCATAGTGTGCATTGTTTTAACATACAATAATTTGGTATGATACAGAGGATTTACAGAGTGCTAATTAATGTAATGTTTTTTTATGGAAATTTTTACTTTAAACGTAAAGTAACTTGTATTATTTTGATACTATAATTAGGTATCCTACTTTTTTTATTAGCTAGATCAAGATATTCAAAGAAAAATGTCTTTTATATTTTTAATAGACTTTTTCTCTTTTATTTTATTGTTTATATTTCAGAATTTCTTTATGTTCTAGTCTATGGTGAATTTATTAATTAAGCTATTTTTATTTTGAATTTCAGGCAATGTCCGACAAATTCTTCATGTTTACAAGGTGTTGGGCCGAATCCAAATTATGGCTACACTACATTCGACAGTTTTCCATGGGCTTTATTAAATGCATTTCGTTTAATGACGCAAGATTTTTGGGAAAGTTTGTATCAAATGGTAAAAACTCAATCCTGCTTTCTAAATTTTACAAAATATGCATGCCTTCATATGTTATTATTGTACTAATATCAATTTTAACAGGTGACTAGTTGGCTGTATAACTGTCTAATTTATAAAAATGACAATTTGTAAAATCTGACAAAAAATGCTAAAATGATGTAAATATATGAGTATAATTATTAAATTTTCAATCTGTAAGTTACTAAATATTTATTTTTATGTATAAAAATCAAATATATATAAAAGAACAAACTAGAGCAAATATTTAGTTTCACATTTCTCATCACAGGACTGTATCTGACCTCAAGTGTTTGTTAATTTTATGTATTTATCTTAAAATGTAAGTTATCTGTTAAAATATCAGTGTTAAAAAAAGTGCTATTCTTTTCGTGTGTCCTTTATACTACTAATATAGTTGCTATTCATGTTTAGTGATCACACAAAATCTAAGCTGTGCTGGAATATATAACACAACATGGAGAATCTTAAATTCGTAATGATCTCTGTATGTAAATTCCTAAGTTTTACACAAAAAAAAACAGCTTTATTTGTGATCACAAAACGTAAAACAAATATAAACTACATGTTAAGGTGACCTCGATATGTATCATGTGAGAGCATTTGGGTAATATGATGTAAAATCTCTGTCTGGTTTGTTTGAAAATCCCCTCCATTTCTTTTTCCATCTTTGACAGTATCAAAAGAGTGTTGCATGTCTCAACAATTATGACCCCTTCTATATTGTTACAAATTGATTACTCCAAACTTGTTGGACAATTAAATTAACATTTATTAAAACACAGACGTTTACTACACATGGGTTTAATAATTAAAAAAGTGAGGCTGGTAATTTCAATGCTTAATTCTCAAAACAATCCTGTTACTACAGAGACGTCTCAACAAGACGGTCCGAGAGCTAACTGCATTTTGTTTTATTAATTGGCGCAAGCACCAAGGGCATTTGAGAAACAGAGAACTTATGAGAGCCACTTAACTCAGACACCTGTTGCTAATACTGTACTGACTATTTATTCCCTCCTCAAGATTCTTTTTCCTGCAGAGATAGACACCTTCAAAAAAAAGATACAAAACAGCAGCAGCAATAGTTTTGCGAAGGTAACATCTCATGCCCTAACAAATATGCAAGTAGACCATACACCCTAAAAATTCTGACTGTACCGCCCACTTTAACTAAAATTTAAAAAAAAGTACATCAAATTTTTGCACAGTAAATTTAGAAGCATTTCAATTTCAAAATATTTTTGAATTTGAAAAATTCTATTCAAATTAACATTTATCAATGTAATTATATCTAAAAGAAACATAAATTTTCTTCAAACACTTAATAAAATAATGCAAGAAAATATTTAAAAAAAAAACACAAAAGAAATTCATAGTTTACTAGGGCACGTGAGATGTAGTACAACCTAAACTGTCAGCATCTATATGCTGTTTTCCCTTATCATGTAGTTAAAATGTTGGAATCGATGGAAAACCCTGAATCGAAGTATAGTCAACTTCATCTTTTACTTTTATGCTTTCTGTAAAAAAACTTCTAGATTTTTCAAGCAGTCAGCTATTTCCCCAACCAAACTTTCAGTTCCAACGTCCTCAAATATCATTGACTGGAAAGGTAACTTTGTTACACTTTCAGCAATTTTGTGTTGTTACGAGTCTGTATTCCAAATTCAACATCATCACCAAGATTAAGACTTTAGAACATTGCATTCACTAGAGTGGAAAAACATATAATTTCCATCACCCCTTTTAATAAAACCAAATGTTCCTTTTAGAGCACATATAATGCCATGGTATCTCACAGGTGAGAGCTTTTCCAAACGAATATTACAAGGTCTAGGATTTCTTGTATTTTTGTCAGCAGCAATACGAAAAGTGACATTGTCAGGATGATGAAGGTCTACATGTCTATCAACATTTTCAGCAGAATAGGGTTGTCCGCCTTTATTTTTATGTGCAACTACCTTTAGCATTATCCTTCACATCAGTGGTTAAAAATCCAGAAACTTTTACTTCACACATTACTTTACCAACTTCAGAAGTAATTACAGAATTAGCACTTTGTTTTCCAGTTCCGATTATAAGCAATTTCAAATTCAACTGCATCACCATGTTTGAAATTATCAATATTTCCAAAAAAATGACTAGTGGAAAAAAAGTATTACTTATCGTTTGCAACGTTGTTCAAAACCACATGAGTGTAACAAGTTTTTAACTATTACAGTCTCCTTAAGAGTAACACCACTAGGACTAGAACCGTTACTGTCACGAGGGTAGTCGTAATTTGATTCTCATTTAAAGATGGAGAGCGTTGGCACTTGGGCATTGTAAGATCTTTTAATTTAGTACCCAAGTCTGTCTTTTTTCATCTCTTCTATAAATACAACTGTCTTGTTGCTTAATACGTAGCGTTCTTTATCCAGGAAGTTATCCTTGACAGAAGTTTTGGTTATAGCATGACCCAACTCACACTACAAATTTACTTCTGCTATAGGTAAGAAAACAGGACTGTCTACAAAAGGCGATATTATCCGTACATGTTCACCCATGTACATGTGTGACAGCAAACTTTCTAGGAATTAAATCTATATTGAATCCTGTGTCTCATAAGATAGAAATCTGATATATATTTACAGTCCCAACACTAGTGTAGAGAGACGTCAAATCCATCAATCCCTTTCTTATAGTTTCATTTGTAGCTATCATTTCAGTTTTCTTCAATTTAGAACATTGAGGTCTAAGATAATCACTGGAATTGCCTTCATAACATTGAAGTTGTTTTCTTTGTTCAAAATTTCTCTCTTTGTAATCTACTTTGTTTACTTCTGTTTTCGAGAAAGATTATTTTCTCTATTTTCTGCCTAAAACTTGGAAAACCAACATATGTTTTTTTTGTTACTTTCTTTATACCGGGAATCTTTAGTATTTCTGACTGTAAGACTCCTTTAAGCTTTCATATCGGTCTATCCTTTCAGCTAATTTCAATGGAGAATTCAAGTTCATCCATTCCTCCAGATAATGTTCTTTCACTTCATGGGGCACTCGTCTCTTCATCTGCTTGCTGATATGCTAATCTCGTTCTTCAAAAATTTTGATTTTCAAATCAAAAACCCATTTATGACAATAGCTTATAAGTTCATGAATGTAACTCCTCCATCTTTTGATGTCAGTAAAACATCTGCTTCAGTTTCTCACAGCTCATTTTGTACTTCTCGAGAATAATATTTTTCACATAATCATAAGTCGTAGCATCTTCAGGCGCTCTAGTCATCATGCTCGAAATGTCTGAGGGAAATACACTCAGTAAATATGGCACCCAATCTTCCTTTGGCACACCTGCCATTTCAGCTCTTTCAAAATGTATTAAATATCGACCAATTTCATCTTTCTTTTATTCTAATTGCGGAGTAATTTTGATGGACTCAATTTAATAATTTCACACCTTTTCTCTTCTAGGTAGTTCTCGTTCACTTGAAGCTTGCATTTCTAGCTTTTTCTTTAAAGCAATTTCTTCTATGCAAAGTCTTTCTTCACTTTCTTCTTTTCTAATAAGTTCTTCCCTTCTTTATAAGTTCTTCCTTTTATTCTGCTTCTTGTCTCACTAATTCTTTTTCTTTTGCTCTTGTCTGGTAAATTTTTCTTTTCCTTTCTGTATAGAAAAATTTCCACTTTCTTTTGCTTCTTTTTTTCTTTAATCTATCTTCCATAATATGGGTTAATGAAATTTTAACTTCCTCTTCATCATAGTGCTCACTGGATTTGATTATTTTCTTTATATCGGCTAGTTTACATTTATCTGATACTTTTGTACCAAGTTCATCTGTGAGTTCGAGGATTAGCATTTATTAAAACGCAGACATTTACAATACATGGGTTTAATAATTAGGAAATGTGGAAAGCAATTTAAAGTTTAATTCTCAAAATAATCCATTTGCTACAGAGACGCTCAAAAAGATGGAGTCCGAAAGCTAACTGCTTTTTGTTTCATGCATGGGCGCAAACATCAAGGGCACTTGAGAGACAGGGAACTTCTGAGAGCCACTTAACACAGACACCTGGTGCTAATACTTTACAATATCAATATAACGTTAAGTTAACACTACATGATTATATAAAACAATTAATTTTAATTTATTTTTCATGAGAATATCTCATGCTGCTCATAATAATATTGATATTTTTGTAGCATTTTGCCATTACAATAAATTTTTATGACCTACATGTCAGGGCCGAAGAGATTAAGTCAAAATTTCTACTTCTCAGAATCGTAAGCTGAATATTTCACTCGTTCTCACAAATATTCAGGAAGAAAAGAAGCATGCCATGATATAAATAATTGAAATTTAGATTAATTTAGTTTTGATTTTTAACTTAATATACTATTTTTTAAATTAATGATGCTCTTGAATCCTTTGGACCCATCAAAAGTCAGACTTAACCCCTTTTGCCCTGACACAAATATATTTATGCAAAAGTTTTACTGCTAATCAATTCTTTTCCTATTTTCAGGTGCTAAAAACTGCAGGCCCGTGGCATATGTGCTTTTTTGTTGTCATTATATTTTTGGGTTCATTTTATTTAGTGAATCTGATCTTAGCCATTGTAGCTATGTCTTACGATGAGTTGCAAAAGAAGGCAGAGTTGGAAGAAGAAGCGATTGCTGCGGAAGAAGCTGCCTTGCAGGCTGCAGCAGATGCAGCTACTGAAGCTGCCGCTACCAGGCTTGTAAGTATATCAGAGATGTGGATTTCTAGGCATTAGTATTTACACTTTCTCTATTGAAATTTGAGATTCATAGTGTTTTAAAACATATTGTTCTAAAGTTATAGCGGAAACTTTTCTCTTTTGGATAATGGTTGTTGAACCAAAAGTCATTGTTCTTGTTTATTTAGTTAACTTATTCTTACTCTGATTGGTAGTTGGGAAATAGACAAGTTGCTCTGAAATTGGTCTTAACCCTCCAAAAGGTTTCAACGAGATATCTTGTCCTTCAAGATATGACCAATTTTGTTAATGCATATCTTGTCATTATGATACTGCCGATTTTTTTACAATGACCAAAATTTTATTCCATCTATTAAAATCAGCTAATGATAAGTAACCTTATCGAGACAACGACCAGGAGGGCTAAGGAAGAGTACTTGGCATTTAGCTCTGTATTTTGTTCTTATGTTGTATCAAGCTATAATCTAATAATTGCTAAAGATAATATAAATTAAGGAATATGGTAAAACTATCTTTTTGTTGGGAAATATTTTTATAGAACAGGATATGCTTTAAATGCTCTAGTTTTTCTCAGAATTGTATGGATTTAAATTTTATAAGATGTGCAGCCACTACAAGATTAATAATAAACATAGTGAATGTTACCAACCAAAAACTGGTTATCTCTACTTGCCAACTACTACAAAATGTCTAGTTTCTACAGCTGTTGATTTACTCATTTTTGTTTTAATTTCTCTTTATATATATACACTACCCTACAATAATGGACTGGATGCCAGTGGATTTGCCTAAAATCTGACTACTTGTTTGGGGGTGTTTTTCGTGGTATGGCCTGGGACCTTTGCATGTTGTTCCTGGTAAATTAAACACTGACACCTACATAAACATTTTGTACAATCAGGTTCTTCCTATGCAGTGGCAATTGTAAGGAATGAACGAATCTTACGTCCAGGATGACAACACTCCATGTCATGTTGCAGCTTCTGTCAAGCAGTGGTATCAAGATATGGAAGTAAAACGTCTTCCCTAGCCTGCTCAGAGTCCCAACCTAAATCCAATAGAACATTTGTGGGACGAGTTAGAGCGACGCTTAAGGACCAGGGAACCACGCCTGAAATCTACAGCTGAGCTGGCGACATTCTTGCAGCAGGAAGGGACACAAATACCCATAGCTGTGTATCAAAACCTTGTTGAAAGTACGCCCAGAAGGGTTGCTAGTGTAATTTCAGCACGTGGGGGACCATCCCCTATTAAAGCATGTATTCTTTCCTTTATACCATCACATCTTGCTGTCCAGTCTATTATTATAGGGTAGTGTATTTATTTATGCAACAAGTAGACCCTAATGCAAATACTGGAATCATGTATTCTTTCTTCATTCGGTAATTTGGAAATACTTAGAAATACATGGCAGTCAGAATTAATTGCACAATAATCATGCCAAACTATTTCCTTGTCAAAAACTAATCAAAAAGTTATTTCAGCTTTTCAATTAGACATGGCATGTGTCCAGAGATCTGTATTTACAATTGATAGTTTTAACACGTACACATGTTCAGATTTGAATATCCATCAGATACTTTAGTATGTGTGTCTCAATTTACTCTCAGGTACCAAGAACCTCAGGGATGCCAAAATGATAGCCTGTTTTGTGTTTTTAGCTCTGAAATTTCAAAGGACAGAAAGTGACAAAATTTCAACATGAAAATGCCCTAAATGTCACATTTTGAAAATATTTTGACAAGACATCGTGTGGTACGATTACTATACAGTCATGAATTTCTACCAGCCCAGTGCATCAATATTTCACTAATTTATAGTGTGTGATTATGTCCCATGATTGTGAATTCATCATCATTGCTGAGAGGAGCTCTTAATAATGACAATTATGACTACTTCATAGTATAATTTCTAATTCTTTGGGTGGTAGAAAATCCCTTTTCTGTACCTGCAATTGAATTTCCATGATGTTACTGTAACATTTGATTATTTCTTGCATTTTAAAACCCTCCTTTTTTTTCTCATGTGCTTCTTTCAGGCAGAGCAAGAAGCAGCTTTGAACCCATCTCCTCCAGAAGGACCCGTGAAGAGTCCGTCCGGTTCCTCATGTAGGTCCTACGAGCTTTTCGTGGGCCAAGAAAAAATGACCGACGAACGCGACATGAAGGAGAGGGCAAGCATCAAGAGCGAGAATGGCGAGAGCTCCGAGTCAAGGTCCCACATGAATGGCAAAGTAAGGAAGGTAGGAGAGGAATTATGTTATATGTTGTAGATGAGGAACAACAGCCCTTGTAGTTGTAGGATCCGATGAGATAGGCGTAGAACACCTCTGTAGAGTGACGAGGAAAGAGTGTTTAGCGATTAATTCACAGGGTGATGTGGAGAAAAAGTTAGGTGTTGTTAAAAGAGATTTTGGTTTTATACCTGCCTCTTGGAATTCAATGAAAATTAATTTCTTTGCTGCCACATGCATGTATTAGGTATTATTTCTGAATACAAAAATTATTTTTTTCCTGGTTTCTTATGAAAATCTATCTTAGAAGTTATATAAATGGACACAAGGAAAGGATAATCTAAAAGAAAGGCTTTAAACACTTAACTTGTGATTTAGTTTAACCAGAAATCTAAAGCCATTTTTAGAACAAATAAAATAATTCAAAATAATTTTTATAGTTGATAAGTAAGCTGTTTTGTGTGCTTTGCCTTTTGCTTACATCTGTTTTACCTCCTTTGTAAGCTAATTTTAATTTGCATAATTTTTCCAAATTTCACTCTTTAAAGTCTTTACAATGTTTAAATTAAATGAAGAGGAATAAACCAAGCATGCTTTCATCAAAATTACATGTAATTTGAATTTATTGAGATTAAACCCTAATGAGTTTAGCCTCCATTATCTAAGAACTTATTGTTTGTTTTTAGAGTACATCCTATTATTACTTTTGTCTCGCAAATATAATTACTTCCATATAATATTAACAAATAAAGGTATATGTTTAGCTTCTCTTCCTTTTGATTAAAAACAAAATTTTTTTACATCGCGTGTAAAATTTTGCTTTGTTCAATTTAGTCACAATTCTCAATGTCTACTACGTATATTCTCACATTTAGGATTATTCGATCTGGGTAGTGCAATTCAACAGTATAAAATGTGTTGAAGGTTTTATTTTAATCCAAATTCTTATCCTTGTTCAGGAAACACATTACTTTTCCTGTATCAATAATTTACACTCAACTGCTATTTTTTATTTTAAATGGGCTTTAGCAATCGATGAATATTTATATTTTTATTTCCACTGGATTTGCCTTCTGTACTGTGTGTTAAAACATCCATTTTACTACCGTTTTACCCACATTGCATGAAGAATTTGTGCATATAAATTAAGCTCGATCCAAATGTGTGTTTCATCACCCTGTATATTAATCAGATCTCAAGTCGTAACCACATTCTCAAAATAATTTCCTGTGCTTGACTTTTTCATTTTTCTTGCTTATTCTCCTTGCATGCATATACTATATTAGCTACTCTATTTACTTGATGCATCTTATGTATACGTAATACTCAATGTGAATGGTTATGCGATGTGTTTGTTAATCTGTGTACTGTAATATAGCCAGGCATAAGTGTTAAATGGTAGCATTTTTAGATGTGTCTTAGGTTTGAATATTTGCCATGTATGTGTATCTTTATGTGCCGCATGATATATGTTTTGTTTTGAAAACCTTTGATCTATGTGCCATTGTAATGAAACTTGAATGTCTTCCCTCTTGTATTTCCCCCATGATTTTTGTTTAGAGGATGTCTTCTGTGGCTTGCTTCGTCTCCCTTGATCATGCTCCTTTTTTATTATAAATGTTTCTCAAAATAGCAAGCTTTTCTGTGTCCCTTAGATTTTGGGTATTTCATATGAAATGTATACATATCTATTCACCTTTCGTATGTGGTTGCAGCACTTCAAGAAAAGAGATTGATCTTTCTTTGTCTATTGAATCTTGATTGTTCCTTATCTATCATCTGATTATTATATGTGAATTTAAAATAAATTAATATTTGTTTTCATTATATTCTGTATTTGAATATATTGAAAATAAAGCCTTTGAGGAGGGGCTAATGATGTTTTAATCATCAAATTGATATTTATTTCAATTGAACAGCAATTATTTAAAACGTAACAGATACATGCATTAAAAACACTATTCCATTTATTGTAATGTTTATTGTTATGAAATACTTATACTTTACAAATACGTGCTTTTATGTTGCCTAAAGATTAGATAATTTCTGTTTTGTTTTTTTGTAAGTGTGTATTACCTTAGCATAAGAAGATAATAGGCAATTTTACAGTAAAAAAATTTAAGATCCCTTTACTTCACACTTCTAGTAACATTTAACTGGAGATAAATTAAGAAATGTAGGTTATGCCATTTTCGAAAGCTAAAAAATGTGAAAACATAAAAACTTGAATTGGAAACTAAACCAGTTTTAGATGAAAAACATTCCATAGACCTAGAAAAATACTCCAAAACGCATAATAATAAGGAAATAATTGAAGATTTTATTTTCTGTTTATTTACATGTTGGGAGACACTTTACATGTTTATACAACTTACTCTATCACAGTAACAGTCTAATCTATCTCATTCTGAAAAGGAAAATAATTAATAGTTTTTTTGGGGGGTTTCCACAAAGCCTCCTTCTGGAAAAGAATGCAGACATACAAAATTTTGAAACAACAATAGTTATATTAATTGCAAGCAATTTTTATATAAAAATACTCAGTATGAACATGAGGTGAATGAATTGAGATACTTATGTACAGCAAAGATTGTAGAACCACTGATTTAGATCAATAATGGACTGAATCATTTATGTATAGGCGTAAATCATTTGAATTAAAAAATATTAACAGTGTAATTCTACTACACAATGTTAGATATTTTATCATCAAAATTTAAAAATCATTAATTCTTCCTCAAACCATTTATTTATTAAAAGAGTGTACTGTACTGCTATCTTGTTAGGTAGTAGCTACAATTTTAAAGATGAGTCATTGATATCAAGAGTAGTCTAAGTGAATAAGAAACGCAACATTCTAAGATTGTATTTATCTGTTCTGAAAGATTTTGCCCCCAGTGGTCTGTTTATTGGTGCTGTTTTGACCAAAAGTTGTTACTTTTGTAACTTTGATATCTCTTCGTATCAATGCCTCATGTGCAATGGATCAAAGGTAGATTTCAAAACAAGACAATTTTTTTGCAGTGGGCAGTTTTAAAATGTCATAACCACGATCAGGTAATTTATATTTATTTTTATGAGATGTCATTTGTTTTTGTGTCAGTTAATTATTTGAAAAAGAAATTTTACATGATTATTTTTAGTTTATGTGTTTGAAATTATGTATCTTGTATTACTTAATAGTATTTCAAATCTAAACTCAAGGTTACATATACATTTGTTGAATTATATATGAATAGAAGTATAGTAATTAGTTGAATAATTTATCCTTCTTTAGTCCCTTGTAGTACATTTAGGTAACTATAGTCTTTCTATATCATAGCAGAAATACTGGTGTAGGGTTAGTATTTAGAAATAGTGGTTTGACCTTGCATCCTTAGACAAATACTGTATAGCAAATGAAGTCTCAAAAACACTACTGTAGCCTTTTAGTTCCTAATGTATGGGGTTGCCAGATAAAGAATAATCACAAATAATTTAATGTGTACAGTCACTTTTAGTAAATACACACACATTTTCAAAAATATATAATTGTATTGTATTTCACTTTTTGGAAACTACCACAAATTAATGATCATTTATTAAAAGTTTGTAAACTGGATTATAATTTCTCTATTCACTGAACAATATGTATCAGATAGGATTGACTATTCAATTTTAAAATTAACTCTTCAACTCATTTTATTGTTTTGGAATAAAATGTTACAATAATTGAAGAACGAATTACTAAATAATACAAATTAATCAGAATTGTATTGTGATCTTCAACTCTGAGCTGATAGAACTTTCATTCAAAATGTTATGACCAAAAGTAACATATATCATCATATCTTATTTGAAACTTCTTTCTGTCATAAATTTGATACCATTCCTATTATCGCCAGTTTTGAATTGTATTTCTGTGTTGAAATAACTGTCTGACTGTGCATTTCTCAATTGAGATTCAATTTAACTTTCAAATTATATCTCATAGTAGTTGGGTCATTTAAATATTTGGATATAATTAATTATGACTCTAATCTGCCTCATTGTGAGAACTTTATAACCTTATAAGTAAGACAGGAGTTATTATCTGGCAACCCTAATGGTAGCATTACAACATTTAAAGTAGCTCTGACCCATCTTGAAAACAGCCATCGTCTGTTGCTAACCCTGCTTGTCACTAATGGCTCATTGTTTTGCATGTCTCCTATACTTTCTCCTATACTTACAGTTATTTAACACTCCCATGAACCCCACCAAATTTTTATTCAATTATTACTTTTGTTTATTTAATTGCTGGCGACTGATATATTTTACTTATTTCTTGTTAAAACAATATAATTTATTTATATATATTTGTTTGCACTGATGATTTTTATCTTCTAAAACAAAACCCATCTTTTTCTGTGGTTTGGAACCTAAAGTTAATATTTAGCTACCATTTCTTAAAATGTAGGCCACTTCAGTTAAACTTAATGAACATTAACCCGTCTGGTGATTGTCTTGATGAGGTATCTCATCATTAGAAGAAAACTGACCAGATCTTGATCAAATCATCATGAAGACATCCCCAATATCTTGATGAAGAGATGTCTCATAATTAGCAATATTGATCAGATCTTGGACAAGATATCTTGTCGAAACCACTTGGAGTGTTAAGCGTGTTTGAAACTTACAGTTTTCTCTTTATAGTTTTGAATATAAACACATTTATGCCTGAATACTGTTGTGCATTGTTTTATAGTTTTCCTTAATGAGAGAACATTTGGAAAATCCAGTGAAAGGAAGTTAAATTTTAATTTGTACTTCTATGAGGAATAGGAGAAAAAGATGGGTTCCTCAAAGTTTTGAATATTTTATTTTGATTTTGCTCTGCTACATTGCAAAGGTCATAAAAGTTCAGATGGCTGTCCCTGTAACATTAGGGTCAGGTATACTTACAGTTGTGAACGCACTAAAAGACACTGGTATTTTGCTGATTTGCCCCTCTTCAGATGATGTCTAACCCGGCAACCTGGGTGAAAGTGCCTCCTTTTGTAAGTAAAATCTATGCAATAGTTTTGTGATGAAAAAATTCATTTTGTTACTAAACATTAGTGTGCAAAATAAAGTGTTAGATTTAGCTGCAGTACAAAATTGAGGTTAATAGTGATAGACAGTTTTGGTCATAGATCTACACTGCAATTTATAATACAATTAGCTGTACTTTTAGTTTATTATTAACTGCATAAAAAAAAAAGTAAATGTTGTAAATTACCTTTCAGAGACTATCTACCAGTAGAATAATTAAGTTAATATAAAGTAGTATTTAAAGCACAGAAATACATTTTCTACTAAAGAGTTCCTTTCAGTAGATATAGTGAACAGAACATGTGCTCGTAAACCAGCATACTAATTAATAACATTCTTAAAATGGCAGTTGACTTTTGACACATTAGGCTTAGTAGAATTTTTATCTATTTTTATCTCATGAAAAGTTGAGAGTTATTATTTTAAACTACTTTACGTATCTGAAGCCAGGCAAGAAATTTCTTCTATTACCACTTCAATCCTCATTGGTTCTCAGCCATAAATTGCACACACTCATTCTGGTAACAATAATCTATTGTTTAGTACATAAGTTAGCACTAAAATATGTAATTGTATAAATAATCATTTGTTCTCGCATGGCAATCTCATCTAGTGGTTGCAAAAAGTATTAAATAAAAGAGAAAATCAAATCTCTACAAGATCTACTTTTGGTAGATACAAGTTATCTGCTTTGTACGTATCTCTGCTATAACTTAAAGTGAAAAATGCACATATTTTGCAATTTCATTTAAATGATTTGAGTGTTGAGCAATCTTTTTAATTAATTTTTAACACTCTTTAATTGAATTTTACAGCATTCTTTGTTGCTGTACCTTCCTCTCAGACTAAAAACTTTAGTTGAATTTTTCCTCTTTGACATTATAAATTGATTGAATAAATGTTTTCGACTTTCAAATGTTTAAAAATACTTCCAATATTTCATCCTGAAACAGTATAACTTGTTTTACCATTGCGCTTTTTGTATAAAATTTAAACAGGAGATAGTAAAAGTGATATTTTATTTATGGATTATTTCAAGTTATTATATGTTTAGATTACTTAGGGTTTAACTTGTAAATATATGTGTAAGGGAAACTGGTGAGTCTTGGCCATGTTTTAAAAGTAAATGCTTTTCTAATTTGTATTTTATAGATATAGATTCATCTGTGGTTGATTATAAATGCTAATTATAAACATATTATATTGTAGTCTGAAATGCATGAGATTTTTGTGTGGTTAATTTATTGTTTTGTAATGCCCTTTCAAGTCCCCCTTATTGAGAGAAGCATGAATATGTTTTTGGATTAAGGTATCAAATTTAGTTCTCTCATATAAATATTGTTAGCACAATGACCCACTCAACCTTAAATATTGTAGTTTTAAACTTTTAAAATCGTTTTTGGCCATAAAACTAAATCACATTTGATGTTTTTATAATTTATTAAAAATTATTTTTGGATTTGTAGAATAGGATAGATTAAAAATTAACTTAAGCCACACTGATCACTGTCATGAGCTCAAGTATCTATATATGTCCATTTTATTAAGAACAGCACATTGTTATTTAATCCAAATTCTATTTAGTATGAATTGATGTCCAGAAGCAAAACTTAATAGTTCAACATTAATTAAATCCTGCTTGCTTACATTTAAATCAAATTCTTTATCTGAGAAATTCTAAAAAAAAATGTCTGAACTGCTTATTTTTTTAGGTTGAAAAGCACTTTAAAGTTGAATCTTTCAACATTTATTTTGATTTCCTGCAAAAAAATGCATCGGTTGTTTGAGCTCTGCAGTTGCTTTAATTACCTCTTAGTGGCAAACCATGAAAATATGTTTAAAGAAACTCAAGGAAGGATCAAATCTTACCTATGGTCGAGGCTTCCCAGTTTCCTCAAATGATTATTCAGATATTATGCCCGTTAATGTTTCATTTTATTCATATAGCACCTTCTATGCATTAATATGAATATCATTCAAATTTCAAGAAAACTCCATATGCCTGGACAATATTAGTTTTTTCTTCTAAAATGAAATAATTTTTATTTGAAAGTATTTCTTGTAATCTTACATACTACAATATTGGAAGTATTTCATTCCCTAAGGATAAGTAAATAAAAGATGTATTTGCTGATATATTTTTTAATTTTAATTAATAAATTTTATTTCTAACTTTTATCTACAAAACTTGATAAACATGCAATTATATTTAGGACATCTCATGCCTGAATCAAATGCATAAATATTGGTTGGAATTCAAAGACCATCTTTATAAGTGTACAGAATTTGTGCATGAATTATGTTTAAAAATTTCATCTATATGAAGAAATGAAACAGGTTTCATTGTGTAGTTTGACTCTTCCTTCTCATAAATAAAAACTTATTCTCTGTAAAATTAGTGTAATAAGAATATTTTCCCTTAGATTATATCTATAATAGAAATAATGTACTGCTTGTGAGTTGGTGTTCTTAAATTTACTGAAATGTGTATTTATTAATGGAAGAATGAAGTATTAATATTATTATATTGGCAATTATTTTTCTACGATTTTCTTTAAAATATTCATCTTATTCATTGTTCCAGTAATAACTGTATGCCTTGATGTGACTGAATAATGCAATTTTCCATTTTTAGCTTCTATTGCTTTGCTTTAAAGCTAATCAATGCAAATTTCTGGCTTTCGAGCTGCCTTTATATTTCTTGCAGATAACTGCACAACAGCACTCCGCACTTGATATCCTCAAACAAAATTTGCTTCTTCTTGTACTGGCTTTAGTAATTTTTATTTTACAAAATTACTATTTTTTAATCGTTTGAAACAATTGCCTACCTTTGATTATTTCTGCCACACTCATTTTCCGATAATTTCACCTATTTTAGACCAACTCTATAACTAAAATTCTCTCACTTTGTTTGGGGATAAATTTCAGTATTCTTTTATTCGATATACTTTCTTTCCTTTTGGCTATATTCATACAGCTTTGCTTATGCACTTGAATCTCACTTCTCAATTTCATATCGAATCACGTAATGGAATTTCCCATTCTCATTGTGACAAAAAAAAATACTTCATTGGAAACTTCAAAAATTTAACTCCTTTCAATGGGAAGACGTGTGGAAAAATTAGCGACTGCGATGAAAGCCAAAAGCAAAGAAAAGCTCAAGTGCTGGGGTGTCTGCTGCGTAGCTGAAGAGAAAATCCGCATTTTTAACTTCAGGGTTCATGTTCTCACTTTCTAGGCCAGTTTAAGTCTTCCTGGTTCTCCGTTTAATATTCGGCGTGCTAGCCGGGGAAGTCAGTACAGCGTCAGCTGGCGAAATGGCCGTCGCTATGGTGATAGAAAACCCCTGGTCCTGAACACCTACAAAGATGCTCAGGAGCATCTGCCCTACGCAGATGACAGCAAAGCTGTAACTCCCATGTCCGAAGATGATGGAGCCATAGTTATTCCTGTACATTATACGAACTTAACATCAAGGCACTCCAGTTACACATCTCATCTATCCCGAATATCATACACTTCTCATGTGGATGTATATAACAGAGGTTTTACAAAAGAAGACCAGCTACGGTCACGCTCAAGGAACCTACAAGGCCTCTATTTCGAGGTGGCTCTATTGCTCTTTCTTACTCTTATCTTACTCATGATGTGAATATTATTTAACCCATTCGCGTCGTATGACGATCTTAGTTCACGAGGCTGCATTGTTCGATATGTGAATGCATATTGTTCAATGCCTAGCACCCAGATGTCACTTGCATGCATTCTGAAAGGAATGTAAACATGTGACATTGGTAATTCTCCTGTCTTGCCCTACCTAATGCCTTGCTTATCCAAAAATAATATTTTTTTCCCTTTGTATTTGGCTGTCCTCATAGCGGCGAAAAAAATTTCTGAAGATGAAACCGAGTCTGAGGAAAGTTGTGCTAATTCCAGAGATACGGATAATAGTTATGACAGTGAAATATGTAATGACGATGCACTATACCCTTTAAAACAGGCATGTACTAAGACCCTACGAGGATATTTAAATATGATTCCTCCATCATTCCTCTGAGGGCATTGAAATATGTTACCATTATACACTATGTGATATACCATTAGTATACATTAAAAATTCATTGGAAAGGGACTTAATTTATATAAAATAGTTCAGTCCTTGAGAAATGTAGCAACACTGTTGGGAGGAAAGTAAAAACTTGTAGGCGAAAAATATGCCTATCCAAAGTGGGTTGTCTAGAATAAACAAGGCTGCTGTAGTTGTCGAACATAACAATTATGAACTGAAGAGTCTAATTCTGCTTGTTATAATTTTTTAGCTACACCGTTGGGCAAGTGCTTTTAAAATGAACTGAAACGTGTTAGAAATGTAAGATTAACCCGCTGAGTGAAGAATTGTAGGCCAAAAAAAGTTCTTTAACTTTCACTTCTGCCCACAGTCGAAGAACTGTTCAAAACATTTCTGGAACCCTTTATTTGTGACGCTTATCATGGCATTCTCACAGTTTTGTTACAATGTTTGCCCCTTCAGCAATGCTTGTATCTTTGAGAATAGTTTAATGTTATACGGTGCAAGATCTGGCGTGTAGGGAAAGTTTAAATCGGAAGCAAATGTGCCAAGATTAAAAAGATCACTTTGAACAAGTTACTTGCAGCGTGCTGTTATTGTGAATGAGTATGCAATCTAATCTGAATTGCTTTATTAATCATCAAAAAATATTTCAATCATCAAAATCTTAACCATTTTTAAGATCGATAATAACTGTTTTCCCTGAAAACTTTGCATACCATTTCTAAAATTTTGGTTACAGGTTTCCTTAAGGGATAATAGAATTTTAAATTACGATATCCTTTAATTCATTTCCCTTAAAAGAATAAATAAAGATTTTGTTTTACCTCCGGTTTCAACACATGATCTATGATCACGTGGGATGATTCTATTTTCTTAATATGCAGGGGAGGTATAATGTACAGTCGAGGAAAAGAAACGAACCACCCCTCTTCATTCGAGCAATTTTATCAGTGGAGAAAATCAGAAGATGTCGTTTGACAGAAATTAATGTCTTCTATAAATTCAAATTCATAAAATTTGCATAAAGGGCCGTCTTCATATTAAATTGAGCACCAACTTCATAATTTCCAATGAGAACCCCCTATTTCTACACCCAATTCAATTTCGAATCTGTACCAAATTATTAACCTCAGTTACCAAATTTCATATCATTAGGTTTTACCGTTTCGAAGTTATGAGTACAGAAAAAGCGGAGCTCCTAATGTTAAATCAGTTTCTTAGACTTTTATGCATATCTTCCTAAATAATATTTCCATAGCACTGATATTATGTACCATGTTACTGTTAAACAACCCAAACAAAATCCACATAATATTTTATTTAAAAAATAGTTTTTGGTATGCTATAATATTTATTAAACTAATGTTTAAAAAATTATGAATTATAACCTTATTAAATTTTGATGGGAAGCTATTCAGAAGGTCTTCTAGTATTGTCAAACAAATTTTTAGCTTATTCCCATAGTTAGTTTTTGCGCTACATTAAATATTCCACACTATTGCGATTTTAGGGGCAACCAAAAGTTTAAAAGACGTTTGACAGTCTTCTGATAGTAATTCTTGAATCGTTTGTTTGCTCTTGTATAGTAAATATGATAATGTAATTCTCAAATCATTTGCACTTGAGTAATAAATATAATAGTTCTCGGATCGCTGAAAAATACGTTTGAGATAGTGTTGAAATTTGGGTAGCTATAACTACAATTAATCTCGACCTACAAATAGCGACTTTCTGTTTCGAGATGATACCTGAAATTTTCAAACTTTAGGTTTGAATATCTCGGGATATAGAGGTAGTGAAGTCTTAACATGTCATATTTAGACTAATTTATCAATGCAGAATCTGATTATGGCATCAAAACATGGTCTTTCTATAAGAAATTTTGTTTGTGCAAAATGTGATATGTAGACGTCCCTTTATGCATTGTTTTGATTTTGACTTTGCAGAGGACGTTATTCCCTATTGAATGATACTTTTGAATTTGTTCTGGTATGAATTGCGGTTGAAGTAAAGGAGGTTGTTCGGGTTTTTTTCTGTGACTGTACATATTAGAATTCATAGGCAAAACTTGAGAGTCTTAATTTAAGGCACCGGTCACAGAATTTTTGAAATTATTTTGTAGGTCCCTGTTTTATTGGAAGTTAAAAAAATAGAACTGTGCAGAACCCATTAAAATGTGTATTTTTAGCATGACCAGACTTACCTTTTGCTGCAATTAGACAAACTAACATGCGGCTGATTCAACACAGCAAACTTATATGAGAGTTAATGAGTTTGTTAGGATCATTAAACCAATTATTGTGTTGATTATCCTCCTTTTATCAGTATCATCACAGTAAACTAATTTGTAATTACAGTATCATTTTTAAAAGTATTTTTGCTATAAAAAATCCAGAAATTTGTTACTTTTAAATTTGCACCCCTTTTAGAAACATTGAATTATTTCCAAGTGGTAAAAATTATGTATTAGGATTAACCCTCCTGGGTGTTTATATTTGCGCTGAGAGCTGCCCTGTTGTGGCCACACTCGAATGCAGAAACATTCCAAACTGTCACCAGTTCTGGGAAAAGAACAATTTGTTTTTCCTACTTGGACTGTTTTATCTCAACGAGATATCTCATTAACAAAACTGATCATCATCACTGATATATCTCACCAGAACCACTTGGAGGTTGAAGTAAATAAAAAACTCGCAAAATAGTTGGAAATCTTTCAGCACTCCCACACATTCCTGGATCACACAATTAGCTCTTTACCACTTTCACTAATAACGTTAACAATTTTGGAAACGTTATTAATGTATAGAAGCTTGAAGTAAACTCTGAATTGTAACAGAAACTAGAGAAATATTTGCTTCCTGAGTAGCATAAAAGACCCATATCATTTTTAAAACTTCGCTTTTTACTGTAATTGGACTGTATTTGTGTTGATGAATATAGTTGAAATATGGAAAATCAATACTGGGAGAAAATGTTACCGATCTATTTTCAGTATAATTGGCAGATTGAACTCACAAAAATTTTAGTAAAATAAATAAATCTTGATTTCTTTTTTATTGATGCTTTTTTATTTATTTCTGAACCTTTTTTATTTCATTTTTATGTATTTTAAAATTATGATGTACAATAAGTGTAATCTGACTTTCTGTCAATATGATAAAAAATTATTAACCTTTTTTACTGTACAAAAATTAGCATATTACATATGTGAACTCATTCTATCATATTCACCTTAAAATTCAGTGATGTATTTGTGTTAAAAGTTTTCAAACCTTCATTGATTAACAAAGCTTCATGGAATGAAGGTTATAAATATTGCCATTTATTAATTAACTACATACTTTTTTATCTTCTGCTCTAAAAGGCTTTCTGTTTCTCTGCTATTACTCTTTTTAGCATTTATTTGCTCTGTTCTCTTTCATGCTTGAGATTTTTTACACAAAGTTTACAAAATAGGGACACATTAAAAAAAATTACTATGTTGCAGATTCCTACATCCATGACAAGAGTAAGATTAACTTTAATTGTTAATATTTTTCATAGTTATTTTGATATAATGCTATAATATATGATTGAATATTTTTATGTTTATTACATTAAATAACACTTTGCTGTTAAAAACAAATGAATTGCAAAAATATTTTAAAATCTAAATCAAAATTGATCATTGTCATGTGTGTGTGAGTTTCAAAGTCATCATATTTGGTGTTTTATAGAGAGGACTTATAGTATGCATTTACATGTTACATGTCAATAACATGTTCAGATATCATCACAGTAAACTAATTTGTAATTACATTATCATTTTAAAAAGTATTTTTGCTATAAAAAATCCAGAAATGTGCTACCTTTAAATTTGTACCCCTATTAAAAACATGGAATTATTTCCAAGTGGTAAAAATTATGTAATATGATTAATCCCCCTGGGTGTTTATATTTGCGTTGAGAGCTGCCGTGTTGTGGCTACACTATAATGCAGAAACATTCCAAACAATGCTATAATATTTAATTGAATATTTTTATGTTTATTACATTAAATAACATTTTGCTGTTAAAAACACATGAATTGCAAAACTATTTTAAAATCTAAATCAAAATTGATCATTGGCATGTATGAGTTTCAAAGTCATGTATGAGTTCAAAGTCATCATATTTGGTGTTTTATAGAGAGGACTTCTATTACGCAATAACATGTTTTTGATAAAATTGTTTTATATACTAGATATATACATGAAACTTTAATCAAATTGGCAGTGAAAATTTTAAAACTTCAAAATCTTACTGACAATGATAGAAGCAGGGGACAAAATGGTTTATAGCTATTTTGGTGGAGCAAAACTTTCAACGCCATCAGGACATCACACTTTTTTTAAAGTTGATGATATGGATGTTCTTATCACCACTTACCCCCAAATCATCACCACAGCTCATGCATTTTGCCACTTCTTTTCGGTACTGATTGGTCGCCCCTCCTCTTTGTCTCCCCCCACCTTTGGATCGTGAATTGGACTCCTAATTGTATCAATTATTAAACTCTATCGTCTATCTCAATTATTTACCTTTATCATAGTGCAATGCCACTACCTTTAACTTTCTTCCTCCATTTTTAGTCTACAATCATTAAATTCCTTATTAATTCTGATGTGGAGGTTCGCAGTTCTCTTCAAGGTACTCCGTAATTGATACGTCCGTTCCGTTCCACTGAAATAGCTATTGATCCACAGTTGGCAAGTGCTCCGGAGCTTCCGGAGTTTCTCCGCGAAAGTATCGAAAATCCACACTCCGCGTAATGTATGGTTCACTCCGGAAACAGCGTCGATGCAGCGAAAAATGAAATCTCCACTATGAAGAGGGAAAAATTTTCCCCGTACGGAGGGAATTTTCGCCAGATTCTTCCATCAGGATTGTGATATTTTTCTTAAATAAAGGGAAAATTTTTTTAACGTACGTGGAAATTGTGTATTGGATTTTTGTTACTATAATTTAAGAATAAAACCTTTTATGTATACATGTAATTTTTTTGTCCTTTATACAGTACAAAATCTGAAGTCCTCCGGACCTTGGCCATTATTTGCATTTTTTATTTAAAAAAAACCCTTTAACACCCCCCCCCCCCCGCAAATTTTGCGTTTGCAAACTTTTTAATACAATAGAACAAATTTTACTTGTAAATCTTTTAATTTTTCTATGTGGTATTTACTCTGAATATGTCTGTTATTTTGCGTTGTTTCATGAATTAAGTCCAAGTTTAACTCCTTTTTCTTTAAAAATCGTCAGAAAGATGTAAAAAAAATGAGAAAAACAAGAAAACGCCGGTTAGCAAAACGTCCGGATTTCGGACTTTGTACTGTATATATATTCTAAAAAAAATTATAAAAAGAGGGAATTTTATGACTTTTTAAAGAGAAATATGCAGGTCTTTCATTTTTGCCCTTATTTTCGCGTTACTCCTGAAGCAACCTCAAAACTACTGAAATTTTATGAGAATGCTCTTGAAGCTGCTAAGAAAAGGTTGGCAACCCTGTAGACCATTTTTGCACATATTTAAATCCTTTTAAGTCAGATTTTGAAGTCTTTTAATTTTTTTTACTCCACATAGTTGGTATATTTTGGAATTTTTTACAATCAAATATCATCTGTTATAGAAGTAAAGTTCCAGTAAAGCTCTTTTGTTCAAAGTAATTCTAATTGCCAAACTTCTTTTTACAGGATTCCCCAGATTCTGATGAATGTATTTTGTCCAAGAAACCAAATGATAGTCCATTTTCAGACCCTCATAGACAAACTGTAGTAGATATGAAAGGTGAGTTCTCTTAAGATACTCTAACTGTGTAGAGGTCTTTAACGGCTGATAATAATTAATGTTTATGTTTTATGTATTGGCATTTTTCATACTTTTCCACTTCTCATTCATATCCAAACTACTAGAAGTTATCTCAACAGAGCTTTGTTAACACTATTTGTAGTCAAACTTTAATTTTAGCAAAGCCAATAAGAAATTCGAAAATAATTTTATAGACTAATGTTTCATTCTTGTTACTAATTTAAAAAAATTAAATTTAAATATTGAAGTTCTCTAGAGTAACTTAAAATTAAAATAATTTAAAAATTGATGCATATTGTATGATTTTTCTTTATTTCTTATTGCAAAAAAAAAAAGTAGATACACTAAAGAAAAGTAAAATAAGATTTGTATTCATACTTTTAGAATAATTTTAAACGCTGTTGGAACATGTATTGAAAAAAAAAACTATGCAGTCAATTACATTTAATAGTTATCATAACTATACTCAGGGCCAACTTAACTTGATTATACAGAATATCCTACAAATAAGTAAAGACTGATGAGAGTAGAAATGCATTACTTTGATTTACTAAGAGTGAAATCATGCCCTGCATAGGTGAAATATTTTGACCATAGAAAATATTATGACTTGGATAGTCAGTGAAACAAAAAATAAACCAAAATCAGTAAAGCATATAATTAAAAAAAAAAGTATTCTAAATTTACAATTTATATTGAAAATTTTATTTATAATTTCTTTTATTCTGAGACAAATTTGTGCTGTTTCAAGAACTCTATTTTTATGGCCAAAGGTTCCACTTTGAAGTGCAAATACATATAAAAAAATTAATCAACCCAATGTATATAGTGAAAAAATGTAAGAAACCTAAACTTACAGCTGTATCTTGTAATCATAAGTTCAGTCTGTCTACAATGAGAACTGCAATTAATGCCATTGAAGTCTGGTTGGCGGCAGTCATGCAATAACATGGCTCATTCCTCTTGAGTTGGGTGATGTCATACTTTAATTTTGATGAATGTTTATGGCAGAAAGAGGTTGTTTCCTTATATAAATTTTCTTGGCTATGATTATGTCATAACAAATGTATTTCTTATTTATCATTAAGTGTACCAATGTGACAAATGAATGTATTGCTTAACCTTTTTCCCTGCACGTTTAACCACTTTTCTACAAATAAACTTATCTATGGTCATCTGCCTTCTCTCTAGCTAGTTAGGTTTTAGGGTGCAAGGTCCACATTTGGCCAGGTATTGCCAAACTACATCAAATGAATGAACATATACACACAATGGAAATTTTCACTCTCACAGAAGAAAGAAATACTTTAAACTTGCACCACCCACAATTTGCAGGTTGCTAATGGAGTGGGTAAACTCACTAAATCACAGCGAGTCGCCTACTCACCAGTGCAGCACTATTGTTTATAGATCCTCCGTCAAAATCCTGACAAATATGTTTCCAATTTGCGATTAAGTGTACCAATGTATTTCTAAAAGCATCCCCCATGAAAAAGTGGATAAAATCCGTTTCTATAGAAACAGACAGGTGCAGACTTTAGGGGCAAAGCAGTTCTCATGGTGAACAGACAGTTACGTGTTTTGTTTAATTTCATGTATCAGCAATATTAATTGTTACATTTTTCGCAGATTTAATGGTTGTGAACGATATTATTGAGCAAGCAGCGGGGCGGCAGAGCAAAGAAAGCGAGCGAGGTAATTATTTAGGCAATGGATGTCATCTGTAGGTAGCTATGGTGATAGTGAACTGTGTACCATCTAGCTTTAGCCGTATGCATTGTGTAGACTGTTATGATAAATGTGATGTATGCTTTCTTCCTGCATTGTGTTGCACACTATCTTGTGTATGGCAGAGCAGTCTTCTTAGCATGGTTGTTTGCTGTGTGGTTGTGCATAATATTGGTGTAAGTAATGTCACTGTGTCTCGAAACTTTTCTCTTAATGTCTCTAAGTTAAATATAAAATAAAATGCCTATATTTCTTTTGTATTTTATGAAATGTATTTTTTAACTGTGTGCTGTACACTTTCATAAATATCATTGAAAGGTCTTCCACTTTTCCATGTTGAAAACAAATTATTTTTGGGGTCATTTATGTTCTTCAATTTGATTTCCCAATGACTAGTTCTCCTATTTTTGCCCTCGTCATCTGACCATGGTTCAAAATTACGTGGTGTTGCCCTTGGATCTTTCTCTCAGAGAATTCATTCCGACTGTCGTCAATAGCCCCATTGTGTTGCTCTAATACGACATTAATTAAAAATTAACAAATACCATTACCTATTTTTGCCCACTAGTATCTTCTCCATTTCCAGTTCAAGCTGATCGCCTATGCCATTTTTACTATCTTAGGGTTTGCACTGTCTGGTTTGTCAGTTTAAAAAAGCCTTTGACTGTGTGCTGTATTGCACACAAACAGATCCCAATGTCTGGTTTCCTCTCATGAAATACAAATATGGGAACTTTAAAAAGTCTCTCCAGGAAGGCCACATACTAGTGCTTACTTGCTTAAATTGTATATAGAGCCAACTGCATATTTCCCAGATTGTGTTAAATTATGCTACTTTGACAAGAAGTAGTTCCTATACAATTACCTCCTTATGATTGCCAATAGCGGGCTGACCAAACGTATAATTTTGTATGGGTAGTACTGTTACTTTCATATTTCCCAGCCGTCCAGTCATTTTAATCAAAATGTCAATTTTGTTCTGTTTTCAATAAAAACTATAAATATACTTTAATATTGGTCTTGACCTATCTTGACATATAATCACACATCAACATCTATGGATACCAGTAATTTGTATAAGCATGAGATTTATTTATTGTAAATAAAAAATAAAAAACATATTGGGGCTGGGGAGAGGCAATACTTGCTTGTTCAAAACTCTTCACCTGTTCTGCTGTAATGCTAGTTTTTGTTCTGTCTGTACATTAACTGGTGGTTTCGTTATTCTATTCAGGCAATTTACATTTAACATTTTTTAAAGCATTAAGTATCCAAAACTTCAGTTTTAATGATGGTTTCCAGAGATAATTTATCATCGCTTTTTATGATACAGAATATTATATAACTGAGTCCCGTTTCAACATTTTTGCCAAAAGGAAAAATGGTCAGCCTAGTCCTGTGTGAATGTCTCAACAACTTTCCTTCTTGGTCTTTCTCTAATATGTAGTGACCTTAATTGATTGGAAACAGATGAGTTGTTCTCCCTTTTAAAAAGAGCCTAAAAGCAGCATTACCAGGAAAAGAATTGCCCATAACACTATGCTTGTTCTTTTCTGCAGCTTTGGTGAGATTGAGTAGCTAATTTTCCTGGATTCGCCTTAGCATCACACAGATGTGGGTTTTCTAAATGTTTTTCAAGAAGGCAAATGCTCCCTGTTTACTACCTAGTTTAAAGCTTCAGATCCCAGGGCTTATAGAATTTCTTCCTCCAACTTGATCCAGTTTAAATGCCCTGACCAATAGGAATGCCTTACCCACTGAACTAAGTCCAGGACTAATGTTGGTTGACCAAGTGAGGATTGCCATTAACTGATAATCGTTATGCTGAATAAAAAAACAAGAAAATCCCCAAAAGAAGACACTACTAATATTTTTAAATAGTGAGAAACATGGTCTGAGTAAAGATATGATAAAAATTGAAAAATGTCCTTTAAAAGTTGTAGAAAATTTGATTTTTTAAATGTTTTACTTTTTATAAAGTATGTTAAAATGTATCTTATCTGTAATTGTTGTGCTATTTAACTATCAAAGTATTGTAAATTATTGTATATTACTTTTGCCAGCTTAGTCTAAAATTATGATTTTTAATAATTTGAGTACTGATCATTGGCTGCATCAGTTTTTATGGAATTACTAGAATCTTGATAATAAGCAATAAATCTAAAAAAATATGCATCAAAATTATAAGTACCTATATTTTTCTATGAACATTATTACACTGCAATATTATTTTTGTTTAGTGTAAAATTGTCTTCTGTAGTTCATTTTCACATATTTTACCTAAAATACAAGGGATGCTTAAACTTAAGAAACATGCCAACTCTATTAGTTCATATTTTAATTTTTTCCAAAAGAAGAAAAGTGATGTTTAATATAAAGTGCTCTAAATATAACTAGCCTTTGGCCTTTCAGATGTGCTACCAGGTACAACTTTGAAATAAGTTAGCATAATAATCACTACAGTTACAATATTGTTACAATGTTCAAAATTATTTAAATATGTGAGTGGTCTAGATTCTTAAGGAAGGAGCACAAATTAAAAACAAACCTGTAATGTTTTATAAAATTGTACAACAAAGCTATGTTTGAGGAAAACTTGATTATTCCTTTTACAATATCAAATGAAAAATATTTTTAGATTACTAAGCTGGTAAAAGTCTTGTTTTGCAAGAAGTTGATCAAATAAACTATTCGATAATTTAACACATACTGTATTTGTAATAGTCATTGCAGCATGTAGGGTGCTACTGCAATCCAAGTACAAGTAATACTTTCTGCAAATAAAACTTGATATTCAGGTTCCCACATCAGCACCCTGAGCTTTAGTATTGTATTAATTGAGAGGTTATTGGATGTAATTCTAGGTTAGGGGATGGGCCTCAGTATCCGGGGCCCCACTACTAAACTAGAAGGACTGCAGTACTTTTAGGTGGTGGGACCTACTAATAATCTAGAGGATGGACCCCAAAACTAGGTTAAATGATGGCCCCTACTACTTATGCTAAAGGATGGGCCCCTGCATTATGTTAGGTGTTGGGCTCTACTTCTAATCTCGAGGTTGGGTCCCACCGCTAATCTAAAGGTTGGCACGCAATACTATTTTAAATGATAGGGCTCGCTATTAAGATAGAAAATATATTTGTATTTCATAAGAGCCTATCATCCAACAGGTAATGGAACCTGTAATGTAAATACCAGGGTCTATCATAAAATCTAGATATGAGGATTGCTGTGTAGATATGAGGATCTCAAAGTGTTGAGTTGCTGATAATTAGCTGCACTTTGTACAGGTGGTAAAGGATTTCTAGCCATCAAGTAATATCATCTTTTTAAATACCAGATCGGAGACTGACAAGCTTAGAAAAAGTTTTCCGGGGGGAAATTTTAGGCAAACTGCTTTTCTGGTGTTGTATTGAGGTACCAGTGAAGTGATGAAAAGGTACTATAGATGATCTACATACATGCTTTTAAGTACAGACAAGTGATCGACTTCTGAGATTTGCACAAGTCCATGGCATGGGTAGTGCGTGTCTACTATTGATCCTCAGATCTGGGATCCTTCTCTGTAGCAGTTCGACTTAAGCACCCGATCACCTTCCTATATTAGTCGGGTAAAGCCACGCAACCCTCTTGCCTTGGGTGGCCCAATCAGGAGCATATACTCCCAACGTACTTCGCTTGTGCTATCCGTTTCAACCTTTCCCCCAGGTTCAATCTTTGTAGTCTTGATAACTTTCCCTAGTGGAACTTCAAAGCGAGGGAATTTTGATCAACTTCTGGTGTATTGATTGTATATGTACATTGCAGTGCTGTATAATTATTGATGTATCTGATTTGTACGTCGAGAGAAGCATCGCATCTCCTGCTCTGCCACATGTCCTGCATGACTGGCTTGTGTGACTCTTTTCGATGTTGTGCTGTGCCTCAGTATTTCAAATTCACCCAGAGGCTACAGAATGGCAATACTTAAACATTATTCAGTGTCCGTTTATTATTTTCCTACAGAAAGAGAGGACGTGGATAAGCCTCGCTTCAAGGAGCGCTGCTTGGCGAATTGCCTCAAGTGCATAGACATCTTCTGTGTGTGGGACTGTTGCAAATGCTGGGTGCGGTTCCAGGAGATTGTCTCACTAATAGTCTTCGATCCCTTCATGGAGCTCTTCATCACCCTTTGTATAGTAGTGAACACGCTCTTCATGGCCATGGACCATCACAACATGGATCCCTCGTTTGAGAAATTCCTCAATTACGGAAATTATGTAAGTGGGGGCAGCAGGAGAGAATGCGTCCCATCCCTTTTGCACCCAGGGTACTCGCAACGACAAAAACTACCTGTTGTGTGTTTCTCCCTTTTTTCTTCGTTTGGTTTATACTGTATCCCCATTTGCAGCACACTGCAACTAATAGATTAAAATTATATAAAATAGCTGGTTATATGAACTCTCCGAACCGTAAGTTTGTTGATTTTATTTAAGGTTCGGTTTGGTAAAAGATAGTTTCTGAAAAAAATGCTAATTTCCTAGTGCTGATATAAATATCTAAGTAAATATTCTGCAAAAGCATGATTACAAGTAGGATGACCTTGTGATAGCAGAAGGATGAATTTCAAGATGTGCAGTTTTGTCTTTACAGGCGTTTCTTTTGGTTAGAACATATATCCGAAATGGTTGATGTATTAATTTAGTATTTAAGTGCACTCAAATAGTTTGAGCGAATAATCAATTAACTACGAAAACAAAATAAATGAAATGTCTTATATGCTTGCTTGTAACCATCCTGGTGGATTTCCTGGAATTAGTAATACTGACTGCATCTTGATGGACAACATATTTCGTCATTATAAGTAAAATGACTAGATCATGATCTCATCATCATAAAATATTGGCAATATCTTAGTGACAAGAAAAATTAGTTAGACCTTGACGGACAACATATGTCGTCGAAACCATTTGAAGGGTTAATGGTTTGCGAGGTTATGATGTTGGTTGAAGGCTTAACTAAATTAAAAGTGAGAATGCAGAGTTAGTATATATTCAGAATTACCGTTTGTTGCACACAACAGTTGTATACTATACGGTAATATCAAGTTCATCTTTTTGCCATCACAAGGCTAAGGATTCATACATAAGCAAAATATTGGACATGCAATAGACTCGCCTTATATAACGACTCTCTATTAAACTAAACTCAATTCAACATATCTACTGATTGAGGACTGTGCAGTCCTCCCATAGATATAATTTTGTATGATCTGTATGACTGCACAAGGGTTGGAAACTCGATACAGTTTATAGTTGACCTTTGAACTAAAATATCAGAAACATTGAAGGATGAAATTACATGCTGTCCATTCAGTGTCCAAGTTGGTTGTAGTGTTAGAAATTTTCTTTGAAATGAAGTCGGGATACGACAGCTCTGTGTCCAGGAATTTACCATCTACTTTCTGTGGATAGTATTGGTAGACCAAGGCAATAAACACACTTTCATGGCACATCTTCAAACACTCCAGACAAAATGTAAAACATCGTAGCACTTTTTGAGAAAAGATAGATGGTTAGTTTTGACGACAATAAGTCTACTGTTTGGAACTCTTTGCTGTTCTGATTTATACAATGTATTGCATTAAACAGATGTTTTAATCTTAAATTTTTACTACACTGAAGTTCATAACGTATTTGATACTTCTATCCATAATGTAATTTCATTAGCTTTAGAATATTTTTTATCTAACCTCAAGAAATTTGGCATTTTGTGAGTTTAGATTGTGCTCTGTTGTCTAAAAAACAGTCAAGATAATGTTTTATGTAACAGTAGAATATTTTTCTTTCAAAATAACAACTTTAAGCGGTTTAAAAATTGACACTTTCTTACCTTGTCATTTAAAAATCAAACTAGAGAATGTTTGATACAATAAACATTTATGTGTCCTAATAGGTAGGCTCTTTCAGGGTCATTATTAAGGCAAGTGTACTGTACTACCAAAATAAATTATTTAAAATGTATTTTTAAGTTTGTTTGAGATTAAAGAATTGAAAAATCCATTTTAGTTACTGTTTAATAAGTAGGTGTTACATTCCTGATTTCTTAATTTGCTCATTTGTTTTATTTTTAAATGTCTGTTTTCAATTTGCAAAGTGGGTTTTAAATATAAGAAATTAACTCATATTAGAAAATATGCAAGTACGACCTTATTACAAGTTTAAATAGTAATTCCCTATTATTAGTTATAATCAAGTTCATTGAATAAGTTGCAAAAATAATTAATTTTATTTAAAAAATTAAAAATTATCATGTACAAATTGATTTGGAAAAATTCCATCAAAGTTGTGGTTTGATAAAAATTAATTTTTAATACTTGTAATCTCACACAATTTGCTGATCAAAATAGTTGGTTTCTATTGATTTCTTAAAACAAACTGCAATTGGGATTTTTTCATGTTGTGAATGCTTCACCTTTGAATTTGTTTTAGTCAAAAGTAAGTTCTTTGAATCAAAATGAATTCACAGGTAATACACTTTTCACTTTGCCTAATGAGTTATTGTTTTTCAAGTGATATTGTGTTTGATGCTTTTTCCTTTAAAAGTTGAAGTGGTTTCCAAGGAAGTTCGTATGGAAAAAATAAACGCTTATCTTTTCTTTTTAGTTCTTTACAGCTACTTTTGCCATTGAAGCAGGCTTCAAATTAATAACATTAAGCCCAAAATTTTATTTCTGTGAAGGCTGGAATATATTTGATTTCATCATAGTTGCTCTATCTCTACTAGAATTAGGATTAGAAGGTGTCCAAGGTCTATCAGTTCTCAGGTCTTTTCGTTTGGTGAGTATTGGAATTTTAATGGTGCAAATTTAAATTTCACTTGAATAACACATTTAAAGTATGAGTACTTTTGTAAGCAGTGTAAACTAAAGTGAATTATGAGCAGTTCAGTCATACATTTTACTATACCATAGCTAATAATTTATTTGATATTTTTCTTCGTAGATTAATTTCTTGAGTTTTGGAATATTTTCAGACAAAATCACATTTAAGACAGACATATTTCAAAATGTACTAAACTTAATGTTATTTTGTAATAGTTATTAGTTTTTGTTGAATTCTTATACAATTTATTGATTTGTAGTAATCTTTGTAGTGTTTCTTTTAAATTTTAATTAAGATGATTGTACTATTTATTTTTGAAAGATGACATGGGTTCATATTTTCAAACACCTGTCAACTACATTTTATTTTTATACTTTGTAGTCTGTTTAAAAATGTGCATGAACTACTCATTTCATGTAAAATTACATTCTCTGCAATGGATTTTTTTTTTTTAAATTGAATCCCTGACTAGTAATAAGTTTCTTGAAACATGAAAAATTTGCATATCTAGACATGTTTTTTTACTGACAGTAAATGACTCAATTGTAAATTAATTATTAAGATACAAATTAAAAATGCAATATAAGGTAGCTACTTCACAGTAACTTTGCTACTTAAAAATGTAATGGAATTGTTTCGTAAACACACCGTTGGTTTCATGGTTCCCACAGGCCCCAATAATCTTGTGTTTGGTGCAGCTTATCCATCTTTGGATATTGCGCTATAAAATTCAAATCAGCTGACAAGCTACAAAAGGCCAGATTTTTCGATACTTTCTAAGGGTTCAAAGAAAATCTTAGATTTGCTAAAAGTTCTGAAGAAAATTTAGGAAGCCTTACAAGAACACTGCATGCTTGTTTTCATCTGCTTTCAAAAACCTAGATTAATGACATGTGTCCAAGGTCAAGTGTGATAAAAAAGTCAAGGCATTGTAGGTTAGGTAAAAATTGATATTTTTAAATCCGAGTCTGAGACCAAACTTAGCACTCATGAAAATTTTATCTGTGCATTCACAGGTAATCTTTTGCAGTTTTTTATGAAATATATCCTTAAAAAAGAAAATAGCCTTTAAAAAGGCCCAAAGATTTCTTTTGTTTGATGATTGGGAATCCTGTAAATTTTTCAGCTTAAATGGTTGCTGTTAAATAATAAAAAAAGTTTCAAATGAACACACATGTCTACTAATATCTGTTTTATTTCAATAGAATATTAGATAGAAATCAAGGATGTGCCTCCTCCAAGTAAAATTGTGATTTCTCTTTCACTTCTTTTTGTATTTTACAGCTTAGGGTTTTCAAATTAGCGAAGTCATGGCCGACATTAAATCTTCTAATCTCTATCATGGGCAAAACAATGGGTGCTTTAGGGAACCTGACATTTGTATTGGGGATTATCATCTTTATTTTTGCTGTCATGGGAATGCAGTTGTTTGGAAAGAACTACGATGAAAAGAAACATTTGTAAGTATCGACTGGATTTTAAAAATTTTGTATCACCAACTAAAATTGATTTTTGTTTCCCAAATCTCATCATTTTATTAACTCTGTGGTGCTTGTGTCGTATAACTAAACTGCTGGTACTGTCCAACATTTGAATGTGTTGATTGCATAGATTTGTAGATTTAGTGAAGGGGTAAAGCTCGTTCAATTTGGAATCAGGGACAAATCTTTTTTTTTGCAAAACAGGCCATAGATTGTTCAATGCGTCTGAGTATGGATGTTCATATTGAAGCTCTGAAAGTACGAATGACAGAACCAACAAATTGACGAAAGTGAGATATTTGGCATTACAATGTTATTAATGTGAAGAAAATAGTCTAAATGTGTTTAAAACGGGTACTCCAGAGATGGTAGCACGCTAACCTTTCCTTGCCTTTTCTCAACCTAACCTTTTCTTGCATCATGTAAACTTGCCACAGCAAAAACACTTGTAAATTAGTAACATAAATTCTTAAAAAATGGTACCAATAAAGTCTCTTCAACCAAATGTTTGTTGCTCAAATACAAAATGGATCGGCCAAAACACGAAATGTGCTGATTAAGTATGAAACAGACGTTGAAGATCTTGTCAAAAGTAAATATTTTTTTAATAAGACTTTTTAGAGACAATCTAGTAACCACAGATTCCGATGTTTTTCTTTCATGGCTGCGACTACTTCGCGCGAAAACGTCGAAATTGGCGTCCATTGAAAAGTTTTATCTGATAAAAACAAATCCAAAGCAGAGGCATGGGTAAATTAGCCATCGTGTAGCAAAAAATGACTTTCAAGCTAGAAACCTTAATGCATGGTAGTTTTTTAGCTACTTCAGTCTAGAAACCATTGTAAATAACTGAAACCTATTTGAATTATTTCCTGTCTCACCGTCATCTGACCGTGGTTCAAATTTTTGATGCGTCTTCGGCATTTCCTCAACATTAATCCATTAAAGTCGCCAATAGCCTGTTGTGTTGCTTCAATGTGACGTTAATTCAACTACCTACCTTCCTGTACTATAGTTTTGGATTGGCTGAGGTTGAATGAGTATTTCATCAGAGGGGGATAATTATGTTATTTCGAATGTATGTTAAAAATAGGAAATATTTTTGTAATTGGACTTGTTAATCACATATGATATATCTGTTTGATATGACAAAGATAAAATAATATTTTTTTATGATGCTCTTTGGACAATAGCTTTTATTAATGCAGCTGACATTCTTAGTGTAATATATGTTCTATTTTCATCTACAGATTTCCAAAAGGTGAAGTTCCAAATTGGAATTTTAAAGACTTTATGCATTCTTTTATGATTGTGTTTCGCGTTCTTTGTGGTGAATGGATAGAATCTATGTGGGATTGCCTGCTCGTTAGTGGTTGGACATGTATCCCATTCTTTCTTTCAACTGTGGTAATCGGCAACCTAGTGGTATGTATAATTCCTTGAGATTCTTTTCGTGACAAACGTGCATTTCTAAAAACAGTGTTCGCAAATCTTATAAGTATTATATTTAAATTGGAGTACTTAAAAAAATTCTAGAAATTTATCATTCATAAATATTTTGTAAGCTTTTACTGATGTACACATATAGGATATAGTATAAATTGCTGTACTGTATGGTATGTTTTTTTTTCTATCTGCTTGCTAAAGCTAAAGCTGAAAAGCTGCTTTCTGTTTTAATGTTTTCGTTTAATTAATAACATTAATGTAAAATTTGTAAAATAAGTAATGATTATCTGACATTAAGCCATACTATACACAATTGGTGCCCCCAATTCTTTTTATCATCAAGGTAAATAACGTAAAAGCCTAATCTCAACCCTAACAATTAAAAATAATATTAATCAAAATCAGGCATTCCAATTTTAATTAAATATTGCTTACGAATCTGAAAGATAGAAGTCTGAATGAAGGTGAAGAGAAAAATGCTTCCCTGATTTATTTAAGTGATTCATTACTGTGATTCCGGTCACAAAGAGAAAAAATCTTTCTTGTGGCAAAACATTTTGGTGGCCTTTAGGCGATGGTACCATATACTTTGATAAACAGTAACGCGTTTCTGACACCTGGACATTTTTTGTATATCATCGCATATCGATGAAATGGTATCTGTTTCCAGGCAGTGAAGGTTCTCTTTTTCTGTTCCATGCTGCCACTTGCCAATATGATGTTTTCAAATTCTGTTCCTTATTTTTCAGGTGCTGAATCTGTTCCTTGCCTTGTTACTGTCCTCCTTTGGTGCCTCTAATTTATCTCAAGCTCCCTCAGATACAGCAGATACGAAAAAACTTCAGGAAGCTATCGATCGTTTTTCTAGGGGCTTTAATTGTGTTAAAAATTTTGTACTTCGTATTTTAAAGGTAATGTTCAATCCATCACAGTATGTTGCTGTAGAATCAGTGACTCTAGGTCACAAAATGTTTCCTTATCAGTGTTTTTGAGGTGCTCTATTCCTTTTTACTACTTGAGTTTAGGAAAAGTAACTGAAAAATTTCCTCCAATTTCAGCCTGGATAATAGTATAAGAAAGAGTTATCATTGTTCAAGTAAGGTTGCATAGGAAGGAAAAACATTACCTTAAACTGGCGATTCTTACATGTTTATATATTTTGTTTATCCTGTTTTCTTTATTAGCAAAATATTTTAAACATACGTGGCAAATTTATTTTCAATTGCTACCTATGCTCAAGACTTCAGTGAAAGCTGGACACCCCCTCCCCTGACCCGAAATAAATCTCGAATTTAGTTTAATCGAAGTATTAGGCTGCCATGGCCGTTAAAAGGCAACTTTTTGCTGCTATTTTTCAACCTCGACGACTAGCGGTATCATATCAAGCAAAATAGTCTCAGAAACTATTTTCGAAAATTTGGCGACTTTTCGAGAATTTTGGCGATTTTTCGAGAATTTTGGTGATTTTTTTCTTGAAATTCACCAAACGTCAAGTAAAATTTAGTTCTATTTAGAAAATATTTTCTGAAGATGTGCCAACTCTAGGCAATGAATGAAATGTTAATAAATTTTTAATAATATTAGTTTACAATTGAAATAATTTAGATGTAAAGTAATATCTGACTCTGTACATACAATTATCGATTTATGGTAACAACTGCAACAGTTCAAAGATTTTACTGATTTACTTCTATATAACACAATTGATGAAAGGTCGGACTCTCATTACAGCATTTCCTTGCATCTTTCCCTTTGGGATTGATCCTAGAGCATTGCCAAAAGCCTGTTGTGTTCCTCTAGTGCGTCATAAATTATCTTACCTACTTATAGATGAGATCTATATACACGCCTACTATTTAATCTTCAGTAAAACTGTCTGTTAACCATGAGAATTGCTCAGGACGCTAAATCTAGGTCATGGCGATTGCTTTAGAACAGGGCTCGTTCATTTTGGGTCGGGGTGATTGGTAGATATCCTAATTTTATTTTATTTTTATAAATGTTGGTAATGGATAAAGATAGTTTACTAGTAAGGTCTCAGCCCCCAATGAAAAATGGGATAAGGCCCATTACTAAGGTAACAGACAAGTGCAGACTGTCAGAAACATTTCGTATGGCAGATTTTCTATAAATTTACTTGTTAATGTATCAAAAAAATTTAATTTATAAATCTTGCGTTTTCTTTTATTACAAATTTCTTATTTGAAATAGTGATTGAGAATTTTTCAACTAGTTTTTCCAGGTAAAACCTAGATGAGTATTTGAAGCAGGTTGCATTTTTTTTTTGCAGTCTATCCGGGCCAAACAAACGAATCAAATAGCTGATCAGGCTACAGAAATGAGGGATGATCTAGGAGATGATACCATCGCAGGTGAGTTTGTAGCTGATGGGCAACTTCCCATGATGGAAAAATTTTCGAAACACGTTACAGATCTAGAAGTAGTTATAGGAGATGAAATGGAAATTTCTGTACAGGGTATGTATTCTTCACATTTTTTTCTAAAAAACTTTCAACGCTTTTGATGTACATTACAAACTATCTTAAAAGCAATAAAATAGCTTTTTGTCAAACAAGACTGTCTAAAAACAACTGGGCTCTGGACTAATTATATTCTTTTTATAACGGTTTTCAACTTTTTTGCTTGGAAACTTTTGTTACCCATTTTCATAAATTGCAACCCTAATATTGTTACTTGAACTTAAAGTTTTTATTTATAACTAGGATAGAAACAATCAGTGCTATGAGTATAAAAACTCTGCAATGAAAAGAGGTAAAATGTATATGTATTTTTCCAAAAATAATCGAAAGTTGCTTTAAACACGTTTATTTTATGAAACTAAATTTACTTTTCAATATTATTTTTAGTACTTTTTATTTTGTGATAGGGTTTTAGTCTTTTAAGTAATGTAAGATAGATGAAAACAGATATGATGTCCTGTACACATAGTTTACTAAAATATTGTTTTTGTATATTCGGATTTAAAAAGATAAAGGGAATAAAAGAAATTTAATTGAAATTGGAACCATTACATTCCTCATTAATTCATTTATCAAATCTAAAACGAGATGTGCATGTATAATTTGGAACCCGTTATACAATAATTGCTCTAATACTATTGAAAAGATTCAAAATAAAATTATATATCTTCACCTGAAAATATTCCTTCGGTGTTATGTATTATCGGCTAGGTATGAAACATCATAGAAACTTCTTTGTTTTTGCTTTCAACAAAGATTCCTAAATAACAATAGATATTAATTTTCCACCAAGGTATTATACCAAATAGAGCTCTGTATAAAACACATTTATATTGTTCAAATATATGCTTATTAATTAATATGACACTATTATCTATTATGCTTGATAATTTTTATTTCCCATTTGTTGGATAATTTTAAAATACGTATTTTCACTTACAAATATTAGTTTCCAAATATTTTTTATTAATGGCTTTATATAATTGCTTTTGAATAATTTTGGTTTTCATAATGTTTCTCATGCTATTTTATAATTTGTTACTTTAATTCATTATAACAACTTTTTGAACTTCTGATTACTATTCTGATGAATGTGCAATTTAGCTTGCCTTGTATTACTTTAGCATAACTTATCTCTTGCTCTTTTTGCCTTAATTTAGGAAACGGACAGGCTGTTCAAATGAAGGACTCCAATAACTCAATGCGACCAACTATGAACTGCGTCCCATTGGGCACAAAAATTGAAAAGCCACCTCTCAAGTTAAATAAAGAAAAGGTTTGGAACATGTTTACCCTTACAACAGCAATTCTTTGAGTGGTGTACATCCATATGACCTCAGAAACACTGATAAAAAATTAATCTTAAAATTATTGAATGAAAAATTAATCCATAAAACCTGAAGCAAATTCCACAATCTTTTAAACTTAACTCTGAGAGATATGTTGGTTTCTACTTAACCCTCCAAGCGGTTTCAATGAGGTATCTCGTCCATCAATATCTCACCAGTTGTGATAATGACGAGATATCTCGTCACTATCGACGATTGTCTAAAAGACAAGGTAGAGCTCGGCCTTTATGCCATAATTAATTGTCAGCAGTTGATCCCATCAAAAATGAATAGTGGAAACATTAATACATAAACAAAAGGACTAGATGTTAAAATATCTAGTCTGTCCAACCACCACTCAGAAAGCTTTCACCCTCTGAGAAGACTGGATGGTTAGGATGTTACAAAAATTTATATTCTTTGTCAGTGACGGATCAAGTCAAGTGGGGGCCACAATCGGTAAAATTTTCGGGGCCCTCAAACTCAAGTTAGAAAAAAAATTTCAAGAAAACTCTCATTAAGTGAAAACAAAAAAGAAAAGTAATCACAAATTTCATACCATAACACATTAAATACATTTATTAAAAAATAATTTATTTTACATGAATTTTTGTTTTGTTTTATTCCTTGCAAATGCGTCAATTATTTCGGCAGTGTCAATTCGACTTAAAATATCTTCCTCTATATACAATATGACCAGATTAATTTGTCTTTCTTCTTCCATAGTACTCCTTAAATAGTTTTTTACACGCTTTTAAACAGAAATAGATTTTTATCCTGACACATTAGACGATGGAATTGTAGAAAAAAAATTTCAATAATATTTCAACTTTCGGAAATGTGCAAGACATTTCTTTGGCGGCTCGATAGATGTCTGGTGTGGTTTTTAAGTTGTTCTTGTTTTAGAAATATTAAAAACTGGTCAAATTCATCTTCAAAAGTACAAACATCAATGTCATTTTTGTAAAAATCCTTCAACTTTTTTACTGTGTACTCTTTTCTTCTATTGATGAATCCCAATCAAAAAATATTTGAAGAGGCTCCACAACAACTTCATTCGTCTGAGTTCTTCGAGACAATTCTGTCTTGGTGTTATCACATATTATGACATAAAATTAATTGACTGTGAAATTTTCTCTTACTGTAAATTCATGTCCGACTTCTTTGTTTTCATCAAAAAACTTTTTTCTCTTTTGTTGTCTGCGAATTTGTCCATCTTCTACATTAAATGATTGCCCTGATAAATCAGTTGCCTCTTTTAAAACTTTGTTAAATTCTTCTGTGAAATTATTGATAAAATTTTGTAATGATTTCTGTAGAATAGATCCTTTTAATAATTTGCATTCCACTGATTGCAGTCATTTCCTACTAGCATTTATCTCTTGTAAAATAGTATTCCAAATAACTGTCATTAGAGCGATTTCATATTTGTCCATTTTCTTCAGAAGTAAAGTTATCACCTCCACTATGGTAACTTTTTTTCTTCTGAATTGAAAATTTCAGTTTTAAGTCTCTTTTACCAAGTGAAACCTTTTTTTATAGCTAATACAACATCTGCATTGCTGATCATCTTGTATTAGAAACTCTTTCCTCTGCCCTTAAAGACGCTGTCACAACTTTCCTCGAACCCTAATAAAAATACATTTTAAGACCTTGGGGCCCTTTAGTATTCCTGGGCCCTACGCTACCGCTTAATCCGCCACTGTTCTTGGTGATAACATTAACTTTTCCCAAATGGACTTACATCAGGCATGGTCGATTCCACCAATTAAGTTATCGCAGTAAGATCTTTAATTAAGGTCCCTAACAATTAAATGTCTACTGAATACTAGTAAGATTAAACAATCATTTCTCACATGCACAGAAATAGTTTCCATCTCTTGAATATTGAAAGTTGTTGGAATATATGCCGCTTTTGTTTTAAAAAAGTCTTGCTACAATCCTGGAATTGCTGCATTTTAGCAGCATAAAATATATTACTTCTAGGTCAGAGATAATGAGTTGAGAGTATTTATTGTTCAAACGTTTTTCTATCCATTCAAATATTATCCACTCAAACGTTTTATACATTTTTTTACTTTTCAGGAAAACGAGATAACTGGAAATAAAATTCACCCTGGGAATGGAGAAGAGAACAATAAATCGGACGTAGTGGAGAAAGGCTTAGTTGTTGCGAAAATTCCTAAAGAATCCAGTGACTTGTCTCTCGATGGCGGGGAAGAGAAAAAGGACAGCAGTAAGGAGGACACCTTATGCATAGGTGGGCCTTTTGTATCATCGATAGTGATACTACTTTGATGCATATAAATACCTGTCAAACTGTTTAACCACTCAGACATGATATTGCTGAGTTTATATGTGATATAATTATTATGGAGACATCCAATAAAATGAATGTAAAGAGTGTTGATTGGCAGTTTAGTCACTTTTCGATCTTAAAATAAAATTATGTTAAAATCCTTTAATATGAAAGTAAATATGATAGAATACTTTTGAACTAAGTTTAATTTTGTTTATGCTTTAAAGAAACCTTAATCTTTCTAACCAATTCAATTTAAGACAACTGCTTGAAATCTCTTTTGAACTTCCAATATACTAATGATATATATGCACCTCTAATGGTCTCACACAATTGTCAATGTATATACTAGTGGTAGCATCTATCAAATACAGTCATTGCTAAATTCTGGAGGGGTGGTGATTATAGCCACCACTACAAAAATTAACTTACAGTATAGTAGCATCCCATCTCTACCATGTACAACCTTTTTGCTAGACAAAGTAGCTCTGTCTTTTACACGTCTTCCACAGGGCCAATTACTCTGAATAGGCCCCATCATGAATGGGTTTGGGATAAGGTGCATTTATTTATAAACAATTGTATTTACCGTAAAAAGTACAAAAATCCGTAATCCTCCGGTCCTCGGCCATTCCAAATTTCGGACTTTAACAGATTTCGGATTATTTCCATTTTTTGTAAAAAAAAAAACCTTATTCTTACCCCCCACCCCCGCGCGAATTTTGCGTTTGCAATAGTTAAATAGCAGATATATAAATAGGAATGATTTTTTTAAAAGAATAAAAACCTGTTTAATACAATGCAACAAATTTTACTTGCAAATCTTCTAATTTTTCTGCGTGGTATTTACTCTGAACAGGTCCGTTATTTTGCGTTGTTTCATCAATTAGGTCCAGATTTAACTTCTTTGTTAAAAATTGTCGAAATTGTGTAAAAAAAAAGTGAGAAAAAAAAACGCTGGTTAGCAAAACATCCGCTTTTTTAGACAATTCCGAATTTGGGACATTGTACTGTATTAATTAATGTCATCCAAAGCTGTCCCTGACCTTTCTTTAACTATTTCATTCTCAGTTCGCATTAGTAATACTGCATTCTTGTATTCAGGTGAATTTGATCCTCATGGAGAAGGGGAGGACAAGATTCAGGGTGACATGGACATGGACATTGACAAGATCCAAATGGCTGAGTCTGCTGACCACATAGAGCCAGAGTACCCTGCAGACTGTTGTCCTGATTGCTGTTACGTTCGATTTCCCTTATGTTTAGGAGACGACTCCCTTGCATGGACGCGCTGGAAGGAAGCTAGGAGGAGAAGCTTTTTTATAGTTGAACATAAATATTTTGAAACCATTATCATTACTATGATCCTCATCAGTAGTTTAGCCCTGGTAGGTATTAATCATGCTATTCCTTGATTTGGGAGATGACTATATCACTTCGATCAAAATTTCACTGAAGAGTTTTGGGTATGGAATGGAAAATATCTTTATATATATATATAATTGTATCACCACTGTTAAAGTATTCCATCCCTTAACACTGATGGTTGTTCCATGTACATAGGCATGGCTTCCAGCAGGTATACTAAAGTTAAGGACTCTGTCATGAGCAGCACTTGGGAGGGTGACCACCTGAGCTGCTGCATGTTGGTTGGTGTCTTAACTCTAATTAAAATTTCTCACAACTGATTTTTAAGTCCCTGTAAATTTTACGTCCCCTTTTTATGCAGTGTCATTTAAGATTTTTCTCACGTTCAGGGGGAAGGTAAGCTGCAGGCACTCTGTAAGTGATATGTCTTTTCCTATATACTTTATTCGTTTTAAGTTTTTTGTAATGATTATTGACCCTCTGAGTGTTGTTACTGCTTTGTAAACTGCAATCTTCGATGCATTACTTCTAACCAGTTTTGACCTTTGGTTAGGATTATATTAGATTAGAATTTTAGGATTATTTTAACTAATAAATGTGATAATTTACTTGTGTGTTGTGAGGAAAAAGCAATGCTTCACTACTCAAAAATCCTGTGATACTCAGAGGGTTAAGAGTCATGAACATGGTGTAAATTTTTCAGTATTAAATAACCTTCCTGTCCTTCATTATAGTATGTTCCCCTTCTCCTTAAAATAAAATAATATGTTTAGCTTTGCAAATATTCTATGAGGCATCAAGGATGAGAGAAATGATTGGTACATTTAAATTTGTGTGAACTTTATACTGTTTTGATTGCTAATATAATTTTATAGATAGGAATACATTTCATAGATTTGCAATATCTATATAAACCACCGGATTTGTTTCTACTCAAAGGAATTGGGCTGTTTTTATTATCTTTCCAATCTTCTTGAATGAATATTCAGTATACTGTGTGAACGCACAGTTGTAACGAATAGTGTTGAACAGTTAGTCATAGACACCATTTGTCAAATAAATTCCAAATCTGACAATCCTGTTCTTTTTTACTCAGCATGTTAATGACATTTGGATAGCTTAAGGCCTTAAAATGCTGTTTATAGCTCATCTACAGATGAGTTTTTGTTAAAAACGTGTTTAGTAACTAATATACACACACACAGTATAGAATGGTCATTAGTGATGCAACTTAAAACAATTTTCCGTGCATGTCTAATTTCAACATACTGGGCAAAAAATAGTGTGATTTGTAGCACATAATATTTTGTGTACTTCCTCTACACAGCATGTTTGGGAGGTGGTCTTTTTCTGAGGGATATAGGCCGTAAATAATTTAAGTTCTTATCCCTTGTATTAACTAAAACGTTAAATTATTGTGCCCAAATCTAGTTGGTCTCAGTGATAAGTTTATTCAAAAACACTAGCAATGAATGTGTTAACAGTTAATGTCTCTGAAGTTAATGCATTGTTGGTGTGGTGCAGTATTCGGCAATAATGTACTGTTGAACACAAACTTTTCTCAACTTAAGTTCTATCATTTGCAATGCTTGTAAAATGTTTTATGAAATTAATATATTCATATTTTACATTGGTTTTTCAAGGCTGCTGAAGATGTTAATCTTTGTTCGAGACCCTTGCTGAAAGAAATGTTGCAGTACATGGACAAAGTTTTTACTGTTCTTTTTCTTTTTGAGATGTTGCTCAAGTGGCTGGCATTTGGCTTTAAAAAATATTTTACGAATGCTTGGTGCTGGCTAGACTTTGTCATTGTTTTGGTATGTAACCGGTTACAATACTTTACTAAAGAGTGCATGAAGTGCTCATGTCTTTTACAATGCAGTAGTTACATGTTGTACATTCTTTCTTATTTCACCATGTACTACAAGTGTAATTTTGACAGTCTCAATAATTTCACTGCTGCTTCTTCACTCTATGGTGCTTATCACTTTTGAGCACTTGCAGTTTTCTAAATTACAGGGAGTCTGTTTTAGTACCTGATTTACCAATTTGAAAGCTTCAATACTGAAATTTAAAAATAAGTATACATCTAATTGAGCACTACTACTGTCAGTTTCTTGATAAAAGTGACCAAGTCTACTCTTCTCAGAAAAAGAAATATTTTACCAATCGATTTTCAAAGAATGAAGTTCAGCCTAGTTTAATGTCCAAGTCCCTACTTATGAATGTTTTTATCCAACGATTTTTAATTTGGACTTGGTCACTTACAAAGAAACTACCATCATGCTCAGTGTTAATAAATGTAAATTTTTTTGTTATTTAAAATACATTGATATTCCTTTTGTAATGTAGTGGTAATAATTTGTTGTGAAAAGCAATAATTTATGGTTTCAGTTTGAGTATTTGTTTCATTATTTTGTGTTGAAAAGAAATGGGTTTAATTTCTTTACATTCAAATATCCTTAATTACTTGTGAGTTCAATAATTTCCCATTATGTTTTATATTTATGGTCTTTGTAACCATACCTTAATAAATGACATCGTATTGTTTTTTTAAATACATTATTGATTACAGAACTTAAACTAGAGTTTACATTTTTCACTATAAACTGCCCTTTGACTTTTTCCTATTCTGTTGCTTGGGCAACAAAATGGTAGGCTTATGATTGAAAATCCATTTTTAAGGTGCTTTGGTCAAGGACATTTTTACAATAAATTATATTTCTAAAGAAGGATCAGTTAACTGTTTTGTGCTGTTATATGAACTCAATGACATTTCATAATTGTTATTGTTTAATTATGATCATCAAAATATCATACAGCAGTTAATTTTTGTTTACAAAAATGTTCATCATGATATGGTATTCTACATTTTTAATAGTTATTTGTTTTATTAAGCAGTTAATTCGATCTGCTGTCTCGTGTTTTACTCATTAGCTAATCAGTCTGACTATACTTGAATAGCTTTCAGGAACATACTTTAAATTTAAAAATACATGTTTTTAAAAAATAAAGAAATAATGTCATACATTCCCACTTATTAGGGTATTGCATAAATCGTTCCAAAATTTAATTACTCTTATTTTATTGAAAAAAATATGGATAGATAAACTAGTTGACACTCATTATGTGTTATAGTATTAGCTAAAAAATTTCAAATTAAAGTGCATTAATAAGAAATAAATATAAACTGGAAAGAACTTCAAAAGTTACATCAATAAATTTAAGGTCTCATTGTTAATCTGGCAAAATTACATGCCTTTAACGATATACATATAATATACCTTCTATTATTAAATAAAAAGTTTTTTTAATTGCACATTATAAGAATCACATGCTTCTCTGAATTCTTAGGCATAAAATTAGACTTGAAAAATGTTTACTTATTCTAAGATTTATATATATGAAAGTTATATTTTAACTTATGCTTTCTTTTCAGGAAATTGTATTAATAAAACATTAATTTTTCTACCTTTAATGCTATAACTTTAATGATTAATGAATATTTGCTTGTAAATTCAAATCTTTAAATTTAAATCCTTTTCATATGTTTGGAAATATTTTCACCTAAAGGTAAATAAGTTAATGCTACTGCAATATCTCAAAAAACAACACACAAATATTGCTGCTCTTTCATGCTTAAATAAAACTGACTTATGTTCAAAAATCATATTTAAACATGTTTCATCTTGTTCACTAATTGCCATAAATTATATATATTGATGTGTCACTTTTATAGGTGCCAGCTTTATAGAGGGAAATGATTTGATCCCCTTCCTTAAAATTGTCAAGACCTTGAAATCCATTTTCTTAAAAACCTTCAAAATCTAGATTTCCTGTGTGAAAATGGTTCATTTCCCCCCCCCCCCCCCACCCCCACACACACATACCAAAAAAAATACATCCTTTGTACTAGGGCCTTTTGTTGCTCATAAGATAAGTGTAACTAATTTAAAGTATGATCACAAATACAAATTAACTATCGAAGTAATACCAAGCATGTTTATTTCAAAATATAAAAATAAATAGGACTCAGAAAATCAGTGGAGTTTTATAGATAGGCAAACATAATCATGTTCTGCACTGAGAAAATTAAGGTGTGCTCTTAAAGACAAATGACTACTAATGGTAAATATTTTGAGGTAGGTCCAAAAATAGATTTCGAGCGTGCCCCGACCTAAATTTTTATTCTATGGACCAAATATACATCATTGCTAAAGAATGCCTATTAGTGTGTTATTTTTCAACATTGTTTCCCCTGACATTAATACGTTTGGTAACGCATAGTAACATTTGCGTTAATCATAAATTTTATTGGAGAGATTGTAAAACTAATAATTTTCATATTAAGCTTTCTTGTTAATTAATAGTTGATTAATACGTAGTTAATTTAACGTAGTGATGCTACAACGGGTTATTGATGGCGTTTCGGGATATATCATAAAGGGAAAGATTCCAGGACAAACCTCGTCATTTTGAACCACTGTCAGACGACGAGGTCAACACCTGAGCAGGCACACCACTTTCCAAGCATCCACACCACGCCAAAGTGAGGACATTTGAGGCCACGACGAATCTAACGCGCTCCTGCGTACATGCCGATCTTTGGTTGGACCTAGTTTCGAACTCGCAACCCTCCACTTGCTAATCCCTTATTCTTCCAATTCGGTTACCGGTTCTTGTTTTTATTAGTTGTTTTTAAATCATTAAAATAAAATTTACATTTCTATTTAAGTTTATTTTCTGAGGTGCCAGTATGTCTTCCATTCCTTAAACATTAGTAAATATGCCCCTCATTTTTAATAAAAAATCCAAGTGGTTTCGATAAGATGTCTCAACCGTCAAAATCTAACCAATTTTGCTAATGACGAGGTATTTCGTCATCAAGCTATTACCGATTTTTTCTCACCACCAAAAAAATTGGCAATATCTTGATATCTCGTCGTTAGCAAAATTGATCATGTCTTAATGGACGAGATATCTCGTCGAAACTACCCTGATAATTGATGCTGAGGTACATAGATGTCTTGGAATGGGCGGTAAGGGGACAAATCATTTGCTGAAAGTCGGCACCTATCACTGTTTTGTACTCTTGACGTACTTCTGACCAGTTGTGCCACCTTCTCTAGGTCTCCATGTTTAACCTGGCGGTGGGATTAGCTGGCTATGCCAACATTCCTGCCTTTAAAACTATGCGCACCCTTCGAGCGCTCCGCCCCTTGCGTGCAATGTCACGCCTGGAGGGCATGAGAGTAAGTAGCAGGATTCCGGTGGATTACCTCTGGATGTGGCTGTTATAAGTGCTTTCCCTTACACTTTAAACTATTATCTTACACTGATTCCGACTGTTCTTGGATAACATCATCTTGTCTGGTGACTTTGTGGTTCCTGCGATCAGGTGGGTGTTCCTTGACCCTTCTTGTGTGTCTAGACTGGGTATCTCGTCAAAACTGACCAGATCTGGATGGACGAGATATCTCGTCATGTCATTAGACGAGAATTGGCCATATCGTGATGTATGAGGTATCACGACGTTAGAACTGGCCAGATCTTGATGGACTAGATATCTCGTCATTAGAATAAAACTGATCAAATCTTGATCTCGTCATAAGAAAATCGGCAATATCTTGATGACGAAATATTTCATCAATAGCAAAATTGATCGGATCTCGATGGACGAGTTGTGTGTCTCGTCGAAACCTCTTGGAGGATAGGACTTATAGTTTAAAGTAAATGTTTAAAAGTGCTGATGTATAAAATGGGTGGTCTAACATAAATTTACTAGCAAGACCAGTCCTGTGTCCCATAAGTAGAGGATGATATATGGACATTTAGGTAAATGTTGAAAAGGACTAATGTCTGAAGGTCTCAAGATAGAAATTTAATGGATAGACCAGTCGGGTGTTAGATGACGAAGTGTGGACATTTAGGTACTAGTCGAAAAATCTAATACCTGAAATTGATGGTCTCATGATAGAAGTTTACTAGACCAGGTGGGTATAGGTAGAGAGGATGAGATATGCGTATCTCAAGATAGAAATTTGTTAGGAAGACCAGCCAGAATTGAGCAGTCTGTTGTGAGAGCAAAAATGGATGTGAATCACTGGTTCTATAAGGAATAAGGGCTTATTATTTTTAACAATACTGATATACATACGAAAAGATAAAACCCTTTTGAACTGGTCTCTAGGGCATATTTGAAGTGAAAGACGGCCATATTACTTTAAACACGACAGTTTTGACGTGAATACATCCGTAAAATCAGACCATTACTAAGTGACCAGTACGAAGAGTTGAGCGTAACGAAAAAATGGGTATCGAGTTAAGTTTAAGAATTTCTATATTAACAACGCGAGCCAAACCAACCTCGTGTCATTCGATAGCGAGGCAACAATTTGTTATTAACCTTGAATTTGCGTTTCGCGTTAACTCGTCAGCTTTCGATAAACACACACTGTATTTTGTCTTTCTTTCATTTACTACACCCAAGTAGATACTATGCGTTAATGAAATGCATTCACATAAAACTGCATCCCTTCTCCAACGCAACCTATCCTATATTTTTCTGACAACATACTCACAGGCTCACCACAAAGTCACCTGAAATGGTGATTCAATTATCAATACATAAAATCTACATTATAAAATATTTTGTTTATGGTCTCCCAAGTCTTTTGTGTCATTTTTAAATAACAGCCACATCCAAAAACCCGGAGTCTCACTTTGTATAGATGTTGTGTGTCGTGACGTGATTGGAAAAGTGTTGTCCATATCCTACGAATCTGATGAGAAGAATGCTTCCATATCGTTGCGAAACTTTGTCGAAGCATTTTTCGTCTTTTTTCAAGCGGTGAGAGATAATAGGGCGAAGCCGTGGCGCTGCAGTGCTCCTGGTCCTTTGATTTTTCTTTTCTTGGCAAGTCTTGCCATCCAGTGACCCCCATGACTTGACCATTCACCCTGTTCTCCCGGCTAACACGATTCTTGTCCACCAGGTTTCAGTGGTTAATCTTGTAGCCGGGATGTTTGGTGCAGCAAACATCCAAGCCTTCAAGACGATGCGAACTCTTCGAGCTCTTCGGCCTTTAAGAGCCCTATCGCGCTTCCAGGGGATGAGGGTAAATATGTGTAGCTGTAGCTTTTTAGAATTTGCATGGCTTTTACAGCACGATCGTTGTTTCTTTTCCTTTACTTACTTTACACTCTGCTTGTTGCCGTGCACTTTTTCACTACTTTTATACTTACCTCTTTCTATGTACCTGTGAAGTGATTTTTGTTTTCTTTAGAATGTACTTTCTGCTGAGCAACTTCTGTGCTTTTATCTGCGATGCGTAAGTTTTGACGTTTCATCTTACATTCAACAATGGTTCGTAAACGCTGGGTAAGTGGGTTGTGGAATTTATCCCTCGCACTGGGGAACATGACGGGATATTGGCGATCCCGGTCCAGGATCAATGCAAGGACAAAACCTTGTAATTTTGTGCCACTGTCAGGTGGTGAGGCTAACACCTCAGCTAGCACCCTACTCTACGAACTTCCATACCAATGTGAGGACTTTTGAGGCGACGACATATTCAACATTGATTAGCCCCCACCTATACGACGGTCTTGTCTTTGGTTGGGTCGGGTTTCGAACTCCTGACCCTCCGGTTGATAATCCGCGATTGTGTCATCTGGTCTACCTTGTCCCCCATAACTCTGGGAACGGAAACACGTACAAATTTAAACGTATTTGTTTCATGTTTGAAATTGTTTACTTAAAATTGGGTAGTATTTTAATAGTAAATTAGTTGAAGATTTCTGTGTAGGAATGGGCTATCCACAAATCTCTTTGTGGAAACGGAGGAGTAGCCGTCTTATTGCTCCTAGCCAGCGTTTAAGGCATGTGCTACCATCTAACTTACCCTCGAAGGAGTGTTCCACAGTTCACATTCTTCGATTTTACGAAATGTGGGTTAGCCCTCTGTTGCCATAAGCCGTTCAATTGTTTCTTGCCAGCGTTTCCGAACCATTGTACAGCGAATATACACAAGAACATTCATCATTTTCATCCTGTGTGAAAGAGTAAATGTTTGAACTGCAGCCCATCATAAAACATTTCCCCCCTAAATTTTAACGAGTTACCTACTACCTCCGGAGGAACATCTGTGTTACTACATATTTCGTATTTGAGGTTGCACAAAACACGATGAATTCATTTGCCCGATACGTTATGTTAGTAATAAAAATTCGTAGTACCGGAAGCTACTTTGTGGTCATCATTTCCAATATCCTGTACCTACTAATTATTTAACTTACGGAAACCCAAAACTGTTCTCTCTCTAATGTGCTTGAACTTGGGTCATTTATCATGAAAGAAGGTCTCGGCACTCTTTTAGCAGGGTTGGTTTCCACCACTGGTTTCCAACTTTTTACCTAAACGGACTAGTTTACTCCTGTCCTGTCCACTTTCTTTTGTTAATAGTCGCCCTAAAATATGAGATCAATACAGAAAAACAACCCATGTGGAAAACCAACTTATCATTACCGAGAAGAATATGAAAGACCTCGTGAAGATCAAGAACTCTATTGTTGGTTATGAAACCTTTTACAGTCAGATTTTCAATTGACCTGCAGCAAAATGTTGCCCAGATGTTCCTGTAGGATTCTAATTACAAACAGGAATATTTCTAATATTTCGTTGATCAGAAAATCTTTACGTAGTTTACTGTATTCTTTTACAGAATATCTGCTTCTTCTCTAATACTTGTATTACCTTTGGAATAAAGTGGTACTAAAAGGTACGATTTATTTTTATCATTCAGAATGCAATATTTCAAAAGAAAACAGAAAGGTTAACTTGCATACTGCAAAAGGACAAGTCTACAATTTTAAAATTTAGTTCCTGGTGATGATATTTAGCTGCTATAATTTTTTAAACCACATGAAGATTTAATTTTAAAATTTTTTATATATTAATGCAGGAACTATAAGGATGAAGTACATTTCATTTCCAGATTTCATTAATTCAATTCAGGAGTACATGTGTACTGTAGCAAACTTTAACAGGGAACATTTAAAACTTAATGGTCTACCCTAAACATTTTTAATCAAGCAAAGCCTGCTATATGAAGTAATATGCAACAATATGCTCTAACTGCATGATAAGTGAGAGTTTCCTAAAAACTATTCACTTATATAAAATAACCTTGCGCATCATAAAACCCAAACATTTAATACTTATACAAAAGCATCGAAAAAAATATGATGCTGAAACATGATGAACGCGATACTGAAAACATACACAATGTTAAAACCAATACTACCTGCATGCCCGAAATGCCTAAAAGTGAACATTTTGTTGCATTTGCCTGTATATATATGCTTACTTCCTCGTTTTTTTAATAAAAGAAATACCCATTAAAAATACCATTAAAATCAAATCCAAATTCTAAACCTAATTTAAATTTTTTAATCACAACAACTAACTCCAAAAGAAAGTAAAACGAACGTATCCTCTACGCGACAGAGAATCGTGAATGAAAAATAATTACATTCAATGAGGTTTGACAGAAGAAATATTTAATATTTAAGTATACCGTATCGAAATAACATTAGTCTCCGATGTAAAGTGTTTTTATATTTCATATACACTGAAGTGCCAAAAGTCATGAGACAACAATATGCAAATATACAGTGTGTATCGAAATGATAGGTCCACCAGTATTTTTCAAAGTTTCGACTCTTAATTGAGAATAATAATCACTTTTTTTGTAGAAATAATTATACAATAATCGTTATACCTATTTAGGAAGCAATTTGTTAAAATTAAATAATTCATTTTTATTTTATGTAAAGTTTTATTTTGAGACCGTTTCAAAAAGATAGGTCAGCCTTTATAAATATTTGCACCAAAACGTTTATTTCCAGAAAATATGCATAAATATCATAGTTCTGTCTTACTGCGGGATCATGCTGGCTGTTGTGGAGGTATTTAAACAAATTTGAACATCACGTTGTAATCAAACGAAATGGGTCGTCGTTGCAGTCTTTCGCTGGTTGAGGAGGGAAATTTGATGCATTTAAGAAGTATGGAAAATCGAATAGAGAAACAGCTAAACTTTTAAACAGATCGCATAATGTTGTAAACAAATTTTTGTGACCTATATGTACTTATGGCAATAAAAAATCATCTGGGTGGCCATCAAAAGTGACACCCCGACAAAGAAGGACTATCGTAAAGGAGTTAAAATCTAGAAATACGAACTTATCCACTTTGGCGAGACAACAAATCCCTCCGATATCAAAATCTGCGGTCCATAGAGTGGTAAAGAAGTTCGGCAATTTAGTTTACTGGAAGAGGAAAGCGGTTCCGAAATAAAGAAAACTCCACACGAAGAAAAGCGATGGAAATTCGCACAGGAAGTGACGAAGAAAAGAAGACTGGCATCGAGTGTTATTCAATAATGACAAAAAATCAACCTGTATGGTCCAGAGGGTTGGCAGTATTACTGGCACGATCTGCGTAACGATAGAGAGATATTCTCGAAGAGGCAAGCTGGTGGTGGTTCCGTTATGGTATGGGCCGGATTCGGTCGTGCAGGAAAAACTGATATAGCATTTGTAGACAATCGTTTGAATGCTGCAGGCTATCAATAGCTGCTTGAACAATATTTTCTTCCACAATCAGAGCACATTGGAGGCATGTTCTTCGTGTTACAATAGGACAATGCTCCTTTGTATACTGCAAAGTCCACTTTTGAATGGTTTTTGGATAATGGTGTACATATTATTGATTGGCCACCTTGCAGCCCCGACCTGAATCCGGTAGAAAACATGTGGGGCATGCTCGCAAGAGCAGTATATGCAGGCGGAAGGCAGTACAACTGTACTACAGACTTGAAAAAAGATATTTCCTCCGAATGAGCAAAAATCGAGACAAACTGTTTTTAAAAACTGGTAGAAACCATGCCAAATAGGATTTATGAGCTCATTTCGAAAAACGATGGAAAAATTTCTTATTAATTCAACATTAATTTGAGGTTTGGTTCAGTGGACCTATCTTTTTGAAACAGCTGTTTCACATATTTTTTTGTTTTTCTTACAATTCCTATATTTTTTACGTTATTAATAAATTATTTTTTCATTGTATGAACTAATGTAGTTTATAAATTAGTTCTTTGTACACAATAAAAAATGTTTTCCCAACTTAACTTTCGTTTTTACTGGTGGACCTATTATTTCGGTACGTACTGTACACACAGCAGTATCATCGTGGAAGAAATGTATAAATGGGCAGTGCACTGTCAGGGCTTTCATTTTTATTCAAGTGATTTGTGTGAAAAGTTTTCTGACGTGATTATTGACACACGACAAGAATAAACAGAATTTGAATACGGAATGCTAGTTGGAGCTATACGCATGAGGCATTCCATTTCGGAAATTGTTAGGGAATTCAACATTCCTCGATCCCCAGTGTCAAGAGTGTGCGAATAAAACATAATTTCAAGCATTACCTCCTACAATGGACAACGCAGTGGCAGACCGCGTCTACTTAATGACCGAGACCAGCGACGTGTGCGTAGAGTAGTCAGTGTTAACAAACAAACAACACTAAGTCAAATAACAGCTAAAATCAATGTGGAACGTACGACAGTGCAGCGAAATTTCGCGTTGATGGGATATGGCAGCAGAAGATCGACTCTAGTGCCCATACTAACAACACGTCATCGGCTGCAGCGCCTCTGCTGGGCTCATGAACATATCGGTTGGACCCTAGATGACAGGAAAAACGTTGCTTGTTAAGATGAGTCATGATTCCAGTTGTTTAAGAGCTGATGGGAGGGTACGAGTGTGGCGCAGACCCCACGAGGCCATGGACCCAAATTGTCAACAAAATCACAAGCTGGTGGTGGCTCCATAATGGTGTTGGCTGTTTTACATGGCATGGACTGGGTCCTCTGGTCAAACTGAATCAATAATTGACTGGAAATGTGTATGTTCAGCTACTTGGAAATCATTTGCAGCCATTCATGTTCCCAAACAACGATGGAATTTTCCAAGATGACAATGCGCCTTGTCACCGGGCCAAAATCGTTCGCTATTGGTTTGAGGAACATTCTAGACAATTCCAGCGAATGATTTGGTCACCTAGATCGCCTGACATGAATCCCATCGAACATATATGGGACATGAACGTTCATGCACAAAATCCTGCACCGGCAACACTTTCGCAATTATGGACGGCTGTAGAGGCAGCGTGGCTGAATATTTATTCCGATGAAATACTGAGTCAATGCCACGTCGAGTTGCTACACTTCGCCGTGAAAAAGGAGGTCCCACGCGATATTAGGTGGTATCCCATGACTTTTGGCACTTCAATGTCTATATATACCCCATATAAAAGTTACCTTTAAAATATCACATTAAAAGTATTTAACTTAATTCCATGATTAATTCTCTAAAAGCTGTTAAGAAATTTAGCGCTCAATAGTGCGCTTCACCCCTTAACCATTTTTGTTCTCTTGAATTATGAATCATTGTCAGTGACTTTTAGTTTTATAAGCTGACTTAGGCAGGCCACACATTGTTCCGATATCAGTCTGGCGGTACTAAATTGGCTGAAATACGCATGCACCGACATGTGTGTTTTGTCGTGTGCTGCTCTAGTGTGTGTGGCTTGCCTTACAACTATTTCAGAGTAATATTTGAAATACCGCAGTCCAAAATTTAATCTCAAAATTTGATTAGTTTATTAGCATCTCAACTCAGAACTTATTCTAAAAAGTTTCCTTGATTACACTGTATTGCCCTAGTTTAATTATTTCTACAAATACAGCTGAGACTTGACTTCAACGTAGTAATACAAGAAATAATATTTTGTATTTACTCTGAGGGTGATATAAATATGTAAAAATCCCTAACATATTGCTTTCTTTGCGCGTTTCTCAAAACCTCCCAAACTTTCTGCTGCAATTCAATGTGGGCTTGTATGTGCAAAGTATTTGGTGTGCAGATCATATTCTTTGCATTTGTGGAAAAATCACTTCATGCAATTTGTGAAAACCATCTTTGAAAGCATCCTGGGGCCTTAATTGAAAAACGTTATTAGAACATATTTGTGATGAACTTAAGCAGCACTGTAAAAACTGTCTTGACATTTATGATAGGCTGGGTTACTGTCTTGCCACACTCTAATACAATCTTATTTAATGTATACATTTGAGTCTAGTTGCCACATTAGTGTTACCTGCTTCTATTGTCTCAAGAAAATGCTACGAAATATAGAGAAGGGATACCTCCTCACATGGAATGAAAAAGTAAAATCAGTTCTTACTTTTTCATTATTTTAATGTTTTTTACATGTCCTAGTGGAGTTGACTTCGATTTTGTTCCTTAACAATTTGTTTAAGATGCATATTTCCAGTAGGAAAATTTGTTCGAATTGAAAGCGAAATTTTTCCGACTGATTATTTCACAGTTGGTGTTTTCAAAAAATAAAGGTCCAAAATTTTATACAATCCCTTAAGGAATAAGACTCGGTTTGAAAGATCCCCCCCCATTGAAAGATCTGATACTATACTTTACACCATTTTGTAGTGTGTACTAGTTTGTCTGAAGCTAAAAAATGTCTATGTCTGATTTTAAAAGACGAAGCTTAAACCATTTTTTTGAAAAGATATTTGCAATAGAAACATCGTAAAAATTAATAGAATTAAGGAATTAACATTTAAATTGAAATTTGTTTTCTCTTCACTTTCGACATAAAGGATTGACTTCAAGTTGATTTTTTCCTCAAGCTTAATATTCAACAAGCAATAAAATTCTAAACAAATATGAGAAAAATATCCCACTTTTGATTCTAGCGAACATTTAAATCTGGGTGTACGACGAAAACCGATTGATGAAAAAGTCATATCAACTGAAAAATCTGGGTTGGTAGTTGAATTTAAGTCGCAGAAGAAAAACATGGGCTATTAGCGACGGTTCGGGATCAATCTCGAATAGAAAGATCCGAGGACAACACTTCGTCATTTTGAACCACGGTCATATGACAATGTCAACTCTCTAAACTTTCACACCATGCCAATTTGAGGCCACGACAGATTTAAAGTGCAATGGCCCCAACGTACACGATGGTCTTTCGTTGGATCGAGTTTCGAATGTACAACTCCCTGTTTGCAATCTGCGACTCTTATAAACTCTACTATTGTGGCCGGAGCTGGTAAAACTACTGAAAAGTAATATGACGTCATATAAGAAAGGACTATCATCATGGAATGCATGGGACTAATTCCATAAATTTCTTAATCTTAACTTCCAAAGTTCGTTTAAATTATAATCCAAATTTACTTCCGTACTTCATATTGTTCAATGGTGTGATTTTTCCACAAGTGTTTTCATTTCTACTTTCTGCATGAAGTTTTTCTTGAGCGCACATGTCGATATGTATCTATGAACAAAGAAATCCCCTGGAATCGTATCTTATTTTTTTATTAAAACAGGCCATTTTATCGCATGTTTTAAAATGGCCCAGGTAGGTAGAATTTTTGTTCTTTTTCCTCCCGTACCCAGTAGGTTTCAAAATCTTTTGAAACACGCATCTCATGTTTACGATGCATGAATTAGATAGAGAAAAAGGAATTGAGAATTATACTGGCTGCCTTTTTAGTGGTGTATTGTGCTTCAATGTTTTATGTGTGAATCTATCCTTTTTCCCTTCACTCATAAGTTACAAAAGTTGTGTATCATAGGTCTACTTATCTCCTATAGCAAAAACAATTACCGTAGAATGACTAACCAAAGCCAAACAAACCAAGAGTTGTATTCATAATTTAAAGCTTTTATACCTCAATAGAAATTGCTTTCGGATTCATTCGAACTTGATTTTACAATTATTACTGTATAAAATATCTTTAAAAATGGTGGGAATGATTTTTTTTTATTCGACGAACAGGGATTCCTTGTGTAATCCTTTTCGCAATCAATTTTCAAATTCTAGACGAAGGGTGAAATTATCTGGAATGTGTATGTTTTCGCTTATCCGATTGAAAAACAACTGGACATCATGGATATTCAGTAAGTTAGTAAGTAAAATTTTTACATCATGTGATACTTTACTCGAAATCGTTTAAGTTACCATTTCTTATATATATGTACCATCAAATAAAGTGTCTGGAATTATCTCCATAAAAGAACTCGGATAAGCGTGGCTAGATTGGAATTCATACTGACATGATAAATGAAAGTTCTATGTACAGTATTAAGAGAAGTTTTAACACATGAACTTCCAATTGATGTATTTACTCGCGATTATTATAATCCTAACTTTTGGTAATTAATGGGTACAGCAGGCGTTGTTCTTTAGCATCCTCGTGTCTCCTCTAATATATCTTTTCATGGAGACTGTCCAGTTGCATTGACTTGTTTGTCAACATCCTTCGTCAGACGAGGTACAGCTAATCTCTGAACAGCTCATGCGCGATTTTTCTATTATTCTATTCTGAACTTTGAACGGAGCTAACTCGCCACCGTGTTTCTGTAGCTTTCCTTTTCTCTAATCTCGAATCGTGATTGTATATCCCTCCTATAGATCATTAAATTTATTTATATGTTAGTCCTGTATTTATTTTGATGGTACCGAAATGGACTACAGTGGTAACCCGGACGTGATCTGAACATTCAACCTAAAGTTGAAACTTTTTCAAACTATTCTTATTTAAACCTTGATTTGCTTTAACATTTCACCCTTTCTTGGTGTTTCCAACTTAAGATTTCACCTTACACATACTCATAACTAAACTAAAAACCTATGCTTCTGCCTCACTTCGAGAAGCAACTTGGTTTCCTCTGATTTGAATACACCCAAACCTGACCTACTGAATCTTCCATCCTATATCCCTTTGTGTGTGTCGGTATTTGCTCAAACCTTGTCTTTCATTCATCTCTACAGAAGGCAGCCAGTATTAGAGTGAAGAGTAGTCATAGAAAAGCACTGCAGAAAGAGAAGCTTAGTTTTAGCAATCATTACAATTATCTTTCACCAAATTTTTATTCGTCTTAGATATTATCTAGTTGTTTAATTGTTTTATCTCTCATTTGCATGATGTTGCTTTCGTTTTGAATTGTCTTATAAAGTGAAACAGTGTGTGTTGAAATTGTGTTTTTATGTATGATTAATATTTAAAAATTTGCTTTCTTTAATTTAATGTGAATTAAAATTAGATGTTTATCCGTTGTATAAAGGGTGTGAAATCCAGTTAGCATAGCGTGATGGTACTTTAATTCTCAAATGAAGTTATAATTACTTAATTTAAAACGGCTTTAAAATATCTTTATTATTTTGATGTGACATATTTATGAAATTGGGAACATAATAAAACAAATTTTGAAAATACAAATGAGTAGTTAGAATTGATTTCACTCTACAATTTAATATTCAAAGATTAAATGCTTTCCATGTTGAAATTTTAATAGTAACAGGATTTGATTCTGACGTCAACTTTATTACATTGGAAAGAGGTTTAAGACTCGAAGTTATTGTCTGTAACATTTAAATTTTTTTATTTAAAATAAAATTCTAAACTATAACAATTAAAATACCGTGTTTGGGCTTAAAGGAATTAACCAGGAGTAATCTTATTGAAGTTAACCAATATACTTCTGAGTACGAGAATTCAACTGAAAAAAGTCAAAAATTCGGTCGTCTAAGGCAGGTCACACAATGATCCAACATGTCCTAAATGACCTAAAATGCGCATGCGTATTGACATGTTTTCAAAACAGAAACAGTCTGCATTTGTTGGATTTATTGTCGCATGTGGGAGATTAATGTGTGGCTTGGCTCAGTTCAACCCTAGTTAATTGTATAAACGAAAAACGTCTAGTAGCGGTTCTGTGGATTTTCAATATATCTATGGAAACTGTAGTTAACTAAAATGGTTGCTTGGGGCGCTGTCCACCGACCCTCGTTAAAAACAAATTAGTAAACGTAAATGACGTTGAATTATGTTTTGAAAATTGCATTTGTTGACATGTGAATGGACTTTAGAAACAAGTGCAGTTCGACCACTTGTCCCTAAAAGTCCTTTGTGTTTGCTACATTTCATTTTACGAGAGCAAACACCTAAGCTGGCACCTACTCTCCAAACTATTGAAACACAATACGTGAGGACATTTGTCACGTATGCGCGAATGTTGACCTGACAGCGTGAGGACAGGTCTGTCGTGACCTCGTAATTTTGAAAAACGGTCAGATGACGATTAGGAGATTGCTAAAACTTGCACAACGCATTGATATGATACAAATGATTTCAAATTCAACTTATCCCCAAATGACAACAGTAAAATAGGTTCGGCGTACGGCGTTTTTCGGCAGAAAAATGAATCTCGAAGCTGTTACAAGAAATTGTCAAATCCACACAGCCGCTGCTAGAAGGTTTGCGTCGATACATTTAGCCCGTAGTTCAACCAAATCCCGTATTTAGTATACAAGTCCTATAAATGTCTTCTCCCTTTTGTGCACCTTTATATTTTAACTCCTGGTGGTTGTCTCGACGAGGTATCTCGTCAAACTGCCCAGATCTTGATGGACGAGATATCTCGTCGTTAGAAAAAAAACGGGCCAGATCTTGTTACCGTCATCATCGAAAAATCAGCAATATCTAGATGACGGGATATCTCATCGAAACTACTTGGAGGGTTATCGGCTTCATTTACGTAGAAAGCATACTTTTTATATAACCTCACCGTGCACTTTCGTGTTTTGTGTTCACTGCTCGCACTGACTTGCTGTGCTTTATTCGTGTTGCTTATCTGCCTAGGTAGGAAACTAACACTTTTCTAACCGCTCTTCTATCCAACCAACAGGTGGTAGTAAATGCCTTGGTCCAAGCCATCCCAGCCATTTTCAACGTTCTCCTTGTGTGCCTCATATTTTGGTTGATATTTGCAATCATGGGTGTTCAGCTGATGTCCGGGAAGTTTTATTCCTGCAAGGAAGGCGACGTGCGAGTGAACAGCAGCATAGCCGCCAACAAAACTATTTGTATAGAAAAGAACCTCACCTGGTCCACCCCCAAGATCAATTTCGACAACGTGTTGAATGCTTACTTAGCGTTGTTTCAAGTGGTAAGCGCAATGTTACTAATGTAGACTGAGATGGGAACTCAAATCTTCGAAGTTTATATTAAAGCAGTTTCTACTAGTTTCTTCTAACTTCATTGCAACACTCTAAATTTACTCTAATTCCCTAGTTCTTTTCTAAGCTAAACTATTTGTTTGGACAAGAACCTCGCCTGCCCCCTCCCCCCAAGATTATTTTCGACAACGTGTGGAATGCTTACATAGCGTTGTTGTGTTGAAAATAATTATAGCTCGTATAGTGAAAAAATCCTTACATAATGACTTGCCTTCGTGTGAACATTAAAGCACTGAACGCAGTTTTTTTTAAATATATTCTATTTTTCCTAGGTACGCGACATCAAATATGCGTTAGATTAATTCGCAAAATACAAAACTGATATCTCGCATCAATGTTGTTGTAAAAGAATGTTGTTCAACCAATCTTAATTATCCATAGGATTGATGCGTAAAGCTATGAGCACCTAGTTGAACTCGTAGCTTTACAACCTTGTTTTGTCAATATCGTCTTTCAAATTTCTGTGAAATATATCTTGTTTTTTCATTCACCTTTCCATTGTTATTCTTATACATTCGCAATTCGATTTTTCAGGCAACGTTCAAAGGGTGGATTGATATTATGAATGCCGCCATAGATTCCACAGGAGTAAGTGTATATATTGTGTACTAAGTATAATTACATGCACAAGTGTTATATTATTAGATTATAATTCCAAGAATACAAAGATCATGTTCCCTTTTTCGTATTTTGATGTTCAAATCCTTTTTTTCTGCACTTTTTGAATACTTTTAAAAATTTAACTCCTGGATGGAAACAAATAAAAAATATTTTGAATAGCTGGAAGTTATTTTAGCAAAAGTGTGTTGGATTAAAGATAACTTTGTAGTACATTTTCAACTATTGTAATTTCAATTGAAGAAATTTATATCTGCATAGCACCTATTAACACTCCTTAAAACACCATAACATTTAGATTTTTATTTCCTTTATTTTGCAATTAAATAAATTTTATTGTTATGTAATGCAAAATGAATTTAGCTAACCCTTAACTTTTATAATACATTTATTGAGCTTTTGACTTTTTAAGACCGACAAGTACCTATTAACACTCATTAAAGCCCTTCCATTTTGAAATTACTGTAAGCGCAAGTAAATTTATTTTAATGTAATGCAAATCTGTCTTTTTGAAGTCAACAAAAACACAACTCCGTGTAACACTAAGTAGTTTTGGTAGTCTGATTTAAAAGTAGATTCTTTCAACCTCTGAGATGCATCATCCCTTGGTGTGTATATATATATATGTGTGTGTGTGTGTGTGTCTTGAATAAGTTATCTATTCAACTTTGAACTAAAGAAATGTTTTATTTTTTCAGATGGATCAGCAGCCTGAAAGCGAATCAACCATTTATATGTATCTTTATTTTGTTCTTTTCATAATCTTTGGATCATTTTTCACTCTTAACCTATTCATTGGAGTCATCATAGACAATTTTAATGAACAAAAACGAAAGATAAGTATCTAAACTTATTTTATGTTATTCGTATTATTTTGCGACAAGAAAATACCTCTTGTACGGTTCTAAAAATTTCAAATCGTCCTTTTGGCTGTTTGCACTTAAACTTACTGCTTCATTATCTATGCCATACCAATAAAATTAATTCGGATTTGCAGTGTGAACGGATCAAACTTTTATCACACAATCGTATATTAATATGCGAGTTATTTGTTTCTATAGTACAAACTTTAAAACATGTTTTAGTATAGCTACAGTCTACGTCTCATCTGGTGGCAACGGTCTTCGCACGTTTACTCGGCGCACTTCTAATATCGCCAAAGAACGAATTATTTCAAAAATCTTTTTCTTTTTACAACGGAAAGTAATAAGCTTTTACGGAATTTTTTAACGGAAGAACAACATAAGCGAATACAAATTAAATGATTAGGCACTCCCTCACTTACAAAAGTTTACCTACCAGCAAAAAATCAAAGCTGCGAATTTTTGGTAAAAAAACCCTGAAATTTATCGACAACTCTAAATACAGAAGGCATGTTGTAAAAGAAAAAAAAAAGCAAGAAGCAATACAACCCGAGGCGACTACACTGTATCTTGACTTAAATGAAAACGAAAAAAAATTTCACAACTGGGGGAAAAAACGGTACAGCTTCAGTCTACGTTTATCCCGGTGGCAACGGTTTAGCGTATTTTTGGTGTACTTCTAATGTCGCCCAAGGATAGAATTGAAAAAATATTCTAGAAAAGCCGCTTCTCCAAACTTTCTAAAAAGACAGTTGGCCGAGGTTGCCATAAAAACCAAAATAACCTTTCCAAGAAGGGTTGCCGTGCCACCAGATGAGACGTAGACTGTAGCTCTACCCTGAAAGCCAATATCATTGATACCTGTCCAAGGTCAAGTGTCGTTGAAAATGAAGTGTGTATTACTCATACACTAGCTCAAAAATGATATTTTTGAAATTAGGTCCATGAGACCAAAATGCAACACTTGTAAAAAAACTGGGTAATCTGCTGCGATTTTGTGTGTGAAATGTAGACTTAAAAATGAAAAATAGCCATGGCAAGGCCATAAAAATTACCTAGTTTTGTTTTGTTTGAAGAGTGGTAAATGTACTATCCATTTTGTGCTGATTCATTAACTAAATTAATGTAATTGAGTACATAGTTTGCTGACAGAATTTGAATTTTCCACGCAGGAGGATCTCTAGAGATGTTCATGACAGAAGATCAAAAGAAATATTACAATGCTATGAAAAAGATGGGCTCTAAAAAACCTGCCAAAGCTATTCCCCGGCCACAAGTAACATGCTTCATTCATAAAATGCTTGAAATGTGTAAATAAATCGTCGGTTTAGAGCAGAAACTCATCAACTGACAATGTGGAATTTTTCACTCTACAGCTGTTTAAAGAATAACTACAAGGTTTTAAGTCAAAAAATATAAATTATAAATATTTTGACAGTTATATATTTTTTGAACCGATTACAATATGGAAATGCATTTCTTGTCATCGTGAGTACAAGCATTTAGTGTTCTTTAGGGTTTAGAACATGAAGCACACTTTGTTTGCTTTTTCCTTACGCCTCTCTTTCTCTCTCTCTCTCTCTGACGTTACTCAACATGGTGTCAGAAAAAATGTCAGTTAATGAGTTTCTGCTCTGCCCGGTGAAATAGTGCATTGCAAGGGTTTTGTTTGTAAATTCATGAATGTGTTGACACATTTTTGACTGCTTTAAAAGTTGACATGTGTGCACATTTCAGTTTTAATATAATTCGTAGGTGTGAAGGATTATTTGTGCATATCAGCAATTTTTTTCCATACTTTTAATATTAAACTAATAAACGTGTAATAATTTTTTTAGCTCACTGGTAATATTAAATTTCAGATTTTACCAATGAAAATTTTTCCTTTCCTGGGGGTTCTAGGAATATGTTTAGATAAGGGATAGTAATAAATCGAAAGTAATATTGATCTTGACGAAGATGATCTTTTCAATATAAAATTAAAGATTTATTTGCTTAAACAAAAAAATTAGCTAAACAGGCATACGTAAATCTAAATTTTCATATAAAGGCTGATGTTTGGGATAAGTTATCAGAAAAATTAATTAATTTTAGTCTCAAATCTAGATTAACTCCAATGTATGAACTCAACAAATTGTTCTGATACTCTTATAAAATTAACACGTGTTCTTTTTTGAGATTTTAAATCATTCCATCAGTTGAACCGTCTGAATTCAAACCCATAAAAAAATTCATAATACGGAGTAAAAATCCAGCTTATTGTTTTTAGTTGCATCGTATGTATTTGATAAGTTTTAAAATATTGTTTGTATCTGGTGCATATAAAAACAATTGCACAAATTTGATCTGATTTTAACTACTATATTCTCACAGAGAATAATATGAAATGTATAATAAATTATTAATAAAAGAATAACCTTATCTCCCAAGAGTTATAAAGAAATTTTAATTTTTTAAAAGGAATTAGTTTTATTTAGTCAATTAAATGTATTAATTTACGAAATAGTTTTCTTTGGGGGATAAATATGTGTTTGCTTCAGTGAAGTTATTCTTCATAACTTTGTATTTTATGTCTTTTTTTTTTAAATGAATTTACAGTTGCATCGAATAATTTTTTTGACGCATTTTCTACTCAAAAATATAGTGTATTAGCTTTCAAACAATTGGTATGTCAGAAGTTTAAATGTATCTATCATTCATTTACATCGTTGCAACTAGACTTTTAAACTAGTAAAATTTATATTTGCAGATGCTAGTTTGTTTTGTGGAATCTAGTAAAGTACCTTTTCCTTCTTGAAAAACCAAGTAGACTTTTTTTCAGAGACACTAGTATTTATGAATTAAGGCTAGTTTACACTTGTACGTCTATCTGAATCCGCTCATCATATTCTGATCCAAAGAACCAATGAACGTCAAAAACACGAATGATTAAACCTGTCGATCTTTCCCTTTGTTGCTCATTGACTCCACGTTGTGAAATGAAATGTTAGCTTCTCATTAGCCATAAATATAAAGTGGAAATATACTGATTTAATTCAGTGATTACTCATAAAAAATCGTGCATAAAGGATACTTGATATATATCACACAAATTTCGTATTTTTTAGATCTCTGAGCATGTTCCTCACGAAAATGAAGGTTACATTTTTGACTGTCGGGTTTGCCAGATATCAAATTTATCGCAGCAACAATTACCATAAAAACGTTTTTTTTTTTTTATTTGGCAAAGAAAAAGGCTCGTTTTTTTTCCACTCTGTTCTTAGACGGTTTACCAAGAAAGTACAGATCATAAAGTTACGCGATTAACACGGCTTATTTAAAATTGTACAGGGAACAAGATGGATAGGGGATTTTACTGATGTAGCTATTAGTTTAGGGTGCATTAAGTTTTAAAGTAAAAAAAAGGGAAATCACTTGCGAACGGAGTCTTGGTTCGCGAAACAAACCATACTGGATTACTTACAAATCCCTGGGGATCGGCGATCGTTAGCAAGCAGGGGGAGGAGCTCTCGCTGTGACGTCATGGACCGTATTATTAAGATAGTTTCGCCGTCGCAGGAGATTGATTTTGCGAAAGGAATGTTGGTTTGTGAAGCAAACCAAATGGGATCTGAGAAAGGAGTGTTGGTTTGCAAAGCAAACCAAATGGGATTGCGTAGCAATTCCCGGTGGTTGGTGAGCGTAACACTCGAAAAACAGTGTCTGGGTAAACACACTATATCCAGTCTGTTGGGAACACTCCAAATTAGTCTTTAGGTAAAATACTCTACAATTAGTCTCTGATGAACGCACTGTAAAACTACTCTATGTTTTAAATAATTGGTTAAATCACCCCCCTAAGTAAAGAGCTTACAATAGATAAGTAGCCCCTTTCAGATTTATATCCTGAGTGTGCCTTGAATGGGAATGAAAACTAATGCTCCCGTTCTCTTTATTGCAGTTCAAACTCCAAGCCGTTGTGTTCGACCTGACTACAAACAAGAAATTCGACATGGCGATCATGATCTTCATCGTCCTAAATATGACTGTGATGGCCATGGACCATTATAACCCCACGCTTCTTTTTGATACTATCCTTGAGCGCCTCAATATTTTTTTCATTGCTATTTTTACTGCCGAATGTGTGCTCAAGATTTTTGCTCTGCGCGTGTATTACTTCAAAGAGCCCTGGAATGTGTTTGATTTCGTAGTAGTCACTTTGTCTATACTAGGTGAGTTATCTGTTCCTGATTTTGATCCATGTTATTCTTTGAAATGCGTTGTTTTGATGGTTTAAGCTAAGGTTACTTGACTGCAAAATGTTATAAAATACACTGAAAATGGCAATGTTTTTACGGAAATTATTCAGATTTTTTGAACAAATAAGCTTTGAACGTCCACAAGGACGACATATTCAAATATGTGGCAAGAAAAGATTTACCATGACTGTCACAAGTGTCAGGGTAACAGCATGAGTAATCCTGACCACGTATTTTGGAGTGTCATGAAAGACGACGTTCAGGAGGATCTGAGACATTTCTTGTGCATTTTTCGCTGTACATCATAGAAACTATCTAGTTTTGATACGGGATAAGAAAAAAAAAATGAAATTTTGATATTATCTCTCCATTGTTTCAGAATTAAATCTATCTTGGTGTTATGAATTTCTAATAAAAAAGCTGAAAAGTAACTGAAATTTTCATAGGAGTGCATAAATAAGAATATTCTTTTTTTTTTTTTAATTGATGAGGCTGAACACCCTTTTGCAAGAGAGTAGTGTTTAGCTATTTTTATACCCTCTATATCTGTCACAATTGTTCCTTAAATGGTAGAAAGTATTCTCACTTTATATATACTCTTTAATATATCTCTCTTTAATATACTCTTTAATAATAATTCAGAAAGATTATCCATAAATAGATGCTGTGTCCATTTCTGAGTCGGATGTCACTGTGTGCATTTTGCACAGTTTTGGCGATGTGGATTATTTTCTAGCTTCAAAGCTGTTCTTAAGGTTTGTAATCGATGGTTTGAAGAGCAGCTACTATTGCAGGACAGGTGAATGTATGGTTACGTGTGTGTTTGTTGACCAGACAGTTGTTACAATGGCTATACTTTCTGGTTACATAACTATTAATTTTCAGTGATGGAACCAGAACATATAGACATTGTAATAGATAAAGTACACATGCACACAAAACATTTATATAAGATAATGACATTAAGCTAAATGAGCATAAGTTTTAGTTACATATATTATACAATGTTTATAGAGAATTATATTTCATTTAAAGGTAGTGTTAAGCATATCTGTAGAGTTATGCTCATTCTACGATTTTAAAGAAGAGTAAGGATGGTAGTAAATAAGAAATTGTAATAAAGACTGTAATTTGGCGACATGCCCGTTTTCGGCTGATTTGGAACATTACACATAAACAGGCGTTTTTGGTACTATCAAGTTACGTAGAACTTTATAAACTTATCGAAGTTTGTAGCATAAATTTGTACCAGAGCATGCATTAATTTTACCATTCAGAGGGAACCTGAATGAAGCCATATTTCTGCTCAACTTGAAACATTTCTTACATCAATTGAAATTATTTTATATAAACTAAACATTTTTGAAGCACATGAAAATTGTAAACTTCTAATTAAGCTATTTAATGTTACGTAAACAATGGGTTTTCAACTGTGCAGTTATTGGCACATCAGCTCAATCACGATACCTCATAAAATGATTATTGGTCGCTCTGATTAGTCCACGGATTTACCCATGTGTTGCAATGGTTCGTTTTTCCACTGCCCCAGCAACCTCCGAATTGTATGCGGCGCAAGTTCAAATCCTGTAACTTAACAGCATTTCATTTCTGCGTTAGTAAAACTTTCCTTGTGTGTGTGTATGTTCGTAACTTCTGTCTTGTGGCCAAATATGACCCTTGCGCTCGAAATCCGTCTTGTGCATGAGTGCCATTAATTCCCCACGCCGGTTGAAATGATTGATTCTTTGTTGTGTGTTGCAGGTATCGTCCTCAAGGACTTGATTGCGAAGTATTTCGTGTCCCCCACCCTGCTCCGAGTGGTGCGCGTGGTGAAAGTGGGGCGCGTGCTTCGGCTGGTGAAGGGCGCCCGGGGCATCCGGACCCTTCTTTTCGCTCTGGCCATGTCGCTGCCCGCCCTCTTCAACATCTGCCTTCTGCTCTTCCTCGTCATGTTCATCTACGCCATCTTCGGAATGTCCTTCTTCATGAACGTCCGGCACCAGGGCGGCGTGGACGAGAATTTCAACTTCGAGACCTTCGGGCAGTCCATGATACTGCTCTTCCAGATGTCCACGTCGGCCGGCTGGGACGGCGTGCTGGCCGCCATCATGGAGGAGAAGGACTGCGATCAGCCGACCACCAACGAGGACTGCAAGTACAGCGGAAACTGTGGCAGCAGGAACATCGCCGTCGCCTACCTGGTCTCGTACCTCATCATCAGCTTCCTGATCATCATCAACATGTACATCGCCGTCATCCTCGAGAACTACAGCCAGGCCACCGAGGACGTTCAGGAAGGCCTGACCGACGACGACTACGACATGTACTACGAGATCTGGCAGAACTTCGACCCGGAGGGGACGCAGTTCATCCGCTACTCGGCCCTCAGCACGTTCCTGGACACGCTGGAGGAGCCGCTGCAGATCCCCAGGCCGAACAAGTACAAAATCATCTCGATGGACATCCCCATCTGCGAGGGCGACCTCGTCTTTTGCGTGGACATTCTGGACGCGCTCACCAAGGACTTCTTCGCGCGGAAGGGCCACGTCATCGACGAGACGGCCGAGCTCGAGGTGGTGGTGCCCAAGGAACGGGAGGGTTACAAGCCCATCAGCAGCACCCTCTGGAGGCAGAGGCAGATCTACGCCGTGCGGGTCCTGCAGCTGGCGTGGCGGAGGTGTAAGGGCCAGCGCAGGGACGACGAGCCGCGACAGCAGCAGACTGCCATCGTGGTCGAGAGCGACGGGCACATGACCAAGAACGGACACAAGGTGGTCATCCACTCGCGCTCGCCCAGCGTGACCAGCAGATCGACGGACGTGTGATAATTCGAATAAAAAATAATACAGTTAACGCTCTGCTTCTTCGAAAGTGCTTGTTGGTGATGTCGGACTGCTAAGTATAACTGCTTCAAGCCTATATTTTTATATCCTTTACGCAGAGGTCGAATAGCAGTGCACACGTGGTTTATGTGCTTAGTTATAAGGGAAAAACAACAACAACCGAGACCAACGGGTTTTGAGTTTCTGATAAGAGTTATTTTACATTATGCCTGTGTATCTTTTTCAGAGGCCGGTAAATTATGTATTGAACTTCGATGAAACACACACAAAACGAAATAAAAGGGGCTCGCCACGGCCGTTTTAGGCCCGCATCGAGCGTTTTTCTAAACTGGAAAGGAAAAAAAAATACCTCGGTTTACAATCACTGCTCGGTCCTTTACGGCTTTGTTCATTGTTTAAACCAAAAACAACAACAAATTATCATATGTTGTCATTGAGTTGCGTAAAAGTCACTATAATCTGCCATTTGTTACTTGTTGAATTTTCTAAGGTCATTTATAGATGTTTATAAAGGTTGGACGGAAATGTCAGCCCGATGGATTTGACTGCTGTCAGGAAAAAAAAGCATTTATCGATCGCTGTATCCTGTGAAAGGACTCAAAGGATAAGCAGAAGATTACCAAAGTCCCCTTCAACGCAGTGCACATTTGAAGGTACTCCGACACAGGGTGTAAGTCACAAAAAATAGGTAACATAAACACAAAAAATAATCCTGATAGGTTATTTGTTGCTTAGGGCGTTTTATTAAACATTTAACTGACCAAAAGTATTTGTACAAAGGGCTTCAAAACATCAACAGTTAAAGAAATGCGTGAGCATTAGTGATTCTTCCTTTTCCCGTGATGCACTATTTTGTCTCTTATCACCATACGAATCGGTTTGAAAAAAAAATTTATATATTTTAAAATGAAAAAGAAATTTTCTCAAACGATTGAGTATTGTTTTTAAATAGTGTACATGGAGTCTAAAAGTTTTTCGCTTTTTCCATCGATCATCATGCTACTGCTTAAATGCATAATTCACTTTATTTTGTAAAAGATTATCAGGATTTGTAATGTTTGCTATTCGTGTATTTCCATACCTAAAACAAAACGACACATTCTTTCAATATAGCGTTGTACATAATATCCTTCTGAGAGAAAAACAAGTTTCAAATTTAAATTTATAAGAAATGTATATGACATCAATATTCGCTATCTAAATTTATTTATGTGATGTTTTTACTCTACTATTCTTACATGGCAAATGATTGCTGTTGTTTTACAAAGTTTGAATATGCTTTTTTTTTCATCAGAGTGCATTGCGCACTTGGTATAAGTATTACTCACACTGCATACTTTAAAATAATAGTCCTTAGTGACTTGCAGCATAATCACAGAGCTTTCAAGCAGAAAAATACAAATAAATAAACTATGAGTAAACTATTGTGCTAGGAAATATTTTGTGGGGATATAGTCAACTTTTCTTTTTTACACCATTTACAATCGAGAATTTTCGAACGATCTAGTGAGTTTTTAAATCGCCACTCAAACACCCTTCATCATTTCTAAATTACACACTATTTTGGAAAAAATACACTTTGTATAAATTACATATCATTCGGGATTCACATACTTGCTTCTAAGAAATGAGATTAATTTTCTACACCATCTGTTTATATGGAGAACTTTACAATTCACATCAGGAGTAACAGTGAAATTTTCTAAACACATGTAACACCACGCTGTCTTTTTTAAAACAAAATAATTTGAAGTATTATTTTTGAAAATGATTGGGGTTTTCTAACATCGCATGCTGCTTTATAAAAGAGACTACCAAAGAAAACGCACCATTTGCGTTCATTTTTTACTTTTATGTTTTTTAGCATTCAACAAAAAATTAGTCAATAGAATTTCAAGAAACCTATCTCAGTGAGTTTATCCAACACCAATTGATTCTACAGCATCCTAATCCTGTATTATCTCTAACTGACCCTAGTGGTAAATTGCAGAACGTCTTCTGTTAGTCTACCCGGTTTGGACAGTAGTGGTTTCAGGGCATGACTTAAGTCCAAAAATTTAGATTCATCGGACTCAGAAACACAAGTTTATTACAGTCGTTGATATTTTAAAATCTTCAAAAGTTGGTTTGAATAATCTTTCCGTGTAGTTCAAAATCTTCAGTGCAAGATGTAAACTTAAGGCTCGTTTACATTTCTACGTCAATTCGGATCAGCTCTGTGTATCACGAACCGTCGGACCAATCACCAACGAGAACGGGGATGATTGGCAGGTTTAATCATTCCCGTCCTCGTCGTTTATTGGCTAGACGGATCCGAGTATGGAGAGTGGATTCGGATTTCAAGCCGAAATTAAATCCGGCCTAACCTGTTTCAATTTTAAACAAAAAACTGAGAACTGACCACCATTCAGTAAAATTTACAATGTAACCTGTTACGAAACAGCACCGCATAGTATTTAAATATTCTTTTATTGGTCTTATCGCAATGAATGCGTTATTTTAATACAACTTCAAATTAACATTTAAAAGTTTTTGGCTGTAAAAGACCGCTCTTGAAATTTGCCACTAAGCTGTAGCTTCTCAACCGATACTGTACTGTAAAACTTAATTACTCGAGTATACTTCATACAGTACTTTTGAATTCAGAGGTGGCTGTGAATTTCTTTACATACTATCATTTAAAGAATATTAAACGCAAAAAAACAACTGAAGACTTAATTGGTCACTTGCCAAGTTTTAATATATTTTTGACACAAATCTGTGACTTATGTCTATAAGCTTCTTTGCTAATTTTAACTCCAAATCAGACGAGAAACAACATATAAAGTATGGCAATAGTTCTGAATTCATATAAAACAAAATATATTGTACTAGTATGTACTCTTGTCGGAGTATTTTTTATTTTCTTGATCTTGTTCAGTCTACAGGGGTTATTCTAACCTGTTTAACCATAAGGACCCCAAATGATATTTTCTTGCATAAGGCGTGACAACTATAAATATTAAAAGAGTTAATAGCTACCAATTCAAAATATCGCGAACAATCAGTTCACTAACTTTGCCATCAGTTCTAATTCAATGGAATTTGAATTAAAACAAATTCTGAAAGGTTTTTCGAAATTGAAATTGCAAAATAATAGGCGATCACACTTGAATACCTGGAGTGACCCATTTTCGGGTCGAGGTCCATCTCGACTGTCACTCACGCAATCTAGATCCTTGGGCAACCTGCTACCTTCATTGTCCAAACCAATTAAAAAGAAAACAGTACAAAATTTGTATTAAAAAGCTCGAGAAAAGTTGACTATATACCTGTCTTTTAGTCTTTGGACGTGCAACCCTTGTATGATACGATCTTATTTTGTGTGCAAAAGCATTAAAATCTGCTTTTTTCTACAATTCATCAAATGCCCTCTAATGCAAAATGGGTACTCCCCTTGTGGATTGCCCGGAAAGTTCTATTATATCTAATACTAAAGTAGTGGCTTGGTGCAACTCCAAAGCTTGGAACTGCAACGAAAGGTTGTTACTTATAAACTGCAGCGAAGTCACTTTATCCACGTAGGAGAAACACTGCAAGGCTCCTAACAAAGGATTTCAGTTGTGATGTGCCTTTCTCAGTTATTACTGTCGGTTGTCTTCTTATTTGTTCTTAAGGAGAAGTTACTTTGTTTGTCTATCATCCAGCTTCTTTATTCACGTTTTCTGGAACAAGCTAGATTTTTCTGTATTACTTGGAAGAAAATGTCATGTAAACTTTTCTTTTTTGAGGCAATGGTCCTTGACGCTTCTGACGCACTAGTTTTCAAGTTACAGTTATATGAATTTTTTCTGTAAAACTAAGTTCATTTTAAAACTGAAAAAACTGTGATTCATATACTGTTGCCTTTGTAATCAGTAAAGGCAGAAGTTTGTGGATTTTTGTTGCATTTTTTATTTGAAAATTATAAAATCGCGTTTTTTAATTAATCAAACTACATAACTCTTCTGTACAACAAGCATCCTGATTTTATTCAGATCGCCCATGCATCAGGTTCAAACATTTTAAAATAGTGTAAATCAAACTTAAATTCCTTTCGAAGAAACACTGCGATTCGATAGATAATGAGGATTTTCTTTCCAAGATCAAAAATACTTTCGGCCAATACATTTTTAATATCTTTTCACAAATCTTTATCATTTTAAGAATGAATTTGCAAGCTAATAATAGACTTTATTTAAATGAACATGAATGCCGAATCGCTGAAATCAATATCTCAGTGTATGAATCATAGTTAAGAAAAAACATATATATATATATATAATATTTTATTGTTATTGTTTCTACATAACTAATTTAATTTTCTCAAGGTATTGCAATATCTTCCCCCTATTTTGTTCTTAAAAATGAAATAGAAAGGTATGCCCCAACTTCAATTTACATTACGCCTATATTCACAAAATATGTTTCAAGCATGAAATCAGATGTCTCGAAGCGTGAGCACTTTTGCCTCAAAACCGCACTGTTTGGCTCATGAGCTTTATGTGATTTTATTTTTAATCAGAAGAATTGTATGATGTTCAGTGCTGCTTACTTAACAAGAGCTCAAAGTTGTGCAAATAATTTTCATCAACTACTATAATACCACTATGCATGGCAGCCGTTTTGTCCAGTCATTCAGTGTTTTCTTCTGAAAAAAAGGTATGATATGAACTTAAACACCTGTTGTTATTCAATAATATAATGATTTGGTTCTTTCTCTTGTCCCGCGCTTAAGACCTTTCGTTTTGAGCTCATTCTTCTCAACGTGATCAGTTTTCTGCTGCATGTAAAATCGCCATCGAGTTTCTATGCCAGCGCTAGTCCAGAAGTAGAAAGTCAACTAAACTCTTGCTAAACTACGTTTTTCTGCCAGCCAAAATAATCTCCTCTCACTGCTGCCTCGGATATATTATTAACCGTCTCTTCTTGTCCAAATGGTGTTTATTGCTGCCAACGTCCTCTTCAAACACGCAGCTTCTGGCCGGATATTTTGCATTCACCCATACTGAATATTGCCACTTTCAATTCTGCCAATAACTAGAGTCAGGGTAGTTGTGTTTTTACTGTTGCACTGGATTCGTCGGTTGTCGCGCTGAGCAACTGAGCACTAGGCACTTGCCCAACCCCCTATCGTCGTGACAGATTATTATTGCGTATCTCACCGCTGGGATGGCTCTTTAATTGAAAAAGGTACTGAATTGTCGCGAGAATGTTTTGGTTTCGAAAGAATGAAACAAGACTAAATTTACCATGGATAATCCCTCTAACGATGTAGGTAATCTAAGATTTTTCATCAAATCTATGACTAGACAAAACTATTTGAGGATTTCTGGTGGAAGTAGACACACATATTACGACAAGATTAAATTTATCTACGTTTAGTGTCTCTTGGGAACAGATAATGATTTGCATTCATTCTATGCTTTGATTAAACCCTTTGGGGGAAATATAGAGTATTGAACGAAGACTAACATTCTACAACATCACAAAATTAAAGCAGGAAATCCTTAGTTATTAAGAAATAATAAGACTGGGGATGTTGGTTACAACGGTATGATTTCCACTCCACTATCTTTGGTGTGCAAATCCTAGTCTAGGATTCTGTACGGACTTCCAGTGTGTGTGTAGTTAGGGTTTTCAAAATTTTGAGTTGAGGACATACACTTGATAAAAGTGCAACTTCTTGTACATGCAGACTTCTCAACTGCCGGGATGTTTATATTGACGAGAAGTAGACATGAAGAGTGGAACATTTTATCACACAAAAAATAAGCTTAACTTATCAATTAAATTGGGAGCATCCATCGTGAGATTCAAAAAGTTTAACACCAATACGAGTTCTGAGAGTAATTATGTCAGCTTTCTGGACGGATCACTGGTATGATTTTCTGGAATTTATTCGTTTTATTTAATGTAAAAAATATCTTTATCAAAATAGTTAATTTGTAATTTGTAGTACTTTACGGGATACATATAATTTTTCATTCATTTTCGTATGGATGCCTATTTGTTTCTAAATTTAAGACAGATTGGGTCATGCAAATGGAATTCAAGAGACTTACAGCTAAATTAGAAGAAATAAGGTAGAATGAAGCAAATTATCAAACTCTTCTCTTTAGCCATTCTCATTGATATTTATTTGTGTTTTTTGTTTGCCTTTGATTACAAATTCAGTTAATTTCTATTGTTTTAATAATAGGCTAAGAAGTTTTATAAAAAGTTTTCTATTCATTCAATTTGAAGTTTCCATTTTGGAACGTATTTTTTGTACGTCATAATGACGAAATTAACAAACGCGAAAACATTCTTTATAAATCCTCTGTCATCTTTTGTTATTGCCACGTTTAAACTTTAAAAGATCTAAATAGTGATGAGTGTTTTATATCCTAAAATAGTAAACAATCCTAATTTGAAAGAGTGTGCTTTAAAACAATTAAGAGGTAACTCAAAAATCATTCTCGCCCAAACGTCCTGGTCAAGTACAAGAGAAAGCTACAAGTACCTTTCGACACGAGACGCAAAATTATTTATAATTAGAGATTATTTGGATTTCTAGAATAGCTGCTTTTAAGTTTGAAACTCCTCTAAATAGAAGAAATAGTATATCTAAGATGTTTTAGGCTGTGTACACTCGTTTAATTTAAGTACAACCGAATTATATTTCAATGAGTTTAGAAATATCAATCATATTTGTTGATTGTTGTAGTCTTGTTTTGATAGTTTGTTACGGCACAATCTTATGGAGAGCGTTAGAAACTAGGTAGTCAAATGTTCTTCATCAATATTAGATATGTATGTGGGATAGACAATTAAACTTATTCAAAAACGTGTAGTGTAAAGAAAATTCAATGTCCTGATGCAAATAAATGCCACTTTAAATATATGGTAAAAACTTCACAATGCAGATATTATAGTTCTAAATCGGGAAAGTTCTTTCCTGATATTTAATTTTTTTTAAGTTTAGAAAGCGAGTACTATACATCCGTCCATAATTTGATGCATTACATTTCGAGAGAATTCACAGGTTAAACACTAAGATAGCGGCACAAAAGCAAAAACCATTTAGAAAATAAATTAAAATATGATGTCCAATGATCCTTGTGAAAATTCAAATTGCAAAATAAAGTGCCCATACATCAAAGCATACACATTGAGGATCAGTGAACAAAAAGTATTAGCACGTCATAGTTTTCACCCTTTTATGGACAATTTTGTAATCTGATTAAACTAAAATCCACTCAGTCACCTAATTTCTCTTAAAAACCACAGTAAACGAATTGTATAAATGAAGTAAATTTGCATTTCTTTAGAAAACTACCATCTGTTTAGTCTAATGTTAAGAATTTCAGACAGCAAAAAAGTTCTATAATTCATCAAAATGCCATGATTACAAGGTTTAAACACGTGAATTCTATAGCAGGGTTCCTACAATCCTTTTAAAACCCGTTTATTGACAGAAAGTCCTTTTAAAATTATTTAAATAGCCTTATTTTTAAACTTGTATTCTATAAAACAAGGTCAATTACACTCGAACAAGATCAGGTCGCATTAAAATTCACTGGTATAACATTTAGCTAAAAATTATTAAATAGCACCCAAGCATAGCACTTGTGAAAGTTTCTTCACTTATAGACTATTGCGATATATGTGAAATGCAGCTTTATAAATAAAAAAGTAACCTTATAAGGCCCTGAACTTTATTTTATTTGAAGAATAGAAGCTCTGTACTCATTTTTGAATGTCACCTTACCAAAGGAGAGCCATGCTTTGACACGCACATTCTATAGTGTATAGCGTAGACGCTTCAATCACTTTTTGGGATTCGACTTTCGATAATTCTTATACTTTTACTAACTTTTTAAAATTTCTTTACGGGATTTATAATTTTCTAAAATCGAATATCTTGCGGCTTTTTAAAATAAATTTCCAAGTTTCGACATGATTTGAATAATGATCTTTAGTGATCTTCCATTTTCGACGGATTTTACTGTAGTAGTTAATGTTCAAACTTTTATTATAAATTGTGATATCACTAAATCTTTGAACACATCCGAAAAAAATCTTCCTCGCCCTGACATCTGATTGAATATGAAATTTATAGTGCAATATTGTAAATATACTGAAGAATTATAAGCACGGTTTGTCGTTTCCAGATATTTAATATATTTATGTACGTAAAAATATATGCCCTGTGTATTTATATTTAAGATATAAAAAAAATTATAAATGTTATAAAGAGAGGAAAATTATAGTGTTATCTTAGCAGAATAATATATATAAAACTTGGAGACATAATATTCTAATCATGTTAAATGTTTTGACGGAACCCCCTTTTAACAGGATATTGCTAAAATGTGCGAGTTAGTTTCGTGATTATCTTAGTTTTTCAATAAACGGAAACCATTGAAAACTTTCGAACTTATCAAAAAGTGAGAGAAATTCATAAGAAACTAAATTTGTATCAAGCGTTTTACCGCTCCGATTCATCAAAGTATCTTCATTTTGTTTCTAAACCATTATACTTCATAAACTACATTGCTTCATAATCTGCAAGAATCATCTACGTGTACTCATTTCTATCTTAGATGCGTAAATCTGAATGTCGATATTTGAAACTTGGTATTTATATTTTTCCAAGATCATCCTTTCTATTCCAACTCGCAAGGTAATTCAATATACATATAAATTTTACCCTAAATGAAATATTAGTATAGTTGCTCAGATGCTCCCCCTTCTATATATATGAATTTCTTCCAAAATGCGTTTGGTAAGAAAGAAAAATACACATTCTATACAACTAAAGGATCGTAGATTTCTACTTCTCAAACCTCCATATTTTTGCCCTTATTTTGCTAGGATTGTCCCATCGGCTTGATGAACACAATTGGTGGACATAATGTGCATCAGTTTAATTGCTCAAATAATCCTTATAACAGTCCATTTTAATTTCCAAATTCTATCAGTGTTATTGCGCCTTATAACAGTCCATTATTATTTCCAAATGTGTCAAATTCTATCAATACTATTGCGCCCTATAACAATCCATTGTAATTTCTAAATGTCTTAAATTCTATCCATAGTATTGTAAACTAAACAGTCTATTTTAATTTCTAAATGGCTCAAAATTGTATCAATACTATTGCCTCTTATCAGAGTCCATTGTAATTTCCAAATATCTCAAATGGTACCTATACTATTAATCGCCGTATTATAAACGATACTCTTGGCAGATTGATTGATTTAACTAGCTTTTCAATTCTCGTAATGACAATCCGTAGCTATTATTGCCATGCATGTTTCATAGACCGAGTAGGTGAATACGAGTGGGTTATTATTATTTTCCAATTCAAACGAGAAAAAGAGGGCAAGATTAGTTGATGAGAGGAAAAAAGCCTTTGCTCAGGTTGCTCACCGCTACGACCGCCTTTATTTTTGGAAAGCTGTATTGTTTTCTCTTTGTCTATGTTTCTCTCATGCACCGTGCCATCCTTACATTCCAGCTTTTTCGGCTTTTCTTGGGATGTTTTCACAGTTTGTATCATATTACTTGTAAATATATCATTGAATAAATTTTGATAATTTATAACAATAAATGTTCAGCTGGACAAGCAAATGTTTCATTCTGGTGTGTCTCTTGCTTTGTTGTCGTTTCTTCACTTCGTGTTGGATGGTTGACAGTAGACCAGATGACGGCAACTTTTAGAAATTATTGGAGGTACAGTATGTCATATTTACACATAAGGCGCTATCAATAAATATTTAGACACCCATGCAAATGACGATATCTGCGGTCCTGATTATACGTCACGCCCTCCGCCGTTAAATATCGTGTAGGAAACAACATTGGCATTAATCGCATGCAAGATGCCACGAAGTGCAGATTTATCTGATTTAGAGAAAGGTGTAATCGTCGGGTATCACAGAAATGACCGATCTTTAAGGGACATACTAGCGAGCTGAATTACCCAAAATCGACAGTGGCATGTGATTGAGAAGTGGAAGGTAAGCTGCGATTGTCGAATGTGTCCCGAGTAGGCAGACACACGAAACTGGGAGATAGAGACCGATGGGTGCTGTCCAGAGAAATTCAGAAGAACCGCACCCAACCGATAGCCCACATACTCCAAGAGTTTCAACAGGCATCCGGGAGTGTTGTTTTGATGATTATCATCCGTAAAGAAGCGCATCTGCTTGGCTTTGATCACAAAGTCCAACCGCGCTGCTCGGTTAATGTGGTTCAAAGCACGTCGAAAGTGGACCGTAGATCAGTGGAAAGGGTTCTCTGGAGTGACGAATTAAGGTTCATCCTCTACCGTTCGGATGGCAGGGTCTAGGTCTAGCGTCTGCCTGGAGAACTCCTCCTGTCAGAATGTATTCTGCCCACAGTATAGTTTGGTGGAGGTGGAATTATGGTCTAGGGGTATTTCTCCTGGTATGGATTGGGACCCTTAATCCAAATTCATGGTACGCTAAATTCCAAGGCCTACTGCACAATTTTGGATGACAGTGTGCTTCCTACGTTGTGGAAGTTTTAAGGGTTGGACCCATGTTACTTCCAGGACGACAACGCCAGCTGTCATGTTGGGAGGTCCACCATGGATTGGTATGATGACAATGGGGTTAACCTAATGGACTGGCATGCCCAGATCCAAGACCTGAACCCTATCGAGAACTTCTGGACGAGTTGGATCACCGAATTAAAGGGTGCAACAACCGTCCAGAATCCGTTCTTAAAATAAAACAGCATAATTTGACAAACTTTCGTCCGCGCTGTTTTTTAGCGGATGATGTTTTCCCGCTTTTCAAATGTGCGCAAGAAATCTTATGTACAGTGCCAATTGAAACACTAAACACTTCGGTTGCCTTGCTTACGGAAGCACCCACCTTACATGAGCTCCAACAGTTTGCCCACGTTCGAAAACTGTTAGCTCTGACATGAAGCAATTACAACTTCACAGAACAGTGCCCCGACAACGACTGACCTGCGCAACGTATTTATGACGTTGTATAGGTGGCGTCAGTAGGCGAAAACACCAGCGCCCCGTACCCATTTCACTGGAATAAACATTTCTTTTCAAGCATGCCTTTCAAGAGATGTTTCCATATTTTTGTTCAACCCCTGTAGATCCGTTATTAAAACTTCGGAGAATCATTCGGTAGGGCTTAGAACAGAGAAAGTACCAAAATTACTTCGTGCCCATACGTACACAACATTGCAAAACTTCATCAAGTCCCCCCAAATCTCATAAGAAATTTAACATTCTTGTAGATTTTTATGTCCCTCCTCTGCGAATTTTATAGGTGGATTTATTTCGATCTTCTGCGTCAAGTAGGTGAATTAACGTCACACTGGAGCAACGCCTCAGGATATTGGCGAAGGTTCAGAAGAGCGATCGATCGCAGGTCAACACGTCGTCATTTTGAACTACGGTGAACTGACGAGTACAACACCTGACCTGTCACACCACTCTCTAAACATCCGCACCACACCAACATGAGAACATTTGAAGTCACGACAGATTTTATTCATTCGGACATTTTTAAGGACCCATTATTTAAAAAATCGTGTTTTAAAAGTGATTTTTTCTCATTTGAAGCTCATTTCATTATTATCCTTTGTGTTGTTTATCTTCGCGTAAAAAGCCACTCAAGTAGAAAGACTCTGATGCAAAAAACTGTTTTTGCCGACCAACCGGTATAGTGGTTAAGGTGTTAGCCTCTAGATCGGAAGGTTCCTGGTTCGAATCCGGGTCCGGGCATGGATGTTTGTAAACGTATGGTGTAGAGGCGGCTGGTGCACCTTAAATCTGTCGTGGCCGAAAGTCCTCACGTTGGGTTGGCGTGGAAGTTTGGAGAGTGGGGTGCCAGCTCAGGTGTTGCTTCGTCATCTGACCGTGGTTCAAAATAACGAGGTGTTGTCCTCGAATCTTTCCCTTAAGGGACTGATTCCGGACCGTCGTCAATAGCCCGTTGTGTTGCTCTAGTACGACGTTAACTAAAATTACCATTACCATTACCAAAAAACTGTTTAAAATTCCTCAGCCAAGGAACAAACTGTTTTTCTTACTTGAATATTCATTCCTCTTGGAGTAATATAGCACTTTGCCTCGACGAGAATTCCTGTTATTAATAAAATTGATCACGTCTTGGACGAGATAGCTCGTCGAGACTAGATTGGAGGGTTAAACTCTTACTTTAACGGTTACCTTTCAGGGTTAAACTCTTACTTTAACGGTTACCTTTCAGGGTTGAACTCTTGATAGAGGGGTAGACGTTAAGGGAAAAAAAATTAAGAATACAGGCATTTATTTAAAGATAATTCAGCTTTTCTATCCTACTTCAAAAGAGATTTCGAAAATTGAAACAATTGTTACTCCCACCCTTCTTTATATACTATTATATTGCAAGTTATTTTTTGTAATTGTGGTGGTGATGGCTAATTTTACTACAGTACTTTTAATTCAACACTGGCTGAATTCGATAGATGCCGAGAATTTTTATCGTTGAGGTTTGCGTGAAACAATGAGAGCTGTATTACCATCAAGAGGATACTTTCGTGTTCTGTACTGGGTTGCGTTAAGGACAGGAAGAAAGCAGCTTAGAAGGAACACATTTATCCAAGACGATTTGTTCGTCTATATGTACAGGTACGCATTCTGGAAAACAAACCCAAACAAGAACTTTACAACGCATGCACAGGCATCTGGTTCTTCTAAAACTCGTTGCCGGATTCAATTTAAATATATAATAGGCAGGTCGTTCAAGTTATTTCAGGAAGTAACCCTGCGCATCGCGTGACTTTCGAGTAGGGTGGTATTGTTTTTGTCCCACAATAAACATGACAAAATAACCATACTCATGGATTAGAGCCAATCAACCGGTCTGGTGTTTAAGGAGTTAGCCTCTGGATCGGATGGTTCCTGGTTCGAATCTGGGACAGTGCATGGAAATTTGTAAGCGTATGGTGCACCTTAAATCTTTCGGGCTGAAAGTCCTCACGTTGGGTTGGCGTGGACGTTTGGAGAGAGGGTTACCAGCTCAGGTGTTACCTCGTCATCTGACCGTGGTTCAAAATGACGTGTGGTAGTGTCTTCGTATCATTCCCTTAAAAGATTGATCCTGTACCGTCGTCAATAGCCCGTTGTGTTGCTCTAGAATGACGTTGATTAAAATTACCTTACCTTACCATGGAATTGGAAGAATCCTTGGAAATATTCTATTGATCAAGGTCAAAACTGGATTGAAATCCTAAAGAGAAGACAGCAGATTGCAGAACGGATATGCATGTGAACTCCTCAGAGGGTAAAATGCCATTTTCCAAAAGTGAACATCGAGGATAGTTCTTTTCTTGTCCTCGCTTAAAAATTTAAGTACAGTTTTGTGTACTAGCCAGTTTAAAACTGCAGATGAAGCTTGCATGAAATTTTATCCGGAGACCAAGCAGTGCTTTTCTTAGGTGCTGCCATCTATGAGCTTTTCTGAACATTATTTGCTTAATGTGTCCGAAGAATTCAAGGGCCGCGGTGGCACGGTTAGAAGAATAACGGATTAGCAAACGAAGGGTTGCAACATCGAATCAAACTAAATATTGGCGTGTGCAAAAAGTAGCTGTTATACGTTAAATCTGTTGTTACCTCAAACGTCCACACGTTGGCGTGCAGTGGAATTTTAGAGAGTACAGTGCCAGCTGAGGTGTGACCTCTTCATCTGACCGTGGTTCAAAATTACGTAGTGTTATCCTCTGAGCTTTTCTTCGGGGTTGATCTCATACCGTCGGCAATAGCCAATGGTCTATTCGCGACGTTAATTAAGATAATTGTCCGCCGAAGCGTTCAAAAATTCGAATTTAAAACACACGAATTAAACGAATTAAAATTACACATGCTTTTTTTAAATGCATCCTCAGTTTTCCCATAATATGGCCGACGTACCGATAAAGTGGTTAAGGTGTTAGCCTTCAGATCGGTAGGTAACTGGTTCGAATCCTGGCATGGATGTTTGTACGTGTATGGTGTAGAGGCGGCTGGTGCACCTTGAATCTGTCATGGCCGAAAGTCTTCACGTTGGGTTGGTGTGGAAGTTTGGAGAGTGGGGTGCCAGCTCATGTGTTGCTTCGTTATCTGACCGTAGTTAAAAATTACGAGGTGTTGTCATCAGATAATGTACTACGCTAATTACAAATTACCAAATCACCCATAATATACACCGACCTACCGGTATAGTGTTAGCCTCTAGATTGGAAGGTCCCTGGTTCGAATCCGGATCAGGGCATGGATGTATGGTGTAGAGGTGGCAGGTGCACCTTAAATCCGTCGTGTCCGAAAGTCCTCACGTTGGGTTAGTGTGAAAGTTTGGAGAGTGGGGTTCCTGCTCAGGTGTTGCTTCATCATCTGACCGTTTTAAAAAATTACGAGGTGTTGTACTCGGATCTTTCCATTAAGAATTGATCCCGGACCGTCGTTAAGAGCCCGTTGTGTTACTCTAGTACAACGTAAATTACCAATTACCCTTGAATCTTTCCCTTGCAGCTTGATTCCGGCCTGTCACGCATATCGTTTTGTTGCTGCAGTGCGAAGAGTGGGGTGCCAGCTCAGGTTTTTCTTTGTCATCTGATCGTAGTTTAAAAGTACGAGGAGGTATTGTACTCGGATCTTTTCCTTAAGTGATTGATCCCGGACCGTCCTCGCCGACCAACCGGTATAGTGGTTAAGGTGTTAGCCTCTAGATCGGAAGGTTCCTGGTTCGAATCCGGGTCCGGGCATGGATGTTTGTAAACGTATGGTGTAGAGGCGGCAGGTGCACCTTAAATCTGTCGTGGCCGAAAGTCCTCACGTTGGGTTGGCGTGGAAGTTTGGAGAGTGGGGTGCCCGCTCAGGTGTTGCTTCGTCATCTGACCGTGGTTCAAAATTACGAGGTGTCGTCCTCGGATCTTGCCCTTAAGGGACTGATCCCGGACCGTCGTCAATAGCCCGTTGTGTTGCTCTAGTACGACGTTAACTAAAATTACCAATTACCCGGACCGTCCTCAATAGGCCGTTGTGTTGCTCTAGTACGACGTTAATTAAAAATTACCAAATTGCTCCAGTGCAATGTTAATTGAATACTAACCTACCCTTATACGTGACTATGCCAAGTTAAGCCAAATGTAACGGAGTATCATAAACTCCTCCAAAAATTAATAAAATTGGCAATTTAGGCAATTAATTGAATTTACGTCGCACTAATGCAACAAATTAAGTTACTAGCAATCAACCGGGTAATTGGTAATTTTTTAGTTAACGTCGTACTAGAGCAACACAACGGGCTATTGACGACGGTCCGGGTAATTGGTAATGGTAATTTTAGTTAACGTCGTACTAGAGCAACACAACGGGCTATTGACGACGGTCCGGAATCAGTCCCTTAAGGGAAAGATTCGAGGACAACACCTCGTAATTTTGAACCACGGTCAGATGACGAAGCAACACCTGAGCTGGCACCCCACTCTCCAAACTTCCACGCCAACCCAACGTGAGCGACCAACCGGGAATCAACCTCGAAGGGTACGATGAGGTACGTTAAGTAGGTATTTAATTAACGTCGCATTGGAGCAACACAATGGGCTATTGGTGACGATCCGATGATTAACCCCCGGTGGGAAGGTTTCAAGAACCACACCACGTAAATTTGAACCACACCTGAACTGGCACCCCACTCTTCAAACTTCCACTCTACGCCAACGTTTTTTTTTTTTTTTTTTGCTCCAGTGCCAACGCTAATGAACTTCTGTCTTTCTCAGTGTTGTCAAGAAATTCTGAAAATAGCTTGGGATATCTTTCTGAGATTCGACTAGCTGATTAATTTTCAATTAATTATAGGGTGACTTTCATAACCCTTTAACCCTTCGGGCACTGCATTTTTTTTAGCCTTTCTTGAAATTCCATTGGCTTTCCGCAGAGTATGGAGGAAAGGAAGAATAACGATGGGGATTGACATTTTAGTGAAGCTTTGGCGATTCTCGTCATCTGACCGTAGTTCAAAATTACGTGGTGTTGCCCTTGGATCTTTCCCTTGCTTAGGGGATTGATCCCGGGCCGTCGTAAATAGCCCGTTGTCTTGCTCTAGTACGATGTTAATTTTAAAAAATACCATGAATACTATGAACAAATGAAGGAAAGGAAGAATACCGATGGGAAATGAAATTTTAATGAAGCTTAGGCGATTCTCGTCATCTGACCGTAGTTCAAAATTACTTGGTGTTGCCCTTGGATCTTTCCCTTGCTTAGGGGATTGATCCCGAACCGTCGTAAATAGCTCGTTGTGTTGCTCTAGTACGACGTTAATTAAAAAAATTACCATTACCTCAGATTTTTCACTTGGGGATTAATCACGGACCCTCGTCAATAGTCCGTTGTGTTGCTCCAGTACAACGTGGGGATTAATACCTAAATGGGGATACTTAAAATTCCTACCTACCGTGAACTACGATCCACTTAACGTTCGAAACGGTAGGTATTTTGATTAACATTGCACTGGAGCAGCATAACGGCTATTGGCGTCTTCCACACTTGGGTGTTGACGATTAACCTACTTCTCTCGTTTAGAAGTATAAACAAAACACTCAATCAAGTTATTCGATTGACTATTCTGTTAAATATTATACATGTAAGCATGTAACAGCAAATCATACTGCAAATTATTAACATTTAGTCTACTGCCGGTACAGTAGTTGTTCCTTAGTCGCGTCAAGGAATTTAGACCACGTCCGAAACAGCAATTGTACCTTGAAAGTTATAAGAATCGCGCCCGTTGTATCTACAGCTCAAATTAAAAAAGGTGAAAGCCGCAGATCTTTAACACGTTTGTTGCATATCTCGCGCCAGCGCGTGATGTGATGTCAATACTAAAGAGTCAGTCACGCGACAGCGCCTGATGTCTCATTAGCCAACCACGCGTTCGCGCGGGAAGAGCTGCGCCTCAACATTTATTCTCCGCTTCAATTGGCATTACATGTTAGGTGTTGGGGTGGTATTGGCGGGTTTAAAGGTTAGAAGCTACTTGAAAAGATATGTGTGGTTTCGAATTTATAGCTATACTAGCAAAATACCCGACCTTACTCGGTTTGAATTGGTTAACTTAAATTGAAGAGATAATCAAAATATATAATGACTTACGTTTTTTGTAGAGTAAAAATTTATTTGAATACCTTTCGCCATCTTTATAATTTCTACAACTTACTTTGGACACAAATCCTACACATGCATATCCATTCATGTAATACATTTCACATACATCGCACTCTTACTGTATGACAAAGCTACAAAATGACTAAGGTTACTACTACAAAAGACGAGTTTGAGGGATATTTGGAATTCCATTAGTTAAGTTATTTTCATGTTCAACTCAATTAATAAAAATTATGATTTACGGCGAGTGCTCTCGCACTCAAAGTCAATAAAACAATATTTTTTTACTTGTGGCACTCTTGCATCCGGTAAGTGACACTGTGAAATTTTGCAATCGTATCCTGTCATTATGACAACGAATTTTTTAATGTTTGAAAAGTTCTAGTTCGGATATTTTAAACATTATGATTCTTTCAATAACGGCACTATTATTTAAATAATAGCATAACTACACTTAAAAATTCACTGAAAATTTATTCTGATTTACCTGTCATTGTTAAGTCGAATACTTTGTGGTGGTGTTGCGTGTGATGAGAAGGAAAACACATAAATTAAAATAATAAATATTTAAAACAGAAAACCGCGAAATAAAACAAAATAAAAGATGTCGGAAAGAATTGTTGTCAAGATATTAATTTGTGATTCATTTTTATCTCTTGATCTCGCACAGTTGCCACAACTTACAACTAAAAGTGCACATAATTTAGAAATGTGAAATTAATTCAGAGCGAAAGAAACAGAAAATATCACTGCTCGCTCGATCGTGTTCATTCCCGATAGTTAAACAATATCGTCTGTCCCAAATATTTGGAAATCGTTTTCATTGCACAAAGAACAAAAATAAAACTCGAAATAATTGAAATATCAGAGCTGAAATTCCATTTAAAAAAAAAAAAAAAAAATGATAATAGGCAATTTTAGTTAACGTCGTACTAGAGCAACACAACGGGCTATTGACGACGGTCCGGGATCAGTCCCTTAAGGGAAAATCAGAGGACAACACCTCGTAGTTTTGAACCATGGTCATATGACGTTTAATAAGTAGAATTTTGTTTATCCAGATTTTCAAATCGTGGATTTGTTTAGCTCTGTAAAGTTTTATTATTAATTCCAAAATTTTGGGTTTGTATGATTTTGGTGGTCTTTTAAATCTCTATTATTATAAAATGAAGTTTCTGTGTGAGCGTGTTCGCAGTGTACTGACGAATTTGTGGCATTTACAATAATGAAATTTGGCACACATGTAGTCCCGAATTTTTTGCGATTTTATAGACCAGCCTGATTTTTAAAACTTAATCTTGAAAATTTTGAAATTAATTTAATGCGATGTTCAATTATTATTTTCTTTCCTCCGAATGGCAACAGTCATGAATCGGTATTGAATGAATCCGTATTTACTGCGCTTGTGTATCTGTTGCCGTGTAGCCGCTCGATTACTGGATATCCTTTCAAAAATTTATTGCCTTTTTATAAGCATATTAACTTTTAGTTAGCGTTAACTTTAAATTTTTTATATAAGTATCTTTTTATTGTGCTTACTTCATTTTTGGAACTGGATAACGGTTGTGCAAAACGTTTGTTATTGTTTCTTTTTTAGACTACGATAGTTTGGATTTTGACTTTTAAAGCATATTAACTTTTAGTTTGGATTATTTGGATATTTTTTTCAAAGTTTAGCGATATTTAATTTTGATCTTTTGTGCAATTTCTGGTTTGTTTCATTTATGTAATCTTTTGTTTGTTTCTGTATAGTACTTCGGTTTTTGTGTAGTTAATTTTTATAATTTTTGTTTCGATGTCTTATGGAAAGAAAAGCGATATTTAATCTCAATTTTAAATTTAATGTATAACATTTTAAAATTAATTTATTATTATATTTTTTGTTTTATTTGGTTTCCTAAAAATGTCCACAGAATTGAAAAGGTCTTTACTGCACTCAGGCAAATCTTGGATTTGGATCATTTATGCAAACTAAGAACATTTCTTCTATGTAGTTCTACGCTCACAGGATGATGATGTGCTCTTCGAAATGTAAGTACAGTTTTGTGTACTAGCCAGTTTAAAACTGCAGATGAAGCTTGCATGAAATTTCATGCGGAGACCAAGCAGTGCTTTTCTTAGGTGCTGCCATCTATGAGCTTTTCTGAACATTATTTGCTTAATGTCTCCGAAGAATTCAAGGGCCGCGGTGGCACGGTTGGAAGAGTAACGGCAATGGAAATGGTAATTTTAGTTAACGTCGTACTGGAGCAACACAATGGGCTATTGACGACGGTCCGGGATCAGTCCCTTGAGGGAAATATCCGAGGACAACACCTCGTGATTTTGAACCACGGTCATATGACGAAGCAACACCTGAGCTGGCACCCCACTCTCCAAACTTCCACGCCAACCCAACGTGAGGACTTTCGGACACGACAGATTTAAGGTGCACCAGCCGCCTCTACACCATACGCTTACAAACATCCATGCCCGGACCCGGATCCGAACCAGGAACCTTCCGATCTAGAGGCTAACACCTTAACCACTATACCGGTTGGTCGGCAATAGTTTTTTGAAGAATAATTACTTTTTTAGCACAGTACTGGTAAAGCAATCGAAGTAATTGTAATATTCAATAGACATTCCAATTTTTCCAAAACTACCAAATTATGGTTCAGTTAAGTATACTTACTCAGGTGTTTTAGCATGAAACTCAACTACATATTGCAATTATAAAATGTTTAATATTGCATTCACTAAACTAATAGATAATGTATAAAATAAAATACATTGCAATCAAATATCTGCAATAAAATTTATGTGATGTCTTCACAAACACACAAACACAAAATCGAACATAGAACAGAAAGACGGGCAGACAGACTTTCGCAACCAATTCCACTCACTAAACGAAGATAAGTACTCACTGCATGCAAATTTCGATGAAAATATATTAAACCGTGTGGACGTGTATAGGGCACATACAAACAGACAGATGGACAGACAGACAGACACCAAACGCGAAAAGGGCAGATTTGGCATCAGAAGGGTCCAAAACGGATAGAAAACTTGAAATGGGTCGAAAATATTGAATGTACAAACAAACACTCCATTCTTATTTATATAGATAAAAAGTAAGTCGGCTTCTGGGAAAAAAAAACATTTCTTCGCTGCGGGCAATAACTATCAACACATCGGCAGCGAATGTGTCAAGTGTGTACGGGTATCACAACCCTATATATCTTTTTTAATCCCTTTTATTTCCCCTTTCTGCTTTTTCTTCTGCCCTGATTGTGTTGTCTGACTCGAGTTTGGCCAAATATGGCCTGGCATCATAAAACCCCGAAACAGCCAATAATCTTTGTGTGTTTACTATCTTCTATATAAATAAGAATGGAGTGTTTGTTTGTACATTCAATATTTTCGACCCATTTCAAGTTTTCTATCCGTTTTGGACCCTTCTGATGCCGAATCCGCCTTTTTCTCGTTTGGTGTCTGTCTGTCTGTCTGTCCGTCTGTCTGTCTGTCTGTATGTTGTGCCCTATACACGTCCACGCGGTTTAAGATATTTTCATGAAAATTTGCATACAGTGAGTACTTATCTTCATTTAGTGAGTGGCATTAGTTGCTAAAGTCTGTCTGTCTGTCTTTCTGTTCTATGCTCGATTTTGTGTTTGTGTGTTTGTGTAGACATCACATGAATTGTATTCCAGATATTTGATTGCATTGTATTTTATTTTATACATGTTCTATTAGTTTAGTGAATGCAATATAAAACATTTCTTTATTGTTATATTTAGTTGAGTTTCATGCTAAAACACCTGAGTAAGTATACTTAAATCAACCATAATTTGGTAGTTTTGGAAAAATTGGAATGTCTATTGAATATTACGATTACTTCGATTGCTTTACCAGTAGTACTGAAAAAGTAATTATTCTTCAAATTTTTTTTTTTTTTTATGGAATTTCATCTCTGATACTTCATTTATTTCGAGTCTTATTTTTATTCTTTGCGCAATGAAACCGATTTCCGAATATTTGGGTCAGACGATATTTTTCAATGAAACGAGAATGAACAAGATCGCGCGAGCAGTGATAATTTTTCTGGTTCTTTCGCTATGAATTAATTTCACATTTCTAAATTTTGTACACTTTTAGTTGTAAGTTGTGGCAACTGTGCGAGATCAAGAGATAAAATTGAATCACAAATTAATATCTTTAGAACAATTTTTTGCGACATCTTTTATTTTGTTTTACTTCGCTGTTTCCTATTTTAAATATTTATTATTTTAATAAATGTGTTTTCCTTCTCATCACACGCAACAGCACCACAAAGTATTAAACTTGAAAATGTTAGGTAAGTCAGTATAAATTTTCAGTAAATTTTAAGTGTAATACCATTATTGAAAGAATAATGCCGTTATTTAAAGAATAATGCCGTTATTGAAAGAATAATGCCGTTATTTAAAGAATAATGCCGTTATTTAAAGAATAATGCCTTCATTGAAAGAATAATAATGTTTATTAATCCAAACTGGAACTTTTTCAAACATTAAAAAATTCGTTGCAATAATGACAGGAGAAGATTGCAAAATTTCACAATGTCGCATATCGGAGGCAAGAGTGCCACAAGTAAAAAAATATTGTTTTGTTTATTTAAAGAATAATGCCGTTATTGAAAGAATAATGCCATTATTTAAAGAATAATGCCGTTATTTAAAGAATAATGCCTTCATTGAAAGAATAATAATGTTTATTAATCCAAACTGGAACTTTTTCAAACATTAAAAAATTCGTTGCAATAATGACAGGAGAAGATTGCAAAATTTCACAATGTCGCATATCGGAGGCAAGAGTGCCACAAGTAAAAAAATATTGTTTTGTTGACTATAAGAGCGAGAGCAGTCGCCGTAAATCGTAATTTTAATTAATTGAGTTGAACATGAAAATAACTTAAAAAAGGGAATTCCAAATCTTCCTACAAATCGTCTTTTATAGTAGTAACCTTAGTATCACCTTTCGTCATTTTGTAGCTTTGTCATACAGCAATTGTGCGATGTATGTGAAATTTATTACATGAATGGATATGCATGTGTAGGATTTGTGTCCAAAGTAGTAGAAAATATAAAGATGGCGAAAGATGTTAAAATAAATTTTTATTCTACAAAAAACGTAAGTCATTATATATTTTGATTATCTCTTCAATCTAGAGTAAACCAATTTAAACCGAGTAAGGTCGGGTATTTTGCTAGTCTTTAATAAACACGGGGATCACGTTCATGGGACGCCTAAGCAGCCTTTTCCTGCTTTCTCTCTATTTATATACTACTGTTTCAGAATCCTCTTTTTTGGGGGGCCGCGGAAGCCTGTTGGGAAGAGTAACTGATTAGCAACCGGAAGGTTGCGAGTTCGAAACTCCATACAACCAATGACAGTAGCGTATGTGGGGTGCGCTGGAGCACGTTAAATCTGTCATGTTCTCAAATGCCCTCACGTTGTTCTGGTGTGGAAATTTGGAGCTTAGGTGTTGTCCTAGGACCGTTTTCTTCGGCGGTTGATCCCGGACAGTCGCCAATAACTTGTTGCGTTGCTCCTGTGCTGACGTTGATTCAACTGCCTACCCTCTTTTTGTCTTTCATATTTTTTATTTACCATTGTTTTGGTTTACGTATTAAAAGGACAATATTCGAATAAATGAACAATTTTTTGTAATTAATGAATTCAAGTAGGAAACCAATTTTTAAAGAAACGAAACTTTATTCATATTATTGAGTAACTTTAAAAAATTCGACATCTCACTTAGTCTAGCATTGTGTTGCTCTAGTACGACGTTAATTAAAATTACATTACCTTACCTCAGTTTAGTGAGAGTTTGGGAATTCGAACAAGTTGTGATTAATCTTTTCAAAATGCTAGAATTCCGGTCTTCGTCTAGCTACCCTTGCAAACGTTAATGCTCGAATTTCCTTATTCAGCATAGCTCAATCTCTTGTAAGTGGTCAGGAGCGGACCAAAAAGCCTGGATTCTTGTAACCGTCCAGCAACAGTCACGTTCGTAACAGACACTGAACAGCTTGGAAGACCTTAGGAAACGTAGAATATCGCATCATTCCGCCATCTATGATAAAAAAAAAGTATCACAAACACTTGCATGAGAACATAAACATAAATTGTCTAGTTTAGAAAGTGAAACTAGATCTTTCAAGCAATATGTGCAGTAAAAGGGTGTGCAAAAGCCAGGACACACCGAAGGGAGATAGGTCTACTACAACTAGGGCAGATTGCCAGTGCCGTAGCCAAACCATTTAACCACAACGGAACCGCGACAGTTGACAGAAAAGAACAGTGTAACGTAGAGAAGGATAGGTAGGTAATAAATTAACGTCACACTGGAGCAACATAATGGGCTATTGGTTGACCGTCCGGGATCAAACTCGAAGGGAAAGATCCTGTAATTAATTTTGAACCACGGTTATATGACGAGGGCACACCTGAGCTGACACACCACGCTCCAAACTTCCACACCACGCCAACGTTAGGACATTTGAGACCACGACAGATTTAACGCTCACCAGCCCATCAGCCGATTTAACGTGCACAGTCTTTGTTTGGATTCGAATGCCAATCCATTTCTCTTCCAACCGAGGTAGAATCCGGGTTAGTGAATGGATTTTTGTAAGCGTATGGTGCAGAGGCGGCTGGTGCATCTTTAATCTATGATGGCCGAAAGTCTTCACGTTGGGTTGGTGTGGAAGTTTGGAGAGTAGGGTGCCAGTTCAGGTGTTGCTTCTTCATCTGACCGGGATTCAAAATTACGAGGTATTGTCCTCGGATCTTTCCCGGGATTGATCCCGGACCGTCGTCAATAGCCCGTTGTGTTGCTCTAGTACGACGTTACCTAATAATTACCAATTAAAAATTACCCCGTTAACAAAGAAAACGGATGATTTCTACAATGTTTCATATACTGTGTGGCAGCAAGGATTGCTACCGTTTTGACTCGTTTACACCAATTTCAGTTTTTGTTGAGATAAGAAATCAATTGAGGTAGGTAGAATATGGCTCTAATAAATTGCCGAAATAAATGTTTTTATGAATATTAAAAGACCCATTACCCGCACCACTGTTTATTTTGTACTCGATCTGCTTAATTTAACATTAAATCAAGTTTCAGGTATTAATTACAACCAAATTGTCCCTAAACAAAGGTGGTGTGGAAGTTTGGAAAGTGGGGTGCCGCCAGTAGCCAGTGTGTTGCTGCAATGTGACGTTAATTAAAAAAGATACCTAAAATACTTTTGTACTCGACTGTCTTAGGTTGGATTCGTCCGGTGTTTTGTTTTTCCGGTGTCCGGTGTTTTCTTCATCTGACCGCGGTTCCAAATCATGGGGTGTCGTCTTCGGTCCTTTCCCTTCGGGGTGCCAGCTCAGGTGTTGCTTTGTGATCTGACCGTGGTTTAAAATTACGAGGTGTTGTCCTCGGATCTTTCCCTTAAGGGACTGATCCCGGACCGTCGTCAATAGCTCGTTGTGTTGTTCTAGTACGACGTTAACTAAAATTACCATTACCTTTCCCTTCGGGAATAGCCCGTTGTGTTGCTCTAGTACGACGTTAACTAAAATTACCATTACCATTACCCTTCGGGATTAATCCCCGACCGTCGTCTATAGACCGTTGTGTTGCTCCAGTGCGACGTTAATTAAAATACCTTCGTACTTGGACTGCCGTTCGACTTGGAGTATAGAGCAATTTTTACTCGATGCCCCTTCCTTAATTCGTCATCTGACCGTGGTTTAAATTTACGAGGTGTCGTCCTCGGATCTTTCCCTTAAGGGACTGATCCCGGACCTTCGTCAATAGCCCGTTGTGTTGCTCTAGTACGACGTTAAATAAAATTACTTACTTACCCGGACCGTCGTCAATAGCCCGTAGTGTTGCTCTAGTACGACGTTAACTAAAAAATTACCAATTGCCTCTTCCTTAAAAAAAATTAACAGTAATTTAGACGAGATATCTCGTTATGGAGGATCAAGCCAAGTCATTCCGCATTTATTTTTGTAGCATCAAGAACATTTCGGGGGGTTGGCCGAGTTCCCCTCTGAGATCATCCGTGCTATTTTGCTGTAAAATAACTGTGACGTGTTGTATCTCTGCACTCCGTGTTCTAAAAAAAAAACTATCTCGGTCAGGTGTTGACAGATTTCTCCGCGCGTGGGAACACTTCCTTACTTTTGAAAACACCCGACAGGTGGCAGCAGTTAAAACCCGCACCCTGTTTTTACAGAGCGGCGGGATTGAGATAAGGGGTGATAGGAGAGGAAAACCGTTCGTAAAAGAGTTGTGCTGGATTTTTTTTTTTCAGGGTGAGTGTAAGTAAATCTCGTGTTTCGCAGCTGCGAAGCGGTGTTATTTGACGCACGTTTTCCGGGTTCTTATTTCTCCCCCGAGCACGAATTATTATAAACAAGAGGAGAACGTCCCTTCATCAAAATGCAAACAAGGACAGGATGTGATTGGGGTAATGAGGATGATCCCACGCATCCCTGAGGGGGAGTTGTTATTTTAAAATAGCTATTTTTTCGCAAAACCTTGCAAGTTGGTTTCAAATTAAAAGTATTCGATCGTCATGAAAAGTGTTCGTGTACTTCCCAGTTGTTGAAAACTGATAGTGAAGTTGCTTACGAATAAAGATTGCAATCAGATCCGGCGGATCCGGTAATCCGACGGATCCGGCATCGTTTGGCTACCTACCGGATCTGGCAATATCTATAGGATCCGGTCCGGATCCGATAAACCCGAATTTTTTTAAATTAAATAAACGATTATTCAAATTCAGCTTTAAAGTCGCAAAATTGTTTAGTAAGAAACTGATTGTGAATAATCAATTTTATATATTTCAATCATCAATTTGGAAAAGTTTAGCAAAAAATAACAAATTAAATTATCAATAATGTTTTTTTTGCGAAGGAAGGATATTTACTGAAAGGAAGGCAACCTACAAATGTTTAAAAATACATTTGGAAACAAAACACAATTAAATTGGCAGTGGAGGCACTATACAGATGGTAATGGTAATTTTAGTTAACGTCGTACTAGAGCAACACAACGGGCTATTGACGACGGTCCGGGATCAGTCCCTTAAGGGAAAGATCCGAGGACAACACCTCGTAATTTTGAACCACGGTCAGATGACGAAGCAACACCTGAGCTGGCACCCCACTCTCCAAACTTCCACGCCAATCCAACGTGAGGACTTTCGGTCACGACAGATTTAAGGTGCACCAGCTGCCTCTACATTATATGCTTATAAACATCCATGCCCGGACCCGGATTCGAACCAGGAACCTTCCGATCTAGAGGCTAACACCTTAACCACTATACCGGTTGGTCGGCTTTTGCGAAGGAAGGAAATTTACTGAAAGGAAGGCAACCTACAAATGTTTAAAAATACATTGGAAACAAAACACAATTAAATTGGCAGTGGAGGCACTATACAGATGGTAATGGTAATTTTAGTTAACGTCGTACTAGAGCAACACAACGGGCTATTCTCGACGGTCCGGGATCAGTCCCTTGAGGGAAAGATCCAAGGACAACACCTAGTAATTTTGAACCACGGTCAGATGACGAAGCAACACCTGAGCTGGCACCCCACTCTCCAAACTTCCACGCCAACCCAACGTGAGGACTTTCGGCCACGACAGATTTAAGGTGCACCAGCTGCCTCTACATTATACGCTTATAAACATCCGTGCCCGGACCCGGATTTGAACCAGGAACCTTCCGATCTAGAGGCTAACACCTTTACCACAATACCGGTTGGTCGGCGGCACTATACAGAAAAGATGCAACTCTTCTTACTGATGAAACAACATTAAAATTCATTTTAGAAACACTGGAAAAACAAGACACTGTCTAAAGCGCTGAATTATCTGAGGCACTACGTGTAAAGGTAAAAGAACGTCGTAGCACGATAATAACAGAAATATTACTTTATTTAAAGAATCCAAAAAAATATGATCAAAACAGGAAACAAGCTGACAATACGTTTCTCATACCAAAAAAATATTCTTATGCGACAGGAAATTAAAAAATATTAAACCAAGTCATTAAAGATGATAACGAAAATGTGGAACCTGCAGTATAAGAAATCTTAAATTCAAACTCACACTTTCATTGCTAGGTTTCATTGAAATAGGTTGGGGGACGACACAAGTAATACGATTTGTTTTCTTAGATCGTTCTTTCAAACTCAAAAGTGATAGTAAGACTGATAATCATCAACTCGTTCAATTCTTACTACTAGTAGTACTAGTAGTTACTATAATTTGGTGATTGATTTCGTACCTATGGATAAGTATTAATAAAGTTGATTTTCTAATGCTAAAATAAACGTTTTGTTCGTCAATTTGGAACAGTATCCTTTTTGCCTACTTTCACTCAACCGATTTTGGAAAAATAGGTACTGATTAGACTTTTATTACCAATCTGGCCGGATTGAAAATCGTGCCGGATTGCAATTCTTACTTACGAAAGATGTATCATCTTTCAGTTATCACTACAAAATTATATTCCATAGTTTACATAACTTTTTGAATTTAAAAAAAAACTTCGACTCGACAAGAGATAACGATTTAGGCTTCATATTCACAAAATCTTGCTTGATGGTTTCAAATTAAAAGTATTTTATCATCATAAAAAGTGTTCGTGTATTTGCCAGTTAGGAACAATGTTGCAAACTGATTCCGAAGTTTCCTACGATAGATGTACCATCTTTCAGTTTTCAGTTCTCACTACAAAATTCTGTATTCTATGGCCGACCAATCGGTATAGTGGTTAAGGTGTTAGCCTCTAGATCGGAAGGTTCCTGGTTCGAATCCGGGTCCGGGCATGGATGTTTGTAAACGTATGGTGTAGAGGCGGCTGGTGCACCTTAAATCTGTCGTGGTCGAAAGTCCTCACGTTGGGTTGGCGTGGAAGTTTGGAGAGTGGGGTGCCAGCTCAGGTGTTGTCTCGTCATCTGATCGTGGTTCAAAATTACGTGGTGCTATTCTTTAATCTTTCCCATAGTGGATTGATTCCGGACCTTCGTCAATAGCCCGTTGTGTTGCTCTAGTACGACGTAAATTGGAAATTACAATTACCGAATTTTTAAATAGGGCTGCCAAAGCACAGCATTATCATGAGTTTTTAAAAAATGTAGCAAATTTGGATTCTTAGATATAAAATGAATCGGCTAAAGCACAGACTGTGAAAAATAAGTATGCTAAGGGTAATATTAGTTAACGTCGTACCAGAGCAACACAACGGGCTATTGACGATGGTCCGGCATCAGTCCCTAAAGGGAAAGATCCGAGGATAACACCTCGTTATTTTGAACCACGGTCAGATGACGAAGCAACACCTGAGCTACAAAATAATTACGAAAGAGATGTTTGTAAACGTATGGTGTAGAGGCACCTTAAATCTGTCGTGGTCGAAAGTCCTCACGTTGGGTTGGCGTGGAAGTTTGGAGAGTGGGGTGCCAGCTCAGGTGTTGCTTCGTCATCTGACCGTGGTTCAAAATTACGAGGTGTTGTCCTCCAATCTTTCCCTTAAGGCACTGATGCCGGACCGTCGTCAATAGCCGTTGTGTTGCTCTAGTACGACGTTAACTAAAATTACCATTACCATCTGTATTCTGTGGTTTTTATACCTTTTTGAAGTGAAATAACCCTCGACTCGACAAGAGATAATGACCTAGGCTTCAGATTTCGATATTCCAGATATTTCTAGTCAAATGATTGTTATCTGACCTTGGTTCAAAATTACATGTTGTCCTCGGATCTTTTCTTGCTCAAGGGATTGATCCCGGACCGTCGTCAATAGCCCATTGTGATGCTCTAGAACGACGTTAATTAAAATTGCCTTACCTAGTCAAATGATCATATTTTTAATTTCAATGCATGTAAAAAAAATGTTATTTATTTTTTATTTTTTATTTTTATTTATATATATATATATTATTATTATTATTATTAAATTATTTTTTTTTGGGGGGGGGGGTAGATGTATAACTGAAAGAAATAACAGACGAATAAATAATAACTGAAAGAAATAAAACGGTTTCAGTAAAGTTAAACAGATTGGATTCAGACTTATATTTTCTACATACGTAGTCTGCAATAATGGGAGCATTTGGGTTAATTCCTTTATGTGTGTAAAGAATTCTCTGAGGTCCCCAAATTTTTCAGTGATGTTAACGAGTTAAATTAGTTGATAATTTTGTCATAACTTACTGGTAAAGATGAGCTAGAGCTGATAGGAGTTCGATAGCATTTTAAATAACAGTGTTAACGTAAAATACCTGCCAACAACTGTTATTTAAATTGATATGAAGAAAAATGATATAAGAATCGCAGTCATACAATTTAAAAAGTTGGGAAAATAAAATTGTTTAAAATCGTATAAAGAAGAATTTAAACAGTTTATAACTTTAAATTTACTGTTAATGTAAATTTCTAATAGTTAACAATAACCATTAAAGTGTTAAATTTTGTTGCTAACTGTAAATACAAGTTACTAACAAGAAAGTTAAAGTTACTGAAAAAAATTTGGTACCATTACTTGATAGCTTACATTAGTTGTCAACAAGACTGCTAACCATTAACAGTTAATAGCAACTACTATCACACCTAAAATATCAAAAAGTAATGGATGTAAGATAAAAGTATCACAGTAATGGATGTTTAACTCACGAACTTTATATCATTGACCTACAAGTGAAACAGTGTCAAAATCTACAAGGTATGATTTATTGCTTTCCTAAGCCCCAATGTAGGGATCTTTGCACTGGTGAAGTCTTCTAAATAATTTCTTTGTTTGAAGGTTAGATTTTTCTTCAGAAACACACTTAATGAGAAAAGCTCTGAAAGAACTCTCCTACTTTCGTTTTCTTAGAACTATATTCTTTATTCAGTGTGTTTCGCTTATAAGCAGATTATACGTAAAGGGGGGGGGGGGATTCAAAACATGTATTTGCGTAGCTGTTGGTTGGTAAGTATTTTAATTAACGTCACACTGGAGCAACTCAACGGGGCTATTGGCGACAGTCCGAGATCAAACCCGGAGGGAAAGATCCGAGGATAACACCACGCAATTTTGAAACACGGTCAGATGAAGAGGTCAAACCTCCGCTGGCACGCCACTCTCCAAACGTCCACAACCCACCAATGCGTAGCTGTTGGATAGACTTTTAAGTAATGGAACGTTATGAAATATCTTAAAATCTTCGTTTCAGCAACACTGAATAACTGTATAGTATATGCCATTTTTCTCCCGTACAAAATAATACTTAGTTATTCAAATCGAAGTTCGTCGACATTGTTTATGAACAGTTATGTGGGAAATCCTATCTTGTTTAACTCCTGCACAATATTAACAAAAAGCACAAATAAAATGCACCCCATAGATGTAAATGCTGGCATAGGTGTTCTACTTCTTTTATATCGACGGCTTTTGATAGATAAAGTAATAGTTCAGTCATAACGACAAGAACTTTATTCATTTACATCTTATCTTTACTCTAATAACACTACGACGGATTCAAGCCTTAAACGATTGCGATTGTGTTCCCTTACACAATTCATCGATTTTTTAGTAGATATAGTTGCACCGCTTCTCAAATGGCTGGCCAAAAACGCAAGAAGAACATTGACTGCCCTGTACGCAGGGTAGGTTTAATTATTTCTTTTTCTAAAAATCGAGAATGAAACCACTAAATGAACCACTTTTGAAAAGCTTTAATATTGATTAAAAGCAAGTTATAAAACGACGAAACAAAAGAAACGGACTTTAAAACAAGAAACCAATATAAACACACACCACATTCCATGCCAAACTTAACACTGGCCAGATATTTTGATGAACCAGGTATCTCTTTACTAGAAGAAAACTGATCAGATCTTGATCTGGTCATCACAAAAACTCGGCATTATCTTTAGGACATGATATCTCGTCAAGTGTAATAAAATTGGTCTGATCTTGATACACAAGATCTCTTTATTATGACAAATGTGACCAGAGCTTGATCTTGTAATCATAAAAAAAAATCTACTATAACTTGATGACGAGGTTTCTTTTCAAGTATTAACAAAATCGGTCAGATCTTGACACACGAGATCTCTTCATTATGAGAAATGTGACCAGATCTTGATCTTGTAATCATAAAAAAAAATCGACAGTAACTTGATAACAAGATATCTCGTCAAGTATTAGCAAATTTGATCAGATTCAAAGAACGAGATATCGCGTCGAAACCCCTGGAAGGGTTAATGGGGTGCCGCGCTCTTTACGAATCGGAGTGAAATCATAAATCAAAATCATAACTTGAAATCATCCATCTCCTGCCTTCGAGATAAACAAGTGGATCATGCAATACCTCCAAGTTTTCACATGCTGTGGGAAGAGAAGACATTCTTGTACGGTTGTCGTGCTTAATGGCCAGAGAGTAGAAAAAGACGAATGGATTTCTCTTACTGGGAAGGGGAGGAGATGGGGAGGGGTGGGAATGTGAAAGGGCTGTTGTACGAAGGTGGAGGGGTGTTCTTTTTTTTTTTAATTCCACCTTTTGGAAGAAAAACCGCCGTTTTCAACAGATCTCCGCAAGCGATTCTCACACTCCGTCTTTCATAATTGGCGCTTTATCTTACGATTTCTTTTCCGAGATAGATTGTATAATGTGAATTTCCGGGTGTCCTTAACCCTCTGTACTGGTTATTATACCCAATTTTGATCTAGATACCAATATCCAGTTTTGACCACAGGTTCGATCGGAATAAGTGGAGTTATCAATCGGTTATTGGATAGAAATACGGACATACCTTTATATATGGTGACAGTCAGGTTGAAGTAAGGCATCGGGATATGCAGGTTCCTTATTTTGGAATCAGGTAGTTCTTTCCTTCTGGAATCTAGGGATTTCTATTGTTGGTGAATGACATAGTAAAGGCAGCCGGATTCTGGTTGGTAACTTCGTTTATTTTTCATTCAATTCGTCGATGGTACATCTCTTAATTGTAGAGTTACCACCATATTTTTGGAAATAGCTGGCCACAACGGAAAAAGCCTCCGTCTCCTCTTTCTTTTAGCGTTGGCGTCTTTCTACCGTTCTCCCCGTCTGACCTTCCCCCAATATTCTGGGTGCTACGCCCCGACCTCGTCAGGGGGTCAATCCTTCAATTGGCCGAGTGACATTGCGCCACTTCAGATATCAATCCCATTGGATGAAGGGTGAAAGCACACCCGTTCCAATTTCTCGGAATCGAAGGGTGATGAACTTGGTTTCTCCTCAAGTTCAGAGATTTGTTAGGGGACTGGACATTGAAACAAATAGCTTGCAGGTTGTGTTTCCCTGCTTTTATGGCAAAACAATATTTGATGTGATTGTCATATCACACCATCCAAGGTTCCGACGAAATATCTCGTCCGTCAAGATCTGACTAATCTTACTGTCGACGAGACTACGATATTGCCGATTTTATGATGATGAAGATCAAGATCTGGTCGGTTTTCTTCTAGTCGTGATCGTGTTTCGTTCTAATGACGAGATATCTCGTCCAACAAGATCTGACCAGTTTTGTTACCACGGCCTGACAACTACCAGGAGGTTTAAATAGCTATCCATTTCTGTGAAGAAGCATTTTAATACCTAATTCTGTATTACACGTACAAATGAATCAACAAATATTAATACATTTCCACATGGTCTCTTGCATATCAGCGCACAAATCCCAACGTTAAAGGTTTTCCGTCCCAACGTTAGGGAAGGAAAACCTTTTTCAAGGTAGCAGGTCACAGCAGCTGTGGTTACTTGGGTTTTATGGAGCAAGGGCCATATTTCGGATAGCTTCGCCAAACAATGTCAAATAAATGAACATACATGCACAGGGAGTGCTTTACTGACACTGATGAGAGAAATACACCAAGGTAAGATTCTAATCTGATCCTACTGCGGCTGTGATCCACTCCTTAAGTTGAGTAATGCTGGAAATCTCATTTTTGTTCACCCACTTTTACAAAGCTCACGGGAAAATGTTAACGGTGTCAGATCAAGTGACCATGGAGCCCAAAATCTGGTTGAACATTCCTGCATGCAGCCACAGGCATTTGTTTCCAAATGGGGTGAGGTACCATCTTCTTGGAAAACGAGAGTTTTGCTGATTTCATCAGAAATATGTTCTTGTACAAAAATATAGGCATCTTATCCAGGTCAATACCGAATTAATTCTTTACTTAGAAAAGGAAAAGGAGCCACATGCCATGCGTTTTGCGATTCCCAACTAAACATAAATATTTCGTGAATTTCTAATCAACTCTAAAATTGTCATGTGGATGTTCTGTAGTCCAAACACTACAATTATCCAAAGCTAACCTCACAGGCACGTTTCAAGTATTGATTTACTTTCTTCATTGGGGTAGCCTAGTTAGAAGAATTACGGATTAGCAACCGAAGGGCTGCTAGTTCAAATCCAACCAATAGAGCGCCGTGAACAAGCGGGTTGTTGCACGTTACACCTGTGGCCTCAAATGTCCTCCTCACGTTAGCGTGGTGTGGATGTCTGGAGAGTGCTATTCCAGCTCAGGTATGACCTCGTCATTTAAACTTGATTTAAAATTATTTGGTGTTGTCCTCCGATCTTTCGCTTGATCCCGAAACGTGGCCAGTAGCCCATTGTGTAGCTCCAGTGCAACAATAATTAAAATACCTACCTCTTATATTCATTATAGGCTGTGATCCAAAGACACCTCGTCATTTTGAACCACAGTCATATGACGTGGTCAACGTCTGAGCTGCTACCCCACTCTCCAAATTTAACACATGATGTCAAAGAGGAATAGTTCATGTGTGATTACAAGTAATAAAACACTGAATTCACATGAAAAGATTTCGAGAACTATTGGGCTCTCCCCCTGAATACATCCCAGCACAAGACGAGTGCTTTTGAAATATGCTAATGTAAATTAAAAACAAAATATACAGATTCCTCGCTCTTTTATTGTATATATACTATCGCAAAAAGACCTACAAATAAGTTTAAAAAAATCAATAACACCGAAAACTTTCATTGCTGGACTTATATATTATAGAGTTGAACAGTCTCTTTAGGATTCTCTTATTTTTCAGACAGCGCAAGACCACCCCCAGGAAAGGTTGAAAGCCACCAATACTCTTTAGGTGAAACACAAGGTTAATGGAATATTAAGTTAATGGCTTCGACTACTCTATTCTACAAACCCCGGGTCGCCTTCAAAGGTACATTCCAATTCCAAGGGCCGACCAACCGGTATAGGGGTTAAGGTGTTAGCCTCTATACTCTGTTTCACCTTAACTTGTCAGTATTGGGAAAGGCAGAAATGATGTTCATCCGCATGAAAAATAATTCCAACTTGATTTGGAATTTAAAATAAAGAAAATGCATATAAACGTGTAAAAATTGTCCTACAATGAAGGAGTGATTTTTGAACCTTTATAATCGGTTATTTATTTGTAAAAAGCATTTTTTTTTGACCGAAGCGAATGAATATATCCGAAACGGAATTCTAAACCGGTTTCCATGGTAACATTTCTGGCGAGCTAAATACGCTTTCCGGCCAAGTCTGCGCCATTTCGCTCTGCGTCTTTGCTAGCGTGTGTATTTACGTTCATATCTCTCTTGTGCTATTTTATTGGAGTGTGTTTGATACTCTGAACATGGCTGAAAAAGGAACGTCACCATCCAAGCTGTATACGCCATCAAAGCAAGGAAAATCAATTGGTAGTGGAGCTCGCAGGAACATATTGAATGTTTATTCTAGACTTCGAGAAGAAAACCATAGTGATTCCATTAACCAAATCGTCGGAAAGGTGTCTCAACTAACTGGTGTTTCCAAAAGAACTGTTTTTCGTTTGAAAAAAGAAAAGAAGACGACAAGTCCTTTGAGTACTCCAGGAAAAAAACGACCTTATGCCGTTGGAAAAAGAACAAGAATGATGAAATATGACAACTTTACTTTATCGTGCATCCGACGAAAAATTCATGATTGTTTTCGTCGAAATGAAATTCCTACATTGGACAAAGTTCTAAATGAAATTAACAATGATAAGGATATTTTTTCGACAAACATTAGCCGAAGTACACTGTACAGGATACTGAAAGATTTGGGATTTTCCTTTGAAAAGCGAAAAAGGCAGGCTATGCTTTTAGAAAGACACGACATAATTTTATGGCGAAGAAATTATTTACGAAAAATTAGAGAACTGAAGAATGAAAATGCTTCAATCTATTATTTAGATGAAACATGGGTGAATGAAGGACACTCACAAAGTCGAGTATGGCAAGACAAAAACATCAAAAGCACCAATGAAGCTTCCTCTTCAAGTTTGACAACAGGCTTGGCTGCACCAAAAGGAAAAGGAAGAAGACTCATCATTACCCATATCGGAAGTGATGAAGGATTTGTACCTGATGCGGCTGACACATTTTTGTAGGAAAAAAATCCGGTGACTACCACGAAGAAATGGATGGTAACCATTTTGAGAAGTGGTTTGAAGATATCATGCCTAAATTGAAACGAAACAGCTTTGTAGTGATGGACAATGCCCCCTATCACTCGGTGAAGAAAGAAAAAATTCCGACGACATCTTGGAAAAAAAGTGCAATTCAAGAATGGCTATCGTTGAAAAACATTACGTGGAACCAGGACATGATCAAGATTGAACTGTTGAAAAAAGTTAGCGAAATCAAACATATGTTTGATAAATACAGAGTTGAAGAAATTGCCGAAAAATTTGGACATAAGGTTTTGAGACTTCCCCCGTATCACTGTGAGCTTAATCCCATTGAAATGATATGGAGTCAAGTAAAAGGACACGTTGCCAGGGAAAACAAGACTTTTAAACTGAACGATGTGAAGGATTTAGTCATCCAAGGGATTGAAAAGGTCTCTGTACAAAATTGGAAAAACTGCATAAACCATGTTACTGAAAAAGAGAAATACATGTGGGAAGTAGATGGACTTGTGGATGATATTTGGGAAAGTAAGAACTTGGTAATTTCTTTTAATAGTGAGTCTGATAGCGATTCGGAAATGTTAAGTGATGATGATGTGTAAATTCATGTGATGAATAAGTATATTATAATGTAAATAGATTTGTTATGATGTTTGCTATGTTTTACATATATTGATGATGTATAAATGCATGTGATGAATAAGTAAAACGTAAATATAGTTTTCTCATTGTAACTACTATTCATGAAAGAGATTGGTTTCTTCTGTACACTTTCTTGTAAACTATTTTAAATTATTCATAAAATTAATAATTTACTACTAATCAACCCGACACCGTTCCGCGAGTTTCAGAATATGTTTCACACATATAAGGTTTATTTTTTTTAACTCTAATTTTTAAAATGGTTTCATTTTTTTTATTATTGTATGTGTATTCACTATATTTGTATTTTTTATATTCTATTTATTTATTGTGAATGTATTTTATATCCTCTATGTTATATGTATTTTTATTTGTTATTTACTTTCTTTAATATCAGAATAAATTTGATTTAATTTGGAGACTATATTTTGCTGTTAAGAAAAACACATATTTTAGCAGACGACGCACTCTCCCCTACCTTGTCCAACCAAATGTAAGACCAAAGGAGTAATTAAATTGGATTAATTTCCTTTAATAAAATTATTAAAATTGAAAAAAGAAGTATTAATCAAGGTGTTTAGCTTTCAGGTAAGTAAATTCAAAAAATGAATTTTATGGTTCATCACATCTTTAAATAGACTGTTTTTTTAAACAACATTTATTGTAAAAAAATTTTAAATATATATATTTTTAAATAACTAAAAATAATACTCATTTAGAAAAATCAAAACGCATTTATATTAACATAGAGTAGCTTTTTGTTTAATTAACAAATGTAATGCAAGAGCCATTAGAAATTAAAGATCTGTGAAACGTATAGAATTTCCACGTGCATTTTATCTCTCCTTGCCAAAAAGGGCGAATTTCCTCGCTTATAGCTGACTTCTTCTGACATTGTAACCCTAGTTTCTACGACAACGGCTGTGATGCGGTCAACGTAGCCTTTACTCTACTGACAAGTTAAGGTGAAACAGAGTATAGATCGGAAGGTTACTGGCTCGAATCCGGGTCCGGGCATGGATGTTTGTAAGCTTATGGTGTAGAGGCGTCTCGTGCATTTTAAATCTGTCATGGCCGAAAGTCCTCAAGTTGGATTGGTGTAGAAGTTTAGAGAGTGGGGTGCCAGCTCAGGTGTTGCTTCGTCATCTGACCGTGGTTCAAAACTACGTGGTATTGCCCTCGAATCTTTCCCTTAAGGGACTGATCCGAGACCATCGTCAATAACCGGTTGAGTTGCTCTAGTACGACGTTAAGTAAAATTACCATTACCGATTCCAAGGTATTATAATATACACTCATGTCCATAAATTAAGGATAGTTCAGAATCACACGGAAATCGAACTTTAAAGTAAAAATTATACCTGTAGAATTGTCGCACACATAACTTCAAGAATAATATCCAAATCACAGGAAGCCATCAGATGACACCGATCGTACGTCACAATGACGAGAATGTAAGAGAGGTGTATATAAGGTATGGTTGCAAAGAAGTAAAATTGTTCAAAAGCGTTCTGTAAGCCGCTCAGTGCCACAGCTGAATAGTTATGGAACAGAAGACGTATGTCGATGATTTTTTACGTGGTAGAATTATCGGCCGCCTTGCAATTGGGCGTACTCAGACGGAAGTTTCAGTGGAACTTGGAATCGCCCAAAGTGTCATCTCTAGACTTTGGCAACGATTCCAAAATGATGGAAATGTCAGTAGACGTTACAGTACAGGTCGGCCCCGAGTTACAACGCCGAATGACGACCTATATTTGGAAGTAACTTCAAAAAGAAGCAGACGGAGCACATCATCTGATCTTTCTCGTCTGCTATCTTCAGCCACGGGTACGACAGTTTCAAGGCAAATCGTTTACAGACGTTTGGGACATGCTGGTCTATATGCTCACAGGAGTGTCAAATGTATTCCGCTCACGGCAACTCACTGTCGCCAGCGGTTAGCCTGGAGTAGAGAACATGCAATGTGGACATCGTCACAGTGGGCGTGTGTGATGTTTTCCGACGAGTCAAGGTTTAGCTTGCAGTCTGATTCACGTCGGACGTTCATATGGAGAACGCCAGGTACCCGCTACCACCAAGACAGCATCATTGAACGACACCGTGACGGTGGTGCAGGATTGCTCGTTTGAGGCGAAATTATATTGGGCTCCAGAACAGATTTACATGTTCAAATCGGAACCATGAGAGGCCAAATTTATCGGGACATCATTCTGTAACAACAAGTACGTTTATTTAGGGGTGCCATGGGCGCATAATTTGTGTTTGCACGGTGAGGACGGGCGTTGTCATCCATAAACATTGTAAACGAATGCCTTGGATCTGAGGATATCACCCGTATGGAATGGCCAGCATTCTCACCTGACTTGAATCCGAAAGAGCATGTGTGAGACTTGCTTGGCCGACAAGTTACAGCCCATCAACCACCTCCTACATGTGTACCGGAACTTCAGAGAGCATTGCTTTCTGAGTGGAGTGATCTTCTCCAAGATCAGCTCGATAATTTGATCCCCACATGCCTAGGTGTTGTACGGACTGTATTTCATTGTCTGGGAGACATACAATGTATTAACCATCATATCAACCATGTCATGTTAAGTTTTTGTAAGGTCGATATTTTTTGTAATTGCTCCAGCGACCAAAATTCGTAGTTTTTATGAATGGTATCATACATACACCGTCGTTTTTGTTCTTTATCTCTTTTTAAATAAATGGGCTTTATGAATCAGTCACGTTTGTTTTGTTTCTGGACCTATATTTTGCCGGAGCTGGCATTATCCTTAATTTATGGACATGAGTGTGAATCTAAAACAAAGCATACAGATTCATAAATTCTTTCATTACAATTGGGACATTCTCAAAATGTGGGAACACTAAATGTTAAATATGAATAATTTTTGAATTTTAACATTAATATATTTTTTAATGTATTGTTTATAAGCCTAGAATACAATATACAATCATTCAAAGACGGAAACTGTTCTGCAAAATTACTAATTAAAACATCTAATTACAAGATCTGTAGGTTACAGATTTTCGACATTGCTTTCCTGTAGGTTACAGATTTCGGACATTGCTGGCCTGTAGGTTACACAACTTTGGCATTTCCCATGTCTAATAACTTTTAGACATTGTGTTATTTATTCTTGAATCATTTATGTGAAGAGACTGAGAATATAATAAATTGCTCTTATATTGTGAAATGTATCTGATCAAAACAGTTTACAACAGTGAACTACAGTATACTATACTAGGATACTTAACTGAATTTCACACAACTTTAATATATATATATATATATATATATATATATATATATATATATATATATATATATATAATGTCTACTAATAGGTATAAAAATATGACATCAGTCATTAGTTATAAATTGTCAATGCTTTAAAATTAGAGTAATTTTGAATATTTTAATAAGTAGATAGGTAAAGATAATTTTAGTTAACGTCGTACTAGTACAACACAACGGGCTATTGACGACGGTCCGGGATCAGTCCTTTAAGGGGAAAATCAGAGGACAACACCTCGTAGTTTTGAACCATGGTCAGATGAAGTTTAATAAGTAGAATTTTGTTTATCCAGATTTTCAAATCATGGATTTGTTTAGCTCTGTAAAGTTTTATTATTAATTCCAAAATTTTGGGTTTAGATGATTTTGGTGGTCTTTTAAATCTTTACTATTATAAAATGAAGTTTCTGTGTGTGCGTGTTTGCAGTGTACTGACGAATTTGTGGCATTTACAATAATGAAATTTGGCACACATGTAGTCCCGAATTTTTTGCGATTTTATAGACCAGCCCGATTTTTAAATTTAATCTTGAAAATTTTGAAATTAATTTAATGCGATGTTCAATTATTATTTTCTTTCCTCCGAATGCCAACAGTCATGAATCGGTATTGAATGAATCCGTATTTACTGCGCGTGTGTATCTGTTGCCGTGTAGCCGCCCGATTACTGGATATCCTTTCAAAAATTTATTGCCTTTTTATAAGCATATTAACTTTTAATAAGCGTTAACTTTTAATTTTTTATGTAAGTTTCTTTTTATTGTGCTTACTTCATTTTTGCAACTGGATAACGGTTGTGCAATACGTTTGTTATTGTTTCTTTTTTAGACTACGATAGTCTGGATTTTGATTTTTAAAGCATATTAACTTTTAGTTTGGATTATTTGGATATTTTTTTCAAAGTTCAGCGATATTTAATTTTGATCTTTTGTGCAATTTCTGGTTTGTTTCATTTATGTAATCTTTTGTTTGTTTCTGTATAGTACTTCGGTTTTTGTGTAGTTAATTTTTATAATTTTTGTTTCGATGTCTTATGGAAAGAAAAACGATATTTAATCCCAATTTTAAATTTAATGTATAACATTTTAAAATTAATTTATTATTATATTTTTGTTTTGTTTGGTTTCCAAAAAATGTCCACAGAATTGAAAAGGTCTTTACTGCACTCAGGCCAATCTTGGATTTGGATCATTTTTTTTCAAACTAAGAACATTTCTTCTGTGTAGTTCTACGCTCACAGGATGATGATGTGCTCTTCGAATTTCAACGTTTTACTGAGAAGCAAAGACACGTTCCATCAATTTATTGTCGCCATGTATTCCGAGATTGAATTAGAGAAATTGTTGTACATACGACTAAATCAGATGACTCAAGAGTGGAACAGTATGCACATTTGACGCATCTGGTTCAGATGCGTTGATGAACGATGGAAATGTTGCTGTTCGAAAACTGAAATACACAGAAATCGCTAAATTTCCAAAAATATATCAAAACCAAAAGTTACAGGTGATGCTTTTGTAAATTTTTGTGGGCGATCCGAGGTTTTGGAAAGAATAGCAATATTTAATTTTGATAATTCATGCAACATAAAGGTGTATTCCATTTGCAAGGTATTCTAATATAAATAAAAAATAAAGCACACAATTCATAAGTTCTTTCTTTACAACCGAAAAAAAAAAAAAAAAAAAAAAAAAAAAAACCTGCAAACAAGTTTAAAATTAATAAAACCGAAACCTTTCACTGCTGGACAAATAGATTTACACAGTTGAACAGTCTTTCTAATTATCTCTTTTTTCAGACTACGTGTAATAACACCCCCACGAAACGGGTGAAAGCCACTAGTACTCTTTAGGTGGGACCCAAGGTTAATGGAATATTAAGTTAATGGCTCCCCATACTCTATTCTCCAAACCTCGGGTCGCCTCCAAAGGTGGATTCCGATCCCAAGGCAAGCGAAGCAGACCTCCCTGAGAATTGTGGAGAGAACCTGATCCTCCCTTCACCGGATGATCATGTGGTGATGGAGTGGGACATCGTGGAGCATGACGCCCACCCTCCCATGTCCCCGTGGGAATCGCTCTTCCTCCCCCGGATGTCAACAAATGGCGATTTCCACCCTCTTCACACACGTGCAAAAGGCGCTGTCTCTTTCGATGGGGGTGGCCCTGGAGGCAGGGCCGGTAGTGAATAGGGAATTTTCATTTCGGGGGCTCTCCTAGGAATAGATCCTCTTTATGTAGACGAGATTTCTCGTCCATCGAGACATGAATTTTCGCTGGTGTCTCGTCTTCCAGAGTATGCCGAATTTTTTATGAATACGAGATCGATCTGATAATTTTTTTAAATCTAATGACGAGATATTTACTTTAAAACTTAATTTCATGGACTTTCCCCTCACAAGTGTATTCGACGAGATATCTTCTCCTGCAATATCTAACCAATTTTTCTAATGGTGAGGTATTTCGTCATCAAGATATTGCCGATATTTTAATGATGACGAGATCAAGATCTGGTCAATTTTCTTCTGATGACGAGACACTGCGTCCATCAAGTTCTGGTTAATTTTCCTCTAATGACGAGACACCGCATCCATCAAGTTCTGGTCAATTTTCTTCTAATGACGAGATACCTCGTCCATCAAGTTCTGGTCAATTTTCTTCTAATGACGAGATACCGCGTCTATCAAGTTCTTGTCAGTTTTGCTAATGATCGATATGCCTGTCGAGACATCCCCAGAAGAGATAAACGTGCATTGTCTTTATAAAGAAATTGATTTATCGAATACCATTCACACGTTTCTCTAAAAGCCTTAGCGTTGTGTTGCTCCTGTGCGCCGTAAACTGGACAAACAAAAAGCTTTTGGACAGTACCGTCCCCTCGGAAGAAGACAGTTGATTTTTATGATTAAGATATTTTAATTAGCGTCACACTGGAGCAACACAACAATAGATCGGCGATGGTCCGGGAACAAAACCTAAGGAAAAAATTCGACGACGACACCTCATAGTTTTAAACCACGGTCAGATGACGAGGTCACACTTGAGCTGACACCTCACTCTCCAAAGTTCCACACCTCGCCAACGTGAGAGCATTTCAGGCCACTACAGATTAAACATGCACTAGACCTTTGGTACACGATGCTCTTTGGTTGGATTCAAACTCGCAACCTTGCAGTTGTTAATCCGTTACTCTTCCAACCAGCTACCGGGCCCCAGTTTATTTCTGAGTAGCTATGGAAACGCATCAGAGGGCTGGCTGCCTTACGCAAAGTACACTCAGCCACCAGTTCCCTGATTTAACTAATCGACTAGCCCAATGGAGAACCACGGAAGCTCAGTTGGAAGATTAACGGATTAGCAACCGGAGGTTTACGAGTTCGAAACTCGGTTAAACCTAAATCCGTCGTATGCACGGTGACTTGGGTACGCTGAATTTGTCCTGGTTTCAAATGTCCTTACGTTGGACTGGTATGGAAGATTTTCGAGTGAGCGATATCAGATGTTGATCTTGTTATCTGACAATGGTTCAAAATTACGTGGTGGTGTCCTTGGGAATTGTTGCTCCAGAGCGACGTTAATTAATTACCTATCTACTCCCTACCTTTTAAAATCTCTCTGCCTACCTGTTCTACCTATCTATCTACTTTGACTACCTTTCCCCGATAGTCGCACTTTATCTCATATTTGGTCAAAGGTAAGCAGGGACATAATATATAGAAGACTCGAGGGGTCCTCAGCCTCTTTTTCTAATGATATTTAATTTTGGTTTTTCTGTATGAGCGGGGGTACGATCCCAAGAATTCAGAATTAATCAACAAGTTCTGAAGAAAGAAACGTCTTTTATTCCTTTGATATTGCATTCCATTCTGCCATTGCTAAATCGATTTCTCCAATCTTACTCTCAATTTTGTTGTTCTGTAAAAAAACAATCTATGAAGATGAATACAGAAGTTGGACATGTTCAAATTCCCTAAAATACATAGTAGTTTTGAAGATTTATTATGGAATAAAATCATTTTATTTACATCAGTAATGGTAGGATCTATCGAGCACACTGGAAAATTTACAATGCCCCTGAACATCTATTCAAAATAATCTAATATATAAAAGTTGTGTTGAAAATTACCGCATCTATAAATCAAGCAATTCTAGTCAGGAAAGGTCCGTATCTCATGTTGATATTCTGTTGGAAATATCATATTTCGCATTTATTTCAAAATAAAATATATTTAGCTGTCTGTGAAGAAATAACATTTTTTTGGATGAACACAGCACATTAAAATGATCAGAATAAAATATTTTTGTTTCATAAACTTCTGGTAAAAAATCAATCCTTATCCATGTTCTTTACATCTGTTCGAACACATGGAAATTCCGCAAGCCTCCCCCACAATCCCTCCTAATCAGAATGGTCAGCAAACAACGAAAACGAATCGCGAAAAACGAGCCCATCCGGCAGGTAATGCCACCACCCCTACAATCGAAATGGTCTGTGACGCTTAGCAACGAGCACGCGCTTTTCCTTCCCTACCTGCGATGGAGCCTGACGAATTCTTGTGGGGACCCGCGCGCGGGAAATCTCAAAAAGCCCGCGAATCCTCCAACCCGCAACACCTGTTTCTTGCTCCTCGCGATCTGCTACGATGTCCCGTACCGTACTATTGCTATTGGCGGCTCTCTGCGGCCCTTCCGCAGCAGCAGCTGTGAAGAACACCGTCAAGGTGGGAGAGACCCTGACTAAGTCATCTTCCCTCCTCAAGATTCTCTACCCGCTGGGGGTAAGTGAAAGTTTACTTCTGTTTTCGAAACCGGGGTTGGAATATTCGTAAAATATTAGTGGCAATTAGGCTGTTGTGAGCTTAAGTGGTGTTTAGGATTCAGCTGTCAAAGCTCAAAGATGTGTTTGTTTTAATATGTTTTTAGTTCTATAGAACATTCTATTGTGTTTTAAATGAAACATTTGATGAATTTTTATTCCATTAAAATTCTATTAATCTGGAGCAAATTTTTATTCTATTGATTTGGAATGAATTTTTTCATGCCATGAATTTTTTCATGCCATGAATTTTTTCAAAAATTCCAAATCAATTGAACGCTATTGATTTGGAATGAATTTTTATTTTATTAGAACATTATATTGATTTGGAATAAATTGTTGCTCTATCAAAACATTGTATTGTATTGGAATGAATTTTTATTCCATTAGAACATTTTGTATTGATTTGGAATAAACTTTTATTCTATAAGACCATTGTATTGATTTGTGGAATCAACTTTTATGCTATTAGAATATTGGAATGCATTTCGAATGAATATTTATTCGATTAGATAATGTGGGATTTGAAGGTTCTTAAAACAGTACTGGAATATTAAAAATATTTAAGGTGATATGTATTGTTGAAAGCTATTCTAATCTTTCAAACTTTAACTGTTAAGTCCGTAGATTTCATTTTTTTTTTCAAACTCTAATTAAAGAATTTTATTTCATCCCGGATAAATATTTATTCTGTTTGGCATTCTGAGATGCGTCGGAGTCTAAACTAGTGCTGGAATATTAAATATATTGGTAGCAATGAGACTTGAAAAGAAAACTATTTTTAGAATTTCGCTATCAACATCAGCTAGAACATTCAATATAATTTAGAATGATTTTTTTATTTTACTAGCATGCGTAGATGCGTCGTTCATAAAACCGGTGTTTTAGTATATTCAAATCATTAGTGAAAATAAACTGTAGAATGACAAAAAATAAGTTGTAAACTTTGTTGTTCTCAAAGTTCTCTCTTTCTCTTTCTCTCATACACACGCTCAAAGATTGTAAAAAAAAATTTATTATGTTAGAACATATATTCGTACTCCAAATGAAATATTTTTCTGTGTTATATACTTCTACCTCTAAGACAAGAGTTACAATATTAAAAATATTTACAGCGATAACATGCAATTGTAAAGTAAAATATAGCTTAACCATAGCCAGAGAGTTTGAAAACATTATTATTTTTATTCTATTAGAATATTAAAAAAATTGTGAATAAAGATTCAATTGTGTTATAAACTTTCGGTGTAATACATTTTTTAGTGGTGTATTGAATTTTCTCTTCCTTTATCAAGTATGGTGAAGTGATAATTTCAGCACATGTTATGATTTCCTTTTAAAAAACCTATCAGTTAAAAGTATTATTTCGTTAATTTATCATCGAATTCTCCTTGATATTGATATTTAAGTTATTTATTTATAATAAATGTTTGTGTACCCCTTAGATTTTTACTGTATCTGGCCACGCCAATTATAACTTTTAAAAATAAATCTGGAATAAACTTATTGATTTGAATACGATACCACAAATGGCTGTCTTTTGAATACTGACGTTTTTATCCTTGGATTAACTACACAAATCTTTTTTTCTAAAACGCTTAAAAAAGATAAACATCAGCGCACAAGGAAAAAGTAGCCAAAACCTACTGATAAAGATAGCGCAGATGCAGCGACAAATGACACTGCTTTGCGTTGATAATGTCAATGTGAATTCGAGTGAAACTTTCTGTACTGTATAACACGATCGCGTAATTTGTGTTTTGACGTAGCGTGTGATTAATGATGACTGACACTAATTTGATGATTCACAATCTTCCTTCTCAGTATCTTAACTGACGGTTTTACGCATCAGTTGATCCATACCCGCGTTCAGGTTTTTACATCTTCTTCAATAGTTAAATATAGTATTGCCTCCTTTTAGGGCTTTCAATCACTGACTCTGTTTTGTTCTTGAAACTTTTTAATGTGTTTTCAATCTCAGAATCAAGGATGTTGAAACATGTGTTTAAAAATAAACTCAAGTATTTTGGTTAGTAACATATAATGTGAATTAACGCATTGGAGCGCAACACAACGGGTTATAGTCGACGGTCCTGGGTTCAATCTCCAAGAAAAAAATAGCCGAGGACAACACCTCGTCGTTTCTTAAACACGGTCAGATGAACAGTTAAATACCCCAGTAGAGCACCACACTCCTCAAACTTCCACACCACGCCAACGTGAGGAATTGGAGACGACGGCAGATTTAGCGTGCTCCAATTTCTCGTCTTTTCAATGAAATGTTCATTTTTTTAACTTTTTAAAAATTATTTATTTGTAACTTTACAACATGATTTCTACACAACATATATAAGTTGAATTTGTGCTTTGTGGCGTAAAGACCATATTTGGACACGCTGTACCAAACACAAGACATACAAAGTCAAACAATTCGACATACACATAAAGGAAAGTTTTTTACTGACACAACAGAGAGAAATACACCCAGGGAGTAATCGAACGCTGCTTAAAATTCGTAGGTTGCTAGAGCAGTGGGCAAACAAACGGCGATTCCGAAACCTATGAAAGAAAGGGTATGGTTGACGGTATAATGTTTTTTCTTTCGGATACAAAATTATCTACCACCGGACTCTATTAATAATTAATAATAAGAATAATTAATTAATTAATATTATCTCTCTCATAAGCCATCACATTTGGTAAAATTATAGTAACCCCTTGATATAACCATGCTTCTTGAGAGAGAAGAAATAGTGTGTAGTACCAAGAGAGTGATGTAATCGATGACCCCAAAAAATTTTAGTTACAGAAAACAGTACAATTCATTAATTTTCATTGGTTCGTATTTAAAATTTCCTTGTCCATGTTCATTTATTGCAGGAAAACAAGTAACATGTACATTAATTTTATATCAATGTCCATTAATTTTAAAATTGGGGCTTCTAGATACACTTTTAGGAGTACCGGTGTGCCAATTTTCATGGCTACAGATTGCTCTGATAACAGAAAATAAATAGCCTATCTTTTCCCGCAATGTTCTAAAGTAAAAGTGTACCAATTTGGTGTAGATTGGTCAAACGGAGTAGATTTGTACAGAGAATACACATATATTTTTACTTAGATAATGTACAAGTACTAAACGGTAGAATATTTTTCGTCTTTTCTACCTTACTTTCGGAACCGATGAAGACTTTCAGCCCTCCAAGGTGGTAATAGAACCTGGAAAACCGGGAAATCAGGGAACTTTTTAATTCTGGAAAAAACAGTGAAATCTCAGGGAGAATTTCCAAATTTCACAAAAAAATCGGGGACATTTTTATAGTTTAAACGGCTACTATTTGTCCTATCGGCTACTATCGTTAGTCCTATTTAGAGATGGGCGATTACGAGTACTTTTGAGAATCGAATCGAATAAAAAACACTGGCCTCGTAATTTTTGAGCACTGCGAAAACCGGCGCCTCCGTTTTTTTCGTGGCCGCAGGGTCTTTTCGCAGTGAGGCCGGCGATACAACTTGTGGAATATAATTTGAAATTTATGTAACTAATAATGTATTATTTTAGCTTTAAATTAATATTTTTGTTTGCAATTACATTATTGTAGAATTTTCAATGTTTATTTGCATTTGATTTCGATGTATAGTATGATAATGTAGAGTCAGTTGTAATAAGTTCATTATCATAATATTTTGAATTTCTCTCTCCGGTTTTTTCAATTGCTTTTGTAAGAGTTCCATTAAGGGTTTCAACCCTTACAATAACAATGATGCCAATAGAATATATATAAATCCAATAGAATATATATTTAATATCTGAAGATAAAAAATACAAATAATTTGTGCAAAATTATCCTTTTACCCATCTGGCATTAAATATAAAAAATAATGTGTGGATACTGTATATCGATACCAATCACGGATCACAACATTTATTTGGGAATTGTAAAATCAGGGATGTTTTCGTGATACTATCAGGGAACTTTTTTTCGAGGATTTTGTGGCCACCCTGCCCTCCCGATGGTTGTCTCGACAAGGTATCTCGTGATTAGAAAAAACTGACCAGATCTTCATGGACAAAATATCTCAGCATTTGAAAAGAAGTGACCAGATCTTGATCTCGTCGTCATCGAAAATCAGCAGTGTCTAAATTACGAGGTATCTCGTCATTAGCTAAATTGGTCAGATCTTGATGGACGAGAAATCTGGTCAAAACCACTTCGAGGGTGGACTTGACGTGTCTTTAGATTCCCCCTACGAAATTTCAGATTTTACCAACAGGGCCCATTGAACCAGACTAGCAGAACTGGTGGAATTGCTAAAAAATTCTATTCCCCATAAGCTTTACTCATTAGGCGTGTTTCTCAAGAACAAATTTACTAACATGCGAAGAAAAAAATGAAATGACTTGTTCACTTCAGGTGTTCAGGAGTCTGGAGAGGCTATTACATTCTTTATTGATATTTTTAAACATCTTTTGCAAAGCAAAAGAGGGGTTTGCATATTCTTTATTGCAAAATTACTACCAGACGTTCTTGTTCCGAAAAGATTTCGCAATCACTGCATCAACAAAAAAGTTGAGTTATTCCGATACTATTTCGTGTTCCGACTCCAAACGAGTCGGAATACTTGTTTTCCAACCCAATCTGGACAAGGTGTTCGAAAGTCTGCCCTATCTCCGGTGGAAATGTCAAGCGTTGCAGGTAATCTATACCAGCTGGCGTCTCACTCCTAGTGTCCATAACAAACTTCCGGAAGTTCTTGCCTTCTTTTTTGCCTTCGCGATGGCTGCCCAGCATATTAATCAACTCGCCTCATGTCACTCCCAAAACACTTCCAAGAAGGAAACGCCTCTGCCTTTTCATTCTTCCACAAACAAGCGTGTGAGGATTCCAGCTGGGTTTTCTTTAGCGTGCACTTGGAAACTAATTACTTAAAGAGCCGAACACAAAACGCTGGGTTTTGTTTCATTAATGCCGAGGGGTCACGGCACGTGGGTTCTTTGGATTCATTCCCCTGTGACAGATCCTTTTGTTGGTGGCCTGGGCAATCGTCCTCTGGGTTGTCTTTATTATCTTCCCAGAAGAAATACTGACAAGAACAAGCCATTTCCCTTGTCTGTTAACCCCAAAGCTATTACATTTTCTTTCGGTATTTTGTGTTGAGAATATATTTGCGCATAGTTCTGACGCTTGGTTTCCAAGTGGTTTCGACGAGATATCTCGTCCATAAAGATCTGCCCAATTTCGCTAAAGACGAGAAACTTCGTCGTTAAGAATGCCTATTGAATTTCGGATGATAAACTTATCGTCGTTTTTTTATGATGGTGAGATCAAGATCAGGTCAGTTTTTCTGAGAACGATATATCTCGTCCATCAAGATCTGACCAATTTCGCTAAAGACGAGATACTTCGTCTTCAAGATTGCCTATTGATTTCCGAATGATAAACGTATCGCCGTTTCTTTATGATGATGAGATCAAGATCTGGTTCTTCTAATGGCGAGGATGTCTCATCCATCAAGATCTGATCAGTTTTGATAATGACTTCAAGGAAACCAACCACCAGTAGGGTTAAGACTCATTTACACATATACGTCTGTCCGAATCCGCTCTCCGTTTTCTGATCCGTAGAACCAATAAGCAATGAGAACGGAAGTGATTGACAGGTTTGATCATCTCCGTTCTAGTCGTTCATTGGTCCGAAGGATCCGAAAACAGCGGTTTCGGGCAGACGCACTAGTATGAATAAGCCTTTCGATCGGTTGTAGGAATAAAAATCATTCCTCGACCTGACTCTTTTTGAAAATTCTAAAATTAAATTATGCTATGTTAAACAATGCTGCTTTATAAATGAACCGAATATGGGCATAGGATTCACTGAAAAGGAAATAATTTAGGGTCTTGTACAGTTATTAATTGCTCTTTAATTACATAATTCATGACCTTTTTCAAATGATTGTCCCTGTTTACATAAGAGAGCTTTAACAATTCTTAACTATTATTGTTTGAGTTGACCATATCTATACTATCTATATATATAATTCTCTTACGTGGCCCGCAAAAAAGACGTTATTTGTTATTGCGTTTTGGCAACATTGTGTGATTGTTTGTTTACCACCACGAAGTCTCGCTCCTCAATTGAATTCATAGCGTAATGGGATGAAATTTTATTGAAAAAAATTAATTTTAGTCGAGCTGTTGTTTATAATAGATATCAAAGAAAACGGGGTATCTCTTCAGGGCAAACAATTGTAGTTCAACAATACGCTTGAACTTCAACTTTAGACAACAAACTCAATGAAAAAGTGAGTGGCTCGAGTGCCGGGGAAATGTACACACAAACAACATGCTGGGTATTCAATTTCCAAAGCAGCGATCACATTTCGAGTCAAAATTTGCACAAAGTTTTCATTTGAATTATGATTTCAGAGGCACTGTATATATCTTTTCTGCAAACAACAAATTTAGATTGAAATTATTATTATTTTTTTTTGGAATATATCATATTTTGTAAACAATCCCTTCAGCTAGGACACATGTCTTCATTGATGCGAGTGAAGCGAGCATAGGTTCGCGCAGCGAATCAGTGAGGATTGCGAAGCAAACCTCCGAGGGTTGGCGAGCGCTAGCGAGCAGGGGGGCTGGCCCCCTAGTTATTAATATTGTGCTATTTATAATATATATTCTCTTATAATTTCCTTGTCTCTGAGGGTTATCTTTAACCCTCCAAGTGGTTTCGACGAGATACCTTGTCTATAAGATCTGACCAATTTTGCTAATGGTTAGGTATCTTGTCATCAAGGTATTGCTTATTGTTTTATGATCTGGTCAATTTTCTTCCAATGACGAGTTATCTCAACAAACAAGATCTAGTCAGTTTTGCTATTAACAAGGTTACCAGGAGGGTTTATATATAGAATATACATTTTAACCTAGGTATTAAGGTTTAAAACCTATATTTTACATTAACCTAAGTATTGAGGTTAAAACCTAACCTAAGTAGTTTGGTTAAAAATATATAGTGTACATTTCACGGGTCTACATGTCATATGCGAATAAAAAATGGTAAGATTATCAAAATTGACTGGTTTTCTGGTTAACTTATAACCTAAACTCTTCAGTAAATTTAGATCTAACACTAAAAATACCACTGGTATTAAAGAAAACAAACAAGATCCCAATCGCAATTTAACCTCCTTCTTCGGGAAGGTTTGGCATTCAATTCAGAGCAGCCTGACCCAAATCTCCGTCTCATTCATGGCAGGAAAACCAGTTTCTCTTGCACGCGTTGGAGAGGCGTTGTAAAACGCGCCGCCGATTCATGAATGAACCAGAGCCCGCAACCTCAATTACCCGGTGGCCCATTGATAAAGTGAGCGCGGTCACGCCTCAGTGGCGTTTACGTCTTCGACCCGATCACGTGTGCTGCACCGACGTAGCACCTGTGCACAGGTAAGGGGGAGAAGAATACAGAGAATATTCTTTGCTGCCGGTAGGTGTGGAGCTGCATTTGGAAGGAACTTTTCAATGTGAATATAAGAACGTTCGAAATAACATTGGGACCTGTTGTGGATCGGGGGAAGTGCATGATGGGTAAGCCGGATGTGCAGAAGGGTACCGTACCCCCTTGATGCAGAAGTGGGAAATGCCGAAGGGTGGATCTGAAAAAAATTTGGTGAGGGGTCAAGGTGGTTTGATAGAATTGTAAAATCAAAACCGAATGGCACATTAATTTAAAATGTGTCTTTTCGTTAACTGTTAAAATATTAAGTTATTTTACTTTCTTTTACATGCCATTAGACATATGGACGGGTTAAAATAACAGTGGTGTAAGTCACTTTTTCAAAAATAAAAAAGACAGACACAAAAATCAGATGTAATATCACCAAATTTAACTAAAGATAATTAGTTAGACCCAGAAACCAGATTTAGATAAGTCAATCTGTTATTAGAAAACGTGAAGTAAGTCATATGTTCATTCAACTGTCAACTGATGGCAGAGGAAGTTCTGTTTTTTTTTTTGAAAAAGTTACTTACACCACTGTAACTTTAACCCATCCATATAATAAAATGGTTTGATTTGAGATGAGTATAAAAAAATAAGAAGGTACATGACGGTATCCATTTAGAAGAGGGGATATTAATCAAACCAATAGAACACAGAAATAGAATTAAAAAAATAATTATATATTGTATTAGTTACCATGGGTCGCTGGTACCATTTTACTCTGCGCCCAAGGGCATTAGGGGGCCAGGAAAGGAGAAATTTGTGTACTGTAATGTTTAGGCTAGTTTTTCAAGTGTAATGCTGTGAAGGTCCGTAAAGCAAGCTTTCTCAAGCAAGTTAAATTTGTGTTGATTAGAGAACCGTAAATTTTGAACACTTGTATTCATAGTATCATAAAATACTGTATCATATTCTTGAGTGTGGGTTTTATGACGTAAGCTGCCCAAACAACGTCAAAGTAAAAAGAGCGGGGAAGGGGAAAAAGGTAAAAGGCACATGAAGATGTGCGAGTTAAAGGAGAGGGCAGATCACTAGGGTACCTAAGAGTCAATAAATAGTAGGTAGGTATTTTAATTAACGTCGCACTGGAGCAACATTGGCAACTAATGGCGACGGTCTAGGAAAGAAGGGGGAGGGGGATCCAAGAGAAAGATCCGAGCAAACAACTTCCACACCACGCCAACGTGAGGACATTTGAGACCACGACATATTTAACGTGCCCCAGCCCCTTTTGTACGTTACAATCTTTGATTGGATTCGAACTCGCAGCTCTCCGGTTTCTAATCCTTTACTCTTCAAACTAAGCTATCGTGGTTCCTAGAGTCAATGGTAGATCAAATAGAACCAATAAAGAGGTTGCATGCATCTAATAAATATGTGATTTTTTTTTATTGTGTTTATGAGCTAGGTAATTAGGTCTTGGTTTTGAAAGGTCTTACAGAAAGGCCAAACATGGGCTTTGCGTTGTACAACCCAAACAACCTTATGCTGTTCGCAAACTTAAAATTAATCAGTGGACCATTAAAAAATTGCGATGTAGCTGAATGGGTTCTTGTGTTTGGATTTTTAACTTTACCTAAAGATTACAAACCGTCCATGTGGTTTCGACGAGATATCTCGTCCATCAATATCTGACCAATTTTGCAAATGAGATATCTTACCATCACGATATTGCTGAATTTTTCGATCAGAATCAAGCGAGAATCTGGGGAGTTTTCTTTTCGTCATCAAGCTATTGCTGATTTTTTTTTATAACGAGAAGATCACGATCTGGTCAGTTGTCTATTTATGACGAGATATCTCGTCCATCAACATCTGGTCAGTCTTGCTAATAACGAGATACTTCGTTAAGACAACAACCTGGAGGGTTAAAGCAAATAATTTAAAAAATTCCACAGGCTATTTTATTCTCTGAAATTCAATAAAAGATCGAATTTATGCAATATATTGTCCGATTCAATCATGCACATCATTTACACAAAGCTTTACACACAATCATTATACAAGAACCACGACTTAAAACTCCCCGATTTCCTGCTTCGCGCGTGCTTTCACCGTCCCTCCGAAATTCGCCCGTACTTTCATTTTTATTGTTGGCATGGTAACCATGTAACAAAAGTCTCGATTACAGGTGCTGGTGTAAGAGTCTGTACCAGAGTAAATCATGAATGGCTGTAATTGCAGACAGGCCTTCCGCCTTCAGATGTGTACCATCTGCAACAAGTCGTTTCCTTTATGGCAGGTATAACTGACCATAAAACGCGCACGAATTTCACAAGGGAAGTGCCCCCGGTTTTATGACAGCCATTAGAAGGTGTGTGGGATTTGTGGCATTTCCCACTGCCAGCTGCGAGACCTCCACACGAAAGGACTATTGGAACGCAAAATCGGCGAGATGATTTTGTTGAAATGGAAAAGAGCAGCAGGAAATATGATGTATTATGTGCACAGGAAACATAATGTTACCAACAGAAATTATTTTGAGATACCAAACACGTTATCATAAGTGAATATCGTGTTCATATGTTACACTTAAACTTTTTGTATCCTGAATTAATTTACTTGCCACTTTTTAAATATTTTTTGTGTGTTATGTAGCTTTTGTTGCATATATACCTGGATAAAAGTACCCACATCAATGTAGACAACACACCAAAAAAATATGTTCATTAACACTCATTTTTATTTACGATACTGTAAATGATATTCATGAAAGGAATTCCTTTCTCCATTGCAGCACAAAAATACATTACAAAAGGTACATTTTGAATGTGGTTTAGACTGAATATTTCTTAACGAACAAATTTCGGCATCTCCCCCTTTGTTGAACAAACGTAGGCATGTGACTGTTTTTTTTTTTCTAATGGCTTTAGGTGCAGAAAAGTTGCACTTCCATCTCTTCTATGGTTGGTCTGGTGTGGTGCTGAGTGAAGAACGACCCTTTTTTTGCAGGGCTGTTTCCCTGAGCGATTAACCTCCTTGCTGAATTTTGCTGCTTGCTGAATGAAGTTTCATAGTGGACTTCTTTATAAATACTAGTTAAAACTAGTTTAAATACTTTATTTTTAAATTCATCAAGAACTCTCGAATCACGAAAAAGGCTTGTGCTATATGGCTCAAGGGTTATATTTGACCATGTCCCGCCTAACACAAGACAGTCAACGTCAAGCAATGGAAACCGCTCTATACTCAAGCCATTACTTTGGAAACACTGTTTTCAGATATATAGAATTCAAAATCTGATAAATAGGTATTTCAATTAACGTCGCACTGGAGCAACACTTCGGGCCATTGGTGACAGTCCGGGATCAAACCCGAAGGGAGAGAACCTAGAACTCCACGTAATTTTGAACCAGGGTCAGATGACGAGGTCACATTTGAGCTGGCACCCCACTCTCCAAACCTCCATACCACGCCAACGAGAGAACATTTGAGGTCACGATTTAACGTGCACCAGCTTCCTTTGTACACGAAGGGCTTTTGTTGGATTCAAACTCAATACCCTCAAAATCTGTTTTAGGTCATCATTTTTATGGGTGGCCATGAGCTTATGAGTTTAAACGTATATATACGTTTGAACCTCTCCACGTAGTTAAAAGTACATTTTGCATTAAAAACCAATAGCGGGCCAACGTTATCCAGATTGGAAAAGTCGCAGATTACCAACCGTAGGGTTACGATCTCAAAACTGGATACAATTATAGACAGTCGTGCACCTGGGGGCTGGTGCACGTTAAATATGTAGTTGGCTCAAATCTTCTCACGTTGGAGTGGTGTGGAAGTTTGGAGAGTTGGGTACCAGCTCAGGTGCAACCTCGTCATCTGACCGTGGTTCAAAATTATAAGGTGTTGTCCTAGGCTCTTTTCCCTTCGGGACTTCCCGTCGCCAATCGACCGCTGTGTTGCTCCAGTGAGAGGTTAATACAGCTACCTAACAATAGCTTCTTTCATGTTCAAATTATCTCACTAGCAGCGAAGCCGGACTTGAGACTTCAATACGAAATAACTGGTGGGGAGTTTACGTGCAACTCTAACATCTACCACTTGGAAGATATACCTGAAAGTCGTTCCTTCCCCCACCTGCTTCTATAAGAGGAATAACACGCCCTCTATAGTTTCTGAGTGAATCACGATGCTGAAATCGAGTATATTGTGTTTGCTGTTTGGCAACACCCTTCTTAATAAGCACTCGCCACTTTCAAAGGAAAATGTTGCATTTGCAACAAAGAGTAGCAATATAGTTGTGATGCTAATTTGAGACCTACAAGGACTATAATACGGAAGTACCCTAGTGATAGAAGTTGCTGAAGCTTTATCACTCAGAAACATTGTTTCATACATTTGTCTACTTTTAATTGCGAATATTTTAGGTTTATTTCTTCCCGAATGGTTAGTTGCCTTATCCAGTTATATTTTACGATTAATCTTGAAAATATTTCTTATCATTTCCCCCTTTTTGAACCTCCTGGTGGTTGAATCAGCAAGGTATCACGTCATTAGCAACACTGGCAAAATCTTGATAGATGAGATACCTCGTCATTAGAAGAAAAATGACCAGATCTTGATATTCATCATAAAAAATGGGCAATATCGGGATGACGAGATACCTCGTCATTAGCAAAATTGGTTTGATCTTGATGGACGAGTTATTTTGTCGAAGCAACTTGGAGGGTCTTTTACTATTTTTATGAGGGGCTCAGAAAGAATCGACAAAGATATTCTAACTCAACAGCAGCAGCATACCTTCGATTTAAACAATTGTAAGGTAAATCTATGTAGCAAGCGCTGAGTAATGTTTGTGGACAACCTTACAATGTCCTCTGTTACCGTCAGGAGTTATGCTGCTTTAGAGGAAACCTCTAACACCATATATACCGTATTTTTGTATCTCTGTTAAAAGTTAACGACTAAAAAAATTCAGCTCTCTTGTTTTTTAACGTTTTTAAGAGGCTCAGATATATTTGATGATACTCTATTTGGTGAACCAGAAGTTAGTGACCTTCTGTCACACAGCGACTTACCATTCAGCAAAAGCCTCCCACCGTGACATTAAAAGAACTATAATAAAATAATTCATATCTATTTTCTTTTATCATTTTTAAAAGCTTGGGCATAATTGACAAACATATTTTAACTCCAAAGCAGCATACTTTTGAGCTAAGACAATCGAGTCTAAGTGAGTAATCTATGTAACAAGCTAAGCAATGTTTCTGCACAACCTTACGATGTCCTCTATTACTACACTGTTACCATCAGCACGTGCCAGTTGTCCTCCGACACCACATAGACTAGTACAAGGACCTCTCCTGTCACGCCAGGACTTGAGACCATTCATTCGGCAAAAACCTCACATCTTCTCGCTTAACGAACTATAAATAAACAATCGCGCGCCAGACCATTGTCCATTCTTCTGGCCACCTTCCCCGCGCGCGATAATAACAATAATGGGGTGGAACAAAAGACACCTGTTATGTCAGTTAAACTGGCTTCCTGTCCGGGAGACTCGGGGGTGGCTTCAGGAGAGGAAGTACTTCTCCAAGTGATTGGACGCAGACAATCGGCCAGGAATAATGGGAGCTTCTCGAGTCGGTTCGAATGAATGGAATGACGTTCCGGGATGCTTGGTGGGAGGAATGTCGAGGGAATGTTTCGAGACAGTGCACCGATGACCCACTGGACTAGGGAAAGTGTCGCGATCGCCTTGTTAAGATGGTGTGCCAGCGAACTTGAACTTTCCCTTGGTGGAAAGGTCGCGCGCATTGGCGTGAGATGTAAATAGACTGAGCATTGCTACTGAGAGGAGCTTCAGAAAGTGTGACCAACATATGGACTGGTACTCACATGACTGCTATGTGAGAAATTGACTTGGTTGACCGATTTGACATTTTATCGTTATGATTCGCGATTTAACATCTAATGACAGAGTAGATGTATGACTGCGCATTACTTTAGAGTGGCGACAAAGTTGGTGAAATCGCCAAAACTTACGACTTTGCTGCGTGGACCAATCAAAGGATGAATCAATGAATGAGCGTCTTTTCTCGTCCCGTGTAGAAATCAGATGATGAATGTTTGGATCCATCCAGCTGGCGAGAGAAGTTTAAGTCTCGTTACTACTTATTTTGACACATGATCCTGGGCACATAAAAGGTTACCATTGCTTACTCTACTTTTATATTTCTTCTACTGTTGCACTGCGGCGAAACTTTTAAACGATAAGTACAATGTTTAAGTCTCGTTACTACTTATTTTGACACATGATCCTGGGCACATAAAAGGTTACCATTGCTTACTCTACTTTTATATTTCTTCTACTGTTGCACTGTGGCGAAACTTTTAAACGATAAGTACAATGTAAATATTTGAATTAGTCGTGCAAAAAAGTACATCGGTTGAATTATCTTTATCTTCATTTCTTGACCTTCTTCTATGGAGTACCACTTCCCATGTTGTAATTACTTATTAACTACCACCAATATGTAAGCCCAGGGCCATTCCTGGCCTTAGGTATTGCTGGTTCTACTGTACCCTTTGGAGTGGAGTGCTTGTTGAGCTGCTCTCGTGCAAGTCTCAATGGAATGCAACCAGTTCCTGATGTGGGGTGCTAACCCAGGTGTTGACATTGTCATCTGAACGTGGTTCAAAATTATGAGGTGTTGTCCTCGGATCTTTTTCTTGGGGCTGGATTCAGGACCGTCGCCAATAACCCGTTGTGCTGTTCCAGTGTGACATGAATTCAACTATATTTTGTTTCATGAAACGTAAAAGCACAATGCGAGAACTGTTCAAGAGCCACTTAGTAACAACTTTCACGCATTTAATTATATTCCAAACTCTGCCCACGGGTATGCGGAAGTGATGGTTACGCTAAATCGTCAATTAGTCAATGTCTGGTACTTCCACAGGATGCGAACGGAGAGAAAAAGGGTTGTCAAAAGCAAAGCGAAAAAGGCCGCACGCATGGAAATATTACCCAACCATGTATGGAAACGAAGAGCGTGCTTATACACATTTGGTGAACATCATTGTCAATTTTCTCACGTAAAAGTGCTCTTAAAAAGTGTCCTCCATATTGCAAATGACCGAAAAAAGAGTGAAGCAAAATTATGTTCCGTTAGAGAACCAACTCTGAATTTATAATTCCTTATTTTAGTTTTGTTAGGGAAATAATCTACTGCTTACGATCTGAGTTTAATTTAATCATCTCGCGATGTGCATATAATTGACGAACAATCATTGTCTTTATCGTGCGCTGGCGACGTCATCCATTTAAACGATTCTGAGAGAACTGCAGAATTCTAATGTTGATAGAGAAACTCGTTTTATGTTCTTTTATTTTTTTTTTTAATTGAAAAACTTTTATGCTTGCTGTGTTTACAAAGCGAGGTCTAAAATTTTGTGTGTGCATAGAACAGACGTATAAATGTAATTAATCTGACATGTGTGTTGGCAATAAGTTTGAGATAGTTTCGAGTTTTGAATGTTGGCGTGTTAAGGTTTCGAGTTTAGATGTTTTTTTGCTTTAACCATCTAGCCAAAAGTAGTTATATTTTCTGTAATAAATAAATTATTACTGATTGATTGAAATAGTGTCTTTGAACGAACCGGAACATCCTGGATTGAGAGAAGTTAATATCGGTTTAAGCTCCTAATTTTAAAATTCTGCGTTGTATCAGACGATAATTTATTTCCCAAGTGATATGAGATTTTTTTGTCACGCGAAATGTAAGTGGCGATAGTGTTTCTGCGCCGAAACATTATTCTTGCGTGTAAACCAAACCTGACATCACTTGACTTATTTATTAAATACGATTTTAGAAAGTCGACAATATAAATGTCAGAAGATAAAATCCTAATTTATGAATGATTGTTTATTGGTCAACGCCGATTAGATTAAACGTCGAATGTCACCGAAACGGCGATAGATTACATTTTAAGGTAATCTATTTATCATGCGAGTCATTTCGATAGCCGGTTGTAAAATCTTTGCAGACCGTTTGGTTGTAAGAAAATTCCTCTCATAGAACAAGGAGCGTGGCAGCATTTCTATTTCTGTTCGTGAATAAACATTTTTATGAAACAAAGTTTATTGTAATTTTCTGAAAAGGAATTATCGGAATTTTGTGAGGGGAAAAGAAAAATAGAATTGAAAATTTTTTTTTTGACTGATTGGTAATTAATTAAAGTCACACTGGAGCAACACAACGGGTGGGAGGGGGGGGGGGCGGTCCACGATCTATCCCCAAGGGAAAGACCTGAGAACACCACGTATTTCTGAACCGCTGTCAGATGACCAAACCTGACCAAACTATAAAAGGGATTTTTGGTGGGATTGTCTAAAAACTATTACATGATACATTTATAGGTTACTTTATCAAATGTAGTTTATTATCGTTTTGCATTTATTCTAATTGGCTTCGACCGATATATCCAGTGCTGACACGAACAATATGACTGCCATTTTTCAACGTTGTTGACCAGGGGTATCTTTTAAGCAAAACTATCTCTAAATTTCAGAATTTTTGGCAAATTTTCTAAATAATTGGCGATTTTTTTGAAAATTCACGAAAGGTCAAGTAAATTTAGTTTCTTTTTTAACTAAGGGGGAAAGAAATGAATATGTAGTTTTCGGATTTTACTTAACCTTTAGACCACGGCTACAGATATAACAAGCGCGATTATTCTTGGCGTGATTCTTATAGCTTTCAAGATACAACTGATGAAATGACTGTTGTCTAAATTCGTTCTTGACGCCATCATGGTACAATTGCTGTACCGGACGTAGTCTGAAGGTTAAGGGAGAAAAATTTCCCTAGCCAATTTCAGTTTCTCGCCAAACGGTGGGAACAATGAAATAAAAACATCGGAATCAGTGATTGGTAGACTTTCATAAAAACCTTATTAAGAAAGCATTTAGTTTTTTTTTTTTTTCAAATTTTAAAAGTTTAAATCTCTTGGCTAAAATTTCAAGGTCTTTTTCATAATTATTTTTGCAGTTCAGGTGTAGCTTCGTCATCTGACCGTGGTTCAAAATTACGAGATGTTATCCTCGGATATTTCCCTTAAAGGGACTGATGCAGGACCGTCGTCAATAGCCCGTTGTGATGCTTTAGTACGACGTTAACTAAAGTTACCATAACCATACTTATTTTGCACAACCTGTGCTTTAGCCGATTCATTTTATACCTGTGAATCCAAATTTGCTATATTTTTTAAAAACTCATGCTAATGCTGTGCTTTGGCAGCCCTATTTATCAATTCGGTAATTTTAATTTCCAATTGACGTCGTACTAGAGCAACGCAACGGGCTATTGACGAAGGTCCGGAATCAATCCACTATGGGAAAGAATAGGGAACAGCACCACGTAATTTTGAACCACGATCAGATGACGAGGCAACACCTGAGCTGGCACCCCACTCTCCAAACCTCCACACCAATCCAACGTGAGGACTTTAGGCCAAGACAGATTTAAGGTGCTGCCTCTACACCATACGCTTACAAACATCCGTCCTGACCCGGATTTGAACCAGGAACCTTCCGATCTAGAGGCTAACACCTCAACCAACAGACCGGTGGGTCGGTGGTCTTTGGTTGGATTCGAACTCACAACCCTCCGTTTGCTAGTCCGTTGCTCTTCTAACCGGCCCCGAGAGCGTAGGAGAATCGCCACAAAAAGAAGATGAGAGGCAATCGTCTCTTTATTTCACTTTATTTGCTCCCCCACTGTTCACACCAACATCCTCTCTCTGTTTTGATCCTTTCCCAAGGTTGGTGAAGGAAGGTAAATATAATTAATTCGATTCCGAAGCTAATGCCACCGACGTGGGATGCCGTCCCCCCCCCCTCACTGCAGTTTGTTTGCGAAACTTCCGAACAATGGATTCGATTGCTATCTGTGTTTTGGTTTGACGAGGCGGGGCGGTCTTGAAAGGAGACGTTGAAGAGCGCTTGTTTTGTTTTCCCTGCCAATATCCTTTTTCTTCGGTCCTAAGTGTTCTCCATCAGCTTTTAATTGCTTTCTGTTTCAACAATCAGCTTTTAATGCGCTATCGATGTTTGTGTTGCCTTCTTGACGAGTGGAAGAAAAAAAGTGGTGGAAGAAGTCTGTGGAAGAAGGAAAGTGAGACTTTTCGTCTTTGGTTTCTTGTGTTTATAAAAACTCCGTCATTGTTTACTTTACCTTCTGGCCCAGGTGCAGAAAATTATATTCAGTCTTCTGCAGCACAACTCCAAGTAATTACAACTGCTCTGCAGGCATTTTGTCCAAATTTTGAAAAGTGCAGTAAAAAAAAAAACCAGATGTAAAATACAATTTCGGCTAAATATGTATTACATATTTATAATAAAACACACACATCAAAATTAATTACTTTATTTAAAACGAAGGCGTACTTTCAGAATTTGCAATTCTGTCGATAACTTTTGAAGTTAAATATTTTGTCATTGACATAAACGTGTTAATTATAAAGTGTTTGTTGTAATGTGAGCGGTGTAGGGAGGTTGTTCCGTAGCTAGAAAAGAAATAAAAAAGGTGTGGCAAGCAGCGCTCTTTGCTCTACAGAACATCGTAACTAATAATTTAAAAAAAATCGGCCAACATTTTGATAAAATTAAGGAAAAATTGTTCTGCGACGTACGTTGCAGTTTTAAGCACTTTCTGCTCCCGGACCTTCAGGTATTGGACCGTGGTAGTCCGGTTGGAGTAGCAACCGGAGGCTTGCAAAATTAAGACTCGATCCAACCTCAGACCATCGTATAACTGGGGGCTGGTGCACGTTAGATCTGCCGTGGCCTTAAATGTCCTCACATTGGCGTGGTATGGAAGTTTGGAAAGTGTAATGCCAACTCCGGTGTTATTCTCGTCATCTGACCGTGGTTCAAAATTACGAGGTGTTGTCCTCGGATCTTTCCCTTAAGGGACTGATACCGGACCGTCGTCAATAGCCCGTTGTGTTGCTCTGGTACGACGTTAACTAAAATTACCATTACCTAAAATGAATTGGTGTAAAATATTTTAGTGTCCCGAAAGCCTGGGCGAGAAATTTAGTTTGAATTTGTACCTCTTCTATTTTTAGCAACACGGACGAAAATATTTTCAAAATTTTTTTGCCGCGTTTTGTTTTATGGTAAAAGTCCAATCACGAATTTCTATTTAACTTGCAGTTTTAATAATTTTAGTTCCGAGTAGCGAACTCTTTTTTTGCCTTATTTCTGATTAGTAAGTTTTTTCTCTTTTTTTCTTGACCGGCCTCCAAGAATGATGCATTGAGGGGTTTATGATACATCATTTCTGTTTTTATTTCTATTGTAGCTCTGTGTAAGTTTTTCACCTTCTCCTTGCCCACCATCCAAGAGCAATACATTGAGGGGCTTATGATACCTCATTTCTGTTTTAATTTCTATTGTAGTTCTGTGTAAGTTTTTCACGTACTCCTTGCCCGCCATCCAAGAACGATACATTGAGGGGTTTATGATACCTCATTTCTGTTTTAATTTCTATTGTAGTTCTGTGTAAGTTTTTCACGTTCTCCTTACCCGCCATCCAAGAGCGATACATTTAATAATTACTAAATGAATTCGGGCATTTAACTCTCCTGGTGACTGTCTCGCCGTCGTATCTTGTCTTTAGAAAAGCCAGTAGCAAATATTGATGAACGAGATATCTCATCATTTGAAGCAAACTGGCCAGATATTGATCTCGTCATCATTACGAAATAAGTAATATCTATATATCGATTTATCTCGTCATTAGAAAAATTGATCAGATTTTGATGGACGAGAGATTATGTTGAAACTACTTGGAAGGTTAAGCCGATCTATTTTTGAAGAAAAAAAAAGGTAAGGGGTGATGTGATATGACCGCCAATGGATGTACAAGTCAAAAACATCATTTTCGGTCATATTTTCAGTTTTAGTGCGAATAAAAATTTTTGCCTCTGTTGTGTCATCCTGATTACTAATACCTTGGATTCACTGATTACCGTACTAAACAAGAAAAAACCGTAAAAGTCGTGAGGTTTGAACTCGATCGCATCATAAAAAGTATATATGCTGCTTTACTGACCATAACATGAAACGCAAACTGCTCCATAGAATACCATAATAGCCATCATTCGACATAATGTGAGAGAATACTCGCACAATGTTGTTAAAAGCAACCCATCATCGCAGCAATAAACCGCTACTCACGCATCGGTTTCAAAAACCAACAGCGCAAGTATTTTAAGTGCAACCCATTCAAGAACAACAAGCTCTCAATTTGTAGTTTTCCCGCCAAAAATAACGGCGGAAAAAATCAAGAAAGAAAAGAGCCTTTCGCGAAAGAAAAAGTAAGAAACGACAATTATTCGAGTCACTCTTGACTGCCCCAAGTTGCTCAACTGTAACATGTTGCTTTAACGTTTTTTGGCAGAAAACGTCCATTTTCCCATAAGTCCCCATCCCCTCCCCCTGCGAGGGATAATGAAAAAGAAAGGAACCAAAAACAAAAGACTTCAGTGGACACACAAAAAAAACGAAGAGTGGTGTTCGCGCATTATAAAACACAGAAATTACTTTAACTGGTTTCCTGAAGTTATGTCAAGATAAGATTGAGTTACAGGTGTGTGTCCACCCCCGCTTCGCCTTAGGGGGGTGGCTCTCGGGCGTGACCGAGGCCTGAGAAAACAAAAGTTTTGGCGCGAGTTTTGTGTTCTTGCACCACCCAGAGAAATGACGGATTGCGATCCTTTGCGGATCCATCACAGGTGTCCCCCGCCGATTGTAGAATTGTTGCCAAAAATAATATGTGACAAACTGAATAATGCGTTAATAAAATTGGGTTTCCCAAACCTTTTTGAGAACAGCGAGACCACTTTTAAGAAAGTCAGAAATTAATCTAATTACGTCACATGCGTTCGTTGAGCTCTGTATGAATTACAAAAATGTTTTTCTAGTATACATGCTTCAGATCGCATTCCGGTAAATAAAAACGTGACACAAGTCAAAAAATAAAAATTTTGATGTTATGTCATTGAAAAATATGTATGAGGTGCCCCAGCGTGTTATATTACTATTCTATTAAAATATAATAGAAGTTACCACCATAAATACTTACCTAAAATTTAAAAGAAGCCTATTTTCAATATAAGTTTTATAGTATCCTTTGAGTTGATTTTTTTTTTCTCAAATTATGCAATTTTGAGTAGCGTCACTTTTCTTGCAGGGGTGCGATATATACATTTGTGTGCTTGGTTTCATATTAATTATTTATTTTCTGGTAGAGGAACGAATAGCAAGCGGAAGGTTGAGAGTTCAAATCCAACCTAAGACCACCGAGTACAAAGGGGCTGGTGCATGTTAAATCTGACGTACTCAAATGTATTCTTCCGTTGGCTTGGTGGGGACGTTTGGATAGTGGAGTGCCAGTTCAGATATTGCCTCATCATCTGACCGTGTTTCAAATTTACGTGGTGTTCTCGGTTCTTTCCTTTCTGGTTTGACCCTGGACCGTCGGCTATAACCCTTTGTATTGCTTCAAAGCGACGTAAATTAAAAATGCCAATACCAATACTTTTATTTTGCATGAATCATTTATAATATTTGTGGGTAGATAGGTGTTTAATTAACGTCGCACTGGAGAAACACAACGGGCTATTGGCGACGGTCCATGATCAAACCAGAAGGGAAAGAACCGAGGACGACACCGCTTAAATTTGAACCACGGTCAGATGACGAGGCAACACCTGAGCTGGCACCCCACTCTCCAAACGTCCACACCACGCCAACGTGAGGTCATTTGAAATTAAAGCAGATTTATCATGCACGAGCCCCCGCATTTAAAACGATCTTTTGTTCTATCAAGTTTCGAATCCGCAACCCTCCGGTTGCTAAATCCACTCTTACAACTGGGCTACTGCGGCCCTAATATTTTTGGCGTGGTTCGAAATTACGAGGTGTTGTCCTCGGATCTTTCCCTTAGTTGACTGAACCCGGACCGTCGTCAATAGCCCGTTGTGTTGCTCTAGTACGACGTTAACTAAAAATTACTATTACCTAAAATTTTTGGGAAGTTTAACACTCTTTTCTTATTACGAGGTGTTGTCCTCGGATCTTTCCCTTAAGGGACTGATCCCGGACCGTCGTCAATAGCCCGTTGTGTTGCTCTAGTACGACGTTAACTAAAAATTACCATTACCATTACCTTTTCTTATGACTATATTCAATAATTTTTTATTACATCAACGTGTAGTGAAAGACCTTTTCATTTTGTAAAGAAAGACTTGATAATTTCTTATATTTTAAAATTTTTATTCAGTTTTACAGAGCCTATACAACATGTTTGAGAAAATCTGAAGAATACTTTTTTCGAATAGGATATTATATACGTAGATAACGTTAGCCATATTTTCAGACGAATGTATTTATGTATGTATATTAATTAACGTCGTACTGGAGCAACACAACGGCCTATTGACGACGGTCCGTAATCAATCCCCAAAGTGTAATTACGGTTAGCTGACATTAATTTTTAAACGAAATCGCCAAATTCCCATGCCTTAACTATTAATTTCCTTCTCAAACTTGAGATAATAATATGACATGAAGCCGTACGATGTTTGTAATTCACGGATAATTTACCCCAAACCGCCAGCACATAAAAAAAGTGTTGCTAAGTAGAAAAGGAAGTGAGTTAATCCCTCCAGAAAAGATAAAAAGATCGACTTTTTTTGTCGGATTACAACTCCCTCGGAGAGAAAAGAATCGAATTCGAGATCGAAAGCGACAGGAATCGGATAGGAAGACTAAGCAGATTACAGTGGAGAAGAAAATGGATGACAAAATAAATCGTTTTCAATATTGCGGTAGCTCTTAGAAGGGGTAGGCTGTTTTTGTGGGTTGGACACTAAGTAACCTAAAAGCAATTCTCGCTCCGTCACGCACGGTTCACGCGTGGTTGGTCACGAGACGGACACCACAGAGTTCGGTTCGGTGGAGAAAATTTGTTACCCGTCTTCGTGACGATATTTGTTCATCTCGAGATGATTTCGTTCGCTCTCTCCTCGGACCGCGTGTTTCCATTCGCTTCGAAGTTCCCGCGCTTTTCTTCCACCCTCGCCGCTCATTGGACGACGCCTTCAAGGATCTTGTTCGGGTGATGGCGTGACAAGGAGACTCAATATCTGCTACTTAGAGAACAAAAATGTAAGTTCCGCTCAGCTTTGGTAATTTTGAAACAAAAAGAATATTCCTGCATCTACGATAAGGAATTATACTGGTGATTCTCCCATGTGGAGATCCTATGCATAATATTCAGAACCATATTTCGTATATTCTAACATTGAATATTCCTACATCTAAAATTAAGAATCATATTGGTGATTCTCCAATGTTGAGATCCTTTTAAAAATATTCGGAACCATTTCGTATAAAACAGTATAAGCTTCAGAACATTCTTGGATGATTTGAGATCTTACTTATGATTACTTGACTATAAAAAAAATATCTAATTTCATCTGCCTTTTCGACTTTTTATTCCATGTTTTATACCATGATAAAGCCAGGAACCGTCTTGATTCTTAGTGGTAAGGCCTATTTTCATGAGAAAACAACATTTTGAGTCGTAACTCGATTTCCCCCGAAGCATTACAACTTGAACGCGTTTTTTTTAGAAGAATTGAGTTTTTGGTTACTATATTAACGGTAGGTAGGTAGGTAATTAACGTCGCAATGGATCAACAAAACAGGTTATTGGCGACGGCCCGGGAAGTCCCCAGCCTCCGTTTATCAGTCCCTAAGAGAAAGATCTAAGGACATCGTCTCATAATTTTTATTATCGGTTAGATGACGAGGTCAGCACTTGAGTAGCACCCCACTCTCCAAACTTCAACACCACGCTAACGCGAGAACATTTGAAGCCACAGCGGATTTTAAAGGGGACCAGCACCGTGCCCTGGTCTTTTGGCTGGACCGAGTTTCGAACTCGCAACCCTCCGATTGTTAATCCGTTATTTTTTCAACCGGACTACAGCTGCTCAACCTATACTCCAAAAGAACTGAAGAAGCATGTCTACGCAATCACAGCGCATATATGCTACATAAAGAGCACAAATATAAGTTCCGCTGCGCTCCTGAATGCTTTGAGGAATATTCCTGCAGTTAAAATCAGGTACTGTAGTGACTCAAATGTTGGAATCCTGCCTAAAATATTTTCAAACCCATATTTCGTATCCGTCGGGTATCAAAAAATACAGGTTTTCAGAGCATTCTCGATAATTTTGGACCTTATTCCGGTGATTGCGTGACGGGATTCAACAAAAGATATTTTTGCAATGATGTTTTACTCATCTTTTGGATTTTTTTTTCTGAAAAGACTAGAAGAAACATGTCTACGTAATCGCACAACAGTCACAGTTATCTACATTCGTCCTTCAAATTCATTCGCTTATAATTTCACAACGTAGGAAATATATCATACAAGAATAATGTTGTGTATGTGAATGAAGATCTCATTCTGGTGATAGCGTGACAAGACTTAACATATACTGTTGAATAAAAATAAAGTCCATTGAGCCTTAGGGTTTATAAGAATAGAATATATATTTCTATATATATATACAATGTTCTCAATATTCCCATTTGAGCTCTTTAATATTTAATTCAGACAACATGAAATTGGATATCAATGGTAATGGTAATTTTAGTTAACGTCGTACTAGAGCAACACAACGGGCTATTGACGACGGTCCGGGATCAGTCCCTTCAGGGAAAGATCCGAGGACAACACCTCGTAATTTTGAACCACGGTCAGGTGACGAAGCAACACCTGAGCTGGCACTCCATTCTCCAAACTTCCACGCCAACCCAACGTGAGGACTTTCGGCCACGACAGATTTTAGGTGCACCAGCCGCCTCTACACCATACGTTTACAAACATCCATGCCCGGACCCGGATTCGAACCAGGAACCTTCCGATCTAGAGGCTAACACCTTAACCACTATACCGGTTGGTCGGCAAATTGGATATCAAAGAACATTCTCAATTCAAGAACTTGATTGTGAAAGGTACCTTCAAGATCAAACGAAAACCGATATATTTGGGGATTTAAAACTCAAGAAATGCTCTATGTTGCCTGATAGTATCTAGATTTTGACTTATTCGAACACTGAAGTTTGACTGTCGAAGCTCCTCAGTATTAGTAATGGTAATTTTTAGTTAACGTCGTACAAGAGCAACACAACGGGCTATTGACGACGGTCCGGAATCAGTCCCTTAAGGGAAAGATTCGAGGACAACACCTCGTAATTTTGAACCACGGTCAGATGACGAAGCAACACCTGAGCTGGCACCCCACTCTCCAAACTCTCCTCAGTATTAGAGATATTCCAAATAGTAAAAACATTCTCGATAGTGATGTTTTTATTTCCAGAACGTAAATAACTGCGAGAAAGGTTTAGTTGTCAGGAGCTCTTTTTATATAGTTTTAAAGTTCACAAGTATGATTCAACTGTATACGAAACTTGTCTGGAACGGTTCCAGCTGGAACGATTCCAATGAGGAAATAGGATTTCAGATCAGATGCCTTCCCGTCTTGATCAAAGGTCCTGTTTTCTTCAATGTATCAACATGCAATCAATAATTCACTACTCGAACAGTGGTCTTGCGCAGAGTTAATCGGTTCTGAATTACGACGCGCTGGGGGAAAAAGAGTTTTGCATCCAAATGGTGAAACATATTTCGAAATTCAGGTGGGTTGAATGTGATGAATCAAGTTTCGCAACATCAGTCTCATTTCCAAGAACAAAATCTTGAAAAACAGATGAAGAAATTCATCTGATACCAGCTGCGACTGAGTTTCCGTTCGCAATCGGGGAAATTATCTTTTAACTTCCACGCAGAGTCAAAGCGCCAACAAATATATTTTTTGTTACCTACCCTGCCCAAATCCACTGATTTAAAATAATCGTTTATTCACATCTGCCGTGGAAAACACCGACTTGAAATGAAAAAATAACGATAATCAGATAAAACATTCCTCTAAACCATGAATCATTGCAACTGCCACCAGATGCTCCAAGTGTCGTGATAATATATTCCGCCATTATTATTCCGAAGTAAACAAAAAAGAAAATTAACCCTTTTCTGCCGAACGTTCGAGATTCGAATACACACACCTCTACACTACATTATCACTGCATTAAGAATAATTGTGAGGGCATTAGTTCCTGGCTGCATTAGCATCTGGTGGTGGCAGCGTGTGGAACATCTGCGCGTGTTTTTGGAACGATATTTCCTGCTCATCATCGGGTGTTCCTTTTTTTTGTTCTTTTTCTTCGGCTTACCCCTTCCGCAGTGATTTCGCGCGTGCGTGAGTGTGTGCAAATGGAGATGTTGTCACTCCGATCCCTTCTGTTTTTTGCTTGGTATTTTATTAGTTCAATGGTCTCACGGTTTGTTTTAAAAATACGATGCGTTGCAGCTGTGGTGGAATAGTAAACACGCCACCCTTTCCTGTTTTCGACTGCGATTAAAAAAATGAGGAAGAATGAGTTAAAATTAAAAAGGCAAGAGGTGAAATTTTCCAGGCCGCCATTTTTGGCGTGATTTGGCGATCAGAAATGAAGCTGACGGATATTCTATGGAATAGGAGCTTTTAAAATGATATCTGGCTAGTTTGACAACGGAAAAAATTCGAATTTCTACAATCACTGAACATTTTTTTGACTATATTGACCATCAATATTTATTTTGGAAAAATTTGTCGAATGATGAAGATTCCAATGAAATACGTTTATCGTTTCTAGGCCTATTAAGGAAATTATATTGTTTATGCTTTCAACTTAAAGATAAATAATTCGAAATATTTTTATCTTCAGCAGTTGGATTAATTGATTGGATTACTTAAATATATCAATTCGGAATTGATTCTTTGGAGTTTTTATTGACGAAGGGCTGAAAATCAAGTAAAGGAACGTCATGTTTAGAATACGTGATTCCTAAGCGTGATTAATACGTGATTCCAGGAAGCACTACCAGCACCATTTTGCTTGACAGAAAATGTCTCATATTCTTCGTAATGTAACAGTTATTTAAAGTAAATACATCCCCACTCACTCAAATAAAAGGATTCATTTTAAACGCTTACCTTTAAATGTGACACAAAACAATTGGTTTCATGTGATTTCCACGAGCTTTCGAGGTAGTTAGTTGAATTTACGCTACACTGGGACAACGCAACGGGCTATTGCGACAGTCCTGGATCAATCCCGATGAGAAAGACCCGAGAACACCTAGTAACTTTGAAACACGGTCACATGACGCCATCTGCTTTTGAATCCATCGACATGTTACATTTTCATTTTATTAGCCACTGCCATTTTATTTCATTTTTCGATAAAATATTTAATTGCATTTTTATTTTCATTTTGTTTGTTCTATCACGCAATTGCTGACACGTTTTTCAGCTTCAAAAGTGGAAAACCCTGGAGGTACTATTCTGATTTTCAGACAGTTAAAATTATGCCATCTAAACTTTTCTCTGGGAAATTAATGGGCCGTGGTAGCCATTCGAAGAGTAACGGTTTAGTAACCTGAGGGTTGCGAGTTGGAATCCAATCCAAGACCGTCGCGTACAAGAGGGGCTGGTGTACTTTAAATCTGTCGCGACCTCAAATATCCTGACGTTGGCATGGTGTGGAAGTTTGGAGTGTGGGGTGCCAGCTCAGGTGTGAATCGTCACCTGACTGGTTCAAAATTACGTGATGTTGTCCTCATTTCTTTTTCTTCGGCCATCGCCAATAGCCCGTTATGTTGCGTCAGTGCGACGTTAATTACAATACCTACCTGAAAAATTAATACCAGATCTCATTTCGGATTCTTTCAAGTAGTTCTGTTTGGGCGTACTGTTGGCAAGGCTCTAAGGTTTCTGCCACTTGCATACACACAACACGAATTTCGTTTTTCCTCTCAAATCATTCAAAACATCAAACGAAGATGCAAAACAATTTTCTTTCTCAAGTGACCGGAAACGTTTGCCGCAAACCTGACCTTCGTCCTAATCTCTCCTTCTTCCACAGTCGAAATCATTCACAAAATTCGACTCAGAAAAACAATTAACGTCCACTCAAGGTCGGCGTGTTTGGCGCCACTCTCTCACAAAACAACACACTGGATGGAAAGAGGTAACCCTAAACGGCAGGTGCTGTTCCTCGCTCGAGAGGGAGAAAAAAAAACCACGAAAATATGAAGCGTTTCTTGCTCCACTTTCTCCCGTGAGCTATCTATTTCCCATTAAGGGGTTCGGTCGTGACTGTGGGAGCTACGGAGAGTGGCACCCAACTTATTATTTTAACACTCCACTTTTTAACCCTTTTAACGGCGTTGCACTAGGTCAACTGGCGATTAGCGGAGTGTGAGACCAGGGCGTTGGAAAACTATATCGCTTCTTGTGTTTTGTTGGCGCAAGGACCCATACTTTGGCCTGGATACCCCAATTGCAAGACAATGTCAAGTAATGGACAAAGTTTTGATCGTACAAAAGAGGTTGCTTGTTTTGGAGTTTTGCTGCCAAACACAAGACAGATAACACAATGAGTAGGGCAACTTTTTGCAACAAATGCAACTTTTTTTTTTCACAAGTTCTACGCTGCATGTAAAGTACTAAAACCAAAATTCCTCATACATGGGGTGCATTATAAGTGAGTTATAACCGCAACATTAACGCATTCTGCATAAATGTAACTTTTTGCATAAATGCAACTTTTTGCACAAATGCAACCAAAGCAACTTTTTAAATTCTAGCTTAAAATTAATTAATATGAAATTACTATTTCATTTTTTGTCCTCTCAACCAACCCTTCGATCACGTGTGTCTGATCTTGCGTTCGCCGAAGTGTTGCGGATCAAGCAAGTTCATGGAAAGAAGTTCGTCCTAACAGACGAAAGTGAAATAAATCGCAAGAAGTACCTTAACACATTGGTTGGCAGTCTTGATGATCCTGATGAAATTTGCATAATCGACTGCAGAGTTTGTGAGATGAGTGTCGATCATCAATATGTTGTTCGCCTTGTAAAGACGTTTTAAAATCTCTGAATATTAAACGAAAGTATTTTGCGCTTCTGCTATCCGACAGCACATTATATGACTGCAGCTGGCGCAGGTTTTCAATGTTAAAGAAATTACTATTCAATGATCGGCCATTCAAGGTTCTGCATTTAATGATGTATTGTAATACTGTTGTACACCACTAAAATTGTCAATATATATTGATTTTTTTACCTATAATTTATTTTAGATTTTAGTGTATCAAAAATAAATGCAACTTTAGGGAATGATAAAGGCAACTTTAGGGAATGATAAATGCAACTTTAGGGAATGATAAATGCAACTTTTCCCATTTTTACTGTAACAAAAAAGTTACCCTAACAATGAGTGCTTCTGTCGTCGCGATATGAACTCAGGCGATGTGTGTGTACAACAAAAAACATCTCGACTTAAACAAATTCAACTAACTGTCGCCGTTAAAATGAACTAATTTTTTTATAGATAGTGATTCAAGCAATACAACATTTGGATTAAATTGATTTCTTTCAAAATTAGGCTTTATAATTTATGGCAGAATCCGAGAGCGTAAGAAAATTTCTGACTATTTTAGACGTTTGGGTAAAAACGTTTGACCAAACGTATCCACATAGGGCGAGATAGGCCGGTTCGAAGAGTAACTTGCAACCGGAGCATCAAAGTCAAGATAAGCCCTTGTAAATTTAATTAACGAAGCAAAAATGACGCCATCCAAATATAGGATTAACGACAGAAATGTAAAGTTGAGGACTCCTAAAGATTTAAGCCGTGGTAGCACTGTTAGTACAGCGGCGGATTATGAAATAGAGGGTTGCGATCTTGAAACTATATCCTATAATAGACTGTTGTACGTGGTGGCTGGTGCATGTTAAATCTGTAGTAGCCTCAAAGTCTACCTTGTCGTGGTGTGGAAGTTTGGAGAATTGGGTGTGGTGTTGTTCACGTCATCCAACCGTTTTTTAGAATTACGAGGTTTTGTTCTCGAATCTTTCCCTTCGAAATTGATCACGAAATCTTCGCCTATAGCTCGTTGTATTGCTCCACGACGTTAATTCAACTACCTACCAAACAATGATTTAAATTTTCCCTGTCTGTAAACACGAAAATATACACGATATAAGAAGCCAATTTTTCCGCTTCTAATATTTCTTCTTCGCCACAACAGTAACAAAACGACATGTGCTTCGCGTTTTGTTGACCTTGTTCGTATTAATAACAAAAACAATGTGCATGGTTTTACAAGTTCCCACCAGTTTGAAATAAACATTCCTTATTTACATTTTGTGTCAGATTTGAAAAATCAAGAGCATTTTCAAGTCTGCATAGGAAATAATAGGTGTGTTTCTGATTGATTACATCGTTAATAATTAGAATGGAATGCGGAATGGAATAAAAGAAAAATAAGCAAGTTCTCTCGCTATTCATTTGTTCGAAGGAATGAAATTAAAGCGTAGAATTCCGCGTGTGGTGAAAGTTTCCCTCGAATAGAGGCATACATAACTAGTATTATTTGACCTAAAAAGAAACTATTCGAAGGAATTATTCGGAAAAACTGTTCGAAGGAATTCGAAAAACTATTAGAATGAATGAAACTAAATCGTATAATTCCGTGTGGTGAAAGTTTCCCTCGAATAAAGGTAAAAACAACTAGGATTTCAAGCCCTTGAAAAAGAAGCTCCTGACAAACTCAATTAAAATTCCATACATGTCTGGAAAAGCCTGGACGAATAAAACTCAATTAATGAGGTTTTAATGAAAAAAACCCTTTATATTGAAACGATCAAAGAAACATGAAGAACAAAAAATTACGAAAAAATAATACCTCTCAAATAAAAAAAAGATCTACATGTTTTTTGTATTTGAAGGTTTTCAAGCAGATGATTTCTCTGAAAAATCAAGGCAATTTATAATTCTCGGCGGAATCCGTGCAAAGTAGAATTCCGGACGTCTGGAAGAGACAACACTACGTCTTCTGGCTTAGAATTTTCTAGAAGAAAAGTGAGGTTTTTGCTCTTCCTTTTTCTGCCGGCACTTCCGCTGTTTCCGGGCCTTTTAAAGCAAGTGCCGTCCGAGATTTTAATTAGCCACTCTTGAGGAGACATGCGTAAGGAGTTTCCGAAGTTTTTTTGGGCCATCTCCTCCATGCTCTTGTGGTCGTAATTAGGAATTGCTGGCATGACGGTTGTGCCATGATAATTTTTCCCATAGGAAATCTTAACACCGCGGACCTCTTTCCGGCCGACCTTGGGCTTTCTCCAGCCGTTGAGAACATTTTTTGGGCTTCTCATCCATGATTCCCTCGCTATGACGTCACTCTCATTCCACGGCGAATCCTCTTTCGCGGATTTTCGAATCGACTTCTTTCTCCAATCACTCGCAGCCGTTTCTTCTGGTTTTTAATTGGTGCGTTTCCCTTCCTTCTTTTTGACTGGTATGTCGAGATCTGGTTTTGTGTTTTTAATATTAGTGAGATTGTGAACTTGCAAGATATTTTCGAAGGCTGCGTGAATATTGAAGCACTTTAGTTTCCGTGAATTGCTTCTTGATTAAAGTTTTCAGAAGAGCTTCACAAGCCTTGGAAAAGTAGAGATTTTGGAAATTGTTATTTAGTGATTCCAATGTTAACCGTTATTATCATTTCGCGATAAGTTTTTGATTACTTAATTATGTCAGTAGTTTTTTTTTTTTGGTATACGAGGGCAATGTTTCTTTTTTTGAAATTTTCAGAGCTTCACGAGCTTTGGAAACGAATTAGAGGTTAGGGAAATTGTTGTTTTGCGATTACAAAAAAAAAAAATGTTAACTGTTATTGTCATTTCGCGATAAGTTATTAATAACTGTTAATCCTGGTAGTTTTGTTGTTTGTTACCAAATAATAATAGCAGCATCGATAAAATTGAACGGTTGTATTATCTGTTAGTAATTAAGAATTAAGGTATTTTAACAGGTATTAACTGTTTAAATTTGCCTTGATTTTAAAATAATTCATTTATACAACTGCTATCCCAATAACGTTTATTGACAGCTGTTAACATTTTCAATAACAGTTTATGTGACTGTTATTTGTTATAATACAGATAAGCGGCTATCAAAACAACCTGCAAATTATCTTCCCTATGATCTAAAAATGTATTTACTTCCCATAAAATTCGAACGAAATCTACCCATTCCGTGATAGATGATTAGAGAACTTGAGATACTTTTAGTGTTTGTTTAATGTATTTCGGACAAAAATATTCCCTTGTACTAAGACTTTGTTCCAATATTTGAATCTTCATAATATTTTCAATTTGTTATAATATAATTAGTACCATCAAAGACGAGATGGTGAACGACATACAATCTATTACTATCGCTCAAAGAAACGATCATAGAACAGGGTGGTAACAGAACCTGGAAAACCGGGAAATCAGGGAATTCTCAGGGAACTTTTTATTTCTGGAAAAATCAGGAAAATCTCAGGGAAAATTTCCAAATTTTAAAAAATCAGGGATATTTTGGCAATTTAAACGGCTACTATTATTGTTTGTCCTATTTAGAGATGCGCGATTACGAGTGCTTTTGAGAATAGGATAAATCGTATTCGCCGAAATTGTAATTCGAATATAGCGTTGTAACCATAGCGTCGTAATTTTTTAACACCACGAAAACTGCCGTTTATTTCGCGGCTTCGTAAGGCTAGCGATTTAACTTGTGGGATACAATTTGAAATTTGTGTAACAAATGATGTTTTCTGTGTATTAAATTAATCATTTTGGTCTGCAATTGCATTTCTGTAGAATTTTTTTTAATGTATATTTGCATTTGGTTTCAATGTGAATAGTATGACAATGCAGGGTCAGGTGTAAAAAGTTCATAATTAAAAATATTTTGCATTTTTTCTCCAGTTTATTCAATTGCAATTATAAGAGTTCCGTTACGATTTCCAACCCTTACAATAGCAATTAAAATATCTGTAGAGAAAAAACATAAAATATTTGTGGAGAATGATCCTTTTACACCCTCTGACCCTAAATATTTAAAAATAGTGTTGTGTGGATTCTGTATATTGATACCAATCACGGATCACGACATTTCTTAAGGGAATTGTTAAATCAGGGAAATTTTGGTGGGACTATCAGGGAAATCATGGAAATATCAGGATTTTTTTCAAGGATTTTGTTGCCACCCGGTAGAACTTGCGTTTTTTTTTTGTTCCAGGGCAGTGTTTTCCAAACTTTTTCTAAGAATTATTCCTTTCCATATTCTAATATTTAATAATTTTCGTTGAGTTGTTTTCAATACTAATTATTCATTCATTACATCCGATACTTTAAGTACTACATACAAGGCAGGATATATTTCATGAATACTGAACAGGTATTCCAGAATAATTATTTATGCTTATTTAGGTAAATTAAAAACATGTATTCAAAAAATATATTCGGCTGAAATTTTTCAAAATTCAGGTGACGGTGAACACTAAACTCAACATGTCAAACAATTTACTGTGAAAAAGTTTTTGTTACTGTTCTTGAACAATACACCACCTTTTGAAACAACTTTTTTTTATGACTATGTTTTTTTTTAAATATTGTTGTCGCTTCATAACTTTTTCAATATATTTTGTTTATGGAATCGAAGGGTAAATAAAATGCACATTTTCCAGTTCAGGAGATAACAGGGGTTATGCATTAGGTGACTATTTATTTTTCCTCAAAACGGGACACCTACTAATGCTTAGGTAAAAATATGAGTATTCAAGAACACCCATATTTCTTTACAGCTTTTGTTTATTAATGAAAAAATAGGAATGAACAAGTGAAAATAAATAATTTATGTGGTCTTATATTTTCTGAAGAGCTAATTTGCTTTAGTATATTTGGTGTTGATTTTAAATAAGAAAAAAATCAATTATTGTCAGGATTTCTTAAAATTTGCTTTTGTGTTTTATAAACGGGTACTTGGTTTATAAGTTAACATTAAAAGTGGGCTTACGTTTAGTCATTGTTGAAATGAAGGTTTCACGTACAAGAAATATGAATTGACTGTAATGAAACACGTAGATAGTAAAATAATAATTAAACGTCAAGAAAGATGCACGAGTTGTCTACGCGTACTCTCAATCGGTGAGGAAGAGCTATCAGGCTTCTAACTAGGGATGGGGAAATATAACAATATGTTCTTTTGCAGTATGAATTCCAAAATTCTAGGTGACGTGATTACAAGTACTAAATTGAAACATTCAGCCCAATATCATTTCGTTTTCTTCTGTCAAAACAAGAGAAAAAAAAGTATTCCCGATCTTCCCCTATAAAAAATCGTTGAAAAAGAAAACGATGGCAATAATTTTTTGTGCTTAAGATTATCCGCAATTATCTACAATAAATACTTACAAAAAGATGAGGTCCGTCGGATTTTTTAAAATTTTCATGCCATATTGTTACCGTGGGTTGATCACTTTCTGGAAACGGGACATTTCGACGTCCCTGAGCTGTGCTTGGAGACAACGGGACAGCCTACCTAAAAACGAGACGTATGGTCACATTAGTTATGCATACTGTATTGCATATCCTAGCACATTTTTAGTGCTTTTTTTCTCTCTATAGGATTTTTTCTCTTTTAGGAAAAATGTAGTTCCCCTATGAATATGTACCAAAAAATTGCCGATACTACTGTATTGGGCCCCGAAAAACGTGGTAATTCTTTTTTGTTATACAAGGGCATATTTTAGAGACCCCGTAAAAGTTAAGTTTACTCCTCTGTGATTGTTGAAAAGCAATGCTTATTAGGAAAGCTTACCTTCTTTTTCACTCTTGTATTGCTTCAACTTCTTTAAGAACCCGGGTCGTTGAATATAAGTATAACCTTTTCTCTTATGCTTTACAGCAATCAGTCTATTTTCAATATCAGCAATGAAACTTATAAAGCCTTTTTATTTTTACTAACAAATTAGAGAATTTATTCCAATCACCAAGTATTTACAAGAATTTTGTACAAGTTTTTAAATATTACAGTTTTTCGCATCATCTCTCGTGACATAATACAATCGGCTGCCAGAAGGTTAGTTGTTTTAACAGCAGTGCTGTCACGTATAGTCAGCGAAATACTAGTTCGCAGTTGTTCGCGACAGTGATCATTGTTTGCTACACTAGGGTTAATTAGACCGGATTTTGTTTGTCGCTCTGCGATCTTTCTCTTTTGCTACAGGAGGGCTAAATTGAATGTGTTTAGCTTGGATTGTCACTCTACGGACATTGTTTGCTATACGAGGTCTCATTACACCGCGTTTGGTTTGTCACTACGGGTAATTTTTTTGCTCCGGGTGGGCTAATTAGATCGGGTTTTATTTGTGACTCTACGATCTTTATTCTACAAGAGGGTTAAATTGAATGGGTTTAGTTTAATTTATCTCTCTATGGTCATTGTTTGTTACACCAGGGCTAATTAGACACCGTTTGGTTTGTTACTCACTGTAATTTTTAGCTACGGAAGGGTTAATTTGACCGTGTTTGGCTACACTTTCTTCACGAGGGCAAATTAGACCGCGTTTGGTTTGTCACTACGGGTAATTTTTTTTGCTCCGGGTGGACTAATTAGATCGGGTTTTATTTGTGACTCTACGATCTTTATTCTACAAGAGGGTTAAATTGAATGGGTTTAGTTTAATTTATCTCTCTATGGTCATTGTTTGTTGCACCAGGGCTAATTAGACACCGCTTGGTTTGTTACTCACTGTAATTTTTAGCTACGGAAGGGTTAATTTGACCGTGTTTGGCTACACTCATTGTTTTCTTCACGAGGGCAAATTAGACCGAGTTTGGTTTGTCATTCTACGCTCTCTTTTTGCCACGTACTGTTTGGTTTGTCCCTTTACAGTCACTGTTCGCTACACGAGGACAAATTTGAATGATATCCGTGGTTTAAAGTGATTACGAACGTCCAGGCCAAGACCAGGATTCGAACCTAGAGTTTGCTGAACCAAGGGCCAGAGCTCCCGATGGGGAGACCTTGGAGCACGCAGATGCGAATTGGGAAGGGGTGGACCTAACTCTAAACTGCAGGGATCGGAACCGTGGAAGTCAAAGATCGCGTTTTGCAGGCAATTTCTCCACAATCCGTCCGATGGGTGAAGTGAATCCAATCACACCTTGCAGAGGCAAGTGCTGCCAAATGGAGTATCACATCCTCTGTGCCAACAAGAGCGTCATGCCTACCCGTGGGACAAAAGAAGCTTTGCGAACATCCTTTGGGAACCGGAGGAGACAGGCTTGAGTGTGACACGTGGGAACGATCACAGAGGCAGCGAGGTTTTTAAAGCTTTAATTAAGTGCTCGACCTAAACGCTCGACACACGTTAGTGGGTCCCGGCTCCCCTCGCCTGTGACCTGCGGGCAATTAAAATGGCCTCCCTGAGAACAAGAAGGGGCGATCGCGGATCAGTGGCGTTTCTAAGGTAGTAGCAAGGGGCGCGGGGATTGGTGGTAAACTAAGACGGGTCCTCGAAAATGTTTTCCTTCCAGGAAGACGAAAATAATAGGGATGTGTTTGAAAATCGACACAATTTGGGTAACATTTTTCACTTGGTATGTTATAACACATGAAAATCGAAACAATTTGGGTAACTTTTTTCACTGGGTATGTTATAACACATGAAAATCGAAACAATTTGGGTAACTTTTTTCATTTGGTATAGTATAAAACATGAAAATCGACACAATTTGGGTAACTTTTAACGATCGCGGATTTAGTGGCGTTTCTAAGGTAGTAGCAAGGGGCTCGGGGATTGGTGGTAAACTCAGACGGGTCCCCGAAAATGTTTTCCTTCCAGGAAGACGAAAATAATAGGGATGTGTTCGAAAATCGACACAATTTGGGTAAAATTTTTCACTGGGTATGTTATAACACATGAAAATCGACACAATTTGGGTAACTTTTTTCATTTGGTATAGTATAAAACATGAAAATCGACACAATTTGGGTAACTTTTTTCACTTGGTATCGTATAAAACATGAAAATCGACACGTGGGTAACTTTTTTCACTTGGTATGGTATAAAACATGAATAGCGACACAATTTGGGTAACGTTTTTCACTTGGTATCGTATAAAACATGAAAATTGACACGTGGGTAACTTTTTTCACTTGGTATGGTATAAAACATGAATAGCGATACAATTTGGGTAACTTTTTTCACTTGGTATAGTATAAAACATGAAAATCGAATCAATTTGGGTAACTTTTATCACTTGGTATAGTATAAAACATGAAATAGTGACTCTAAAAAGACGGTGAAGTGAAAATCGACATAATTTGGGTAACTTTTTTCACTTGGTTTAGTATAAAACATGAAATAGTGACTCAAAGAAGCAGTTAAATGAAAATAGACACAATTTGTGTAACTTTTTTCACTTGATAAAGTATAAAACATGAAATAGTGACTCAAAAAAGCAGTTAAGTGAAAATAGACACAATTTGGGTAACTTTTTTCACTTGATAAAGTATAAAACATGAAATAGTGACTCAAAAAAAGCAGTTAAGTGAAAATAGACACAATTTGGGTAACTTTTTTCACTTGATAAAGTATAAAACATGAAATAGTGACTCAAAAAAAGCAGTTAAGTGAAAATCGACAAAACGCAGATTGGAACCTTTGGCGTGGTGGAACTATTATATAGTATAGTATAGTCGAAGCCGCTACAATATCCCCCAGAATCGGTATCGGAAAGTTTGTCGGAATTGCGACATAGGAAACGAATTGTGTTCAAATAAGTTCTAATCCATTGTTTGTGATGCAGTGTTTCTGAAAGACTCCAGAACTTAAACGTGTCTGTTTCTCTTACAGACTGGCGAGTCGGAAATGCCGCAGTGCGAGCGGTGGTCAGTGTGCAGTCGAGTGGACACCTACGCCCTGCCGTGGGTGGAACGCCTGTGCACGTGTCGCAACGGTCAGCAGTGTTCCACATCCCTCCACGCGGACGACGGCCACACCGTGGTCGACAGGACGAGGCAGTACAAGGTAAGACTTTCGCGTGGGCGTCTATTAACTTCACTTAACTATACTTGTTGGGTTCGTCAGTCTTTGCTACACGAGGGACAATTGGTATCTACCTAGTTTTCAAGAATGACGGGTTTATAACGGACTACTTCTCTGAAAAATTCCTCCACCAACCATAGTTTTCTTGCAATAGAAAATTTAGGTGCACGTTTATTTCATGTATAGTATGGAGAACGTTTTAGAAATTTCTTATATGTAGAAAACTTCTTCACCCTAAATGACAGCGCTATGGAAATGGACCAGCTTAATCTGAATCACCAGATCACGTCATTCGGTCGCGGGCAGAACTTGGGAGGATAACCACCCGAGTCCGCGATTAGAAGGTTTTCTTTACAAACGCTTTTCAAATCAAAAGTTACCTTAAAACTCCCAAAGCAATCGACTTAACTTTTAATGAATCTAGCTTCACTACTCACCAATTTATTTGCTCTCTTTATCCTTGAAATTTAAATGAATTCTCCGTGCCTCCATTAGAGTTAACTAAGCCTTCCCACTCCAAGATTAGAATGGATAGCCAACACTTCATTTGAGGTGGTAGGCGTCTAATGTAAAACCAGCGTCTGCACCCCACACACACACCTGTTCGATTTCCAAATCTCTATTTCAACCGAGGAATCGTTGTCAATTTTCAATTTGTTCTGTGTGCATACACCTTTCAGACCGGGAGATAGAGAGCCTTCGACCCATGTGCTTCGAAAGGACCGACCCACGCCCGAATGATTTAGAAATGAAATAATAATTTGCCTTAAGCCCCTTGTGTAAGTCAGGTCAACCAAATAGTCCTCCCAGTCTCAAATTTCAAGACTCACTAGAGTCCACATGCTTCAACTGTGACGAGTAGAATGCGAAAAAAAAAACAGGCCGCTCACCATACGATCTCTTTCCAAACGTTTCCATGCATACCCGAAACAAAGATAGACTTATAGTAGAGTGTAACGGACCATGGCCCAGATATCTCTGAATTAGACTATCTCAGACCAACCAACGCTCCTATGGTTTAGAGGGAACGCCAATGCACTATGCCTTTGAGTGTTCAATCTAAGCTCACTCCAGATGCGCTGCTTACAACTAAGACCCACCTCAGTATGGCTGAACCAAGCACTAAAACAAGCGAAGTGCAGGGTAAATATATGCAATGTGGATATTATGACCTCCCTCGGGCTGTAATTCATAGCAGACATACTTATATAAACACAGTTCTGTATGCCCAACAGGAAAACTCATCAGTGATTCTGTGCTATTAAGAAACTGATCAACTCCCAAGAGGAGTGAAGTTGAATTAACACATTAGAGAAACGTAACGGGCTATTGGCGACAGTGCGGGATCAATCCAAGGATAACACCTCGGCATTTTAAACTATGGTCTGATGACGATTAATGGTTGGTAGGTTGGTTGATGAATTAACGTCGCAGTGGAGCAACGCTACGGGTTATTGGTGACCGTCCGGTATCAATCCCAAGGGGAAAGAAACCGAGGACAACACCTCGTAATTGTGAACTATGATCAGATGACGATTAAAGGCTAATTGGTTGTTGAATTAACGTCACAATAGAGAAAAATACGGGATATTGGCGACGGTCCGGGATTCCTAAGGGTAAAGATACGAGGACAACACCTCGTAATTTTGAGCCAGTCGGGTGACAAGTTAACATCTCACCTGGTCTAACTTCCACACCGCTCCAAGGACTTTTAAAGGCACGGGAGATTCAATGTGCAACATCTTCCCCCAAATACACGGTCTTTAATTGGATCGGGTTTCGAACTTCAACCCTACGGTTGCTAATCCGCTATATCCCAAAAGAGACCACTAAATCGGTAAATCCTTACTATATTAGACTCGAGGTCTCCTCATATTAGGCGCGTTTTATCATCCCTATCTCAGTCATACGTTAAGAGTTGAATATTCGCTTAGTCCACTCATATTTTTCTCGTCTGTGCTTGTGATTGACAAGCGCATTGTTTCTGCTTCATTAAACCGCAGCTGCATTGTCTCTCTAGAGCCAGAAGCGTGTGGCGCTTAGTGAGGGGTGGAAGTTGACCCATATCGTATTGGCACGGACCTACTCTCCATATCCATCTGTTCATTAGCACGGGCCGATCACTCTGTTGATATCGGTCTCTAGTTACGCTGACGAGGTTGGCCTTCAACTCTTTTGTTTCAACGGGGAACGTGTAACTCCGTTCGAAAGCACGGCTGAATCGAAATCGTTATCATTTACCGATTGTTAGTCCAGTTTTATGCTTCGGATTGCGAAAAAGAGCCTTTGACAACGGGTGTCTGGTAATGAAAATAAATAAGCATGAACAATACGTTCTGTAGGCAGGGAAAAGACTTGAAGGTTAATCGATTGGAATTGGGATTGGGCATTTCTTCCGGCTTGGTAAATTTTAGTTTCTTAAATCTTTAGGTGCCGAGTGGCTCAATGCGCCAGCAACCTGTGAGTTGTAGACGGCGCAGGTTGGATTCCTCTCTGGACGTGTAAACGCAGCATTGCTATCGAGAAGAGTTCAGAAAGTGTGACCGACTAGCAGTCACGTAATTATTATGCAAAGTATTGAATTGGTTTGGCCAATTTCGTATCTTACCATTCCGTTTGTTGATGTAGGATCTTATGACAGGGTAGGTGTATGAAAGCGCATTTCTCTAGATTTTCGACAAAAGTGATGAAATCACCAAAGTCTACAACTATACCACTTGAACCAATCATATGATGAATCAATGAATGGACGTGTTTTGGGTTGAATAGAAGACTCCTTTGTGCAATTTTTTAAAATAAATTTATGCTAATGCACATATTTATAATTTTCTTTGTCAACTCTGTTGTTGGCGAATTGGGGTTGCTTTGAGGTAGAGATTTGATTAAGCTAGGTTAGATTAGGTAGTTAATTAACGTCGCACAACGGGTTATTGGTGACGGTCTGGGATCAAACTCCATGGGAAGTCCGAGGACCACATAGTTTTGAACTCTTGTCAGATGACGAGGTTAACACCTGAGCACTCTACTCTCCAAGCCTCCACAACACACCAAAGTGAGGACAGTTGAGGACAGGATAGATTTAACTTGCACCAGCCCCGGGTACATGAAGGTCTTTGGTTGAACCGAGTTTCGAACTTGCAATCCTCCTGTTGTAATCCGTTACTCTTCTAACAGGGCTACCATCTGTATATTGGACTGGGAGAAAATGTTGAACTATCCGTTTTTATTACAAAAAGACAACATTATCAAATGTGCTATATCAAACATTAATGTTTCACACCAATCTATCAATTATAAGAAACTGGATCTCATTTTCTATGTTCTGAAGGGAGTCTTTTGTCTTTCAGGTGTGCGAGAGTGCCGACCACCTGCCGACGTGTCGCTTCTTTAAGGACATCACGTGGACGCACATCACCAGCAGCGACAACAAGTTCCAGCAGAGGATCCACTGCAGGTGTCCGGAGAACAGCACCACTTACATCTCCGGACACGACATCAAGATGACCGACCAGGGGGTGCTCTACTACTACCACTTCTCCTGCTCCCCTGAAAGCGTGAGTTCATTTCACTTCCTTCACAATGACACATTTGTTAATTGATATTAGGATCATTCACATTAACCTCCAAGTCCCCCTAAGAAAGACCCTTTCACCAAAAAAATATTCATTGACTATTTAAGGTAATTTACGATCCAGAATTTATTTTGTTACTTTTTTGGAAAATATTCAACTCTTGTCACAGATTGCGGTAGGTAATTGAATTAACGTCACACTGGAGCAGCACAACGAGCTATTGGTGAAGAGAGAATTGAGAAATGAGATCTATTGGGAACCGAAGAGATAGGTCCATCACCTCGTAATTTTGAATCACGTTTAGGTCAATACGAGCTGGCACCCGACTTTCCAAACTTCCATACCACGACAACGAGCTATTGGTGAAGAGAGAATTGAGAAATGCGAGCTATTGCGGGCCGAAGAGAAAGGTCCAACACCTCGTAATTTATAACCTCGTTCAGGTCAATACGAGCTGGCACCCGACTTTCCAAACTTCCATACCACGACAACGAGCTATTGGTGAAGAGAGAATTGAGAAATGAGAGCTATTGAGGCCGAAGAGAAAGGTCCAACACCTTGTAATTTTGCACCACGTTCAGGTCAATACGAGCTGGCACCCGACTTTCCAAACTTCCATACCACGACAACGAGCTATTGGTGACGAGAGAATCGAGAAATGAGAGCTATTGGGACCGAAGAGAAAGGTCCAACACCTCGTAATTTTGCACCACGTTCAGGTCAATACGAGCTGGCACCCGACTTTCCAAACTTCCATACCACGACAACGAGCTATTGGTGAAGAGAGAATTGAGAAATGAGAGCTATTGAGGCCGAAGAGAAAGGTCCAACACCTTGTAATTTTGCACCACGTTCAGGTCAATACGAGCTGGCACCCGACTTTCCAAACTTCCATACCACGACAACGAGCTATTGGTGACGAGAGAATCGAGAAATGAGAGCTATTGGGACCGAAGAGAAAGGTCCAACACCTCGTAATTTTGCACCACGTTCAGGTCAATACGAGCTGGCACCCGACTCTCTAAACTTCCATACCACGCCAACGTGAGGACATTTGAAACCACGCCAGTTTGATCTGTAAGAGACGTTTGTAGGCGTATCAAGGATTCCATTGAATGACAGGTAAACTAGTAAACAAATATACCATTGCGGAGCCACCACCAGCCTGTACACTACGGTCTTTGGTTAGTTCGAGTTACGAACTCACAACCCTCTGAATGCTGATCCGCGACTCTACTATTTGTTATACCACAGCCCAATGCCAAATAAGAGAACATTGATATTTCTTAGCGTACTTATACTAAATCTCTCACCAGGTCTCAAAGTTAAGCGTTATTCGTGATTGAAAATCTGTCAATAATTCCCACTCTTGTTGCTTATTGGTTACATATATGGACGCGAATTCTGAATTCGGATCGACGCACGAGTGTAAATGAGCCTTTATCCTTTTCTATATTCCATCATTATACTTAACAATTTCTTTTTCTCACAGGGGATGCGGTGTCGCCGAAAGGAGCCCTGCCGCCTGTTCACCGTGCGCAAACGCTTTCCCGTGGAGGAAGTGACCACCAGCACCCTCTGCAGGTGTCCGTCCAAGACCACCTGTCCATCCCACCACACGGATCCCTTTGTGCTGGCGGACTTTGACGCCAACCGTCCCAAGGACGGAACCAGGACTTACAGCGGCTTCTGCGGGACCAGTGACTTATGAGAATTCGACCCCCAAGTCGTGTGTACATATATGAGTGGCATTTGTACAAATTCAGTCCTTCCTCCCACAGACTACCTGTTGGATTCTTAGAATTCGGAAGTCCTTTGACTCCGGCGGACTCTCGATTATCTGCATGGCTCGAGTAACACGGATAATCGAAACACAATCACAAATATTAAATACTCCGCAAATCATGTGCGTGACGTAGTTAGTTTGTATTCAGGACTGAAACGTTGTTTCTAACGAATTAGTGGTTTGTTTTAAGATCTGATATTTTCTGTGTGTAAACTCTAAAGGCTGATTTACACCTGTACGTATTCCGAATCCGTCCTTCGTATCCGTCGAACCAATCAGCAACGGGATTGGGAGTGATTGACAGGTTTAATTACTCCCCTTCTCGTTGTTCATTGGTTTGACAGAACTGAATACAAAGATCTGCTTGTGTTTTCGTGGAACAGAAACCGGTGAATTAGAATAAAAATGTGTGTCTTATAAATGTGATTATTTGTAAATTAAATGTTTTAGAGTTATAATTTTCAATCATCAAATTCACTGCAGCTTATAAATTTTTAACTAGTTAATATCGGCGGTAGTTATTTTAACGGCTATTAATTTCTTGAGAGGTTTAGCGTATCTTGCATAAATGCTACTGTTTGAAGCACCAAGTATATCCAAGTCCATCGCAAAAATGAATTAATTTCCACAACTTTCATTTTCCGCTGTCAATATTGGCAAGAATCTTTTTAAATGTTTGAGTATTGTTACTATTTTCAAAGAAACAAAACTGCTGTCCAAACGTGTTAGATAGTTGTACATATACCAGCATTGAGGAAAATGTGATCATTTGCTTTTGTGTACACGTTTTTGTCCATTTCGATGTGCAATTCATTTGTAAAAAATACGTTGTAAAATGCATTAGTTTCTGGTCATTCCATTTGTACATATGCTTTTCAATGAATCTAATTTTGTATTTGTTTCCTTGTATATTAAATTTCAAATTTCATTAAAAAAATAATTTTGATATTTTAAAAATTTTTAAGTGCTTTTTATTTTAATAATATTGATGTTTTTACCAACGGTACTCCAGTTTACCAGTCGATTGTTTTTATATACTTTTCATTAAAAGATTTATTGAACAACAATTCTTAATGTTATTCAGTATTTTTAATTATTATACAATCATCTTTTGAATGATTTTTAAATTTCTTGCGTTGTAACTTTTAACTGAGTGAGTCTTGGTTCAAAATTATTTAGTTTGTTTTGTAATTGTATTAAATCTATTCAATGGGCATACTTTCACTGTACGAGAAGTACTATATGTTTGTAAATTTTTCTACATTTTTTTTACCAAATGTGAATTTTTTGTAGTTATACTGTTTTGTATTTTATAGAAAATAAAACGTGTTTTGCAAAAATTCACGTATTTGTTTTCTTTTGCTATGACTATAACACTTAGATGTTTAAACCAGAATGAATAGAACCATCCAAAGCTATAGGACTTATTTGACAAAACTCCAGGACCCGAATCCGTAGCTAATTTTTTACATCTTGTTTAATAAAGAAACTAGATCTCTGTTTGAAATTATAAGCATTCTGTTCATGATTAGGCAGACTGAAACCTATCAAATAGTAAAATTATTCTTTATACAAAACATCAAGTTATGCATCGCGCTAACAAGGATTTAATAAGTCTACTCAAATTATTTTTTGAAATACTTTATTTTACATTAACCTTTTCACGCCTTCTTGGGAAAGTCAATGATAGATTACGCATAAACTTCAAAATTAAAAATGTCGATCAAAAAAGGCAGTTGAAAAACTGCATACCAAACAATTCCCTTTTGCTAAAAGCGTTTTCTTCATTATATTTTTATTTAACATTCTGAAAACGATTTTCATATGGACGGGTTAAAGTTACAGTGGTGTAAGTCACTTTTTCGACAGAACGGACTTGGAACTTCCACTGCCATCAGTTGGCAGTTGAATGAAGATGTGACTTATTTCACGTTTTCTGTTAACTGAGTGATTTATCTAGATCTGGTTTCTGTGTCTACTACTTGTTGAATTTGGTTACATTATTTCTGAATAGTGACTTACACCACTTTAACTTTCGTATGTATCTTGATCTCGAAAAGTATCCAAAATGTGAAGTGACTTGTTTGCTAATCTTTCAATACATATGTATTGCATATGTTCCAATTAGGGATGCGACATCGACAACAAAACATCGATATTCAAAATTAAAACATCGATGTTGATAATACATCGACCCAAAACCATCGAAGTTTTACATCAGTGTATTTAAACACTTCCCCCCGATTTCTTTAAACTGGTTAAGTAACCTCAAACATTAATATTCGCCCGTGGGATATTTAATTTTTCATTTGCTGTTCATTAATTACTAACTAAGATTTTTTTTAACTGTTAAAACAAAATAAAAAAATGTAATAAGGAAAATTAAAAACAATCTTTTATTTTCAAATTAAATAATATAAAAGAAAGTAATATTTACAACTATTTGGCATGGGTAATACTAACTCTAAGTATAATTAGCTAGGTACATAATTAATAAGTAACAATAATTATTGTTATTTATCAACTTATGGGGGGAAACATAACATACTTCTTTTTTATTTACTATAAATAAAAAATATTGGGGCCTATAATTATTATATGCTCTAATATTTGTAATTTACAGTTTGTAAAAAAAAAAAGAAGTTTGTTAACTTCCTCCACCTTAAGCCGAATTCTTTTTTCACTAACTATCCGACCAGTTAGGGAAAAAAACTCTTTCTGATGGGACGGATGTCGCCATCACTAACAAATACTAAGTTGCACGGTTATTTTTCCTATTTTACACTGTGGTACTTCTTCATTCAAAAATAAAACATCGACAATGTTAAAACATAGATGGTAAATACATCGATGTCTCATCCCTAGTTCCAATAGGAACTATTAGATAAGATTATGCACTTTTATTGACAACTGCTGGAAGATAAAACCCAATTAGATAGCAAAAACGTAGATATAGCATTTGACAGTCTTTAATTATTGTTGTAAAGGACGATTTAGAGAATTCTTGATGGCGATTGTTCTTAAAGAAAAGCCTGTGAACTTGAAAAAAATTAGAATACTCTCAAAAATTAATATTATTAACAGATAGAAGCCGAATGAAAAAAAATTGAAGAAACCAAAGAAGTAAAAATACCGAAGAATGGAAAGAACGTTCATTCACTCTTAGTTACAATTAGTCCAATAGATGGCAGCACTACAACAGATTTATATGAGGGTTTAAAGTAGCTATCGTGGAATCCAACCGTCTATTTGTCTAAATTATTATTAATTTTTAATAATTTACATATCTGAAGACAATTTCTCAGTTTGAAAGAAACAAATATATCTGAAGACATAGTTGCAAACATATTTTCAGAAATTTCTTAACAAATCATTTAAAAAGCCCCACATAAACAAGTGAAGAACTCAAGAAAGCTAAGAATTCAAGATCAAATTAATCCCCTCTCAAGTTGAATTAACACCGAGTTATATAGCTATGACCATGTTATGGAGATTCTATTTTTCTCGACTGTTACCCTGGTCCTGTAGGGTTTATAAGAAGGAGTGCTAAAAGAAATTGAATTTTTTGGATAGAAAGACTACTAGTGTACTACTTATCGCTTTCATGTTATATCCTATTACTGTTTATCGGCTTGATTCTTTTCCTGCGCATTTGATGCAGTTATCACATCTTTAATGAAACTTTATGCACAAATGATATTAAAATCATGTTATTAATAAATGCTTTTGACATTTTTACTTTCCACTCATTTGATGTGAAACTATTTAAAGCAGAATTTTAATACTAAAACCAGTTATAATTTGAGAGGATACAGTTACTAAAATTTAAAAACTGTATCGTGTCGTGTAAATAAAATTCGATTCATGTTCAAGAATATTGTCCTTTTGAAAAATACTTTACTCAAATACAAATTTAAGACAAACCGAACTTCAGATTCTTATAAGTGCAATTAGAAGTTTATACAAAATCCATCGGTCATACCATAATCGTATTCTCATAAACTTAGTGGCTATTGGCTTCCAAATACATGCACCTTAATTTGTGCATAAAAATGTGAAATAATAAAGAAAGAAAAAAAATCCTTATTAACATTTCGAAGTTCTATTTTAAAAACATAGATGGCAGTACTACTCAAAATGTTTTTTTATTTCAAAATATTAGTTGCATAATATTTCAGTAGAGGGCAGCACCTAAAATTATTTTCTGTTTAGCAATGAATATTAATTTTAAAGATTAATATTCTGTTATTCATTAAAGAAAGAAAATCAAATGTTTTTCATTTTTCAAATGATATTAATCCAAGATAACTTTCGAGAAAAGTAAAAAATATAAGAAAAAAATTACAGATACTTTAAAAAATTAAAAATGGAATTTAAGATTAAAATTTTAAGAACAAAAAGCAACACAAGTCTTGATTTTCTTTTCTTCACTTAAAGAGTGTTTTCAACACAACTCTCAGTAAAAAATTTGTTACAACTGTACATTGAAATATAAGAAGGATATTATAATGAAACTCGATGAATATTCAAATAACAAATTTGATTACTAGCAACGTAAGTTTTCGCTAATATATTAATGATATTATATGTGACGAAAATTCTCATTAAAATATTGTATTTTAAGTTGGCACCACTTTCATATCTTAATAAAATATTGTTTTGATACCCAAAGTAAAACATTTTGAACATCGTTTTTGAAAATCAACATACTACAAAGGCAATTGCTTTGCTTTTAATGATGATATTATTTTTTTAGCATATTTATACCGTTCAGTAATTGTTATTGTTATGTCTCTAACAAAAACAGAAGTTGAGATCTTTCAATTTAAAAAAACCTTGATGCAAACTTTTCAAACCGGAAGTGGTATTTGCGGGCCGGTTGGTTCAGGTTTCGGTTTCCCGCAGGATTTAAAAAATTTAAATTGCAGTTTATGATTTTTAGTTGTGCCATGGTACAGTCAACATTTATTTATAGGGCATATAGATAAAAATTAGTATTCAAAAAATTGCTTTTCAATCTTTAAATGCTTTTTTTCTCTGAATGCTGTTTTCAACCAAATCATTGCACGGCAACAATGATAATTAAAAAAGTAATTAATATATTTGTTTGAAATTGGGTATTATGGTTTTTATATGTATATTTTAGTGCCGGAAGCTGTATTTTATGTGTATCTTTAATAGAAAAAAAATTGTCAGTCACTTCGTTGTCATGTTGTAGAGAAAAATTTCAGAAATTTATATAATTTTTACGTAATCACTTATATCTCCATATTAGAGTAAAGTTTAGCTTATATCTAGCTTCAGCCTCTAACTTATACATTTAAGAGTCTTAGTGTAAAGTTTTATGTTAATATTGTGATGAGTGAGAAAATGGGAGTGTTTTTCTTAAACATAATTTTTTGACCAAAACAAGACAGTTTTTGGCATTTATTAAATATTTTTTTCCAGAGCTTTGCTGATTTAGAATGTGTTTTTTTTTATTTTCATTCAACTTTTAAAAGGAAAAAAAAAGTGCTCTTGAATCACTTGAGAAAAAAAGTACTCCGAACTTAATCAGATACCTTAACTGCTGAATCAAGACAGCTCAATCGACTCTTATTCTAAAAATATATTTACAAAGTCTTCTATTATGTCCTGCTTCGTATCAAATATTTATGTAGTAATTATTAATTCTCTCTACAGAAAAAATATTCAATTAGAGAACAAAAATATGTAATCCAATAAATACAACAACAAAAAAGGTAAAAAAAAAAATGTTAAATAAAAGATAAAACAAATATTTCTAAAAACGATGAAGAATTAAACATACATTTTTTGTTACCTCACGTTTAAGACTGATCTCTGAGAGGAAAACGAAAAGCTCTTGACTGTCACCCCTGCTCTCCAAAAGTCCACACCATGCCAGAATGAGGATTTAACGTGCACCAGTTTCCACGCACTTGATAATTTTTGGATCAAGTTTGGATCTCACAACGTTTACGATCCACGACTCCACCTCTGCGACCTCACAAGTATTAAGGTACGGTTCCAATGTGACGACTGAAACAACTTCGACTGTGCGATTAGAGAAAAGAAATCAGAACAGCACTATCCAATTAGCTTGTTCAACCATCAATCCCACGAGTTTCTGTCGCTACGTAAATATCAACATAGCTTTTTTTATTTAGTCCAAGTTTCTATCTTCGCGATCGTTAGAGATAGAAAGAAATTTCATGAGGAAATTTTACACCAGGTAGATATATCGTATGTGGTTATCTTTAAATAAATAATTTTTAATAATTGCAACTTTAATATTTTCGCAATACGAATTTGGCCGCATTTGACGATATTCATTACGAACACAAAAAGCACTATTCATCCCGTTTTATAGAAAAGATATAAATTGAATGGAGTTTTTCTTGTGCCTTATCTACTGCTTTAAATTTATAGTCATTAAAGTACGATGAAAATTTAATCGTATTCGATGTTTTGAAGAAATTTTACACCTCTTTAACAAAAAGCTTGTAAAAATTATGATAATTTACGACAAAAGGGGATAGTATGCAATTTTATTCCTGAGATAACGTATACCGTTAATGGTCTGTTTGAGTAATCACGTCCTTAAAATAAAGCTAAAATTAACCATTCAATTTGAAAGCAAAACGTTGAAGTTATTTTTTTAATATCCTCAACGTGAAATGTGTAAGATTATTGGCGATGATGAAAAGCAGGAGATGTAATTAAAATATGATAACCAGTAAAATCTGAAGAACAAAACGGGGAATTCTAGCTCAACAAAAGATTATGGTTAAAGCAATTAAAAATAATTGAACCTCATTCAATGTACTCGGCTAGGTACAGAGAGGGTTTTCAAAATATTCAAGAACAGACACATCTTTTGAAGGATGATTCCTTATTTAGGAAATTTTTCCGTTTGAATATTGACAAGTTTAATTACGCTTTTTCAATCTCATTGAAAGTGAACTTAATATTAACTAGTTATAAGTTAAATATTTTAGAATTTCATACACACATGGTCAAGGTGGATGATGTAAAAGTACAACTGATAAGAATATGTATACAAGAAATAGTATGCATACATTTCTAAAGAAATGATTTTTTGATCTTCATATTATTTTTCTTAGTTATTTTTCAAGCGTAAAAATTAATTACAAAAATTTACAAAAAACAATATGTATAACTGGGCAGAAAAAACAAGCTGTCCGAGGCTCAAATTTAGAATAATTGAAGTTTTTTGTAATGAACTGGTTGTGGGGGGAGGGAGTTATAATAATAAGTCATATAATATATAATGAAACACATAATTAATAAAATTACTGATAAAACACGCTTTTAAACTTATTTTTATTTTTAAATATATAGATTTTTATGTATGTGTCCCAATTTTTATTCAGTCCTATTAAGTCCATTCTGTTGCAAGGAGTTTAAAATATAAAAATGAAATTATATTAAAGTTGGGAACTGTATTGAACTATGAAGAGTTTTGTGTTCACAGTCATTTTGAATTGGATATTCAAGAGAAATGTAAGATGGATCTTATGTCTATGATTACTTAAATGTGATTAGTAAATGTTCACTCTGTAACATTATTTTTTAAATGTAATAACTACTTTTTAATGAAATAAATTAGGAAGAGGAAGTATATTATTAAAAGATGTTATAAATGCTCTTTAGTTTTCTGACTGTGCGTGAAATATTAAGCTACAATTCTACTTTTAGGGCTAAATGTCCACTCTGTTACATATGTAGTGTAACAGAGTGGACCAGTATTGCAACAGAGTGGGACATAGTTTTTACATTTCTTTTAAGAATAAACGGTATACAATATGCATACATACTTTACAGAATATGTATACATACTGTTTACAAACTTTAAAAAATATGCATACCATTGTGTATATATACTTTACAGCAGGGCTCGAAATACCCGGGTGCACAGGTGCACTGCGCACATGAAAATAAATCTGTGCACCTAATTTTTTCCCGCTAGGTGCACCTAACGTTAAAAAAAAGAGGGGAACGTGTTTTATGTTATTTTGATGTTTGAACAAAATATTAGTACCGACCTCTCTTGCTCTAAAGGAACGTAATTAAAATTCTTAAATACACACTCTGCGAAAACAAAATCGCTGGGCTGTACAGGAGGAAGGTTTACTTGTGTCACTGCCACCAGAAGTTTCCGATGATCGAAACCCTTTCCAGATGGCTCTGTTGAAGCGATTGTCGCGACAGCCGTGCGCCGGAGATAAGGGAGAATTTAGGTGTTTCAATATTTTTATTAACCATCTACTTCTTACCTATTTCAACATACCCAACTAATAAAGTAGTTTTTTTCATTAATGCTCTTGTATTACGTTCTTTTTTAAATATGCACCTAAAATATAACCTGTGCGCCTAATTTAATAAATTAGGTGCTCAAGGTGCACCTGTGTTAAAAAATCTATTTCGAGGCCTGCTTTACAAAATATGTATACAACATGTAACAATACAATCTGTACAATATGTCCCTCATGCTCGAAATAAGGGCAGTTGGCAAAAGGCTTTGTTATCAGTTTTCGGGGGGACGCGAACATACACCATCAGAGGTACAGGTAATTAGTAGTATAGTATAGTAATTATAATTAGCATAGTATAAGTAATTAATTTTCAGGTATTTACGATTTGTGTTTTATTTTGTGTTTGGGATTTAAAGTCTTGGTTTCAAGGTAGAAGGATTGTTAAATTAAATTCATCATAGATTTCTCAAAATTTTTATAGGTTCATGAAGAAGTGAGAAATCTTCTCGGAAACATCGCGATTTTTCTACTCCTTGAGCCCAAATAGGAGAGAGGTGAAATATACTGATAGAGATTTCGCAGAGCATTAAGCTCTACATATATAAATTTCGGAGACTTCATAATTATCTGTAAATATGAGTCGATAAAATTAGCTTGTTTTAGGTTTATAAAAACTATAGAGCCCTTTTAAAAATTGTTTTTACAAGATTTCCAACTTACTTAGTTCAAGGAATTAAAATATTTGAGTTAAAAATTATTGAATTGCACTTGATGCTTTTAATTGCAGATGTAATTCATTTTGAAACATATAAAATTTATTAATTTCAAAATATTCCTTTTTTTTTATAAAATTGATATGGGTTTGATTTGAAAGGTTGCGAAACATAATTGTCATTAAACTTGAACACAACTGGACACAATGACGTGAGATGTGAAAAATGTCATTTTCTAAATAGATCACACTCAATATTTGTAGTGCTGCCATCTATTGACAATGATAAAAACTATTCTAGTTAAAGGAAAAACTATATATAATATGCTTTCAAATATCAGGTGGAGTATTTTTTGAATAAAAAAATTCTAAAATTTAAAGATGCAGATTGGCAGTTGTATTAAATTTGATTCGTTTTGTATTCAAGTTTGCTCAAATAATAGGAACGTTGATGTAGTAAGTATATTTAAAATCTAAATAATTTGTCTTCATAGAAAATAATAAATTCATAAATCTTTAATTCCATACAATAATAAAATATGCATTAAATATTTTATCTTTGCTTAATTTTTTACACTATTCCATATATTCGATCTACCGCCTTTTTAGGAACAAGAAAATAGTGCGATATACCAAGGTTAAAACACCCATGTCGTTCGACAAGATATCTCGTCTACGAAGATCTGACCAATTTTGCTAATGACTAGATTCCTCGTTCATAAAAATCTGCGTTAGTTTTGCTAATTTCGAGAAAACGGTCATCAAGGTATTTACGATTTTTTGACGTTGACAAGATCAAGATCTGGTCAATGTGTTCTATTGACGAGATAACTCGTCCATGAAGATCTGGGTCAGTGTTGCCAATGAAAAGATACCTTGTCGAGACCACTTCTAGAATTTTAGCTATAACTTCACAAATTATACACTAAATAAATTTTTTTTTTTTAAATTTATTTTTTATTAATTTTATTTTTTTATTATAATTATATTAATCTATAAATAAAAATAATAATAAAAAAAAAACGAAAGCAAGAAACTTTGACTAATTTTAGCTATAACTTCACAAATTATACACTAAATAATTTTTTTTTTAAATTTATTTTTTATTATTATTTTTTTTATTATAATTATATTAATCTATAAATAAAAATAATAATAAAAAAAAACGAAAGCAAGAAACTTTGACTATGAAACCAAATTAGTGTTATACTTTTCGATGGAAAATGAGTGCTTTCTCTTTTCCGACTCGTGATCTTTGAATTCCAAAGAAAAGGGGGAGGGGGCGGTAACCCTGGTTGGAAAGTGATGTAATAACAACACCGAGGATTGCGAGTTCGAATCCAACCAAAGACAGTCGTGAACAAAGGGGGCTAGTACCGAGGCCGTGCGCGAAAGAAGCAAACCTGTTTTTCTTATCAGGCCAGAAGGTTTAGGGGTTGAGGGATGCGTGACGTCACAGTCTAAAGCCCACCGATTCTATTTGGATTCACTAGCGCGTCTTTTTAGTAATGGCTCTTCGTTACGTGGACGATTCTATTTAGGACCGTAGGGAGGTCGGTAGATATTAAACTCGTGATAAGTGAATCGATTCTTCAGTTTGATTCTTTCGTAACTTGTTTTGATCATTTGATCTACAGTGAGCTATGATTATTTACTTGTCTGGTAGTCTTTTTTTGTGTGTCTTCTAGGATTTTTTAAAACAGATTGATGGAATGTATGATTGATGGAAGGGTACTTATACTTTAAAGAGCTTCTTTTCGTGAAGCAACGTTGGCCTAATGCCCAGCTGGCGGAAAAATTTTTAGATCCTCCAAATTATTTAAAAAAAATTCCAATTTAATTCCTTTTCATTCAAATTTACTTTTCCTCCGCCCCCTTTGCTTTAGGATGATGGTGTCGTATCCACCGCTGGCTTAGGACCATTCTGATGTAACAAAAAGCATACATAAAACACTAACTTATATAATTATTAACTTATATAATAAAAGGATACAATTTTCGGCTCCCACCTCTACCCACCCATAGCCTTTTATTATATAAGTTAATAATTATATAAGTTAGTGTTTTATGTATGCTTTTTGTTACATCAGAATGGTCCTAAGCCAGCGGTGGATACGACACCATCATCCTAAAGCAAAGGGGACGGCAGAGGGGAGGGAAAATATCAGCTGGTAGTGAGTTCAGGAGTGGTTCTTAGATTATTTATGTAAATCAACGGAAGCTTGGAAAAATATGAAAAGGGTATTAAAAATTAGGAAAAGTAAATTTGAATGAAAAGGAATTAAATTGGAATTTTTTTAAAATAATTTGGAGGATCTAAAAATTTTTCCGCCAGCTGGGTTAAAAAATCATAGAAGACACACAAAAAAAGACTACCAGACAAGTAAATAATCACAGCTCACTGTAGATTAAATGATCAAAACAAGTTACGAAAGAATCAAACTGAAGAATCGATTCACTTATCGCGAGTTTAATATCTACCGACCTCCCTACGGTCCTAAATAGAATCGTCCACGTAACGAAGAGCCATTACTAAAAAGACGCGCTAGTATTTGGATTCCATTAAATAGCTCGATGGTCAAGCCTACTTTTAGAGCAGTGTTTGTTGTCACATCCATGTGAATTTCTATTCATAAATAGTGCGTTATTCTTTTTTTCGGAATTAAAATTGTGTCGAATTAAATCTGTATTATTAGCCTACGAAAGTAAGTTTTTGTTTTTCTCTTCATTTCTATTTATCGTGCACATTCCTTAGTGTTCAGTTGATAACATTGTAACACGTGTTGATGTTCTTCCTGTAGTGAAAACCTTTTCTTTTTTAAGCTTTAATTTTAATAGTTATCAATGAACATTGATATCATAATTACATTTTTGGAGGCAATTTTTTATGAATGACTTTGCTTTAGAACTTAAAAAATTTCATTTCTAATGAATACTTTTTGAAGCATTCATTTAATTGTATTTGTATCCACATGTGATCGTTTAGTAGTTGATTGTGTCAAGTGTAGTTGTTAAGATTGTGTAAAGTAGCATACATCTGATTGAAAGTTTTTTTTATAGACTTTCATTGGATATATATATAATTAAGATGGGCAAAGGACGAAAGTGTTGCGTACCTGGTTGCACTTCTAATTATAACAATACAGATACATATATCTCGTCATTCACATTCCCAAAGGATGAAGCCTGAAAGAGCCAGTGGCTCAAATGATTAACAGAGCAGATTTTGTTCCCAGTGCAACTGCTGTTGTGTGCATAAAGCATTTTAGTTCAAAATTTATTGTCACTGAAGACCGCGCAGTTAGAGCTGATGGTAGCGAGTTAGTTGTTTCGAGAAAAATTCCGAAGCTAACAAAGAATGCATATCCATCAATATTTGAAAACCAACTCTCTTACCTTTCCCATGAGCCATCTAGTAGCAGAGTAACTCCAACCGAACGGTTAAATATCATAAAAGAGCGTGAATAAAGAAAGTTTGCGGAATGGTGTTCAAAAGACACTATTGCCTCATTTGAAAATTTTCTGGATGCATACGCTAAGAAACTTGATAATGAATGGCAAAACATTGTAGCAAAAAATTTTGTCCTCTGTTACAGGCTAGACGTTAACCAGTGTCCTAGCATAATTGTTTCACTGAAATTGTATAAGGATTTAACCGTTGAAATTTGGCATGAGTCAGTGTTGCTGAAGACCAAATCTTTCCAGTTTATATTGGGAAAAGACAATAAATGTGATCTCTGGACAAAATTTGATTGTTTGTTGAGTTGGTTAGCTGGGTTCACACCAAATGATGTTTCATATAAGGAGAAGGTAGAAAAGGCCATAAATTTAATTAAAGAGTCGAGTCCTCAGCAAGAAGATAGCAATGAGGTTTTGCACTTAAACATAATTACTGAACAATTAATTTTAACGTTGTCTTCAAAACATGTATATACAACCGAGTTTCTTCTTCTGGCAGCTAAATTTTATTTTTGTTATCCTGCAGCTTACAGTTTTATCCGGAATTCTAAAATTTTACTTTTGCCTCATCCTGTGTACATAAAAACAATTATCAAATGCTTTGAAGGGCAGTAGTAGTGTCTCAAACAATAATCATACTGTGTATCTTCAAAAAAAGAGTGAATTATTATCCCCTCATGAAAAACTAATTTGCCTTCTTCTAGACGAAATTTATGTCAATCCTAGTTTGACATATAAAGGAGTTAAACTGCTAGGAAAAGCTGAAAATATAAACCAGCAAGCCAATACAATTCAGGCGTTCATGATCACTTCACTATTTTCTAAATATAAGGATATAGTAGCCTTAGTTCCCATGAGAAACCAAACAGCTGATGACCTTTTTTCCCATACCATAAAAGTTTTGAAACTGCTGAATGATTGTAATTACAATGTTTAATGTTTGATTTCGGACAATAATAGAATTAATCGAAATATGTTTACTAAGATGTGCCAAGGAAACCTAATTAATTGTATTCCAAATCCAGTACAACCTGAAAACAAATTATTTTTTTTATTCGATACAGTTCACTTAATTAAATCGGTGAGAAATAATTGGTTTAATGAAAAAACACCTGAACAAGTTTTGCATTTTCCTTCACCTGATAACCATTTAAAACTATCTGCTGCTAAACTCCAAGATCTCAAAGATATTTATGAATCTGAAAAATCTAATCTTGTAAAGATTGCACCAAAATTATCTCAGAAAGTTTTGTACCCCACAACTTTTGAAAGACAAAATGTGTTACTGGCCTTGAATTTATTTCATGAAACTAATAGTGCTGCTCTAGCTCTTGGAACTGAAGAGAATGTTAAAGATAACATGGGAACTAAGGTATTCATTGATCATTTTTTAAAATGGTGGAACATTGTTAATGTTAAAAATTCTGGGAAAGGTAAGAGACTTAGAAATCATTTTTGTGATCCAATTAGGAGTGAAGATCAGATGAGTATGACATTATTGAAAAATTTCTATGATTGGCTTGTTTCCTGGAACAACATTAATTCATTACCTTTAAATGAAAAGAAAAAACTAGGTTTACCAGGAAAGGGTGGTAAATTGTCAAAGGAAACACAGCCCTTCAGTTCACAACAAAATCATTAATAGAAATAGTAAATCATGTTTTCAAAGTGCATACACCAGAATACATATTATTAGGAAAATTCCAAACAGATAGTCTGGAGGCAAGATTTGGACAATATCGACAAATGTCTGGGGGAAACTATAATGTTTCATGTTTACAAATATTTGAATCGGAAAACAAGCTAAAAATCTTAAATTAGATCAATTTTCATTCAGAGAAAAAAGGGGCATTTCAATTAAAATCTTTAGAAGTCTTTGAAACAATTGCAGAAACTTCAGAAGATTTTGAAATTGATGAAAAACTATATGAAGTTTAGGACACTCATACTGATGTAGAAATATCGTCAAAGGAAATTCCAGCATTTATATATACATCAGGATATGTTGGCAAGCAAGTTAGCAAAAAATTAGGTTGTGATATTTGTAAATCTTAAGTTATCACTACAAAAAATTTAGAATATGAAACTGAAACTGTTTGCAAATATATATCACTTCTAGACCGAGGAGGTTTGAAATGGCCAACTGAATATGCTCTGGAAATACTTGTAGAAACTTTCCAAGTATTTAGAAAATTGATTCAAAAAGATTATGAAGACAAATTTTTAAAAGCAAAGAATCAAAAGCATCTTTTAGAATACCTGGTCCTTGATAAAATGGAATTGACATGTTCTATTCCAGATGCATCAACAACAGAGCTGCGGAGATGCTGTCGACTGTGACGTCACGAATCCAACATTAAGGCCTGGAGAGCGACTGTTCTTTCGCGCACGGCCTCGCTAGTACTCGTTAAATCTGTCATGGCCTCAACCGTCCTCACGTTTGCGTCGCGTGGAAGTTTGGAGAGTGGAATGCCAGCTCAGGTGCGACCTCGTTTACTCACCGTGATTCAAAATTGCGTGGTGTTGTCCTCGGATTTTTCCCATTGCGTTTGATCCCGGACAGTCGCCAATAGCTCGTTGTGTTGCTCTAGCGGGACGCGACGATGGTTAAAATACCTACCTATTTCGTTATCGAATGCCGTTTAAATCTCAACTTTCCTGGGGGTTGTCTGGACGGGGGATCCCACCAATAGCAAAACTGACCAGATCTAGATGAACGCGATATCTGATACTTCAAAAACTGATCTGGATATATTGATATCTTCATCCTCAAAAATCGGCAATTTCTCGTTGTCGAGATATTGGCGATTTTGCTAATGATGATATCTCGTCATTAACAAAATTGTTTGAGCCGCGGTAGCTCAGTCAGTAGAGCGTCGGGCTCGCATCGGAAGGGTTGTGGGTTCTGTCCTCAGCGGAGCCTGCAATTCTGATGGTAGTGAGATCGGAGCTTGGACCTGGCTAAAGGCCGTCGTGTTCGCTAATGGTGGCTGGGGCACGTTAAATAGGTCGTGGTCACAAAGTACCCCATGTTCCCATACCAAATCAATACTTCTGGGGGTTCCTGATCAGGGGGTTATCGACCTCTGATTGGGATCTAAATTACGATATGTTTGTGAGAATGGATGTGTGAAAGGGACCTTCCTGTAAAACGGATGTGTCATGTATGAAGAAGTCCAACCCTCCGGGGCAATGGCACCCCTAATTGGGCCATATATGATCCGCACGACAACAACAAAACTGGCCAGATATTGATTTACCAGATACCTCGTCGAAACTGCTCGGAAGGTTAAATGCACAGTTTCTGAATCCAATTGCAATGAGGTGGTTGAACTGTATTAATATTTCCTTTCACTTCACGAAACACTAATTCATTAGGTGCAAGTAAAAGAGAAATCGACTTTGTTGAATGAAAAGTTAATGAGGTTCTCGTGAAAAGATTAGTGTGGATGGACTCAGACTTTTCCCACTTTCAGAAAACAAGTTTAGATGACTTTAGGACTCTAGATTGTTCTGTAATATTCTTCGGGCCGTGGTACGAGGGTTGTCGCCATGAAACTAGGTCTAACAAAATATCAAAATTAAGGTCCAACCAAAGTTAAGTTTGGTAGCCAAAAAATAACGTAAGACATTGGTAGGTTGTGTCGAGAATACAAACACTAGTTTTGCGCACGGGAGCAGAAAGTGCTTTCAACTGAAATATACGTCGAGATCAAAAAAATCTTTGCAGAACAAGGTTTCTTTAATTTTATCAAAATTTTAGCCAACTAAAAAAAGAAATCATGTTACGATGTTCTAAAGTGCAAAGCGCGCTCTTTGCCACACTATCTTTTCTTCTCTAACAACCTCCCCACATCGCCTCAAATAACCACAAACACTTTATAAATAACACATCTTCTATGTCAATGACAAAATATTTAACTTCACAACGACACAATATTTAACTTCAACGTTTTACAGCCATATCCTGATACTACTGCTTGACAGAGGCTGCAACATGACACGGAACGGTGTCGTCCTGGAAGTAACATTCGTCCATTCCATAAAATTGCCAGAGCGTAGGAAGAACCTCATTGTCCAAAATGTTCATGTAGGCAAAGGTCCCAGGCCATACCACGAAAAGCAACACCAAATAAGTAGTCGGATTTTATGCAAATCCTCTGGCATCCTGTCCATTATTGTAGGGCAGTATATGTATATATATAAATAAATAAATAAATAAATAAATAAATAAATATATATATATATATATATATATATATATATATATATATATATATATATATATATATATATATATATATATATATATATATATATATATACACACACTCACAGTGCAAATTAGCCAACGTAATAAAGATCTAGCCTACAAATATTTAAGCCTTATAAATATCTCCTCGTTTGTCGCATGATAAGTTGGGATCTGTCTGATAAACGATGAATGATTCCTAATTTAATCATTTTAATTAGGCTGTTCCGAGCTGTTGGCCCTTACCCATGCAGCACATTATTTGTAAGTAATTGACGGGTACCACGTGGGTTAATCCTCAACAAATTCGTCACAACCGTCAGCCTAATGGAGTTCGGAGTCTTTTACCCCTATCGTCCACGCCACACAATCGAAGAGAGCAGGGACTCGCACAGAAGCCCAAACAACGATTACGTAGCCTACGCCGTAACAAAGTTCTCATTTCATTACGTTGCTGTTCATTACAATTAATTCAAATGCTCAGCGCATGATGTTATGTGGTATAGGTATTTAAAATTACTGGCATTCTCAGTGACGGTATGTCCGCGATGGAAGAGCGATGGATTAGCAGACGGATGGTTGCAAGTTCGAATCTAACCGAAGACCGTTGTGTTTAAAGGTGGCTGGTGCATGCTAAATCTGTAGTAGCTTCAAATGTCCTCACGATTGCGTGGCGTGGAAGTTTGGAGAGTAGGGTGACAGCTCAAGTGTGACCTCCTCATCGGACCATTTAAAATTACGATATGTTGCCCTCGGATCTTTACCATTGGGTTTGATGGAGGATCGTCGCCAAATTCCTTTGTACTGCTCCAGTACAGCTTTAATTAATTACCATTATCACCAGTACCAGTAAATTATCGACGAAAATTATCACTATCGGTTTTTATCGGCTGATATTTTTTACGTTCGTACGTCTGTCCGACGAACAAAGAAAATGGTCGAGCCAGTGGCAAGGAGACTGACGATGATTGACATTTTAAATAACTTCCGCTCTAGCTGTTTATTGGTTCCTCGGATCCAAATACGGAGAGCGGATAGGGACAGCCGCACAAGTGTAAATGAGTTTTTCTTTGCAAGTGGTTTTCGACTGTGCATGTGATAGAACTTAAAGGAAATCCCATAGAAATACATTTATTGAAGTACTTTCGTTCACGCCGTTCATTGACGCACAGATCAGAATACAATGAGTGGATTGAGTGGATACTGACGACAGCACAAATGTAAATGAGACAACATTTTAAATTTGATAAGAGAGAGAGAGAGAGAGAGAGTGGCATCGACTGGGCGTGATAGAACTTTTAATGTAGGTAGGTATTTTAATAAATGGCGATGATCCGGTATCAAAACAGAAGAAAGAGATCCGAGGATAACACCACGTAATTTTGAACCACGGTCAGATGGCGATAGAACTTGAAGGTACTATAGTAATACCCATATTGTAATTATATTTCCGTTCTCGTCGTTCATTGACTAGACGGACATATCAGGATACAAAGAGCGGGTAAGGACAGCAGCACAAGTAGGATAGGTGTTCTAAACAACGCCCCAGGGCTTAATATCACCTACTCGTGTTTGCAAACAACTGTACGCGACATCTATGAGTTTCTGTAGCTGCCTTGACGGTCTAGGGTTTTGCCACACGAAGCGCCACCGGCAAATTTCCTATCAGTTATATCAACAAAACTATAGCATCGTAAGTATTTGAAGCTGTGATCACTCACACACAATGCATTTTCTTTCTCCAATCCATTCTGGGAATATACAGGTAAGTGTTTCCAAATAATAATGTCATTTATATGACTTGAAAGTACACTAAATACTAAAGGTAGGTATATATGCTCCACTAGCAATCGTTTTTAATAGTAGCTCCTAATTTATTTCACTTGGTGTGTGATAATAGGAACAGGGGTAGGCGATATTAAGAACCCTTGAAATTTATCTTGGGAAACCTTTGAAGTTTTAATAGTTAAACTGATATAAGTAAAGAATGTTTATGATCTCTGGAAAGCAAAGGAGAATAGTTCCTAGTGATATTCATTTAGTTTCCAGCTTGATTTCCCAACCCAGGATGCTGAGATAACAGAGAAATAGTTAGGGTAGGCGATATTTGGAACGCATACTCCATAAATAGGCCTCTACAATTTTCCTTAACAGACGATTAGGTGTTATAGAACTTAAAGGAGGTACTATAGTAATACCCATAATTGCACCAGGTATATCGCCCTCTTTTAGGCCTCCCGCGCACTGGCATCTTTTTCTGTTTGGAGTTTAAATACTTCCGATACTAAAAAGTGTCTTTTACTCCTCGTAAGCGTGCATTAGGTAACTAAAGAGTTAGCACATAGCTCAAAAATGGATTTCAAAGAAACTGCATGCGTTTGTGTACTCCTTTTACGACTAAAGAGTGAAGTAAGAAACAAACTATTTTGGGTGCATCCAACATGGAGTGATAGACTTATTAGTGGTCAGTTTTACAAATTGATTGAGACCTTGCTCAGAGTTAGGTCCATAACCACTGTTCGATTTTAACAACGATTGGGACCGAGGGACAAACAGGTTAACGAGACATTCTTAAAAACAGTTAGTTTATTGATAACATATTTAGAATAATCTCGTCTCTCCTCTATAATCTGTATCGACTATCGTTTAAATACAGCTGAGAGTTACTTGGTTTGTAGTAGACCAGTTTGCAGAGACGTGGATCAGCAACTGGAGGATTGCGAATTATAAACTTGATTCAATCCTGGTGCTGGTACATGGGTCATTCCACGGAAAATGAGCAAATCGCTGTGGCTGACACACCGATTTTAATGAAAATTAATTCTTAAATAGATAACATATAGTAAGGAAGAACTGCCAAATATTAGATGTACAAGATGTATATTTTATTTTTTATTGAATTTCAAAGTTCAAGGTCACACAAATGTAGATTTTTTAGCACTAATAGAGTGTTATATTCTTCACTAAAAAGGACTTTTAGGAAATGTCAGAATACAGTTTTATATCCGTCACTGCTCATTTTTAGGGATCAGCGAAAATAGAGATTTTGCCTATTTGATACAAATTTCAAATTGCACTAATACCTCTAAAAATGGGGAAAGACAGTATCAAAAATTATTTTTAACAAGGCACTTCTTCTATCTAAAAGTTTGGTAAAATTTAGTGATTGTGTTTCTATTCTTTAGTTAAGAAAAAAATAGTAAAAAAGTAAAATAATTGAAAACAGCGATTTTTCAATTTTTTAAAATAAAAATTTCATTGTGAAGGACAAATCCGGAAACCTCAAAAAGTTTCAGGATTATGTGTCAAGATGTATATTATCTGTCCTGAAATTTCCATCATTGTAATTTGTTTATTTTTTTCGTCCCAGACATATTTTTACCTAGATGGAAAATATCGTTTTATTTTATCGCATGAGGAATAAAAAAAGGCAGGAACACCCCAGTGAGACATCCATTTCTGCCTTTGAAAGAGATGCTATTACATTCAAGGGCAGACAACCGAATAAATAAACACTATTAAATGTATTATGGTTATAAATGTACTTGGTTTGCAAAACCCAAAAGCTTTCGAACACCGACGAATGCTCAATGGCAAACCAGAAGTGTTTCAGAAGTGACCGTAGCCATTACGGGAACGTGTAACTATCATTGCTACATTCATATTCCCAATTGTATGACACAAATTCGTGTTTCATATTTATCACAATCACCAGAAAAGGAAGCAAATAATTTTAAAAGAATTTGGCAGCACAATAAAATCAACTTTCAATTATAGAAGATGCAAAATTTAACATGGAAGTTTTACCACATAGTGAACTTGAAAAGGTAATTAGTTAAAAGTCATAGTATTTGCACTCATTGCCATAAAAATTTGCGCACCAGAAAAATAATTGTGGGATCGTCTGGATCACAGAAATGGATGTCTCACTGGCGTGTTCTTGCCTTTTTTTAATTCATCATGCGATAAAATAAAACGATAATTTCCATCTAGGTAAAAATATGTCTGGGACAAAAAAATAAACAAATTACAATGATGGATATTTCAGGACAGATAATATACATCTTGACACATAATCCTGAAAATTTTTGAGGTTTCCGGAGTTGTCCTTCACAATGAAATTTGTATTAAAAAAACACAGAGAAATCGCTGTTTTCAATTATTTTACTTTTTTATTATTTTTTTCTTAACTAAAGAATAGAAACACAATCACTAAATTATACCAAACTTTTAGACAGAAGAAGTGCCTTGTTAAAAATAATTTTTGATACTGTCTTTCCCCATTTTTAGAGGTATTAGTGCAATTTGAAGTTTGTATCAAATAGGCAAAATCTCTATTTTCGCTGATCCCTGAGAATGAGCAGTGACGGACATAAGACTATATTCTGACATTTACTAAAAGACCTTTTACTGATGATTGTAACAGTATAAAAAGTTTTTGATTTTTGCCATTTGTATGACCTTGAACTTTAAAATTCAATAAAAAATAAAATATACATCTTGGACATCTAATATTTGGCAGTTCCTCCTTACTATATGTTATCTATTTTAAATTAATTTTCATCAAAATTGGTGATGTGTCAGACACAGCGATTTGCTCATTTTGCATGGTATGTACCGTGGTACACGTTGGTGCACTGTGGAAGTTTGAAGACCGTCCTCATTCAATTTCAAAGCTCATAACAATCACCAACTCCGTTATGTACATTAGAGGCTGACTGCGACAAGTTAAGAGAAATGAATAATACAGTGGTATACAATTTTCAATGGGCCATTCAGAGCTTCTGGCACTCATCCACGGCGGTTCGTTTATTATGCGCAATTGAAGAGAGCTCATACTTCAACAAATTGGGTCATTATCCTAATTCAGATTCGAAGTCCAACAACAATCACCAAAACCGTTGAATGTATTAAGTTCTGACTATGACAAGGTTAAGACTTTTGATGATTATCTCAACGCATGTATCTGGTCGTCAGCAAAACTGCCCAGGTCTTGATGCCGATACATCTTGTCATTAGGAGGAATCCGAACAGATCTTGATTCTGGTATCGTAAAAAGTCGACAGTATCTTGATGCCGAGATATACCATAATTAGCGAAATTGGTCATACCTAGATAGACGAGATATCTCGTTGAAATCACTTGGAGGGTTAATAAAATGATCGAGACAGCAATGAACAATTTAGTCAGTTTAAATGTGTTGTTCAGAGCTCTTGCCACCTATTGACCGCGGTACCCTCACTATACACAATTGATGGGTAGGGTAGGTATTTTGATCAACATCATACTGGCGTAACACAACGGGCTATTGGTGACGGAGCGGGCAGACTGCGATGAACAATTTAGTCAGTTTAAATGTGTCGTTCAGAGCTCTTGCTACCTATCGACCGCGGTACGCTCACTATACACAGTTGATGGGTAGGGTAGGTATTTTGATTAACATCATACTGGAGTAACACAACGGGCTATTGGTGACGGAGCGGGCTTAAGCCCCGAGAGAAATATTCAAGGACAATCCCACGTGATAAACAATTGATTAACAGGATTTTAAATGACCTATTCATAGCTGTTTGTATTTATGGACGGCGGTTCATTATTAGCAACAATTCATGGTAGTTCATCCTCAACAAATTGGGTCGTGATCAGGTCTAATTCAGACTTGAAGCCCAACAACAATCACCGTTACCATTACATAGATTCGGGAGCATCGAAAGCCGATGCTCGGGAAAACGCGCTTCAGCTCGAAGAGAGAAACCAAAACAACCATTACCTAACCGCCGCAATTGTAGTTCAAATTTCATTACGCAGCTGTTCATTACAATTAATTAAAAATTTCAGCGCACGACGCTGCGCAACATTAATGGGAAACAACTTCCGACTGTGCAGCTCAATCTCACTTGCCTCCTAAGAATTCCTTAATGCCCGCGGCATTTTGCCACATGCGGAATTCCCTTCCCCAAATGCGAATTGTGGAATGTGGCGAACTTATAATAAATTATCCCCACACCCCCTCCAGTTTCCTTTTGTAATGATGTGACGTTAAAATTAATTTCTTAGTTTAACCCGCCTTAAACTAACCCGGAGGGTCACACTTATTTTTCGTAGTTAAGCCCGGGCCGCCATTAAACTAAACTAACTCTCCTTAACAGCCCGTTTCGCGTAATGGACATTCTTCAGCAGTTGCCGGAGAGTTTAAACTCTACGATGATATACATTTCGGTTGATACGATGGCATCGCGTTGGGTGATCGATTACAGAAATCGAGTTCTCTGTAATCGTTGTTTTTTGGCTGGTGTTGTTCTGATGTTTCATATCGCAATTGTTGGAGTCGAGTTGATGAAGTTTGGGTTATGACGTCGTAATAGGGAATTTTTTTTTCAGCATTAAGAATTGCGCATTAGAGAAGGAGGGATTAAATAGTATCATCATTAGGATTAAATAATATTGTGTCGGTTTTGCGTCGGAGTGCGAAAGTTTGTCGAAAGTTTCGGAGTTATGCGGTTTCCGTTGAAAGTTGTATTGTTGTTTTTCCTTCAGAGGAGGTTAATTATCAGAGTATGCGGAATTTCTCGGTTAGGGAAAATTCTTAAATTCTTTCTGGGAGCATCGATTAGCTGACGGTCATTAAGTGAACCAGTTTTTCTGAACGTCTAAACCACTCAGAGCGTAAAGCGAAACTCATGACTGGAACTTCGAGTTTAAGTAAGTGCACTGTTTAAGGAGGATCGGAAAAATTGGAGACCTTAGATTATAATTTATGTTAAAAAGTGCAGAGAAAATTGAATTTAAATAGTACAATAAAAGGAATTTTTACATTTCAAATTAATAGATAAGAGTAATGAACAAAAAATTTAACCCTCTGTGAACTTTTCGAATAATTTCAACTTGCTCAATAATAATTTAGCAGAGGTCTTCCCTGCTTTCTTTTTACTAACCCGTTTTGAAAATATTGAACAAAATAATCCTTCCAGATGATTCTATAAGGAGATGATCCAACCCAATCTTTCCAATCTATACTTTGAAAAAGAGTAATGTAATCTTTGCAATGGATTCTATTCTTTGGAAAAGAGCGATGAAATCTTCCCAAGAGATTCTATTCTAATTAAAAGAGGAATGTAATCTTTCCAAAGGATTAAATTCTATGTATAATAGTAATGGGATATTTTCAAGGGATTCTATTCTAAGGAGAGTAGGAATGTAACTTTTACTTAGAAGGGATTATATTCTAAGGAAAACAGCAATGGAATCTTTCCAAGGGGTTATATTCCAAGGAAAAGATCAACGGAATCTTTCAAAAGATTCTATTTTATGAAAAATAACCCTGAAATCTTTCCAATGGATTCTATTTTAAGGAAAAGAGCAATGGAATATTTCCAAGTGATTCTATTCTTAGAATAGAATCACTTGGAGAGATTCCATTGCTCTTTTCCTTATAATAAAATCCCTTCTGAGGAAAAGAGGAATGTAATATTTCCTTAGAAGGGATTCTATTCTAAGGAAAAGAGTAATGGAAACTTTCCAAGGGATTCTATTCTATGGAAATGAGCAAAGGAATCTTTCCACACCGGATTCTATTTTATAAAAAAGAGGAATAAAATCTTTCCATAGGATTCAATTCTATGGAAAAGAGCAATAGAATTTTTCCAAGGAGTTGTATTCTAAGAATAAGAGCAATGCAATCTTTCCTTAGAAGGCATTCTATTTTAGGGAAAATAGCAATGGAATCTTTCCTTAGAAGAATTCTATTCTAACGAAAAGAAAAATGGAATACTTTCAAAAGGTTCTATTTCATAGAAATGCTCCTAAGGATTCTATTACAAGGAATTTAGTCATTAGTGGTTAGTCAGTAATTAAGTGAGCGGTATGGTAAAATCAACCATACATTACTCGGAAATGTCAGTACGCTCTAAAAGTTAAGAAGAATGAAAAAAAGTTTAAGAAAAGGGCTTAGAAAAATTTGGATAATATTGAGACTAAAAAATTTCCAAATTTTCAAAATCTAATGTAAGTATAGTAACCTCCCATATAGTAACACGCCTCGAAGTATTGTATCTCTCTATTTTTGTAACTGTATACAGTTCATCTGTTCTTGGAATTTATTTTATTCCACACAATTGCATTATTTAAAATAACAGCAGAGTACAAAGTAAAATTGTGCAAAGAAATCAATATAAATGCTGGGAAACTTGAGATAAGCACCACTTTTTGAGCTTTGGAGGTGGAACTAGTTTCGAATTATGTATCACATTTAACAATTAGATCTGATGTTTTTATCTAAAATTAGCGATTTGCAGATAAACTCATTTCGGCTACATTTTTAGAAAAGTTGTAGCTTTTTATTTAAGTTTTTCTGCTTTTTAACAAACGTCGCGCGTATTGCAAGGAAAAATATCAGACTTATTTTTAAATTTGAAATCTGATCCAATTAGCTAATATGATTCAATTAACCAAAGTGGCAATTACCTTGAGTGATGTTTACGGCTAAAAGTGTGGTTGGAGTACAAAAGACGAACGAAATTTATGATCAATAAACGTAAAAAATAGTTCTTAAGGGGACAGTGGGCTTAAAAAAATACTTGAAGTTATCCGATTATTACAAAGTTCAAATTGTTTGGTTTTTACTATTCAGATCATGGTTCAAAATTACGCGGTGTTGTAATAGGATATTTCCTTTTGGTTTTGATCCCGAATAGCTCGTTGAGTTGATCCAATGTGAAATGAAGTAAATACCTACTTACTTTAACAAAAGAGCTTTAATATTAAATTAGGTCTAAAAGTATTACATTGTGAGAAAAATGTTGAATTACACGTGGTCGAAATTTTTTATAAATTAGCAGAAATTGATAGATTTCTTATGCATTTATTTACCATGAATTATCAATATTTTAATTTACCGAATAGTTTGTACACATATAAACTAAATGAACTATATTTAGTAAACATATCCCTCAATTGTAGAGAAAAAAGTTTTTTTTTCTACTCAAACTTAAAATTATAAAAAACGAATAGGTAAAGCAACATTTTAAACCAAAATTTCGAAGCATCAGTTTCCCAATTGCGTTCAGATAGCATATTGAAACGATTATCCCAACAAATTTCTAGTAAATCAGGATAAACCAGATGCGCAGAGAATAGATAGAGATTCGATGAATATAAAAATTCTCACTCAGTACGTAGATATTTAATTAATGTCGCACTGGAGCACCTAAACGAGATGTTAGTGACGGTCCAAGATCAAACCCAAAGATAAAGATCCATAGACAACAACGCGTAATTTTGAACAATGGTAAGATGACAAGATCAACTCCTGTGTGAGTTGGCACCTCACTCTGAAAACTTCCACACCCCGCCAGAGTGGAAACATTTGGGGCCACGACATATTTAACGTGCACCATACCTCGCGTACACGGCGACAGTCTTTGGGTTTACTTAGTTTGGAATTGGTCCCTGTGGTTGCTTATACGCTATGCTTCAAACCGGGCTATCACGACCCAATTTTCACAAGGAGAAAAACACGTTCTGGAGGAACACGTACGGCCATATTCACAAGTCTCGAGTTAACTCGAGAATCAGTTGATCCGCGAGTAAGTTAACTCGAGGATTATCAAAAACGGTATTCTCAAACGGCGTGTTAAGTGATCCGGGGATTAAAATGAGACGCTCGCTGTGATTGGCTACCTCACGATCACGTGGTATTGTTTACATTGGTTACGACGCCCCAATATGCATTCATACTGATCAAGCACGTACTTCACCGTAGAATTGATTCCAAATTGTGAATAAATAGGACTCGCACAGCATTTTAATATGGGTTTGGGAAAAGAAATGCTAAGGTATTTAATTTCAAATTAAATTTTTATGGAAACCTAAATTTGGCAAGAAAGAATTGTACACAATGTCTTGACAGATGTATGTAATCTGATTATCTTTATACTTGTCAGTATGGGTGCGTGTTGGTGTCGTGAAAAGTAACTTGCATTGTCAATTTTCTTTCATTCGTAATAAATCAACAGAATAATTTTTATTCTACGACGAATTTGTATCTGCCATGGTCGTTTTCTACCGTTCGCTCTCTCCGGCTTATAGGACAGAGGTGGCGTCATCTATCTTTTCGCTAAGCTGCTTGTTTAAGATTTACGCAGCTACCATTATTTTCATTTTTCTTTTGAATTTCAATAAAAATATGTTTAAATTTTTCTATTTAAGCAATATTATGATGATGAGATGAGCTGCTATGAAGCAGGTGCTCCGTAATGACAGATCCAGTCCAGTCGTCGAAAGAATACTGTAATTGAGCATAGAATGAAATGTGTCCTCCATTTTCCTTTTTCAAAAAGATGGTACTGCGCAGGCGTTAAATGTAACTCGCGAGTTAACTCGCCGATTTCGGAGGATCAAAATGTAACACCTAAACGGCAGTTTAAACCACGGATCAGGACTTGTGAATACGGTTTTTTCGATAACTCGCGGATTATCGTTGATCCTCGAGTTAACTCGGACTTGTGAATACGGCCGTTACTGTAATTGCCTACAGTATGTTTCATGCTGCTGTATATGTTACGTTAAAAGTGATCGTAATCTAAAAATTACATTTGTTGTCTGTCCATAGATTGATATTATTTAATCTTTAGAGGTAAAATTGAAAATTCGAATGGCGTTAATTTTGAAAGTTTACTGTTCCCTTCACCCTTCAAGTACTTGATGGACCAGATATTTTGCCAATCAAGATCTAGTCAGTATTGCTAAAGACGAATTACCTCGTCTAGGCAACCAACAAGGTTAGGTTAGTTGTGATATTCATTTTCATTCGGAATATAATAATAATAATCTCTGTTAATATAAGCATGACAAAAGAGCACGTCTTTTCAGTTAACCCAGGGAAAAGTCAAACCTGCCTTTGAATTTGAATTTGAATTTCCTTACGGAATGCAGAATAATTTTCTTCAACGCTATTCATACAAGCCCTTAAGGACCATTCATATTATTCATAAAAGATGTAAGGAAAATCTTGTATTCTCCTTTCCAAGTACATATATTCTTGACTTCCATTTTATTCTTTAATAAAAGAACAAGAATGGAAAAGATATGACTGCTCGAAAAATATCTCACTGTACCTGGTAAAGTACAAAATGTAAAAACGAGTTTTTAAAAAAGTTCCCGTAAAAGGGAAAAAGACGGAAAAACGTATTATATCTCCAGGGATTAACATCTGCATGTTGAGCATGCACACACAAACACATTCATTGTTTTAACTGAAGAGAAAAATTTGGATTTAAACTATTTAAAAAAATAAATGAGACATATTGTTCTCTTGAGCCTTGGAGAAAAATGAAATATCCTTTTCATAACTATACATTTACAAAAAAGAATTTCATCGAAACATTTTTGCGTTAAACATAACCAAATGGTTTCGCTGAGATACCTCGTCCACCACTTCTTGACCAATTTTGTCTATAACGGGGTAGATAGTTAATTAACGTTGCAATGGAGCAACTCAAAGGGCTATTGCTGACTGTCCGGGAGCAATCACCAAGAAAAAACCCACCTGATTTTGAACCACGGATAGATAACGCGAACACCTGAGCTGGCATCCCTCTCGCCAAACTTCCACACAACCCGAACGTGTGAATATTTAAGGTCACGACAGATTTAACGGGCACCAGAACCCGTGTACACGACGGTCCTTGGCTGGAACAAAAGCTGCCTGGACCGAACGCAACCATCTATTTGCTAATCCGATGCTCTTCTAACTGGGCCGGGCGTGTTATCTCGTCCTCAAGATTTTGACTTCCGAATTTTTTACGATATAAGACCAATACCTGGTCCATTTTCTTCTATTGACGAGATACCTCGTACATCAAGATCTGTTCAATCTTGTGTGATGAGGTGCCTTGTAGAGACAGCCACCAGTAAAGAGGAGCAAGTAACTCCATTACTGCCCGAATTATAGATCACATGACTAGTTGGGATTGATTTCATGACTCGAGGGACATATTTAGCTAAGTTTTGCCAAACACACGGCTCGGGTCAGAGTTAAACACCTGTATGTGCACTCACCAGTCGTAAAACTCGATTTAGGTGGATTTGTTGCTCAAGGGCTATGTTAAGCCAATTTTCTCCAACACAAGGCATTCATCAGGAAGTAATGGACATAGTGTAAAGTCTATAGTACTATTACACCTGAACGCCGTAAAATTCAACCATCAATCGAGAAGATCTGGTAAAGATGGTTTTTAAGGTGTGCACGACAGCCCTCCTCTCTATTAATGGAACTGCACCAGGGTCAACTGGAGGGACGAAAGGAGGAGACGATTTGAAGAACTTGATATTGGCAGATGTATTTTTTTTGGTGCGTGATCGCCCTTTTGAGTTAATCTCTATTGTCCCTCGTTACAGCGCTCACAACCTAGGGACGAGAATTCCTGATTGTTTATGTGCACACAGTGTATATTTTATTAAAATAAATAGCTATTTTACTTAAATTACTCATGTATCGGTTTTTTGGTATACCTCTCGGCACACTACGTTACAATATACACAAGGAAAGTGTTACCGATACAGAAAAGAAAAATACACCGAGGGTACCTTACTAGTATAGGACCTTCACCGCCTACAATTCCCAGAATGTTAGCAGAGTAGACTCTTATTACACCTTCCTGATCTACAGGTTTTAGTCCTTCAATTTACAATGAATCCGAGATTAAATCCAACAATTTAGGTCGACTTTATATAGATCTAGCTAATGAAAGACAAGAGAAACTGGAGGTTTATGCATACACGTACCCACAATTAGATCATCACTGTATGCATTCTTCCTAGCCAGTCGACTCCGTGTACGTAAGTGTTTTTGGAAGAGGCCCAGTTTGGATGACTGCTAAAGTGACTAGACCAACACGTCCTAGTTTAAAACACCATCAGGTGAAATAGTCAAGGGTCTTTTGGACCAGATATGAGATAGAACCGTGTCACAACATTAAAAGGATCAAGTCAAGTTACATCTTCCAGCTAAACTACCTGATGGTCTGGAGGCACCAGAAAGTCTCAAGCAACTTAGACTGTCTGAGACTCCCGTACCAGTTCACACATTGTTCATGGCAAAAAATCGTCGTCATCAAAGCCAAGAAGATTACGGTATTAGATATTTAACGACAGCAGATTTAACGTGCACCAGTCCCCTTCCTACACGACGGTCTTTGGTTGGATTCGAACTTGCAACTTTCTGGTTGTCTATCAAACCGGGCTACTTGCCCTCTTATGCCACGTGCAAACTACTAGTATTCTAGTATCTGCGAAATGTGTTTTTACTTATTCCTTAACAACGACTTTAATGTGAAACGATAAATAATTTACATTTGGAATGCAAGTAGGTAGGTAGGCAGGCAGTTAATTAACGTCACACTGAAGCAACACAACGGGTTATTGGAGACAATGAGCGATCAAACCCGAAGGGGGAAAGATTCAAGAATCATAATTTTCATTGTCAGTTGTGTTGCTATAGCACGACGTTAATTTTAATATACCAATAACATATACCATAATTTGAACTACGGTCAAATGATGAGAAGAACCCCATGTCAAAATGAAGAAATTTGTGATCACGACCGACTTAACATCCACCAGCCCCTGAGTACACGACGGTCTTTGGTTGGACCGAGTTTCGATCTTGCAACTATCAGGTTGAGAAACCATTGTTCTTTTACTTTGACTACTATGGCCTCTGTAGTGTCGTCGCCCCAAACGGTAGCGTGAAAACAATACGAATCGTACTCAAGAAGACAACTAACAGCTAAGATTTTCCAGTTATTCCAAGAACGTGAGAATTTGTGCAATATTGTCAATCCAATTAATGTCATTACATAACAGTATTTATCCTCAAAGTCCAGCGTGGTCACAAACGTACCCTCTGCCTCCGGCTCTCTCTGTCGTCTCTCTCGTGCTTTCTATCCGTCGTTTGTCAGCAGTTCAAAAGAAACTCAAAGTTTAAAGTCGAGATCCAATCAGAGATCTTCTAGACGAACAACCACCTCTTCTTCTCAAGTCGTTGTAAAGCGAGTGGTGACGAAAGAACAGCAATTGGAGCGAAATAACCAGTCAGAATATATTCGACATTCCGACAGGTGTTAGAAGATGTGAAAGTCTTCACACCCCTTTAGAATTCATATAGAATCGCTTGCCAATACGTTACTCGTTTATCTGATCCGTATAGAACAGTCCATGTAAAATTAATTATGTCATTGTTAAATAGACATACTATAACAGCCCCAGTATCGTACGGCAGAAATTGAATGTTGGGCAAACCATGCCTAGGTTTAAAAAAATTGTAGCATTTTGTTTATACGAGTTAATAAAATAGTTTATTCACTGGAAAAACCTAAGATAGACCTTTAATAGCCCGTTGCGTTGTACAAGTGCGACGTTAATTAAAAATACCTACCTAAAATCTCTATTTTCAGTTACCACTTTTTTATAGAATCCGCTTTGTCTTTTACGAAATCAGATTCAATTCCGCATAGTTTAAAATTTGCTTCATTTTGGAATACAGTTAAGCCAAAGCCTCTTTACCAGATGTATTGTTAAGCATCAAAACCACCTTGTTTTCGTGACACTCGCTAAACAATTAGAGTTTAATTAGCATCGCACCATGTCGTCGTCCTATTAAATCGCGCGCAAACAAATGCAAATCCATATGCATAATATATAAGAATAATCCAGCATTTTAATTCAGGCTTTTATTTGACGGAGGTAATTTGATCTTAGTTGGTTTACATTGGTATTGAGACTATTGAGACTTTAGAGACACGACGAAACTTTTTAGAAACCATTTGGAACGCATTTTAATGAAATGTTTAAAATTGAATTCGGAAATGAGATTAACCGAAGCAACGAATTACCAACTGAAAGGTATATTAATAAAGTTTCTGGGAAACGTATACAAGAGAGGTTTTAATCAACTCAATACGCGAAAAAACCTGGGGACCCAATTTTATGCCTCGATTGGCAAAGCGATCTGCGAGAGGAATTGTTTACAGTTTTCCTTTCATAAAATCACCTGTTTTAATTTGCATATAAAGGAGCATGCGGAAGAACAAATGATGTTTTAATCTCCAGTTGCGACGATTAAAAAAAGCCAGTTAATTTGGATCTTCCCGAAAAGCCATTATTTTTCCTTTTTGTAAATATACAGCGACTTTTTATTAATTTAGGGTTTTTTAATGCCTCCGTGCAGTTTCGTTTCGGAGAGATTTAAGAAAAGGTTTTCTAATTTTTGCGTCAGCGTCGGAATTTATTTACTTTTGACTCCCCAAAGATTTTTGCTTAAAGCAATTATGCTTTCATGATATTTTGATTGTTGTAATTAAGAGCTTTGTCTCTGTAGCTTTTTCTGCAGTTGTTAAATTTAATTCCTCGAGCATCTTTCATTTTGAATGGGGTTTTTATTCGGCGACTGTCAATTTTCTTTGTTGTTTAAAGGTTAACGTCGACTGCATAATTATCAGATCAATCCGATGGCTCATCGCAGTCGAAGATAATATATCGTCTTTCAACACCCCCGAGACTGGCCTGAGTACAGGACAATTTATTACTAATGGATCTTCAATGCTGTTTGGATGGGACTTTATTGCCGACGCAACGCGGAAATAAAACATTTTATACACTGGTGATCAAAATAAAATAATTTTTTGTTTTAGGGAATTATATCCAGAACTACTGTACATATTTTAATGAAATAAGTTACGTAAAAAATAAAACAAAAACATACAACCATTATGGTACACATGCATGATCGTGCACAATACTCATAATCAGGGCAGGAAGATCTTAAACAGGGGTTCCAATAACGACACAAAAAGGTGTTAATAGTTGTATAGTCCTTCTTACAGGTATACAGCTCTCACAACACGAAATCACACGAGACATGAGACAGTTTATGAGTCCCTGTGGTAATTGATCTCACTCCTCCAGCAACACTGTTTTCAGGTCCTGGATGGTTCTGGGAGGGAGAAGGTGATTTGCAATTGCCCTCCCAAGAGCGTCCTAGACATGCTTAATAGGGTTCAGGGCTGGAGATCTGACTAGCCAATCCATCCGGCAAATACACTCACTTTCCTGATATTCGTTGACTAGATGCGCCTTATGTGGACGAGCTTTGTTGTCCATAAAAATGAAATCAGGGCCAACTGCACCTCTAAAAAGGCGAACATAGGCCTCCAAGATCTCATCCCTATACCTCACAGCGGTCACAGATCATCAGTCGAAGACTGCGCTCCCATCCAACATGATGCCCAGACCATCAAACCACTTCTGCCATAGTAATCTCTCACGGATGTGGTGGAGGACGGGTAGTAGGTCAATGGTTTTCTCCAAGTAATTTACGTCGAGAATAGGTGGTTGGGATGAACTGGAACTCATCATCAGTGAATAGAATGGACCACTACTGATCACTTGTCTGAAGTCGATGTTCTCTGCACCATGCTAAACGGACTCTGCTGTGGACAGAAGAGCTGGAAGCAAACAACGGTAGCACGGTTAACAGATTAAAGGATTGGTGGTTGTGAGTTCGAATCCATCCAAAGATCGTTGCCAACAATGGGTGCTGGTGCACTTTAAATCTGTCATTACCTCAAGTGTCTTCACGTTGGCGTGGTGTGAACGTTTAGAGAGTGGGGTGCCAACTCAGGTGCTGCCTCGTCATCTGATCGTGGTTCAAAATTACGCAGTGTCATCGGATTATCTTTCCCTTGGGGAATTGTTCCTGGACCGTCGTCAATAGCCCGATGTGTTGCTCTAGTATGACTTTAGTAAAAATTACCTTACCTTACACCACCTCATAATTATAAAACACTGTCAGATGATGAGTACCGTACCATTACGACGTTAGATAAAATACCTATCTACCACTATAGACAAGCGAGTATATTTGGTACTTTTTAATTAACGTCACACTGGAGCAATACAACTGGCTAATGGTGATCAACCCCGAAGGGGAATACCCGAGGACAACTCGTATATAGAACCACGGTCAGATGACGAGGCCACGCATGAGATGGCATCCTACTTTCCAAACTTTCACACCACTCCAAGGTGAGGATATTTAACACCACCACAGATTTAACGTGCCTCTTTGTACACGGCGGTCTTCGGTTCAATTTAAACTCAAAACTCTCCGGTTATTAATCAGATGCTCTTTTAATTAGGCTACCGCGGTTCATATACAAGTGGGAGCTTGAGCCATTTGACTGTATAAAAAGATTTAAATAAATAGCTAAAGAGGATTTTGCTGTCAAAATAAGGGAAATACAGAGTTGTGTGAAGTGTATTTATCCTTTTGTGTTTAAAATAAGAATTATTTTGCTGCTGTTTTTTTTTTCCATTTTGAGGTAGTTCATATATTATTTTGAGAGATATGTCCGTTTATCATATTTTAAAATAATTTTTTTAAAGTTAACCAAGATTTAAGGGTTATTTCAGAACAATGCCACTTTGTTGTTCACTTTGCTCAATGCTTATAAGCAAACCATTGGTGCCTTTCTTCATATCATTGTCTTCTTTCCAAAACAATTCTTTGAATATCTACTTATTCTTTAGAGTTGTTACGTAGCCACTAACAGGAAAATAAAATGTTCATCACAGTTCTCTTTCTTCTAATTTGATGCGAAGGTTTTGCAATGCTAGCATTGAAAGCTAACTTCTCTGATTTGCGAATTTTGATTGATTTTTTCTGGGTTTTTCTTTTTTTCGCATCTTTATTTCAGCTGTTGATTTCGTCAGATTGGAAAAGAACTCGACAACTCTGAAAGAAGACGAAGAATTTGCAAATGTTTCCGATTCTGTTTCGTCCTTTCAATTTACATCAAGTGGAAAGTGTTGTCAATCATAAAATGCATTTTGTTTTAGCTTTGAGCATCTATGTTTTACATGGTATGGGGAATGGTTTAAACAAATTTTCAATTTTACAATCGATGGAGAGTTTACTGAGTATATTACATGCATGTATTAAAATTATCATGCTTAAGATAACTAAATTTACGCGCGCGCGCGCGCGCGCGTGTTGAACATCGGAAAAAAATCACGGGAAAATCTTTCTTAAATGCATCTACAATTAATATAAAAGTATAGCCACATTGAACGTGCAATAATGAAAAATATATATGATAAGTAAAGAAATGAAATAATGAAAAATATATATGATAAGTAAACAAATGCAATGATGAAAAATATATATGATAAGTAAACAAATGCAATAATGAAAAAAATTTCTCTAAGTAAACAAATGCAATAATGAAATATATATATATATATATATATATATATATATATGATAAGTAAACAAATGCAATAATGAAAAAAATTTCTCTAAGTAAACAAATGCAATAATGAAATATATATATATATATATATATATGATAAGTAAACAAATGCAATAATGAAATATATATATATATATATATATATATATATATATATATATATAAAGTAAACAAATGCAATAATGAAAAAAATTTCTCTAAGTAAACAAATGCAATAATGTAATATATATATATATATATATATATATATATATATATATATATATATATATATATATATATATGATAAGTAAACAAATGCAATAATGAAAAATATATATGATAAGTAAACAAATGCAATAATAAAAATGCGTTTGACCAGCCTTTACGCTGCGGCAGGTAGAGAATGGTTACCACTAAAATTTAGTTTACACCAGCGGCATGGTATAGATCTGTGTACGGTGGATGTTATCCCCCTTTTAAGTGACCGCTGGCATCGATCACCATTTACGAGCTGTCAGCGACTGACTTTCTAGAGGGTTCTTACTTTTGTTCGGCACCCTACCCTGTCGACCGTGAGGTGTGAACGTTTTGGGAAAAGGCTTGAAAGGTGATATGTATATCACGCCACACAATACTATGAAAGGAAAGCCTCAGTCGTAAATGCCACTCAAAGCTTTATCGCTCAAGTTAGGTAATTAGTTAAGGGGGGGGGGGTCGGACATGCAGGCTAAACAGCCGTTCTGTGAGACGATTGAAAAAAATCTAAACGCCGCAGCGTTAAGGTTAGTAAAAAAAATATGTTAATAAAAAACGTATTGGATGTAGTAAAAAAATGCAATAAAATTGCATTTTAAAAGTAAATAAATGCAGTAGTAAAAAATGCGTTTGATACATCAAAAATGCAATATTTATGCCTTTACGTAACATCTTAATTTGTGATTGTGTCATGAGATTTTGAAATGTTATTTATTTAAAGAGGTTTTTTTAGATACATCTAAAGAAAAAATAACTGACCACTAATTTAATTTCGAAATAAAGCGATTTGAGCATTTATTTAATGAGTATCCTCATAAGAAGTCAACAGAGAGAGAGAGAGAGAGAGAGCGGGGGAGGGAGAGAGAGCGGGAGAGGGAGAGAGAGCGTGAGAGGGAGAGAGAGTTAGATAGAGAGGGAGAGAGAGTTAGATAGAGAGGGAGATAGACGGAAAGGGAGAGAGAGGGAGAGAGATAGAGAGAGGGATAAGGATATAGAGAGGGGGAGAGAGAGAGATTAGGTACGAACGAATTGCGACGTTGGAAACTCATTCTTAGCCACAGATTCACACACTGATACAGTGCACGCTCGATTTCTTCACAAGATACTTTATATGAAACAAAAATATTAAAATAACGATATATTTTTCTTTCTTTTTCAGGCTTATTGGCAACATTGATGACTTACATGACGACGTCACTACTTGTGAAGAATAAAATTGAGGCAGCCTTCAATGTTGTAAGTAAAATGACTAACACTAACACTTCTCTGTAAACAGAAAAGGTTTCTTATTTTTATAACAAATTCAAAATACAAATTTTTTATACATTTATAAAATTTTATATTTATGGTAGGTTGTGTTGAATTAACGTCGCACTAGAGCAACACAACGGTTTATTGATGATTTTCTGGGATCAATCCGGCAGAGAAATAACTGAGACCAACGTTGTTATATTCATCGAAGAAATTGTTTTATAATATAAAACACTAGCAAAATACCCGACCTTACTCGGTTTGAATTGGTACACTCTAGATTGAAGAGATAATCAAAATATATAATGACTTAAGTTTTTTGTAGAATAAAAATTTATTTTAACACCTTTCGCCATCTTTATATTTTCTACAACTTACTTTGGACACAAATCCTACACATGCATATCCATTCATGTAATACATTTCACATACATCGCACAATTGCTGTATGACAAAGCTACAAAATGACGAAAGGTGATAGTAAGGTTACTACTATAAAAGACGATTTATAGGAAGATTTGGAATTCCCTTTCTTAAGTTCTTTTCATGTTCAACTCAATTAATTAAAATTACGATTTACGGCGAGTGCTCTCGCACTCATAGTCAACAAAACAATATTTTTTTACTTGTGGCACTCTTGCCTCCGGTATGCGACATTGTGAAATTTTGCAATCTTCTCCCGTCATTATGACAACGAATTTTTTAATATTTGAAAAGTTCTAGTTCGGGATTTTTAAACATTATTATTCTTTCAATAACGCCAATTATTCTTTCAATAACGGCATTATTCTTTCAATAACGGCATTATCATTTCAATAACGGCATTATTCTTTAAATAACGGCATTATTATTTAAATAACGGCATTATTCTTTAAATAACGGCATTATTCTTTAAATAACGGCATTATTCTTTAAATAACGGCATTTTTCTTTCAATAATGGCATAACTACACTTAAAATTTACTGAAAATTTATACTAACTTACCCAACATTTTTAAGTCTAATACTTTGTGGTGCTGTTGCGTGTGATGAGAAGGAAAACACATTTATTAAAATAATAAGTATTTAAAACAGGAAACAGCAAAATAAAACAAAATAAAAGATGTCGCAAAAAATTGTTCTAAAGATATTAATTTGTGATTCAATTTTATCTCTTGATCTCGCACAGTTGCCACAACTTACAATTAAAAGTGTACAAAATTTAGAAATGTAAAATTAATTATAAGCGAAAGAACCAGAAAATATAACTGCTCGCGCGATCTTGTTCATTCTCGTTTCGTTGAAAAATATCGTCTGTCCCAAATATTCGGAAATCGTTTTCATTGCGCAAAGAATAAAAATAAGACTCGAAATAAATGAAGTATCAGAGATGAAATTCCATAAAAAAATAATTTTTTGAAGAATAATTACTTTTTTAGCAGTACTGGTAAAGCAATCGAAGTAATCGTAATATTCAATAGACATTCCTATTTTTCCAAAACTACCAAATTATGGTTGATTTAAGTAAACTTACTCAGGTGTTTTAGCATGAAACTCACCTAAATATAAGAATAAAGAAATGTTTAATATTGCATTCACTAAACTAATAGATAATGTATAAAATAAAATACATTGCAATCAAATATCTGCAATAAAATTTATGTGATGTCTTCACAAACACACAAACACAAAATCGAACATAGAACAGAAAGACGGGCAGACAGACTTTCGCAACCAATTCCACTCACTAAACGAAGATAAGTACTCACTGCATGCAAATTTCGATGAAAATATATTAAACCGTGTGGACGTGTATAGGGCACATACAGACAAACAGACAGATGGACAGACAGACAGACACCAAACGCGAAAAGGGCAGATTTGGCATCAGAAGGGTCCAAAACGGATAGAAAACTTGAAATGGGTCGAAAATATTGAATGTACAAACAAACACTCCATTCTTATTTATATAGATAAAAAGTAAGTCGGCTTCTGGGAAAAAAACCCATTTCTTCGCAGCGGGCAATAACTATCAACACATCGGCAGCGAATGTGTCAAGTGTGTACGGGTTTGTTAGTGTTTTTGTAAGATGACAAGAGATTAAAACATTTTGATCATTTTTCTGATTAAACTAGAGATATCATTTTCCTAAAATAGGTTAATTATAAGTTTAAAGAACTTCGAAAGGTTATACTTTTTCGGAAAAATGAGGCATTTGCACATCTTATGCTTCAGTGTAAGTACATAAGATTCGCCAGAATGTTTAAAAATTACATTATTCAAGAATCAAACATCATTTGCGACTAACCTACTAGAATGTTAAGTTAGTAATTTTTATAAGCAGAATAGGCGATGAAAGAAAATGTTTGAATTATTTAAAGGAATTCCTCTCTTTCTCTCTATCTTTTATCCGCTGGAGAATTTTACAGTCGCGACAACGGTCTAAAATTTCATGAACAGAAAGGAAGAGCTTGCCGTTAGTTTATTTTACATACAAATTCCTGTGAATCGTAGAATTCGGTATATAACAGAAAGAACACGTTGCGTTGTTTCCTGAATACGTTACCTTGGATCATTCACTTGGGGGACTGATCCCGAGGCGTCGCCAATAGCCCATTGTGCTTTTAATAACGTTAGAGTAACGCTAGTTAAAAAAATCTACCTAACTGAAAACGTGTATAACCGTATTGGCATTTTCCAATTTTACAGGAACACAAACTCACTCTCATGGATTTGGCATATTTCAATACCACCCGAGAAGTAAAGGACTACAGTTTCCATATTAGCTAATACAGTAGAACTCCAACTATCCGAATCAATTGGGACCGTACCCCATTCGGATAATCAAAAATTCGGATAATTGGATTGTTTCCGAAAAAAGGGTCTAGTATGTATTTTAATTAATTACTGTATGTATGTTGAAAATGGGAGAAAAAAACTATTTTTAAACAAAAAGAGCTTTTAATTAATTAAATGAAAAGGCAATACTTTTACATGTTAAGCGTACTTACAAGTGCTATACATAAGTACAGTATGTACGTACCGTACTGTAAATGAAAGTCATTGCTTGCTAAACATCTCGGTCAAAGTGAGCTGTTTGACTGTCTTCATCCGTTTTCGGGCAACCAAGTCACGCATCCGCTTGATAATGAAAAGTTGCATGTGGTCACACTCGGGCTTTCGCTCAATCCACTTCAAAGCAATTTCTAAGCCGGCAAATGCTTCACTAGCAGATGGTCCCGAGTCTGCTTCAACTTCGACAATAAGGTCATCTTCTTCAACGACACTTTCTTCTCTCAAACTTGCAATAAGTTCATCATCATTTAGAATTTGAAACCCAGAATCATTATTTTGCGAATCGCAATACGTTTCGGTCTTAATTTTTTTTCTGAAATTCTGAAAGCGATTCGGATAATCAGTGATTCGGATAGTCGGAGATCGGATAGTTGGAGTTCTACTGTATATTGAACCTCCAATAATTTCGACCAGATATCTCGTCCTTCAAGATCTGTCCACTTTTCTTATATTGAGCGAGATATCTCGTCATCAAGGTATTGACGATCTTTTTATGTTGATGAGATCAAGATCTGGTCTGTTTTCTTCTAATGACCAGATATCTAGTCCATCAGGATCTGTCAAATTTCGCTAATGATGAGCGAGATACCTCGGCATAAAGATAGTGCAAATTTTTTTTATCATGACTAGATCAAGATCTGGTCAGTTTTCTTCTAATGACTAGATATCTCGTCCATCAATGTCAGACCAATTTTGCAAATGACGAGATACCTCCTAGAGACAATCACCAATAGCGTTAAACACAGATGCTTAATTGATATCAACAAAATTAATTCAAGAGTAGACAAAAATTGATGTCACCGATTGCTGTCTTTTACTATTTAAAAATTTTTAAATTTAGACTCTTCGTTACAACAACGCTACTGTTGAAAATTCTAAACATCCTCAGTAGTCGTGTTGGATAAGTTCAACATTTCGACTCACTATTCTACTTTTTGGGAACGTAATAACTCTGTCATTTTATACATGCTGCATGTTTCGAACGAAGTTATAGACCAAAGGTTAATAAATAAAAAATCTAGTTTATTGCTGCATAGTATGTTATTGTTAACTATAATTGCAAATTGTGAACAGACGACCCACAGGTCATCAATCTGCGTGCCAGCAAGTTGTAGAAGAGGGACAATCATGTGGTCAAACGACAAGGCACAGCGCATGAAAAAGAATAATCAGTAATTTTGGAGATCGGTTCACAAGCTCAGAGGGAAATGCAACGGAAATGAATTATTAAATGAAATTATTAAATAAATGAATAATAAATTTGGTCTGAGAACTCTACCAATAAGTGAATAGCGAATATAATTATGAAAAGGTTTACACTGAAGTGCTTAAAGACGGCAGTAGCACTAGGTAAGAAATGTATAAATAGGCAGTGCATTGTCAGGGCTTTCATTTGTACTCAAGTGATTCATGTGAAAAGTTTTCTGACGTGACTATAGCCACACGATGGGGATTAACAGAATTTAAACTCGGAATGCTAGTTGGAGCTAGACGCATGGGGCATTCCATTTTGGAAATTGTTAGGGAATTCAACATTCCTCTATCCACGGTGTCAAGAGTGTGGCGAGAAAATATAATTTCAGGCATTACCTCCCACCATGGACAACACAGAGGCCGACCGCGTCTACTTAATGACCTAGACCAGCGACGTATGCGTATAGTCAGTGTTAACAGACAAGCAACACTGCATCAAATAACAGCAACAATCAATGTGGAACGTACGACAGACGTTCTGTGAGAACAGTGCATCGAAATTTGGCATTGACAATAGGCAACAGAAGACCGACTCGATTGCCCTTACTAATAACACGCCGCAGAGTGCATTGCCTCTGCTAGTCTCGTGAACATATCAGTTGGACCCTAGATGACTATAAAAACATTGCCTGGTCATATGAGTCACGATTCCGGTTGTTAAGAGCTGATGGGAGGGTTAGAGTGTGACACAGATCCCACGAGGCCATGGACCTAAGTTGTCAACAAGGCACTGTGCAAGCTGTTTGTGGCTCCAGAATGCTGTGGCTATTTTTACATGATTCAGACTGGATTCTCTGGTCAAACTGAACCAATCATTAACTGGAAATGGCTATGTTCAGCTACTTGTAGACCGTTTGGAGCCATTCATAGACTTCATGTACCCAAACAACTATGGAATTTTCCAAGATGAAAATGCGCCATGTCACTGGGTCAAAATCATTCGCGATCGATTTGAGGAACACTCTGGACAATTCCAGCGAATGATCGCTCGTCGCCTGCTCAATTTTCAGAAATACCCAATCAGTCGTCGTCATCTGACCGAGGCTTCAAAATTACGTGGTGTTCTCTTCGGATCTTTCCAATCGGATTTGATCGCGGACCGTCGCCAATATCTCCTTGTGTTCTTCCCAGTGCGAAGTTAATTAAAATTCTTACCTACCCAATCAGTCAAAGCAATTATGAAAGGACTAAACTCCCGAGCCCCTCACACATCTACGCTCTTCTTGGAGGTTAATTTACTGGACTTCAAGACACTGTTTATTTTAATTAATATTTGGTGATTCATGTGTAACTTTTAAGCAAATTCTGTTGTGAATAGAATTCGTATCCACACATTTTAATTCGATGCGGAACATATTAACACATAGATGATAGTATCTTACTGCAGGATTTGATATAAAGTTGCTTCAACGACAGAAAGTTTAAGAAGCTTCTGTTTCAACGATCATCAGTTACGAAAACCTGGTGGAAGGTCAACAGTTTACTGAGACTAAATGCGATTTGCTGACTTTAAAAAGAAGGAAGTCAAAGGGTCTTTTGAATGTTCATGTTTTCAAGATGTTGCCGCTTACTTGAGGTGCAGTAAAGGTATTATTCTTTATTATTAAGTTGTTAGCATAGTGTAGGTATTTAATATGCGTCACACTGAAGCAACACGGCTGGATATTGGCAGAGGTCCGGGATGAGCAACGAATGGAAACATCCAAGGACAACACCACCACGTAATTTTGAACCACGGTCAGATGCCGAGATCATACCTGAGCACCGAACTTCAACACATGCCAACAAGAGTACATTTGAGCTACAACAGATTTAACATGCACCAGCCCCTTTGTGCACGACGCTCTTTGGTTGGTTTTGAACTCGCAACCCTCCGGTTGCTAATCCGCCACTCTTTCAATCGGGCTACCCCACCCCTGTTAGTATAAGGAAAACATGTTATTTGTACCTCGATACATTTAGGGTTCTTAAATTGTCCTCTCACATCATCCCTTTACATTTTTTAACTCACATCTGTATATTCTTAGAGCTTAACCAGTTGTTATATTGGTAGGATCAGACAGGATCACCACTATCCATACATGACCACACCTCTCCCCATTATATACTCAATGAATTATTGCCACTATTTTGCCGTCAGAATGAGTGGTGTTTGGGCTAAGAGCGACGTCGAAAGAAAAAGGATCCAAGAAATTGCCAGCTCCTGCATTTCCTCCAGTTGAGATACGAGATCCATCAATATAGATACGATACCACTTCGGTTTGGGATATTTAGATTAGAGCTCCTAGTTCCTCTTCACTAGTCCAAGACTTACAGATATGAGTGGTCATCTTGAGATGGCCACTCATCTGATGTCTAACTTCAGCAGATCCTACGAGTAGAGCGGTTAGTTGGGGACAAAATAACTTCAGGGCAAAGTTTTAAAAAAGTCAATTCTGTGTCTTAACCCTTCAAGATATTTCATCGAGGTAACTCGCCCATCAAGATCTCACTGATTTAGCTAATGACGAGGTATCTCGTCATTAATATACTGTCGACTTTTTGTGTGATGTGATCGATCAAGATATGATGACGAGATATGAATGTGGTTAATGGCGAGATCTAATTCTAATGGCGAGATATCACGTCCATCATGATTTAGTCAGCTTTGTTTTTGACACGATAGCTCGTTGAGACAGTCATCAGGATGGTTAATACTTCAATAATTAACCCTTTTGGTGGTTGTCTTGACGAGATATCTCGTCATCAGCTAAACTTACCAGATCATAATGAAAGAGATGTCTCGTCATTAGAAAAAATCTAACCACAACCACATCTTAATTAAATCAGGATATTGCCAATTTCTTATGATGACGAGATACTTCGTCATTAGAAATATTAGTTAGATCTTTTGTTTTCCACCAATTAAGCATGAAAAAAAAATTAATATATTTTCAAGAATTTAACATTTAAAAATTAATTAAAACTTATTTTTTAACTAATAACTGTATGAAGGATTATAATGACGAAAAAATAATTATGATAGATCAAATCATTGTTGAGTTATCACGGTTTGAACAAAGGACCATGTTGCAAAAACACAGTTCTTTAGGAATAGAGTTTAAAATTTTGGAAACATGTTTGTACATGTTGATAGTACCTATAGAAAGAGAACTTATACCTAGAAAAATATTCCTAATATTCACAAGGTTTTGGTATTCTTTGAAAACTAAGGAGTTGGAAAATATTTTGTTAAGTAATAAAAAATAAATTATATGGTGGATTTTCGTGATATCTAGTGTATAAAAGTGTCAATACCAAGAGACCCAAAAGTTTCCTCGTCTTTCTTCATGCGAAATAGACAGATTGTATAAGAAATATATGGTTGAAGAGTTCAGTATTCCAGTATTCATATAAATACCATACATACATCTAATTTTTAATTAATATATATTTCTAAAATCTTTATGAGTGTTTTTGTAAGTTACTTTTGCTTAATTTACTAGAATTCAACTCATTCAAAGTACAACTTGTAAAAAGACACGAATTTTTAATTCCCCTATCTACTTTTCTAAGTATTTTATACCTTCATCAATATTTTCTTGACATGAGATAAAGTGTAGAAATCCTGCAAATGGAGTAGATGCGAAGTTGTACATTCAATCTCAAGGTAGTCCGCTGAAGTTAAATTTACTTTGGATAAACAAATAGAGGATAATATCCCCGAAACAGACCCTTTTATGGAAATGAAAATGCAAATAAATTCAACGACGAAGTTACGAGTTTGTTTAGTTTCGCTAATAGCACAAAGGCCCTCGGGGGGGGGGGGACCTAACTAAGGCTTCCGTCGAAACAGATTCCCTTTTTAAATTGGAATAATGGTTAACAAATATTTATAGGATGTCTTAGAAGGAATGAGATAACGAGGGAAAATTTAGAATTAGAGAAATAAAAAGTTCAACGAGATATCAAGAATATTGGGGTGCACGTAAATTACGACAAATGAAAAATCTTGAATGAAATATTAAGTGCCAAGCACCAACTCCCGGCTCAAAGAAGATCTGAATTTTGTAACAGACCACATTTTTGATACAATTCTTGAATATAAAGTTTGGATTGTAGTATGAATAAAAGATTTCCATTAACATAAAAAGTATCAGTCCCAGAATTTTTACAGGAAATTGGAGTAAGATTCTAAATTAAAATAAAAGGTTTTCAAAATAATAAAAATATTTTTCGACATAATTTTTTATGCAATACTATGGCATTTTATTCCAAATAAGTATTTTGTAGTTTGCTTGCATCCATTATGAATACTCTTTTTTAATATCAATTCATATTAATATTCGGAGAAAGCAATTGAGTCCTGTGGTTTTGAACGAGTCCATTAGATAAATAAGGGGACAAGAGGTAAAAAAAAAAATCCCTTCCACGATTGGCCTCTTAGCGCATATTCTGGTTATACGATTATCGCTCGAAGCCGAAAGAGATAGCAACTGATAACGAATTGTCAGAAGGAAATCAAGCATTACAATAACCATACATAACAGCCTTCTCCTAACAAACTTCCGTGCCTATCCCTATATCAATTGACTCAAGGTCGACCGCTTCCTCTGGGAAAGCCTTCTAACAAGCTTTCGCAGATATTACTATATTAATCGACCGAAGGTTGACTGCTTCCTCTCGGACAGCAATCATAAATCTCCTAACAAGCTTCCACACCTATTCCTTTATCAACTGACCCAAGTTTGACAGCTTCCTCTAAAACAACCTTCTAACACGCTTTCGCACCTTTTCCAATACCAATTGTCTCAAGCTTTACTGCTTCCTGTAAGACAGCAATCATGAGTCTTTTAACAAGCTTCTGAACCTATTATTATATCAATTGACCCAAGGTTGACTGCTTCCTCTGGGAAAGCCTTCTAACTCGCTGTGGCACCTATTCCTTTATCAATTGACCTAAGGTTGATTGCTTCCTCTCGGACAGCAATCATAAATATTCTAACAAGCTTCCACACCTAAATCTATATCAACTTATCCAAGGTCGACTGTTTCCTCTGGTAAAGCTTTCTAACACGCTTTAGCACCTATTCCTATATCATTTGACCAAGCTTGACTGCTTCCTCTGGGAAAACCTTCTAACGCGCTCTCGCACCTATTCCTTTATCAATTGACCCAAGGTTGGCCTCTCGGACAGCATTCATAAATCTCCTAACAAGCTTCACACCTAATACTATATCTATTGACCAAGCTTGACTGCTTCCTCTGGGAAAGCCTTCTAACGCGCTTTCGCACCTATTCCTACATCAATTGATCCAATCCTGAGTTCTTCTTCTGGCTATAGCTCCCCCCTCACAAAAAAAAAACTGCTTTTATTTACACTATGAGAGGCTTTTTCTGTAAAGCTAAATGCGGACGGCGTTAGTGGTTAAACATGTTTATGCTTCTTATATCGAAAGTGACGACACATTTTAAGGTAATTGTTATTTACGTAGGGAGAGCATCAGATAGCCGGAAATTAAATCGTTAACTTCCGCGATGGTTGTTATGAGGTTTTATGGCGATAGGGCCGCTTTGGCCAAACTACACCAAATACCAGAGAATGTCAAGAAAGGATCGTGAGAGGAAAAAAAGGGAAAAATATATTGAGAGGAAAAAATAAATGGATTGAGGAACATAGTAGCTGGATGAAAGCAGAAAAAATTCGCTTGGGTAAATAACAAGGGAACGCAACTCCCGTGTTTATTAAAGACAGCAAGACCCCATGGGAAAAGAAAAGATCACTAGAGTGTCTCGGGTTCGTGAAACCCGTACAAATTTAAGGAGACATGACGCTGCTGACCTTCACCATAAGGGAAATCTCTCTCATTCAGTCAGAGCAAGCAATGAAGGTGTTATTTGTTTATCAAGGTAGGTGTTGTAATTCACATACAATGTAAAATCCCAACGGGCTATTGGAGACGGGATCAACCCCAAAGCGAAAGATCCTCGGACAACACCACGCAATATGGGACCAGTCAGATGACGAGGTCACACCTGAACTCGCACCCCACTCTCCAAATTTACACACCTGGCCAACATGAGGATATTTGAAGATAAGGCAGATTTAATATGCCTCTGCACCCTTTCGACACGACGGTCTTTGGTTGGATTCGAACTTGCAACCCTCCGCTTGCTAATTCGTTACTCTTCCAACAGGGATACCATGGGCCATTTGTTCATCAAGATGAATATATCGAGTGGTATTAAATTAGCTGTAAATGTTGGGAAAGAAATTTAGACCTTAAAGTGATACTGACATTTTTCTGAAAGAGACGAGTAACCAAATTATGATCACTTCTAACATGTATCCAAACCAGAGCAAACGTCGTGTAATTTTGCTAGTGACACTAAATTTAAAACACTCTCTTGAATCTCAAAGCGTTCGTCATAAATTTTTACTTGTAACCGAGTTGGAACACTAAAATTTACTATGCATTTATAAATTCTCCAGCACTAATAGAAATTTTTTTTTTCGACCGATATATTACCAAGCCTTTGCCGCTAGTGAATGGGAATATTTTAATGGTGAGGAGCTTAAAATATATATTTAAACAGCAACAATCCAAAGCTCTACTTTGGTCACAGTGGCGCCTAAAGTCTAAAATATGATCGCAAGAAAGCAAAAATTCTGCTTTTGCTGCTTGCTGATGAATGTTATAGCTGTTATTTATTTTCAGAAAATAAATAAAGCAGTGAACGCGTGACTCTTAACTGTATGTGCCGCGTGGTTTGAAACATGAGAAACGATGTTATCTTACGAAGAAATAATGACCAGTAATTATTATTCCAAGGTTGGGAAATAATTAGGCGTTTTAGGGTTTGCTCGTTGAAAAAGTTGTACGCATTAAATAGAAACGAATTTTCATTGAGGGTAGACGCAAAAATTCAGATTTCAGCGTTTGATGGAGAAAAATGGCGAGTTGATGCGTCATTGGAGACGATGTAAACACTCCCCCCCCCATAAGTCATTAAATAAGTTTTAATGGAGATAAATTATAAATCTAGTACGTTCTTGAGGAGATTCACTAACTGTAAACACTCTAAGAGGTTCACACGCATAATTCCACTTACATCCCGAAGTCCTCAATGAGTTTTGACTTTCTTAGACCAATTTAATCTTTCCAAAATATTCTATTCAAAGTAAATGAGCAATAGAATCTATCCAAAAACTCTACTTTGAGGAAATGAGCAAGTCTTTCAAAGTATTCTATGGTAATGCGCAATAGAATCCTTACATAGGATTTTATTATAAAGAAATGAACAAATATAAGGAAATGAGCAATATAATATTTTCCAAGGGATTATATTCTACAGAAAGGACAGACAGAATCTTGCAAAAAAGATTCTATTCTAATGAAAGAACCAATACAATATTTCAAAACGATACAGTTCTACAAAAAGGGCCTTTAAAATCGTCCCAAAAGATTATATTGAAGAGGACGGATAGAATCATTCCAAAGAAATTGTATTCTGAGGTTGGTTGTTGTTGTTGTCGTGCGGGGGGCCATATATGGCCCAATTGGGGGTGCCATTGCCCGGAGGGTTGGACTTCTTCTTGCATGACACATCCGTTTTACAGGAAGGTCCCTTTCACACATCCATTCACTCACACATATCGTAATTTAGATCCCAATCAGAGGCCGATAACCCCGTGATCAGGTACCCCCAGAGGTATTGATTTGGTATGGGAACATGGGGGACTTTGTGACCACGACCTATTTAACGTGCCCCAGCCACTATTAGCGAACACGACGGTCTTTAGCCAGGTCCAAACGCCGATCTCGCAACCAAACAGAATTGCAGGCTCCGCTGAGGACAGAACCCTTCAACCCTTCCGATGCGAGCCCGACGCTCTACTGATTGAGCTACCGCGGCTCTCTGATGTTGGTTATAAAGGTTTTATGGCACCAGGGCCATATTTGGCCATGCTGCGCCATACACAAGGCAGTGTTTCACTGACACAAAAGAGATAAATACACCCAGTGTTGAATTATAAGGGAGATGGATCGAATCTGCCGTAGTGGGAAGACGAGGATAAGTAGTTTTTGAAATTGAATTCTCAACCTATAATGTACAATAATTTTGTTTAAGTTTCCTGTAATCACTTAATTCGTGGTTGAGGCCCATATTCCTGTTTAGAGCCTAAAAATTAATTAGATTTTTATGCATTTTTTCTTATGTTTAGAATTGTTTTAAAGCCAATCAGGTTGTATAGTACCAAAAATATTTGACTGCTTTTTATTTATTTTTCAAAATTTTGGATTGTTTTACTATTAATACCTTTTTTCCAACAAATTGATTTGTACATTTAAATTTTAAGTACAATAACTGCTATTCTCTTTTATTACAGTCACCTTAGATTTTGTGAAACTGATATTGTGTTTATACTCTTGTTCTCAAGGTTACATTGATTAACAGTTTGAAAATTACATTTCTAAGCTTTAAAAAATAATGAAAATGACTGTTTTCACAAACTATGATTTGTAATATAATTATATAGATTAAATAAAACCTTTTTTGTTGTCCCATGTTATTAGTGCTTTTCCTTCCCCTTCTCTTATCGTAAATTATAAAAAATTCTAAAACTCGGTGATGTTGTCCACTTTGAGAATTTCAATCAGCAAAATAATCTTCAAAAACAATTGCACTTGCAACTCCTATATGCACTTGCGTCAGCATCATTCTTCATTCAAATGGGCAATCTTTAGAGGCTAGGTACGTATTTACTTCGCTACAGTAGAGCAGGTAAATACCTTGGACTTTCGATAAAATTTTGAATTTTGAAAATTTTAGCCATATTAAATATTTACTAAGAATATATGTATTTTGACTAAGAATCTGATCTCTATTTGCCAGCAAAAAATATTGGTTCAGTGATAAAAACAAAATTTTTTTACAGACCTTTGAAATCAAACTTTATAAATTCTTGTATGCACTGTCCCCCTTTACCCGACATACATTTCAGTATACTTAGTGCTTAACCGTCGCTTCCCTTTTATAACGAATAGTAAAAAATATTATACTGTCATATAGCTAATCGTATCACAATATAACTCATCCGTATTAATTTAAAAATCACTTACTCTTTGGTTACATTCAAATTTGTACGTTCAATGCCTTTTCTATTGCGCATATCTATTTAAATACAAATGTAAAATCTGTCGCAGCCTATGTTGCTCTTGGGACAAAAATCAAATTTAGCAGATAGCAAATCAGAAATGTAGGTTTTCAATTAACGTCACACTGAAACAACACACCGTTCTGTTGGCCGGGATCAAACCCAAAGAGAAAGATCGAGGGCAACACTACGTAATTTTCAACCACTGTCCTGAAGCAGCTCCTGAGCTCGCATCCACTCTCCAAACTTCACACCACCCCAATTATGAGGACATTTGAGTCCACGAGAGATCTAACGTACACCTGCCCCCATTTGTACATGACGGTCTTTGGATGGATTCGAACTCGTAACCCTCCGGTTACTAGTGTGTAACTTTTCCACTCGGGATACCACGGCCCTCGAAATCAGCGAAAGAGGAAATAAATCTATTTCTGTTTTAGGAAGAACGATTCTTAAAAATCAAATTACAAGTATGCTTAAGCAAATTAAAGAAACAAATCTATATAATCAGATAACAAAATCTAGATAATCAGATTCTAATTAAGCTTTGGTAGTGCTTTAAAAATTTACTATCATGCCGTAATGACACTTATAAAAATTATTAACGAGATTCCGCTATGTCTCATTTAGAGAATTTTTAAAGGGTCTAAGTTCCTTTTTTCCGTAAAAAAACTGTCTATTCATAGACGAAAGAAAACTGAGTCGTTTGAAAATAAATCAAATTATCCTTTGATACAAATCAGAATTAAAAAGAATATTCCTGAACGAAAAGCCAATCAGCTTTATGATAGGTAGTTGAAAAAACGTAGCAATGAAGCAACGCATAGGCTATTGGCAACGATCTTGTATCAATCCTTGAGGGAAATATTCTTAAGGGACAATATCTCTTGATTTTGAACCATAGTCGGATGACGAGGTCAATACCTGAGCTGGTGCACAACCTTTTAAAACTTCCACATCACGCCAACCTGAGTACATTTGAGGCCACGATAGATTTAACGACACGTATAAAAGCCGTTTTTTTGGCTGGACCTAGTTTCGAACTAGAAACCTTCCGGTTGCTAATCCGTTCTTCTCCCAATTGAATTAACGCTTCCCCAAAAGTTAAAGGAAACAATTACTTAGAAATCGTATTTGTGTTGGATTTGAATCGTATTTCTGAAAGCGTATTTACAAGTAATGATTACATATGCATTATTTTTTTTGCAATATCAGCAAATCTTCAGATGCAATATTTGTTAAAGAAACCCAATTTCTAACTATACATATATACGAGAGAATGTATCCTGCCATAAGTGCTTTGATATCGAATACACAAAACTAATATAATCAAAACAAGAGAAACCCAGAACATAGCCGACTCAAATTTAAGTTTTTAGAAAATTAAATAAGGGATGTTTAGTTACTTTCATTTTTGTTATAAATTGATTACCGTTAACAATATCATTGTCAAGAAGTTGGGAAAGATAAAGATCACCACTTAAGCACATCCACAACCAAATGTGAGGCACTTGCTTTATTTAGAATAAATATCTCCAGGTATTCTCAAAGGAGCTTACTGATTCGCCGGCAATTAATTTGTTAATTAAGCTAATTAAAATTCAGATTAGGATGGAATTATAGTGCGGTGCTTCTTTTTGATGCGCCATTTTTCTTTGCAATTGATTCATTTACTCCAAATCAGAACAAAGGTTTTTACCACATCAATTTATAAGATTTTTTAACGTAGAGTCTATTGGGAAATGGCTTTTCTGATAGAAAACAGAGACAATGTCCTTGTAACCTGTAAAAATTTTGTTTAGGAAAAGTAGATTTATACTTTTTCCAGAAGAGGATTATTAAAGTAATACAGGCTATTAATTTACACAATTATGTTAAGAAAAATCTCTTAACTAGGAGCGCTCTCTTGTTTAAAAGTTTAGAATTTCATGATCTAAGATATCATGCATCGAAAATTTAATCCTGTGCTTCCATAAGAGATGCCAATACAATTTTAAAGGAAGATAGAAATTATTATTATTATAGTAGGTAAGTATTTTAACGTTGCACTGGAATTATATCCCAAATATTAGTTTGGAGTGAATATGAAAATTCTACCAAAACACTTCCATTCGACAGTCTATAGTTAGTAATCTACTTAACGTTTTAAATAGTGAGTTAATATTCATAATATCGAATATATTTCTCAAACGTAAGTGATTAATATACCAGCATATTGCATATTGACAACAAAGCGTTGGTTTTCGGTTTTACGGTGCAAGGTTCATCTTCGGCCATGTTGTGACAGACACAAAACAGACTGAGTAACACAAAAATAAAAAACAAATGTCAAGTAATGGATATACACACACAAGGAAAATTTACTGAGACATAAGAGAAATGCATCCAAGGAGGAATCAAACCTAACATGAATCGAACGCGAACCACCTACAACTAGCAATTATTTAAACTTGTCAATATAAGGCTTATAATGTCAAGTATTCCTAACATACACTGAAAATTTTGTTGATACAGAAAATAGAAATACTCTTAGGGTAAGTTACAGGTATCATATCTCTGCATCATTTATAACTCCCAGGTTGGTAGGTAGATATTCCATGAACGTCGCACTGGAGCAACACGACGTGCAACGGTTCGGGTTCAATCCCGAAGGGAAAGATACGTAGACAGTACCTAAGTTTGAACGGTAAGATGTTGAGGTCAGCCCACTTGACCTTTCACTCTCCAAATCTCCACATAGTTAATGTGAGGATATTGGTGGAGAGGACAGATTTAATATGCACCAGCCTCCAATTTAAAGCCACCAATTCTGGTTTGCCCTATGTGTAGTCTTCGATCATAGGAGTGCGGTAGCCCTGTTGGAGGATTAATGGATTAACAATTGAAAAGTTACGTGTTCAAAACTTGGTCCAAAGACCACAGTCGCGTGCATACCAGAATTGGTGGCTTTCGTCTTTCATCTTATCACTTTTGATTAAATTCTCCTTTTCAGCTTCACGAAGCCTACAACATTGAAATATGAATATACTGGCCTCAACTGAATGACAAACTGTTTGCTTTTCTTAAATCTGCAAGCATTCCAAGGTCGAAACAATGTATCACAGTCTTAAAACATACTACAATAAAACCAAGAAACTCCGCTTTAATGAAATAATTCAAATTCCAAATTCCAGTCCCGTGCTTCAAACCCAAACGACCTACCTCATAAAATTCGAAAGAGAATACGAGGTCAAACATAAACTAAAAACTTTTATTATACATTTTACGCCGGGCATTCTAAGACCTTATCAGCAGAGCGGGTGTCCATATTTCAGCCGTCATTCCGCGAAAACTATACCACAGTGAAGTGATGGATGAGACAAAGACAAAATGGAAGCTGCCCTGGATCTCTTCCAACTTCAAAAGACAACAAAGAGAAAGAAAGTCAATTGCCTTCGCTGGGGCCTTTTCTTGTGTGAGCCTGGTTCTTTTAATTCCTGACTCTTCCCCTATTCTCTTGGGGCCAGGGACCGAAATTATTGACAGTACGACAAATTAAGCGACGGTTTAAGTTAAAAAGGACACTGAGGGGGGAAGTCTTTGAAATTTAATTGTATTGCCCGTCGAGACAGTTAATAGTTTGTCAGGGGGAAGGAAGACTTTGGTCGGCGTCACCAGAGGTGCTTGACAAGTTTTATATTGACTCTGAATGTTTAGTGTATTGGTTAATTCGCGCTGTGTGCTTTAATGAGACGGGACGCCTATGATTGAGTTAAACGATGCAAGGAGATTGATAAAAGGGAAATAATATTTCGTGGTTGTTGCTGAAAGGGTAAATGTCAAAGGGAGGTTTCATTCGAAGGCTTGAAGATGCAGCATTCGAGTTCAAATATTTTATTCCAAGTGAATAATTAACGGTGAAAACATTCTTATGATTACTTATTGCCTGTACGAGGACCGTTAACCCTCCTGGTGGTTGTCCTTACGACGTCAACATAGAAAAAACGACCAAATCTTGATGGACGAGATATTTCGTCATTAGAAGAAAGCGACAAGATCTTTATCTCGTCTTTTATCTAACAATCGACAGTATCTTGATGAGATATTTTGTCATTAACAAAATTGGTTAGATCGTAATGGACATTATATCTTGTCCGAACCACTTGAAGGGTTAATAGTTATTTCAGGTCGAAGACTCAGGTTTGCATTTTCAGAGGTGCTTGACAAGCTTTATTTTGATTCTGGAAGTTAAGTGTACTGATTAATTCGCGCTGTGTACTTTAATGGGACGGACATGAAGGATGCTGAGATTGATAAAATAGAAATAATATTTCGAATTGTTGTAGTGGAAAGGGAAAATGTTCAAGGTCTTGAAGACCAAGATCAAGGAAAGCAGATCTTTAGTTGTTTAGTTCTAGAAGACGTGGCATTTGATTGTTTTGAGTTGCAGCACTCGAATTCGAAGATTTTATTCCAAAGGACTGGTCAATGCAAGGCACACTTTATTAGGATTATTGCTTGGCAAGGATCGTTAATTGTTTGGCAGGTCGAAGACTTTAATAGGCTTCACCAGAGGTGATTGAGAAGTTTTATATTAAATCTAGATGTTTAGTTTATTGGTTAATTTGAACTGCTGGTGTTAATAAGACGAAACGGTTATAATTGAATTAAATGAGTGAACGTAAAAGGAGATTGATAAAAGCGAAATACTATTTTGATTTTTGGTGTAAGAGAAAGTCAAAAAGAGGTTTCTTCCAAGGGCTTGAAGACCGAGCGAAAAGAAGTCTGCTCGTTTATTTCTGGAAGAGGCAAAGGTTCTATTTATTTATTGGTTTGTATATTACAGCAGTCTCGAACTCCAATGTTTAATTCCAAAGGAATCGTCAATGGTGATATAACTTTATTTTGTTTCTGTATTGCAAAGCTTTGCTTTTGCTTGGAATTTTGTTTAGCAATTTCCCTACGTGTTAAGTTTGGAAGTTTCGTTCAATCAAAAAAGTGTAATTGAAATCGAACAGCAATCCAAACATGAATGAAACTACGTAAAAAAAATTACTTGATTAACTCGAATAACTAAATGGAACTAATTTCTGAATTCAGAACTAATTTATTGCAACTGAAACTGAATCAGAACATAAAAGGAACTTATTCCAGATTAAAGCTATAATCTGAATTAAAAATTAGTTGATTGCAGAGTTGTCTTATCAGACCATTTTCTGTCAAGCTTAATGTAGGTGATGGTAATGTTTCTGCTGGCGAACGTGCTTCCTATACCTATTATATACTTCCTATTACCTTCCTTCTTATTCCTATAACTACCTTCCCATACCTATTATATACTTCCTATACCTTCCTTCCTATTCCTATCCCTACCTTCCTATACCTTTCTATACCAATTCCAAACGAGACATCACTTGATTTATTTTCCGTGTACGATTTCAGTTGAATAAAAGTTCTAAAGAATGAATTCCAAATTGATAGATATTAGTTTATTGGTCAACACCGATTGGATTAAACGTAAAAACGTCGATAAACACTTTAAGGTAACCCTGATATATAGTTGTATATCGAGCTGGAGCATTTGGGTAAACAGAACAAAATCTTTTCATCCGTCTGGTTTGTTTTGTTTTCACTGAAAATCCCTCTCATATTGTACAATAGTGTCCAGTTTATTTCAGAATAAATAAACCTGCGAAAAGCATAGTAGTTACAGTACATTCTAGAACAGCTGTTTTCATATTAACGATCATGAGTTAATTTTGTGTTTGCCATGACACCTTGTATGAAATATAATATTAATATATGTTTGTAACAGTATAAATATTTAAAATTAAATGCATATATAAATTATTTAATACATTGAAATTTAAGTGTAGAGTATTTAAAGGAAACGAATCTGTCATTTAATTAAATTTAACTGTCTTATTTGTTACTTACGATAAACGCTATTGAAATATGTCTTTGCAAACATCTCAATAACAAACGCTAATGGTTCCAGTCAACCACAACGATTGTTATCCGTCCGCTCTTGAATACATCGTTAATCTACCATTTGAATCCATTTTCTTCCTAAACGAATTTATCGTTTATCAACTGTGAAAACAACGAATGTTTCATGTGAAAATGAATTCTTTTTATACTAAACGTATCACCATCGTTTCATTATTATTCCGATTTAACCTCCATTAAGATTTAGTTTTACCTTTTGAAATCATTTAGGTAACTGAAATCTAAATTATTACAATTGAACATTTTAGAAGGGATTAACCTCTAGGTGGTTATCTTGACGATGTATCTCGTCATTAACAAGAGTGACCAGATCTTGATTGTCGAGATATCTTATCATCAGATAAAATCTGACATTTATCTCGTCTCCTCATCAAAGTACTACAATGGTTGAATGACTAGATATTATTATTATTAGCAAAATTGGTCAGATCTTGATGGTATGTAGGTAATTAATTAACGTTGTGTCGCATTAGAGCAACACAACGGACTATTGGTGAGCGGTAAGAGATTTATCCCGAAAAGAAAGATCCAAGGACAACGCTTCGTTATTTTGATCCACGATCCGATGACGAGTTTACACCAGAGCTGGCCAAACCTCTACTCCCCGCCAACGTGATCTTTGGTTGCATCCAGATCTTGATGGACGAGATACCTTGACGAAACCACATGGAGGATGAAAATTAGACGAATGCAAACAATATTTTACCAGTAAAAAGTTGTGTTCTGCCCATATTTTAAAACATTAGCTAGATTACTTTCAAAACTTATGACATGGCTAAGTAGCGGAACGGAATATATTAAAAGAGCAGCAAGAGTAAAGAAAAAACAGACTTCCGTCCTTTGACTATTAATGTCTAACCTAATACGAGCCATCTGGCTTTTATTTGATCGTTGCATTTTTGTAAATATCCTAGAACACTGACGGAACCCCGATGTCATTAAGAATTACGTCACGGTGGTTTCTGGGGAATTTGTTATTACATTTACAACATGAACTTGCCTGAAACTACAGAAATGCAAGTTTTATTTTGTGTCAGGCATTATCCTATACTTTTCTCTCTATAGAATTCTAATTTAATTGCTGTTCAACTTCTGCAAGTTTTATTTTGTGTCAGGCATTATCCTATACTTTTCTCTCTATAGAATTCTAATTTAATTGCTGTTCAACTTCAAATTAGCAGTAGGGGCCGTCCTGGTTCAGCGGATATGTCCACTGCTCTAGCAACCTTAGAGTTGAAGCGGTGCAGTTTCGATTCCTGTCAAGCGCATTCTACCTCACTGGATGTATTTCTCTCTTCTGTGCCAGCAAATACCTTTCCTGTGTGTTTATGTCTATTATTTGATGTAGTATGTCTCGCGTCTGGAGCAGCATAGCCAAATATGAGCCTAGAGCCTTAAAACCCCCAACCAACCATATAAGCCGCAATTTAATTTCGTTGCTGAAACTAAAGTTGTATTCCTGTGCATTTATACCATGCTGTCATCGGGCCAAGGTAGCCCTGTTGAAAGTGTAATTAAATAACAACATGAGGGTTGCGAGTTCGAAACTCGGTACAGCCAAAGACCGTCTTGTGAACGGGGGCTGGTGCACTTTAAATTTGTCGTGGCCACAAATGTCTAACGTTGGTATGAAAGTTTGGAGAGTGGAGTGCCAACTCAGGTGATACCTCTTAATCTGACTGGTTGAAAATTACGCAATGTTGTCCTCGGGCTTTCCCTTCGGGATTGATCCTGTACCGTCGCCAATAGTTGTTATTAACTTCCCACCTACCAAGATGTCATCAGTTAGGCTGATGTAAACAGAGCTTCTAATTGCAGGTAGGTGTTTTAATTAACATCGCATTAGGTAGGTAGGTATTTTAAGTAACGTCGTAATGAAGCAACACGACGGGATATTGACGACGGTACGGGATCAATCTCAACGGGAAAGATACGAGGACGATACCCCATAATTTTGAACCACGGTCAGAAGACGATGCAACACCTGAGCTAGCACTCTCAAACCTTCCACAGCACGACAACGTGAGGGCATTTGAGGCCACGAAAGATTTAACGTGCACCAGCTTCTTTTGTACACAACGTTGTTTGTTGGATTCGAACTCGCAACCCTCCGGTTGATAATACGTTACTCTTCTAACCGGTCCACCCGGCCTTATCGTACTAGAGTAACGAGCTATTGGCGACAGTTCATGTTCTAACCCAAAGACAAAGGTCCAAAACAAACGACGTTATTTTGTACCCAATTTATGAAGATGATGAGGTTTCACCTGAGCTCTTATACTTGCAGAATTATTGATTTATAGAACCAACAGAAGCTCTTAATCGTAAACAGAAAATATGTTTGCTCATCAACATCCTATATATCGGATGGAAAACCACCAAAAATCAAAATAAAATGTTTGCTTTGAACTGTAAAGCATCGATTTAATCATCCCCAATTTTTCTTCCCGCTCTCTCAAACTGAAATGAAGAGAGTAAATTAGGGAAAAAAATACAACCCAAGATTAAATAGCTCGCAGATGATTAACTTTTAACTTTGACAACTCGACGGAACTTAACGTAATTTTGCATCTGCTTAGTCGATTCGTTATGGCAGAAGGATGTTTCCATCATTTTTTGAGATTCTCCATTTAAGTTTCAGAAATGAGCTTTTCTGCATTTGCGAGTTTAATTGAAATCATTCAGGGGCATTTCTTTTTGGACATGAGGCGATCAAATTTGACTGGACGTGTAGAAATGGTTTCGGATCTCACTCTCTCATTTCCCCTGGCTCATTTAATATCTGATGTCGACGGCCATCAATAGTTTGGGACGTTTAAATAAGCTTATTCACGGTTTTTAATGACTGTGTTGAACTAAGTCACTGTGCTTAAAGTTATGTTACAAAATTAATCACGGGAAACCATCTGAGGGATTTATTTGCATAATATCACCTTGTGACATGCAATCTTTCCTGCATAAATTCTAACAAGTTTTGACCTTCTTGACTAAAAGAATCTGTCAAAAAGATTCTATTGTAAGGAAGTGACCAATATATTCTTTTTAAAGGATTCTAATGTAAAGAAAGGAGCAATATAATATTTCCAAATAATTCTATTTTACGGAAGGGTCAATAGAATATTAAAAAATGATTCTATTCTGAAGTGTGTGTGACTAATATAATATTTCAAAATGATTGTATTATAAAAGAGATCAATATAGAATCTTTCCAAACATTATATTCTAGGAAAATACCATTAGACTCTTTCCAAAAGATTATATTCTGTAGAATTAATTTCCTTGATATAATCTTTCCGAAAGATTGTATTCTATGGAAAAGAGAAATCGAATTTATCTCATTCCAAAAAATACTATTTTAAGGAAATAAGCAATTCGAATGGCTCCAAATGATTTTTTTTTACAAAACGGGCTAATTGAATCATTCTAAAGGATTTTATTCTTCGGTAAAGACGAATAGAATCTCTAAAAGGTGAAAGAACCAATGGATTACTTATTAAGATGGTTATTTAGTCTTTATAGGCTGAATTCAAATAGAAGACACAAATTGACACTAGCAGACCAATCAGCATAATCTAATCTAAGTACACGCAAATATTTTTTAATACGCACGCATACTTATAATATATGTGTTAAGTACTTGTTTACATATTGGAATATTTAAAACTGTACGCGTATTTAGAATACGTTCTCCAAAAATGTAAGCTGAGGAAAAATTTTGAAAACATCTCAGAAACTTAGGATTTTAGTATCGCAAATACAAATGACAGACTAGTGTGATATCTGTCGCAAACAGGATATATAGCTGACTATTTTTTGGACAGTCACTAGTTAGAAAGATGAGTTATCCAGACCGTCCATTTTGAGGAACCATATATAAAAATGTAGTGGTATTCATAGTTCTTCTAATATAAGGGTACAGTTTCGAAAACATTAGAATTTATGGATTTAAGTGTCGAAAACATTAGAATTTAAGGATTTAAGATTCGAAAACATTAGAATTTAAGAATTTAAATTTCGAAAACATTAGAATTTGAGGATTTAAGATCCGAAAACATTAGAATTTAAGGATTTAAGTTTCGAAAACATTAGAATTTAAGGATTTAAACTTCGAAAACATTAGAATTTAAGGATTTAAGTTTCGAAAATAGTGAGGAAATTCTTGTAATACCAGTCATCCACAGTATTCGCAGTCGACTATGTTTAGAACAATATAGTTGTTAGTAAGGTGGTGGGTTATCAGAACCGTCCATATAAATGACATATATGAAGAAAATGCCCTGTGAAATACACGACATTTCAATTTTTTTCTTCAGGAAAATCCAGAACGTAAGTTTTGAAAAATTATAATTTTTGAACTTTGAAAATACCGATTAAAGACTCGTGTGATACCAGCCACGTACAGTATTTATGGCAGATTATTTTTGGGACTGTATGGACATTAGTCAGGTAGAGTATTATCACTATCCCCATATGTGGAGGAGCAAGATGGAGATGCGTCATGTGATTCATGTAAATCCCTCATGTGAGCCATTAGTGCAGTTGGGAGGTGACTGAATAAATAGACCATTTTATCTCTAGTGAAAAGGGGACCAAGGTCATAATTTATCAGGGTCACGTAAACTGTTATGTATGGGGTGGCAGGAAATTGCCTCAATAATTCTTAGACGAATCAGCAATTGGACATCAACCAGTGAAAGTGTCTGAACTTTGTCAGACAGCATGAGCTCCATGCAACACATCAAAGAACTAAATATAACAGACAAAATAAAGAGATGCATCATCACTTTCATTTCCAAGCTAGTGATTTCAAAATCAACAATGTTGCAAATGATTCCTTCACATGTTGGTGTGTTTGGATCCGAAAGGAACCAATGATTCACTTGTCAATGGTGTAAGAGCTTCGAATTCTTCCTAGAACATAGAGCTCACAGTGTTATATGTCCAGTCCTTGGTGAAATCTAAAAGCCCTCGGATTTTCGTACTCGGAGTTGGACCATCTACCTAAGTGCGGTGAATTTCCCCTTCAGTTTAGTAGTACCAGTTTATTGCAAACTGTTTTGGCGAGACTCAGAAGTATGCCTAGTTGCATTGCGTATAAAGTTGATTAAATTTAGCTGCGAACTGTGGTTAACGGACGCAGAGTTGGGACGTTCGAGCTCCTTGAAACATAACCATATAAGAACGAGAAAAGCACGGACGAAACTACAATTTATAGATTAATTCAATGGCTTCTGAGACAGAAATACAATGACATTGAGTAAAATATGAATGCATGCTCAGTAATAAGATCCAGAAATCAGAAGTGATTATTAACACGATGAATTCAAGAGATGTATTTCTGGATTTCACCACATGCAGTCGAGTAAAATTGTTTAAGGGAATGGTGCGTAACTTTTGCAAAACACTCGTTAAATAATAATATTTATGTTTCGAGAGGCTAACCATTCCATTTGAATCTTCTTTTAAGAGATTCATGCATCATGTAACACTTCTGCATACCTACCAACTGGTATGGGGGTTAAGGTGTTAGCCTCTAGATCGGAAGGTTCCTTGTTTGAATTCGGGTCAGTGTATGGATGTTTGTAAGCGTATGGTATAGAGGCGGATGGTGCACCTTAACTCTGTCATGGCCAAAAGTTCTCACGTTGGGTTGGTGCGGAAGTTTGGAGAGTGGGGTGCCAGCTCAGATGTTGCCTCGTCATCTGACCGTGGTTCAAAATTACATGGCGAAACACCGAATGGCTTAGGCTGGGGTGGTGGTAACTAGTTGAAAAGAAATCTGCATATAATGATTTAGTGTGACACACAATTAAGGCATTGACAGCAATAGGAGAGTCAGTGTATCTCAGTTCAATAGTTTCATAGTAGCAGTCAACTATTGAACTAAGATATATGATTAATATGCTAATTATAAAAGAGTTTACATATATTATATGCGATGGAAAATTGATAGCAATATAAGAATTATATGCGACCGAAAAGGTGTTTAAATTTTAAGTAAAAAAAATAATACTTAAAACAGGATAAACATTTCTTACAGAAAGAAATATTCTTCAGGTATACAAATTTTGTCTTCATTATGATTTCTCTGGATTTTTGGTACCTGTCAGTTCTTTTAAAAATGCCTTTGTTTTCTTTAACAATTTGGTAACTTTTAATATTATATAACTTCATTGTTTAAAAACTGAGATTATAGTTTGATTCTATCTTGATATTATTTTTTGGGTTATTTTAGCAATTAGTAAAAAAAAAATCCTGAATATTTGTAGTTTATGTCTGGTATAATTCTGTACCTTGATAGAAAAATAGCCAATGTCCAAATTCGCTGGTTTTGAGTTATGTCTACAAAACACTTTAATGTAATGAAAGTTATAGAAAAACCTACAAAGTCCTCCTGTCAAATATTATCAAGACATTAGAAAGTATTCCTTGTTTGCTGCATTAAAAATTAAACAAAACAAAATTTCTTACTCGGCTGTTACTAAAAACTTTCGAATTGGACAGGGGACCTTTTCATACAAGGCGCAGAATTGTATTGTGCTTTATTCTTTAAGTTTTGTTGTTGTTTCTGATCTGTCATAGAACTGGATTCATCTGTTGGATGGTCTGTACAAATAACAGAAACTCATTCCAGTTTCCGAAACAAGCAGTTCAATTTAAAAATCCAGACTATTTACTTCCCTTCCCATTAGTAAGTATCACACGACAGCAGCAAAAGCATGAAAAAGGTACACTCCGTCTAGTGCTTCGCCAGAAAGCACACTGACGAGAATATTTCTTTACTCTTCAATAGAAAAATGACGATTAAATCTGATAATCATGAGCAAAACATTCGTGCAGGTCCATGCAAGAGCGCGTCTCAAACGTCAGATTCAGGTCCAAGAAAGTACTATAAACAATCTGAGACAGAAGGAAGAGATCACTTCAAATTGTTTTGCGAAAGGAATCAGCCTCTTGCACGATATTCCGTGGACGGAATATTTGCTGTGGGACCTGGAGACAACGGAGCAGCTTTTTTCCCCTTCCTGAGTTGTAGGAGAAGGGAAAATAAATCCAGTCTGTTCCATCGAGAAGAAGGAATGCAAACACGAGCGGAAGCGACGGTTGGAAACTGGAAGAGGCTTACTCTAATCCGCATGGGATCCGTGTAAGTGATGACGCTCTGCACTTATTGTTATGAAATTGCATAGTTTAGCATAGTTTGTGGGAGCCGAAGATTGTTTCGAAGGTTGGGATAGCGGAAAGGGCTTATGCGTTTGGTGATATCTGAACTTGGTTCATTTTTGTCTAATTGTTGTTTGGTAAATTCATGGAATAAGTGTCTTACTTGTCGAGGTAGTGGACATACATACACCAGGGCAGTTTCTTTAAACGTGTATATCCACTATCCACTACCCATTACTAGCGACTTATTAGTATACACGCAAGGAAATTTTACCAGTGTGTATTGTATAATAAAAGGATCCTATACGACACAAGAGCGGGTTCCTTGTGTCCCATGGGATCCTTGTAGGTGTCGACGCTTTATACTTATTGTTATGACCTTGCATAGGTTAACATAGTTTGTGGGAGCCGAAGATTGTTTCGAAAGTTGGGATAGCGGAAAGGACTTATGCGTTTGGTGATATATGAGCTTAGTTCATTTTTGTTTAATTGTTGTTTGGCAAGTTGCATGGAATAAGGGTCATACTTGTCGAGGTAGTAGACATTCACACACCAGGGCAGTTTCTTTGAGCGTGTATATCCACTATCCACTACCAGCTACTTATTAGTATACAAGCAAGGAAATTTTACTTGTGTGTATAGTAAAATAAAAGTATCCTATACGACACAAGAACGGATTCCTTGTGTCCCATGGGATCCTTGTAGGTGTCGACGCTATGAACTTATTGTTATGAAATTGCATAGGAAAACATAATTTTTGGGATCTGAAGATTGTTTCTAAGGCTGGAAGAATGGAATGGGTTTATGCGTTTGGATGATATCTGAACTTTGGTCCAGTTAAGTTTCATTGCGTAATGGGGGTCATACGTGGCTACGTAGTGGACATACACATAATGAGTTTCCTTGTGTGTGTCACTACTTTACACTACTTACACTACTATAGCTACTTCTTACTACCATACACACTATTTCTAAGTGTGCCTATAGTACTATAAAAGGATATTATTCGACACAATAACGGGTTCCTTGTGTCGCATGGGATCCTTGTAGGTGATGACGATTTGCACCTATTGTTATAAAATTGTTTAGTTTAAGAGTTTGTGTGAGCCGAAGATTGTGTCGAAAGATGGGTAAGTGGAAAGGATTTATGCGTTTGGTTGGGTTTTATGACGCAATGCTCATGATTGGCCAAACACAAGACAACGTCAACTAGTTTACACTCACAAGGACAGTTTCGTTGTGAGTATATTAACTAGTCTTACACTTCTGTACACACAAGGAAAGTTTTATAGCGTCGCAAGGGATCCATGTAAGTTTGACGCTTTGCCCTTTTTGTTATGAAATTAGCATAGTTTGTGGGAACCGAGGGTTGGGTTAGTGGAAATCGGTTATACGTTTGGTTGTGATGCCTGAACTTTGTCCATTTGTTTGTATGGGATTTATGGTGCAGTGACTATACTTGGCCAAGCCCAAGACAACGTCAAGTAGTAGACATAAGCACACAAATACAGTTTCATCGTGTGGGTACACCTATTACTTACACTACCTACTATCCACTTCTTATTACTTCACAGCAAACTTTCCTTATGTCTCCTAGAATCCTTGTAGGTGATGACGCTTTGCATTTATTGTTATTATATTGCATACTTTAGCATGTTTATGTGAGCAGAAGATTGTTGGTATAGTGGATGGTATTCGTGTTTGTTTATGATATCTGAATGACGACCAGCTTTAATACGCTCTAAGACAAAAAAAAGTTGCCCCTAGAAGGAATTGTCAGAATGCAATGAAATTTACAAGGTTCGTAAAGTGCTTTTATAAATGAGCAAATAATTAAAATTCGGGACTGAAATATGCAAACTTTTTTCATAAAATTAAAAAAAGTGGTATAATTTAGTAGGGCGTATGACCGCCATTATTCCTAATGCAGCATTCCAAGCGCCTTAGTAGCGAGTCATACAGGATCTTAATGAAGTCCTGCAACAGTTCATCTCATGCTGCTTGAACACAATCACGTAGTTACAGCAGATTACGCGGTACGGGTGGAGAGGTGACACCTCATCCAATGTCATCCAATATATTCTCGGTCGGGCTCGAAGGTCCCGGGTGAGTATGCCGGCCATGGTAAGATATCGTTGAGTCGTAGACAAGTTATTGAGACGGCAGCAATATAGGGTCAAGCATTGACTAGTTGAAAAAGCGGGTGAACTTGGGAGTTCAGAAAAGTGAGCGTAACTGGATGTAAAATTTCTTGTACGTAACGCTGGTTTGTCAAAAAGGCTGTAACGAATACCAAATGTGATTTGGAATCATACAAAATTGGCACCGCGTATCCATTTTTGACATTGTTTGGGTTTAATAGTGCAGTTTTGAAACTGGAGCAGCTGCACCACGTTATATATAGTGAAGTAAAATGTTGAGATGTTTAGGCATAACAGGTTGTGACACTGTTCCTCCATCGTCGATAACACTTTAGGCAAGCCTCCTAAAAATGAGTTTTTTTTGTTGAAACACATTATATCGCGATGCTTATGCATAAGACAGACTTGTTGAACTATTCCTCTATCGTCAATATCCTTTTACATGTCCTCTAACAAAATGAGTATTTTGATGTAGTAGATTATTGCGATGTTTAGACATAAACTTGCGTCACTTTTTGTCGATCTTTTCAGCCATTCCTTAAAACAAAATGTGTTTTTTTTGGTGAAGTAGATTACTTCGATGTTTAGTCATGAGACCAATCGTCATCTGACCGTGGTTCAAAATTACGAGGTGTTGTCCTCGAATCTTTCCCTTAAGGGACTGATTCCGGACCGTCGTCAATAGCCCGTTGTGTTGCTCTAGTACGACGTTAACTAAAAATTACCATTACGATGAGACCAATCTCAACAAGTATTCCTGCATCGTCAATATAATTTTAGACATGCCTCCTAACCTAAAATATGCTTTTTGGTAAGTAGATTATTGCGATGTTTAGGCATAAGACAGACTTGCGGCGCTATTACTGCATCGCCGTAATTAGTTTAAGCATGCCTCCTAAAATAAAATGGTTTTTTTTTTTTTTTTTTTTTTTTTTTTTTTGGTAAAATGCATTATTGCGATGCTTAGACATAAAACAGACTTCTGGAATTATTCCTCCATTATGGATCTAAGGCATACCTTCTAACTTAAAATATTCTGCTTGGTGAAGTAGATTATTGTAATGTTTAGGCCCATGAAAGAGACCAGAGCGCTATTCCTCTATTGTCAATATCGTTTTAAGTTTGATTTCTAACATAAAATGTCACGCACTTCCATATATTCATAGGCACGTTCTGCAAAGTCTTCGAAGACCAAACTTTGCTCAGACGACGCAGGAAACTATAACTCCAGTCTTCACAATCTCTCCATCAGGATATCTCCTTCGACACCATAGATATACGAAACTTGTTTTTAGATTTTCCCCTTGTGCATGCCCTTAAAATAATATCTAAAATGAATATTTTCTATTCGATAAATTTATTATTGATCCAGCATATCTTACATCTATCGTTTCTGAGCGTACAGAACTACTACATATTTCATACTTGCAAACACCATACTGCTGCATATTTTAAGACACCAACAAATGTTGCCGTATCAAGGTCTTCAAAACTGGAATACTTAAGTAGGGCAGGTTTGACGGAGACGTAATTTATTTTTGAGAGAATATTCCTTACGAAAAATCAGTTGATTAATTTTGGATACAAAAATAGCAACAAGTAAATTTTTTAGATGACTTTAACACTTTTCCGAGTATTTCAAAAATGGAGATCGGATGAAAGTTACGCATATTAATGCATCTGGATGTACACCAAATTATGTATAATCAAAATTCAATCCTAGAAAATGTTCTTAAATCTTATGGAAATAAATAGGCAGGTTTTAAGGAGGTTTTAATAGATGGCATGTGCTGGATTAAAAAATATTTCCTAGTTTGTGTTTCTGATTTTTTTACAAGGCGCAACGAATATAGGAAAATTGGGGCTGCAATTGCTCTTGCACCATGTGATACATGATTAGATCCAATGGGAAATTCCAAACTTGAAAGGTAGAGTAAGTATAAAGAAGCGTTTGAAGGAGTATAGGAGTTGTTACAAAGCACTTAATAATTTAAGGCATTTTTTATTTTCTTCATTACCTGAATTCTACTTAAGAAAACAGTTTCTAAAGTAACTATTTTCTAAGGAACTTAATAAATTGCTGAAACGTATTTAGTATTTCCCTTTTTAATTAACTAAAGCATACAAAACTGAATAGTATAATGTAAATACACTGTATATCAATTTCCTAAAATTGCAAAGAACTATCCTTTTGCCTATGTATCTAGCAGTTCATTTGTTTAGTAATCCACGTATAATGTATGGGTAGTCCTGCATTTACCTGTAAATTTGTTTAGTTAGCTCATGCGTACTAGATAGCATTTGAAGTTCAAGTCATAAGCTCCATCTCCCAATCTCATTCTGCAAACATAGGTCTGTCGAATGTGATCGAAATGTTTTTATTCAAGTCAGTTGAGGCTAGTGTTTTATTTGTCAAAGGATAAGGTAGAATTAATCGAATGTAACGTAGGGAAAGGGACTGGAATTTTCTAAGGGTTACCATGGTAATGGGTGGAGGGAAGAGGAGAGACATGACCGTGAGATGCCTATTTAGGAGTAATGGTCCATTGAGTTGATTTGCCTCAACCTGGGTTACGATAAAGTTGAATTATGAGGTGTAAAAACAATTGAATATTGAAAGCTGAAAAGATAAACATTTTTACAGCTGTAAGTTTATATAACTTTTTATTGAAGGATAATATATGTGGGGAAGTGTTCTCAAAAATTAAATTTGATAATGAGATCTTTAATATAGTTGTTATAAAATTATTGAAAAATTGAGGAAGGAGGGGAAAATACTTTTTTAACTCTCTTAGTTTTCGAATTGATATCTCGCTCATCAAGATCTGACCAATTTTGTTAATAACGAAATATCTTGTCATCAAAATATTGCTGATTTTTGTCATGACTACTAGATCAAGATTTTGATGGCGAGATATCTTGTCCATCAAGGTATACTAAGAGATGATTTTGTCCATCAATTTTGCTAATGACGAGATACCTCGTCGAGACAATCACCAGGAGGGTAAAAGTATTAAAAAAAAAAAAAAACTGACACCGATTTGAATTTTCCTCCATTATAACTATCAAATAATTTTCATAGTGAATTTCGGTTAGTTTAAATATTGTTTAAACAGAATATAATAGAATGCCAAGCTAAGAAACGAACTGATACATTTTTTTCAGCACGAAAATTCATTGAAAATGCGACAATTTCACAATTCTAGAAAATGTTTTGATTTTTCAGTCGTCTTTTAACGTTTTATTAAATAAAGAATGTATATTTGGATTTAGGAATAGATATTATCTGAAAACTGAATTCTAATTTTCAAAACGCCAAGATACAAAACATATTTGCATCTGCAAGCATCACTGTAATCACTAAAGCTTATAAAAATATCTATAAATATACTGTAAAATATGAATGGTATGATTTCCCTCTTGAATGTAAAAAATGTACTTTCAAATACTAGAATCTACATGCGAATTTAATTTATTTCGCAGAATTGTGCTTGCATTGTTATACACTGATATTTCTACATTTGGCATTAATTGTATAAGCTTCTGCTTGAACATTGCCATTTTGACAAAACGTTCAATAAATAAAAGTGTGTGATTTAGCATTCAAAATACGTTTCCGTCAATGTTTCGTTTTTGAAACGAGATATAATACGCAAATATAAAGTATCTCTCTCTCTCTCTCTCTCTCTCTCTCTCTCTCTCTACATGGGGCACAAAAATTAAAAATTCTAATACTCCCATAAAATAAGTAAGCAGATATGCAACTATACAAGTAACCAAGACTACATAACAAGATTTGTATGCGGTTTTGCATATTCACGCTTAACTATTTGAGAATAATGGTTACTAAGAACTGGCTTACACGCCGTTAGAATACTCGATTAGGGCCAGTAGCTCGACCTCGACTGCTAATGCTTACGCTATGGGATTTTATTTTATAAAGCTAAATGTAGATGGCGTTAGTGTTTTTGCGGTAGAATTTGTTCACTGTGTTGGAAGTTTTTGGCACGTTTTTTGGCGTTCGTTTTGTAGAGTTGTGGCAGACAAAGGCAACCCCGCTTCAAAATGATTATGGCACACACACACACACACTCAACCTCACGTTAAAATTTTCATTTTCAGCTCTTTTTCATTCTTGAATATTTTGGAATACTCTTTTCATTTGCATTTTATTGTTCTTACATTTCATTGGTCGTTTTGAGTTTTTTTAATCCCTTCCTGTTTTCTGTAAATTTGAAGAATTAAAACTTTCAGTTTGTATTTAAAAAACTGCAGAGAACAGTTGCATCAGTTTGTATCGATTCTTGCTTGTGTTTGAATCCTTTTTTAGGTTTCGTAAATAATTTTCTTTTTTATGTTACCATGCTTGCTCTTTTTTGTGCTGTAGATGAGTTTCAGGTTTCTTTCACAAAAATTGAAGCTTAATTTTTCTGGTGGAAGGTTAACTTTAGGAAATGAGGGAGTTGATAATCGTTTGTTTTGTATTCATGTGAGAGAAAAAGTAGATTGTTTTAATACATTCACAGAGAAGTTAGATATTTAGATTAGGAAAAGTTGTGAAAATAGTTGAAAAATTTGAAAAATAATAATCAGTTGTGTCTATTTTTTACTTTAAAATTTATTTTCGCCAAATCTTTAATTCTTGGCGACATGACAAGCACGTCAAAACGTTGGCACAAAAAGTCTTTATATCAAAGTTGTACTGTAAGATCCTCCCTTTCTTGAGTCTCGTCACCTGACCGTGGTTCAAAATTACGAGATGTTGTCCTCGATCTTTCCCTTCAGGAACTGATCCTTGACCGTCGTCAGTAGCACGTTGTGTGGCTCTAGTACGACGTTAATCAAAATTACCATTACCTTTTCTTGAGTGGCTTGTTTGTAAACCCTGAAAATCCCTCTCATTGTGCAAGTAAACATACAATTTCCATCGAATCATAACCCAGACTTTTACCACGCTGGAGCAACACAACGGGTTATGGGTAACGTAGGGTAATGGTAATTGTAATTTTTAGTTAACGTCGTACTAGAGCAACACAGCGGGCTATTGACGACGGTGCGGGATCAATCCTTTTAAGGTAACGTAGGGATCAATCCCGAAGAGAAACGTCCGAGAACAATACCTCGTAGTTTAGAACCACTGTCAGATGGCGCGGACAATATCTGAGCATCTTCAAACTACCACAACGCGCCAAAGTGAGGACGTTCTCGGCTATGACCGTTTTAACGTGCACCAGCCTTTAAATACACGACGCTCTTTGGTTTGACCGAACTTCGGACTAGGGCTGAAAATCCGCAACTTTTCGACCGGATTACCGCAGCCCAGACTTTAACAGGAACAGCTTAGTCTGTAAGTTCATACCCTGCGACACCTACATGCATGTTACCGAGAAAATGATGCATAAAAACATCAAATCAATACCTCGTGTCAAAGGCGAATTAAATCGCTGCGAACCCTTTTTATTTTGCAACGGCCGAGCCCTCACCTTCTTTAAACTCAGTTTCCTCATTTATTTTACATTCATCACCGCACAGTGACTTTTACAAACGTAATTAAGAACAGATGCTGTAGTCCCATAAAAAAATAACCCGAAGTCAATGACGCGAGGGGAAAGATTAATTTGATTCTTCTGCAGAATGGTAACTCATAATTAATACCGGCAAAGGCTATTAATTATATTTTCCTGCATGGTAAACTTCACTTTTATGCTGTAGGCTTCGAGCTTTGCGAGGGTAGATTATGGGTTTTCCGTTAGTTCCTTGCGAGATTGAGGCTGCTGTGAAATTTGGATTCTTCATTGCTAAATTGAAAATGCGAGCTTGAGGTGGGTTGTTAATTAATATGGATCGGAAGTTAGTTACTGATCCAGATTTTCTCTAGCTAGTTAGTCAAAAAGTCATCGGATTTGGTTCATAAAACCCTAAATAGATTCAGCGAAGTTGGTCATACTTGGCCAGGCTGCGTCAAACACAAGACAACAACGAGAAGGTAAGAAAAAAAGCAAAACCCATAATGGTAGGTAAGGTTAAAACAGAAGGTGGACAAATCACGGGTACTTAGTGGTTGCGGTGCCCGCACACACCTAAAGATGTGACAGAGTGTAGAATTTGCTGAAAAGAAGCAGAATTCTGGTTCGTTGAATTCTGATCGAATCAACACAACACTAATTAAATCTTCCATAGTCCTTAATTCTCCATTATCCTTCTTTGGTTGGATTCGAACTCACAAGGCTAAAACAGAAGAGGGACAGATCACTTGGGTACTTAGTCGTTGTGATGCCCGTACACACCTAAAGATGTGCTCTTCAGAGTGTAGGATAAGCTGAATTCAGGTTCATTGAAGTCGACTAAAAATTCTGTTGTCAACTCATTATAGTACTTAAATCTTCCATCGTCCCTAATTCTCCATAATCCTTCTTTGGTATTCGAACTCAGAACCCTCCAGTTGCTAATCCGTCACTATTCCAACAGGACTCTTCACACAATGAAGTAAAAAATGCAAAATGCAGAAGGGTAGGTGAGAGTAAGAATGAAAGGGAGGAAAGATCACCTGGGTACCTTGATGTCATGATGCCCGTACACACCTAAATATATGCCCTTGACGGCCCTCTGGCCAAAGGAACTGGGCCCTATTGTGGTTAACAATCTAGCTAACTTACCAGCAAATTCATTGCTCTACATTTCTCAATGAGCAGGAACCTACCTCAAAGTGACGTCTTTGTCTTTTAATTCGACGTCAGGGTTATAACCTGACAACAAAGCATAAAAAAATCGTATTTGAAACTAGCTCGCCAAAGAGAAATTTGCAAACTTCGGGAAATAATATATCTTTTTTAAATCGCAGTTAGTTCCCCAAACAAATAAGACCATTAATATTATCTAATCGTTCCTGTTGGGTCTTACATACGAGAGTTATGGCGTGAGTTAAAGTGAGAAAACTTTGTTAAAAATTAAAGGCAAAGAGCGAAAGAAGTTCGTTAATCACGGGATCTTCATGCATGAGAAGATTCCTCGTTGAGCGGAGAGAAGAAAAAACGAGGGTTAATCCCTCGGCTCAAGGAGGTGATGTTCCCGTGATTCACTCGGTTCTCCTCGCGTCATTTTTTTTGAATCGAACACTTCAAAACACTTTTTCCCCCATTTTTTTACTCGGCCTTTATCCCATCTTTTATTCGTTCCAAGGCATTATTTGCTCACCTCTCCATCAACGTTTTTAGCTGGCAATCCAGTTAGCTTCTTACTAAGACAGCGAATTTATAAATCGAAAATGCTTTCAGGAGTTCGTCAATGTTTCGATAGGAATGCAACAGTAAAGATTTTGTGTTCGATAAGTAGTCGAGGGATGCTAACACTGAAATAAGTACAGATTTGAGGAGTGTTTCTGAGGTGAATACGTCTTTACAGTCGGAAAAAATATTGAGGGCGTGCATGAAAAGTCGAGCGTTACAACTGTTTTGTTTTCAAAACTAGAAGAAACATCCAGAAGATAAATATAGCCACGAGTAGATAGAGGTGTCCTCCGTATCTTACATAACCGAGTGCACATGTGCTGAGCGCGTGGAGGGGGTTCCGTAATATGTCAGTCTACTACGGAGCTGGGCGAACTTTGGGCCAGTGTGACTTTGAATTGAGTGGAGTGAAAACTTAGAAGAATTTAAATGAATATAAAAAATATGAATTTTTATTTAATTTCAGAGCTAAAAGACACATACGGGTGATAAACATAGCGTCGTGTAAACAAAACATGGGAGCCTACCTCGCATGTCCTTAGGATCAAATGTGCAGGCGTACTGAGAGAAGTTTTGCAATCCTATTTTACAAACTGACGTCCCAATTCAGAAATTTAAATGCGCATCAGCTTTGTACTGAATATCCTCAGTTATCCAAATTGCCAGACTGTTTCGTTGTTTTATTTTGACGTTGTCTTAAAAATTTATGTAACACTATACGATTTTCACCCCTGTGTAAAGTAGTTAAACTCCAAACCATATGACTGATCTGGTATATATCGGGACCTTGTACAATAAAATACAAAATTCAATCGCATCCACCGAACTATAATAGAAAACCATTAAAGGGATTCGGTATATTTGGGATCATTAATAGTCAATAATTGTAGCAATCCAAAATGTATGAATAGGTGTTCATAATAGTAGTAGCTTCTACATGGCACTGTAATCGATGTTATTTATGTAGGGAACAAACTGATATAAAGAATTGTAAATCAACCGCTACTTAATTCCTTCGTCAATGACGTTTAGTTTAAGTACGCTTGATTGGTAGGTCTTTTAATTAACATCGCACTGGAGCAACACAATGTTCTTTTGGCAACGATCTGGTACCTACCCCGAAAGGGAAAGATCTGAGGATACCACGTAATTTTGAATCACGGTCAGATGGCGAGGTTAAGCCTTATCTGGCACACCACTCTCCAAACGTCCACACCACGCCAACGTGAGGACATTTGAGGCCACGATAGTTTTAACATGAACCAGAACCGGTGTTTGGTTTGATTTGAACGCACAATTTTCCGGTTGCTCTTCCTTAATTTTGCTTGAATTAAGCTACAGAGCTGCAAGATGTTGCTAAAACGACACCACGCTCTTTTGGCCTTGACGTTTATTTTCAGTTATCCGTGAGGAATTTTAATTTTTTCAGCATGAGAGGAAATAACAATCCGTTTCTTTCTAATCGGTAATTCCAAGGCCACCAGTTTGAATTTGGTGTTTTAATTTTTCCCGTAGGGTCCTCTGCCAGTTTGAAATTTCGCAGGAGCTGTCAGAGTGACCGAGTGATGTCCAATTATGATAGAGAATGTGTGTAGTAGTGGCCAAGAACAGAGGGACAGTGCACACCTAAATTGGACACACACATTTATTTTACAATGTAATGCAAATTTCAGATATACATGCCGCACCGTCCGGTGGTGTAAAAACACGTCCAAAATTCGTCGATTCGTCCGGTGCAAAATTCGTCTACAACGAATCTCTCCTTATTTGTGTTCTTATCAAGAACAGCACCAATATTTCTTGTCCTTGATCTTATAAGAACACAGGCACTGTCATACATCGATGTTCGTCTACTAGAACAGTAGGAACCAGAACACAAGAACAACTGTTCTTATAATCTATCTATGTTCGTCTACTAGAACTGTAGTAACCAGAACAAAAGAACAACTGTTCTTATAACCTATTTGTCGTCTACTAGAACAGTAAGAACCAGAATACAAGAACAACTGTTCTTATAACCTATCTGTGTTCGTCTACTAGAACAGTAGGAACCAGAACATAAGAACAACTGTTCTTATAATCTATCTATGTTCGTCTACTAGAACAGTAGGAACCAGAACATAAGAACAACTGTTCTTATAACCTATCTATGTTCGTCTACTAGAACAGTAGGAACCAGAACACAAGAACAACTGTTCTTATAACCTATCTGTGTTCGTCTACTAGAACAGTAGGAACCAGAACATAAGAACAACTGTTCTTATAATCTATCTATGTTCGTCTACTAGAACAGTAGGAACCAGAACATAAGAACAACTGTTCTTATAACCTATCTATGTTCGTCTACTAGAACAGTAGGAACCAGAACACAAGAACAACTGTTCTTCTAACCTATCTGTTTTCGTCTACTAGAACTGTAGGAACCAGAACACAAGAACAACTGTTCTTATAACCTATCTGTGTTCGTCTACTAGAACAGTAGGAACCAGAACATAAGAACAACTGTTCTAATAACCTATCTATGTTCGTCTACTAGAACAGTAGGAACCAGAACACAAGAACAACTGTTCTTATAACCTATCTATGCTCGTCTACTAGAACAGTAGGAACCAGATCACAAGAACAACTGTTCTTATAATCTATCTATGTTCTTATAACCTATCTGTGTTCGTCTACTAGAACAGTAGGAACCAGAACATAAGAACAACTGTTCTTATAATCTATCTATGTTCGTCTACTAGAACAGTAGGAACCAGAACATAAGAACAACTGTTCTTATAACCTATCTATGTTCGTCTACTTAAACAGTAGGAACCAGAACACAAGAACAACTGTTCTTATAACCTATCTGTGTTCGTCTACTAGAACAGTAGGAACCAGAACATAAGAACAACTGTTCTTATAATCTATCTATGTTCGTCTACTAGAACAGTAGGAACCAGAACATAAGAACAACTGTTCTTATAACCTATCTGTTTTCGTCTACTAGAACTGTAGGAACCAGAACACAAGAACAACTGTTCTTATAACCTATCTGTGTTCGTCTACTAGAACAGTAGGAACCAGAACATAAGAAAAACTGTTCTTATAACCTATCTATGTTCGTCTACTAGAACAGTAGGAACCAGAACATAAGAACAACTGTTCTTATAACCTATCTATGTTCGTCTACTAGAACTGTAGGAACCAGAACAAAAGAACAACTGTTCTTATAACCTATCTGTGTTCGTCTACTAGAACAGTAGGAACCAGAACATAAGAACAACTGTTCTTATAATCTATCTATGTTCGTCTACTAGAACAGTAGGAACCAGAACATAAGAACAACTGTTCTTATAACCTATCTATGTTCGTCTACTAGAACAGTAGGAACCAGAACACAAGAACAACTGTTCTTATAACCTATCTGTTTTCGTCTACTAGAACAGTAGGAACCAGAACACAAGAACAACTGTTCTTATAACCTATCTGTGTTCGTCTACTAGAATAGTAGGAACCAGAACACAAGAACAACTGTTCTTATAACCTATCTGTGTTCGTAATCACCTGTCGGGAGATCGTTACTGGAACATCGATTGTGTTACGACTCCCGCCATTCGGCTGTTGAGTCACGTCGTTTTGAAGGAGTCTGTTAGGTTAAATTAGGCTATGGGTCGGAGCGTAAACAAATCGCTTACGTAATCGGCCTCTCAAGCGCGGATTCTGGTTCGTTACTTTATCGTTCGGAGCCGAAAGCGATAGAAGTGCTAACGAGAAGGTCGGAGGAGAAATATCCGCTACGATCGCCATTCACATTTATGCGTAGTACGGCAACGTTCTCCAACTCGCTTTCACAACTCTTCGAAAATCGACTGACCCAAGGTCGACTGCCTTCTCGTTGGAATTGCACTCTTGTGGTCTCACGACAGGCACCGGAATGTGTGCTTGTTGGAACGAAGGTAGAAACATTGTGAAATATTCTCGTGTGTACCAAAGTATTATATACCGTATTGTGATTTTAAAAACTACTTTTAAGGAAAAGAAAAAAAACGCGAAAAACAATTTTTAATTTACGAGTCTTTACCCTCATAAGCAAAATTTTCTCAGTTCTTCCTGTATCGTCTTGTATCGCGGTTTTTCTAATCACACCTAACAAATGTGATATATAAAGGGGCTGCTCTATTCCCTCGATATATCGCGACTTTTCACGTCATTCAAGAAGTACGATATATGAAGGGTTTACAGAATCCCTTTTATTTTCTGTGGATTTTCATGTCACTCAAGTAGCGCGATCTATCGAGAAGTTTCTGTATTGTTACGATATATTACGATTCTTTTCTTGCCACCTAAGAAACGTGACATATAAATTATAAAAGAAGTATGTAAAAACATTGTGAAATATTCTCGTGTGTACCAAAGTATTATATACCGTATTGTGATTTTACATACTACTTTTAAGCAAAGAAAAAAAGAAGCGAAAAATAATTCTAATTTACACGTCTTTTCCATCATAAGCAAAATTTTCTCAGTTCTTCCTGTATCGCCTTGATATATCGCAGTTTTTCTATCACACATAAGAAATGTGATAGATCAAGGGGCTGCTCTATTCCCTCGATATATTGCAACTTTTCACGTCACTCAATAAGCACGATATATGAAGGGTTTACTGAATCCTTTTGATTTTCTGTAGATTTTCATGTTAGTCAAGTAGCGCGATCCATCGAGAGGTTTCTATATTGCTTCTATATATTACGATTCTTTTCTTGCAACCTAAGAAACGTGACATATAGAGGGGATACTTTTACTGCTACAGTTGATTCTAGAAACTTCATAATTTTTCTATTTCTATTTTAAATTGTATAATTATATTAATTTCTTTATGAATATAGTCTAATAATTCTTTATATATAATCCCAATAACTGCTTATCCTCCAAATTATCTCTAAAAGTGATATAAGATTATAAGACTCTGGGTTTGTTGGAAGTAGTTCAAAGTTCGCTTTATATTCAATATAACCTCAGGCAAAAAATATAAAATGACCTAGTAAAGAAAAGGTGTAGTCATTAAAAAAAGCAAAAATCGGAATTAAAACACAATTGCTTTTAAAATTCAAAGACAAATGTTTAATCCAAATGATTTTATTTCACAAAACCGTTGGGTAAGACCTATTCAATAAAAGTTTATGCTTTGAATGAATTTAGTCCTCGATACATCGAGGCTCCAAGTGTTTGATTTCAAATTTTCATCTTTAATGAGCACGACTTTAAAAAAAAAAGGTTTTTTTTTGGGCATTCCTTTACGTCAATCTGCAAAACACATCGTTAAGATCAGCTTCGTTTATCGCAAAGAAAAGTAGTTCTCGGAAAACTTATTTTAAGAAACCAGTAATAACGCTTCGGTAATGTATCATTAAGAATTTAAAAACGGAAATAATTTATAACATAGTTGCAAAACACTTTTCCTAAAAGTGAATTCTCATTTGCTCCTCGTAAGCTTTCTTACGGTTTTTGTTCAGGTCTAAGATAATTCTTTAGCTGCAGCTTATGAATAGATTTACATGAATGGTTTACGCGAAGACTTATAAAGCTTTGAGGGTAAAAGTGGTTTTTTAATTTTTATACACATCAAAGAAATTCAAATACTTTGTAATTTTCATATAATGTAAGACCTTTCTGTAACAGTCAAGACATTTTACATCTTTTAAAAGCTTATAAATATGCATATAAGTTTTAAAATTGACATTTCTACAATGAAAGTATGGTTTGTCACTTACGGTTATTATGTTACTGCAAATGGACTAATTAGGCAATACGGGACTAATGGAAAAGAAATGGCACATTTCAACTACATACGACTTAAAGAAAACACAAAAATAAAATTTTAGAAACATCAATACATGCGAAAGTCGAATTCTTTTACATGTGTTAAAGTGCTTAGTATTCATTAGAATTTCACTCGTTTGGACATGTATTACTTCATGGATAATCTTAATTAAACAATGGAGAACAGTTAAGAGATAGTTCCACTCCAGTATTTGTTTGTTTTTCATTCTGACTCAAGATTCATATTTCGTTCGTACTTTAAGTGAAATTAAAATCTTGTCCGGGTCATCAATTGTGAGAAATTATTAAAATATACTCATTCTACGCACGGAAAATAAAAGCTTTATAAACATTAAACCCATAAAACTTTTTGCATCTACCTGATGTTATGAAAATTAAACAGTAGAGAACAGGAGATAGTTACACTGCAGTATTTACTTGTTTTTAATTCCGACAGTATTAGTTCGTATTTAGTTAACCTGTTGGCACAAGGTCTTAAAAATGTTTATTACTTATTTTTGTAAAAATTTATTTTCTTATTTTGATGATGAGAAAACATGATAAAATAAATGAATTGCATATTTTTCATTCTGTTCCCACTTCACTATTTCAAGACCACCACCTCATATTCTGCTAATTCCGTAAAAGAGATTTGGAGAAAATGTGGTGAGAAGTCCGAAAAAGACTCCGAATGATGTTATGAAAATTAAACAGTAGAGAACAGGAAATAGTTACACTGCAGTATTTATTTGTTTTTAATTCCGACGGTATTAGTTCGTATTTAGTTGACCTGTTGGCCCAAGTTCTTAAAAATGTTTATTACTTATTTTTGTAAAAATTTATTTTCTTATTTTGATGATGAGAAAACATGATAAAATAAATGAATTGCATATTTTTCATTCTGTTCCCACTTCACTATTTCAAGACCACCACCTCATATTCTGCTAATTCCGTAAAAGAGATTTGGAGAAAATGTGGTGAGAAGTCCGAAAAAGACTCCGAATGATGTTATGAAAATTAAACAGTAGAGAACAGGAAATAGTTACACTGCAGTATTTATTTGTTTTTAATTCCGACGGTATTAGTTCGTATTTAGTTGACCTGTTGGCCCAAGTTCTTAAAAATGTTTATTACTTATTTTTGTAAAAATTTATTTTCTTATTTTGATGATGAGAAAAAAACATGATAAAATAAATGAATTGCATATTTTTCATTCTGTTCCCACTTCACTATTTCAAGACCACCACCTCATATTCTGCTAATTCCGTAAAAGAGATTTGGAGAAAATGTGGTGAGAAGTCCGAAAAAGACTCCGAATGATGTTATGAAAATTAAACAGTAGAGAACAGGAAATAGTTACACTGCAGTATTTATTTGTTTTTAATTCCGATGGTATTAGTTCGTATTTAGTTGACCTGTTGGCCCAAGTTCTTAAAAATGTTTATTACTTATTTTTGTAAAAATTTATTTTCTTATTTTGATGATGAGAAAACATGATAAAATAAATGAATTGCATATTTTTCATTCTGTTCCCACTTCACTATTTCAAGACCACCACCTCATATTCTGCTAATTCCGTAAAAGAGATTTGGAGAAAATGTGGTGAGAACTCCGAAAAAGACCGAAACGCAAAGAGAGGATGTTTTCAGCCGAGATCGTTTAATCCGACAAACTGAGAGTTGGTGACATAACACTTAATTCCCTAATAGCTACCATCAAAAGAACCATGATGATTATGTCCTCCTTCCATAGCGAATTCTTTCTAACTATTAGTGCGAGGCATGTTGTACTCCGAACCTATTGTCTTATCTGCTAATGTTGGGCTGTGTCCTCAGTTACTAGAGCTCTCATTTAACATTAACTAAGTAAGGTCTTTATCTGGACAATACTGCTGTACAGTTAGATATTCAATCGGGTTAATAGTAGAACAACCTCCGTTGAATGTGTATCTAATTCTTCCACAACCATCAATTTGACCGTCCTCGCAAAATTAAGAGATGCTGTCCGTGGTTCTTTCTCTTCGGGAATGATCCCGGAACGTTGCCAATAGCCCGTTTTGTTGCTGTAGTATGACATTAATTCAAATACCTACCACTGATTTGACGGGTATTTAAAAAAGAAAAAAACATCTTATTACTTACTTAAGAATTCTTTAACATTTAAGTTCTAAAAAAATTAACAAAAATAGCTTTCAGTTACAGTTAAACTATTCCGAACAATTCTTGCGGACAGACAGCATTTACCTTCCACAAACGTATTTTTACATTGACCTCAAATGCACCAACCGGTCTAGTGGTTAAAGTGTTGGCCTCTGGATCGGAAGGTTCCTGGTTCGAATCCGGGGTCAGGGCATGGTTGTAAATAGTGCTGCCCTTTGTTAGGGCAATGATGGTCCTCCCACTGGTTGCTCCTTCACAAGTGGCCATCACTTCCGGCATTGTAGTGGCCAATGATTCAGTTCATATGTGCCCGCCATTGGAAAAAAAAAACATTGACCTCAAATATTATCTCTATTTTTAATGCAATGACAGAGTTGAAGGGTTTGAGTTGTTATGTAGGTAAGTATTTTAATTAACGTCGCCCTGGAGCAACACAACGGGCTATTAGCTGTAATTTGGGATCATACCCGAAGGGAAAGATGGCAACACGTAACTTTGAACGAGGTTTAATCGGCACATCACACAAAAACAGTGCTCGTAAGATAAAACTGTTTTAGCGAATATCCTGATCTAGGGGCCGTAGACTAGGCATGACACTCGAAATGTTTTTATCTGACCCTCAGATCTGATATCGCTCTCCGAAAATGTTAATACGGTCTAAAAAACGGCCCATAGAAAAGATTTAACCATAACGCCTGTTAAATCCCGCAGACAAGTTACGACCCTCGAAATGTTTTTGCGACCCTCGAAATACGTTTACCCTGAGCGCTGGTTATATACGGGCTTCGTATACTCCAAAGGATATTCTCATTCTTAGAAAATAAATGTTTAGAAAAGTAGCAAACCGACCTTAGCGTTATTTCCCAAACAAGGTTGGAATTTGCACTAGCGGATAACATTTCATTTTCTTGTTTGGAGTTTGGTGCGAAGTATCTGGTGTACTATCCAATCTTTTATCCATTGTTTTCAATTTCTTAGACTGGGTGGATACCACATTTATTTCATTCTGTACATTCTGCACATTCCGACTCTTTATTCTTTCTCTAACACTATAGGCGTGTTTCACATGGACTATACGTAGCAGACTGACTATGAAAAGGTTACTTCTTGAAATGTTATTGAATTATTGCGTTAAATATATAGCATTGCGGTAAGCTGAAATAATTATTTGGTGTCTTAAGCCACCACTACATTGTAAATATTAATTTACAATAGGGTATTCTAAATGGCAATTCACTCCCCATGAACATTTTGGAAACAAAGTAGCACTGTATTTCGAGGGTCTTGCTAAATAGTCCAGATGTCATTAGTAACATCTGCAGTTTCAAAATAAAAGCATAGATGGCGCTTTTGAAAAAAATAATTCAGATGGCGATCGCCAATTCGGCATAGACTTTGATGGTAGGTATTTTTATTAACTTCGCACTGAAGCAACATAGCGGGCTATTGGCAAAGGTCCGGAATCCATCCCTAAGGGAAGGATCGAGGACACTACGTAATTTTGAACAACGGTCAGATGACGAGGTCACAGCTGAGCAGGCACCCCACACACTTATATGGATAGTCTACAATGGTTAGTAGAATTAGTTAAGGCCATGCTAATCGCTTCCAACAACTATTGTGTTTTATTATACCATTGATATTTTAAGGTATAATAGAGCAATGGAGTATAGGGAATTGTTAAACGTAATTCATTCAGCACATTGCATTACAATGAATTTTAAAATTATATTAACCGAAACTAATTTAGTGATTACTAGTAGTGTATGTTTGCCACTACATTTCTGGGAGAGAAGCAACTATATTTATGTAGCTAAGTGCATAAAATATGAAACAAATACTATAAACTTAGTATTCCCTTCATATTACTAATGTTTCCTGCCATTCGTCATAAAATTAATTTTTTTATCTACTCTAAACTCTAAACATTAACTCAAATTATTTTCGTGATCACAAGCAGAATGTATGTCACAATATTTCAAGGAGAAGTAATTAGCGCCATATAGTTATGTAGCTATTTAGATCATAATATGAAACATGCTTTAAATTTCATGGAGGCTTTTAGTAGATACGTTTCAAATCATTAATGTCTCTAGCCGTCCCTAAAGATACGAAATTTGTCATTTACTCTCTAAGTTCTACATCAACACAAACTGATTTCGTAATAACTAGTATTCCATGCATGCCACTATATTTCAGGGAGAGAAGCAACTAGTTACGTATAGTTATGTGGTATTTAGAACATAAAATATGAAATACATACTACTCTGAACTTCGTGGAAGCGTTTAGTAATAAATGCCTTTAAAATCACTAATGCTTCTAGCCATTTTTCATGGAACGACACTTTTTTTATCTACTCAAAATAGATTGAAAGCTAAAGGCAACAGACGCGCAGACATGCCATAAGCATTCATTTCAGAATACCTAAACATAAATTGAATATCCAATGCCATCCTCCATAACCATTTCACTGAAGGGAAAAGATAATTTTCAAAATGGCAGTTTCCCAAATTTATTTATTTTTCTTCCCGATCGATGGCAGGGCTCCGTATGCATACTTCCCCGACGATGATTCGATCTGAATAAACTGTAACTTAAGTCCTCTAATGTCTTTATTTGATTTCCAGTACTCTTTGGCCGTTAAAAAAAGGGGGAACTGAAGTGGTGCGTTCTTCCGCTTCTAAGTTTGGAATAAAACTGCGACTCTTATTTTATTAAATAAAATCGAATGCCTTTGACATTAATTTAAAACTTCTCAATGTGTTAACTTAATGGCATTCTCCGCTCTCATTTTCTTTGGAAATAACTAGGCTCTTGTTGCTGGGTTCGAGGGTGTAAACAAAAAGAAGGAAAATGCCTTCATTTAAATGTCGAACTGACAAAATTTAATTCTATCGGAAGTTTTTTTGTTTTGTTTCTTTCCTTTTTTCGTTATTGACCCGGTTAAATTAAATATATTTCAAAAATTTTAGCTCCAAGTGGAATCAGCGTGAGGGTCTCAAATGCAACTCGACTCACTCAGCAAATTGAGTTATTGTAGCTACTTATCCCTGAACCCACACACATTGTGAGTTATTTGCTTCTTAAATTAAGGTGACTGGAATACTTCTTTAACCTAACATTAAGTTACCAAGAAAGATCTCATTGAAAAAAGTTACCGAATATTATGTTTCCAGTAGTTTATAGTCTAAAGAACCGGACCAATCGGTTTAGTGGTCAGAGCTTATGGATCGAAAGGTTGGTGTTATGTCTTGTAATACTGAAATAAGAGTGCCAGTACAAGTCCAACAAGACATTTAACAATTACTAGGGGGCTCCACCCCCTGCTCGCTAACTACAGACGGTTACAGACGATATTACAGACGGTTCCTTACCTTACCCAGTACGTATACACATTGAACCAGTATAATTTTAACATATTGTTCCATTATATACAAGGGGTGTTCAAATGAAAAGGTATGAAACGTCATAACAACGAAATCGTTAACATAATTGCCTAAGCCGTTATGGGAGAACGCAGCGAGACATCTAGGGATACGATTGGAATCTCCGACATAGATCGTAGCATGCGCAAGAGAGAGAAGAGGCTCTTAAAAAGAGCGCCGTCCAATTGACGCGGCAGTGCGTGTGAGGACAGAATGGCGTTCACATAGCAAAATTCGACGATTGAGTAGCAGCGAGGCGTTATCCAATTTCTGACAGCGGAAGGTGTTAAACCGGCCGTTATTCATCGCCAGATGGTGGCCGTATACGGGGAAGACTGTGTGTCCGACAAGTCAGTGAGAAAATGGAGTGCCCGTTTTCGTGCAAGCCGTGAGAGTTTGGTTGATGACCCGAGACCAGGCCAGGCAAACACAGTCATCACGGCCGATCTCATCGACAAGGTGGACAACCTAGTGAGAAGTGATCGGCGTGTCACATTGCGAATGTTGGCGGTGAAGGTGGATGTGAGCGTTGGAACAGTGTGGACAATTGTTCACGACATGTTGCGTTATCGGAAGGTGTGCGTGCAGTGGGTTCCGAAGCAGAACACCGACCAGCAAAAGGAACTGCGTATGGGGATAGCACTTCAACATCTGTTTCGGTATCATGATGACCCCGCTTTCCTGAAGCGTATCGTCACAGGTGATGACAGCTGGTGCCATCATTATGAGACAGAGACAAAGCGGGACAGCATGCAGTGGAAGCATGCGTCGTCACCTCCCCCTAAAAAGTTCAAAGCCGTGGCGTCAGCAGGGAAGGTGTTGCTCACCGTCTTTTTCGACGTCCAAGGTCCGCTACTTGTCGAATTCCTCGAGCACAGAAGAACCATTAACTACCATGTGTACTGTGACACACTCCGAAGCCTACGTAGGTCCATCAAGAACAAAAGACCGGGGCTGCTCACGGACGGTGTGGTTCTGCTCCATGATAATGCGCGTCCACACGTCTCCAGGGTCACACACGCGGAACTGGTCAAGTTCAAGTGGGAGCAGCTTGACCATCCACCCTACAGCCCGGACATGTAGCCCTGTGATTTCCATGTGTTTGGTCCCCTGAAAAAGCATCCGAAAGGGAAGCGCTTCAACTCGGACGACGAACTCAAGGACGCTGTGAAGGACTGGGTCTCGTCACGGCCGCATGAATTCTGGAAACAAAGAATCCTTCGGCTCGTTAATCAATGGGATCGTTGTGCTCAGGCCTATGATGCATACTTTGAATAAAGTCTTCATTTATACCCACAGTGTCATTTCGTACCTTTTCATTTGAACAACCCTTGTATGTCGGGAATGGAGAATCCTCGCCTTAACCTCTACCGCCCAACTGTGAACTCCCATCCAATCACATCGCCGCCCACGCGATCATCTCCAGAAGAAAGAATGGCATCATTCGATGTTGACTATCGTGTGGAGACCCCCTTGACAACTCTGTCAAATACCCTGTAAAATATCCCCTTTTATGTTAAATTAAATGTTTTTTTTCTTTCAATGAGGAACTTACACCAGTGAGGAAAATGCTCATTACTGTGTTTTATTAATAGATTGATCGTCAAAACGTTCAAGAACGACAATCAAAACCCTTTAAATGGACTTAATTAAAATTTCAAGTTTTAAATTACCGAAAAGTATGGCAAAAGCACATGACCTCAAAACGCTACGTGACGTCATTGTGCAGCACGATCTAATGTTTACGTTTGTCTAGATTTCGTTTAAAGCTAGACAGCTCTTTAAATTTTAAGATATCAATTAAAATTTTTTCCTTGTGATTTCAACGTCTCTATAAAAGTAAACAAACAGTCATAGTGCATAGTGACGTCACAAGAAGCAGCGTAGGAAAACTAGCGTTTTTAAGATGAAGTAAATCGTGGAACTTTACACATTTTTATTTTACCTTTTCAAGTTATAAAAGTAAAAAAGAAAGATACTTTCCATCATAGTTTTTCATTTTCTATGTTATAAAAATATAAACAAAAAACATGCAAGTTCCTCATTGTGTCTTTCTGTCTCACAGAAGGCATAATAACAGACATTAGACTGTTTTTTTAATGTTTTATATTCTATACTATTTCACCATGGAGTTTCCTTAATCTCATTACTCTCATACATTTCACATACCTACCAATATATTCATTACACAAAACTGAATAATTTGCATTTTATCAATGAACACATACATTTCACTATATAAGGTTTTTGAAATGTAGTACATACTGTTTCTCTTATGCATTACAAGCTAATATGAAACGGTTGGTAGCCTTGTATTGTTATTATTAATACCATAAAATAGTTTCTTTTGAACCTATAAAACAGAAAATACCATTCTTGTACAAAAGCATTTCACATAAATGAGGATCCCTTGACTTTGAACCCTCTATAAACGTTATTGATGATCCCTATACTGGGGATAAGTTTCTATACATAGAAAATATATAAACTGAAGCTGACACGTTTCAATTAAAATTAATTGAATAGTAAAATTAAGACTGATAAATTTACTTAATTTCTTTTCTTACACGGACATTTTTCTATAACAAAATTTATGTCAGATGTTTTGATGCTATGGAATGCATAGCAAGTGAGGAGATAGAGGCCTATTGAGTGCATTCTAAAATGACGTAATGCATAAGTTTAGTATTCGATTAAGTAGGTTTCTTGAATATTTTAATCCAATGGGAGATCCCTTTATTTGAAATTCCAGTACAATTCCCGCAAATAAAATATTAAGTTACTATTGAAACGATTTTACTGCCAGTGATTTGTATTCCACCCTATGAGAATACATATTCGACAATCGCTTTGCCTACATACGCCAGTTGTATTAATTCAAAACCTGTCCTGTGTGCAAAATAAAAAACTGAACCGTGTTCATTATGCGTCTACCAAGCTGTGCAAAATTCACACGGCGACATCTGACTCAGAAATGTACACTAACTACCAGTATCCTTTTCTGACTATCGCATCGTCGACACAGCTCAGTTGTATTCACACTAAACCAGCCTTATGCACAAAATCAAAATTTGACAACTTGCTTCAAGCTGTAATATGTCGCTGTGTACCAAAGTATACACTTCAACATCTGACTCTGAAATGGACAGGACAACAACAACCCACCAGTATCCATCTCTGACAATCGTGAACATAGCTCATTGTAGTGATACAAACGTGCATTGTGAACAAAATCTAAACTTGAATCGTGTTTATTAAGCGTCTACAAAGTTGTGGAAAATACACACAGTGATATCAGACTTATAAATGGACACGACAACATCCTACCAGAATCAATCTTCGACAATCACGTTGCCTACACAGCTCAGTTGTATTCATATAAAACATCTCCTGTGCTCAAAATCGAAAACGGAATCATGTTGATTGAGCGTCTTCTAATACAGATGCAACTGACTCAGAAATAAACACATCCTACCACTATCCATCTTTCACAATTGCGTTGCCTACATACAGTACCTGTGACATGAAGATTTATGTTTTTTTTTGGTCTTATTTTTTAGATTGTAGGTAGGTAGTTATAGTATAGTATGGTTAGACAATTGGGATTGTGATAACTTAGGATGAGTTGAAGTGGTTCCTTACTTACTAAAGTATTAACAAGAGGACTTCAATAGCAATAACCCTAGGTTTCCCATTAAAAATAAAGTGACTTCTTCAATAAAAAGATCAAGAGATAAAATAAGATTTCGATACGACCTGTGGTTCTTAAGATGACATTATCTGATTCTTCCAGTATTGAGGAGAGTCTTTTTCTGATGAGGAGACTGGATCCGAATTTTGGAACCAGGTGAGTGTTGAACTTTCGTGACTAATCGGTAATGCAATGGGGACAGTGGAAACGACGGCCACTTCCCAACTTTAGTTATGGGGAGAAATAATAGGATTTGGCATTACTTCAGATAAATGGTAGATCTTTCTTGATGAAGACACTGACCGGAGTATTACGATTCAGATGACACAGAAACAAAAATAGATGATTGAGAGTGGAAACATTTCTTTTATTCTAGTACGAGAAGGAGTTTCTATTACTTCAGCTTCACATCGGCGAGGGTCCATGCGTACATCCTTTGATGTGGTTTGAAGGGGTAGGTGCGTTGTTCAAACAAGGAAATCTCTTGCGCAGAGATCCTTGTCGGAGTAGGGCCTCAGCGAAAAATACACGGAAAAAAACAAAGAAGAAACCGCACCGGGACGGTATTCCCAAAGGCCTCTACTCCTCGAAAAAAATTGAAAAGGGTTGTAGGTAACTGCGGGATCAATGCAAAGAATTGTTGAAGCAAAAGAAATGTTGAATAACAGGAGCGACCATTTCCTTCAGGAAAATTAGATGGTTGAAAGGGATGTTCCACGGGAGTTGATTCAGTTCCTTCGGTCAAACACTTCCTTTCCACTCCACGATCCACACAATTACCCCGAACAATCCAGGCAGCCGTAACAAATTTTACGTCCTTTGACGTTGGTGAAAAGTGAGAGTCTGAGGAAAATCACGCCAACACCTGTTTTTATGGGATGAATGGAAACTGCGATTTTGTCGCCAATTATGTTGCCAAAATTCCATTTTTGATGATTTATCTCCATTCGAAATCCAGTCAGAAACCGCCAAGTGGCAACCCCACTTTGCGTCCTCCCTGGGTCTGAATGAATGAAATTGAATAAAGTGGATTATAAAATCAATCCTTCATCATATCGACTAGAAACAACTATCAAAATGACCACAAGGTCTTAAAGCACATTTTGACAGATGTTCAGAAGCCGAACGATCAAAATTGATGAAGTTAATTACCCTTTTGATAATTGGATCTATGAATGAAAGTTGGCAAGGGGTTGACCCCTAAATTTGCCCACTTTTTCTCGGAATCGGCCGTCTCTGACTGTTGTGGGTAGAAGGAATGCAAGGGGATTCCAGCTTGTAGCGATGTACTTTTCCGTTGGGAAAACGAGTGAGTTTCAGAAAGCGTTCGTTTCGGTGAGTTTAGGGGGTGAATCCATGAAAATTGGTGTTGTCTGTGTAATTTTTAGGTTCGGTGTAGGTGCGGTGATGATTATGAATGTAACGTTTTCAATTAACGTTACAGTACCCTACAATAATGGACCGGACAGCAAGATGCGATGGTACAAAAGAAAGAATACATGCTTTAAAAGTGGGATGGTCCCCCACGTGCTGTAATAATACAAGCAACCCTATGGGTATTTGTGCCCATTCCTGCTACAACAATGTCGCCAGCTCAGCTGTAGATTTCGCAAGTGGTTCCCTGGTCCGTAAATGTCACTTTAATTCTTCCTACAAATGTTTTATGGGGTTTAGGTCAGGACTCTGAGCAGTCCATTGAAGACGTTTTACATCCATATCTTGATACCACTACTTGACAGAGGCTGCAACATCACATGGAGCGTTGTCGTCACGGCAGAAACATTCGTCCATTCCATAAAATTGCCAGAGCGTATGTAGAACCTGATTGTTCAAAATGTTCATACAGGCGTCGGCGTTCAATTGACCAGGAACAACATACAAAGGTCCCAGGCCTTACCACGAAAAACACCCCCAAACAAGTAGTCGGATTTTATGCAAATCCGCTGGCGTCCGGTCCATAATTGTAGGATAGTGTAGTTCAGTATGTATACGAAAACGAAACGTGCCCTGTGTACAAACTCAAAAACTGAATTGTGTTGGGTAAGCGTCTTCCAACTACCACAGCACCCATCTTTGACAATCTCGTTGTCTCAGTTGTATTCATACTAACTTTACAGTACACAAAATCAAAAACTGAATCGTGTTGATTAAACAGGAGTACCAATGTCAAGTGTTTAAACAGAAATCCGGACATCATTTCCCCTCGCAAAAATGACTTTATTCAGCCCAGAGAAAAGCGGAGTCGAGCGAGATATACTCATCTTCCCCCAACCATAAATCACCCGTGTCCCTGTTTTTGACAGGCCCTGTGATTAATTGTCCGCAGCAGATAATGAAGAAAATGCACCGAAAATTGGGAAATAACGGTTTAAGTGATTGTGAGCGGGAAGTTTACGGAATGTGTGCCGGGCGGAGCGGAACTTTTTGCATGGAGCGGACAGTTTCCTGCGTCGGAGATGGACACTAGAGAACCTATTTACTCAGGAATGCGTGTTGTTTAACGTTCCGTCTCTGTTTTTTCTCTGCCTCGTAACAACGCTGAAAAAGGATAGCTGCCCGAGATGCTTCTTCATTTGTCCCTGAAGGGAAATTAATGGGGGAACTTTATCGTCGTCAAGGCGAAGCAGTCTGTGGAAAAGGATATTTTGGGCCATTTTTTACATGTCTGGGAATTAAATTTAAAGTAATGCTCGAAAAAATGCTTAGTTTCAGGGAATTTTGATGGATGACAAAAATAAAAAATTGAGCAAAAAAACTTCTAGGGGTTGGTTGCTTGTTTCGGGGTTTTGTGCCGCAGTGGCTATATTTGGACAACCTGTGCAGACAACTTCACTTAACAAATGTCGTGCAATGGAAAAAAGAGGGAATGGAGAATAGAATGATGGGATGAAAGCACTAAAAGATCGCTTGAGAGGAGGGCAGTGTGACATCCATGTATACTAACTTTCCAATTGAGACGAAATATATCATGTCTATCAAGATCTGACCAATTTTGCTAATGATGAGATACTTTGTCGTCAATATATTGCCAATTTTTTTTATGATGACGAGATCAAGATCTGGTCATTTTTTTTCTAATGACGAAATATCCCGTCCATCAAGATGGGTCAGTTTTCTTTTAATAACGAGACAGCTCGTCCATCATGATCTGGTCTGTTTTGTTAATGAGAAGAGAAACCTCCTCGAGCCAACTACTGGGCGTGCTAAAGATTAAATACCATGAGAAAAAAATATTACTAAGTCCCTACACACCTAAAGAAGATCTTTCTGTGATGAAGATAAAAGGAAGGGACAGACGAAAGCACATGAAAAGGGAGAATGGATCACCAGGGTCCCTCGGGGTATATAGCTAGAGGAAATTTCCCAAGTACTCTTTATCTCAAAAGAGCTTTAAACCTCTTACTCTTTATATAATAGCTTAAAACAAATTATAAATAGCTCAAACATCTATGCCTAGTTCTGGATTCCAACCCAGAACTTGTTGAACCATAGACAGCGAGCCAATCACTCGACAACCAAGTATACGTCCCTGCTTGGATGCAATTCTTTCTGATTATCAAATAGTAAATTCTATTATTCATATTTAAAAATGCCTTGAAATAGAGTAATACATAGTTTCCTGTGAAGCAAATATGGATGACAATACACGCGTATGACTGTTTTATTAATTTTTATATTTATTAGTTACCATTATTGGTTTATTATTATTTTTTACATTTTAACACGCGACTTGATTCAATTAACTACTCAGTATTACATTGCATCAATAATCGAAACGTATAATTTCAAGCACTGCTAATTTGTAATGTAATAAATACAAAACTATACATAAACGATGCCGTTTCGTATTGCCTTAACGTCGCCATAAAAAGTAGTCTTCCCCCAAGCCCTTGAGCGATTGTTTAAACATCCAGAGTCTACTGCTTTTTTGTTTCCGACAAAGGCAAATACTAAGAATCGATAGCAATTACTATTTTTAAATCCGTTTCGAATATATTTCTATTTTTAAAACGCTTCCAACACTTCGAAACATGTTTAAACACGCCCATCGGCTTTCGGCCATTGCAATCGACGAGGAAAAAAAAGAATCACATTATGTATTTATTTCTGCCCCAAAAGAAAAACTAAACTGATAAACGCGTCTCTTTGTGGTGGTCAGAAATAATATCCCGGGGGACTTCCCGGATAAACCGATACCCAATAAACCCTCACTTATTCCCATTCTAAAACAAGCCGTGCATAATTTGCTGTCTGCACCGATAAATAATAATTTACTTAACGCGTCACTTCCAGGGAAGAATATGGATGGCCGAAATAAAACCCGATAAAAGACAACTCAACTCCTCTCGATTCCGGGGGGTAGGGTTATTTATTTTGGGGCGGGCCCAAAGAAAACACAAAGAGAAGTATCGAACATATCTTGTTGTTTCATCCCATTTGGTGTCTTAAACAAATGTTATTGCTATAGAAAATCAATAGCGAGGCAGCGGGCAACGAGATTAGAGATTAGTGTGGCACAAGTTGTTTTTTGGAGGTCCTCCGCTACACTGATGAGAAGGCTTATTATCTAATTGCAATAACCTTCGGGGGAAGGTCGCAGGGTCATTCCTTGCCTTCTGCTGAGAACAGTGGCCTGAGGGGCATGTGTTCACTGGAACAAAAGGATCCAGGCTCTCTTGAGGATCGAAAATTAACCAGTCTTACTTTTTTGGGATTTGTATGGCATGGATACAATTTTCAAACACATATGTACTTATCGTTACAAAACGTCAAAGGCATTAATCTTCCGCACAATTAACGTTATTACTGAAACGATTTCAAAGTTTTGATCGACTCAAAGGTTGTTTTCGCATGAAATCATGAAAATCGGTAATTCCACTAACAATCAATATGACTCGTGGAATTGTGAAATTTTAATGAAATGGTGACTAGTAAAATGCAGTTAGGTGAAAATAGCCCAAATGCAGATTGGTGCATTTGGCGTGATGTGGTAAGGACATAAATAGAAGAGCTTACTAGAACAGATGGTTCAGCAATCGAAAAAATTCAAAATTGAGTTTAGGATATTATTTAAAGCTATACGGGCCGATTCCAGTGAAAAATGTGTCTTTGCGACAATAGTAACCCATAAGATCCAAATGGAACATTCTATGTCAGATCGCACGAAAAAGAACGCCATTTTCAACTCCAGTTTCTCCGATTTTTCAAACGCCCTTATTTGTGTAAGGTAATCTGAAAAAAGTTTAGTTTCCTACTGGGGGGGGGGGGCAGTACCTTTTTTATAAACATTTTATATACATTTTTAATTAAAAAAAATTTAAAAAATTGGACAATTTTTTCTGTTTTTAAACTCATTAAATTACCGGTATTTCTTGAACTAACTGTGAGATTTAGTACATTTTGAGCTAATTCTTCCCAATGATTATCTTCCAAATGACGTACAACACAAATGTTTAATTACGACCATTTTAGTTTCAAGGTCCTTGAACTTGATATTTAACCTTGAATAAGGTCATTCAAATTGATCTTTGAGCTTGAATTGCAAAACAGTGCATACTTTATATTTTTCTACAATATAAAGATGCGCTTCTTTGTTATTTGAACCTTTTAAGTTTTTTCTTGAACAGACCACAACAAAACAGCCCTATTTCAAACCAATGCGATAGTTAGGTCGAGATAGGCAATTTAGTGAATCTAGAATTATAAAAAGACACCCAATTCTTCAAATTAAAAGTTAGTATAGGTAAAAAAAAAAACTGTTGCTAAAAATATTTTAGTAATTTGCAAAATTAAAAAAAATAGGATGGGGGTCCATTTGTGGTCAGTGACTATTTAATTTGCAATGACACATATTGATTTCACGTTGTTCATTGACTGTTCTCAATGTTTATCTTCAATGGAAAAAATTTCTTCGGTACCTTCAAGCAAACCCTTGGTCGGTATACAGGTAAAAAGTCAAGATTTAACATATCTTTATATCAGTTTTTCGTTTCAAACTGCACGATTCTTTTTTGTCTGTGAGACTACAGCTGAAAGAATAATACACACCAACGTATGTTTTCCTTTTTTCAGTTACATTTCTTCAGATTTCTTCGTTTCAAAGTATGAATATTCGATTTGTGAAACAGTATGTTTGATGCAGTAATTTCAACAAATGACACAAGCAATTAAAATCTTTTAGACTTTCATAATGGAACTAACTAATATGTTTCATCCAATGGTTTCTGGAATGACACAATTTTACAAGCAAACTGCCAATGAGGTTTTATGTGAAATCCATTCGCATTCACAGACATGGACATGAACTTTAAATCTGTATCTGAATATGTAACACCAATATACGCCTGTTGATTATGCGATTGATTCTTGTTTTTTTAAAAAAACTCCGTGCATGGTGGTGTCATTGGTCAAAAAGGGGTCCAACCAAACCCACTGCAAGCATCCAGGCCTAGGAAGGAACTCCAATCCAGTACCGACTGTACTGTTATGTTACGATTTCCGATGGCCCTCACTTCCTCCTATATATGTGCGGAAAATTGGGGATTCCCGCTGGATTGGCGAGAGTCGAGGTGAAACAAAGCTCTTGTCCTAATGAGAAGGGGTTGCTTCGACCCCTTTCTGGCTTGCCTAAGAAGGAGGAGACGACGCGAGACGACGAAGGGAAGCGGACCTTCCTTCCTTCCTTCGAATGGAAGCAGACCCCTCCGTACCGAGTTAGTGAAAACTAGGGGAGCGGACCGGACTAAGCTGTTCCTGAAAGGCAAGAGCGACCCGAACGACATCTCCGGATGCTATACACCAGTGATGCCCAGCTCTTACGACTGATGTCCATAGGTTGTGGTCGGAGATTAAGCCAAAATATAGTTATGATATTTTCGTTACCTCTATGTAACTCTTATGCTATGAGAGCTCTTATGTAACTAGTAATTCTTTATATTGAGTGTATTTTTTTTTATGATACATTATCAAGAAGGTTTAATGTTTGTATATTGGTACATTTCTTGTGTGTTTCAACTGTATAGTATAAGTGTTTTTTCGGTAAAAATTCAAATATGATAACATACGTACGATAGAAATTGGGAAAGATTAATTTCAAGGACATCTTCGTTGCTTGAAAAATGTGATTTGTCGAAGATCAACAGTTGCCAATGTAGCAATTTAAACACATCAAAAGAAGTGACTTTTTTTTAAATTTAAGGCTGGACGTCTTTCACAATCATTCAAATGTTGTGTTACATGTAAAAAAAAATTTCTGTGAAATTTTTCTTCGTAGAAGAGGGATATTTATGTTATGTTACGATTTCCGATGGCCCTCACTTCCTCCTCTGTATGTGCGGAACTTGGGGATTCCCGCTGGATTGGCGAGAGTCGAGGTGAAACGAAGCTCTTTTCCTAACGAGAAGGGGTGCTTCGACCCCTTTCTGGCTTGCCTAAGAAGGAGACGACGCGAGACGACGAAGGGGAGCGGAACTGGACTGAGCTGTTCCTGAAAGGCAAGGGCGACCCGAACGACATCTCCGGATGCTATACACTAGTGATGCCCAGCTCATACGACTGATGTCCATAGGTTTTCGGCGAATACATTCCCTCTGCATTTGAGGGAAAGTCTCGGTCTCTTGTCATGATCCAGCGGTTCCCCAGGTAAAGCTGATTTTGCCTATTTAACTGGACACCAATAAAGAAAAGTTTCCCAGGAACTTCTAGTTGCATTCATTTATACAGAAAAGCAACTCAACAGTACCTAATACCAGAGCGTTAACAACTCGTCTATGAGACTGGTTGGTGAGACACTCCCGGATGTTGTCTCGAAGAGGTCATTAGCAAAACCGACCAGATCTTGACGGACGAAGCATCTCGTAAGTAATAAGAAAACCGACCTGACCAGATCTTGATATTATTGTCACAAGAATCGCCAGCATCAAAATTGCTCAGATCTTGCAGGGCGAGATATCTCGTCAAGATCACTTGGCGGGTTTAAAAAAAGTCGAGAAACAAATCAAGATATTTTCTGAACATCAAGAGATTGTGGATTCACGTTGTGCAGTGTTACTTTAACCTCGCAACACAATTAATGACTAACCGCGTTGTATTTGGGTTAAAGAATCTATTGATTCTTCCCAACCTTTAGAAATACTTTATTGACCCTTTCCTTTTATAGAATCTCTTCTAGAGTATAGATAGAATAATAGAATCTCTTGAAAGATTCTATTACTCTTTTTTTAGACGGGAATTCTTTTAAAAAGATTGTTCCTTTCTTTAAAATAGAATTCTTTGGTAAGAGTTTGTTGCTTCTTTCACTACAATAGAATCCTTAAGAAAGAGTGCTCCTTATATTGCTCCCTTCCTTAGAATAATATAATTCTTTGGAAAGATTATGTTGGCAAAGAATGTAAAAAATAGTTTGTCTGTAGGTTTAAGGTAAAATTATGCGTGTGAAACCCTTCAGAGGGTTATTAGTTTAAACGCACATTGCTTAAACGTAAAATTAAGTATAAAAAATTATTTAGGTAGGTGTAAATTGTTCTCATAAATTTGAAATAAAGAAAATGTAGAAATAAAAAAAGTAACGATTTATTAATTACTGTTTTATTTTTAAAGGCTGGGATTAAGATGCTTGGAAATATATATTTTCGGTGAAAATATATTTAAAGCATTAATGAACGAGGAAAGCCAATTAAAGCATTGTAAAGGGAGATATTTTATTTGCAATTAATTAATTCTTGCACATGACAAAACAAATATTGCTTATTAAAAAAAGTATAAGAGTAGAAATTCAACAAAGAAAACACAATATGTTGTCTTGCAGAACCGAATCTGAGCTTATAATAACGCCATAAAACATAAAAATCTGGAAAATTCCTTTTCGTTATTTTTTTTGGGACGAAATAAGAATAAAGTTTCACGAACAAATGAGTACGAAATTAGAGAAAAAATTTCATACATACCCACCATCATATAATTAAAGTATTTTAAAACTTTCAAAATCAAGCAGAAGATTAGGCGCTTTAAAGACGCTACTAAAGGCGAAATTTCGCATGATGATGTTTTAATGATTGCATTAATGAACTTCTTAAAATTAAAAATATAAAACGCTACGTACACTTGGTTGAACAATACAAATTACAATATTTTTTTTCTATTTCGTCTGATAGACAACTTTTTTAAAAGCGAAGGAATATTTTGCTGCGACAGACAAAAATAGAATACACTGGAGAAATTTTAAACCATTCGAATTAAAAAAGAAAATTCATATCCTGCGGGAAAGATTCCTTTTTTTTACTCCTCATTACCAGTTTGTGGTAAATTCTAGTTCACCTTTGTAATGGTTTAAAAATGTAGACTTGGAAAATGTTTTTTTGAATACTTTCGGTTTCCTTTCAAGGCTCGATTTTAATTAGTATTAGCTGCTGTCATTTCAATTAAATTAAATTGAAACAGCAAACTGCCTATTTTAGTCGTATGGTTTTTTTTTATATTGCGTACATTAGACCTGTAGCAGAGCATGGTATGACTTACATCTACGAAAAAGTGCTTCATGTTGAGAGTCGTGCCACAGCTATAAAAAGACAATTGAAAGTTAATTATTGTAGTGGTGGATAAGTTCACCACAATAGTTCACTTCTACAATTCAAGACTGGCTGCATTCACTTTATCTTACCACTAGTTTATTCATTGCCGATTGTGTGAGACTTTGGTTTAATATGGTGTAAATTATACCTGTAGCGGAGGAGTGGCATGACAGCAATTTCAATCTTTCAAAAAGTTCTTCAATATATACACTCACTGCCAAAAGTTAAGCCCGGAAAGGAAAATGTTAATTTCAAAAAGCCAATCTGAATTTGAGAGGCTGCAATTTGCTGCAGAGATAGATGGAAGTATACAAATGTGTTATGTAACAGCCAATCACGGTTTCGTGTCGAGAAATATGCAAAAAAGGCAGTCGTATAAGAAGCCAGCATTGTGAAGGGTTAGAGTATTGGAGTAATTAACAAAATGTTTAAATCCAAAACAAATAAACAAAACCGACATTAAAAGGGTATGTGATCACCTCTTATCATCATACAAAGTTTACAGAGTATGACTTTGCTTTCCATGAGGTAATATACCACCCCCAGAGTCAAGTAATAACAATTCTTCCTGTAGAGCCGTTTGAAACTCTGTGAAAGTAGCTGGGGGTGGGAAACGTGCAGACACAGCAGGGCCGAGGGCATCCACACGATTTTCAATGGGATTAAGGTCGGGCGAGTACACCGGCCAAACCATACGCATAATCCCCTCACTCTCCAGGTAGTCACCGACGATGTCAGCTCTATGGGGACAGACATTATCAACCATTAAAACGAAAGAAGGACCAACTGATGCAGCGTACAATCTTACAATGGGTTCTAGGACTTCATCCAGATTCCTGACAGCCGTCACAGAACCCCGTCTATAGATGTACTGGTCGGTGCGATATCCCAACGAAATCCCGGCCCACACCATGATGCTTCCACTTCGGAATGCGTTATGCCCGTTGATGTTCTGGGGCCAATTGTGTGTGTCTTGTTCTCTCCAGACCCTTACACGGTTGTCATCTGACTCCATGTCAAATCTCGACTCATCCATTAACATAACGTTAGCCCAATCAAACACAGTCCAATTCACATTTTGCTGACACCACTTATATCGTGCCACTCTGGATTGGACGGATCGAGGCACACAAACTCGTTGTACCCGGGCGTACAGTCCATTCATGTGTAGCCTTCGGCGCACAGTATAGGCAGATATCGTCTTACCAATGGATACTACAACCATAGATGTCACACGCGTGGAGGTTGTTCTTCGTTTTCGCTTCGCTAAAAAAGCAATATATCGAATTTCCGCGGGGATTGTAACCCTTTGACTGCAGGTCACAGGTCTTCGGACAACTGTTTGGCTTGTTTGGAACTGCTTCCACAATCGTGAATTGACGAAATGATGAACGATGAAGAAAATAGCAACATCAGTGATTGATTGCCCTGCTTCAAGGCTTCTCACTGAATGCCAGCGCTCACTATCTGCCAGTCCTCTTCTGGAAGTCAGAAACGTGTTTGTCTTGAAAGCTAATCGTACGAAAGTTCTTAACACTTTTTATCGGCACTTACATGCAACTCCTCTAACCCTTCACAATGCTGGCTTCTTATACGACTGCCTTTTTTGCATATTTCTCGAAACTGTGATTGGCGGTTACGTAACACATTTGCATACTTCCATCTACCTCTGCAGCAAATTGCAGCCTCTAAAATTCAGATTGGCTTCTGGAAGTTAACATTTCCCTCTCCGAGCTTAACTTTTGGCAGTGGGTGTATATTGAAAGTTGATAATTTCACCAAAATGGCTTTATTTAATCAAGCCGTGGCGACATCCAATAGATCTTACCAGTAGTTGATTGATTGTCATTTGCGTGAGACGCCGTTGTATTACGGTGTATATTATACTTGTAGCAAAGTGGTATGACTACAACTTTAATCTACCAAAAAGTACTTTATAGTTGTGTAATTTAACAGCTATATTTACTGTTATATTGGAAGTTTTATTATAGCAGTGGATAATTTCTTCGCAGTACTCCACCTCTAGAATTTATCAATGGCTGTATTAAATAGATGCTACTATTAGTCGATTGATTACCGATTGCGTCAGACTGAGAGAGACACACAGAGAGAGAGAGAGAGAGAGAGAGAGACCGCAGTAGGATAGCAGTAGAGAGAAAGACAGAGAGGTGGACACCACAGTAGGTCAGAAGTAGAGAGAGAGAGACAGACATATAGAGACAGACAGAGAGAGACATAGAGAGAGACACCGCAGTATATATAGTAGTAGCAGGTAATATAGTAGTAGAGAGAAAGACAGCCATAGTAGGACAGAAGTAGAGAGAGACAGACATAGAGAGACAGACATAGTTAGACAGACATAGAGAGAGACAGACAGAGAGAGACAGACAGAGAGAGACAGACACAGAGAGAGACAGACAGACAGAGACAAACAGAGAGAGAAACAGACATAGAGAGAGACAGACAGAGACAAACAGAGAGAGAGAGAGAGAGAGGACACTTTAATATTGTACACATTAGACATGTAACATAATAGCAGGATTACAACTTCAATCTACGAATAAGTACTTCATGGTTCAGAGTCGTTTCCTTCTATATGTGCTGTCGTAGATAAATGGTATAGAGTCGTAGCGTCTGTTATAACAGAGCTTGAGACATGTAGGAAGTGATGTCCTGTCACTGGAAATTCAATCGACTTGACTGTCAATTGTGACGTGCACCATCTGGGATTTTGTCAGACGGCTTGTTTGAGAAAGTGAGGCGTGTTTAGCACGTCTACCAGTCATCCATATAGTAGAGCATGATAGGGTAGTGAAATTTCAGAATATAAAAAACTACTGCATGGTTTAGATTCGTTGCAATGTTGTATGTACTGTACAACCGTATTGAAATTTAATTAAAATGGTGAATAAGATTTTAATTAAGTTAGATTCCGGATATGAGCGATGCTAGTAATTGAAAGAGGATTAGGAATTTAACCCCACTGTATAAAATTATTTTTTGATACAAAAAGAAACAAAATATGCCACTCTATGCTACAGCCTATTTAGAAATTTTGCACTGATGTTGTGCAAAGCTACATGTGAAATTGTGGAAATATGTGTATATGAAATAGATAGTATGATAAAGGATAGATGTGCATGTTACATGATAAATGTCCATGATTAAGGATAGATACTGAATTGAGTTTAGTATATCAAAAATGTTGAAGAGTGATGGGGACAACTGTAGCGTCTGCACTTGTTTGCTTATGCTGTAGGATGTTATGTCTGTAGAGTGGATGCAACACTTGTGTACGTTGGTCCGGTTGGGTTTTATGGCACGAGGGCCAAACTTGGTCAGTGTACGCCAGACTCAAGACAAAAAAATTTAGAACACAAATCACGAAAACTAAAATAAACTTAAAATTCATCAATTACGATTCATGAAATCAGTCAAGGTATAGTCTAAATTAAGTTTTAAGCAATAATTGCTGTGCACATAGGAAAGAGTAGACGGTTATAAGCGAGTATAGTGAATAGTGCTCCCGCATCATTAGAGAGGTAGTCCTAGTGGCAAATATTTTAGTTTTTGGCATTGATGAACTATGAAGTGCGTGCTTATGTCTATTACGAATAGGAACTTTCGTTCATATGCAACGAATTGAATTCTACAACAGTCTTTCTGAACCTCTTAAGGTCGCACGACGAATGTATAGAAATCAGAGAGGATAATGTTGAGACACGTTACTCCATCATATTCTTGGTTCATGGAATGAAATTATCTGTTGATGTACCACTTAACAAATTCCGCTTTCGAACTTCCTTTCGTACTACCTGTCACTTGCATGATGAAATCTCAAGAACTTGGTTACTTCCTAAATATTTATTTCAACAATTTTCCAACAAGTTATGGAAAAGAAAACCTGGTAATATAAAATTATTTTTATTTTTGTGGCATATCGTCACTAAAATTGCAAAAGGTCATATGTCTAAAATCTATTTTTCAGAAGAGCGAAAAACGTAATCGCTTTCCTAATGCTTTGATTGTATTACCATTACATACATTTGGTTGTTACTTTTACTGGATCAGCTGATGGCATAAGAGATTTTGCCACCAAGTGGAAATCTCAAAATGCTACTTGTAGCAATAATAAAAGAAAAAAACATAATTTTTGTAAATTGATCTTTCGCATTTTGAATGACGATATTTATGCTATCGAATTTTCTATTAGTAGATAGTATTGTTGATTTTACAACCTGACATGAGAGGCATTTATGTCAAGCTAAATGTAAATAGCAGTATTGTTCTTAGGCGATACGAAACTTTGTACGCATTATGAAAGTGGTATCCGTTAGAGGGTTGTTTAATGCGTTTTCAGCATGTCGCCAGTAAAAATTACGAAGTATAAATTCCAAAATTGGAAAGAAGTTGATTGTTAACATCATTTAGATCAACCCCAATTTTTTACCTTCGCGTCGAAAACTGCTTTGTAGCGACCAGCCTCTGAAAAAAAAACCTCTTCCAAACTGTAACCAGTTCAGGAAAAGAAACAATTTGTTTTTCTTACTCAGATCTTAATTTCTCATTGGAGTAAATTGATAGTTTTGTCTTGACGAGGTATTTCCTCTCTCTCATCAGTTGTTGTTGTTTCTTATGCCTACACTGGCAGACCAGAGGAGTGCCAGGCCCGTCGAAGACGGCAAGAGGCGAGGGGGGTGCGCCTTCCATGTTATTGAGCCTCATTGGGAGGAAGTCCGACTTTGCTCGACATACATGACACATCCGTTTTACAGGAAGGTCCCTTTCATACATCCATTCACTCACACACATCGTAATTTAGATGCCAATAAGAGGCCGATAACCCCCTGATCAGTTACCCCCAGAGGAATTGATTTGGTATGGGAACGTGGGGGACATTGTGACCACGACCTATTTAACATGCCCCAGTCACCATTAGTGAACACGACGGTCTTTAGCCAGGTCGAATCGCCGATCTTGCAATCATCAGAATTGGAGGCTCCGCCGAGGACAGAACCCACAACCCTTCTGATGCAAGCCCGACGCTCTTCTGACTGAGCTACCGCGGCTCTCTCTCTCATCAGTAAAATTGACCATATCTAGATGGACGTGATATCTTGTCCTTAGCAAAATTGGCAAGACCTAAGACGTGATATCTCGTCGCATCACTTGGAGAGCTAAACGCCGAATGTTGCTAAACTACATGTTAAAGAGGTAGGTATTATTCAGTAGGTAAGTATTATTCAGTAGGTAGGTATTATTTAGTAGGTAGGTATTCAATTAACGTCACACTAGAGCAGTGTTTCCCAAAATGTGGTACGCGTACCCCCAGGGGTACGGGAAGAATTTGGTGGGGGTACGGGAAGAGTTTGGTGGGGGTACGCGTTGCACCGGAGTTTACTGGGGATATGCACTGCACTGTGCGTAGCTGCGCCTTACGTTCTCATGAGTCAAGTCAAGACAGTCTTGTGAGGCTTGAGATGATCCGGAGTGACACGGTGGAAATATACCATCCTTCGTTACAGAAATAATTTACTTCGTTAACCCTCCGTTGGGCGCAACCGGCCTAACAGGCACAGCTTTGACATGAACTTCAATGTTTTCTTAATGATAGATTTGAATTGAGATATTGTTTACATGACTGGCAGATATATTATCTGTTTTAAATTGCCTCAACTTATCGTTACAGGACAAAGAAATTTCATTGTTTCACGTTCAAGATAAAGTGAACGATGACATCGCAAAACTAAAGTTATTGCAAAAGAGAGTTGGTAATGGAGTAGACTCGTTTCCCTCTCTTCATGAGTTTATAACAAGCTTGACAACTAAAATTGATGCTGATACTCTGAAATGCATAACACAGCATTTGGAGAGTTTGCAAGTGGGCTTGAAAAACTATTGCCTTGATTTAACCAAAAATATTGAATGCATAAGATATCCGTTTAACATTAACACAACATCCATGCCAGAAGATTTATCGCATGCGGAAGAAGAGCAATTGTTGGAATTGACTTTAGATGGATTCTTGAAAAATAAACATGAGGAGAGTACTTTAACATCATTCTGGTAACAAATGCAACCTGTGTATCCGGTTTTAACAGAAAAAGTTCTAAAATACATCTTGCCTTTTCCAACTCCATATTTATGTGAAGTTGCTTTTTCAGCATTTGTAGACATTAAGTCGAAAAAAAAAAGGAACAGACTATTGGACGTGGAACCACATCTCAGATTAAAATTAACAACCAGGGAACCAAATTATGACGATCTGTTATCTCAGCACAAACAATGTCATCCTTCTCATTGATCCAAATAAATGTTATTTATATTAAAACTTTTATTTATATTTTATCATGAATAATTTTATTCCTCTTTTCTTATTACTTTGTGTATGACACAAAAAAAGAAAAAAATACATTTTGATTGTTATTAAAATACATCCATTTTTTCGACGAGGGGTACTCAACGTTACGAAAATTATAGAAGGGGTACACATATGACAAAAGTTTGGGAAACACTGCACTAGAGCAACACAACGACAATTGGCGATGGTACATGATCAAACTCGAAAGGCAAGATACGAGGGCAATACCATGTTACTTTGAACCACGGTTGGATGACATGCGAGCAAGACTTAAAACGTGATATATCTCGTCGAATCACTTGGACAGTTAAATGCCGAATGTTGCTAAATCGGCGATAAACTACATGTTAAAGTAATCCTAATCTATAACATTAATTAACGTCACACTAGAGCAACACAACGACTATTGGCGATGGTACGGGATCAAACTCGAAGGGAAAGATATGAAGACAATACCACGTAATTTTTAACCATGGTTGGTGACATAAGAGCATTCGGATAGCAGAAGTAAAATCTTCGCATAACGAATGGTTTGTTTGCCCCGAAAATTCCCCTCATAGTTGCCATTCATGTTCACCCAAAACTCAAGAAAATACTTTTTTTGCACTGCGTGGCTCTTATAAGTTATCAACCACTGTAAATAAGACACTTCTATGCTGAATATATAATTGATTATAAAATGTATATAAAACGCATCATGAGGAGTAGCTGCTACGTCGCATGACTGCATTATTTATTTCTTTACAGGGGAATTATCGGGGCCTTATTAAATTAGTGCACCATAGTAATTACGATAACGGACATAAGGTTGAATAAGAACATTCATTAAATAATAACTAGAATACTTATAGAAGAGTATTAGCAAGTACTATTTAGGAATTTCCTCAACGAACTTATTTGATTTTAATATTTATCAAAGAGTTATGCGGGATGTTTCTGAAATTGGAGTTAATTCCTCTCAGCCCGCTCACGCCGTTTAATTTGATTTATATATTTAATTCCAAACATGCTTATGTCTGCATTTATGATTAAGCTGGATCTAGGATGCCATAAAGTTTTATCGGGATTATGCGTAGATGCACACAGCTGATGTGTTTGGACTTTGTTCCCTCCACTCTATGCAATAAGAAATAGCACAACGGGCCAAGTATGAATTCTTATGAGAGGAAATGAAAATGTTAGTGCTCGCCTTCGTACTTTCAATGAGTTAGTCATCTATAATGAGGGTGATTCCTTATTGAGAAGTGGTTAAATGTGCAAGGAGTATCGATTTTTGCATTTCGGTAAAGATTTTCGTTAAGGTATGTTCTCTCGTTCATTTCTGTTGGATTTCGTTTGGATTTGATGCGTTTCAGCAAAGACCAATATGGATGTAAAACTGAAAGATTTGAGCAATTTTCAGACGTAATATTGGTTGGGTTTTATGACCATACACGTAATGAAAGGTTTTGTGACACAGAAGAGAGAAATACACCCAGGGTTGAATTGAATTCATTACGTTTGCAAATCGCAGGTTTCTAGCACAGAGGGCAAACTCAGAGCTACGACAGCCGCACTACCTATTAAAACGTAAGGATTTAACTGATGAACATATTTAGCATCTATACGAACCTACCTAAATTTGAATTAATCTATAAAACATGTGTTGAACGTTTTTGGGGATCATTGAAATTGGGATAAAGTTGATTTACTTGTCAACATGAACTCAGTTTATTTGTACTTTAAATATGAATACTGGAATTAAATATCATCATTTCTATAGTCTTTTATGTGGAATGTAAGTTATTGCAGCACGTTGGTTGTTTAACAGAGCAGTATACTACAGTTGTATAAATAGTAAATATAAAAGTTTTATCTATCGTTCCGTTTTGAAAACAGATGAAAACGGCAGTAAAGTAGACAGAAAATAATTAAAACAACTTCAAAACTGACTAAAAGTTTCGTGTTTCTGTTTTGATAAACAGATGAAAACCTCAGTAGAGACAGTAAAATAATAAAAGCTTCAAAACTAATTAATTAAGGGATTTATAATAGGTCAATAATTATTTTGGTAGCACAAAGCAATGTTTACACCCATAAAGGTAAGTTTTTTTAGCATATTGCCCTTAATCTGTTTGATTCCATGTTGTGGTGAACTTATACACCTCTGCAATAAATAGCATTCTGAAAAACAGTGCAAAAAATCTCAACTATGGCGTAATTTTCAGTAGACTGAAGCTGCACTATCTTTTAATCTTCTGCATTCGCTAGGAATTCGAATTCTAGATTTACTGGATTGGGCAATTATAGATGTGACCATTATGGTTTAAAATAGCAAATAAGGACACTATTGGTTTGAGCAAAACAGAGGTTAAGCGAAAATGAAATAAATTTAGTTTTGAACTCACGATAAAAATATCAGTTAGTAGAATAAAGAGGAAAGCCGAACTAAGAAAAGCTAACATTTCAAATACCAACATTTAATAATGTGCCAACTCTTTCAATCTCTACAGCTTCGCCTTGTCTAATTTACGTCCCTTTTTCACAAGGATACATTTCTGACAGGTACCGAGCACAAGTTTCTTGCGACCGATACAAAATTTAATTAAAACTCTTTGAATATATGAAGGATATTCCCTTTTTTTCCTACGTGTCTGACGTGGGTGAAATGCAGTTGAAGTCAGTACATCTTCAATACATTCATAGAAATCCACGCTCGGTCCCCCTAACACTCCCACTTGTCCTCCAAGACTCCTTTCCACCTGCGAGGGAGCACCGACGGGAAAGAAATAATAATAACCACCCCCGAATACATATACAAAAAATTCCATCGGCCGAAAAAAATAAATAAGGAACTAAATTTTTAGTTTCGGGCGGGGCAATAGTCTGAAAGAAATAGGAAAATAGAAAGTTGTACGGAGGGTGGGACGAAATGAAGAAGAAAAAAAGAAGGAAAGAAGAAGAAAAAAAAGAAGGACAGAGCAGTAAGGGAGGGAAACCTGCTGAAAGTAACTTTATCAATATTTATACAAGGTTTTCCCGTTGGCTCTGCCTGTTTACAATAGAGTTCTTTTCTTGTAATGCCAAATTCCAATATTCATTTTAAATTAAATTAGGTTTGTGCCAGCCTCCCTACATAAACAAAAGAATAAAAAAAGAAAACGCGAAGAGGATCTCAGTTCACATACACGTGTATATCGATCTTCTTACTTCACTTTCTATCTCTCTCGCCACGAGCCAGGTTTTCCTCCCTCCTATTTTTTTGTTCGTTTATGTGTTTGTATTTCACAGTTTGAACCGAATTGCATATATTGGATCTAGGTTTTTGTCTCTAGGTGGATTGCTTCACTTTCCGTATAATAACTAAAGCACGCCTGCATTATGATGTTGCCTGAGAGGCTGAACCGGCCACTTCCACCATCTTGAGATGATGGCTTTTGGAGGGGGTCTTCAAGACAATGTTTTTGCCTCTTTATGTCACTTTTCTTTTGTGCTTATTTCGAATTGGAACGTGGAGACTAGAAATGCAAATCGTATGTGGGATATTATATTCGAATTATTTAAATTCGGAATGAAAGAGGGTTTTTGGTTTTTCTCTTCTCTTTAATAATGCTATTTCCTTATAATGTTGCCTATATGGAAAAATTTATTGGAATTTGGAGTTAGGGCAATAGAATCTGGAAATGATTTAGCCTATTTTGTTACGATTTGAGAAGAAATATATTTTATATTGCTCTAATTTGGATTTTTTTAAGAGCAAAAAGAATTTAGTAGGAGAAAAGAGTTGTGCAAATATATAAGATAAAAAGAGTAGATAAAAAGAGATTTTTGTTGATAGAAATTTGTATTTACTAGTACGTGAGGATTTTTCTAATGCAATATATATTACTATATATATTTTATTAAACTTTAAAAATTACATTTACCCTTGCTTCTCATATTGTGATAGAAATACAATTTTATATATTTTATGATAAAAGCATAATGGTAGTTGATTGTTAATGTAATTGCATTGTTAATGAACTTCACTAAAATTAACATACTGACTTGATACCAAATTTGTAATAATTTATTTTTCACTTTAGAAATAAATAGATGCTATTAATAACTAAATCAAGTATTAAAGTAATACGTTCTAATTCTGAAGCGTAATGTGGTAGCTACAATATAGCTTAGTTGCTAATTTCATTTTAAATAGGCTGTTTGTTTTCTATATTTAAATTTAACTTAATTTTGAGTGGACTAAACTCTTAAACCCGTGAACAGAAGTTTTCAACAGATTAATTGCTTTCGAATGATATACTTTTCGTTTTGAGTGGTGGGATTTAGAAAAATGAACTAATAGAAGCTATATTTTAGAACTCTTTAAACTGATCGATGGAGTCTTTAAACACTGACAAATGCAGTGTACCTCACATCAATATCTATCGAGTAAATTTCTTGTGTACATTTGTGTATCCGAAAACATGCCGTTAGTTCCATTTACTCCTCAAAGGGAACGAAGCCTTTTCGATAACGAACGGGAAGAGTTTTATAATGGAACGCAATATTTTATTCAAACATCCATTTGCATGTGATAAATGTTTAAAAGGATAACCAGTCTCAATCTAATTCATTGAAAGAAAATATGAAATTTTCGATTTCCATCTACGATCAGGTTGAAGTATATCGCCATAGATGTTTTGCTCTGGTGGAATCGAAAAGATGGCCCAATTCGTTTATGGGCAGTTTCATGTAGCATGATAAAATCAGCTGTGGCATTTCTGAATGCGATGAAAATCCTTTTCTAAGTAGATCATACACACGAAAGAGCGAATACAAAATATTAAGCTTCAGAGTTGCGTGTTTCATTATTCAGTGACTTTCAAAGTTAAAAGCCGCAATAAAAAGTAGTGGCACGTACGTAACCATATATTTATTTCAATTACTTATTAATTAACACAATTTTAAATGTGTGTTAACCGCCCAGAAAATTTCAAACATGTTTGGGAGCACATTTGTTTGATCTAGCATATTCAATTATGAACCCAAATAAGTGTGAATTGTAGGCGAAGTAGAAAAACTCAAGAATTTAGGGATAACTTGGGTTTCTATAAGGAATAAACTTCCTACTATAAGTTTTGTTTGCAGACAGTAACGTGTATCATTGATGCTTATGTAATTCACCCTAAAAATAGATTAATTTTCAGTTACTTATTTAAACACCTTCCCCTTTATTCAAAGCTAATACATGTGACTCGCTCTACATAATTTTTCACAATCTGGGCCGCATCATTCATGAGTTGTGCACATATGCTATAGTCCAAACTTGAAGATAGTGCCCTCTTGAGTAGCATTGAAGAACAGACAAAACTTAAACACAGTGTCATTTTGAGTTGCATTGAAGTATAGACCAAACTTGGAGATTGACATCTTGAGTATCGTCGAAGAATAGATCCAACGGATATAATGTATATTGAGTAGCACTGAAGTGTATAACCAAACTATAAAAAATATATCTTCTTCAGTAGCATTGAAGTATAGACCAAACATGGAGATTGCAATCTTGAGAACCTTTGAAGTATAGAACCAAACTTGGATATAGTGTATATTGAGTAGCACTGAAGTGTATAACCAAACTCGGAAAAATGTGTCTTCTTACGTTGTAATGAAGTATAGACTTGACTTAGAGATTGTCATCTTGAGTAACTTTGAAGAATAATAGAACCAAACTCGGAAAAATGTGTCTTCTTACGTTGCAATGAAGTATAGACTTGACTTAGAGATTGTCATCTTGAGTAACTTTGAAGAATAATAGAACCAAACTCGGAAAAATGTGTCTTCTTACGTTGCAATGAAGAATAGACTTGACCTAGAGATTGTAATCTTGAGTAACTTTGAAGAATAATAGAACCAAACTCGGAAAAATGTGTCTTTTTCAGTAGCATTGAAATATAAACCACAAAATTAATTAGTGGCTCATCTTGAGAAGCATTGAAGTGGAGACCAAATCTCATGTCATGGAAGCAGGTTTGAATGTGATACAAATGTGATACAAGACAGGTAGCAATAGGACAGTTCTAAGAGATTAATTATAGTTTTGCTCAGGCAAGAAAGCAGACAAACTTCGGAAAGTCTGTTTGTACGAAAGTGTTTAAACTTACAAAAGGGCTGTCATACATGGTGATCACCTTTGGTAATAATTTAAACCAAAAGCACCACTTCCCACAGCTCAGAGTTATGAGGGGATCTCGTATCTTACCATTCCTGATTGATACAGTACAGCCGCCATTAGTCCATTACGTTCCTCCAGTGTGATTTTAATTCAATTACCTACATAAATACCTTCCGTAACCAGCGCTACGGCTTCCGACGATAAACTTAAAGCCAGGAAACCATATTAAAGACGCGAATAGTCGGGACGCATAGTTTACACTTAACCCGCCCCTTAATTAGACGAATTCTAGTCCAAAATCACGTGGTCCAAATTCCAACATCCTGAATTCTGACTATAGAAGCTCTATGGTAATTTTTGATACACTGATGCAGTTGCATTTTTGAAAAGCATATGACCCACTGTGAACCTATATGAAAGCGACATCTTTACCAAGCGAATTCATTTTTTCAAATATGGCCGTGATGCATTAGTGTGTATCAGGTATGCACGTATTTTAATTAACATCGCTCTGGTGGAACACAACGGGTTATAGGCGGCGGTCCGGGATCAAACCCGGATGAAAAGATCCGAGGACAAGACAGCGTAATTTTGAATCACGGTCAGTTGACGTTGTCATGTCTGAGCTGGTACCCAAGTTTCCAAACTTCCACACCACGCCAACACGAGGACATTTGAGGCCATGCCGCATTTAACGTGCACCAGTCCCATTTGTACATTACGGTTATTTGCTTGTTGGATTCGGGGTTATGTAGTGCAATGGCCATATTTGGCCATGCTGCGCCAGATACACAATACAATATCAAGTAATTGGCACAATACATACAATATCAAGTAATTGACACAGTACGTACAATATCATGTAATTGACACAGTACGTACAATATCATGTAATTGACACAGTACGTACAATATCAAGTAATTGACACAATACATACAATATCAAGTAATTGACACAATATATACAATATCAAGTAATTGACACAATGCAGATAATATCAAGTAATTGAAACAATACATACACTATCAAGTAATTGAAACAATACATACACTATCAAGTAATTGAAACAATACATACACTATCAAGTAATTGTAATAATACATACATTATCAAGTAACTGACGCAATACATACAATATGAAGTAACATCAAGTAATTGACCCACACATTGAAAAATTTACTGACATAGAAGTGAAATACACCCTTTGAGGAATGCGCCTTGTTGGAATAAATCAAACGTGCGCCGCTTGCAACTCTATGTGTATACGGTCTTTGGTTGGATTCGAACTAGTAATCCTCCGGTTGCTAATCCGTTACTGTACCAACCGGGCTACCACGGCCTGTATATGAGGAATAAATACTTTGAAAATTTGTATATTCTTGTGGTACAAGAGCAAGATCTGACCAAGCAATGTTTCTTTAATTGCACACAACATTCAAATCTTTGCTGATACAGAAGACAAATATATCCAGCGTGGTTCCAGGAATAAAATCTATCCCTGCTATAGCTCGTAGGCTACTAGAGTAGTAGGCAATACCTCTGATTTACTGGTTTGTCTGTTGGTTTTGAGGTTTTATGGCGCAAGGCCCATATTTGACCATGCTTCACCAGACACAAAACATTCAATTACGTGTAATAGACGCACACACTGAAACTTTCACTGATACAGATTACAGAAATACATCCAGGGAAGAATGCATTTGACAGGGATTGAAACTGTGGCTTAACTCAAAGTGGGCATACCATTGAACCACTACAGCCCTACACTGGTCAACTGGAGAAATGTTTAAAGAGAAAGGTACAACAGTCACTACCTTTTCAACACTCCGAACCACTGTACATGGTTAGATGGTGAGCCCTGTTGTTAAAGTTATCTGACAGACTCCTTATAAAATTGCATAAAGCTAAAGGCTGTTTATTAAATATTAACCTTTCAAGGAGCTCACATGCCAAATAATACTTTGCAACATGTAGTCTTCACTGCAAGACTTCTTACCAGATTTAACCTCCTTGACGAAGATTCTATTCTATGGAAATTATCAATATAATCCTTCCAAAGGACTTTATTAAAATTGAAGGATCAACGAAATTTACATAAAGTATTCTGTTCTAAGGAAATGACAAATATAATCTTTTAAAGGATTCTATTAAGAAGTCAGCTGGACTGAGTTTTATGGCGGAAGGATCGTTTTTGGCCGTGCTGCACCAAACACAAGACATAAAATATCAAGTGATGTACATACCCACACAACGAATATTTTCTCAAACTCAGAAGAGAGAAATGATAGGGAGGAATCGAACTTACGACATCTGCAATTTGCTGTTTGTTAGCGTACTGGACATGCCCTCTGAGCCGACTTTCTATTATAAGGAAAAACTTCTATTATTAGGAAAACAGAGCGAATCTTTGCAAAGGATTCTGTTCTAATAAAACCCCAACGAAATAATTCTAAAAGCTTCTATTCTATGGAAATGACCAAAACATTTATCTAAAGGATTCAATTCTAACGAAATAACCAATGGAATATTTCCTAAGGAGAAAATGAATGGCATAATCCTTCTAATTTATTTATTTTAAGATAATGACCAATGTAATATTTCCCAAACCTTTTACTCTTAGGAAAGCACGAACAAAATCATTTGAATAGATTATATTCTAAGGAAATGACCAATAAAATATATCCACAGGTTCAAAGAATAAATGGAGAGGCTTTCAATTTTTATTTGCGGTTATTTAGCCATGGTACTGTGAGGTAAAACTAACTTAAATTCTCGGATATCCCCTGACGTTTAGAAGGTTAATGGAATTGTTAAAATAGTGAATAAATTTAATCAAGAACCTATTACAATTGAATTAAGATATTCAAAACAATCCAAAGTGACGAGGATAATATAATGACGGGGAAATATAATAACGAGGAAATATAATGACGAGGAATAATAAACTAACTTCTCTCTGTTACATGAATTTGGTTATATTATCTTTATACTTGACCCCCTAATGATGAATTTCGATTGACTAACAATAGATGTAATCTCAATTTGTCTTTACAAAATGTAAACAAATTATTTTATACATTTATGTATTAAAATTTTGTTAAACTGTACTTGGTTAAAAAAATATTACTTTTGGAGGTCTCAGAAGCTTTGTTTCAGAAACATTCTACCGTATTTAGTATTGTTTTAACTAGTTAAATCGTTGATTTTAAGTATAATGTATAGTTTTACAGCATTGTTAATCAAAACCCCAGCATAATTCAATGCATAATCTGGAAATGTATGTTTATAAGTAAATATTTCTACGACCCTCACTATATTGTTTATACTAGATGCAAATCACTTCTTTATGGTTCCCTCGTGATGCGTGGAGGATTATGGTACCACAAGAAACACTGCAGCATATTTAGTAGTTACGTTAGTAATAATACTAGTGTAGGTAGGTCTGGAGTAAAGCACTACGTTGCTCTGGAGCGGGATATTGGCGGCGGTTCCGGTTCAATCCCGAAGGTAAAAATTCAAGGACAACTCATGACTTTTAACCACGGTCAGATGCCGAGGTAACACTTGAGCTGACACCCAATCCTCCAAACTTCGACATCACGCGAACAGTTTAGGAAACGACAGATTTAATGAACACAAGCCCCCACCTACACGAAGATCTTTGGATGGATTAAGTTTTGAACTTGCAAACCTCCGGTTTCCAATCCTAGACCCTACAAACTGGACTACTGCGATCCTAAAAGATACCGATAAATATAGGAAACAGAAAGGAGGTACATTTAAAATCCTCGGATACCGCTAATTCCGTTATTTGAACAAACGTCACACTGGAGCAAGACTTAGGGCAATTGGTGACTGTCCAGGATTAAATCCGAAGGGTAAGATCCAAGGGCAACACCACGTAATTTTGAACCATAGTCAGAAGGCGAAGCCAAACCTGAGCTGGTACCCCTCCAGCCAAACTTCCACACGACGCAAACGTGAGGACATTTGCAACCACAACAGATTTAACGTGCACCAGTACCCTTTGTACACGGCTGTCTTTGGTAGGATTATAACCCGATACACACCGGTTGCCAACACATTACTCTTCCATCCGGGATACCATGATTCCCGCTAATTCCGGTTACTTAAAAGCCGATTTTTCCACTTTTAGACGTAAAAATACTACTCTGCCATTTCTATACCTACCGACTTAACCAGAAATCCCTTGAAATCAATTTTGCATTTATATAAATTGGCATCAACGCGTTAACCATTACCAGTTTATACTGGAATACCGAAACAAGTTACAAGAAATCTACCCATTTAATTGGTGCTTCGTTTTCACGTTATTACCAGAGCAAAACAATTACCTCACTGATCCTAAGAACCGCAACTCCTTTAGCTGTAAGTCCCGGTCTAATTAGTCTTCTCGCAACAAAAAATGACCGGAGTGACAAACCAAAGCGAAGGAGCCTTAAGAGAAGTGGTTCATGTCCATCAAAGGACGGGGTGTTTCTCTGATAGAAAGTACATTTGTTCTTTAATCAATCTCGTCTCCGTTAACCAGTTTACCTGGATAAAGGTAAGAGAGTAAAGCTAATCAGCTTTTCGGTGATCTAAGAGTTGTTCAGTCAATTAAGTTCGAGTAAACCTTATCCCTTTCATTTACAATTTCCTGAGGATACTGATGAAAAGTTTGCTTTAAGTCATGCTTTTATATCCCAGTATAACATCAATCTTTTAACCCTCCTTGTAGTTGTCTCGACGAGTTAAAACGGACTAGATCTTGATGGACGAGATATCTCGTCACTATCAAAACTGACAGGTTTTGATGGGCGCGATATCTCGTCATTAAAAAAATAACTAGATCTTGATGGATGAGATATCTCGTCAATAGAAGAAAACTGATCAGATATTGATGGACGAGATATCTCGTCACAATCAAGCTGACCAGATTTTGATGGACAAGGTATCTCGTTATAATCAAAACTGACCAGATCTGAAAGGATGATATATTTCGTCTCTATCAAAATTGATCGGATTCTGTTGGAAGATATATCACGTTATTAGAAGAAACCCGAACAGATTTCGTCATTTCAAAAATATCGGCAATATCTTAATGACGATATATCTCTTCATGAACGAAATTGGTAAGATCTTGATTGACGAGATATCACGTCGAAACTATGTATAGTTAAATAATTTTGTTGTAAATTAATAACATTTAGAACAGTTTCACTATATTAAGAAAACTTTTCCTCGTGAAACCTGTTACTGAATGCTTATCTTCACGTATGTAATTGAATTTACATAGCAAGATAGATAGTCAATAAATAGATAAGCACATACACATGGTTGGTATTTTAATTAACATCGCACTGGATCAACACAACGGGCTGTTGGTAACGGTCCGGGATCAAAACCGACTTAGTTTCCGAGAAAAACACCAATTTTAAACCACGGTCACATGACAACGTCACACCTCAATTGGCACTCAACTCTCCAGCTTCCACATCACGCCAAAGTGAAGAAATTTGGGGCATTTGGACTACGGCAGATAAAACGTGCACCAGCCTCCCACATACATGAGTGTTTGGTTAGACCGCATTTCAAATTTGGGGGGGGGGAACATTCCAGTTGCTAATCTTCAACTCTTCCAGCAGGACTACCGTTACATGCTAAAAAATCGCTGCATATCCGTGGTTAAAAATGGTGGTAGGATGAGTTCCAATTTCGTAAAGCGGGAGAAAGCCGAAATTTCAAAGAGGAAAAATTCCGGAATGAATATCAAACAGAACCCGGCTGCAGACATTTCTTCAGCTTATGAAGCTCGAAGGAAAAGCTTTCAACCTTTTCTTTTTTCCCCGACACGAGCTGAAGACATGCAGAGTACAATCTCTTTTTTATGCTTACATATAACACGGGGGCGGACGTCTGTATTGTTAAACATGTTGCTGTATAATTTGCTCCCTATTTTCCGAGAAGCTTCTCCAAAATTGTAGAGATAAATTTGCAGCGCAGTTTTGCTCTCGACTACGAGTCGCGATAACACTTCGACTCAGTTTTGTTTGACTGTGAATCAAGATAGCCCGGCAGTAGTTCCGATCTAAATGCGTACGCTTTATTCGATACTGCACTGTATTACGGTGAATCATATTTGATGGTGATGTAATGCAAACATTAGAAATATACTGTTTTTTCATTAGCGTTATATCTGAATTGAAATCCTTGGTATTGACCGTTGTTTTGCTCGTCTTTGAATCATAATAACGCAACACTAGCTCTGACATAGATGTGCATAATTTATTCAATATTTGGATGCGATGTAATAAAACATATTTTCCAATGTAAGATGAAAACAAAGTACATGGTTATTCAGAATTCCCTCCCGGGTTTCGAAGCGCTTTAGTAAAAAAACTAAGACTAATACAGCAAATAAGAACATTTGAAAGAATACAGAAACAATTCAAGTTTTTTTTACATAGCTTACAGGTGTTCTATGTGTGAACCCTTGGTCACACGGCATATATCAATGCGATAGTCCAGTTCCGGACGACCACTTCGTTTCTTATCACACAGGCATCCCGTTTCTTTGAACTTCTTGTACCACGCATGAATTGTTTTGTTAGTTGGTCGCTGGGTCCGATATTTCGTACGAAATGCCCGCTTAACCAAAACCACTGATTCAGATTTTGCAAATTCTAAAACTCAAAAGACTTTCTGTTCGCCTGTAAACGCCATTTTTATTAACTAACTGCCTTCAGTCTACCGTCATCTTCCGGCAACTGGTGACAATAAAACTTGAATTGTTTCTGTATTCTTTCAAATGTTCTTTTTTGCTGTATTAGTCTTAGTTTTTTTACTATCGCGCTTCGAAACCCGGGAGGGAATTCTGAATAACCCTGTATTTTGTTTTTTCATTAGCGTTATTTTTGTACAGCCAAAATTGAAATCCTAGCTCTTGACAACAGTTTTGCTCGACTCTGATTTAAGATAACTCAGCAGTAACTCTGATCTAGATGTGTATACTTTATTCAATATAGCGATACGTTAAGATAAAACATTTGATGATGTAATATGAAAACAGAAAGTATTTTGTTTTTCCATTAGCGTTAATTTTGTAGTCTAAATTGAAATCCTAGATCTCGACCGCAATTTTTTTCGACTCTGTATGAAGGTAACGCAGTAGTAGTTATTATCTACATGTGTACACTTCATTTAATACTGAGCTGTGTTATGATAAATTCTATAAATATCTGTGTTTTTGATTAAGTTGGCTTTTGTATTTATAACCTACTTGATCTTAATTTTACTTGACTTGATTAAGATAACTCATCAGCAGTTCTGATCCAGATGTGTATACTTTATTTCACACTGCGCTGTAGTACGAGAAAGGATTGATGGTGTTGGAATTCAAACCTAGAAACGATTTGGTTTTCTTCATTAGCGTTATTTTGTAGGCTAAAGTGATATCCTTGCTTTGACCTTTTTAAGTTTTGCTCGACTCTGATTTGAGATAACTCACACACAGCAGTAGTTCTGATCTAGATGTGTATACTTTATTCAATATTGCGATACGTTATGATAAAACATTTGATGATGCAATATGAAAACAGAAATTATTGCAGTTTGCTCGACTCTGCATGAAGATAACGCAGTAGTAGTTATGATCTACATCTGTACACTTCATTTGATACTGCGCTGTGTTATGATAAATTCTATAAATGTCTGTGTTTTTGATTAAGATAGCTTTTGTATTTATAACCTACTTGATCTTAATTTTACTTGACTTGATCAAGATAACTCATCAACAGTTCTGATACAGATGTGTATACTTTATTTCACACTGCGCTGTAGTACCGAGATAGGATTGATGGTGTTGGAATTCAAACCTAGAAACGATTTCGTTTCCTTCATTAGCGTTATTTTGTAGGCTAAAGTGATATCCTTGCTTTGACCTTTTTAAGTTTTGCTCGACTCTGAATCCAAATAACTCTGTAGTAGTTATTATCTAGTAATGTACAATTTATTCCACTCTACGATGAATTAGGTTGGTTGATTTTGTGTTTTCTGATGTTTCGCTTTTCTTCCTAGACTGAATCAAGAGACAACTTAGCAGTTATTAGAAAACTTAACGCATGAGAGATATTTTTCCTTTCTTGCACTAGCGTTATTTTAGTAGTCTAAATTGTAATCCTTGTTCTTGGCCCCATTTTTGCTTTGCTGCGTTTTAAATTTACCCTGATTTAATTTTACTATCAGTTTTGATCTGGATCTCGCAATTGCCAAAAACCTGACAATATCTTGATGACGAAATACCTCATCATTAGCAAAACTGGCCAGATCTTGTCGTGACAAGATTTCTCTTCAAAACCACTAGGAGGGTTAAAAAGCGCGTCACAAAAGTTTGAGTCAACGAAGGGTCTGCTCAATACACAAATTTAACTCACGAAGTTAAACGAATTTGGTAGCAACGGGATCACAGGAAGCACGGCATAACTGCCAATACCCCCGTTTACACTCCGACTCCGTTATTAAAGCGGGGCTCTTCTTTCCCTTCGTCAGACGATGATCCCCGGGGCGCTTTTAGTGGCAGGGGTGGCGCTCCTGGCACACACTGACACAGCGGGGGTGGATGGAAGATTATAATTCGGCCCCGGAGGGTGGCCGATGATTCAGAAAGCCGATAATTTCTACAGCTTTTAACGCCGGAATTTGATTATGTCCGCTTGTAAGGGCTGTGGGTGGGGTGGACTCTTGTAAGTAGTTGGCAGTTGAGAGGGAGATTTGATGGGGCTTTGGGAAGTTTCACCTTATAATTGAGCGAGTGGTTTTTTTGGGGGGTGGGGATGTGAGGGAAGGGATGTCCTGTTTAACGAAGGGGTGGTGGCTGGAACCGTGGCATCCGGAAATGGCATGTGAGGAATTTTACTTGGCATTTCGGCGTGACGAATATTAGTGTTTTGGATTTTTGTGTATTTATTAAAACTCGGAATTTAAGGAACAGCGACCGCACCATCTATGTGGTAGGTTTTAAAAATAGAATTTTTATAATTTTATGACTTTTATCTATATCTCGTGTTGGATAGTTTTGGTAGTACGTTGTTTTATATGTGGGTTGATTGTTTTTGGGTTTTATGGCTCAAAGGCTGTGACATTCGACCACCCACATTCTCTTCGTGGGGCCCCCTCTGCTTAGGCTTGACCCGCCCATGTTGACCTCCAACGTAGATAATACCAGCGTGTCAACGGACATGGGGTAAACACAGATTTGCCTCATACGAAGCCGAGCCGAAAAGGAAGATTGACCACCATCGAACGAGAGATTTGCCACTTAAAAACTTCGAGTGTGTGGACGAGATCCGAAAGAAGTGAAAACCTGGAAGCCTCAAGCAGAGGCAGACTTCGCCGTTAGCGGCAGATAGACGCAAATCCTTTGCGAACCTGCTACCAGACTACCACCTCGGTCAGATTTAGAACGTCCGTCCTACCTGTAGTCATTATTGGTAGATAGGCGCAGATGCGTTGCGGCCTAGAATCTCAGAGCATAACGATACCAATAAATCTCGTAATACCTTTCGACAAGTGTATTTCTGTAAGTTCCCGTCACAAGTACCAGACGCTGCAGGGACATATCAAGTCAAATTTACTCCAAACAATGTCATGTAATTGTGAAAAGAAAGGTTGGATAGAAGTAGAGAAGGATTGCTTGAGCATCCTGGCCTCTAGACCTCCGTATTTACCATAGGAAGTCATGTACCCATGTGAAAACAATAGACACAAGAGTACCTCGGGATCATGATGCTCGTACGCACCTAACTATGTGCCCCTGAGCGGGTCAATTTGGAAGATTTATGGAGCAAGGGCCGCATCTGACCAAGCTTCGCCAAGCATCGTCAACATCACAAGAAAGGAGGTTTACTGATACAGAAGAGAGAAATGCAACCATGGAAGAATAAACCCTTGATTTCTGAGGGATGCGTGAAAAAAACGCTCAAGTGCCAAAACTTTTGCTATATTAATTTGCTTTAAAACCTAGTTTACATTTCCACTAAATTGACATGCGGAAATTTGCGAAATGTAGAAGCTTAGGTTAATTCAGGTCTTCTTAGATTAGCAAAATGTCTCCACAGAGACAAACCTAAATTCCTTGATGGTGTTACGTTTAGTTTGTCTTGTCACCCTACAGTATTTTATTTTTAAAACGACTAATTTGGTGCCTACTGAAGGCTTCTAGATAAGATCATACGCTTACATAATAAACTCCGATGACTCACAAAATTAGCACTTTTAACGTTATGTATTTTGAAAATTTGTGATCCATACTGATAATAGTCTAAAAAGATGATTTCCTATGGTTGGGGTTTGGCATTTCACGGATCAAGGGCCATATTTGGCCATTATGTGCATAGCATAAGACAACTTCAAGTAAAAAATGTTAAGAAAGAAGAAAGAGGGATTGAACACCACCACGTAATTTCGAACCACAGTCAGATGACAAGGTCACACCTGAGCTGGCACTCCACTCTCCAAACTTCCACACCACGCGAACTTGAGGGCACTTGAGGCCACGGAAGATATAACGCGCTCCTGTCCACTTTGTGCTCGACGGTCTTTGGTTAGATTCGAACTCCCAACCCTCCGGATGCTAATCCGTTACCCTCCAATTGGCTTAGAAGCCCCTTTGAAGATACGGATTCCACCTTGAACGGATGGTACGCACGAGAGGTGTAGACTGTACCACCTCCCGTGTTGCACCAGGAAGAGTACAAGTGGTTCACAATTTCGCTCTTGTAGTGACGTGATGACTAAAGCTCAAAATTGCCGGATATGGAATAAAAGATTGGAAAATGCCATACTGTCTGTTTGAAAACATGAGTTGGTCCTGTTTTATAATAGAGGATTTTCAGGTTGAAAATGCTAAAGTTTTTAAAACTAGTGAATGAACTTTAAAATAGTTTCAGGCTGTTTTGAAGGTAGTTAGGTATTCTAATTAACGTCACACTGGAGCAACACAACGTGCATTTGTTATTTGGTATTTTTTTAACTAACGTCATACTGGAGTAACGACAGGCTATTGATGACGATTCGTGATCAAATCGAAGGGAAAGAACCGAGGACAACACCACGGAATTTTTAACCATGGTTCGATGACGAGGTCACAGCTGATCTGACACCCCACTCTCCAAAATTACACACCATGTCAAAAGCTGCTTTTAAAACTTTGTCATCAACGGAATTATTGCTCGAACGGAACATTTTTATACCTGCTTTCAATCATGAAAGGCGTAAAACAATTTAATCGATAGAAGCAACTGCGAGACACATTTGAGACTTTTTTAGCTATCGAGGATTCTAACAAGCAATTTTTATTTCATTAGCTGAAACACTGTTAAGAAATTCTTCAGTTGCTAACAGGTGTTTGTTTTATGTAGGAAAAAAAACACGCAAACACTTTGAGTAATTACTTCTTCGCTATAAACTCTTAATTAACATTAAACTATATCTGAAAAGACATTTCGAAAAACTTCTTTCTCCTCCATAATTAAAATCGAAATCACGTGACTACTCAAGCAAGCTTTCTTCCAACGGCCCGAAACTTTCAAAAGTGGAATTCCTTTTGTTGACAAAAAAAAAAGCGCAGAAAAAGTTTTCAAATTCCTGCTCTAAGAATTGGAAATCTAATTATCGAGCTTTTCTCCAAAAGGGCATTAGTTTTTGGACCCCGGAAAGAGAAACACAAAACTTATCCCTTTGTCAATGATTTCTGCAAATGGCGCACTCATTCTGCACTTACGAGAAAAAAGAAATTGCCGGGTTCTCGCGCACACACGACGAAAGGTTGCACAAAAACATTTTCGCTTCAAGTCGCCTCGGTTCGATTTATGCCGAATGCTATTTAAATAAATGTCTGTTTTTAAATAAGATTAGCCGACAGCGAGAGCAGTGGGAAGTCCCCAGTCGCTTACCTTTTATTGAATTGATCAGCCTCAGCAAGGGTAAACTACTTTTCATTAATTATGTAAGTTCTTTGCCCGCCTACAGCCGACGGTGATCAAACTTTTTGGAAAAGAAACGTCCTTCCACGGGTCCTGCATTACTGTAATGAACGTGACGTATCGCCGCCATTATTCACATTTAATGCTGTAGGGGGCGCTGCAGAGATACTACAGTCCGCACTTTCGGAAGTGGAATGGCCTTTTTCAAAAGTGGCTTATGAGCCCGTCTTTTTGCTCATTCTGTTCGGACTTGGGGCTGGTGTTATTTATCATGAGCGTAGATTCAATGGAGTGAGGGATTGTCGGTTGTTGCGGGGAGTTTTGATTCCAGTCTTTTCATGGCCTGCTGGCAATCGCTTTAAGTGGCGTAATTGCTGATTTATAGATTTAAGTAAATTCTCCCGCGGGGATTTTGAACTTTTTCCAACTGCGATGAGGGGTTTATTCATCACTGGGAGATCAGTGACTTTGCGCGTAACCCCGTTTTGCAGAAAGGATTGCACTAAATGGCTGCCAAAGTGAAGACAATTTGTAGAGTAGAGGTTAGTATAAAGGCAGGAAAATAGGAATTCAAAAAAATATGAAGGAGACTTGAGTAGTTTCATAAACTAAACATCCAAAATAATTGCTAATCTAGGAAAGGCAATTAATGATTGAGACTTAACGATAATTCATAAAAGTTAATTTGAAGAAACCATTATTAAGTAAGCAATGTAAATAATAGTTTATAGTTTGGGTTTCTTATGGCACAAGCACCAGATTTGGCACTAAATACAGGACAACGCCAACACACAAAACAAAAGTTTTACTGACAGAAAAAGAGGAAAAAGAACGATCCAATCATCAAGGATACAAAGACGTTCATAATCTTTAACGTAAGTCTTTCAAAGCAGAGCGAAAATATTCACGCTTTCCCCCCAAGTCCCTCGTAAAAAGGCAACGATTTCAGTTTCCTGTTATAATTTTAGATACAAATATATAGTATGCCACAGTACTTTTAATACAGAAATATTCGAGCTGTCAAAATTTTCTTCAATAGATTGCAGATAATTGTGGTTCCAAACTTTCCACCAAAGATATTAGTCCATTCTCGCTATTGTAAGCATGATTGATTATTTTGTTACTGAAATCTTCCACAATAGTTCAAAAGGGCACGAAAGTTAGAAAGATTCTGCAGCTGAAATCTTTCACTTCAAAACATTGACAAGTTTTGCGTAGCCCAAATATTTTAGAGGAAGACTCAAAATATTTTCGCGTTGCCCAAACCTCAAATATAACTGTAAAGGATGAAATATATTAGAAATCTTGGAGGTTTGCACAATCGTAGCCTCTGAATAGAATTTGCAGTCATTTTGAATCGTAATAAGTTGTGAAGGCTTATGAAAGGAATTCGTAGTGTAAACAAACCACACAGTCGACGAATATTTTACCTTTGCTGCTTTGCTGCCCAATTACTCTCGCATGATACATATCGGAGTTTAAATAAAATATAGTTTCTCGCTGTTTTGGAATCTTTTGGAGTTGATCAATCAACTATCACACTAAGTACATCAATTCAGAATACATTCTTTGGAATTTTTATTGGATCTGCGCTAAAATCTTTTAGCAAAGCAAGTCAAGTGAAATTACCTTCAAAATACGTCCAGGAAACAGGTATTGCCTCAGAAACACTGACGGTACCTAGATTTAGCTTGGCAGATAATGACTCTTATCACAATCCTCTCGTTCACGTGGTGTGGAAATTTAGAGAGTGGGATGCCTGCTACGGTATTTGGGATATGACAATCACATCAAATATTGTTTTGCCCTAAAAGCAGTGAAACACAACCTGCAAGCTATTTGTTTCAATGTCCAGTCCTCTAACAAATCCCTGAACTTGAGGAGAAACCAAGTTCATCACTCCTCGATTCCGAGAAATTCCAACGGGTGCGTTTTCACCCTTCACCCAATGGGGTTGATATCTGAAGTGGTGCAATGTCACTCGGCCAATAGAAGGATTGGCCTCCTGGTAAGGTAGGGGCGTAGCACCCAGAATTTTGGAGGGTGTTTAGACTGGGAGAAGGATAGAAAAACGCCAACGCTAAAAAAAGAGAAGGAGGTTTTTTTCGTTGTGGCCGCCTATTTCCAAAATATGATAACTCTATAATTAAGAAATGTACCATCGATGAATTGAATGAAAAATAAACGAAGTTACTAACCAGAATCATGCTGCCTTTACTGTGTCGTTCACCAACATACGAAAGCCAGATTTCAGAAGGAAGGAACCACCAGATTCCAGAAGTAAGGATCCTCCAGATTCCAGAAGGAAGGAACCTTCAGATTTCAGAAGGAAGGAACCTCCAGATTCCAGAAGGAAGGAACCTCCAGATTCCAGAAGGAAGGAACCTCCAGATTCCAGGAGGAAGGAACCTTCAGATTCCAGAAGGAATCTTCAGATTTCAGAAGGAAGGAACCTCCTGATTCCAGAAAGAAGGAATCTCCAGATTCCAGAAGGAAGGAACCTCCTGATTCCAGAAGGAACGAAACTCCAGATTGCTAAAGGAAGGAACCTGCAGATCCCGATGCCTCACTTCACCCTGTCGGTCACCATATATAAGGATATGTCCGTAATCTATCCGATATGGATTGAGAACTCCACTTATTCCGATAGAACCTGTGGTCAAAACTGAATATTGGTATCCAGATGAAAATTGGGTGTAATAACCAGTACAGTATTGATCTCGTCATCTGACCGTGGAGTTATCCTCAGATATTTAACTTCAAGATTGATCCCAGGCAGTCACCAAAGGCATTGTGTTGCTATCTAACGCCGTGTATGTAAAGAAATTTGAAGCTACGGCAGATTTAACGTGCATCATACAACCATGTACACGACATTCTTTGGTTGGATTTAAACTCACAACCCTGCGGTTGTTAATCCGTTACGCTTCCGGCTACCGTGGTTCCATAAATGAATAAAGATTACGACTGGCCAGTGAATTAAATGGAACCATTTTCTGAAATTTAGCTGGAACCATTACTATTCCAGAAATCAAATATCGACGAATTATTAGAAGATTTAAAATTCTGCATAACTGTCTGAAGAATTATTCCTAATTCGTTAAATAACTCTAGAGAGAATTCCACTCTTAGAATCATTCTACTAGAATAGCTGATTTAACAGATTCGACAATGATATCTTATTGGCTGAAAGAATCTTCTAAGGAGACCTTTGGTTCTATCACAGATTTATCTTCTAAGAATGGATCACGACCGTAGATTGCATTTTTTAGTTCTTAGTGATTCTAGTCTCTGTAAATCTAATTTCGTTTATTGCATATTTTATGTCACTAACACTATAAATTGTGTTTTAATGGGTTCGAGTTTCGCAATGGAGTTTTAATGGTTTGAATGTGAACTGATTACGACTGGAGAATACCTTCAGAGAAGTCGAATATTTTTTGAAGTACTATGATGATTCAGTGTAAAATATGCCTTATGAAGCTAAATGTGTTTGCAATTAAATCTATTGATTTCATTTAAAAAGAAAAAGACAAGAATTCAAATTATACAAAAGCGAATACTGAAGGGAGAAATTACTTTAATTGATAGGCGACGATAAAGTTCCGATTTTCACAAGAGTTTTAAGACGATCGATTTACGCAAGACGCTCGTAACTTTCGATTTTCACTAGACAAATAAATGTAACTAGGGGGCCCGCCCCCTGCTCGCTAACGCTCGCCAACCCCCGGAGGATTGCTTCGCAATTCTCATTGATTCGCTGCGCGAACCTATGCTCGCTTCGCTCGCTTCAATGAAGACATATGTCCTAGCAGAAGGGATTGATTACAAAATATATTCCAAAAAAATATTTTTCAAATCTAAATTTGTTGTATTACATAAAAGATATATACAGTACCTCTGGAATCAGAATTTAAATGAAAACTTTGAGCAAATTTTTACTCGCAATGTGAGCGCTGCTTTGGAAATTGAATACCCAGCATGTTGTTTGTGTGTACATTTCCCCAGTACTCGAGCCACCCATACACTTTTTGACTGAGTTTGTTGTCGAAAGTTGTAGTGCACGCGTCTTGTTGTACTATAATTGTTAGCCTTGAAAAGGAACGTTTTTTAAATAGCCCTGAAAAGATCCTCCGCTTTCTTAGATTTCTATTACAAACCGCAACAGCTCGTCTAAAATACATTTTTTTCAATAAAATTTCATCCGATAACGCTAGTTTCAAATGACTCGCGAGGCTCCTAGTAAACAAACAATCGCACAATGTTGCCAAAACGCGGAAACAAATAACGTCTTTTTTGCGTGCCACGTAAGAGAAATATATATATAGATAATTGAAAAATCAATGTAATTATGTCTGATCTAAAAGTGCTATGTTTCTATTGGTTGATAGTTGGTTGACCACATGCGGTTACGAATGGCGATCGGAACATCATGCAGCAGTTGTGGTAACACTTCTTTCAGAAAAATAAGATAGCTTCCGCCAGTGAGCCGCGTGGGTAGTAAGTATGGGCCAATCAAAAAGTCGTTCACAATACCAGCCCACACATTAATACTGAAACGTTGTTGAAACGCATGTCGACGCGTTGCATGTGGATTATCGGTTGCCCACACATGGGAATTGTGCGCATTAAAGACACCCTCGCGTGAAAATGTCGCTTCATCTGTAAATAGCACATAATCTACGAAATCCGGCTGCAACGCACATTGCTGCATCACCCACAGGCAGAAGTTCACGCGGCGAGGATAATCTGCCGGATTCAATGCTTGTACTTTCTGAAAATGGAAGGGGTGTAAGCGATTTTCGTTTAACACTCTGCATACAGTCTGATGACTCACACCTACGTCACGCGCAACAGTTCTTGAGCTTGACTCGGGTCTATCAGCCACAATGTTCAAGATGCTTTCTTCCAGCCTTGGAGTGCGTACAGCTCTTACTCTACCAGCGCCATGTCTGTTGACGTCGAACGCACCTGTTTCACAAAGTTGACGATGTAACCGTTGAAAAATTCTATGATCCGGCATTCGTCGATCAGGATACTCCGCGCGATACATTCGTAACGCAGCTCTGTCGTTACCATTTGCACGGCCGTACATGTAATGCATGTCTGCTTTTTCTGCATACGTAAAGTCACCCATCGTCTACGGCAGCACAATTGTGAATGGCGCTTTTCCCTACTGCGATGCATCATGTTCAACAGCGGCTAGACATCTACTGCCCTCTACCGGCAATGATACCAACCGATCACTCCATTTCTCTTTCCTTTTATTTCCCCTGTTTACGCCTCACCGCGTCACTTGCGACTATACATTCCTATACAATAAATCATTGTTACAATGTCCTGTACCTACCATTAAAGTTTGTACCATGAATTCGGGACCACCCTGTATAAGACAGTAAAACCCAACTTCCCCACACAGTTCATTTCGGTAGACAAAGTGGCACTAACTTATAAGCGTCATACTAATTTGGAGACCGACAGTGATAATAAACACACGCACTTTCAAAAACAAGCTAGATGACGCTCCTCAGTATACTACCAGATGACGCTTTCTTCATTCAGAGTACATTTCGACCAGCGGTTGATGATGTGTGTCTGAATTACGAATACGGTGCGTAACATTTCCAAAAATTATGCTAAGACCAGTGATATCAGACACTTCTACCGGCTACTCTCATCCTCGGCTACTAAAGACAACACAGTAGTTTACGGTCCAGATTTGCCATCGTAATATTGCTTTCACTATCTCGCGTATCTAACAGGATACTCGTCAATGGGACACTCCGCTTAGGTCAATTTTTTCTAGCCCCGTCTAGCTCTGATGGACAAAATACACAGTCCAGTCACATTAATGTGACCACCTGTCAAAAGCCAGAATAATCACCTTTGGCAGAGCAGACCGCTGCGAGACGTGCAAGAAGATAGTCAATTAGGTTTCTGAAGGTGTGCACTGGGATGTTGAGCCATGCTGACTCCAGTGCCGTGGCCAGATGCGCTAGATTACGCGGTTGAGGATCCATGGCGCGAACGACCCGATCGAGGTGGTCCCACAGATTCTCGATTGGGTTTAAATCCGGTGAGTTTGCTGTCCAGGGGAGTACGGTAAACTCATCCTGATGCTCTTCGAACCACGCACATACACTGCGATCTGTATGATACCTCGCATTGTCCTGCTGGTAGATGCCATCATTCTGAGGGAAAATAATTCGCATGTAGGGGTGGACATGGTCCGCAAGGACAGATGCGTACTTGTGCTGATCCATCGTGCCTTCCACAATGATGAGGGCACTCAGTGAATGCCAGGAAAACATCCCCCAAACCAAAATGTTCCCTTCTCCAGCCTGGATCCTTCCGGCAATTGTTGCAGGGTGTTTGCTTTCAGACGTTTCACGCCGTATACGCCAACGTCCATCTGTCCGATGGAGCATAAAATGTAAAAGCCACCTGTCGCCACTCTGTGGACGTCCAGTTGCAGTACTGGCGTGCAAATTCCAGCCTTCGTCGCCGATGAACAGCAGTCAGCGTATGTGCATTAACCAGGCGTCTGCTGCGGAGGCCCATGCGCAGCAACGTTCGCTGAACCGTTGTTGAGGATACACTCTTGGTAGCCCCTTGGTTCATCTGGGCGGTCAGTTGCTCAACAGTTGCACGTCTATTCGGCCGAACGCATCTCCGTAGCCTTCGTTCGCCTCTGTCATCTATAGCCCGTGGTGCACCACATGTACCACGCCGCTGATTTTGGATAGTGCCATTTTGCCATGCACGGTATACTTTTACCACGGCGCACTCGAACAGTTCACAAAATTAGCCGTTTCCGAAATGCTTCCACCCTTGGCCCGAAAGCCAATAATCATGCCCTTTTGGACGTCGGAAAAATCGCTACGTTTCTGCATTACGCCAACGATTGAAATGCTTTCCGATGCCCTAGAACATCCTTTATACACACTCTACTGCAATGTGCTGCCACCTGCCTTTTGCAATTGGTTACTTCACGTTGACGTCAAAAGTAGGTGGTGGTCACATTAATGTGACTGCAGTGTGTATGTATTGAACCCTCGTTTACTCAACATCAATTGTGATACTACTCAGAGTCGTCAATGTAAAGGGCGGGGATACTAGGTAATGATATAATCTGCTTAAATCGTCAATCTTCTCCAGTCTCGTTTTCAGTTTTTATAGACAGATTATGTTATTAAACCTTCGTTTGCTCGTCACCAATTCTAATGCTGCTCATGATAAATCTTCACTGGAAAGGGTGGAGATACTCGTCAATGTGGTAGTCTGCTTAAGTCGTCAATCTTCTTCAGTCCCGTCTAGCTTTGACAGACAGCATTCGTTTGAGTGTCACAAATTCTAATGCAATCCAGGGTAACTCGTCACTGTGCAGAGGGCGGGAATACTCATCAATAGGATAGTCTGATTAAGACCCGGTGCACACATCCGATTTTTCAACGTGCGGCCTCGCTGCCGCAACGCAAGTGCGGTCTGAGATACATTAGATCCAATGGAGCAGTGCACACATGACTCCAGTGCCGCTGGGGCGCCACATGTCCATCTTGCGTGCAATTTGTACCGCAGTTCCCCACGGCGCCGCACAAGAGTCTTTGTTCTGAAGTACCTTGTTTTCATAAACAAATGGAATACAAATAATAAGTAATAAATGGTTGTATCCAGTAACGTCTATTTTGTTTTAAAATATACTTTTTTTTCACCAAGTAAGCGAAATAAACACGTTTTCTTCGATAGAATATTTATCGCAAATGGCGCGAAGTGAGAATTTGAGTCATTTCACGGTTATGTGTGCATAGTTGGGCTTCGATGCCGCAACGGCGCCGCAAGTTGAAAAACCGGATGTGTGCACCAGTCCTCTCTCTAAGTCGTCAATATTCTCCAGTATCATCTAGCTCTGGAAGACAGATTATGTTATTAAACCTTCGTTTGCGCGTCCTCAATTCCAATGCTATCCAGGGTAACTGGTCATTGTGGAGAGGCGGGGATACTCGTCAATGAGATACTTTACTTAAGTCGTCCAAGTATCGTGGTATATTGAGGGACGACTGATCGAATTTTAATTGAAGTTATCGCGCATGACAAAAGAGACTCTAGAGAGACAAGACAACTAACCAGTTAAATAGTTGTGAATTTCTGCGCAACTACAGCTTTCAGTTATGCTATTAGTATACTTGAACTCGAGACAACATGTGAGGGATGTTAAGTAAATAACAATAAGATAACACCTTAACAAATTATATAAATTTCAGGTAATATTTGCAGTCTGTGAAACACGTTTCAGACTGATAGATAGTTTGAAAAGCCCGTTTGAACTGCCTTATAAAGTGAGATTTATTCGACTTTTAGCATACATTTAGGAAAGATTTATTCTCTAAAATAATTTATTAAGACAGACGAAGGATAGATGGTGGAGTGTTATTAATTCTTAAAATAGGTCTCATATATATCTAAACTACCGGCGGAAGAACGTTTGGTTGAACACTAATTTGATTTACCGTCGTTTGGACGGTGTTCGGCCTTAGTTTTCAATGTAAGCCCCGTGCTAGAATCGCATTTGTGTTAAGTTAGAATTCAAATAGGAAGCGAAAGGCGCAAAACAAGAGCCGCAGACCAATTATAGTAGACGGCGCGAGCACTTAGCCTCTTCAAGTTGAAATAATTTCAACTTTTGCCGCCTCTGATTGGCCTGCGTGTCGATTTGCACTTCGTATTGAAATTCACGCAACAAAAGCTGTTTCCGAAACAGTAGCTCACTCTGTATTTAGCTTTACAGATAACCCCTATCATACGCATAGAGTAGATATTAAAGTAGTGTAGAGTGAGTAATGGTAACCTTTTTCTGTTGTGATCCAAACTACTTTAAGACTACTTAAGGTGACTCTCATACTACTTTACATAGGAAATGACATTCATCAGTTTGGTCCACGGGACGGAGAAGACGACTATCCATTGATTCATCATCTGACTGGACGACACGACATAGTAGCTTACTTAGTCAATTTCACCAGTCTTGCAGCTACTCAAATATAAATGCGTATTCACACATCTACCCTGGCATAAAATGTTATATCATCAAACGAAACGCTAAGTAAACTTTGCAGAGAAGTCCCATGACTTCTAGTCGACATGTTGGTCACACGTTCTGAAACATCTTTCAATAACAATGCTCAGTCTACTTACAATTCACGTCTTTGTGCAGACATGTTTTCTGTTCAGAAACGGAGTACGCATGCGCATGCTGTATGCCTCATACTACAACTTACTACGAATACTGCTACATTATGTGATCGGGCCAACAAATGCTACTTAATGAAATACAACTATCAGACACTGAATTCTAAATTTGCATCTTTCGTTACATAAATTAATAACCCTCATGAATCAAGCCAATTTTTTAGTGAAGTCCCGTGATAACTAGTCAACATGTTAGTCGCAATACTTGAATCTCCTCTCAATAGATATGCTCTTTACTTTATTTCACGCTTATAGTAGATATGGTTTCTGTACAGAAACGAAGTACGCATGCGAATACCATTTGTTTTGTCGCATACTGTATGGTCAAGACAAATGGTACTTACCAAAATACCACTTACAGACACTGAATTCTATAAATGTTGTCTTATTACACACAAGACAAGATATCTCGTCATTAGGATATTGCCGATTTTTTTATGACAAGATCAAGATTCAGTCAGTCATCTAATAATGACGAGATATCTCGTCCTCTTTTGATCTGGTCAGTTTTATAAGATACCTCGTTGAACCAACCACCAGGAGGGTTGCACTCCTATTCTACGATTGCGGTCTGCACCGTAAGGGATTGAAACCCTGCAAGTCCTAAACGTTCATCAACCACCCTTAATTTAAATTTCAACCCAACCCCCCGCTTCAAAAGCATAAAATACAGCTTTTAATTTGCACGCACCAATTCTCCAAACCCTCGCACGCATAATCCTCGCGCGTGCCATGCTCCTCCTCCATTCCAGGAGAGCAGAGCCCGAATATAAAAGTCTAGGAATTAACTCCTCTACCCCTCTGCCTATTCTGCATCAGCTCCATACCCGAAATGAAACCAACAAATCTCTAAACGATGTCCCCCTCCTCGTGCCCCTAATTCATTTCAAGGAGGCCGGGTGCCTATCCGGTTTGCCTATTCACCAAACCTAATTACTTCTTGATTTGCCGGACAGGGCTCCCGGACAGGCGAGCGAGTGACGATAAGCAGTGCCGATCGTTTCGTCATCCGGGGCGCAGGGGAGTACCCGGGCACGTTAATGTTGTTTATGGGCGAATAAAATTGGGCCCAGCGTCGCCCCACACTATTGAACTCGGATTAAGTTTATGGGGCGGTGCTGACACCTCTCTCGCGATAGCCGGCCCGGTATGGGGGGGGGTGTGTGTGTGTGGAGAATTCGTCGCTGCGATGAAGGCAATGGATTGGCAAGGTTTGCATTCCGAAGGCAGTGTTACTTGTCCTTCACTGCCTGTTCCCCGCAAAATACAACAAATTCTTTCGTATGAAAAGTCAAGTGACATATTGTTTTATTGTATTGCCTTTATACCTTCCACGTCCCTGTCATAAAACATAAAATCGTCCAACTTGCATTCTCTTCGTCCTATAGTACTATATGCCATGAAATCGTCCAACTTGCATTGTTTCTTTCTTATACCGCTAAATGTCGCAAAATCGTCCAACTTGTATTGTTCCTGTCCTATGATGTTGTGTCGTGAAATCGCTCAACTTAAATTGTTCCTGTCCTATACTGCTATGTGTCGTAAAATCCACCTACTTGCATTGTCCTTGTCCTATACGGTTGTGTCGTGAAGTCGTCTAACTTACATTGCTCCTGTCCTATTTGCCTGTACTATCTGGCATAAAATCGTCCAACTTACATTGTATTCGTCTTTATACTGGTGTATGGGTAATTCTCAAAAGGTAGGTAAAAGACACATTTCATAATTTTAAGCTTTGACAGCAAGTAAATTTAACTCTTAAAAATAATTTCTTTTTTTCTCAATGGGTTTTTAGTTCTGTTCAGAGACAGCAATTAGTATGATTTTTTCAACAGTTTGGTTTAAATATCCTTAAAATTAAATTCTTTAGTTAAAAATGTCGGATTTTTGACATCTAAAATGTTAACTGATCAGTACATCACTCAGAAAATAAATTCTAATGTGTTTTCCAGAATTACAGAAACAAAAATAATAAATGAATAGAGTATAACGATAGTCTGTTTACTATTTTGATCAGTAGATGGCATTATTACTTTAAAATTTTGAAGAATCAACAAATAAACAAAACTACAACCATTCTAAAATTTTGCGATGTCAAAGAGTAACGATCGATATAGCTCTATATTTGAAGCAAAATATGTATTGCAAGTACTTTAAACTGCATTTATTTGTCTTTCAAATAACTTTTTAAACGTTTTAAAGCATTTTTATGTATTTTTGTGCATTTTCTTTGCCATAAACATTTGGATCTTTCCCTCAAGGGACTGATACCGGACCGTCGTCAATAGCCCGTTGTGTTGCTCTAGTACGGCGTTAACTAAAATCACCATTGCCGTAAACATACTTTTCTTATTTTTAAAAATGCGATGTTAAAAATACGTAACGACCGATATGCCGTTTTTTTTTTTTGCCGATCTACATATATTATTCTTTTACGTGGCGCGCAAAAAGACGTTATTTGTGATCGCTCTTTGGCAACAATGTACGTTTGTTTGTTTACCATGAAGCCTCGCGTCTCAATTGAATTTATAGCGATATCGGATGAAATTTTATTGAAAAAACGAATTTTAATCGAGCTGTTGCAGTTTATAATTATAATTCAAAGAAAGCGGAGGATCTTTTCATGGCCATTTTAAAAATGGTCCTTCTCAAGACCAACAATTATAGTTCAACAAGAAGCTTGCATTACAACTTTCGACAACAAACGCAATGAAACAGTGCGTGTGGCTCGAGTGCTAGGGAAATATACACAAAAAACCCTCTGGGTATTCAATTTCGAAAGCAGCGCTCACATTTCGAGTCAAAATTTGCTCAAAGTTTTCATTTGAATTCTGATTTCAGAGGTACTGTATACATCTTTTCTCTAATACAGCAAATTTAGATTTGAAATTATTTTTTTTTTGAATATCTTACTTTGTAAACAATCCCTTCTGCTAGGACACAAGTCTTCATTGATGCGAGCGAAGCGAGCATAGATTCGCGCAGCTAATCAATGAGGATTGCAAAGCAATCCCCCGGAGGTTGGCGAGCGGTAGCGAGCAGGGTGAGGGCCCTCTAGTTTAATTTATGTTACGGTTTTCTATGACCGTAAACATAAAAAAAAAAACAATAATTATAATCTCTTTTCATCAGATTAATAGTTTTTTATCGAAACATATGTGAATTTAGCAGATACAATATTAATACCATTACTAGGTACGTTTCCGGGAACGTGTAACGATAGATACCAAATGGCGACGGCGTCGATCATTACATAATTTTGGACGTGATGTAGCAATAACCTCAATAAAATTGTAAAGAATTTCGTATTTTTTTTAAATAATATTTTTCTTTTATTTTTAATTTCTGTTTTATGGCTGTAATGGTCCTATGTATAAATTTTTTAAGATGAATTTCTAGAACGTTTTTTTTCCCTGATTAATTCTATCGGAACTATAACTTTTCCAGGTGTTTTCAAGGATAAAGTTATTTTTATTTTATGATCATGTTTTCCTTTTTTTCATGTGTAAATATATATTATTTAAAAGATCACAAAAATCAACCAAACACAAAATTTTTGGAATTATTAATAAAACTTTACAGAATTAAACAAATCCGTGACTTGAAAATCTGGAAAAACATAATTATAATTTTATAAAATATTCAAATCTACTTTAATTTTAAAGCATTGACAATTTATAATTAATGACTGATGTCATATTTTTATATCTATTAGTCTATTAGTATACATTAATATACAGATCGTTCCAAAAAGATCAGTAAAACTTAAAAACATTTATTAAAAAAAGAATAGGCTTACCGCAAAACTAGTTACAACAATAGTTGGAATAACTCAAAAAGTTTTTTTCTACTAGCTTAGTGAATTTACACATGAGATCATTACGTAGTACGAAGAATGTATATATACGATATTCCAATTAAGACGATATTCCAATTCCATCCACGAACGTTTCAGCATGCTAAGATCTACAGTAGTCCATCTGTTTGGATCTTTTTTTGTTTCAATTCCACGACACTATTAACTTTTGTTCGGTACACAACATCTTTTAAATATCCCGAAAAGAAAAAGTCGAGTGGCGTAATGTCAGGAGACCGGGGCGGCCATACAATGGGGCCATCCACTCGACACATCGAGCATTCTTCACAGGATCCGCCATTTTTAATAACTGAATTCTTTAATAATCGTTTGCGTGTTGTGCAGCGCTATTATTCTGCAGCTCTCAGCGCGCTTGCATGGCTAGTTTTAACTTTCGTTTTCTGGTTGAATACCCTTGCTTTTTAATACGCAAATTAACGATTTCTTTCTAACGTGCAAATCAACTTTCGTTTTCTGACACAATGTAATATAACAATAATAATAATAATAATAATAATAATAATAATAATAATAATAATAATAATAATAATAATAATGTAACAAAAATGTAATAACACAATGTCCGAAAGTCATTATACTTTGGGAAATGCCAAAGTTGTGAAACATACAGGCCAGCAATGTCCAAAATCTGTAACCTACAGGAAAGTAATGTCAAAAATCTGTAACCTTCGGATCTTGAAATTAAATATTTTTTTAGTTAATTAAGTATTTTTTTGGAGAACACTTCCTGTCTTTGAATGATTGTATTCTAGGTCAATAAACAATACACTAAAAAAGTATTGATGTTAAATATTCAAAATTTTAAAAATTACTCATAGTTTACATTTAGTGTTCCCACATTTTGAGAATTACCCCTATGTCGTAAAATCGATCAACTTGCATTGCCCTTGTCCTATACTGTTGTGTCGTAAAATTGTCCAACTTACATTGCTCCTGTCCTATTTGACTGTCCTATCTGTCGAAAAATCTTCCAACTTACATTGTATTTGCCTTATACTGCTATCTGTCGTAAAATCGATCAACTTGAATTGTACCTATTCTATACTTCCATATCATCAGCTTAGAGCAGAAACGCATTAGTTGAGAAACATTTTTTCTGTAGAGCTGTTTAAAGACTATTACTTTTAGGTAAAAACTAAAAATTAGAAGCATTGTAGTAGCGCTATATATATTTTAAACAGATTAAAATTTGAATATTTGTAATCTTTCTGAAAAAAGCACTTAGTGTTTACCCAATATCAGGTAACGCTGAGCTCTAAACCGATGATACGTCGTAAAATCTCCCAACTGGCATTGTTCCTGTCCTATTCTGTCAAGCGTCGAAAAACCGTCAAACTTTATCGTTACTGTTCTGTTGCCTTTCATTTAGGTTGAGAGGATCAATTACTGAGTTTGTTTTGTCAGTTTACGGTCTTTTTTTGCTACAGGAGGGCAAACCGGGACCTAAAACTTAAAATGGTCTATTTGTGGGTCGGGAATGATTTTATGTTTCTTATTGCGGTGTAGCGAGTAGGGATACTACATCGACAGCAAAACATCGATGTTCAAAATTAAAACATCGCCCCCAAAACATCGATGTTTTAAAACATTGAACTATAGTATTGATAACTATACTATTGAACTATAGTATTGATAACTATACTATTGAACTATACTATTGATAACTATACTATTGAACTATAGTATTGAACTATAGTATTGATAACTATACTATTGAACTATAGCATTGATGCGACATCGACAGCAAAACATCGATGTTTTGAGACATCTAGGTTCAAAATAAAAACATCGATGTTGATAACACATCGCCCCCAAATCATCGATGCTTTTAAAATTCAGTGTATTTAAACTTTCCCCCCCATTTCTTAAAACTGGTTTAGCAACTAGTGATGCGACATTGGCTCCAATACATCGATGTTTTTTTTTTATAAAACACCAATGTTTTGAAAACATCGACATCGATGTCGTATCCCTACTTTTCAGACCCTTCACCCTTGGCCACTTTGATCAAAAAGCATGTTCAATTTTCTGATTGTAAAAATTATGCTACTCGTTTATTTTTTTTAATTTTTATAACGGTACTTTTTTTATTTTAAGGGGTTAGGTACCTTTTAAATGTCAAAATATGCAAAAAAATCACTACATTTCGAATCATAATATCTCCATGAATAAATTATTTACATAAATGAAATTTTGTAAGCAGATTTTAACTACCTTTATCTTTTGTAAACTATTTAAAAAAAAAATTCTACCCCTTAAATATATTGTAAATTGGACCAAAATGAAATGTATTGTTTTTGTTGTTAAAATATTATATGGTGCATTGCGCGCAGTATTCTGGGCAAAATAATTATTATTCTGAGCTGAATTTTTTTATGTACTTAAAAATATGTAATATAATTACAATGACAAACTCTTGTATTTTTTTTTTAATTTCTTACAAAAAATTTTTTTATAAAAAAAAATTGAATTTTTTTTTCAACACAAAATTAACTTTTTTCAAAAATTTTCAACAGGATAGACAAAAAAGTTGGTCATTTTAAACATATATACGGTTTACATAATCAATTAAAATTTCATGTAATTCTAACCTACTATTCCAGAGAAATCTTGCGCCCAAGTGTTAAAATCACAGTTTTGAGATATCGTCGTTAAAAACAATTCGCTTGTGAAATTCTTTCGCATTAAAGGAAGGAAACAAATGAAACTAAAAATAGAAGTCAAATACATTGTCCCCAGATAAAAAATAAAATTAATTAAACAATGTACATGGAGATGGCTTTAGCAATATAGAGCGTACTCAAATTACATTTTTGTGATCACTGATATCGACGAAGTACAAAATGTATTGGCACTAAATGTTTGATTAAGGGCTTCACTCTTTTAACCATAACTTCCGTTTTAGAGTGAAATTTTACACCAGGTTTGTTTTAAAACGTTGCTAAGAAACAGAGCATTAAAATTAGATCATAATAATTTTTTTGATTTTCTTGAAAATTTAAAAGGTACCTAACCCTATAAAATAAAACATTGACAGCGTAAAAACATCGACAAGTATAAACATCGATGTTACCAAAACATAGACTCCAATACATCGATGTTAAAAACATCGATGTTTTGAAAACATCGACATCGAAGTCGCATCCCAATTAATGAGTCATGATTTGATGTTAAGGAATATATCTCAAGATTCCATGGTCTAACCGTGGTTGAAAATTACGTGGCTTTACCTTTAGATCTTTCCCTCTTGGTTTTATCCCGGACCTTCGCCGTCCTCACGTTGGGTTGATGTGGAAGTTTGGATAGTGGGGTGTTGCACAGGTGTTGCACAGGTGTTGCTTCGTCACCTGATCGCGGTTCAAAATTACAAGGTATTGTCCTCGGATCTTTCCCATAAGGGATTGATGCCGGACCGTCCATAGCCCGTTGCGCTGCTCTAGTACGGCATTAATTAAAAATTACCAAAATTACCCGGACCGTCGCCAATAGCCTTGGTTACTTCAGCGCTACGTAAATTCAACTATCTACCTTTGTTATCATTATAACTGTACATCATGCCATATTAACTCTCGAATTAATAAAAGCGTGTCATGTGTGAATAAAACCATAAGAGATTTAATTGAAAATTGGCATGCTGTTCTATAGGATAAATATTCATACCAATTTATCCCCCAACTCACACGCGGTCCAATTAGCTCACGCGTGTTGTAAAAATACGTAACAGTGACAGACCTAACTCTTAATTTGTGCCAGGCTCGTAAAGGCATGTACATAGTTATCATGGAACGTTAGGCTACAACCCCCCCCCCCATCTTAATAGGTTTAATTAACAAGACACAGTTGTGATGCAACTCTAGACTATAAGACCCCAGTTTAATAGATCGAATTAACCTTTGAGTGGTGAAAAGAGAGTGTAAAACAAACCTACACCTGTACATGCTAGTTAATCTGGTAATTGCAAGTGCAAAATTGTGATACAATGCTAGGCTATAAAAACGTTGCACAAACACACCAAATTGCAATGGGTATTACGGAACAACGGCCTTCATTGCTTCACAAGAGTGCCATTTTCCTCATCGTTACAATTCATTGAGCACTAGCCAAATCTAGAAATCCCTTTGAATAAAGGGAATAATGAAGCGCATAAAGATCTTCCTGAAGCTCTCAGGAAATGAGGATCAGAATTTTGGACAAAGCCAATATTTTCTGGGACTGCTCTTCCTATTTTTCTCCTGTCCGGGACCCCGTGTCCAGTCGTTTCCGGTTCAGAGATCCGATACCACGACCAGAGTCCACACAACGCTACGAAAAAAGACCCAAGAGGGCCATTAATTCAATTTTTTCTCCTTTTTCTCCTTTCTCCAATTGCTCCCTTTCAGTCGACGTTTATCTGTATTCTCTTTCCAATTGTTGGGGATAAATAAAAGGGGAAAAGTACTTGGGACGAATTGCCAAAACCCTGGAAGTCCCATTCACTCGTCATACTATGCATTTAAATGGAAAGGCATTTCTGTCCCTTTTTTCTCTTCTTTCAATTAGAGATTATTATGACCGGATTTCCCTTTTGGGGTGGAATTGTCTGAAAGCCCTTGTTGAAATTGGAATCTTTAATTGTCCGTTTTAAAGGAGTTAGTCTCCATAATGCAATCAAAATGGCCGGAGTTTTCCCCAGAAAGAAACAGTCGTTTGGAGAAAATAAGGGTGAATGCAAATTGTACAAGTTGGTGTCTATTGGTAAATTTGGGTTAAGCTTTATGTTTTGCTGAATGCTCTATTGATTGGAATTTTCAAGTGAATAAGCCTTTAAAGAGACATCGTATTTTCAGATTTTGTATAGCTTACTTTCAACCCTGCCAGTGGTTTAGACGAGATATATCGTCCATAAAGATCTGACCAAGTTTTTCTAATGACGAGATATCTCGTTATCATTATACTGTCGATTTTTTTGTGATGGCTAGATCAAGATCTGGTCAGTTTTCTTCTAATGATGAGATATGTCGTCCATCACGATTTAATCAGCTTTGTTTTTGACGACAACCACCAGGAGAGTTAATATTTCTTGAATACTTAACCCTTCTGGTGGATGCCTGGACGAGTAATCTCGTTTTTAGAAAAACTGACCAGATCTTGATGGACGATATTTATCATCATTAGAGAAAAGGTATCTGTATTGGCTATATTGTGATGACAAAGTAATTTCAGTTATTAATTATGACGAGATAAAGGGTTAATTTTCTTCTAATGACGAAATACCTCGTCCTTTAAGATCTAGTCAGCTTTTTTTTTTGACGATAACACCTCGAGACAACCGCTAGATGGGTTAATTGTAAGAAAGCCCATTTCATGTAAATTAAATTTAATAGAAGATAATTGTTTCTTTACATTCTTGAGCTTTTGTAAAACTGCTCCTTAGTTCTTGTACTTCCCAGGACGCATTTGAAATTCCAATGTCTGAATTATAATTATAGTTCTGTTTGATTTATCTCACTCTGATCATTTTGTTTTGATCCTATTCCGGTTCCTATGCTACAATTGTTTGATTTTCGTTTTATTTGAAAATTTTGGTTCGATTTATGTACTTACAATTTAGTCCAATTGATGTTAATATTTAGCTAAGCAAGAAACTTAGGTTTAGATTGAAATCACTGAAATGTGAAATTAAAATTGCGTACATAAAAGAAGGTAGTTCGCTTTATAAAAAGAGATGACAATGAGACAGCACGAATCTGTAGTGCACTAACAATAAATAATTGGACACCTATGCAAATGACGGTATCTGCGGTCCTGATATACGTCACGCCCTCCTCTCCGCCGTTAAATACCGTGTAGGAAACAACATTGGCATTAGTCGCATGCAAGATGTCACGAAGTGCAGAGTTATTTGATTTGGAGAAAAGTGTAATTGTCGGGTATCACAGAAATGGCCGATCCTTAAGGGACATATCTAGCGTGCTGAATTACCCAAAATCGACAGTGGGCTGTGAGATTCAGAAGTGGAAAGTAAGCGGTGATTGTCGGAACGTGCCCCTAGTCGGCAGACCCACGAAATTGAGAGACAGAGGGAATATTAGGGAATGTATCTCTGCTCAGATTTCGTATTGTTATAAGTCAATTTTCCCAAAATATTGAGTAAGTCCCATCTTCAAACCAGACATGGAGTCAGGTTTGTTAATATTTAGAAGGTGGTAAAATGTCGTAAGTCTTTTTCTTTCAGTTTATGAGAAAACAAAGGTGGGAAAATGTAATAAATCAAAAACCACCGAACCAAATGTTGAATATTGAATCTTAAAATTGTAGTCACGAAAAATTAAAAAAGTGACTTATAACATTTTGCCATCTGGTAATGGTAATAGTAATTTTTAGTTAACGTCGTACTAGAGCAATACAACGGGCTATTGACGACGGTCCGGGTAATGGAAATGGTAATTTTAGTTAACGTCGTACTAGAGCAACACAACGGGCTAACGACGACGGTCCACGATCAGTCCCTTAAGGGAAAGATCCGAGGACAACATCACGTAATTTAAAACCACGAAAAGATGACGATGTAACGCTTGAGCTGTGCACCCCACTCTCCAAACTTCCACACCAAGCCATTTAAGACCACGACGGATTTAACGTGCACCAGTCCCCTTGGTGACGTTCATTTCAAAAATACCAATTACCACACTACGCCTGTATTACTGAAGGTAATTAAGCCATCTATACACTTGAAGGCAGAATTATTTTGTAAACACGTTGTTTTATTACAATAGAGATAAGTTAGTGTGAAGAATGGATGAAAAATTCAAGTCTTGGTCTTTTATTTTGACTTTAGAATACATAGGACGTTATTTGTAAGTAATTTTTATATTTGGAAATCAATTTATCTTGAAGATTAACTTTAACAAAAACAAAACTAAGAAAGAAATAAAGTTTGATTTAGACATTAATGTATTTTTACTATAAATAGGGAGAAGTTGATATTAACATTAACGATAAAAGAAATAATTTAAATTTCTGGTTCTTAAATCAAATAAAATTTACTGGAATATATTTCCAAAAGTTCATTATAATGCAATTTGAAATCAAGTATTGAGATCTGTAAGTCTGAAAGTAATTTTCTCTTAAAGACCTCTTCATTTTTCAATAGCGTATTACCTTCGAAAATTTCAACGGGCCACTGTAGCCTGGTTGGAAGAGCAACCGGGGGTTGCGAGTTCAAAATCAACAAAAAAACCCCGTTGTGTACAAGGGGGCTGATGCACGTTAAATCCGGAATTTTGGATATTTCCCTTAGGGTTTGAACTAGGACCATCGCCAATAGCTCGTTTTGTTGCTTCAGTGCAATGTTAATTAAAATACCTACACACCTACTGTCGTCGCCTCAAATTTCTTCACGTTGGGGTGGTGTTGAAGTTTGCGAGCTCAGATATTCCATCATCTGACCGTGGTTCAAAATTACGTGATGTCTTTTGATCTTTCCCTTGTTGATTGATCCCGGACCATCGCCAATATCCTGTTGTATTGCTCCAGTGCGACTTATCAGACTGCTCTGGCAAGGCTTAGAAGCGGATTAAGACACGACTTTCCTTAGGTATTCAGGAACGTTTCAGTCTCCTTCCATATTTTGGATTACACTCGCGTCCCTGTGACAGCTTCAGGATGAATAGGAATTGGTCTAGATTTTACAATGACCAAGGAGGATCAGCAACAACCAACGGTCGCACTAGCCGAATGTGTTTGATAAAATTAATATATCTGTGGAGGACATGTCTATTGTATTTATCCAAATGAAGGTAGTATTTAGCGAACCAATCTGGTTCAAATTAAACTTGACACGAAAGTAAAGCACGATATGAATTTCCAGTTCCTTTAGATTTTTAAATTTGAATACTAAGCGTAGATGCTAAATAACTTAGGAGATGCAAGTTGGTCAACATAATATCATTAGTTTTCAAATGAATTAACTTTGTTTATTAGCGTAAGGATTAACCTTCATATTTTTTAAGAACCCGTTGTGTCGCTCCAGTACGACGTTAATTAAATATACCATCATTTATTTAGATATCGTCTAAAAAATTTAATCATCACAACCCGCTTTTAATGCCATTTAAGCATTAGGTATTATTTATTAATTAACGTCACACTGGAACACAACGGGTTTGGTGACGGACCAGGATCAACCCTCGAAGTGAAAGATCCCAGGACAACACCACGCAATTTTGAACCGCGGTCTGATGACGACACCCCATTATCCACACTTCCACACCACGCAAACGCGGGGATATTTGAGGTCCCGATGGATTTAACGTGCACCAGCCCCCCTTGTATACGACGGTCTTTGGCTTGATTCAAACTCGAAACCCTAAGTTGCTAATAAGATGCTATTCCAACCGGCCCCATCGTAGTACTGAATAATACCCATCTTAATTTGAAAGTCCAATTTAAAAAAAAACCCAAGAAACTAATTCGGAACAGAGTAGATTTGATATTTTTAACGTCACACTGGGGGATAATAACACACAACGGGATATTCGGAGCAGATTTGGGAGAAGCCAAATAATCTAACTCAAAATTCAAATCAGTAAAGACAATGTTAATATACTTAAATAGATTTTGAAGCAATATATTTCATTTTGCAAAAAGGGAACGCCAGTGTTCGTTTTTCATAACTATATTTTTGCATTCGCTGCTCCAAAGAATCATCTCATTGTTTTTCTTTAAGTCTTTTCAAATACTGTGCCAAACAAGTCGATGCTGAAAAAGTTAGAAACTTGGGGGAAATAAAACTAGTCACCAAGCGATTTGATTATTTAATATTGGGTGCAAGTCTGCATTTTTAGACAAGTGGAATTCACTTCCGATTCACACACCTTATTAGTTGCATCTATTGCGACACCACTAATCTTGACGTCCAATAAATCTGCGCTTCAAAGACTTTAGTTCCACAAAACGCACCAATTTTACAAACTGAAATATAATATATCCGCGAATACATTTTTGGCCATTCCGTATAAAAAATCTTCATCTTTCCTCCTCAAAGGAACATTATGTGCCTAATTTGTGTTACAATATTTTGTCTGAAACTAATATTGTGTTAATTCAAAAGTTCAGCCAGTTTTTTTTTGGCGTCAGATCCCAAAATCGAAGATCGTCAACCAAAATCTACTTCACACGTATACGGTTTAGATGCTTGAAAAAAGAATTTCAGCAAATTAATAGGAAAAAAAAATCTTTTGGTTCTGGTTTAGATTTTAAGCACTAAAAACGGCAAAAAATAAAGAGCATTTTAGCCTTATTATGCTTACGTTTCACAAACCTAGATTAGTGATACCATCTACTCTGTTGCCCTTGAAATGAATAGGTATTAATTTATTTTTCAATCATAAATATACGATATTATTTATCAATCATAAATTAACGAGATTTTTTAATCAAGAATTAATGAAAATATTGCCTTTTTTTTTAATTTCCGAAAAGGCAAGAATGCTTCGCAGATATAAAAAGTTACGCGTTGTGTAGGAGAGGGTGCCGTTGACAATTTCACGTGTCGCAAGAGATTCAGAAAATTTCATATCCTGAATGTTTAGTCTGAAACCAGTACTATGAGCGGGCGTTATGCATTGATCATAGAACCGAACAAAACGGCGTAAACTATTGATTTACTGCAACCTCAGGATTTAAAGTCGCTTTTTTTCGCTGGATTCTTAGACGGTTTCCCGAGAATGTACTGATCAGAAAATTACGAAATTAACATGGTTTGTTCAAAATTGTACAGGGAACAAGATGGAGAATATTTGTTTTCCGATGCAGCTTTCAATATATTGTGCATCAAGTGTCAAAGTCGGTTCAAAGTCAATTTCTAACGCGAGTAAGCCAAACATGTACAAATTTTCAGTCTTCAGCCGCGAGGTTTTTTTTTTTAGAAATTTCAATTTAGAGTTCCTGGCAATATTTTTAAAAATTTGTTTAAAATATGACACTTTCGCTACTTTTGTTAAATTTATATTTTTAGGTTATTCCTATTAATTTTTTTAATTTGGAATTACTAGAATGCACTCTTTCTTATACTATAATTTTTAAAGTTGGTTCATAAATAAATTCGATGCGACGAAAGTATAATTTCGCGATACTGTAAAAATTTTTCATCGCGGAGATGAAATGTTAGCTCCTAGCTGGCCTTGGGGTGAAACTTGCTATGACGTCATGGCCTGGAAAAACGCTAGCGAAAGGAGTGTTGGCTTGAGAAGTTTGCGAAGCAAACCAAATGGGATTGCTTGCGCAGCGATGAGTTAACTCCATTAATTTTTTTTGTCAAAATTAAACGGGACGAACTTTTGAATCTACCCAATAATTTCGGTCAAAATCCGAACCAGATTATTTGGTCCTTTAGTACATCGTGTCATTCGCGTGAAACTAACAACTTTAGATATTTTACGGAACGCTATATTCGCATAGAAAAGCATTCTTCCATATAAATTCAATATTACACTTTAGGATGTCCCCAAAAACTACGAAATGCAGTTTTGAAAAGGACCAATCTCAAACAGAAATAAACTAAAATTTCACAAACCTAGGTTTGCGAGACTATCTAGTATGTTGCCCTTGAAATGAGACGGTCTTAGTTTACTTTTAAATCATGAATTAATGATTTACAAAATATTGCCTCCACTATAAAAAGGCATGCAGTTTTGGGGTAGATTTTAACGTGTTGAAAAAGACTAAAACTAGTAAAATTATAATCTCTAAATTTCAATCTCGCATAACTCTATAACTTAACCATAATATAAAATACATTTGTTATTTTCAACCAAAGAATCGAACCGTCAAAAAAAAAAAAAAAAAAAAAAGGGGTTGAGAAAAATTAAAATCCGTCTTATTCTGAAGACCTTTTCCTCGAAATTCCACCTATGTAGACAAAATTCCAAGTCAAATGATACGTTGTGTCAACGCACACACACGTCATAATTACCAAATAAATTTTTTTTTGCATCGATTTTTAGAGAAATCCTCAATTAAAGTTACTTATTTGAATGTTGGCAAAATGGATAAAATTCAACTTAACAATACAATTGGACAGTTTATTATAAATAAAATGTTTACAACACGTACAAGAGTAAGATATTGAATTCTTTTGTCAAAATCATAAAACAGACAGACGCTTGAGAACAATTTTAGTTCTTAGAAATCATAAGTAGGGTTCTTGATCAAACCATTGCCATTTTTTGGGCTGCTCTTCCTCTAATTGATACTTGACACAATACAATCTCACAGCTCCACTGAAAATACAACATTATAATTTAGTTTAAATGTCAACAGACACGTCGGAGACCTTACTGCAACGATGAGTTAACTCCAACTCAACCAATTGTTAAAATGCTCGAGTGGTTTGGGCTTCATGGCACAAAGCCGAAAGTCTGGCAAAGTGCACAAAAGCAAGATAATGGAAGCTAGTAAAAAGATAAAGCGGTGGGTCACGTCATAAAAACAAGTTAATCCAATTATATTACTTTTATTTGAAAAAACACTGCCATGTTTTCTATCCACGAATGTTTCGTTGACTGCAAATACGTTTTCATCCGTTGTGACAGAATACGAGTTAGCTTAGTGTCCCCTTAGTGTTGCAGTAAGGTCTTCCGTTTTAGCAGAACCTTGGTTTATTTGTAGAAATTATTCAGATTGCATATTGTGCACTTACTGGCGTTTCCAATTTTATTTTTTAGAGTGGAATCTTAATTAATCTCTGCTGTCACAAAACTTTTAAGTATAAAAGTAGATTAAAAACAAAAATAGTAACAGTTTGGATGTATATATATATTTTTTTAATCAACGTTTCACTGGACCAACACAAACGGCTATTGGTGAGGGTTCGGCATCAAAACCAAAGGGCAACATCCGAGGACAATACCACGTAATTTTGAAGCGCGGTCAGATGAAGAGAACACTCAAGCTTGTACCCCTCTCTATAATTCTACAATAAGCCAACATGGACATTCGAAGCCGCGATAGAGTTAACGTGCACCTGCCCCTTTTGTACGCGGTCTTGGGTAGGATTCGAACTTGAAACCCAACAGTTGCTAATCAGTTTCTCCTCCATTTGGGTTACCATGGTTTAAGTTCATAGATAATATAGAAAGTTAGCAAGTATGCAGTCATGCATTTGCAATTGACTTAAGTCAGAAAGCTCCTAGAATACCTACATTTTATACTAGTCAAACCTTTCAAACGGTTTTAACACTGAAGTTCAGATCATATATAAATTTGTATATACATATACAGCTTTGATTAAACTTACGAAATCGGCCACAACTAAAGTGCAATATTTGCTGCAGAGTTAAAGCTTATAGATTTTAACCACTCTACAATATTTTCCTAGAGCACATTGAACTAACCAGTCCTTGACTCGCCAGTAATTTATCAGATCCAATTTTTTTTCCATTCAAACGAGTTTTAGTCTACCAATAATCAATCATTTTTACATACTTACAGTTAAATAATTACAAATGGCCACTAGACGAGTGATCAATGGGGACGATCACATGGCCATTCTGGTTTTGTGGTAAAATCATACAAATTTATTAAAGTTATACTAGGAGGCAATTTTCAAGCTAAATCTGGGTTAGCATTTCGGGGCCGATACGCGTTTCGTATAGGCGTATTCCGAATGTCATGACATTAGCAGGCTTGATCTTCAAATACGGTTTCAGCACTTTGACAATAAAGATTCGAAATTGTCGAGATTATCGATTGGCCAATGTCAATTTGACGAAACTCTAAACGTTGTAGAACGATAAACTACATTTTTTATTATTTTGTAATAGAGATCGCTAGGACAACAGATGTAAAATAAGAGCAGCGTGGTTTAGTTTATTTTCACTGTAAATTGCGGTCGTAGCATATATATTTTAATGAACCTTAACAGGACGAAAATTCTTTGAGGCACAATTGCATATTAGCTCAAGTGTAATTTACTTGGGACTAATGGGTAGAAATTGGTGAACTATTTTGGTGAGGATAAGAAATTCAACTCACCGTCTCCAAAGCAAACAGCCCGATGTCGGATGGTCGAAATCGAAGCACTGCGTCTGCAGTAGGGAGAAGAATATGTATCCGACTGTATTGGAAACAATGCTGTTTGCTTTCCTGAAACACTGACGCAGAGCTTCGTCACACTTGCAATGTAACCTGAAATTTACGTTTTTCAAAATTAATTTCCCCGTTTCAAAAGATCCTCAAACAATGAAGAAAAAAAGTCAGTCTACTTTTGTGATGTTGCATTAGAGTAGAAGCCATTAGCATAGGTCTTTATTTCCGGCAAAGTTCTAATGCAACATCGAATCTACTCGGACTGCGATGCAGAAACTGAATCTAGTATTAATCAGATGCAATTTAGAGTGTATTGATGCTGGATATTTTCATTTAATTAAGTATTTTTAAAAATTTACAAACGTGCATTTTTTAGCCTTATTTTAAGCATAGACTAAAGCAAGGCATTTAGAGGAAAGCTGTAAAGTGTAAATTTCGTAACCACTCAAGTTTATACACTATACTATAAAAAGAATAGTGTCGTATTGCCTAAATATAGGATGACATTGATTCACCGACGATCGCGTTTATTGTAGCGTTAATTTTTCTGAATACGATTTAAGCACTTCGCAAATAAGAATTCCAAAGATTGAATTCCGATTAGTAGACTGGAGAGTTAAATTAAAATGTAGTGAATCGCCATTTAGCAGTTAACAGCTATATGCATCACGAGTATTCGGATTATCGAAAGGAAAATCATCAGTTTACGTCAGGTTTGTTTACACGGAAAAAAAAATCCCTTATACAGTTCGATTTCTTAAGTTTCCAGAATCCCAATAAATTAACGGGGAATTTGTTTAATATTTAACTGAAGCAGCCAAACGAGGGTTCCAAAGGTGAATTTCGATGTGGTAGACAAATTGATATTGCAACCAGGGAAAAATTAAGTTACATTCTCATCTTACCTTGTAGTTCCGTAAGGATTAATCAAGTTATGCTTCGTACGGCCGGGCCGAATGATGTCTTCACAAAAGTCATGCTCCCGACAACAGGCATCTGTTTGATTGAAGATTCCAAGATGGTGGTAATTTTCGGCTACATTCCCTTGTCCACACCAATTGGTACCTGAAATATGACGTGTTGGTAATTGATATTTCGGCAGACGGGAGCAACACAATTTTGTAAATCTGTACCAAACACTAAACTGAACGTCATGCAAGCATAATTTTACTGAAACAGAAGCTGGAAATGCAGCGAAAGAGGCAAGAATCGAATATACCTCTACAACTCGCACTCAGTAAAAGCAAAAATTCCGTCACGTAAATGTTTTCAATATCGATCGAAAAATTATTTGTATTAGAGTTAGTAATTTGATTTTTAAACTTTGTAGGCAACAAAAAATAATTTTTCTATTGTATAAATAGGTCGGTAAAAAGGTCACAACTTAAATAGTAAAGACAAGTTTTGTAAATCTACAAAAACTTTTATTACAGAGATTTTTCAGAGATTCTTCCAATTTAAAAGACGTCTCCTGTGTATCACGTCTTTATTTAATTTTTCCTAACATTTAGAAAACCAAACAATCTATTGTACACTCCAAATGCAAACCATAAATTCAATCTGATGAAATTTTGATTTAAAATGTTTAATCCACTTTTTTGCAAATTAGAAATTTTAAAATTAGTTTGGTTTTAAATTAAGTGGGAAGTTAATTCGTTTTACATGTACGAAATATACGTGAATTTGGACGCAATTCAACAATAGAAAAGAATGAGAATTAAATCCATTTTTTTGTCCCGAGCCGTCAAAACTTCTGACCACGTTTTATGTTATAACCTCTGGCTTAAACTTTATTTCGACAATACACCGTCCCCTTACTTAGGGACTTGTTGCAAATGAACTGCCTGGAAAAAATAGATTTATTGTAATGGAACATCTACCTGGGAACATAAAGGGTTGGTTAAGTAGATCATCCACCCTCATATCCCGCGCTGAGCAGTTTTGCAACATTTCCATCAGACGGGGAGACAAGGCTTCGCTCGGCATACTCGGGAACTTTATCTTTGCGTTCCTGTATCTGAAACATAAAAAGCATACTTAAATTCGAGTTTTGATTTGTATATTAAGTTCACACAACAGAAGACTCGTTTATAACAACATTTTGTTGCCAATGCCCGGCTAACTAAATTGACAGCATTTCTAGCAGACTTCAGGCACCGACTCTAGTTGAAGGCAAAATATATGCAAAAGATCCAAATTCATTTTCAAATTTTTATTGTTCAATACGTTTATGGGATTTTACAGGGTAAATATGATCGAAATGTGCACCCAAGCCTTGCTTGTAATAGCATTCCAATATGCCACTCGAGGTAACATCTACGAATTTTGTCAGACGCCACAAACCAACAGAAACCGGGTCAATCCGAGTCATTCTAATCCAGTAAAAAGCCGACTCGTAGGTTCGGGTACGGTGAATCTGAACGCTCAAGATAAAGGTTGTTAGAGAGGGTTGTTGTTGACGTGTGTCTAATGAACTGTGAAATACGAGATCAGGCCCAGTGATCTGAAGTAGGACAGACACAGAAGAATACAGGTTGTTCGCGAGGGTTAAAAAGGAGAAAGAACGAGCCATTTCTAATGTAAGCGGCCTTAGAGTTTTCGGCAATTCTCCAAGCGTTTCCAAATAATCTGGTCCACGATATGGTTAATTTTGCCCAGGACAAAATATCTGATCGAAAAAAACTGCCATGTTACTCCAAGGGAAATGATCCAAGTGAGAAAGACATTGTCCCTTGTCCAGAACTGTCAAGTTTTGAACAGGTTTCTGCAAAGGCTGGTCCAAATAAACCTACAGGATGGTTAAATCCGTTTCTACTCTATTCAAATAAACCGAATACTGTTGTTGAGGAACTATCGTAACATTTGTTAAAGGGCTGTATACAGAGTGTTTACGAGTCAATTCTTATTTAATGCAGTTGAAGTATCATTCGCATACGAAAGCCGACACTTGCCAAGCAGGGTTCAGATTCTTCCAAGGTATCGGATTCTCTTTGAATAAGTTCACCGAAACAAAAGTTTCATGTAGAGTAAGGTGGCGAGTTCTTCCCAATAACAACCGATAAACCCGGAATTTTTCGCGGTTTATCCTTTTTTACAGATGATAAAGGCCGACTCAAACTGATGTACTTAAATTGACAAGTGGGCAACTTAAAATCATAAATTTCCTGAACGGTCAACATTTTTTTCTTAGTTTCTCCAAGTGCAAGGGGAACGCGCCTCTACTAATCAGTCTTTCCAATATTGGATAGAGCTCCAGATCTATTTCAGAGCCGGATGACATTTCCAAGGCGAAATACTTAGACTAACAGGCAGATATATCAGGAGGTAATTTTCAGTGACGTCGTACTAGAGCAACACAATGGGCTATTGACGACGGTTCGGGATCAATCTCCTAAAGTAAAGATCCGAGAACACCAAGTCCTCTTGAACCACGGTCAGGTGAGGCAACACCTGAGCTCGCACCCCACTCTCCAAACTACCAACCCAACGCGAGGACTTTCGGCCACGACAGACTTGAGGTGCAACAACCGCCTCTACACCATACGCTTACAAACATCCACATGATCCGATCCGTATTCGATTCAAGAAACTTCCGATCTAGAGGCTAACACCTTAATCACCAGACCGGGTGGTCGGTGCTATACCAGGAGGAATAATCACCAACTTGCACTAGCATGTAACAATCATAATCTTGATAAAATCGAACACAAGACGAGATCTCGACTAGCCTAGCAATACACAATGATGCTACTCCAATGCATTGATATAAAATTTAATCTTCCAAGCCGTTCTGAAAAACTATCTTGTCCATCAATATATTGAAAATGTTGCGAGGCAATTACAATCCCGTCATAATTCTGCCAAATGTTTTTATGATAACGAACCAAATATTTGGCATGTTTTTCTAATGACTTGATATCGCGTCTGAAACAGTCACCAAATTAAAGTCGGCTGTAAAAAATAAGCTTTAAGTTGCGATAGTATTCTAGAAATTACGAATAACACGAAAATTGACTTACAGAGCATTTAGTACTTGACACTTGAACTGTTTGTTTTCCCAGGAAATGACATCATTTCTCTCAATGGCTTTGCTGAGAATTCCTCTAGATTGCGTTTCCTTCAAGCGATCCAGATGATCAGCTGGTGTTGCTACAGGGACAGCACTTCGGCGCCCCCTCTGGAATAGGGTTGCAGTGGATAACGTAGCCAAGCAACTGACCAACAGGACAGCAGTTATGAATAAGCAAGTCTGAAAGAAACGAAATCATTTTTTTCAACCGATTCTACTCTAATTTATGCAATTCAGTTGATTAAATTTTTACGGTCCAAGAACCCCATTTGAACATGTTGGCTGAGAACAGACATCTTGTAATGGACACGCACACGCGAAGTTTAACGGACATAGGTGAGAAATACACCCAAGGCGGAATCGAATCTGCTCAGACAGCTCGCAGGTTAGCGATGTAAGCAAATTCACCGAGCCACGACGGCCCTAGATATGGAGATAGAAGTGTTCGCGATAGATCACATTGCCCTTAACGTGGCTGAAGTTAAACTACAGTAAATACAGAATTGCTCAATCATTGATATTTTGTTGGGTTTTATGCTCCAGTCATATCTGGCCAAATTACTGTACAGCAGAAGACATATCAGTAATGCGTATTCACATGCAGAGAAAACTCCAACATTACAAGAGAAATACTCCAGGGAATAGAACACGCACCGCCTATAATTCCGAGTGTGATAACACATAAAGTCACGGTTTTAACTTTCTTAGGGAAAGAAATTAAAGTTATTTTGCACTATATAATCCAAGAGAAAGATTAATTTCTCATGGCTTTACAGGTTAGTTTGATGACAGACTCCAAGTCTAATTTGCCAATACTAGTTTACCGAATGCTTGAACATTTTCAGTTGCAAAATTCACGGGCCTTTTACTAACACTGCTAATAGAGGCAAATCGAAATTGAAGTAAATCAGCTTACTTTAAGCTAGTTGCTCAAGAATAGGTTTCTAAATCCCGATATAATTCACTTTTTCTTTAAACTCATGTCCAGAAAAAACCTAAATATAATTTGCCAGGTTATTCAGATTACTTCCCGTCAAAATAAGACCTGCAAGTTCATACTAAATAAGAATTTTGTGATGCAACACAATGTAAAAGATATTGACTTCAAGGTTTTAGTTGGTCCGTGAATTAGTGAACAAAAATTAATTTTTTATACATCTTAAATACTAATAAGTAGTCGATAGCACATCAGACTTTCAGTTTATTAAATTTTTGGTGGAATACTTCAAGATTACTTTAAAAGCAAGCAAAATTATGAAGCATGTTAAACATTTTCAATAATCAGGCAGCGAAAAAGTCATCTATAAGCGAGGTAGTTCAATATAATTTTTGTTCGCGAATACCTTCAAATTAAGTTCCAAAATTTACCATTACGAAATTATAATACGCAGAATACAACAAAGTCCAATGAAAACATAGCCAAGATTAAAGTCCAACAGGTAAAAACGAGTACGATACAACTCACGCAAGAATTGGTAGCGAGCTTACCATGTTATTGGAAACAATCGACGGATTTCGGATAACACAACAACCATAAGCAGTGAGACAATATTTATGAAGTCAGCAGTTAGATTATTTTTTACTTCACGCACGCGCAGAAGGAAAATATAAAGCAATTTACATATTAAATATACTTAAATTCTGTAACTCAAACGTACGCACCTCATAGCCAAAGAATTGGTGCCGACCAACCGGTATAGTAGTTAAGGTGTTAGAGCCTCTAGATCGGAAGGTTCCTGGTTCGAATCCGGGTCCGGGCATGGATGTTTGTAAACGTATGGTGTAGAGGCGGCTGGTGCACCTTAAATCTGTCGTGGCCGAAAGTCCTCACGTTGGGTTGGCGTGGAAGTTTGGAGAGTGGGGTGCCAGCTCAGGTGTTGCTTCGTCATCTGACCGTGGTTCTAAATTACGAGGTGTTGTCCTCGAATCTTTCCCTTAAGGGACTGATTCCGGACCGTCGTCAATAGCCCGTTGTGTTGCTCTAGTACGACGTTAACTAAAAATTACCATTTATTACCAAAGAATTGGTCTATTGGTTGAAGTGTTAGCCTCAAGATCGGAAGATTCCTTATTAGAATCTCACGTTGGGTTGGCGTGGAAGTTTGGAGAGTGGGGTGCCAGCTCAGGTGTTGCTTCGTCATCTGACCGTGGTTCAAAATTACGAGGTGTTGTCCTCGGATCTTTCCCTTAAGGGACTGATCCCGGACCGTCGTCAATAGCCCGTTGTGTTGCTCTAGTACGACGTTAACTAAAATTACCATTACCATTACCTTATTAGAATCCGGGTCAGTAAATGGATGTTTGTAAGCGCATGGCGTAAAGGCGTCTGGGAACCTTAAATATGTCTTGGCTGAAGTCTTCACGTTGGGTTGGTGTGGAAGTTTGGAGAGTGGGGTGCCAATTCAGACGTTGTCTCGTCATCTGACCGTGGTTCAAAATTGCGTGTTGTTGTACTCGGCAGTTGGAAATTTTTAGTTAACGTCGTACTAGGGCAACACAATGGGCTATTGACCACGGTCCGGGATCAATTCCCTAAGGGAAATATCTGAGGACAACACCACGTAATTTTGAACCACGGTCAGATGACGAGACAACTCGTGAGCTGGCACCCCACTCTTTGAACTTTCACACCAACCCAATGGTGTATGTTCCTCGGATCATACGTTTAGAGAATTGATTCCAGATCCTCGTCAATAGACCGTTGTGTTGCTTTTGTACGACGTTAATTAAAAATTACCAATGATCTTATTTAATATAATTATGATAATTGTTTGGTTAAGACCAATCTGATTAAATACAAATGTTGTCAGAACGGCGATTAACTATATTTCAAGGTAAGTTTGGAATGCCAGTACTTTGATAGCAGAAGTTAAAACTTCGCAGACTTTCTGGTTCGTTTGTTTACGCTGAAAATTCCTCTCATAAACACACTTGGGTGTTTGTTCTCAAAGTAGGCATTGCTAAGGTATTGCCTCTTCACATCACTGTGGTTGAAAATGATGAGGAGTTTTCCTCGGTTTTGATCCCAGACCGTAGCCAATAGCTCATTGTGTTGCTCCAGTGCGACGTTAATTAAAATACCTTTCTACTTACCACAAAGTAAGTAACTAGGTAGTTGAATTAAGATCTCAATAGAGCAACAAAATAGGCGTTTGGTGATGGTCCAGGATCAATCTGAAGGAAAAGATCCAATGACAACAACTCGTCATACTGAACTATGGTAAGACGACGACGTCACCATATGAGGTGACATCCCACTCGATAAACTTGTACACCACGCAAAAATGGGGGCATTTTAGGCAACGACAGATTTAACATGGACCAGATGTAGGCGGTACAGGTTCGATTCCTGTAATCACACTGAGTACATTTCTTTTCATCTGTCAGAAAAATCTGTGTGTGTTTGCTGATTTACTTAACGGGATGGATCTCGGACTGTCATGAATAGACCATTATGATTTCACTAAAATGACGATATTGAGAGATTTTTGCAATTTGTTAATATTTGAACAATTCTGAATAAAATAGTGTATTACATGAAGAGTTCCAAGTATTAGAAGTATTTATATTTAATATTTTAACGTAACCAACTCCTGTTAGTGGTACTCAAATAGTCAACTTTAACGCTCATTTTCCTCAGAATCCCATATTTTTGATTTTGGGAACACTTTTCTAAAAATCTACTTGAGATAAACCTTTGAAGCTTTTTACACATGTATTTTTGAGTACATTCACAAAATTTAACTCATGGAATAAAACCTACATGCAACATTTTTTTTCTAAAATTTTTCTAACTAAACAAATTAGAAAATTTTCAATTTCATTAAAAAAAAAAATTTCTGAATTTTTTTTTAGACAAAAAAAACTGTGTTAAAATGTTTGTAAATGTAGTCATAATAAGGTGGATTTATTTTAGAATTTTTGAATGAGCAGTTTCTGAGAAAAGTGTTACCGAAGTTGTTCAATTTAACATAGACTCCTATGGGCTGCCCCGAACCCCCATTAACCATATTCACGTTAGTGTGGTGTGAAACATTGGAAAGTGGGGTCCCATCTCAGGTGGTACATCGTTTATTTGACAAAAAATGGGCGGCTGTAGCCCATTTGAAAGAGTAACAGATTAGCAACCGAAGGGTTGCGAGTTCGAATCCAACCGACCGTCTAGTACAAAGGAGGCTAGTTCATATTAAATCTGTAGAAGCCTCAAATGTCTTCTGGTTTGCGTGGTGTGGAAGCTTGGAGAGTGGTATGTCAGCTCATGTGTGACTGCCTCATCTGACCGTGGTTCAAAATTACATGATGCTGTCCTTGGATATTCACGTTCGGGGTTCATCTCGACCGTCGTCAATGCTCCAGTGCGACGTTAATAAAAATACCTACGACCTAGAGGTAAGTACTAAGATGGTAATTAAAGTCACGTCACATTGGAGGAACACAACGGCCTATAGGCGGCGGTCCAGGATCAAACTCGAATAGAAATTGACTTATTAGAGGTAGATCTAAAAATAAATTAGTAATAAATAATTTAATTATTAAAATTTATTGCGTAGAGATAAGTATATTTCTCATCTTATAGTTGGGAATAAAGTATTAGAGCCAACAATGCAATGAAGATTTTTTTTGGGGAGGGGAGGAGGTAAAAACAAAAACAAATTATTTTAAGTCAAACTGTATTAATTCAAAATTCACTTTTAAAGTGCATTAAAAATGATACAGTATTCCTATTAGAATGTTTAAAAATCCGTTGAAGTGTTTGAATTTCCGAAGTTTTCGTAGGAGAAATCTTCGGTTTGGCCCACGATGAATGTCCACTGTCTAGAAAGGTATTTAAAAACAATACCACCTAACTAAACTTATACCATTTTAAAACTTTTTCTACCTTAGAGCTTGTTATATCATCAGAAATTAAACCACTTATTAACATTCTTTGTTAACCTTAATAAACACAATGCAATTAACAAATGTGGCTTGAGGCACAAGATGGCGGCTATATGATATGTTATGAAACAAAAAGCTAGCTATTAAAAAGGTGTAAGGAAAATCAGAATTGTAGTCAACACCAATGAACCCATGTTCTGGTTTCTTATGAATCGAGGTTTATTTTAACATCTGATTCTAAGCGTTTTTACATCTGGAGGGTGTCACGAACGCGAAATCTTCCTTCGAACATTATGGAATGTTACCGTTTTGGTAGAGAAGGTGTTATTGTTTGTCAGTCAGGGGCGATCATATTCCCCATTAAATACATAAGCCTAATTTTTTCTAAGTTATTCAATTTTTTGTGAACACTCCTTGTCACATATTATTGCCATTTTTATGATTTCATGCTACAATTTTATATCATACATGCAATGTTCTTATATTTTTCCTTTGTATTTGTGTATTATGATGTTATGTCTCATTCCAGACAAATTCATAAAATAATAGTTCACAATTTCTGAGTAATCCGTAATGATTCTATGCATGAAAAGATAATTTTGAACACCAGTGTAGCTCAACATATAAAAACACTTAAACGTAACCAGATTTTCTTTGGTTGAAATGCGAAAGTGTATTGTAAACTTGGATCCAATTATTTGAAAACTCCACTGTATTACAACTATTTTTATCTTTAACATCCAGTACATCCAAGTTAACATATCTTTGTTTCAAAGCTCACAGAGAGAAGATTCCGTTATTCTTGATAAAAGCTATTAAAAATGTTCCCTCCTAATAGGATGGCAAAACAACTTTTGTTTTCAAACTTATCCGAGTGGTCCGAGGAGAACAAAGTAAAGTTCAGAATTTTCAAAGAGCCCTTCTCCGTCTTCATTTGTTGGATGCGGTCCAGAAATACAATTCAATCTTTGATTGATGAGAGAGAGAGAGAGAGAGAGAGAGAGAGAGAGAGAGAGAGAGAGAGAGAGGCTAGGATGAGGAAAAAAATCCCTCTTCTCTTACTTTAAATCGAAAAACGTAAACTCTGTCAATGGACCGAATATCTCATCACAGAAGCTTCCGCTTGTTTTATTGTGAGGGGAAAAATACGAAAAATTCTCTGGTTGGAAAAAAGGCTTTTTCAATTCACTAATAGTGGTCAGTCGCAAGAATTCCTAACTTTTCGCAAAATTTAAAAATTATTTTTTTCTGTAGTGATAAAGTATAACGCTTTCGAAAAGTTAAGAACGAGATAAGAGCTTTTCATAAATTAGCATTGTTACTGACTGTAAAAGACTATTACTAGGAGACCAGCGCATAACCATTTGTGTTAAACTTTTTCAGTTGAATTTGTCTATTGATGGCAAAGTATTACTTTATTCAAGATTTAAGAACGGAATAAGAGTTTTCTGTAAATAGCATTGTTACTGAACGGAAAAAATGCTTTTTGCAAATAGCATTGTTACTGAACGGAATAAGAGCTTTTAGTAAATAGCATCGTTACTGAACGGAATAAGAGCTTTTGTAAATAGCGTTGCTACTGAACGGAATAAGAGATTTTTGCAAATAGCATTGTTACTGATCGTAATAAGAGCTTTTTGTAAATAGCATTGTTACTGAACGGAATAAGAGATTTTTGTAAATAGTATTGTTACTGAACGGAATAAGAGTTTTTAGTAAATAGCATTGTTACTGAACGGAATAAGAGATTTTTGTAAATAGCGTTGCTACTGAAGGGAATAAGAGCTTTTAGTAAATAGTATTGTTACTGAACGGAATAAGAGCTTTTGTAAATAGCGTTGCTACTGAACGGAATAAGAGATTTTTGCAAATAGCATTGTTACTGATCGTAATAAGAGCTTTTTGTAAATAGCATTGTTACTGATCGTAATAAGAGATTTTTGTAAATAGCATTGTTACTGAACGGAATAAGAGCTTTTTATAAATAGCATTGTTACTGAACGGAATAAGAGCTTTTTGTAAATAGCATTGTTACTGAACGGAATAAGAGCTTTTTGTAAATAGCGTTGTTACTGAACGGAATAAGGTAATTGGTAATTTTTTAGTTAACGTCGTACTAGAGCAGCAACACAACGGGCTATTGACGACGGTCCGGGTTCAGTCCCTTAAGGGAAAGATCCGAGGACAACACCTCGTAATTTTGAACCACGGTCAGATGACGAAGCAACTCCTGAGCTGACACCCCACTCTCCAAACTTCCACGCCAACCCAACGTGAGGACTTTCGGCCACGACAGATTTAAGGTGCACCAGCTGCCTCTACACCATACGTTTACAAACATCCATGCCCGGGCCCGGACTCGTACCAGGAACCTTCCGATCTAGAGGCTAACACCTTAACCACTATACCGGTTGGTTGGCGAACGGAATAAGAGATTTTTGTAAATAGCATTGTTACTGAACGGAATAAGAGATTTTCGTAAAAGCATTGTAACTGACTGCAATAGACTTACTGGCAGACCAGCGCATATCTGTGCAAACTTTTTCAGTTGATCATGTCTATTGATGGCAAAGTGTTACATTTTCCAAGAGTTAAGAACAAAATAAGAGCTTTTCCTAAATTAGCATTGTTACTTACTTTATAGAGTAAATGTATTAGGGTGCGATGTTAGTCATGTATTATTTTAAATGCAAGTAATGTATATTCGTTTTGAGCTATTTGCTAAATCATGAAATACAAGCATCTTGTAGGTAGTAGGATTTTATCGTGAGGTTTAACAAATCACATACGGGAAGCACATACGAGCAAAGGTATTTTATTTCAATAGAAGCGCTAAGTGGGGAATTTTCTTATTTCATTTCGACTACGTGTGTTTATGTTCATTCAAAATATCAATATAATGGTTATGGTGGTCGTTGATTTTTAATTTCAACTACCATTACACTAGTTACTACACACGTTCTTTTTCAGTTCAACTATCATTAAGCTAGTTATGGCTGTAGTTCATCTTTCCATTTCAACTACTATTACACTAGCTATGGTGGTAGGTATTTTTAATTTCAACTACAATTACACTAGATATGGTGGTAGGTATTTTTAATTTTCACTGTTATTAATTACACTAGTGATGAACGACGTTCATTTTTCAGTTCTCAACTACCATTACACTAATTGAGGTTGAGGACTACTCTTCATATAGGTATTGTCATTCTACATGAGAACTGTTCCCAATACTAAGTCTGGGTGTTGGCGGTTGTTATAGAAACAGAGCTCGCTCATTTTGAGAAGGGGTGACTTTTCGAGATGACAATTTTATTATGCGAATATTCTAAGCTGAAATTGGTAACTTATTAGTACTGATTTCTCAGCGACAAAGAAAAACAATGAAATCAAATGCTACAGTGTGACAAACCTGAATAAATTTCTCCAAGAAATCCCAATGGTAAAGTGGACAGTGTCTGTTTTTACGGTAACTTACAAAGACAGACTTTATGTCTGGAGCAGTCCTTGTGATTTACGAACGAAAACTAATGCTTATGTACGTTTGGTCGTGACATACACAGAAAGTACTTCGCTGATTTTCAAGCGATTGTTTTTCGATCTTACAAGATGGTGAGAATCGGTCTCACAACAATCAAAACACGCAGTTCCTTGACAAAAGAGTGATATTGGTTTTTCGATTGGACGTGGCATTCCGGAAATATTCGAGTTTTTGACATCTACCCTTCCGGTCATTGAAAATGTCGGCGCAAAAAACACCAAACCAGGACTAACTATATTGACGAAAAACGTCTAGTAGTGGCTGTCTGGATTTTCGATATGTCTACGGAAGCTGGTGCTGGGGGTTGTAGTAGGTAACTAAAATATTTGCTTCATGCGCTGTTCCAACGGCCTTAGGTGAAAGCGATCTAGGAGATGTAAAGGACGTTGAATTGTCTTTTGAAAATTCCATTCCGTTGACTCGTGAATGGTCTTTTAACACTAGTACATTTCGATAGTCGTTCTCGAAAATTTCTTTTTGTTTGAGGGGCCGTTGTAGCCCGGTTGTAAAGTAACGGATTAGCAACTGGAGAGCTGTGAGTTTGAACTCGATTCAACCAAAGAACGTCGTGTAGGTGGAGGCTAGTGCACGTTAAATCTGTTGTGGCCTCAGATTTTCTCACGTCGGCGAGGTGTGGAAGGTAGAGGAGGGGAGTATCAGCTCATGTGTGACCTCATCATTTGATTGTGCTTCAAAATGACGAGGTGTCGTCCTCGGGTCTTTCCCTTCGGATTGATCCCTGACCGTTACTAAAACCTCGTTGGGTTGCTTCAGTAAGAGTTTATTTCAGCTACCTGCCAACCGTTTTGTTTGCAATATTTCGGTTTGTAAAAGGACATTAGGCTTCTTTGTTTCATTAAAATTTTTTTAAGGAATTTGAACCAAAATAAGTTAAAGATTCGGAGATTGCAATAACTTGCACAGCACATCTAAACCATATAAATATTTTCACGTTCAACATTGTTTTGAGTGGAATCAGAGATTTACGGTCGGCAGACAGCGCTTTGTAGCAGAAAATCAAGCTTTAACAAGAAATTTTCAAACATGGACAAAAAATATCTAGAAGATTTTTGCCAGTCTAATCGAGACACGCGTACGAAACTAAAGCTTCATATGAATACGCATATTCGGATGTGTGCAGTTTTGTTTGAGTGTGTTGACTGTAGGTTGTAATTTAAACATAGAGAAAAAAGGACGAAGGAATATTTCGTGTTGGATTTTGACAAGGAATCACTTGATATGATTACCGTGATGTAAATGTTGGCCCTTCTGTATATTTGTGGGATTAAAGCCGTGCCAGTGGGTTCAATAATAGACGAAGTATAAAAGTAGAGTGATCACAATGGTAACTTTTTATCTGCATGAAGTGCATGTGACTAAAACTAGTAGTAAAGTGACGCTTAGACTGTTTTGGTCTGCCGAATGTAAGCGAAAATACTTCGTCTGATTCCGCATCCGATTGGTCCTTGCGACATAGTAGTAGACTTTGGTAATTCCACTATTCAAAATGAGTGAGAGAAAAAGAGGGAGAGCGAAAGAGAGAAGGCTACAAAAAAGAGAAGTAACGTGGAAGAGAAAAGAGAAGGGAAGATGAGAGAGAAAGAATGAGGGAGAGAAAGGAAGAAAAGAGAGAAAGATAGAAGAAAAGAAAAGAGAGAAGAAAATAAAAGAGAGAAAAAGAGAAGAAAATAAAAAAGAGAAAGAGAGAAGGGAAGAAAAGACAGAAAGAGGAAAGGAAAGAGAAGAGAGAAAGAGGAAATGGAAGATAAGAGAGAAAGAAGATGTGAATAAAAGAGAGAAGGTAAGAAAAGAGAGAAAGTAGATGTGAATAAAAGAAAGAAGGTAAGAAAAGAGAGAAAGAAGGTGGGGGAGAAAGAGAGAAGGTAAGAAACGAGAGAATGAGACAAAGAGAGAATAGTGTAGAAAAGAGAGAAGGTAAGAAACAAGAGAATGAGAGAATGGAAGAATCAAGAAAAAGAGAGAAGGGAGGAAAAGAGAGAGAGAGAAGAAAAGAAAAGAGAGAGAAAAGATGAGAAGAGAAAGAGAAAAGGGAAGAAATGAAAGAATGAGAGAAGGGAAGAAACGATAGAAAAAGAGAAGGGACGAAAAGAGAGAGAGAGAAGGGGAGAAGAGAGAAAGAAGGTGGGAAAGAAAGAGAGAAGGGAAGAAAAGATAGAAAGAAGGTGGGAGAGAAAGAGAGAAGGGTAGAAAAGAGAGAAAGAAGGATGGAAAGAGAGAAGGGTAGAAAAAGAGAGAAGATGGTAGAATAGAAAGAAAGGTAGAAAAGAGAGAAAGGTCTAAAAGAGAGATGAAAATAGAGAAGAAAAGAGAGAAAGGTCTAAAAGAGAGAAGAAAAAAAGGTGAAAGAGAGAAAGGTATAAAAGAGAGAAGAAAAGAGAGAAAAAGTTGAAAGATGGAAGGGGGAGAAACAGCAAGAGAGGGCGGAAAAGATGGAAAGAGGGAAGAGAGAAATAAGGCGGGAGAGAAATATAAGAGGAAGTATAGACTTTACCTTTCAGAATTTAACTGTAGTCGCACTTAGGTCACATTTCACAACACGGAAACTAATTAATGCAAATATTACAGCTCCTAGAGTACATCCCAAACAATAATTTTCAGATCGGATATGAACCTAGAATCTTTTGAGACGAGCAAACCACAAGTTTGACTAGAAATCCAGGGTAAGATAATCACATTTCGAGCACAAAGGCATGTTATAACGATCTTTTCATTAAATCAAAGAATTCTTTGTAAGACGAAAATAATTGTGTTACCATAATTTCCATTGTACCTGATAAAATAAACATCTATAACTGTAAACTATAATCCGCTGAGCAGAAAAACGACAAAAAAGTTTTTCTCCGAGACTCAAAAAAGATTAAGAGAAGATTAGTTCTTACGTATTTTTTAAACAAATAATTGTTTCCACATCAAGGCGTTTGTATTTCTGGATGGACACAAAAAATCTTTCTAATTAGTGTGAAAGAAAGTGGCAGTGCCTCGGATTACAGCAACAAAAAAGCCGCGCGCCACTGTTGATTTATAAAATATGCAAGATTTTGGCTTTTTGAAAAAAAAAATCTAATTCAGATAATCATATAAAAAGGGATTATTAATTATGTTTCAGAAAAAACGTCATAAAAAAAGCTTTTCAACTGTAATGAGATATTAAAAAGAAAGCATTCCCGTGTGTTCTTAGAAGCCTGAAATTCGAGCTTTGTCTTCGTGATTAAAGATTGTTTCGTCATATTGAGTACCGGAGAGATATAGAGCATGGTTTTCTATTCAGATGATCAAAATATTTTTCATGCATTTGAATAATTTTAAACTTAATACGAGCTGGAACCCAAATATTTTAAAAATAAGGAAGTTGAGGTTCTTGGAAATTTTGACCCTTTTCTTTGGTGTCAACTCCTATAGAAGATTGGTCATCTTGATAAAAATTGTTTCATCACTTTCATGCGGGTAAAGTTTCCTCTTCATATGTGCTTTTGAATCTGCAGACATTCCGTAGATAGAGAATAATGTTCCTGTACTGCGGATTATCGATGGTTGGTATCAATGGATTTCTGCTCCTGATGCTCTTCAGGAAACAAAAAATGGTAGGTTGTGTGGAGGACATAAATCGTAGTTTTCACATCAATATATGATTGACCGGATGTCTTATTGTGGACTCAATGAAGCAGACATAGGAATTTTGAACAATTGTTTGTTGTGAATATTTAACAATTAATTTAGAATGTAAACGGTTAAATTGCAGTTTTGTATTAATTGGATTTTACGCCGTAGGCTGACACTGTTTCACCTCTGCGGCTTTCAGCAGTATAGTCCGCCTTACGGAGGAGATTCTGGGATAAGGGAGAGCTGAGCAATCCACAATACATACAAAAAACATTTAAGTACACAGAAGGGGAAAGGCAAGTGAAGGGCAAAACGTGTAAGCACAAAAATACAAAATGACAAAAGAGGGATGACAAAAGTGAAAAATTGACACAGAACAAAATGAGAAAACAAAAACAAAAAAAAGGACATAAACATAAACAAAAAAAGGACATAAACATACACAAAAAACGAAATCAAAATTGTAGTAATACTGAAGTATAAATTTATTGATTAAGGCAGGGCTCGAAATACACGGGTGCACAGGTGCACTGTGCACGTGAAAATAAAATTGTGCGCCTAGTTTTTTCCCGCCAGATAATGGAGGGGAACGCGTTTTATGTTATTTTGATGTTTGAACAAAATATTAGTATCGACCCCTCTCGCTCTAAAAGAACCTAATTAAAATTCCTAAATACACACTATGCAAAAACAAAATCACTGGGCCCGAACGGGTTTATACAGGAGGAAGGTCTACTTGTGCCACTGCCACCAGAACTTTCCGATGAGCGAAACTTTTTTCAGATGACTCTGTTGAAGCGAACTTCGCGACAGCCGGAGAAGGGATAATTCATGTCACTTGGCCACCCTCAAACGATATGCATCCCACATTTCTGTAAAGGCCTCGTGTTTCAATAAAATGTAAAGCCGTAGGAATTCCTGAGAATTGTCTGGCCACTGCGTATCGTAAACAAACATTTTCATTATTTATCTTTAAATTCAGATTTTATCTACTTAAAATATAGTGTGCTCGTTTATTTGTAATGTGTTTTTTGCTGAATATTTGTAAGCAAAAATTTCGCAGATAAATAAAATTGTTTAAATATTTTTATTTACAATCTACTACTAACCTATCTAAACATATCCAACTAATGAAGTAATTTACATTACATTGCATTACATTTACATGTGCACCTAAAATATAATCTGTGCACCTAACTTAAAACTTAGGTGCACCTGTATTAAAAAATGTATTTCGAGGCCTGAATTAAGGATCTGCGACTGTAGCATAGTTTGCTAGCTTTAGAATGTGAGATCACGTTGTCACTCGTTACCTTGTTTCAAGGGCGGCAACCTGTGTGAAAGAGTAACGGATTAGCTACCGGAAGGTTACACGTTCAAATAGAACTAAAGACCGTCGTGAACGAAAGGTAATGTGCATGTTAAATCTGTTTGGGCCTCAAATAACTTACGGTATGGAAGTTTGGAGAATGTGATGCCAGCTCAAGTGTTGCCTCGTCTTCTGACAGCGGTTCAAAGTTACGTGGTTTGTCGGTCCTCGTATTTTTACCATATTTTTACACGGATGCGACAAAATTCCGTAAATTTATTTTATACATTATATATCAATTTATGTCATTCTACAATATAAAATAACGTGGATTCCCATGTCAATACACTCATGTTTGATCATGTTTTCGCTCCTTTTCATCGTATTCTGATTTAATTAATGCTTGCTTACATAAAAAAATGGTTCAATCGTTTTGCCGAAAGCATGATCCAGGTTCAATTTCTTTTGATTTTGAAAGAATATTTCCTCCTTTTTTTACATTTATATCTTGTCTGTATGGTTTAGTTTCAACATACGTTGCTTCTCTCTATTAATCAGAAAAAACGACAAAACTTTCCTCAATGTACACAAAGATTTCAGCTCAGAGTATCACAGCAAACCACTAGTCCTCTGATATGTAATCTTTATATATAAATCCTTGGGGTATTTACTAATTATACGCAGACTGCAGCGTCAACACAATAAAGTTATCTATCACCCAAGGTTTATTCTTTACATATAGATATCACCGTGTAAAATAATATTATGGGTAGAAGAAAGAAAAGAAAAATGGCAGACCACACATATGATTTTCTAAAAAAAAATATTTTTAGATGCGGTATTACTGGTAATTTGTTGGATTTTTATGGCGGAAAGGAAATATTTAACTAATGTATGGCAAGAAGTGGAGATAATACGTCAAGTATTGAGCACACCCACTCAGAAAAGTTTCTCAGGGAAAGTTTTAATAATAGAGAAGAGAAAATGCACTTGGTATAAGTTGCTATAACATGCTCATAGTACTCGCATTTTGTTTGCGCAGTGATTAAACCCACAGAGCCACAGTATCGCCCTGGAAGAAAATATACGAAGCGAATGACATTTGCCTATTAGACCAATTTAGAGAAATTTATTGCATTATTTTAAAATATTTTTTAGAATTTTTAAGTTTGAAATATTTCTCAATGAATTTGCTAGTATACCTTCAACGTGTGAAACATTTTAATGCTCAAATTTCAGCAAACTCTTGTTCTATGTGATTGCCTTCGTCCAACGAAAATAAAATACGTGGTAGTGTACCGTATCGACGAAAAAGTAAAACCACTTCCTGGTTAAAATAGTTATATTAAGAATTAATATTTACAGAATTTGTACAGCTACAGTTTCATAATTAAAGACGATATTCATCACCGATACAATACATCCGCCTTCAGATCAAAACTTGCTTCCAAATCTTTTGTGGCTAGCAAAAGCCCCTGTTCCAAAGGGTCTCTTTCTAGCCCGCCTCCTCCAGTCGTCACTTCCGCAGTCAGACCAGGGGGTGGACTTGGTGAACGATTCCCGTTGTGAGCTCCCACGATTCTGGATGCTCTCACGATGGTACAGTAGTGTCCTATGATCTTTCGTGGATCAAAATTACTTGGTGATGTCCACCGATTTTCGGGTTTGATCCTGGACCTTCGCCAATAGCCCATTGTGGTGCTCCCAACGCAACGTAATTAAAATACCAGATACCTACCTGTGAGAGTGTGAAGGTATTTGTTATTTGGCATTTTTAAGGACACTTCGAGGACACAACACCACGTAATTTTGAACAACGGTTAGATGACGATGAGTCTCTGACAGATAAAACCCATTAACTAAAAGTTTATTTATCGCCTGGGGACGGGAGGAATCTCGTAATTAGCTAAACAGAACATATCTTGATGGACGAGATAACTCGTTGTTAGATGAAAACTGATCAGATCTTGATCTCGCTATTATGAAAAATGTCGACAACGAGTTGATGATGAGTAATATCGTCACTAATGAAATTGGTCAGATCTTGATGGACAAAATATATTGTCGAAACCACTTGGAGAGTTAAAATATAAATAAACCACGAAAACAACCTGTGAAACTTTAGAGTGCGTCTATTATTTTAAATCCTCCCATTGTGCATGCGCGTTTCCATTTTCCAATTGCATTTGCCGCCAGTCCCTGTCCCTACGACTTCGAACACTCAGGGGTGGAAGTTGTACCTTAATAGTGCTTCAAACGGTTCGGGAAAAAGGAAAACCGAAACTAGAAACCTGAAAAATCCGGCAATATAAACGAGCCTCGAGGTCATTAAACGGCTCTGTTCTATTCCGGACATTTCTCAAGCCGTGGAGAAAGTCGATGTTCCCTGGGACAAGAGAAGAACAAATAAAGAAAATGGAAGCAGCCTTAAAACTTAAAGATGCACATTTCTAAACTCTGCACCCCCGTCCCTTCCGATATTCGAAGAGAATCCTCAAAGTTTTTATAAGTCTTCCTTTTTCTCTTCGAGAGCCCCGACCAATATTGAAATTTTGCCCTCAGAACTGTGACTTTCCTAAGAGGTGCTTGAAGATGTTTGTAGAGGGGAAACTTTTCTTCCCCGGATCTCCTCCCACCACCGCCACCCTTTAAAGGGGGTGGTAAAGAGTCTCAGGAATGTTCGTTGTACTTATTAATCCATATAATGCAGTTGTTTCGGCAGATGTAGTAGCTGCAACCGCTTAATTACATTACCTATTAACAATTCCAGTCCCGGAAATAATGCAGCACATACGCTTGTTGTTGAGGTCTTTTAACCTGGAAATCTAGTTTCAAAGGAGTTTTCTTTTCATTGGATTGGAACTGGCTTTTCAAGAGCTTTCCTAACTTTAAAACTTCCTCCAATTTTCGATTTTTAACCAAATTGTTTGTTGTTTTCAAGAACCATTTATACTTGGAGATGTTCATTTAATTGAGGGAGACGTTTTATTTCGGCAACTTTCTTTTTAATTGTTTGCGGAAATACAATTTTGTTTCTATTTAATTTAATAAGCAGTTATTAGTGACAGTGTGCTTTTTAAAGGCATTTCATGGAAATAAGTTATGAAGTTACAAATAGAGAGGGATTAGAAATTGGCACTTCGCCAATATGAATTTCAGAGATTGGATTCCTAATTAGTATATGAAAGTCGATTGGTCAACACCAATTAGATATAACACAAAACGCTGCCAAAACGTTTTTAAACTACATTTTAAGGAAGCCTTGCTGTAAACAATGCGAGAGCATTTAAATAGCAGAAGTAAAATCTTCGCGGTCGTCTGGAATTGTCTGTGGAGGATCATATCTGATCTGAGGATCTGATAAAAAATAGTTGGAGGGTCCTATCTGGTCTCCATGCTCTTGAGATCGATCAATTCGCTACAACTGATTTATCTTACGCGTACGTTTTAATACGGTTCTTTTTTTGCGGTTCCGATGAAAATAATCCGATGAAAACAATACCTATTTCTCGAACACTTGGAAACTAATATTTTAATGTAAGATACCTGTTTCTCTTAAGTTCTATGCTCCTGTTACGTCACTTCTGGCTGTGACGAGCCTTCTTAGCCCGGTTGAAAGGTTGATGTATTAGTAATCGAAGGGTTCCGAGTTCGAAACTAGGTTCAATCAAAGATCGTCGTGTACACGGGTGTTGGTGCACGTTAAATTTGCCATGGCCTCAAATGTCCTCGCGTTGGCGTGGTGAGGAAATATGGAGAGTGGGGTGACAGCTCAGATCATCTCATCAAAACTACATGGTGTTGTTCTCTTATCTTTTATAACTGAATCCGGACCTTCGCCAATAACCTATTGTGTTACTCCAGTGCGACGTTAATTAAAATACCTACCTACTTATAAGACCACACCAATTTTAGTAGTGGCGAGACTCAATTCGTCATCAAGATATTGCAGATTCTTTAGAGATGACGAGAACAAGATCTGATCAGTTTTCTTCCAATGACGAGATATCTCGTTCACTAAGACTTGGTCAGTTTTGGCAGTCCATTTATGTAGTGTCTGATGGACGAGATATCTCGTCAAAGAACTTATAGGGTTAAAATGTGTTTGCTACCTCAGTGGGTAAGCCCATTGATGGTTTTTGGTTTGTAAAGGTTTTAATGGCCGAATGGTCATATTTGGACTTGCTGCGCCAGACACGTACAATTTCGTGGAACACGTGCAACACGTACAATATCGTATCAAGAAGTACAATATTAAGCAATAAGCACACTAAATGAAAGTTTTACTGAAACAGAAGAGATAAATACTTCCTCCACGGAGGAATCGCAACTAACAGGCATTGGACCTGCCCCGCCTGCAACTCCAATTGCATTTGCCACCAGTCCCTTCAGTCTCTAACAGATACAACCTATAAAAATGTTCATTAACCCTCCTGGTGTTTGTCCGGACACGAGATATCTCGTCATTAGCAAATTTGTTTAGATCTTGATGGACGAGATACCTTGTTTTTAGAAGAAAATTGACTAGATCTTGATCTTGTCATTATAAAAGAAATCGACAGTAACTTGGTGACAAGACATTTTGTCATTTGCAAAATTGGCCATATCTTGATAGACATCTCTTTATCATCAAAATTGGTTAAATTTTGATGAACGAGATATCTAGTCGAAATCCCTTGAAGGGTTAAAAGAATGTTTTGTAAATACCTGAAATGATAATAAATAGCCGCACAAAGTTTGGAATTATTTGACCACAGTGTTGTATACAATTTCAAAACGAAATTAGTAGTTGCAGTAAAGTGTCGCTTCACAAGGAGCCCTTGCACCTCGCATGTTATTTAAAATTGAAATTGATACACAGTTCAGCGATCGGCTAGTGTCGAGATGTAAGTATAGAATTAAAGGTCTTGTAGCGTTTTGAAATTCTGAATCTATTTATTTCTTATGATCTATACAACATAGTTCCAAGGATATATTTAATAGAATCGTTCTAAGGAAAGATGCTTTTCCTATGAAAGGAGCAAGAGAATCTTTCAAAATAATCTATTTCAAGGAAAGGAACAATATAATTGCGCCAAAGCAAAGAGAGGACAGATATAATCGTTTCAAAGAAAGATTCTAATCCAAGAAAACGAGAGAAATGGAATCGTTCGAATGAAAGATTCTATTCCAAGAAAAAGAGAAATGGAATCGTTCGAATGAAAGATTTTAATCCCAGAAAAACAGAGATATAATAGTTCCTAAGAAAGATTCTATTCCAGGTAAATGATTGGTAGAATCGTTCCAAATAAAAATTTTGTTCCAAGAAAAGGACTGATAGACTTGTTCCAAAGAAATATTCTATTCCGAGAGAAGAACCAATAAAAGCGTTCCAAAGAAAAAATATATAATCTAAGGACGACCAATAGAATCTTTCTAAGGGTTGAAAAATCTTAAATCTACGAATCAAAGTTTTAGAACGATGTTGTAGTTTAGTCATTAAACGTGTTGGGGGGTAAAAGCGAGCCCCCTCCCCAATTTCACTACTCGGAAACATTTCCCGCTCAGAGGATTCAATACAAAACGGAGCCAATGCATAAGGCACTTCTCAATTTGTGATCAGCCCCCAACAGTCACCCCTTATGGCTTGCTCAGAAGAAAGCGGATGATAAAATGGAAAGGGCGGATAACAAGGCGATGAGGTTGGGAGTCAAAACGTTTTGGGCGTTGAAAACGTTGAGATTCAGCAGAGAGGAAGAAAGAGATGAAGAGAAAAAGAAAGGGCATGAATGATATTTTGGAGTCTTTCACGGGGATTCTTTTTTCTCCCTCAATCGTCTTTTTTATGGTTATTATTTATCTGGGAGACTGACAGGTCGTTTCAGAAAGAAACCGGTCGGCATCTAGTATTAACTCAAGTCATCGGATTTTCATTTCTCATGACGGAGCAGATTTAACTAAATCGTATCGGATGTTGTGTTATCGATTTCCTAGGAGCCCCTTTTTATATCTCCCCTGCGATTGGAATGTCAGGGGCATCCGATAGGGGGGTGATCAGGTGAGATGGTTTGATCCTATCGGTTTTTTAGGTCCCATTGAACGAATCGTTGGGAGCGTTCGTTTTTTTATCTCGGGTTGGATTTCTTGGTTGTGCGTTGCAATTTCAGAGAGGAATCCTAAGGGATAACAGAGGCACTAACTCTATCAAGACCAAACCCCTTGGACACCTTAACATTTTTATGATGAAAGCTCAGCACCCTTAAGGGGGTCCGGGACACAAAAATCGTCACATTTTCGAATTTTTTAAATATTATTTTAAGAATTTCTCTGTGTTTTTCTGCTTAAGCAGACGTCTAAATTATATTTCTATCTTAATTAGAACTAGAGATATAATAATTCTTGTGGTGCGTTGTTCTGAAAATCTAACACTCTTGACAGTTGTTGTCATGGCAACACAATATCTGTCTTTAAAAGTTTAAATGCTTTTGTCTCCATGATACATTTTTTCAAGATTTCCTGTATTCAAATTGCTATAAGTCAAAAACCGATAAAGTTTAAGGGTTGAAATTTGGAATATATATTTTTCAAACATTATACTTTAATTTTGATTCAGTAAATTTGAAACAAACATTTACTTTTTAAAATATGATTTTTTTTTTAAAGTACCTTAAAATTTTCAAAAATTTTCATTCAAATATTTTTTATTTTTTATTAAATTAATATTTTTTGAATTGCTGAATCAAAATTAATGTTTATAAATTTGTGAATAATTTACTGCAAGAATTTTGAAAATTGATCAAGAATATTTTGAGTTTTAGCAATTTAAAATGACCTCTCTTTTTTTCAAAAAATTTTAATTTAAAATTTTTAAAAAACTTTTGGAAAAATTATGTATTGTGATTTTGTTTATTAGTTCAATGGTTAATCAGTACAAAAAAATTCAAAATTCTAAATTAATTAATAAAAATTATTTTTCAATGTGTCCCGGAGTCCTTAACCCACAAAGTGCTTTTGACGAGATGTCCATCCTGACCTGATCAATTCTGATGATGACGATGTGTCTCATCATCAAAATATTTCCGAATTTATTATGACGACCAGATCAAGATCTACTCAGTTTTTTCTAATAGCGATATTGTTTAGAGCACCCTTATGTCTTCAAGTGGTTTCCACAAAATATCTCTTCCATAAAATCCTGATCAATTTTGCTTTACAACGATCTCGTCATCAATATATTGCCGAATTTTCGTATGACGACGAGATCAAGATCTGGTTAGTTTTTCTAATAACGATACCTCATCGCTGAAAGCTCTCTTAACTCTCCAAGTTGTTTCGACTAGATATCTCATCCATCAAGGCTTGATCAATTTCATTAATTACGTTATACCTCTTCCTCAAAATAATAATGATAATTTTTTTTGTGACAGTGAGACCTAGATCTTGTCAGTTGCTGTTTTTCACTGACGAAATCTCGTCCATCAAGTTCATGTCAGTTTTGCCAATGGCGAGATACCTCGTGGAGACAACAATCAGGAGGGTTAAACTTATGGAGAAATTTGCCGAATCAGCGTGTCACTGGTAATTAGGTAGGTAGGTATGTAATTAACTTCAGACAGCAGCAACACAACGGGTTATTGCGGGACACTGGAGCAACAAAAAGTTCTATTATTGAACTTGAGATTATAAATGGGAGTCAGTAATCTAAAATGCTTAGAAATGATTAATAAAATGAAAAAAAAAACACAAGATGATGAAACTGATGTATGGCTATTTCGTTGGAAACGGCACCAGATAACTATCTTCTAAAAGAAACAACAAGTTAAGTGGATACTATTGTGATTTTATTAGAAAATAAGGGAAAAGAAAAAAAAGAAAAATAATAAAAAAAAAAACAGACGCAGCTGTGAAGTGGACCTTGAGGGTTACACTGTGGTATCACAAGTCCTCCCCCCAAACATAATAAGGCCTGTCCACTGTTTATTGTACTACTGTTTTATCAATAGTTTCGTCGCATTGGCGAACATTCTGATGAGTTTTGTGCTCTTTACGAGCTTGTGTTTTATTCCTGCTGATTGCTCGACTTGTGACAGCTTTTGGTGTTTGGCGTTGATTTATCTCGCCTTGCGTAGTTAAATTTTACTTCAATAGTTCCAAGGGAACGACTTAGCTGACTGGAAATAGTTGCGTTGATATAGAAATTCCTGACAATTAACGCTTTGCAAATTTCATGTGCCACACAGCTCAGTGTTTGAGACGTTTTGATGCTTCAGACAAACAAAATTGTTTTATTTACAAAGCAGGCGTTTGAATTAACGTCGCATTGAAACAACTAAGCTATTGACGACAGCTAGGATCCTAAAGGGAAAGATCCGACGATACCACGTAATTTTCAACCACAGTCAGATGATGAGGTCACACCTGAGCTGGCACCCCATCTCCAAACTTTGACATCCCACAAATGGGAGGACATTAGAGACCACGACAGATATAACATGCATCAGCCCCCTTTGTACACTACTGTCTTTGGATGGTTTCTAACTACAAACCCTCCGGTTGCTAATCCGTTACATTTCCCTAAATAGGATAGAGACACTTGTTCCTTCAATTATAACTAAAGTATTGTTTTTAGCATTCGCATCATCACCAAGTTGGACAACCCCCATAAACAATTTAAACTGACCTCGGGAACAATTATTCTTGCTCCCAACACCACTCCTACAACATACAAAAACTTGATTTGCAGAAGCTTTCAATGCTCCCATACTTAAATCAAGAACGCACAAATTTTCAAGTCCTATCGAACTTCCCAAATCAATATCTCCATTGAAAAACTCCTGTTAAAGAAGACCCCGCACACCGAAAAGGCTCCAGTAGCATTATTCAGCCCCTCTTGATTCTAAAAAGAGACGGATAGCCTTAGGATAAACGGGCCTTGTGTACTTTCCATACCAAATCAGTCCAAATTCTGTTTGGAACTTATACCCTTCCACACCACATTTAACATTCCCACCCCACTTCCAGCCCTCGGGGAAAGACAAGGGAAGAAGAATTCGTCAAAATCCATGGATTGATCCCGAAGAAAAGGGGGAACTCCAGTGTTGATTCTAGCATGCGGAATGCTAGCGTCTAGTTAGAGGAAGACCCCCCTCTTCTTTGACAAACCTGGCGTTGAATTCCGTCCTTTTCGCTTCCGTAAATAGGTCGGTAAGTGTGCCGATCGGAAAGACTTCTGGGGCATGATTGAATTTGGAGGATTCGCTGCGAAATGTGGGGTGGAGGGTCAGTTGGCTCAAAGAATTAAGATGGGCCTATGTTGTGAGGGGATCGCCGGAACCTATTCACCAATACTTTATTCTCTCTTGGAAATTTTTGGAATTTTGAAACGGGTAGAAGGTCTTGGAATGGACCGCTTTGCTTCTTAAAGAAGTTTAGCAAATTGTTATGATTGAAGTAGGAAGTTGGTTGGCGTTTTTGAAGTTTCATGGCGCAAGGGTTTTATTTGGTCAAGCTGAGCCAAACACAAATAGACAACTTCAATGAAGTATCAGGTGGTGGGTCAGTTGGCTCAAAGAATTAAGAGGGGCTATATAGGGAGGGGATTGCAGTAACTTATTCACCAATAATTAATTCTGTCTTGGAAATTTATGGAATTTCGAAATAAGTACATGGGGTATTAGTAAGGATAGTCCAGATTTCTTCAAGAATATTAGCGAATTGTTTAATTGAAGTATGGAGATGGTGGGTAAGTTGTCTCAAATAATTAAGAGGAGTTATATAGGGAAGAGATTACACAGCCACACCCGAATGCATTCATTAATACTTTATTATCTTACAAAAAGATGGAATTTCGAAAAATGTAGAAGGGTTATAATGGATTACTCTGCTTTCTTAACCCTCCTGGTGGTTGCCTCGACTAGGTATTTTTTGGACCTCATAAACAATACTGACCAGATTTTGGCGGACGAGGTATCACGTCATTAAAAAAACTGCCCTGATATTGATCTCGTAACCATAAAAAAAATCGACAACATCGTGATGTCGAGATATATCGTTAAGTATTATCAAAGCTGGTGAAATATTGATGGACGATATACCTCGTGAAAACCACTTGGAGAGTTAAAGTTCCCTAAGATTTCTTTAACACCCACTAGGGGTGCCCATTTTGGGATACTACGATCAAAGTTTCTCGTAAATTCTTGCACTCATTGAATGTTTCATCAGGTTAATATGAGTAAGGATTGAGTAGTCAGTTGAAATGATGATTTTATCAGGTACATATAACTGTACAAAAATTGTATTAATATTAATGTTATGATTGATTTTTCCCAATGTGCGTGCTAACTGATATTAGCGTGGTATTTATATATTAAATTAATTGTGCAAGCTGCTACTAGTATTCAAATAATCGGCTAGCATTGTATACACTAATGAATGTGGTTTAAATTATACTTTAAATCTAACTATACTATGGAACCATAAGTGAATCACATTATCACTAAGATAAATATTGTTCTAGGTATTTAATGCGCTTCTAAATTCTTTTAAATAAAATGTTCTTCTGATAGAACAATAGTTTAATTAAAGCAATCGAATACAATTGTGGAATGATAAGTCCTTTATTCCTTTTCCTCTTTGTATAATTGCTTATTTTTTGACAGCCAATGCAGGAATATTACTATATGAGTGTTTTGTTTATGAACGCGACAGTTTATATGTAATTCGTTTGATTTTTATTAGATATAATATTCGAAATAGGTAAAATTTACTGAAAAAGATGTAAAATGAAGAGTGGGTACAGCATTCTTGATTTTTTTAATAGCGAATAATGATTTAAAGTCAACATTAATTCTAGTAGTTTTGATATTTAGTGCAATATACACGAGGAGAGCATAAAGGTAATAAATATCAAAGACAATGAATGTTCAATAATTTATGAATAATTAAACTTAGTCATGGAGGAGATCAATAATTGTACAAGTAATTAAAATTTGAGAAAATTATTATTGGAGACATTTTTATTAGTTTTCTCTTGTCATTATTTCACATTTTTCGTTAACATATTTTTTGTCCGCCTAAAAACATTTAAAAAAGCAAAATAACTATTACCAAAAGAAATATCACAAAACTCAATCGCGCATATTAAGAAATCCTCGTAATTACGATTCGTTTTAATGAAGATAATTAAGAAATAATATATTTGGATTACAATGGAAATTAAATTATCCTTAATTTCTTGGAGAGAGAGATATTTATATATTCCAATTTTATACAGTACTCTCTGAATAGAAGTAACTAGATCAATTTTTCTTATTGAATTTTTTTTGGCAAGCAGTGAAGGGCTGAATATAATTGCTTATTCTTGATTTTGAGTTAATTTTATATTCAAGTGGGATTTATTTTCAGAACAAGATTCTAATTCAAAAATATTATATTGATTTTTTTATATTCAATACTTTACGAAGACTACTAACGCAGTGAATGTTTTAAGATTATTTCTTTCCGTGAACTTTTTAGAACTATTTCGCAACGTGACAGTATTTTAGGGTTATTAACCTGTTTAGATTATTCACACAGACCAATCTAACAACAAAGTTTCTAAGGCCAGAAGGCATGATATTATACATAAAAAACAATACATGATACGATACAGAAGACATCTTACGCCAGATATAAAGCAATAGCGGAAGTATCACATGCACTTTTAGCCCCCACACGGATTCACACGTCTTTTCAAACGGGCAACTTATAATCTTATCTGTATGATTTACATCTAGTTTGTACAGAGGCTGTTTGCACATTTTTTAGACGATTTTGGTTAGCGGTAATAAAAAATCGTTTGCTGCAAAAGAAATAATTGCAGTTGTACTATGTTTTTAAAAGTCAAAATTATCGTCAGCGGCTTGAGAGGTTTGTTTTTATTCAAAATGGCGTTTTTAACAAAGCAGTGGTTCGAAGGCTGTATTTATGCTCTTTCCGAAGAGAAATATTCATATTCCGTTATCCAAAAAACGATGTGAGAGTCATGGTTTTGTGATATCTAAAGCGTCGATAGGTAATATCGTCAACAAGAATTAAAAAAATGTCAAATTGGAGCCTCAAGTGGGACAAAAATTCCAAACGAGTATCCAAGGAAGAAACGGACGTCTTCGACTATTGCAAATGTACGTTGTTTAATGTTAAAAGAAAATCCCCCTAGTCAAAGGACAGTTGCAAATCATTAAAATGCTCGGTGTCCACTGTAAACAAAATGATAAACGCTGATTTAAATCTTAAGAAAGCGAAAAAACGCAATGCGCATCGTCTTTCTCCAAAGCATATCGCTCAACGGAGGACACGCTGCCGAATTCTATATAAAAAACACTTATCCAAAGAAAAATGGAAAAAAATTGTCACAATAGATGAATCATGGGTGTATTTAAATGATTGCAGCTAAAAAGGAGCCATTTATTATCATAAAAGGGGAGAAAAAAATTTAAGTACATGGTTCACAGAATCGAAAGAAAGTTTTTCTAAGGGATTCATGATTGTTGATGGTTTTTCATATAATGGCAAGTTAAAAATAAAGAGAGTGGGAAAAAATGTCAAGATTAACTCCATATACTATCAGGAACATATTTTATCGCCAATTTTTCTGAATGAAATACCATCGCTTTACCCACAGTGCCATCAATCTGTGGAACTCCATCAAGACAAAGCTAGCAGTCACACATCAAAATCCACTGTAAATTTCCTAAAAGAAATGGAACAAAAAACCGGTATCAAGGCCATACCCTTCACTGATATCCCTACTAAATCTCCCGATGTATCACCTATGGGTTTTTGTGCTTTCGGACTTTTAAAATCTGCACTATCCAAACGTCGTCCCACAACCCTTACAGGACTCTGGAAAGCTGTTCAGAAGGAATGGGATAGAATACCTCTTCTGACACTTCAAAAGGCATTATTATCCTGGAAATTACGGTGTAGAAAGATAGTTCAGAATAAAGGCTATCAAATAGAACATTGAAAACACAAGAATTTTATGTAATTTAGTTTTGTGAAAACAATATACATTGTCTAAAAAATGTGTGAACAGCCTCTGTACATTGACCAATAAAATTTTCCTAGCATCATTTCAACCAATAGTTATGGAAATTTAGTCGTTATGTGTGTTGAATGGAAAAATCATACATTACTACTTGAATATCATGTGATACTCTTAGGTGCCAACTCTCTAAGTGGTTTCGACGAGATTTCACGTCAATATAGGTACGACAGATTTTGCTAAGAACGAGATGATGACATCAAGATTTGGTCAGTTGTCTTCTAATGACGAGATCAAGAACTGTTAATCATCCTTCTAATGAAATAGATAGAGCATGTGGGTGGAGTTGCTGTCGTAAGATCTCTGATGGGTAAATCACGTAAATATAAGAGCCGATTGATTATAGAATCACAGACAAGTGTTTTTGATCACTTTACCGATCAATAATTTATGATTCATGCTCTTATCCACAACCATGTACGTGACAGATCCTGAAACCGATTAATGAAAGCTAGTATGAAGCTTCGGGCACATACTCCGTCTGTTTCATTATAAGGTCGATGGATCTTGTCTTCTAATGACGAGGTAACGATCTGATCAATTTTCTTGACGAGGTATCTAATCTAGGATATCAAGGATAGGGATAGTTTTACTATTGGAGAAATACCTCGTCTAGACAACCACAAAGAGGGTTGAAAAACTGAATCTTAAAAAATCTGAAGGTACACCTCAAAAATATCAACTCTGAGGAGTAATACCAATGCACGAATGTCACTACACGTCCTTTTAGCACTTTTAAGCAGTATTTTTTATAATTTAGTTATTATTCCTACTTACTGAAGCACGTTTTTTCATATTTTAAAGGTGAAAAACTTTCCAATCTTTATCTTGTGGCATGACGACTGATAAAACGTATAAGAACTACAGAATACAAATTTTTTTAATTCGATGTAAAATTTCCTATTTAATATATTTGTTGCTTATACATTCTCGTCTCATTCTTGCCTGGGAAGTATTTGGATAAAACATTAGAAAACAAGCGAAACCTGAATAGGATAGTTTGCAATTTTTTCGCAATCGGACCTGAAACTCAAACTTAAATCTGCTTTATTTCTGCTATTAGTCTCGAAGAAAGGCGTTTAAAAATTCACATGAATTGTATCACTCAGAAGTGCGTCATTTATTCTGAAAAAATCTGCGGATGCGAAATCATTTATTGAAACAATCATTGTGTTCTATCTGGGAAGCCTCAGCAATTCCTCCCTTTCCATCCAGACCCAACAAACACGTCGTCCACTAACAAATCTGTGACCAAAGAACTAAGAGATCTCCACGGGACACACTTCATCCCTCCCTAATTCCCTACATCCCTTATCCTGTTGCATATACAAAAGGGAATCCGGTCCTCAGAGGCACGAGCTTGTCCATTACAAGGGAGGAAAAACATCATACCAGCAAAAGGGAATAAGATATAAGGCCCTGATTGGAAGGAGGGAAACGCTGAAATTGAGTTAGGTTTCAGCTATACGAATGGTCTGCCATCATATTTCTTCAATCTCTTAGAGGAGAATTAGGTTGCTGATTACGCCGTGTGGATGTAGACTTATGCGACTTAGAGGCAGTGTGTGAGTGCTTTTTGAATGATGGATGCAATATGGATCTGTACTGGTTTCGTTTACTTTAACAGAAGAACGTCTAGACGTGTACGAAATATGTTGACACAAGCACAATTAGACCTGTAACAGTTGACAATGTAGTAAAATTTCTGAAACCAAAAGCTGAAATGAGGAATTAGGGTGAATATCAAGTTTGAATGCAAAAGGTAAAGAAACAGTGCTACTTCACATGAAAAATGTTGGTTTTGCAAGTTGATATTTACTGCACTGTTATGTACACTGCTTTGCTGAATGCATGGATAAAGTATAAAAGTAGAGTGGATAATTATAACCTGTTTATATGCCCAGGACCTTGTGACACAAATAATAGTAACGTCACCCTTAGACTACTTTTATCTACCGGATGAAAACGAAAATTCATCTGATTGGTTCATAGTATCGGAGAAGAAGCCCATTCATCGATCCATCATCTGATTGGTTCACATGCCTTAACATTAAACTGACCATTTAACCATCTTTGTCACCATTATATAGAAAAGTATACTCACAAATCTCTCGTGTCATAATATATCATGTTGCCAAACGAGGCAATAAAAAGCCAAATCGGCCAACCCATTAACATTTCTTGTTGCAACTAGTCGAAATGCTGGTCACACTTTGTCGTATTCGGCGTTTTTGTCGTATAGTGGTAATAGCGTTTGTCTGCGTCTGTCACCTAGTAGGTCCCGGGTACAAAACTCGTTTTAGATGAGCAAGAAATTTGGTGATCATCCCTGTCGGGAGTAACGGGGTTTTCCCGCTGGGTGCTTCTTCAGAAATAGCCAGTAGTTCACCCTTTGAAGTGCTAAAGGAGTAGTTGGGAATTAGGAAGAAATTAAGGAGTAGTAGGAACCCTCACGCTCAAACTATTAGTGTTCTAGAGTTTTCACCACAAAACACACAATGACTAAATAACGACACTACTGATTGATAGAATTCATGTGTTCTTCCGACCTTTGAAACTATATCGGTCCTTTCCACTGAAAGAGTAGAATTCCTTTGAATGATTCTTCTGGGCATTTCCTTCAAATATAATTCTTTTAAAAGATTCCATTGATTATTTACTTTAAATGGAATCTTTTGGAAATATAATATTGGTATCATTTCTTTACAAGATAATTCTTTGGACATATTGTATTGGTTATTTCCATAGAATATTTTAATTGGTTATGGTTAGTTATTTCCTTAGAATGATCTTTTGGACAGATTCTGTTAGCCAAGAAGTTCCGAACTGTTTAGAAGTCATCCAGAGAAGACTGAAAATAGAACTGTTTGTGTGAACCCCTCAGAGTGTTAAAGAACGTGGTACGCCTGGATTACCAACTTCGAATTCCTACAGTATCGGAGTTCTGCATCTGTAAATAAAAAGAAGTCCACTTCAAGAAACTAACATTTTACGACTGAATAAGATAACAATGAGTCAGTATAGTTTTTAATGCGTGGTTTCTTGGAAAAATATAACAAAAGCTGTCAAAGACCGAGTGAGGTAACGATTATTGAGTCTCGTATGTTGAGACGGATGAAAACTTGGGACTTTGGCAGAACAGATGTGGCTGGTTTTTAAATGATGGGTGCAATATGTTTATCTACCGGTTTCTATGAGTTTAACATTTGGATATGACTAGACGAATGGTGAAATGTTTATACAACACAAAGTCCGAAATCCGGACGTTATGTTAACAGGCGTTTTTTTGTTTTTTTCTCACTTTTTTACATATTTCCGACAATTTTTAAAGAACAAGGATTTAAACCTGGACCTAATTGATAAAACAACGTAAAATAAAGGACATGTTCAGAGCAAATACCACACAGAAAAATTAGATTTGAAAGCACAATTTTTTGGATTGTATTAAAAAGTTTTTTTGTTCCTTTTAAAAAAATTATTCATATTTATATATCTGCTATTTTACTATTGCAAACACAAAAAATTCGTGCGGGAGGTTTTTTTTCACTTCACTCCACAATTGGTTTTAATGCTGCATACAAAAGTTTCTGATGCCTCAGGCCGATATAAAAAAAAGTTGGAATGTACTTGACAGTTGGTCGAAGGATCACAAACCTTGAAGACCAATCCTTGAGATGTTGCCTTCATGTGAAGCACGGCATCTTACATGGTTCAAATTTACGATTTGGTGTCCTCGGATCTTTCCTTTAAGGTTTTTTTTGACAAAAATGCCAATAATCCAAAATCCGGTATGGCCGAGGTCGGAGGATTCCGGAATTTGAACTTTGTACTGAACGCGTGTTGTTTATAAGCTACTTGAGTTGAAAATGATCAAATATCGCGCGTAGTCATTTAAAGATGCATCAACAAACGTTTCACTGAAACGTCTGGCAATCACATCGAGCGCGTAGAATCATCACGGTGTAGCGCGTATTGACGCCATCGTGGAGTTGTTTGGAAGTTTTGAGAGTGAGATACCAGTTTAGCTGTCTTTCTCGTCATCTTACCGTGGTTCAAAATTACAAGTTGGTGTGTCTCTCCTTTCGGGATTGATCCCAGACCTTCGCCAATAGCTCATTGGGTCGCTACAGTGCAACTTTAAATAACTATCTACCTCTATAAATGCTGAAGAAGGAGTATAGAGGAAGGATTCTGAATAATATATATACACGGTTGTGTATGTGTCGGATTTAAAGTCACAGTATGTATTTCTATTGTGTTAAATTTAAAGTAACTCTGGGCGTAAAGTAATTCTAACTTTTAAACTTTTTACTGTGGATGTTATATAAATTCCAAACTATTCTGGGCTCCAGGGAATATTTAAAGGCACTCGGAATGTTTAGAAAACATGACTTTCTGGAGTACCTTGTTAAAAAACATGAAGTAGGTGTTTGCCAATTTTTTTTAACGGTTCTGACTGAACGATTTAATACTCAGTGAAACCAGACGTTATTTATAGCAAATGGTTTTTCAGACTCCTCCATTGAATTTCTGCAGTTTATGTGCTCGATTTATTTGGTTAACGCTATTGTATTTCATGACTGCGAAAGAGCAATGTATGAAGTCATTTTACATGCATGGGGTAGTGTATATATGTATACATATACATCTATACAGGGTGGTCCCGAATTCATGGTACAAACTTTAATGGTAGGTACAGGACATTGTAACAATGATTTATTGTATAGGAATGTAAAGTCGCGGTGAGGCGAAAACAGGGGAAATAACGGCCGAAAGGAAAAACAAAGATTTTATTGAAAGCGTTGTTGACAAGTGTCATGTTTACAGTAATTGTTCAAAATTGCGTCCACCAGTATCGATACATGCTTGACAGCGTCGGTGGAGCGATTGGCGTACACGTTCAAAGATGCCTGGTATTTCACGCACACCTGCAGCAGCTACAGATAAGCGAGCGACGAGATCCTCATCTGAGTCAACTGGAGTCTCATAAACAAGATGCTTTAGATGTCCCCATAAAAAGTAATCGAGGCTCGATAAATCGGGAGATCGGGGTGGCCAAGGGACTGGTCCACCACGCCCAATCCATCGAGTACCAAACGTGGCATTCAGGTAATTCCGTACATCAATGCTGAAGTGTGCTGGCGCCCCATCGTGCTGAAACCACATGCGGTTACGAATGGCGATAGGAACATCATGCAGCAGTTGTGGTAACACTTCTTTCAGAAAAATAAGATAGCTTCCGCCAGTGAGCCGCGTGGGTAGTAAGTATGGGCCAATCAAAAAGTCGTTCACAATACCAGCCCACACATTAATACTGAAACGTTGTTGAAACGCATGTCGACGCGTTGCATGTGGATTATCGGTTGCCCACACATGGGAATTGTGCGCATTAAAGACACCCTCGCGTGAAAATGTCGCTTCATCTGTAAATAGCACATAATCTACGAAATCTGGCTGCAACGCACATTGCTGCATCACCCACAGGCAGAAGTTCACGCGGCGAGGATAATCTGCCGGATTCAATGCTTGTACTTTCTGAAAATGGAAGGGGTGTAAGCGATTTTCGTTTAACACTCTGCATACAGTCTGATGGCTCACACCTACGTCACGCGCAACAGTTCTTGTGCTTGACTCGAGTCTATCAGCCACAATGTTCAAGATGCTTTCTTCCAGCCTTGGAGTGCGTATAGCTCTTACTCGACCAGCGCCATGTCTGTTGACGTCGAACGCACCTGTTTCACAAAGTTGACGATGTAACCGTTGAAAAATTCTATGATCCGGCATTCGTCGATCAGGATACTCCGCGCGATACATTCGTAACGCAGCTCTGCCGTTACCATTTGCACGGCCGTACATGTAATGCATGTCTGCTTTTTCTGCATACGTAAAGTCACCCATCGTCTACGGCAGCACAATTGTGAATGGCGCTTTTCCCTACTGCGATGCATCATGTTCAACAGCGGCTAGACATCTACTGCCCTCTACCGGCAATGATACCAACCGATCACTCCATTTCTCTTTACTTTTATTTCCCCTGTTTACGCCTCACCGCGTCACTTGCGACTATACATTCCTATACAATAAATCATTGTTACAATGTCCTGTACCTACCATTAAAGTTTGTACCATGAATTCGGGACCACCCTGTATGTATATACAGGGTGTTTCGAAACTCATGGGCAAAAATGTAAGGGGTGATAGAAAACATCTAAGCAAGCAATTTTCACCATACAATGCATGGGCGGAGAGCAAGCGATGAATCGCTAGGAGGTATCCGTTGTTACTGTCACATGAAACTACGAAACACCAAACGGACAAACGAGGTACTAAATAACTTTATTGACAGCACGTGGATCAAAATTACAGAAACTGCTCAAAAGAGCAACCGCCTGAGGTAATGCGTGCGTTACACCTAAGACGTAGCGAGCGGCGCACTTTTTCAGACACACCCGGCATGCCTCGGACGGTACCGGCAGCAAAATCCTGGCAACTAGGTCCTCGTCGGAGCCGATGGATCTTTCGTAGACGAGACTTTTGAAATGGTCCCACAGGAAATAGTCCAGATAGGAGAGATCGGGTGAGCGTGCCGGACAAGGGCTGGTAATACCTGTTGTAAAAATGTGAGATATGATCTGCCGTTCAGTCGGAATGGCAGAAGGTATGGGCCGATCTAATGGTCACCCACAATTCCAGCCCAAACATTTACCGTGAAGAGCTTCTGATACTCACGAGGACGTGTGTCGTACGGATTATTTGATTCCCACACATGAAGGTTGTGCGTATTAGAAATGCCTTCACGAGTAAAGGTGCATTCATCCGTGAATAACACGTGCACTAAAATCAGGCTGCGCTGCTAGCTGTTGCAAAAACCAACGAGCAAACTCGACACGTGGCTCATAATCTGCAGGTATAAATGCTTGCACTTTCTGTGCATGATAGGGGTGTAATCCTTCGTCCCGTAGTACTCGCCAAACAATCGAGTGGGGCACATTTACGGCACGGGAAAACTTTCGCATGCTAATATCCGGACGATGTTACACTCTTTGCAAAATGTTCTCTACAACTTGTTTCATACGTACACTCTTGCCACGCCCTGTATCATGCCGGTGACAAAATATCCCGTTTCACACAGGCACGGATGCAATCGCTCGAACATTTTTCGGCCTGGTACATGTCTTCTCGGAAAACGCTGCCTGTGCAGTCGGCTTCCAGAGCATTCCCATTAACAAGACCATACATAAAATGCATGTCCGCCTTTTACTGATTACTGTACGTTGCCATCCTGAAATCCACGATAGAAATGACGATATGTTAGAAAACTCGCGCTTTATAATTTACATTACAGCGCCTTTTAGCGGTTCACCGCTTTCTCTCCACCAATGCACTATATGGTGAAAATTGCTTGCTTAGATGTTTTCTGTCACCCCTTAATTTTTGCCCATTAGTTTCGAAACATCCTGTATATATATACACTACCCTACAATAATGTTCCGGAAGCCAGCTGAATTGCATAAAATTCGACTACTTGTTTGTGGGGATTTTCGTGGTATGGACTGGGACCTTTGCATGCCGACGCCTACATGAACATTTTGGGCCATCAGGTTCTTCCTACGCTTTGGCAATTTTATGGAATGGACGACTGTTACTTCCAGGACGACAAAGCTTCATGTTATGTTGCAGCCTCTGTCAAGCAGTGGTATCATATCGTGGCTCGTCATAAGCTAACATATCGTGGTAAGATATGGATGTAAAACGTCTTCCCTGGCCTGCTCATAGTCCCGACCTAAATCCCATAGATCCTTTGTGGGACGAGTTAAAGCGACGCTTAAGGACCAGGAAACCACGTCCGAAATCTACAGATGAGTTGGCGACACGCTGCAGGAATGGACACAAATACCCATGGCTGTGTATCAAAACCTTGTTGAATGTATGCCCAGAAAGATTGCTAGCGTAATTGAAGCACGTGGGGGACCGTCCCCCTATTTAAGCGTGTATTCTTTCCCTTATATCATCCCTTTTACCATTATTAAGCGTCTTAATATAGGATTTATCTGTTGAACTACAAATAGACAACGGTGTTCTTACGTAGTCCTTGTTTCGCATACTGTTATATTATACGAATTAAATTTTAACACCTATTAAAGCATGTATAAAGCACATCTTGCTGTCCGATCGATTATTGTGGGAAAGTGTGTATATACAAGGGTTGTTCAAATGAAAAGGTACGAAACGACACTGTGGGTATAAATGAAGACTTTATTCAAAGTATACACCATAGGCCTGAGCAAAACTATCCCATTGATTAACGAGCCGAAGGATTTCTTGTTTTTCGAATTCCGGTGGCCGTGACGAGACCCAGTGCTTTACAGAGTCCTTGAGTTCGTCGTCCGAGTTGAAGCGCTTCACTTTGAGATATTTTTTCAGGGAACCACATGAAATAATCAAATGTGGATTGGGGCTTTATCTCGAGGAGGTTTAGTTTCACCAACTGAGTGTTAGTTTGCAACGGTTAAAGAACTTGAAAAGTGTTTCATGGACCTATGCACATAGATAAATGTGAAGGTGTAATAAATAAATGCAGATATTACAGGAAAATTTTCCCACACAAAAAATGCTTCAGCTCTCAAACTTTTTGCAAGAACAAGAAAATTTTTTGAATTAAATATATGAATGCCGCTAAAAAATGAAAAAGTGCAAAACTTTAAGAAATCTCAAAAACTAACATGAAAGTATAATTATCGCCATGTTGGAATATATTTCGCCTCATGGGGTAAGTTGTTTTTAAAACTTATTTTCTTTCTAATTTATGACAAAAGAATTTTCAAGAGGTTAAATGCTGAAAAAACCCCATTTCACCGACAACACTAGAAACCCAATATTAATCAACATTGCTTAAGGCTTTCAATGAAAGCTAATGGCAAAACAATCTGCTTGTCCCTCATATGTTTTACATGAAAGAAACGTATCTCTATCCACCGATTCCGCCGAGTGACGTCACGTTTTCTTCCCTTACAAAACCAATCTGGTGGACCCTACCTTTCCCTTACGATACACCGGATAGGAATAAAACCTTTGACCTCTACATCCCGAAAGGTGTTCGAACTGGTATATACGTTCTAAAAGAATGAAAATTATGCCTTTTAACCACGGAGATGAAATTTATATTGCCCCCAAGAATATCTTTTCGTATCAAAAATTAAAGATAGGTAGTTAATTAACGTCGTGCTGGATAACGCAACGGACTATTGGTGACGGTCTGAGATCAATCCCGATGAGAAGATCCCACGACAACGCATCGTAATTTTAAACCACGTTCCCAAGTATTAACTGACCGTGGTTTAAAATTACGTGGTGTTATCCTTGTATTTTCCCCTTCGTGTTTTTTTGGTCCCGGACCATCGACAATAGCCATTGCCCTGCTCCAGTGCGACGTTAATTGGTATACCATACCCAAAAATTAAAGAAAGTTATTTTTTAAATAAATTAAAAATTGATAAGAGAATTGAACGATAAATCCCTTTTCAAAGTCGATTAATTAACGCACCGATCTTTGTCGTAACGCCGAAGGAAAAGCGTGAACGTAATACCTCGATTCTAAGCGCGGATTAAAACAAAAGCAAAAACACACGATTTTTTCCAACTTTTATAACAAAAAGCTTCAGAAAACAAAACAAAAACGGCCTCCGTAATTCGGTAAATTCCGCTTTTCCGCATCGGAAAAATTTCGGGTCCCGTCGGGGGGAGGATCCACGAATCAGCCAATAGACGACAAGTATTTTCGTTCACCTTCCAGCGATAAACTCGGCTTCACGATTTAAAGTAGGACAGCGCCGAAAAAAAGTAAAAAATCCCCCGAAAATGCTAAAAAGCAGCAAACTGAATAAGTCAATGTAAGAAACAAAGGTGACTGGAAAAAAAGAGATGGCTAAAATTCGCGTGGCAATGAGATAAAAATCTTCTCGGTGTCGAAATTTTTCGTCTCTCCTCTGGGCCACCCCAAGAGTATTTGAAAAGTCAACTGAAAACTTTGCAAATTTGCGGCCTCTGATTCTTTGGAAGAGAGCATTTTTTAAAGCTCTATTTTCTCGCAACCGAAGCGCTAAGTAGCCTTTAGTAGCATCGTCGGAGATAAAGATGCCTTTTCTTTCTTTCAGAGCCAGAAAATAAAGAAAATTCCTTGGAGAATGGAAGACGATAATAATGTCTCGAATCTTTAAAAATCAGTAAACTTCATTTCGGAGGACTTATATTTGTTTTCTGGAACGTCTAAAGGAAATGCTTCGCGCTTCCGTCTTCTTAAAGGCGAATAAATGTTTAAAAATCTAAAAATGATTTCAATATTGACGTTTTCTCGGATTAAGCGATCTCGCAATTTATGAAAATTCAAAACTGTTCCCTGATCCATAACAAATCTTAATATTAAATCAGTAGAAACGACATCAATGTCGTATTAAGTTTTTGATTGTTTTGTATTATTCAGTAAGTGACATTTCGAGGTAAGGCAAGGTAATTTTAATTAACGTAGTACGAGAGCAACACAACGGGTTATTGACGACGGTCCGGGATCAATCCCCTAAGGAAAATATCCGAAAACAACACCATGTAATTTTGTACTTCGGTCAGATGCCGAATTGACGTTTCGAAAAGTAAGTTATTCAATCTGAAAATCTAGACAGAAAATGTCTACGATAATATTTATTTAAAGTAAACACGACAGACAGACGCAGGTATTGTCCGGTTCGCAGTCGACCATAGTTTTGATTGGTTATTGTTGTGGTTTTTTGGTGCAAGGGCCATATTTGATCATGCTGCGCCAGACACAAGTTATACAATTTCAAGTAATAGACAAACATACGCAATGAAAAATTTACAGCACAGAAAATAGATATTAGAGATGCGACATCGATGTCGATGTTTTAGAAAAAACATCGATGTATTTAACATCGATGCATTGGGGTCGATGTTTTTGTAACATCGATGTTTATACCTGTCGATGTTTTTGTAAAATCGATGTTTATACCTATCGATGTTTATACCTGTCGATGTTTTTACGTTGTCGATGTTTTATTTTTAAATGAAAAAAGTACCGTTATAAAAATTTAAAAAATAACCAAGTAGCATAATTTTCATGATAAAAAAATTGAACATACTTTTAGACCAAAGTGGCCAAGGGTGAAGGATTTGAAAAGAAGGGATGCGACATCGATGTTTTCTAAACATTGATGTTTTAGAAAAAAACATCGATGTATTGGAGCCTATGTCGCATCACTAGTTGCTAAACCAGTTTCAGGGCTCCTAACAGGTTTCAAGGTCTAAAGAGGTGACAAAAGTGACTAATTTAACCAAAAAGGTGACTAATCGAGTTGAAAAAAGTGACAAAAAGTGACTAATCGAGCAAAAAAAAAGTGACAAATAACAATAATGCTAAATATATTCAAGTATAAAGATAGAAATTAAAAAGATCCTCCCCAGCCACCCCTATCTTTTCTTTCTTTGGAAGGATATTTTTATTTTCTTCATTTAAAAAGTACATCATTTTAAAATATCAAAAAAAAAAAATTTAATCGTAACTATGATTTTTTTATTTGTATATTTTTGACACAGCTTGAAGAATTTCTTCCTTTTCTTTGAAAGATTACGCCTCATTTTATACGTTGAAAAAGTCTGAAATTAATTTTGTATATTTCTTCTTATAGAATAATGCGCATTTTTTAAAGTCTGGTTTTGCTGACCAGCATCATCTGAGACTATTGCTGCTCCTTCAATCATTGCCTGAGCAAGAACTGCTTCCTTAAAATCTGTATTTTTTTTATTGCCTTCTTCGTTCTTCTTCTTCTATCCCCTTTCTTTTCTTTGCCAGCTGCTTTAATTTTTTTTCTCTGCTTCCAGACTATCTTTTTCTTTCCTGTCCTCTAATTTTTCTTGTGCCTTACGTTTTATATCTTCCAAATAGGCTTTATATGCAACCCTTCCCATGTGCATTAGCTTTGATGTGACCGGCACCAAATAAAGTTGATTGTCAAAATTTGCCAAGCTACTTTTAACCGTCATCAATGCATTGAGTGTGCGTTCTGACATTGATGCTCCGTCTCCTGTCAAAGCTCTTACTGAGGCTGAGAAGCCATGTTCAATATCAGCATTACCATGAGAAAGTGACAGAGCAGCCTTCACTAGCTTTGACACAACTGGGTACTTAGGATCCACACCACTAACGTCTCGCAGACTGAAGAACTGGTTCCAGTAAACATCAATAGGCTTCATTCTAAATCCTTCTTCCTCAAATTATCTTTGAAGTAATTTCCACTCATCCAGTAGTATGTCTGTCGGGACATCCCATGGCATTGCTCTTGCAACTTCTAATGCTTGTCGAACACTCTCAAGAGGACCAAGACAGGATAAACTTTTAAGGAGAGATGAACTGAAGGACTTCAAAAGATATTTAACACTGGCGATGTAATAAATAATGCTTCTGAGACCTTAGAAAAAATAAATTCCTTTCCTTCTCTTTGATATTCTGTAGCACTCTAGAAATTTGATCTCCACTCACAATATCAGCCAGAGGCAACAGTTTCTGAGGACATATATCTTCCGATTTATCCATTTTCAAATCTCAAATAAGTTCCCATTCGTAGATCCTACCCAAAATTGTTCTTGTCAACAATTCAAGTTGAGAATGAAGGTTTTGTATTAGAGGTTCCTTTATCTGAAGAAATTCGGTCACACGATTAAATATACTTGCACTTGATACGACAAATATCACCTCAGTATTCATAGTTTCTCTTCTAAGTAAATGAATTTTTTTTTTGTAGCCTGGTTTTTGTATCATTTTTGGCTTTATTATTGGAATGCAGTCAAGGAAATACTTTCGAACTGCAATTCACTGTTCAAGCAACCTTTCAGCAGGTGGCTTTAGGCTTAGCCACCTGCTTGAACAAAGCTTGATGAAATGGTGAGTGGGAAGTTTCAAGTCTTCTTGAATTTGTTTGTATGTTGACCAATGCTTAGGCCACTGATTAAAAAAATCTGTGAATAGTAAAAACTAGTTCGGACACATCTTTCCCAAACTCTTTTAGACGTTTAAGAAAAGCATTATGTACTGTGTGAATATTACATGTTCCAATGTTAATTAGTTCCTTTTTTCGGGTAGAAAGTAATGAGTCATTAATCTTTTTAAAAACTGACTTTCACTAAAAAACTCAAGAATTTATAACAATTAACTTTGATGATAACAGATTGAGATTTTCAATACGTCCACAACGCTCTTTCAATATTTAACCCTCTGGATACGGAGACGCCCGAAATTTTTTAATTGTCTGGTTACGGAGGGGGTTGGAATCTTTCAGATTTCAAACTCTTGAAGAAACGGCTGAAGTCCATTAAGATTTCCATCCCCTCATTTCTGTGCCACAAAGAGAGCAGCGCTTGAATAACCTCCGTTCCATAGACAGGAATGTCAGGGTTCTCGATGGGGAGCTTCGAGCGCTTTGAATGTGTGAGAGGTTTAATGATCTATCCCCTTAAAAACTTTGCTGAAGAAACCTTTGAGTGTAAATTAACATACATATTGAAGGTTCCGCCGTCCTTTCAGAGTTTACCTGCGACGTATCTATACCTTCTAGACATAATCAGACCCACAATAGAAAAGGCAACATGTGATGACAAAGGTACTAAACGCATTACCTCTCCTCCTGGGGGTAAGCCGCCCCCAGGAGGGCCAACGTCGGTTCAGCCGTGTTTCAGTTTACTGCTTCTTTTGGCTGTTTCCGTAACACGAAGGTAGTAGCCGCTCCGTATGCTGAGGGTTAACAGTGATTTAATATCAACTTGATCCGTCCGGTCTCTTGACCTCTACATTCTTGTCTTATTCCAGAATCCGAAAATAAAACGGGTCTGTTGAAACCGCCCTCAAATCTGTGTATGGAGAATGTTATCCCCCTTTAAAGTGAGCGCTGGCATCGATCACTATTTACAAGCTGTCAGCGTCTGACCTTCTAGTGGGTTCCTCCTTTTGTTCGACCCTGTCAACCGGTGATATCTCTCTCGCGCCAAATGATATGCCACACAATACTATGAAAGAAAATGGTCAGTCGTAAATTCCACTCAAGGTTCTATTGCTCAAGTTAGGTAATTAGGTAAGAGGGGTCGAATATGCAGATGTCCCTGCTTCCCTTAAAGTTCGATGCTTCGCCTTACTGATAGCCTTTTCTCGTGGGAAAATTTCCAGACCTTGCTGCTAATACACAGCGGGCAACGTGAAGTATACTTTTACAGTTGAAACGGTACGTTTTGAATCCATTCTTGCTGTGGAACGTAGCGTGCATTTCGAAATTTAATTCGTGCAAACCCTGTTTTTTTATAGAAAAAATATGAATTTTTTTAACTGTGCATCAAAGATTTTTCTTCTCTACACAGAATTTAAGAACTTAAAACCCCTGAAAAGGTGACAAAATGTCAAAAAGGTGACAAAAAGTGACAAAAAATAAAAAGGTGACAAAAAATAAAAAGGTGACAAAAAGTGACAAAAGGTGACGTGTTAGGAGCCCTGCAGTTTTAAGAAACGGGGAAACAAGTTTAAATACACTGAATTTTAAAAACATCAATGGTTTGGGGGGGCGATGTATTATCAACATCGATGTTTTAATTTCGAACATCGATGTTTTGCTGTCGATATCGCATCAATAGTTGCTAAAGCAGTTTTAAGAAATGGGGGAAACTGAATTTTACAAACATCGATGTTTTTGGGTCGATGTATCAACATCGATTTTTTAATTTTGAACATCGATGTTTTGCTATCAATGTCGCATCCTTAATAGATATACGCCTGAATGAAATGCACCTGACAAGAATAGAACCTGCGCCACCTTCAACTCGAAGGATGTTACCGCAGTGGGCATACCCACTGAACCACGTCGAACACCCATGTAATTTTAAACAGATCTTTTAGTTAAATTAGAGGTGATAACAATGGGATAAAGCGATCACAATGACAACAAATTGCAGATGGAAAACCATCGACGGAATCGTCATTCATGTGTTTGGTAAGACAGTGGTTCGCCTGAGATGCTTTTAAACCAATACAAAAATCGACTGTCATAAGCTCCACTGCCTTCTCGTCGATAGTGCGTCTCCAAAGAGAAGGCAGTTGACCTTGGGTCAATCAGTTTTTTTAAAAGACGTGAAACCTTGTTACGTTGCCACAAGCACCTAGACTGTTTTGGATTTAGAAGAGTTATTGAAAGTATGGGTGTCGCTCCGTCAAGGTGAACTAATGCCTGACATGAGTGAACAAAGTACCTCCACCACTCAGTTCGACGCAAATAGCATATCTGATGACATAAACGCTTCATTACCGAAGGATCGAATTCAACCCATGGAAGTCGGTAATGAGCCACAACCTTGAACATCAACAGCGAGTGCACCGATTGTGATATACATGTGTGTGGAGCGATGAACATTTGATGTCTGAAATTAAAACAGTGTAGCACTGATTTCTTTGAATAATCTCATTCAGGAGTAAAATATTTATATTATTTATTAAATATTTATGCAGATATTTAACTTTCTCTGCATAACCAGTAGGGATGCATAAGATAAAACTATTTTAAATCACGAAATGGAGAAATAAATTGATAATGTTATTTCCCACTCTTTCAAACCTGTTTTTAAACTTCCACAATATAATTAGCACAGAGATCTTTTTTGAAATCATCAGCGTTTATGTTTGAATCTAAACTAATTTAGTTCTCTGGGGAATGAAGTAAAGTGGATGAAATTCTAAATTAGATTATCCTCTTAAAGGCTAACAGACGTATTTCGTTGTAATTTCCAAACATTAACAAGAATTGTAGCTCCAAAAAATAAAACAGAAGGAAACATATGTTTCAGTACCTGATTATATAAGCAGGTCATATTTTTTTTCAAAAAAATGTAATCGTTGAATAGTTTAGTATAATTTAACCGGACAAACAGATGTTCCGAGTTTCATAAAAAAAATCGATTAAAATTATTGGTCCTCTTGTTTTGAATGGTTTGTTATAAAAATAAAGAATTTAAGTCTGCAATAAAGACGAAATAGAATGATAGTTAATATAAGTATGAGATTCCTTTTTTTGAGAATTACAGAATATTTCTTTGATTATATTTATCTAATAATGACAAATACAAATAACTGTCAAGTTTGGTATAAAAAGTAAACATGTTTAAATTGATTTTGTATTTTTATAATTACTTTTGATGCCTTTTTCAATCGAATTTAAATGAGATTTAATTGAAGAATAAATGTTCAACTGTGGAAAGACTAGAGCAATGGAAATCCTCTGAGTGTAGTCTGATATTCTATCACAAGGTTTCCTATTTAAATTAAAGAGATAAGATGGGGGGGGGCAGTATTTTAAATGTCCTATGATGAAGAGTCTGTAAAATTGATAAATATGTCCTGCTTTTATAGTTTGACAGTACATTTTTGGATGGATTACATTTATTCAGTTTTCTAGAATAAGTTGTGCTTTCAAATACAATGTAAAATAAATCTTAAATTATAGCTAGCTTATTTGTGGTCGTTTGTTTTAATTTTTATGCACGAATACTTTTAAGTTCTGCTAATGATGTAGATGTATGAAGGTTGCTGTGTTAAGAAACATGTCAAAAATATCTGGCATATTTATTTCTGATCTTATCAGAACAAGAGAGCTCCACGATAAATACGAAATAGATATCCGCAGAAGCATGAGCACATGTGCAATTTAGATCCAATGTTCTAGTTTACAAGATATTATAATTCATCACAAAGTTTTGTTTTAGCCGCTTGGTGGGGTGGTCTAGACGTTGTATCTCGTCATTAGCAAAACCGAATAGATCTAGATCGACGAGGTAATTTTGTCATTCGAAAAATGACCAAATAAAACATGTACATTATCTTAAAGTCAACATACTTCGTTGTTAGCAAAATTGGTCAGATCATAGTAACACGATACGTCGTCATTGGCAAAATTGTTTTGATCTTGATGGATGAGTAAATAAATATACTATCACTTTATAAACAAATTTTATAGCGATATACTTTTCTTGTATTCTGGACATACACTGGTGATGTCGCTGGAACAACAGTGAGGGATTTAGGATGGTATTTTAATTAACATCACCCTGGAGCAACACAACGGGCTATAGGCAACGTTCCGGGAACAATACCCCAAGGGAAAGATCGTAGGACAGCAGCACATAATTTTGAACCACGGCCAGATGACGATATAACACCTGAGGTAGCACACCACTGTCTAAAATTGCACACCATGCCAACGTGAGGACATTTGTGGTCACGACAGATTTAACGTGCACCATCCCTAGTTTACACGACGGTCTTTGGTTGAACCAAGTTCCGAACTCGTAACACTCAAATTGCTGATCCGTTGCTCTAGCAACATGGCTACCGCGGCCCAGGAACATTAACAAAAAAATGTATATTCTTATATCCTCGTTACAAAAGCTAATACAAATTATTCTTTCCCAGATTTTTACATAAACCATCATGTCACCCGTAATGTTTGGAATATATGAAGCTAGATTTCAGAACAAAAGAGACTTATACCCTTTCAGTTGGAAACTACTGAAACAGCACTATATTTTTGTGAACTTTGGTAGAATGGTATAACCAAAGATTTCAGCAATTGAACATATACTCTCAAATCTTAGAACTAATCAAGAACAAAACTAACTGATTACATACCAGTTTTTACCGTTACCGTTGCTCTAGCAACAGGGCTACCGCGTCCCAGGAATACTAATGAAAACATGGATATTCTCACACCCTCGTTACAAAAGCTAATCTATATATATAATTCTCTTACGTGGCACGCAAAAAAGACGCTATTTGTTATCGCGTTTTGGCAACATTGTACGATGTTTGTTTATCACGAAGCCTCGCGCTTCAATTGAATTTATAGCTTTATCGGATGAAGTTTTATTGAAAAAAAAAATTTTAGTCGAGCTGTTGCAGGTAATAATAGAAATCAAAGAAAGCAGAGGATCTTTTCAGGGCCTTTTTAAAAAAAGGTCCTTTTTATTGCCAACAATTATAGTTCAACAAGACGCTTGCACTGCAACTTTCGGCAACAAACTCAGTAAAAAAGCGTGTCTCGAGTGCAGGGGAAATGTACACACAAAGAACATGCTGGGTATTCAATTTCCAAATCAGCGCTCACAATTCGAGTCAAAATTTGCTCAAAGTTTTCATTTGAATTCTGATTCCGTAGGTACTGTATATATGTTTTCTGAAAAACAGCAATTTGAAAAATATTTTTTTTTGGCATAGCATATTTTGTAAACAATTTCTTCTGCTAGGACACAAGTCTTCATTGATGCTAGCGAAGCGAGCGTAGGTTCGCGCAGCGAACCAATGAGGATTGCGAAGCAATCCTCCGGGGGATGGCGAGCGTTAGCGAGCAGGGGGAGGTCCCCCTAGTACAAATTATTCTTTCACAGATTTTTACGGTAACTATTATGTCACCCGTAATGTTTGGAATATATAAAGCTAGATTTCACAACAAAAGAGACTTATACCCTTTCAGTTAGAAACTACTGAAACAGCACTATATTTTTGTGAACTTTGGAAGAATGGTATAACCAAAAATTTCAGCAATTCAACATATACTCTCAAATCTTAGAATTAATCAAGAACAAAACTAACAGATTACATACCAGTTTTTACATATGGAGCAAATGAATTATGTTTTTGACAGCAGTGTGTAGTGCTTTTCTTTCTCATTTCCTGTATTGTATGTACTATGTAATACATGCAGAATTCATCCCTTACCTCCACCAGAAGATGCGCGGAGCAGAAGTGTCCTCAACTTTATTTTCTTAACTGGGAGTTGTGTGTGTGAAGTGGTGACAGTGACTGTGTACGCTTCCAGGTGAAGCGCCATCTATACAACTCATAGATGTGTCAGAGTGTAGACTGTGCCATGATCAATGCACATAATTATTCGAATAGTTAGAAGCTTTGTTAGTCCTCAGATTAAAAACATGTGTGTTTTATGACGGAACAGGGTTTCAAACTTTAGCATTCTGGACATAAAACAAGTGATAAGTTTCAGTTTTCCAAATGTGTAGCACTGTATACTATAATAAATCATTTTGTATTAGGTATAACCATTCGCGCAGCGCACTCAGCAATAAAATAACGTATACATATTAAGTCTCCTGCACATTGCAGTTGGTGCAGCTTGTCTGCTTTTGGACCTTGCGTCATACGACCCCAATATCCAATCCAATCCCACACATTGCAGAGGGCGTGGCGTGAGCGCATGAATGTCAATGTGGAGAAAGACGGCAGAGGGAGAAGCAAGTGCTTCTTTAAAAATTAGAAAGTGGTCCCTCCGCGCAACTTTGTTAAAGTGCTTTTGCTACAAAAAATTGTTTCATTTAGAAACACTCCAAAAAACTGATTAAGCAGATTAGCGTCACGTTGGGTTGGCGTGGAAGTTTGGAGAGTGGGGTACCAGCTCAGGTGTTGCTTCGTCATCTGACCGTGGTTCAAAATTACGAGGTGTTGTCCTCGGATCTTTCCCTTAAGGGACTGATCCCGGACCGTCGTCAATAGCCCGTTGTGTAGCTCTAGTACGACGTTAACTAAAAATTACCAAGCAGATTAGCGATTGTTTTTAAATGACATTTGCGCCGTTGTAACGTTGCACCCCCCCCCCCATACAAATATTCATAGAATAGAAGATACCAACCTAAGAATACACTTGAGTGTTTTCCAATGTCCCTCAAATCTCTGTCTCCGATGAGAGTACACCCCCCCCCAAAAAAAAAAAAAATGTCATTTACAAGTCAACCTCCTCATGCGTAGGTGTACTTGGGGGTGGTAACTCGGTAAAAAACAGAACCGTTAGAATTCCAATCCGTCTTCTTCCCCAAACAAAGGAGGAAAGATAGAGAAAAACAACTAAACGCGGGCAGAAAGCAAGGAAAAATGTTTTCGAGACGATTAAGAAGAAGATATACATCTCAACTTGTATCCAGAAGGAGTAGCTATAAAAGGGCTCAATAGAGCAGATGACTGGAGACGGCTGACTTAAGAATCTGATTTCGGGAGCGTCATCCACGCGGCCGATTCTGATTCCCATGCACGGGGTTTTGCTGTTACCTTCGTCGGAAATCATGCTCTTTGAAAGCGGAGCGGAGATGCCTCCCACCTCGCATAATCACCCCCTCCTTTTTGATTATATCGGGAATCCACCACCACTTTTCCTCCAGCACAACATGGAGGTCTCACTACAGTAAAAATAAAGATCGTTAATTCACAAATGGATTGTGTGTTCTTTCAGGTATGTTGAGTTTTTTTATCCCATGGAATTGTGAAAGTGAGGTAACACCAGAAGGGCACGCCTGGTATTTTTACGGCATAACGTTTTGGAAACACTTTTTGATCACCTTCTTGGCAATACTTTTTACGCAATGGATTCATTCCAAATTAGATCCTAATACTTATATTTGAGTTTAATATAGCGTCGTAACTAAGTAACAAATGGTATCGTGACGCGGTCACAACGTAACAAACATTCCACTTTTAACCTTTCAAGAGGTTTCAACGATTTATTTCGTCCATCAAGATTTCACCAATTTATTTTGAAAATGACTATATACCTCTTCGTCATTATGTTACCAATCTTTTGATGATGGTGAGATCAAGATTTAGTCAGTTTTCTCATAATGATTATATATCTCACATAAAAAAATCTTGTCAGTTTTACCTCACTACCTTAGTATACCTGGATACCATAAAGCCTTTTAGACTAATTCTAAAAAAAACAACTGTGTAATGTTGGAAAGTCTGTTTTGTTTCAACGGAAATACATTTTTGATTCCATCTTACACAGTGAGACGTTTTACTTCTGTTTTTGCAACACGAACACCAAGCGTTTAATAATTTGTTTTTGCCACCTCAATGGTGCATTAAGCCAAATTGCGTCACGAAGTAGTTTTAGCAACAGCTTCAAACAGTAAATCAAGAACCTTCGGAAACCCAATTTCTCAAACACACACGCAAAAAGTACTAGGTCGTTTCAAGCAGCTACCACGACTCCTCTCAATATAAATAGCAGCACAGAAAAACTTTATTGCTATTATTTAATCAAATCTTCCGTGAGCAATGAGAACTCGGAAACGAGGAATAACTTCCACGAACTGAAGAAGTTGTCCTAATGCTCCTCGTTTCAGCTTCTTAACTTTGCTGTCGAGTATTCCCAAAGGTTGCTGCGAAGATTAGGCTTAAGCGCGTCTTTTGCTGGAGACGGATGGATTCCTGCTGGTAATTTGTTTTCCTCAGACAAAAGCTCTGCATCCAGTTCTTGAACGTGAATGGACGTGTTAAAGAAATTTGCGTTTGGTTGGTGGGTTTAGAGAGCATCTCGAGGGATATTTGGTAGGCGAGGAATTATGAGTGAGTCGTTTTCATGACCGAAAATGGTTCTCAGGCTCCATTGTTTTGGGAATTTAAACTACTTCAGTAGTTAAATAAATGCATGAATGGATGAAATTCAAACGAGCTTCTGGGAGCCTCTGAAGCCTGGCAAGGGAGTAACACGATCCAACCAAAGACAGTCGTGTACGTAGAAGCGGGTGAACGTTAAATCTTTCATGTTCTGAAATGCCCTCACGTTTGTGTGTTGCGGAAGCTTGGAGAGTGGGGTGCCAGTTCACATGTTGACCTCGTCATCTGATCGTGGTTCAAACGTACGAAGCTTGGCCCTCTATTCACAAGGGATTGATCCCGGGCCATAAACTATTAACCCGTTGTGTTGCTCCCGTCCGACGCTAATTAAAAAATACCGTCACCTATAACACGTTTGGTCAAGGTAAGTTCAAATACCTACCTACAAAACGAGCTTCCGTTTTACGACACGCAACGTAACAGCTACTGGATTTTTTAATGTGTGATTTGATTCATTTTTAATTATTTGACATTTGTTACAGCTCTGCATCAAGTTTTTAAACTTATTAACCTATTGAGTCGTAAAATACCCTCCTATAAAAAGTATTTTTTGTCTATACAGGTGATTATACGGTCATGGGACAAACTTGTAGGGGTGGTACAGCTTACTAAAACATTGAACAAATATAAAAAATGAGACACGAACGGAAAAACATTGCTTATTTACAACCTCATTGCATCGTCGCTATTTTGAGCATTTATTGTAGACATTGCTGCAAAGAAGCGCTTTTTTAGGATGCTGTAAATAAGCAATGTTTTTCGTATCATGTCTCATTTTTGTGTTCGTGCCTCCACGCGTCATTTCCAACCATATATTCTTACACGAAAAATGTATGTTTTTGTAAGCTGTACCACCCCTCCAAGTTTGTACCATGGCCGTAGAATTACCCTGAATAATGTACTGTGTTGTCGTGATCAAATCTGAAGCGCTAGGTGCAAAGCTCAGGCAAGTCACAGCTCTTTCACCACTCGCGTCAGCATATCTGAATGGTCAGCGCCACTAAACATAACATTTAATCAATATGATATGCACAGTTCTGTTCTGTGACCTTTCTCCATCGCTCTCCCCGAAGCTGCATAATTCCACACGCTCATAGAAGTTTTGACTTTCTGGCCAAAGAACTGTTCAAAGTCATAAACCTTTTTAAACCACATACGGCACGGAACGTGGAATCGTCAACGGCCACCATAAACCTACACAATACATATCTTCTGTTGAGTCAGCGAATCAGCACTCTTGAATTTTCTTAAATATAAAAGTATAATACATAGAAAATGCTTCGTACTTCCTGCCCTTTTAACGCTCAACAAAATACTCGATGAAATTTCTTTTTTCAAACAACCTCAAAACTTTTCACGTACGAACTAGATAACACTTCGGTTTTGCGATACACTACCATCTAGCCTCCAAAACGGGACGAAAATTTGCATCTTTGCCAATTCATAAAAATAAAATATATATGAACGTAAACAATTTATTACAAATATAATAGCATCCAAGTTTAAACTTGGTGCATTTGATTGAAAGGTACACCGTCTGCACTGTTGTCCAGAAAAGCCAATGTAACTGAGGAAAATGATACTTTTATCCCTTTTTTCGCCAATTTTAAAGTTCCTTTTCAGTTCCTACGAAATATTAGTCCCCGCGGGGCGTTTATTTTGCCACTTTCAGTACATTTATATTTCATGTGGAGTTCCGAGTCACACAACTTCCGCAAATTAGATTAAAAGTATTCAAAAAAACATCCACAAGCCTTTAAGATAGGCAAAACTTTAAAGCAACGCATGAACGTTTTCCCCGGAAACAAAAAAACGTTAAAGAAAAAGACATTAGAAAGTCTCGCATTCTTCCCCCAAAACATGTGGTTCATCAAGTAAACACCGTGACGTATCGTCCCCAGCTGAAAAAAACAAATCTCGAAGAATGTAGGAAATTTCTAGATTTTTGCTTTTCTAGCCGTGATTTTTTTTTTTTAAGCTGTTTAAAAATTCATGTAGTAAAGAAGGCTAGGGATAAGAAAACAGTTTTTAGGTGTAACTGTATGAATGAAATATTCATCCGTCCTTCAAGCGGATAAGGAAAACCAAAACTAAAAGTAATCTTCGCAAGAAAAGAAAGTACTTGCTGGTTTTATTGTTTTTTAGTTCCCTTTTCCAAAAAGACATATCCCCACCCGGATTGCATTGTTATCTTCCTTAACTCTGAGGAGCGAAATTCATAATGTTTTAATAAATCAGCCCGTTGTTGCGGTTTCGCAGAGATAAAAACATGACAGATAAAGCTGTTTCTTGCTTTTTTTTGCTTGCTTCTTTTCTCTCTTGCCAGCGATGATAATAATGTAGCGGTTTTTTCTCTCTGCCCCGCTTGCCTTTTAACGTTTCAGCTTTTTAAAAGCAAGGAATGGTTTCTTGTTGTTTTTCCCTGACTTCTCTTAAGAAACTTGAGGTTTTTAGGGCGACTCGATGGAGATTTTCTTTAGTCTGAAGGAGGGTTTTAAGTAAATTCTATTTGTTGCTCGGCTTTTTCGCCTCGTGCAGGGTATGAGTTTTGTTTGATTTAAATTAACTGTAAAGTTAAGGAAAAAAATTGCTGGCAGTGATGAAGGGAGGAAAGTTTTCGAAAAGAAACTCGACTTATGGAAGATTGCTTCCTAAGCAACTCATCACGCTTAATGTTTTGGTGTGTCAAAAAGTGTATAACACGATTAAGTACTTTGCATCCCACTTATTTTTTTAGAACTAACAAAATTTTGAATTCTGACGTAAAGAAAGTCAAGGTAGGTAGATAGTTAAATTAGGAAGGGCAACACAGATAGGCTATTGGCGACGGTTCGGGATCAATCCCTATAGGGGCGATCCCAGGAAAACACCCCGAATTTTGATTCACGAACAAATGACGAGGTCAGCACCGGAGCTTAAAGAATGCAAAGGAGTAAATATTGGTTCTCCTTTAAAACTACAAGTAAAACACATCCAATAAATACAGAAATTTAGTTAAACTGTTACTCATTTTAACTCTCGATGTATCTTGTCATTAGCAAAAACCATCGGCAGATTTTAATGAACGAGGCATCGCGTTACTAGATGAGAAAAAACTGATCTCATCACAAAAGCAAAAAGATTGTCAGTATCTTGATGACGATTTATTTCGTCAGTAGAAAAATTGGTCAGTTCTTATTGGACGAGGTATCTCTTTAAACCACTTTTAGGGTTAAAGAATAATATTTGAGATAATAAATGTTCTTTCTAATACAAGAAACAGCCCCATGTCTGATAGGAAACTAATATTTGCAAATTATTTACTATTATGTAATCCATTTGTATGTACTAAACTGCATCCTTTTTGCTCAAACTACTCTAAGAAAAATTATATAATGTAAAATTTTTCGTAATTTAATTAGATACACAATATTCCTGGAAGATTTTGAAGATCCATTGTAAAGATGCCATAACGAAAAAATATCGACTTCTGAATGGTTCTGAATGTTCTTCATAAGTTGTATCAATTTTTGTTACTCAAATCACGAACTGATCTGATGTATAAAGTCTATTGCGAATAGCAGTCTGGCACTCATGACACATATGGCTTCAAAGAATTCTTAAATGCTTTCGGGAAAAACACTTTCCGAATTGGGTAAATTTTGTAATGGAGGGGGTGCGATACATAAATTTAGAATATTTCTTTTAAATATATAATAAATTGTAGGTATTAGTTCATGTTCAATCAACTACAAATCGGCTATTGGTGACGGTACGTGATCGTACCTCGAATTATGATTCACGGTCAGATGACGAGGTCAGAACGCAGCTTCAAGAATGCAAAGGAGTGAACATTGGTTCTCATTTAAAACTACAAGTAAATTACATCCAATAAATACGGAAATTTAGTTAAACTGTTATTCATTTTAACTCTCGATGTATCTTGTCATTAGCAAAAACCATCATATCATACCGTTGATGGCAAGAATGCAGTGGTGTAAACTTCAATTTAAACTTAAGATACTGTTTAGTTAGATTTCATTATTTTTTTAAAGGACCTCAGAGAAAATTCAATAAATTGAAACAACTTGCTACTGCAAATTACAATTTGTCGAATTCATATTTTAGCTCTAGATACAGTTACTAGAACGTGAAAGAAGTCTGAAAGTAGCTTAACATAAAAATATTTTTGACATATTTATGTTCAAATATATATAAGTTTCTGAGCAACTGGTTCTAGAACTAAAAGATCAATAGAGATGGCCTTATTTCGGTTTTATTTTAAAACCTTTATCCCCTGTAAGCCTTTTTAAACACTCTCGAGAGAGTATAAACTTCAGTTAACTTTTATACTTATAGTTTAACATTTACGATGTTTATAAGTAGGATATAAAGTTAAACTTTGTAAATACATTTGTGAACAACATAATATTTTTTAGGAGTATTTTCCATTTTAGAATAAAACTTCGAAAAATGTAAATGAAAAATTAATAAAATACATGTTATACCCAAAATTCTTTACCTTTCTATTTAGCTTAAATCATTTCGTATTATAAGAATTTCCCCGTTCATTTACCCCTTTTTTGATTCACTTTTAACACTCTCATTTGAATAGCGCTGTTTTATTGTTAGTTATAAATACTTTCCCTGACTCTTCTCGCGTGCAATGAAATTTTGAGCTCCGTAAACGGAGTGTAATAAACCTCCAAGTGGAATCGACTAGGTATCTACTACGTGAAGATCTGACCAATTTTTCTAATGTCAAATATATTTGCATATATTATTATAAAGATATTGTCGATTTATTTTTATGATTACGAGATCCTGATTTGGTCAGTTTCCTCAAATGGCGAGATCTCATTTTCATAAAAATCGGGCCAGTTTTACTAATGGCCGCGAGATCATGATGTGGTCTGTTATACAAATGATGGCGATATGAAGGTCTGGTGAGTTTTAGTCTAATGTGGATATCTCTTATTCATCAAGATCAGGTCAGTTTTGCTAATGAAGAGATACATTATCGAAACAACCACCAGATTGTTTACTTTTTTTTCTGTATGTGACCATCATGTGACGAACTCATGGACGAGCTGCCTGCTGGAGCAAGAATTTGACTCATGATTTCGATCCAATTTATTTGATGATCTTCTTTGATTCTTTTTAGTTAAATATATTCATACCTTATCTTTGACCCTCCTAGTGGTTCATCTTTGCATCTAAAATCGCACTTTAGTGACTATTGTGCATATCCTATCCCAAGTTACCAATTCTATTAAGCGAGAATACCTTTTCAGCATTACAACAAAAACAGCTCTCACTATGACTAAAATGTCCGTCATGGTTCCGTTGTACCGAGTTTTACAAACATCTCATGAGATTACAGTTACATGTTTAACTTCTTGAATATTATGCTGAAAGGAAGAATTCGAACTTTTTTATAGTTTAAATCTTTAATCTAAGGTATCCCACGTTAGGAATTACAAAAAACAATAACGTTCTACATTTCGAATACATTCAGGGTATAACATAGAAGATACTATTGAGATTAACGTTAGAAAATTCAATTTCACAGAACATGAACTTGGCTGAAAATAGTATGGAGCGAGAAAAATATTTCCCCTTCTGCGGATTGTACATCAAATTCCCAGCTTAGGGAAAAGGTCCAAAATAATTTAAGGGGGATAGAATAGCTTGTGATGCATTTTTAACTTTAATAGTTTAGGAATTGCAGTCCAAACACGAGATGGTTCTATAAATTGTGTTGTTTACTTTACATCTCGAATACAGATAATGCATTTTTTAATCTTTATAAACATTGCTGACTCGATAGTTTAAGATGTTTTTATAGAAAGCAGTTTTCTATGATACATATATATATATATATATATATATACTTTTAAGAGTAGATCTTCTAATCCTATATAAACATTGAATTACTTTTTACACTGAAAACCTACATCTTCTGTAACAACGGTATATTCTCATGATTTTTCTTCTCAATATTTAAAAATAGGCAGGCTTGCAACTAATGAGCCGAAAACTAAGCTTAAAATAGGTGGAATATTTATATCTATACTTTGGAAGAAAAAGGCCACATCGTTCTATTCACAAATGTTTGTTAACACCTGAGTTAATTTATATCTTTTAAGTTTTTAATAAGGTGCACAAAAAATACCTTCCATTGTTTTGATTATTTCATAATGTACCTACACAGGAGGATATAGGCACATTTTTCTGTTATAACTTTCATTACCTTGAAGTAATTTGTGGAATAACTAAAAATCAGCTGATTTGGATCTTGGCCTACCACGGTTGAATGTATAGACATTAACTTTAGTTGGAATTCATATTAAGTGTCGAGCACATAAGTTTTTATAGTATTTAGCTAGCAGTACAGAGTGATACACGCCTCTTAAACTATTTTTGAAACAGTGATGAATATTTCAGTAATAATAAATCACTACATGGAAATACGACTGAGACAGACGGAGATAGATGTTTTTAAAAAATCACGCTCTCTCTCTCTCTCTCTCTTTCTTATTCTATAAAATGTATTAAAATTTAAAAACATAACTAAGTATTTTATTTTTTTTATTTGAAATCCGCTTGATAATTTCTAATTGTTTTCGTATTGTTTTAGCGGGAATCACGTTTAATTATTCTTGTATATATTTATTCTAGTTTGGCGTCATTTTATCGAAATTGAGACGAAACATTTTCTGAAATTACAACTCACTTAACCTTCTGAGCGTTAAGAGATTTCCAATTAATGTAGTATTGCTTTTATTATAAATTGTACACACAATTACAAATAACCACACCTATTTCCTTGCAAGAATCTTAGTAAAGATTCTATTGATCAAGAAGGTCAAAACTTGTGCTAAGTCATACAGGGAAGACTGCAGTGTTTTTATGGATATATATGGATATGAGAGAGAAAGAGAGAGAGAGAGAGTGAAAGAGAAAGAGAGAGAATACTGCGAAAATAATTCGACAATTATTTTTCAACTGCCTCATGCTCTTAGCAATTGACATACAGAGGCGTAACAATGCCGGTGTCATTTTCAAATTAACTAATCAACAGAATCAAATGTTACATTCTAGTTGTATTATGAATGTTTGATTCCCAAGTTTTGCTGCTTTCATATAAACAGCACCATCAATTTCTTAACATATTTCATGCATTTTAATCTCTGTCTAAAGTGCTGATGGCACAAACTACGTCCTCCAGCGAGTACAGAGAGACCTTGCGGACATGAATTCCCATTGTGATAATGGTTTGATTTAGCTTCCCTTACTCTACAAGTGAGATATCGTATTCAATATCTGGTTAGTTTTGCTGATGGTGAGATACCTTGTCGAGACAAACTGCTCAAGTACTCCAAGGGAATTAAGATCCAAGTGGGAAAAACAAATTGTTCCTTATGTTACGGAATGCGTTTTTTTGCATCAGAGGATGGCCGCAATTGGTTGGTTTTCCACTCGAAGATCAACCAACAGGAGGGTTAAAACTTTGAGAGTTAATGAAGTTTCAAAACATTCTTCATAATATCAGAAAGCATTTCAAAAATCATTCTTCAACTGACGCGTGTTCTTTGAGATTGATAATCTGAGGCGCAAGAATTCTAGATGGCACTTTCAGATAAACTTCTCAACATCCAATGTCGTATTTTAATAGCAATGTGCAGAGTTTCTTTCCTTTCTAGCTGGTTTCACAACACCATCAATTCCATAACTTCAATTCGTGCATTTTAAAATTTTACCCAACCGTCTCAACATTTGTGCAGTGATATGTGTTACCAGTACTGTCAGTATCCAAAGTGATGATGGCTCAAACTTTGCCCTACAACAAACCTAGATGGCACTTACAGATACAAATCCCTATGGGATTGTGGTTGAATCTGATTTGGTTTTCTCTTCCTTCCCTTAAAATCCGTACAGTAAGTTTTAACACTCTTCGAAATTCCATGAACAGGATTGGAAAATCCATTTTCAACACTCATCCCCTTTGATACTGACTGACAATCAAATCTGTAACAATTCTGGATATCAGGATGTCATTTTCAGATAATCTTCTCAAAAACATGCAATTCGCATTAAAGTTGTATTCTTAAATAACAGAGAATAAATTAAAATACAGTTACATATATCTAGAGTGATAGCTGATAGTATAAAACATAATATACGACATCCCTACCGGTTCTGCTGTTGGTTATTGATAGGGAGTGATTGTCTGGTCAAGCATTGTTATCGTTTTGCTTTACTGACTTTTAGCTTCGAAAGGTATAGGTTATTGATAGGGAGTGATTGTCTGGTCAAGAATTGTTATCGTTTTGCTTTACTAACTTTTAGCTTCGAAAGGTATAGGTTATTGATAGGGAGTTATTGTCTGGTCAATCATTGTTATCGTTTTGCTTTACCGACTTTTAGATTCAAAAGCTTTTACTTGTACAAAGGACAGAGAAATACATCCAGGTAGGAATGCACATGACAGGAATCAAACCGCGCCGCCTACAACTCGAAGGCTGTTAGCGCAGTGGGCCTACCCATGAGCTATGACGGCCCTAATGCAACATCTAGGATCATTATAAAATGCACTTGTCTTTGTGCCTTTGCAAAAAAACCTGTATCTCTCCCTAGTTTTGCTTATTTAACAGCACCATCGCTTCCGCAACTACATTTCAAGCACTCTAAACTCCTATCCGACCCCCACTTTAACCGCACCCGTGTTTCCTCTCGCAACTTTTAGAGGTTGACGGACGGCCCTCGCAGTTACCTGTGGGAATTGTAACTCACTCCATAAAGATTCAGAGCAACAAGAACGATCCAGGCAACCCGCCGATAAATCCATTTGCCGCTGACACCGACCTCCCAGCGCAAGGTGACAATTCTTCATTCCGTTCCTCTTCTTCTCTTCTCGCAGACCCCTACTGCCGACTTCTTCACAGATTTCTTCTCGGCATCCTTTTTTTGCGTCTCGGTTTTTCTTCATCTCCCAGTGGACAGGCCGTTCGTCAGGGTGGATGTCTTGTCCATGACCTCTTCGTCTTAATGGAACGACTTGTTTCCGATGCAAGGGGAAACAGGTGCTTTTATTGGGGGTCGGTTTCGACTGCTGATTTAGGAGTGTGTCGATGTCGATTGGAAGGGTGATACGGAGATGAAGTTGTAATTCACTTTGTCCGGGTATATTGCACCCATATAACAATATAGTCTTAACAAAAAACGGGACTGCAGTGGATTCGTCGAATATGGTTAAATGTATAACTAGATGCCTGTCGTGTGACAATGACTTTAAAAGTAAGCCTGGATCAAATATAGTAGATGTTGGTAATGTATTTAATATACAGTACGTAGGTAAACAAATGATGGCAAGGACCTATTTATTTAGTCCAAATGTTGGTGGTTGAAAAAACACAGAATGTAGGTTACCAAGTGCTTGCTATGACCTGATTATTTTGTCTAAATGTTGGTAATGATCTGATTATTTCGTTTGAATGTTGGTAATGATACAATTCTTTTGTCTGAGTGTTGGTAATGATACGATTATTTTGTGTCTGAATATCGGTAATGCGTGGACAGCACAGTTCTTTTCGTGGGTCAGGTGTGACCACTGCTTGCAAACCCAGGTGATTGCTACGAATTTCTGACTTTTTGTCTGAATATTGGTAATGGGTATGTTTATTTTGCCCGAATGTTGGAAATGCTCGGTTTATTTTATCTGAATTTTGGTAATTAGCTGCATATTTTGTCTATATAATAGTAATTATCTGATTAATTCGTCGAAAACAGTTTTGTTTGCAATAATAATTTTTCAGTATTCACTACTATTTAAAACTATATGCTACCACAAACCAAAATCAATTTTCAAATCACTTTAGTTCACAAGTATTAAAAATGAAAAAATATATATACTCGGGGCACAGAGCACTAAAACGGTCACCAACTTCAGTGTACAGTCACAAACTCCTATCGATCCACTAACCACACCATGTATAATTGTCACTAACTGAAATCTATTGGCTATCAAGCAAAACAAGCGTCGTTGCTTCGCCAACAATAATTTCAGAGCCAATGTGAGTGGAAATAGGTCACAAAATTATGTCGAGTATCACCACTGATCTGTATCGTACCTTAAGAGGCAGTACTACGCCAAAATAAAGTTCCAAGAGAGAATAAGGCCCGGTGCACACATCCGGTTCTTCCATGTGCGGCGCCACTGCGGCACCGAAACTCAACTATGCACGCATAACCGTGAAATGACGCAAGTAATCATTTCGCGCAATAAAATAAATATTCTATCGAAGAAAACGTGTTTATTTCGTTTACTTGGTGTAAAGAAAGTATATTTTGAAACACAAAATAGACGTTACTGGATACAACCGTTTATTCCATTTGTTTATGAATACAAGGTACTTCAGAACGGAGATTCATGTGCTGCGACCTTGCTACGCAGTGGGGAACTGCGTTACAAATTGCACGCAAGTTGGACGTGCGTCGCCCCAGCGGCGCTGGAGGCATGTGTGCACTGCTCTATTGGATCTAATGTATATCAAACCGCACTTGCGTTGCGGCAGTGGCGCCGCACGTTGAAAAATCGGATGTGTGCACCGGGCCCAAGATAGACTTGTGGTGCTGAGTGTAAGATAGACTTGCGGAGTTGTTTATCTATGCAGATATCCGTATTAGATAGACCTTCTGTATATGGGTTGACTTGTCGCTCTACGGTAATTTTTGGTTTCTGGGGTAGAATTGAACAAGGCTTCCTGGAGGATTATTATTTTAAAATATAATTTAGTTTATGTTTGAAACTACAATAGAGTGTTTAAACCTAATAAAAAACTGATTTGTTTGCGAATAAGGACCATTAGGTAAGAAAACTAAATCTAACTCTAAACAAAGATAAAAACTTATGTAGATGGAAGATTTTGGAGTTTGTCACAAAATAAAATCGATACTTAACTGACACAGGGTTGTGATAGCTCAATTTAAAGGATAACGGATTAGTAACAAAAAAAGGTTGAGTTCTAAATTTTGGTTAAATCCAAAGGCCACTGTGTGTAAGGGGGCTGGTGTATGTGAAATATACCGCGGTGGGAAATATCCCCACGTTGGCATTGTGTGGAATTTTAGAGGATGTGGTTCCAGCTCAGATGTTAACCTCGTCATCTGACCGTTGTTCAAAATTACGAGCTAATGTCCTCGGATATTTTCCTTATAGATTCATCATCGCTCATAGCCGTTGAATTGTTTCAGTGTGATAGTAATTCAATAACCTATCTGTCTGGTTCATTCGAATTTTTAAGTTTTTACAACTAAATATAAATAGTTGAAAAGTTTAGTGTTACTACACTTACAATTTAAAAAAAAAAATTCTACGTAACAGCATCAAATCGTTGTATTGCAATTAGGAAGGATCCATAACATTTATATTTTGTGGTATCACGGCAAATATTAGCAAATGGACTATTAAGTTTAAAACAAAAGAAATTTATCTCCTGATACATTATCTAATAATTTAAGCAAAATGTTTACGCAAAATCTAAAAATCCATTTAAAAGATTGCACCGAATCTGATTCTTCACTCGACAATAAATTCTGTTTCCAAACTGGCAACCTATAGTCCAACACAAGTCGACGTTATTCCCCAGTAGACTTTTAACTCTCATCCTCAATTTAACGACTTTCGCCTTATCTGCATACGAACCCTTAACATCCGACAGGGAGACATTGAAAATCGGTAGAGTATTTTATCGAAAAGCCATTAACGAAACAGAAACAGAGCAGGACGGTTTACCTTACGATGACGGGGAAATATAAATGACTTCCGGGAGACCATTGTTCAAGTCTCGAATTTATCTCTCTCCGTATTGAATGCAATGAAGTCTTCAATGCAGCGATCGCGTCTGTAGACGGCGGACAAACACGCAGTTGACAAATCTACAGGCGGAACTCATCCCGGCAGACAAGGCCTGACACCCATTCCCTTGCCACTGGAATCCTTCCAGAGATTAAAAGAGACTATCCATCTGTCAGGGAAGAGATTTCGGAGCTTAATCTCAGAGTAACCACTGGAAGTAATCGTGACTAAGATACTGACTACCGACATTTTCCCTACAAAACCCCTACGCAGGACAAAGAACCTTCCCCATCACGTTTATGGTGAGTTAGGTAAGCAGCTTAGCCGTTTTGTTGGAAAGGGGAATACGCTTTTCTTTTCCTCTGGAGGTTTTGTTTTTTGTTTCTCAGATACTTGTGCTTCGGGATTTGAATGAGAGACCCAATCCTGTGGCTAATGTTTGCATTTTTGTCTCTCGGTGGTATTGTTAATTTACTGTTTTGTTTGCCGAATCGGGTTTTTTTTTCTGCATTAAAGGGGAGGTGTATTGTTCGGGGTTCATTGAGACGTCTTTTGTGAAAAGGGAACATTGGCATCAAATTAAAAAAAGTATAAGGTTAGGAGATGAATACGAGGATCGCGAGGGCTTGAAAAGGATCAGAGTCTTCATTCTTTTTATGTATAAAAAAATCAGAGTGTATATGATTGATTTTTCAGTCAGAACAATGCAAGCAAAACAAATTTGTTACTTATCTTATAAAAGTTCTGTTAACGTAGAGTTATCCATGAATATATGAATGCTTATGCCTACACATAAATGTTGCAAAAATGTATGACCCATGCCAGTGTCAAGTTTCAAGTAGAATGAAGCTTTTTAAACCATATTCAAGTAGTTTCGACGAGGTATCTTATCCATAAAAAAATCTGACCAATTTTCCTGATGATTTATGTACTTTGCCATCATGACACTGCCCTTTTTTTTACTACGACGATATCAACATCTGGTTAAATTTTTTCTAATGATGAGATACCCAGGTGCATAATAATATTCAGCGTTTTACAACACACCTCCTAGCAATTGCAATTGTTCTGCAGGCATTTTGTCCGAATTTTGAAAACTGCAATAAAATCAAAAACAGACGTAAAACACAGTTATAGGCTAAATATGAATTACATATTTATAATAAAACATCAAATATAATTAATTTATTAATTTAAAACCAAGGAATACTTTCAAAGTTTGCAATTTTGTCAATAACTTTAGAAGTTAAATATTTTGTCAGAAGATGTGTTATTTATAAGTGTTTGTGTTAATTTGAGGAAGGTTGTTCCGTAGCTAGAAAAGGAAAAATGTGTGGTAAGGAGTGTGCTTTGCACTGCTCGGCTTGCGCTTTGCACGTCGTAACTTATGATTTTAAGAAAATAAGTCAAAATTTTGATAAAATTAACGAAAACTTGTTCTGCGACGTACGTCGCTCTTTTAAGCACTTTCTGCTTCCGGGATGTGATACATCGTCCATCGAGATCTGGTCAGTTTAGCTTAGGACGAGATACCTCTATGAGACAACCACCAGGAAAATAACAATTTCTTAGTTATGTATCAACAATTATCAGAAGTTTAAAGTTACTAATGCTGATTATTTATCCATCATAGCTTAAATCCAATTCTTGAATATGTAAAATTTTTTTATTTGTGTATTAATTAAATGATTACACACATTTTCAAATAATGCATTCTTAATTTAAAGTCTTCCATTTCGGGGAAATATTAGAGATTGTTTTAGTACATAACCATGTTATTAAAGCGTTGATTCCTTCTATACTATCTGACCTGTTTCAAAATAAACTATATAGTTTTTAGAATCTAACTGATAAATGTTTCGAGTGCTCTAAAGATTTAATATTGACTTTAAATAATCATAGCGCCAACCACTTCGTCTATGGCATGGAAGCTGACCTGTACCAATATATTACTGTACCAATATTTACTGTACCATATATTACTGTACCAAAATATTACTGTACCAATATATTACATGTACCAATAATTAACTGTTCCATCCCAATTTACATCCACATCGTGGAACCAGCACCTCAACACCATAAATCATAGCGGGAAGTTTCTAACCAGTTTAGCCCTCACTGCTATGAAAGTCATACAAGTAGTACAATTTATGCCCAGTCACTGAGTTTAAACTGAAGCAATCGGTTAAAATTTAGGCATTATTTAAGTGCAAAATTTGCTTGATGTCTAAATAATTATTTTCTCCTAAAAATTCATTATTTACATTCCTCGAAACAAAATATTTTAAGAGAAGCACATGTGTGTATATAGTTCATAGTCTTAAAAAATTTTAATTTTAAATTTAATAAATTATTCATCGCCCCTTTTTGGTGATCTCGTACACTGATGGAATTGTTTCCCCGTATACTCTTAGTAGGGGGTATCACATGATGTAGTGTTAAGTAATGATTGACTTTAATATTGAAACATCACATATTATGGCTTACATTAAGTATTTTGAAATGCTATAAAATTTTGATGAACCGTCACGAAATCAACTTACACTCTGTATAAGTAAATCTTTTTATCAGTTTTTATTATAGTTCCTGCAAATATTACAATACAATTAAAGCTTAGTTTACTATTTATTTACAGTTGGCATGAAGAATACCATATTTTTGTTTTAAAGTTACAACCTCAAAATTCAACGAAACAATCTTAATCAAAATACACGATTTGTATAGCCAAGGATATTCAATATAAAGCTGGTACATATTTAAATTGGAATCGTGAAGTTAGAGCTGACGAAGGAGTGGGTAATGCTGACACGTTCTCACTCTCAGATGTGGATACGTTGTCAGAGTGACCGAGTGATGTCTAATTTGATTTACAGTGTGTGTAGTAGTGTCCAAGAACAGAGGGACATTGCACACCTAAATTGGACATGGACCATTTGTTTACAGTACCATATAAAGTTTCAAAATACATGCCGCTGTGTCCGGTGTAAAACACGTCTGACTACCCCGATTTGTAAAACAATTATATCCTTATCCTTGTTCGTTTTCAAAATAGCTCCCAATATTTCATGTTCTTAATCGTATCAGAAATATCAGGCACTGTCATTCATTGATGTTCGTTCACTAGAACAAGTAGCAACTAGAACACAAGAGCAATTGTTCTTGTAACCTATCTGCTCGTAACCAACGTGGTGAAAGACAGGGAATCGTGGCATACATCTTAAAAATCGGAACAGTAGAATATGCATAAAAAATCGAGCTTTTCAACTGTTTTGTTATATGATTTCAGAGCTAGAAGAAATATCCAAAATATAAATATTGCACGACGTTCACAAAAGATGTTCATATTTTATGTGACCTTCAAACTCAGTGATCACTTGAACTTTGAATCAGAACTCAAGCACTGTCATTCATTGATGTTCGTTCACTAGAACAAGTAGCAACTAGAACACAAGAGCAATTGTTCTTGTAACCTATCAGCTCGCAACCAACGTAGTGAAAGACAGGGAATCGTGACATACGTCTTTAAAATCAGAACAGTAGAATATGCATAAAAAATCGAGCTTTTCAACTGTTTTGTCATATGATTTCAGAGCTAGAAGAAACATCCAAAATATAAATATCGCACGACGTTCTCAAAGGATGTTCATACCTTATGTGACCTTAGGACTCAGTGCATAGGAGTACTGAGCTCTGGGAAGGGGTCCACAGTGTGTCGAAATTCTACGGTGCTGGGCGAGTTTTGGGCCATTGTAAATTTTGATTGCTTGGAGGGAAGACTACGTAGTCGTCATTCGAAAGCTCCAAAATATGCTGAAATTAGTAATTGGTAACATTAATCTCTCCAGCACATTTATTACCTAACATTACAATTTAAAAGTTCAAGCTAAAATCTAATTGCTGAATAATCACATTCAAAATTCTTCGAACTTCATGTAACAGTTTCATTTATTCCACAATCCAACATCAGGCCCCAGTATTCACGTCTTAATTACGATTTGTGCCCTCCGCAGAACCTACCAAGTTTTTGCTGTTAACTTTAGTTTTTGTTTTTACTTACTGATTCGCAGGGACGTAACTAGGGGGGAGAAGATGGGGCATGCGACTCGGGCTCGGGATTGGGATGGGGGCACTAAACTGACCGTGTTTTTGTTACTGTAAATATTTACGTATGATAAGAAATGAAGAGAAAAAAGTTGTTAGTAGACTGCAGAAACCAAAAACTCCAAATGTAGTATGTGTTGCATGATTATGAGTTTGGTGAAATCAAGAATTTACCATCTAAGTTGAATTTAAAAAAAAATGGAATAATGGGAATTAATATGTGAGGGCGATGTTAAATATTGTAGGGGAGGGTTTTAATTTGGTTGGTCGTTGAAGGGGTGTGTGTGCCAAGGCGAGTTATTGACCCTCGTAGAAACTAGTCTAGTTACGTCCGTGCTGGTTTCGTTAGCTCCGACTACATTTTTTGTATAATATCATCCCAGCCCGTTGAATTCAGTGTTGTTAAGTAGTAGCAGAAAATTTTACTGTTTCTTCAGTTCCGCACGCCAGTGTATTTTAAGGCTTCACCAAATTACTCGTCAATAAGATGATAGTCAAATCAATCACGCATTCCTTTTCCAAGTCGAGTTTTACACGGACTATATTTGAAAAAGTTAAATATAAAATTTAATCCAATGATGACAATTATGAACCCCCATCACTCATGGTCTCATGCTGAACAGTGAATTATCTAAAAAAAATCACATTTTGAGACAACAAAGGGAATAGATGAATTAAAGTATCGCTATTGGTGACGATCCGGGAACATTTCCGAAGGCAAAGATCCTGTGTATTTTTCAACAGTCAGATGACGGAGCAACACCTGAGCTTTCATCTCACTCCCAAAAATTTCATATCACGCCAACGTGAGGACATTTGAGGCTAGGACATATTTCTCGTGCACTATCCCTTACGTTTACAACGGTCTTTGGTTCATTCGGTTTGTGAGTTTCTATATCGCATACCTCTGGCCTTACTTTTCCAACCAGTCTACCACAGCTCCGATACAAAAGTGTATTAAAACTATTCATTATTATGTAAATTCATAACGATAAGCGGTTCAATAGTGAATAAGAGGTTTCCCAGTTTGTTGTAATAGCCCGTTATGTTACTCTAGTGCGACGCAAATGCAAGTCCTATCCATCCACCTACTCAGTATGTTACTGGAGAGAATATCATTTTTCACATTCCGATGTGTACTTACTCCAAATATCATATATTTGTGTTGTGCCACCATAACCCATTAGCGATATGTTACCCTCAATTTGTTAGCTATTTGAGGATTAGCTGTAGGTCTCGTAGGGATCTACAGAAAACGTACGTGTAAGATAAATTAGTTATAGCGAATAGGTTGATCACATGTACGTAAACCAGATAGGGCTCTTCAAATACTTAAATCAGATCTGCAGACCAGATAGGGCTCTTCAAATATTTTAATCAGATCTACAGACCAGAAACGGCCATTCTAATGGTCTAGTTAGCCTCACAAAACAGACACAGCACTTTGAATAGGTATACGTTTTACCAGCCCTCAAATCAGATATTGTCTTCCAAAAAGATTTTCCAGATCGCAGCCTCTTACAACCCTCTTAATCCTTTAACCCTTCTTTGCATGATTTTTTCTTTATAGGTGAAATAAATCAAGGTGATATAATTCATGTTCAAAATTAAAGGAAAAATGGTTAAAAAATTTTTTAGTACATACTTATAATATAATTTAGCAAAAAACAATATGATGGTTTCATGTGGTATTTTAAAAATTAAACGCAAACTTTTTTAGAAATTGCTCTAAAAATAACAGAAACACATGTTACAAACCTTTCTTCCACTCATTTTCACTTTTTTAGCAATAGAAACTCGGATATAATAAAACAAAATTAAAAACGAAATCATACGTTTATTGCAACTACAACAAACAGCGGAATGACAACTTCAAGCTCGTTTTACTGATAGTGACACTTGCTTATTTTTGACAGTTATGTTTTTTTTATGCAATGGACATTAAAAAGGTATCCACACACGATCAACTTAAAGTGAGCTTGTTCTTTTATATATTTTTGGGCATTCAATGTTATGATGGAAATTTCCACCATTATGCAAAGAAGGGTTAACCAGATACTGTCCTCCGGATAGGATTAATTGATAGTTTCAAAATGTATATAATCTTTTTTTTCTATTAACTGAAATGTTTGCTATAGTAAATTCGCAACACTGTGAGATGTAGAGGCGGGGTAGGTTCGATTCCTTCCTAGTAGAATTTATCAAATCTGTATCAGTAAAACTTTCCTTGTGTATGTTTGTTCTTTGCTTGATGTTGTCTGTCTTGTATTAGGCGTAGCTGGGACAAATATGGCCGTAGCGCCAATAAATTCCAGCAATCAACCAACTCTTTGTTTGACACTCGATTAAATGTATGTTATTTATAACTATCGTAAGAGAATACACTAAAACACAAATATTTTAAGCACTTATTTTTTGGGAAACTTACCCTCCAGCAAAAACTTCAGTCACAGAGATTAATTAGCTCTCGCTCTCATGTACTTCCTCTTCATCAATCATAATTACAAATATCTTTCAAAATCAAATGCCCAAAGCCGATCTCAAACAGCCTAAAAAACACATTAAAATATTTTATTGGGAAAAAATGACAGAGGGGAAAAATATGGATATTTAAAAATATTATATTGCTTAGCCGTTTAACCTTAAAAATTCATCTTAACAGCATTTATGGGAATTTTTTCACAAGACAGCAAGTAATTAATTACCTTAAGTGCATAAATAGACAAGATAAATCTGTATTTCATTGGTATGGAGCCAAGTAAGTTCACATTTTATATAAATACGTGCAAGTGCAATATACAATCTATCTCTGGGACTGAACGTGACACTTTGTTCTGCTTTATTTTTACACAAAATGTTCTGTAAATAATATTGGGCAATTATGTAACATTAAAATGCGTATATAAATTGGATGAATATTTTTTCTGTGAGGTTATATATATATATAAATATATGTATATATCAAACTTTACTGAAGCATGGATGGAAATAATTGAGGATTCTCAGAATAAAACAATCCTTTCCCGAGTTTATATCCAAATATATAATTTTCCAAAGTCAAAAACTTTTTTAATGTTTAAATTAAATTCACAAAAAAATATTTTTTACTTTATTACGATACATATTGTTTACTTTACTAGTCATTGTAGTGTGACTTATTTAATCTGTCACTCAAAATTTCTTTTACACAATAAAAATTGTTAGTTTTTATTATACTTTTATCTTGTTTAATTAGTCATAGCACCTCTGCATTCAAACGTGCTAGAATCAATCACAATATCAAATTAGAATTAAAAGTCAATGCAGTATAAATACAATACATATGACTTTCCTTGCAACTTCGTTATTTTCGATTCGCAGTATAAGTAGTCAGATTTCCTAAATTAACCTTTCCATTCATTATATTTGATTAAAATAATACTTGAATTTTAAGTTTTAATTTATCATGCATTTAATTATTTTGAAAAAATTGTGTACTTCTCTCGATCATTATGAATCTTACTATCCCCTAAATTAATAATATCTTAAAATAAGGCTGGGAAATCAGACGAATGCAGCCATTAACAAATAAATCCCCAGGTGGATGATTCGTCATGTATCTCTTCACTAGCTCAAGTGACCAGATTTTCAGAGGCCATATACAATATAGTCATTAGAAAAACAACACAAGACTTGACATTGTCATCATGGAAAGATCTCAATATGTGGGTGACGATTTATGTTGTCTAGCAAAATTTGTCAGATGTTCATGAACGAGACATATCGTCCAAACCCCTTGGAGGTTTAGAGACTCTCCACTCAATCATTCCCTAACCCAATATAGTTCATCTACCACGAGTTTACAGTCGAATCAAGTAGTTTTGAACGAGCCTATTAGTTAAATTAAGAGACATATTGTTATGTAAGCAAGATGCCATAACTGGTGTCTTTAACGCGGATTTTGGTTTCAAGTTTATCATTTGGTGTTTAAAGCGATATCAGTGACAACAAATTGGCGAGTGGAACCATCCCCGGCGATCACCATTCATGGGTTTGCGTATGGCATCCTTCTGCTAACGAGCATTCACACGTTTTCAAAAGTCGACTGATCCAAGGTCGAGTGCCTTCTCTTCGGAGCTGCACTATGCTTCTTCTGGGACATTTGTACTGCAACAGAGCTTGGGATTATTTGTAAACACGAAAATAAAAAAATCTTAATCGAATTATATCGATTCATTAAATTAAAAATACTTTTTTTTGTTAAATTTGTTCCAGTAAAAAAAAGGTAATGGTACTGGCAATTGATTAACGTCACACTGGATCAACACAGTGGGCTATTGACGACGGTCCTGTATCAATTTCGAGGGGCAAGATCCAAGACAACCACTGTCATTTGAACCACGATTATTTGACCAGATGAAGGTTCGAGTTGGTACCTCACTCTCCAAGCTTCCACACCACGTCAATGTGAGGAAATTTGATGCCACGATGGATTTAACGTGCACCGATCATTGATTAGACCGATTGTTCAACTCGGTACCCTTTAGTTGATAATCCGTTTCTCTTCTAGCTTGGCAACCGTGGACGCAACAGTGCTTAGAGTTGTTGATAACGAAGAAAATCAAATAATTTTTATAACCAATTGATTTATTAAATCATAAATAATGTTATTGTAAACATCTTGGAGTAAATAAAAGGATTTTGAAAGTTTTGCAGCAAAAATAATGAATTATATTATTAATACTTTATTATTATGCATTACTTCATAATCTGAAGAATAATATTACCATTAATATAGAGTGCATGTGACTTTAATGCCAATGAATACCCAAAACAGACTTGTGTTTCTTTGGATTCGGACAAAATTTATTGCTACGGTTTAGAGAGAAGCTTAGAAGCAAGTGCATCATAAAGTAGCTTTTGCCCTTACTACGTTTCCTAGAGGAGAGATAAAACACACTAAGAAAGTGAAGGACTTATATGCGTCCTTTACTTTTCTGGGGATTAGGAGCACAAAACCCTTTTCTTTCCCAGGAATGGACACCATTATTTTTTCAAAGTATTCTTCCGGCTATTCATGTTATGCATCTTGTCTTAGGAAAGTTCTGGTCAAGAACTGTGAATAATGTGCAGATGCTCACTAAACAAATTTTCTTCTACAGTAGAAGTGAATTGGATTGTGATATTCCTCTTTTTTATTAGTTTAAAATATAAGAGTTATATGTTTTATTTTAAAGTAACTATCCCTTAAAAATAGTTCGAAAATTCAGGTAAAAACCACACAATATTTTTAAGCTGTAGTCTCACTTTTCAAAATCGTATTTAACCCTCCAACTGGTTCTGACGAGATATCTCGTCCATCAAGATCAGAACCAATTTTGCTAGTGAAAGGATATCTCGTCATAAAGATATTGTTGATTTTTTTACTATCGATTTGGTCCGTCTTTTTCTATTGACATGATATCTCGTCTATCAAGATCTGGTCAGTTTTGCTAATGACGAGATATTTCGTTCACCAAGTTCTGGCCAATTTTGCTAACGAAGAGCATTAAGATATTGCAAAATTTTTTTATGACGATATCAAGATCTGGTTAATTTTCTTCCGGTGAGGAGATATCTCGTCCTTCAAGATCTTATCAGTTTTGCTAATGACAAGGTACTATCTCGTCCAACAAAATCCGCCTAGTTGGCTACTCAAAATATATTTCGTCATCATGATATTGGAGGATTTTTTTTTATGATGACGAGATCACGATCTGGTCAGTTTCGTTCTATTAAAGAGACATCTCATCCATCAAAATCTGGTAAGTTCTGCTACTGACGGTATACCTCGTCGAGACTACAACCAGGTGGGTTAAACTTATGGAAATCAATTTGTGTTTTAAAAAATTAAGATACAACTAAAATAAACTATCTTGTATTTTATCGAAGCGACATGTTATTGATTTACGTTCATGCTGGGTCAGCTTTAAAGTTTTTTGATAAAGCAGAAGTTTAAATTTTTTTATTTAAACCATTTAATTTCCAATTAATGGTGGTTCATAGATATGGACATGAATTAATAAACAAACGTCGTGCTACTAAACGTTGTTTTGGATACAAACATACGGTAAAAAGCGGAACTCTTCTGTTGCTCCTCCGTTATATTACCAGTTTCCTTCCTTGTAGCTTGCTCAAGCCTTAATAAAATCCAGCTTCGTACTCATTGCTCTCACCGATTCCAGCTAGTTCACACATTACAGATTGAATCAATTTAGCTGCTTGACCCCACCCAATTCAACATGCTATAAATCCTTAAATTTAGTGCTTTCTTTTCTTCGCTATTCAACTTGCCACACTACAGTGACAATGAGACCGTATGGATGCATGATGAAAGAGTGCGAGTAGAAGTGATTGTCGAGAATCGCAACTAATATTTGCGGCTAAATTAAACCACGCTTTTAGCATTGTGTGTGATTCAAACAATTTTAGAATTTTTTTCAACAGGTCATGATGGAACTTGGGCTACAGTCGGCGTAATGCTATTTGTAACAACGAATTACGTTTACTTAACCATTTAAATGGTTCTATGCCAACAAATTTTATTTCCCCTTCAGAACGCTGCGATGCTTTCAGGAATTTATGTTGTCCTCATTCAGGTGCATTCGTATGTTCTAACATATGAGGGTAATACCACCACTCGGGAAAAATTTGTAACTATTAACTCAAAACATAAATAAATCACAACTTTCCTCATTTATATCTGAAGAAGGCAGTAAAATATTTTTTTGAGAGATGGAGGTTTTTTCTCTGGACGTTTTAAGTAAGTATTATACAAATTAAATCGTGTTGGTAACATTTATTGAGACTTGAATTAGATTATAACTAGCAATCAAATATATGCATAACTAAAACGTCAATATCCAGAGACTAAGAGCAGATAGTTAATTAACGTATAATTAGAGTAACGCAACGGGTTATTAGCAAGGGTTTGGTATCAATACCGAAAGGAAGATCCAAGGACAGCGCTCCATAAATATGAACCACGATCAGAGGACGATAACAACACCTGTAAGAAAACAAGGGAGTCAAGGTTCCCATAACACTCAAACTATCTTTTCTGCTTTTCCCCTCTCACTACTATTTTCTATTACCCCTTTTACACCTCTCATGGCATTTTTTATTTTAAGAAAAAAAAATGGCTTTTATACTTGGCCATTTTTCTTTCGCAGCATGTCTATATATGACCCTTGCGCCAACAAACAACTATTTTCGAATTGAAAACACACTCTTTGAAAACAGTACATTGAGATGTAGCCTATTAAGGCAAGAGTAAGGCACCTAAACCTGCTTGTTTCTTATAATCGCTATCTGATTCCCGTTATCACTACAGGGGAAATAGCACAACCGTGCCATTCTTCTCGAACACCATCATGCACTGTATCACTATAATAAAAATCGCTAACATAAGATCAAGAAAAATTTAAATCCATAGTTCTTTTCAAAACTTTTTAGCATGATCGCCCTTCAAAGTGTTAAGAAAAGAGTTATCTGTTCTGATAAGTATAAACCTGCAATTGTCAAAGAAAAGGCTGTACTGAAAACTCCATACTGGTGACGAATTCGACTCCCTTTTCGAATTGCAAACCTAATCTTTTAAAACAGTGCATTGCAACGGAGCCTATTAAGGCAAGAGTAAGGCCCCTAGAACCTGTTGTTGGCTTCTAATAACCACTGTCGGATTCCCGTTAACACTTCAGGGAAATAGCACAACCGTGCCATTCTTCTAGATCACCAGCATGCCGTGTATCACCCAATGAAAATCGCTAACATAAGATTAAAAAAAATTACATTCATATGTTTTTTCAAAACTTTTTAGCATGATCGCCCTTTAGAGTGTTAAGGAAAGAGTTATCTGTTCTAAAAAGTCTAAACCTGCAATTGTCAAAGAAAAGGCTGTACTGAAAACTCCATAATGTTAACGGATTCGACTCCCTTTTCGAATTGCAAACCTAATCTTTTAAAACAGTGCATTGCAACGGAGCCTATTAAGGCAAGAGTAAGGCTTCTAGAACCTGTTGTTGGCTTCTAATAATCGCTATCTGATTCCCCTAATCACATCGGGGTTGGGTAATCCCCGCTTGAAAGTTCCCATTTCCCCGAGAGTCAAGTGGTCCGGTGCAGTAGGTCGCCAACATTACGTAATCATGAATCGTTAATTACAAACGTCAAACCGGGGATTGGGGCAAGACTTCGATTGCTCGTGGGACCGCGGGTGGTCGTTTTAATCCCGCCAGATGGTAGTGAAGCTTCGCCTTTTACGTTGGCATCAGGTGCAGAGTGGGTTATGTCTGGTCGGGGAAGTGGTAACCAATGATTCCGTCATTGTTCTTCGGGTCGCAGTGGTTGCACTCTGTGCCAACACCTTGCGATCTGTTGGCGACAGAGGTTCGATTCCTGAGATTAACTTAGTGTTGATTGATTGGGATGTTACGGTGAAACTATCACATTTGGCCATGCTGCGTCAATATAAAAAAATAGACATACACATAGATAGAAATGCGTTCAATGATGTTGTCTTGGTGGTAGCGGGTTCCTGGCGTTCTCCATATGAACGTCCGCCGTGAATCAGACTACAAGCTAAACCTGGACTCGTCGGAAAACATTACACAAGCCCACTGCGTCGATATCCACATTGCATGTTCTCTGCTCCAGGCTAGCCTCTGGCGACAATGAGTTGATGTTAGCGGAACACATCTGACAGGCCTGCGAGCATATAGACCAACACGTCCCAAACGTCTGTAAACGGTTTGCCTTGAAACTGTCGTATCCGTGGCTGAAGATAGCTGACGAGAAAGGTCGGATGCTGTGCTCCGTCTGCTTCTTTTTACAGTTACTGCCAAATACTGGTCGTCATTTGGCATTGTAACTCGGGGAACACCTGCACTGTAACGTCTACTGACCTTTCCATCATTTTGTAATCGTTGTCAAAGCCTAGAGATGACACTTTGAAAATTAATTAACCTTGAACTGGATTCAACACAAAGGGATATCAGCGATGGTCCGGGATCCATCCTATGAAGAAGTCAACTTCTGAGCTGACATCCAACTCACCGAACTTGAACACCCCACACAACGTGAGGACATGACAGATTAAAGTGCACCATCCCCGTATACACGACAGTTTCGACGAGATTGAGTTTAGAAGTAGCAATACTCCGATTGCTCTTCTAATTAAGCTAATACGAACCACACAAATAAGCAATGAAAGTTCTACTGATAAAGATGTGCGGTCAGGGAGGAATCGCACATCACAGGTAGTGAACCAGTATCAACTTCAACTCTTAGGTTTCTAAGCGCAGTGGAAATAACTGCCACTTACTGAGGGTACATTAGTTGTAGAAGTGAAATATAAGTAGACTATAATCATTGCTATATAGAGGAACTTCAAAATGTATCGCCAACATGTTTATAGACACTTGACTGCTCTTTGAAAAATTGACTTGGTAGGCCGATTTGGCATATTATCGTCTCTTTTGGAGATATGACATCGTATGAAAGGGTTCTTGGGGTGTATTGAATTGACGTTTTGATTTGATTGTAGAAAGGTTATATTTTCCGAGATATTTAGCTGTGAAGGATGTGCAGAACATTATTTTTTTGTTGTGACATTATACATCCAGATGTACACTTTTTTCACAATTTATATTCTAAATCTCAGGGGGCGCTCACACATATGTACGTTCAACAATCAATAGTCTCTCCTAGATGACTTCTAGTCTTGACCCTCTTAACCAACATAATGTATTCATAGACACATTTAAACAAGGATTCATACAGTCATTGTATGTGTATGGATATAGGGTAAAATAAATTCTACATTACTTTTGCGCCAATAAAGAATTTAGACTAAGGCCGGTACAGCTAAGTTGTACCTTTAAAAATAAAAGAATCGCGCCAGTTATGTATAGCCGTAGTCAAAAGGTTAAAGACTGGAAATTCGGTAGGACTACATGACTGTACAGTCCACCTATTAACAATAATATGCTCAATTTTCTAATCAATTCTTCAGTACGATTTTCAACACTTTCCTCAGAGCTTTGAAATTTTGAGTATCACTACAATACATTACAGTATAAGTTTTGGGTAGTCGCTGCATCAAAAACAGTTCATATATTGAGTACAATTAAATAAAACCACGGGAAATTTTATGAATTGTTCTTACAGTGACACTGATTTATTAATTTCTCTGAAACCTATTCTATTGCCAACAATAAATCTACTAATCCTGAGCTGGTTCTTGTGGGCAGCTTGCCATCAGGTCTTGGTATAGTCTTTAATTTATACCAAATTAGATCAGTAACAATTTTGGATTTAATGATAAATTATAGTTTGCGGTCAGTTTATGTTGCACCATAATACTAAGCACTTTCATTCCATGAACGAAACTTGTTTTTAATTTTGTACAATTTTGTTCATATGAAAAATACAGGAACTGAGGAATGGCTAACATATTTGTAACAAGTGCTAATTGATTACATACCTTTCTAGATAATTCTTTCTCCACATTGGCCTACTAAATGTTTTAAAGTTATGATCTTGCAGAAAATTTTCTTAGCAAGACTCTTAAGTTTCATTTAAAACATTTTCGCATTGGTTACAGGCAAAACAATGACATGTTACTGGACATAATTTCGAATACGACAAAGCATGATTTAGTATGGTTGCAAAAACATCTACATGTAATCAAATCTAATTGCAAATATTATTACATACAATATAATATGATGGTATATCGTTTAGTATGGTAGGGAATACAACCACATGAAACCGAATATAATTATGAAAACAAGGTATAATTTAATGTAATTTCGAATATATATATACTAACAATTGAATATTATTCTAAACGCAATACAATGTACGAGTAGAATATTTTGAAGTATCACCATGTCTTGCTGTTCGAGCCTTTCCTATATTGGTTGGTTAGACTGTTTAAACGTTCACTTCATTAGGAATTACGTGCATTGACAATGAAGGGTTCTTGTAAGCAGTCTACGCAGTTGTAAGCAGATAATTAGCATTTGAATTCATCACAAAGTCACATAAAAACATATATTTCGCTTAGAAAGCCTTTCACACCGAAAAATATATTTTGAAGCACCGTAGTATTTTTAAACAAGGTGTTACAAATTCTTTTCAACTGTGTGATCAAAATCTGGAGTAGAATTTATTGTAAACGTGGATCACATTTTGAAAAATGAATCAATTTCCCAGGTTAAGGTAAATTAATGCCAACTTGTAGCAAATAATCAAATACCGTCAAAATAAACTAAGGGTCCATATTATAGTTTGAAGATAAACTCAGAGACATAAATCTAAAATTCTTTGTTGATAACGATATTCAAAGAAGCAAAGCAGAAGCTATCAAAAAACGCTTTTTAAATTAATATCCAGTTTATTTTGCATACCTAATTCTAGAATAATTGTTGCCTGGTTATTAATATTCATAGAGTAATTACATACGGTTGAGCCCTTTGTAGGAAAAACTGCCTCACGTTATTTCATTTAAAATAATAAAAGTTGCGTTATGGAAGGTTTTAATTAATAAACTTTCTTGGAGCTAGATATGATTTTAAACAAAGAATCTTAAACGTTGTAAGTACAGGTATTCATATAATCTTTAAAAACGTTTGCTGTATAATTTAACCTATAAACGTAATATTATTTTTACAGAATATTTTCAATAATTAAGGTTAATTAAATTTTAAACATGACGCATTTTATTTTGCTTTACGGTACGTATTAGTGAAATTTAAATAAGCCCTTTTTGTCATCCAACTTTTATGTACTTAATTTGCTCAATAACCTAGATTAACTATACGAACTAAGATAAGATCTTTAAATACTGTAAAATATCATTTAAGTGATATGGAGTCTTTCTTGCGTGAGTTTAACCAGTTTTGATTTTTGTAACCAATATAATCTTTCCTAATAATTATATTCTAAGGAAAGAAGAAATCGATCTATATCTCTTTCCAAACGATTATATAATAAGGAAACAGTCAACAGAATCTTATTAAAGGGTTATAACCCTAGAAAAGGACCAATATAATCTCCGAGGAATTCATTTAAAAGGATTCACAAAAGTGTGATCTTGGGATCTAAGTTCAACTCAATACAAAAAAAGCTAAATTTTATGCAAAATAATGGAATAAAATTTAGTTTTAATTTAAAATTCTACTCCAAAATAGTGTATTTAAGTAGTGGTGCAAAAATATAAAGAACTAAATTAATCGTACTTAATCCAAGCAAAATACTTGCATTGAAATTCTTTTACATGTTAGAAAATGTTCTAAATGTTTTCGATACCCCATTCTCACAAAACAGATATTTTCTCCCTAACCGACTTCATATTTTAACTTTTTCATATTAATACTACATTAAACTAGTTTTGTATTCAAAATATCAAGCAATACAGTGGGTTTACTAATAGATTTTGGTTGCTCAATTTCCCCTTTCAATCTTAGCCAGCCATCATACTTCATCTTAAGATTTTATTTTCAGAAATGCAACTTAAGATTTCATATTTACGCATAATAATAAACGTAGAGCACTGAGCAACATAGTGCAATGCACTATAGTTTAATATGGTTTCGAAAGATAATGCAGGTGTTCTTTGTGGAGTCAACAAATGAAACTAGTTTACGGAGTCTTGAAATTTCACAGCAATTTTCTACTTCAGCCAAACTTGATTATTAAATTTTAGGTGCATATACTGATTAATTAATATTTAATCCATTAAAATCTACTATTTCTCATAGGGAGAATATTTCATTTAGCTTGAAAGTTATTTTACTCCCAAAACATATGGTAGAAAATGGGAAATACCCACCCAATACATTGCTTATGTTTCATTATACATACAGTTAAGGCGTTCCTTATTGTACACAAATGTACATAGATAAAAATCTACATTTGTAAAAGATAAAATTCATTTTACAGAACGGTAGTATTAACCCTGTCCAAGTGGTTTCGACGTATCATATCGTTCTTTGACCAATCTGGCTTATGACGAGAGATCTCGTCATAAAGATGTTGTCGATCTTTTGACGATGGCAAGATAGGGATCTTGACAGCTTTCTTTAAATGTCAAGGAATGACGAGATTTTGTTGGATTTTGTACATCTCAAGCATCAAGATCTGGTCAAATTTGCTATTGACGAGACGTCTCGTTGGAAATAATCACCAGGTAAGCTAAAACTCGCTATAAAACATATTTATAGGTTAGATTTAGGTAGTTGAACTTGTGTCACACTGGAGAAACAGAACGGGCTAATGGCGATATTCCAGGATCAATTCTGAAAATTTACACTGCTTTCAAACTGATTTCGATTAATATATATGAAAACATTCATAATCATTTGCCCAATACCTCTAACAACAGCGGTATTGAGCATTGATATTGCTTATAAAAAAAGTGACCAACATGTCGAGTAATGGTCAAGTGACTGTTTTGTGAAAAATTGACTTCGTGGGCGGGTATGGAATTTTTTCGCTTCATTTGGAGACGTGACATCTGGCAGGGTAGATGTTTGAATGCGCATGTGCATAGCGGCAATAAAAATGATGAAATTACTAATGTACTAATACATCACGTGAACCAATCAGATAATGAATGTTCCTTTATAAACCGACAGAAGAAACTAGTGAAAGGACTATATAACTACTAGTTTTGGTCACAAGATCCTGGTTACACAAAAGGTTGCCTTTGGTCATACTACTTTTATATTTCATTTATCAGAAATGTATCCAGTACTAGTTACAGTACTAGTACCTAGTTGCCGAATAAACGACATGCTATGGATGCGCGCGCCGACGCACGGATCGCTGTCATGATATGTTTGTTCGTAATAGTTCCGAATCCTCTTTATGCCCTGTACCTGTATCATTTGCCATCGGACTGCAAAAAGTGACTTTAGAGTGACCAAGAAAACCCCCTTAAAACATAAATCCATAGATAGGAGTACATACGCCAGTATTCCTTACTATGTATTGTGTAATCATACATTTCCTCCACCGATTTTTCCGTAGCTCGAAAATACAGAATACGTGTAAATTGGGATAACGAGGGCTTGAGTATAAGATGAAGTGATCAGAATGGAAGTGTGTAAAAATAATGAAGATGCTATCCGCTTTCCCATCATGGAGCATGAGAGTGGATTAACTTCAAGGGATGGAATTTGTATAAATTATATGCTCTCAGTGTCAATTAGATGACTTTTGATGGTGTTGAAAGGATTCAAGTACTCTATTTTGACATTGAAGAATTTTTTATTTAGTGATTGTAGGAAGGAAGCGTGGTTGTATTTGCGAGCAGAAATTTTGAAGTCAGAATAGCCATTGCTTCATAAATCAAACGAACAAACCTGACGAATATTTTATTTCTACTGTTCAAATGCTCTCCCTTGATACCTATCGGTTTGGTATGATGTTATGGTATAAGGGAAATAATACATGTCCCCCACGTGCTGCAATTACTCTAGTAACCCTTCTAGGAATACCTTCAACAAGGTTTTGATACACAGCTATAGGTATCTATGTCCATTCTTGCTGCAAGAATGTTGTCAGCTCAGCTGTAGATTTCGGGCGTGGTTCGCTGGTTCGTTAGCGTCGGTTTAACTCGTCCCACAAACGTACTATTTGGCATTCGTCCATTGCATAAAATTACCAGAGCGTAGGAAGAACCTGATTGTTCAAAATGTGCAAGTAAGCTTCGGCGTTCTATTTACCAGGAACAATACATAAAGGTCCAGGCTATACCACGAAAAACACCCCCAAACAAAAAGTCGGATTGTATACAAAATTGTCCATTATTGTAGGTAGTGTATAGATATATAGTAATGTTGGGAAGTGTATATATACACTGAAGAGCCAAAACATTATGACCACCTACTCAATAACGCGTTGCGCCTCCTTTGACTTGCAAAATAGCTACAACTCGCCTGGGCATAGATGCCACAAGTTCTTCGTACATGACTTGAGACAGGTTGTACCAAACGTAATGTGTATGACCAGCTGTACAAGAGGAGAGTTACTGTTCGCCTGGAAGACGGCGTACCCTGACACGATCATCGACGTGATGAATGAGAAATCGGTATTCATCTGACCAGGCAACACTCTTCCACTCATCCATGGTGCAGTCTCGATGTTCCCGGGACCAATGTAGGCGTAGTTGACGAAGACGCTTGGTCAACAGATGCACACGATTGGGACGTCTGCTGCACAGACCCATAACCAACAGTGTTCGCTGAACTGTGTATTCCGAAACACTTGCGCTTGGACCTGCATTGTATTGAGATGTCAGCTGAGCCACTGTCTCCTGCCGATTTTGCTTTACCAAGCGCGAATGTCTCCGAAGTCCTTTCTATTTGATGACGCGTGGACGACCAACACCTTGGCGTCTACTGCTGGTGTCACCGCCATTTATCCACTTTGCATGAATACTAACAACTGTAGATAGTAAACAAACTACCAGTCGTGCAGTTTCGATGATACTCGTTCCGAGTTTTCGGGGCATTACGATCCGCCATCTATCTAATTCGCTTAGATCAGCAGCCTTTCCCATCACTAGCAAAAGTAAGTACAAGAATTATTACTTACCTTCTCCAGCAGCAATTAAATAGGGGAAGACGGGGTACAATGAAACAAGGGGTACAATGAAACATTGCTTCTAAAATCAGTAAAATGTGTCACAGAAAGTTGAAATTTATATGTATGTTATGTAACTATATGTTCCAATTACTGATGTGATTTGGATACATTTCCACTTTTACGACATTAGCAATAGAAGATTATTTGTTTTCACCATAGAAAGTAAGTTTCTTTGCTAAAAGTAATTTTGTTTTTTTTTACCTCGTTCTTATATGTAATAATTATTTTTTCTATACATTGTTATCTTTGTGTTATTGACTTCATACCTCCAAAACCAAAATTAAAAAAAAATATTAGAAGTTTGAAAAAAAAATTTATTTAGTAACCTTAGTACGGGGTACAATGAAACACTTGCAGATGGGGTACAATGAAACATGTTGCATTGCGTCCCGGGTGAATGCATTTACTTGTAGTAATATATCAATGGTAAATATAATATCACTGATATAAAATAACATATTACTGGTTGTCACAAATATAAATAAAACACTTTTACTAAGGAAATGGCAACACCTAACATTAATAAGAAAGGGCAACACCAAATCAAAACAGTAATTTTGGAAGCATGCAAAATTAAACTTTTTTTTTTTTCTTAAAAAAAATACAGATTTTAATAGTAAGTTAGTTTTTTTATTTTCAAAAACATTTAAGAACAGTTTATTTCATAGGCCTAAACTGCACTTACTACAGTTCAAAATCCTCCTAAAGTTCTCAGTCATAGGGGCCAAAAACAAATAGGTCTATTAACTTCTGGTGAAAGGGGTGTTCTTGTAATTATGTGTGGATTTATTAATGCTTCCGGAAATTCTTTAGCATTTCCTAGAGTAAATTTCAAGTTTTGCATGTTGAATGGAGCTCCACCTGGGACTGCGGGTGATGCAACAAAATCGCGATTTATGAATGGAGATATTTTTGTTAAAGTTCTAACATATTTCCAGGCACATACACACTGTTCTAAACACAAAAACAAACACACTGTTCTACGAAAGATAACGGAATTGTTGTCGTAACCCTGCCCCCACATACCAGGAACAAAATGCAGCCTTTAGTCAAAACTGTGTTCAAGTCACTTAAAAATTTCTTCAATCTAGCTGCAAATGATTGGATGCTGTGTAATCACGGTCATACAATCTCTATCTATGAGATATCTTCTTTGCTTGGCACTTCTTATTGTAAGTCTTTCACTCCACAAAACATTACAAAAGGTTTTTCACCAACTGGAATATGGCCTTACAATAGAGATATGTTTTGTGAAGAAGATTATTTGTGTTCGTACGTGTCAGATACTCCTTGTTCTACTGAAAACTATTCCCATGGTGAGATCAATGAAACTGAAGACCAGACAGACAAAACCCAAGAATGATAAGTTGTGGATCTTGCCATTAGTAGATCAGAAACACCGACTGCAGGTTGTTCAGCAACTGTTCATACGCCATGCACTAGCTCTAAACCTGTGAGGAAATACATTTCTCCTCAAGAGATAAAACCTTACCCCAAGGCTGGTCCAAAAAAAAAAAGAAGAGTAGGAAAACAGAAAAAAAAAAAGAGTTTTGTTCTAACCACGCCAGTAAAAAATGCTCTTGTTAAGCAATTAGAAAGCAAAAAGAGGAAAAAAACCAAGAAGGTACCGTTTTCAAAACAAACTACCTCCTACAAACTCTGAAGATGACAATGATCCAGATTATTTTGCAGCTCCAGCTGATCACTGAAATACTAGGAATGAGATATCCACACATAACATGCGTGACACAAGCAGTATCTGAATAAATGTTTGTGTTTTAATCAAGGAGGGTGAACTGAAACTTTATTAAATATATTCTGTTGGATAAATCGTAAATTTAAATGAAGTCGAATGTGACTAAAATAAACTATACAGTGTGAAAATTATTTGCATCATTTGGAGTGTTTCATTGTACCCCAGCATACGGGGTACAATGAAACACTGTGAGACATTTACTTTTTGTTATTTTTCAATCATAAAGATATTGTTTATAACCTAATAAAAATTTATTTAGATGGGGAAAATACAAGTTTAAAAGTATGAATTAACTATACTTTTGTGCATGCAAAATTGTGGATAGGAAAAAATAATTAGTAAATTTTGTTTCATTGTACCCCGTCTTCCCCTACCATTGTCACTTAATCACTGTCACATGCCCTGCCCACCACGTCATTCCGACGAGTTCATTGAAAAATGTGGGGATGGTCATAATGTTTTGGCTCGACAGTGTATATATATATATATATATATATATATATATATCTGTACATAATCCTGATAGCACCATCTATCTGCGTTTATTAAATTACTTTTTACTTTTTCTTCCTTTGTAACAATAGTGTTTCTTTGAATTCTTAGCTTTATCTTTCGTACAATAATTAAAATTATACACAACCATAATTATATGAAGTCCTTGAGACATAAAAAATTAACCGACAAATATAAAGAACAAAATAAACAAGTCATTGCAACGTGACTATGATTACATAAGTTATTTAACTATGATTATATAAGTTATTTATGTAACTATAACGACGCTTTATTAACTTAGACATGGTTGTTCTTTGTGTAGGAAATGTTTTTTAAAAGCAATGTTTTAGAGTCGATATTACAGAAATCACAAAAAGAATGTTTTTACTGAAACAAAAAAGATAAATGCACACAAGGTAGTTTCATTAATTAAATATGCGCCCTCTACAGTTCGCTAATTGTTAGCGCAGTTAGCAAGTCAACTGAGCCACGGTGGTATCTTTAAGTGTTAAGCTAAATGACATAAAGATAAGAATGTAAAAGAGGTGTCAATGGAAATTTAGGCACAAATGTAAACATTTAAGTTATTGACAGCATATGGCATCATATATTAAAATATTTTTTTACTGTGTGTCTACAACAATTTTGATAAGTTGAGAATTTTCCAATGTTCTTCAGAAATAAAGTCTGTCCACGCCTGTTACAGCAGAAACGAACGATATCCTATTTTTTGCAAGGGATGCTTGAAGAAATGTATTCCAGTTAGGCACTGAATCACGACTTAGAAATATATCTGTTTCGTATTTTACTTGTCACCGATATTATTTGTACTCGTTAACTACCCTTTTTCGTAGCCAACAATTGCGGAATAAAACCAAAATCGCTTCATTTCCCAGAGCTACACTTACTCAAAATGAGCAAGCCCTATTGTTATAGCAACCGCCACCACCACTTGTTGTCGGGTGCAGTTATAACGGTAGGCAGACAGTAAATACAGAGTCCTTACAATCATTTCAACTGTCAAGTGAATTATCAGTTTCACTTCCAGGCACTAAATTCTATAAAATATTTTTTAATCCAAAGCGTATCTCTGACTTATCAGTCATCAATTGACGAGCAGCCCACTAAGTATTTTATGTAACATCGCAATGGAGAAACAGGACTTGCTATTGAAGACAGTCCGGGGTCAAACCCGAAAAGAAATATCCGGACAGCACCACGAAATTTTGAACCACGGTCAGATGACGAAATCAAATTTGAGCTGTCACCTCACTCTCCAAACTTCTACAACATGCTTACGTGCGGAAATTTGAACCCATGACCGATTTAACGTGCACCATTCCACTCTGTACTTTAAGGTCTTTGGTTGGATTCGAGCTTTGGGCTATCCTGGTGAATTGCCCAATTGATTTCTGTAGTGAAATAAATATAAGCTCAAAGCACTCTGCAGTATTTTCAATTCTACTATAAAAAATTTTAAGGCAATCCTTGCAGTAGTGTCCAATTATTCCACCAGTTTTCTTCATGTTTGTTTTGTGTGGAAGTTTGGAGTGTGGGGTGCAATTTCAGGTGTGACCTCATCATCTGACCATTGTTCAAAATTACATGTTGTTGTCCTAGGATCTTACCCTTTGGGGTTTATTACGGACCTCTGACAATAGCCCAATCTGTTACTCTGGTGCGGCGTTTTTTGAAATACCTATCTACCGTCCTGTTTAATAATTGAACTGGTCTCGCTACACAAAGGTGCAGGTGTCTTTCTAATTATAAATAAATAATATAATTATCTAACGACAATAAATCAGTTATGCGTCAAAAATTTCTGAAAACGCATCTTTTGTTCTATATAATAAACCTCGCGGGTGAACAATAATACAACATGGGCGAAGGATTGAATTAAAAGACCTATTTATAGAAGCGTATAGAATATTGCAATGACGTGTCCATGGGGGCACTTGTTAATGGACTAATGTTTCTAGCAGGAGTTGGGTAAAAGTATGTTCAATATGTGTGATGCTTTGAACGTTAGGACGAGACCCTGGAAGATGATGAAAATTTAGAGGTTTGATCCCACACGGCCTTGAGATAGAAATTGAATTATTAATAAGTCTACGCAGGGGAAATAGATCGAGAAACGAGAAGCTGTTGCAAATAGGATGTATAAGAGAGAAGTGGGATACGATTGTGGAAAACTTATTTGTTCAGAAACAAGAAAACAAACTAATGATACGAAGCACTATTCCTTATAGGATAGCGGACTACTCTTTATAAAGCTATTTATTTGGTAAAAATATATTTGTTGCTATCTTAATGATAGATATTTTATTCGAAGCCATCTTACCTTTCCAGCTTTCGAATAAAACTGAAATGTCAGGTTTAATGCATCGTTTACAAACGCCAATTAATAGGATTTGTGCTTGAAAATATGCCTCATGCGACGTACATATCTGGCTAAACTGCACCAAGCAACGTTTCTTCCTTCAATTAAAATGACTCATGAACATTTTTTTTCATTATTTTTTTTAAATTTCCAATGGCAAGGCAGGGTACAGTTGCAAATACAATACGATACCACAAAAACAGAGTTGACCGAAGTCATTGTAGCCTTAGGCGTTCTCTAGCTCTCCAGTACAGGGTGGTCTCGGAGTCGGGAGAACCGCAAAGTGCCCCCAAATCGACGCAGATGAGCTCTATTCAAGGTTTCCTTCAGATCGCATAATGAATAAAGAGGGGAGTCAAAAATGCCAATTCTATGAAGATGTTCACTCAAACAGTCATGTCCCGTCACCAACCGGAACAATACACATGAATATAAAAGGTATGTATTACCGATACAGAAGAGACAAATACAGCCAGAGTAGTTGCATGAATCTAACATGCATCGACCTGCTGCTAGCAGCGTTAATATCCACTGAACCACGGAAACCCCTTAATAATAAACAATGACCAGACGTTTGCATTCTTACTTAGCTACCGAAATTTTACCTAAGCCTAAATTAGAATAATAATGTTTAACCCTTCAAGTAGTTTCGGCGAGATATCTGTCTCGTTCATCAGGATCTGATCAATTCTGCTGCTGACGAGATATCTCGTCATCAAATCATCACTGATTTTGTATGATGACGAGATCAAGATGTGTTCAGTTTTCTTCTAATGACGAGAAATGCCGAGATCTTTCAGGACGATAAAATCTCATCCATCAGCTGGTCAAATCAGCTTATTGACGTACTTGACTCCTTGTCGAGATAATCACCAGGAGGGTTAATAACCAAAGACTAACATATTTATACTAGTGTCGTTCGGAAAGTAATGCCCATTGGAGCATTCGCACCACTATGGCAGTGGTAGGTGCGCCGTTGAAGGTTTACCAGTTTTAAGGACTCTTCTATCAGATGTCTACTGAATTACATCATATTATAACGGTTATTGTTGCCTTGGTAAGCGAACGAAATGTCCAAGAAAATCGAGCGTGTCGCCAAATGTGAAGTGAGATCTGTGGTCCGTTTTCTAAACGAAAAAAATGTGTGACCGAGCGAAATTTACCGTGTAATCAAAGCAGTGTATGGTGATGTGATCATTGAATCATGTTTAAGACGTTGGTGCTGAAATTTTAACGTGGGAAGAGAAAACGTCCATGATGAGGAGCGATGTGACCGCCCAAGTGTCATGAGCTTGTAAAGTCTGTCGACACATTCATCAAACAAGATCGGCGTGTGACTTCGGATGAAATTCATGATAAATTTGCACATGTGTCTCGCACTATCATTTACGAAGTGGTAACAGATCACCTCAAATTCAGAAAACGTTTGTGCAAGGTGAGAGGTACGCATGCGCAATGACTACCACAAAAGCTTAGACGTTACTGCTTACTTCAATGGTCTAACGGCAGAGGAGTATGACGATGGTATTCCAAAGCTCTTCACAAGGTACGAGAAATATTTAGATTTTCAAGGGGACTATATAGAAAAGTAATAAGATGTATGAAACGTAGAGGTATAATAGAAGGTATAAAAAAGGTAAAATCAAAAGTGTGGTTGAAAAATTTTAATTAGTCTGTATTTTATTTAAAAACGGGAATTACTTTCCGAACGACTCTTATAGGTTAGGTAAATTAATTTACGTCGCACTGGAGCAACATATCGGGCTATTGGCGATTGTCCCGGATCAATCCCGAAAATATACCATGCGTTCAAACTGTCAATTAATGCGTATGAAAACACTCATAACCATTTGCACAATATCCTGAAAAAAAACACTATTGAGCATTGCTATTGGCAAAAATTTCAAAAAGTGTTACCACAACATGTCTACTTGACTATTCTAATGACGAGACGACGAGATCATATTGAACGTGATTTCTCGTTCATCAAGGATCTGACCAGTTTTGCTATTAACGAGATACCTCGTAAAGACAGTCACCAGGGTGATTAATGTAACGTATAATAAAATAAACGTGTCGAACACAAATTAAAAAAACAGGAAATGCATTTCAATATCAGTAATGAAGCCAGTTTTCCCATAAATTAATGTAAAATGTATGTCAGTTGACATTAGTGGAGTACAAAGGTGGGTCGGTTTAAGATGCTTCTGTGACATTCTCTTTTGCTACACTGCACGACGGCTAATATTGCCGAGAATAAATAATTAATCTCAAGAAAACCCTCAAGTCTTCGGCATTTTATAACTGTAATGGGTTTATAATTCTTTTCACGATTTTAATCTCGCAAATTACCGCCTCTTTAAAGCTGATAAGTTTTATTGATTACATCTACAACAATGATGCCTTAAACGGCAGTGAAGTTTCGAGTTATAATGCAACAGATTATCGCTTAGTGGAATCTATCTTTCTAAAAGCAAGCATAGCTGAGAGCCTCCGTGTCAAACTAAAGCCTAATTTCATTATTTAGATACTGCCAATGAGGGTTCGTATTTACAAGGATTAAATTCGGTATAGTTGGCATATTGACAATCCTTGTGTCGGGCAGTAATGAACAACCTTTCAATATCCAATACTTAATGCACCTATTAGCGGTGAGTTCTCTAACAATTATTCCATTGGCTATCGTGCCCTTTTGTCTTGCCCTAAGCACGGGCAGAGCAATTATTGACGCTCTAACGAACCCCTGTACAGTATTTGAATGCAAGTCTAAACTAGAACGAAACTGTTTTACGTGAAAGTTTTATATATTGAATTAAAAAGATTTTAAGGGTTTTCAAAAAGTGGGATTATGTTGACTTTATCGATACTTATTCGTAGAATTTGTATTGAGAATCGAGAAATATTGTAGTATATTCTAGTAACAAAATGCTGACACAAGGACGAAAAGGTAAATTGATTTGGGGTTTGATGGCGAAAGGGCCATACACCCCCCCCCCACACACTTGACCACGCTGCCCCAAATGCAAGACAAAGTTAAGTAATGGGCACGCATACTCAAGGAAATCTTCATGGATACAGAAACGAGAAATAATCACAGGGAAGAAAATAATTAATACATTTTTTCCTGCCAAACTTTGATTGCAAACATTGTTATTCAGAGAACAGTTATTATATTTACTACAGTAGTTTCCATTCGATGTCACTATACATTAAATACCGGTGGTGGTCAATGTATGGCTAATGTGTAGTAAATTAACTGTCACGCTAAGTTAAAACTACTCTTCACAGAAATTTCCTGATTAATGTCGTTAAAGTTCAATTAAATAATTTAATTATTTTTAAGATTGGTTGATTTGTTACTGAGCAAGGGAAATATTTAGTCAAGTTGTGTTAAATACAAGAATACATCGAGATCTGTGCACATAAAGAAGGTTTTAATGACACAAAAGAGAAAAGGTAGGAACGGAGGTAGATGAATTTACGTCAATCTGGAGTAACACAATTTGCTATTGCCGACGTACCAGGATCCATCTCGAAATCTAAAGAGAGAAATAGCATAGAAGTAAAATATAAGTAAACTGTGCATTGCTATTGAGAGAAGCTTCAAAACGAGTGAACAGCATGTCGACTAGTAGTCACGTGAATGTTCTCTGAAAAATTGATTTGGTTAGTCGATGCGGCACCTTTTCACTCGTTTGCTCTATAACATATTGGGACAGGGTTGATGAACGAATACGCATTTCTATAGAACAGCGACTAAAATGGTGAAACCGTCCAAATATGCTAGTATGCCACATAGTCCAATCAAGTGATAAATATTCGTTTCTACTCAGCAGACGAAATTAGTCCATGGGTCACGTTAGTACTAGTTTTGGTCGTATGATTTTGTACACATAAAAAGGTTTCCATTACTTACTTTGAACTTGCACTACCCTACAATAATGGACCGGACGCCAGTGGATTTGCATAAAACCCGACTACTTGTTTGGGGTTGTTTTTCGTTGTATGGCTTTGGACCTTTGCATGATGTTCCTGGTGAATTGAACGCCGAGGCCTACACGAACAATTTGGAGAATCAGGTTCTTTCTATGATCTGACAATTTTATGGAATGGACAAATGTTATTTCCAGGATGACAACGTTTCATGTCATGTTGCAACCTCTATCAAGAAGTGGTATCAAGATATGGATGTAAAACGTTGGCCTGCTCAGAGTCCCGACCTAAACCCCATAGAACATTTGTGGAACGAGTTAGAGCGACGCTTACGGATCAGGGAACCACGTCCAAAATCTACAGCCGAACTGGCGACATTCTTGCTGCAGGTATGGACTCAGATACCTATAGCTGTGTATTAAAACCTTGTTGAAAGTGTCTCAGAAGGGTTGCTAGTGTAATTGCAGCACCTATTAAAGCATGTATTTATTCGCAAATACCATCACATCTTGCTGTCCGGTCTCTTATTGTAGTGTAGTGTATATTTCTTCTATTAGCAATTGAGATTAGGTCTTTGTTTTCTACATATTCTTAGGAATCTGGAGAATTGTAATTTGAATAACAAAACATGGGAAGTAGTAATTTTTATGGAGAGAAGTGTGGGCAGCACTGGCGTACTCTCATGTTTACGCAAAATCCATAAATGTAATGAAAATAAGAACAATGAAAGTAGTATTTTATGAGAATAAGATTACAAAACACTGATCTACTCATAACACAGGTAAAAACGGAAAATGAGATGTAGTTTCTCATGGGAAGAAAGCTGAAAAAAAAAAACCATTTGTACTCTAATGTTTAAAGGCAATAATGTAATGTAAATAAGAACATGAGAAGTAATATTGGATAAATAGAATATACATTGATATAGTTTTTATCTTCGAAATAAATACGTATTCTCTTTCCAAAAGAGTTGGAGTATTACTAAGAAATTAAATTGACATGGATGGCTTATAAAGTTTTCTACAGTAACGCAAATAGGTTATGATTTCCAGCTGACGTGAAAATTAACACTTCTGGTTTCACTCTATTTAAGGAATTGCTTACATTTCAGCCACTTTCGAAATCTGAATCACTTCTCCCTTTACAATTGGCATATTATACAAACACAGCTTCCACGATTGCTTAAGTTTTAAATTGCTTACGGAATCCGAATGGCAGAAATAATCAACCCTTGAACTTTCTCTACCCTGGACACAGAACCAAATATGCCAAGTGCCATCGAAACGCCAGAAGAGCTCATTACACCACGACGTTGAAGTGCCATCCATTCTTCCTCGCAAAAGAGTTGGCAAATTTGGTTTTAATTAGAAACGGCTTTGTCTAGCTTCGATGTCCGATAGCAGTTTTATGTGACAGCGAAGTCAACCGGACCGCATAGTGCTCGGAAAAGGAGTCTACTTTTATTAAAACCCGGCTTTCATTAAAGTGGACCTGCCCCCTCGAAATTATGAACTGTATCTTGTTTTGACGCGCAACAATGCACACCGCATTGATATCCGCGCAATTACTTATTCAATGCAATCGAATGGCTGGCATTTAGAGTCGGATAATGCTGCTCTGCCTCCCTCTCCCAGAGATTAGGAGTGCTTGTTGTTAGAGTGGTCATTGTGTATTGAGATTGCGAGGGACCTTCTCGTTAGCAGGGTGGTGGTCTTTCGGGAGGAAGGCGTTTGGATGGCTTTGTTGCTCCGTGGATGACAGTTTGGGAGTAAGAAGGGGATTTAATATACCGGGTGACAGTGGGGTGTCAGGAGAATTTTTGGCTTCATTCGGTGTGGAAGTGTGATTTCAGTTAGACCTGTTTGTTCCTCAGGAGAGAGAAATGTAGGTATTTGTATTGCGAAGTCCTTTAAGAATATAATAAATTCATTTCGTAATTTTTAATTAGCATTCGAAAAGTTATTTATTTGCGAGACACAGATTTCTTTCATGTTGCTAAATAACTGCGCTTGCTTTTTTGAGGATTTTATCGGCTTCAAGGTGAATGCATTTATCTTTGGAAATGTTTTTGTTGCACAAACTTGGTTTTCCATTCAGAACATCTTTTCTTTAAGAATACTATAAATTCACTTCGTAATTTCAATTGTCATGCCATCAGATATTGGCTGCGAAATATAGAACTCTTACTTGTTGTTAAACAACGGCACTTGTTTTCATTTAGAAGAGTTTATTGGCAACGTGGTGAATAAATTATTCTTTGGAATTTCTTTGTTGTAAAAACTCGATTTTTCTTTTAGAACTTGCCTTGTGGTTATATTCGTAATCTTTCGCAGTTTTGATTTTGATAATTTTTTTGTTCTGATCGTTTGCAGCTTTACCTTTTCAACTTTCCTTTGGAAGTAAACTTATTATAACGCTGGTAGTCGTTCGAACGACGTTTTTATACTGCTGCTATAGCCTGGAACGTTAAAAGGTCTTGTAAAACGGCAAATGTACACTACCCTACAATAATGCACCGGACGCCAACGGATATGCATAAGACTTGCATACTTGTTTGGAGGAATTTTTGTTATCTTGGCCTGGGACCTTTGTATGTTGTTAATGGTAAATTGAACGCCGACGCCTACATGAACATTTTGGACAATCAGGTTCTTCCTACGCTCTAGCAATTTTATGGATTGGACGAAAGTTACTTCCAGGACGACAGCGCTCCATGTTCTGTTGCAGCCTCTTTGAAGCAGTGGTATCAAGATATGAATGTAAAACGTCTTCCCTAGCCTGCTCAGAATCACGACCTAAACCCCATAGTACATTTGTGGGACGAGTTAGAGCGACGCTTACGAACCAGAGAACCACGTCCGAAATCTACCGCTGAGCTGGCGACATTCTTGAAGCAGGAATGAGTACAAATACCCAAAGCTGTGTATCAAAACCTTGTTGCAAGTATGCCCAGAAGGGTTGCTAGAGTTATTGCAGCAAGTAGGGGACCATCCCCCTACGAACCAGGGAGCCACGTTCGAAATCTACAGCTGAGCTGGCGACATTATTGCAGCTGGAATGGACACAAATACCCATAGGAATGCTATATATCAAAAAATTGTTGAAAGTACGTATGCCCAGAAGTTACTAGTGTTATTACAGCACGTGGGGGATTATCTCCCTACTAAAGCATGTAATATTTCCCTTATACCATCACATCCTGCTCCCGATGCATTATTATAGGGTAGTGTATATGTAATACCTTTTTATTTATTCTGAACAAGAAATGATATATTAATATCCATTTAAAAATGAAGTTCAGACCCTTGAAACAGTATTACGTGAAAGGTATCGCAGTTAAAGTTAAAAGAAACAAAATAAAGTTTTTTTTACATAATTTTTAAATACCTGACTAATTTTACTTATATTCACAGCTAATTTTAACTTATTTATTTTTAAAACAGCTAACACAGGCACATAAAAAGTGATTATGCGCAAGTAAATCATATTGATAATGATATATAATGGATCTCCAATGCACGAATTTTTGTCGAAACCTCAACACGCGTTTTATCCTGAACAAAAAAAAATTATAAAAGTTTGAAATTTTAAATTGAACATTCATAAAAAAATAAGATTCCTGTAAGATGTATTAGTTAAAAATTTAACTCAAAAAGGATTGCGAAAAATATATTTGAGAGTAAGATATGTGGAATTGAAACATGAATGATGTAATGACAAAATTGATACATAAATAAAGGACACATTCGATTGAAATGTTTTAAGAGATAAAACACAATTAGATGAATTTCAGATTAGACGTTTGTATTGAGACTTATAATAGGACCAGAATGTGTGCGTGTGTGTGTGTTAGATGAGTGGTCTAATAAGTGATCCATAAGTTGTTTGTGAAGGTCTATAAAACTTGTCAACTGTGAAAATAGAAACATGACTATTTTAAAATTGGCAAGATAAGACAGATACCAAGAATACTTCGTTATCCAGATTTACTAGGTGATGTGCTTGGTTGGTAGTGGAAACGTGATTACATATACTGGTACGGTTTCCTCTATATAGTGAGCGGTGGTTTTCTCTATATAATTGTCAACAGAACCGGGTCAATATGGGTATATGAATAGATAAAAGTGAAAGACTACTGTGTAAGAGTGCGAAGGAACTCCAAGAATCTGAGTCCCCTAAATGTTGAACTATATCTTTAAATTAAAATAAGTTACTGCTGCTGCAGCCGTATCATTGAAAACTCGTTTTTTTCGCTTGATTCGTAGACAGTTTCTCGAGAAAGACGGATCAGGGAACAAGATAGTAACGATTTTTTTTCCGATACGGCTATTAGTTTAGGGTGCATTAAGTGTCAAAGTAGAAAAATGCAAATTTCTAACCCGAGTGAGCAAAACACATACAAACTTTCAGTCTTCAGCCGTGAGTTTTTTTAAGAGTACCTCTAAACATGAATTTTTTCCCCTCTCCGAGTTTTTTTAGAAATTGCAATTTGGTTCCTTGTAAAATTTTTTTTAATTCGGGAAAAATCGGGAAATTTTCGTTATGTTTTGTTAAAACTGTCATATCTATAGCGTATTACTGTTAGTATTTAAAATTAAAAATATCACAGGAAACCTAAGAATTTACTATTTTTAATGGTGCAATTATTTTTGAAATTGTTAATAAATAAATTCGATGCGATTAAAAGTTTGTCATACAAATTTCGGAACTTTTAGATCGTAATTTCCGATACACAAAACTAAAATGTCATATCTATAGCTTAATACTATTAGTTTTAAAATTTCAAATTAACGCGTTAAAGCTTAGAATACACTCTCTATTATGGTATAATTATTTAAAAAATGGGTTCATAAATAAATTCGATGCGATGAACAGTACAATTTCGCGATAGTGTACAAATGTTTCATCGCTGAGATTACATGTAACACGTTAAGGTTAAATCCTTCAAGCTGACCTCGTTGATGCTCGCTGTGACGTCATGGACTGGAAAGACACTTGCAAAAGGAGTGTTGGTTTGCGATGCAAACAAAATGGAATTGCGTAGCAATGACTGGGGGTTGGTGAGCGTAGGTGAGCAGGGAGCGGAGCCCCCTTATGTTATTGAATAGAGAAGACAGGGTTTGTGTGTTTTGAATCCTGTAAGACTGATGCAATTAAAGTGCAAACTTTAAACCGTTGTAATCATTGTATTAGTTTACTTAATGAGATAAAGGTAAATGAAACCCTTTGTGTGTTCTGGGAACTTAGATGTTAATTCTCAAAAATGGTATCATAGGCAATTTTTGGAATATTAATATATCAATGGTATGTAGGTAGAAATAAACATATCACTGGAGCAACTAAACAGGCTATTATTGAAGGTGCGAGATCAAAGCCGGATGTAAAGATGATAGGAAGACAAAACGTAATTTTGAACCACATACAGATGACAAAGGTCACACCTGAGTTGACACCACACGTTCCAAACTTCCGCACCACTGTAATGTGAAGACATTTGATGCCCCGACAGTTTAAACGTGCACCAGCCCCCTTTGTACACGACGGTCTTTGGTTTAATTCGAACTCGCAACCTCAGGTTGCTAATCCGTTAATCTTCCAACTTGGCGACCGCGGTCCAGTTTATTAGTTTCACAAATGTTCCAATAGAGTTGACTGTTTTGAACACATAACAAAACTGAGGAGGACTACTTACACATACACCCAACCCTCGCTATACTGCCGCTCTTTATACGGCAGTTCGCTATAACGGCGTTTTTTAATTATGGCACTTTTTCGATTTGCGGCCCACAATGTTTCGTTAAACGGCCAACAAAAAAAAATGATGTTTTTATGCTTCTGTTTAGGTTTAGATTCTTTCCTTAGTCGGCACTGCTACATTTTGCATCACGAAAATATGAGGAAAGTTTGGCACAACACATTGTTATCATTTTACTGTGTTGTCGCTTTAGTGTAGTTAGACCAACACTGACTCCATTACAAAGCCCCGCGTCGTAAGTCAAAGATACGAACTGCAGACAGTTGAGCCTCATGGGTTTAGTTAAACGTAAGTAACTTTCTCATATTTGTCGTATAATATATATTTACATCTATAAGGTAAAGCTATGAGAGTCTGCGCACAATTGGACAGAATAATAAAAAACAATATAATTATCAATTTTTTGCTGAAGTATTCATGAATAACTGTGAATTCATTTGTTTTTTATGCATTTTCGTTGTTATTTTTATGTTAAGCTTTAAAATAATACAACAGTTGTCACAAAACCAAGAAAGCTATTTTGCGCAATCTGTCAAAATAGGGTCGGAGAGATTGCGCACATGGGTAGGAAAGATTGTTCTTAATAAAAACTACAGTTAAATTGTTAACAATAATAATTACACTTAAAGTTGAATAACATCCACCATGCCGCTGGTGTAAGCGATATTTTAGTGGTAACGAAAGTTAATCTGCCGCACAATAAAAGTTAATAACAACATTATTTTTTACAAAATTATTTTTCAGCAAATTAATTTATCATCAAAATTATTTCAAAAATTATGTTTTATTTTTTATTTTTTTTCAAAAATTCTTTTAAAATTAATTTATTCTTGTTTTACATATAATTTGCAATTTTTGCAAAATTTCCAATAACCTGCGTAATCTCTCCTAGCATGAAAATGAATGGGAACAATGCGCCATCTCTCCTAAGTAGCAGATGGGCAAACTCTGCTATTTCGGTAGGAGAGATTGCGCGGCCTTTTATTTAAACATGGCCGCTTCTAGAAAGAACCATTGGTGTTCGTAATGTTCGTCTAGGTTAGTAGACTCATGAGAAACCATTTACTTAAAAAATAATTTGTACTACTGCCATTCTATAAAATATAGAGGAAGATATATGAAAATTGAAGCTCTTATTCTGTGAAAACAATTCAAAATAGCGATGTTTTATCCTAAACGCTCGGAACAAACAACCTGTACTTTCAAGTAAACACTCTACTTCTGCTGTTGTACAACTACACTCTATAACAAAAAAATCGACGCACCAAGAATTAATCATCCGATTGCTTTGAAATTTCGTATGCAAAAATGTTTTGATCAAATATGCAAATGATTAAAATTTGGTGTCCAATGAATGAATAGTGCGATCTCCAGCGCATCGGAATTGCGCATCCAGCAGATGTATATAAAGAGTTGTTCTTGAACTGTTGTTAAAAAATTCTGCTGCATTGCGATTTAGGATACCTTTCAACGACTGAAAAAATGCCTCGCGCAGGATTCGAGCTCATTACGAGCAACTTTCAGAGTTTGAAAGAGGTCGTATCATTGGATTGAAAGAGGCAGGTTGGGCAAATCGGAGAATCGCTCGTCATGTGAGTCGAAGCGATGCCGCGATTAGAAGATGCTGGCAAGAGTGGGTGGACAATGGCAGATTTCAGGGTCATGATGGTAGCGGTGGACGTAGGGCCACAATAGATCGCGAGGACAGAGTGATTGCCAGATCACCTGTCCCAGCGCCTGATTCATCGCTATCAACCATCAGTTGTGCGACCCACACACGAGTGTCCATCATGACCATTCACAGACGTCTGGGAGAGCGAAATCTACGCTCTTACCGACCGTTACGCCACCTACCACTCACGGACCCCTTTGGTCGTCATTAGAGGTACACTTAAGCTTCGGTTTTCTAAGAAAGCGTAGTCGTAATCTAGCGGCCGTGATGTATCGGTGGGTGACGTCACTAAAACGTTGTTTATACTAACACATGGTGTTGGTTTCCTTGAGAGCGTTGTTTGTGAGCGTAACGAAAATGATCGGAGCCGTCATTTCTATGACTGTCGTCATAGCGGTCTCAAACAGTTGGAGAACGTTTTTTCTCTTGTAGCGGCCGGATTTCATTTCCTGCTCCAAACGATTCGAGCGAAGAGGGAAAATAAATAAACATTTTAGACTGCCATTGATTAATTCGTTTCTGTAAAGTCGGGATCGTTAAACACAGAATGAAAATTTCAACGGATTTGAAATCTGCGGAAAATTTGACACCAAATCGGTACCTTAAATGTGATTTTCTTTAAAAAAATAATTAATTATTTAATAAATAGTTAAATAATCAAATGGTAAATAATTGAATAATAAAACTGTTTTTTATATCGATCTGGCGTAGAAATTTACGCTGATTTGAAATCTGTTGAAATTTTCACTCTACCTTCAACGATCCCGAAGTTAGAAACTTTAAACTAGAGAATAAAAAAACACTTTGTTTTGTTTCTCGAATAAAATAAACCACGACAGCCATCTGTGTTGCCCATTCTCCAACGTATTCTGTCCGTCTAAGTTGACACCTCAGGATTTTTGTTTAGACGGCCGTTTAGTTATGCCCGCAGCATCATGACGTATCACGGTTGTTAGATAGCGGCTCCACTTTCTTAGGAAACCAAAGCTTTACTACACAGCGGTACGTTGACGACATTCTGAGACCTGTTTTGCTACCGTTCCTTTCGCAGTACCCTGGGCTTATTTTTCAGCAAGACAATGTCAGACCACATACGGCACGTGTTGCTATGAACTGTCTTCAAGCTTGTCAAACACTTCCTTGGCCAGCCAGATCACCAGATCTCTCTCTCATCGAGCATGTCTGGGATATGATGGGAAGGCGACTGCATCCGGTAGGAAATGTTGATGACGTAGTCCGACAATTGGAGCAAATTGGCAAGAAATGCCGCAGGAGACCATCCGGGAGCTTTATCGGTCAATGCCACGCCTTGTGGCAGCTTGCATCCAGGCTAGAGGCGGGTCAACACCTTATTGAGCTCGTTACTGTAACTCTGAAATAAATCATTCAATTGTTCTGAAATTTTAATAATTTTCTATTCTGTACATAATTTTCCTATCCACCAATTTTTGTCTCCATCGGACAACTCCTTCAAGTTGCGTCGATTTTTTTGTTATGGAGTGTATATGGAGTTACTGCGCGCGCACTCACTTTTTTCCCCTCGACCCTCTTTGTGCGCAATCTCTCCTCGCTTTACCTTACGCAGACAACGTTGGACCAATATTTTAAACTGGGTCAATCCATAACAGCGGAAAGTGATGATGGCAGCATATTATAGCTAACTGAATCTTCATGTTAATGTACATCAACAGATTAAAACTGTTTTTAAACATTTAATTTTATGTTTTTTATTATATGTAGTAATATACATATGGCGCATATGATTTCCTTTGTTTTTTTAATTTACGTATATGTTTACTTTTTGAATTTCTGTTTATTATTACATTGTTTTGTACTTTTGTTTTTATGTAAGCATTCTTAGAGGAATTAAAAAGAATGAAATGCTTTATTAACTAAAAACTATATTATTTTATAACAAATTGGAACAGATCCAATTGAATTTGTATGGGTTTGTATCAAAATAATTGATTCGTTATACGGCATTTCGCTTTACGGCCAACTTTTACGGAACGTATCTAGGCCGTAAAGCGAGGGTTAGTTGTGCCCTGATACTCGCACAACACTGATGAAGACTAAGACCTCATTTTTTTTTGTTTCCATCGACTCAAGCGTTTCTGACGACACGAAATCGGAACCCAAACTAAAGATGTCAAGATCATCAAGAGTGGCCTGCTTGAGGGAATGAATAAAGCATTTTCCAAGTCATTTTTTTACGGTGCATACATATTTCACTCTTTGTTTTTAATAAAGTCGCCTACTAAAATTCATTTCCTTGCGTTTTCTCACCTTTCTTTCTTACTATATTGTCTGTCAGCCTCTTGGGCTCCAATAGAACGTTAATTGGACTCCTAATTGCATCAATTACGTTGAATTCTATCCTTTATCTTATTTATCTTGATATTAATTAAGTGCTTAACGTCACTTTGATTCTCTCTTATGGCAATGTTAAATTTAATTATGAAATTTTACATTATCTATGACGTGGAGATACTCTGATTTTTCATAATTGATACGTCGTCAGTACTTGAGATGGTAATTATCATGGTAATTTTGAAGTCGACAAAGATGTAAAAAAACTTAGACACATTTTATTTCGTGACACATGAAAAAAGAACAAAATTATAAATTTAAATAGTTTTCCGAAAGACTTAAAGAAAGGTTTAAAGACTAACATAAATTTTTGAACGAAATTTTCTAAATATAGTGAATAGTTAATGTAGGAAATTAAGTTAACGCGTTCCATACTTCAATATTATACAAATAGTTCTTGGACCTTTCAAGTGTTTACTCAAGTACGTGGAATTCTAGTTAAGATCATAAACGTGGGTACACTTGAAAAGCTGACGTGTAAATTCCTTACATTCTGGTAATATTGGTTTTTAAAGTGAGTTTGATCAAAGAATATAAAAAATACTCAAATAAGAATGTACCTTTAAAACGCTTAATCATTAATGCGTCATTAGATCTTTAAAATCTCGTTTTCCTTTTGTTGAAAGTCACTTTGAAATAACATATAAATAGCAGCAGGTTTTCCTGTTAATCATTTCAGAGTTGTTCAGTTTTTGTTGCGCTTTGGCTAACATCTAATTTTTTGGACACAATGGATTAAAAACTAATTAGGACAATACATTATTACAAACTTTGTTACGAACGTATATTTCTAATAGCCGTATAAGCGTTCACCCACCCAGTTAATACAATACAATTAATCACTTGGATTTGAACACCGCAGGTGGCCCCCTCGTCCCCGCTGTGATTGCAGGTTATGAGCGTTTTTTTGTGGCCACCCACGGAAGGAGAGTATTCTCCTGAAATGGAGCGGTGACTAGGCAGGGGCGCCTTAAGCCGCTCCCCGTCCATTGAGGTGCTGTTTCCATAGGTGTTTTCTCAGCTTGGCCTTGGAGTTTTCTAAGCTTAGCATTTAAGTTTGCTCAGAATTCAAAATTGATGCCATGCAATGCATTGTGAAACTTTAAAGTTGTACTTTGGAGAGTCTATGGCAGATGGTAGAGTTAAATCAGTTGTCTTGTCCTGAGAATACTGTTGAATAATGCCGTTGTTAAATGGTGGTGTTAAGTTGGAAGTGTGGTCCTGTTATTGTGTCTATATTGTTGAAAAGGAAGTGCAGTATTTTCACTATTTTGACTTGGGCTTTGTTGTTGGAGGCAGTATTTTGTTTCCACGCTATGCTTAAGTTGAAGTTTGGTTCTTTTAAATGGTTGGTTGTCGTTTGACGGCAGTTGAATATGTAGTGGTACGGAGTTCCGGATCCCAACATATGCAGTTATTGTTAGTGATGAGGCAGAATCTGTGTAGATATGACGGGAACGGGCCATGTCCGTCAAGTAGGCTGTTAGGTAGGGTCCCGGTGGTTTTTTGTTGTGGTTGGCTTTGTTGAAGAAGTCTTCGGTTCTGCGGCCTGTGTCTCCCCTGTCCCATTCACTTTGCCAATCGATCATGATGAGGGTTTTTAGACGGTTTTTCAGGAATCGTTTGTTGAGTTTGAGTTGGATAGACAATGGGGGATCCCCCGCTGCTTCTTCTTCGGCCAGTTGGTCTGCTCTCTCATTGTCCTTAATTCGTGCGTGAGCTTTGACCCACTTTATTTTTATAATGTCTTGGGTTATGTTTAAAAACTTGTCAGATGTCTTTCGTAATTCTATCTTTGTTCTGGTCTCTTTTGACTGTACAATTAATCACTTCACAAAACTCTTTCCATCGAACAAAATGATAAGGGAAAAGGTATTTTAGTATCATACGCATGTAAAAGAGAGCGTTATGAAATGGCTCAACTTTTCTACTGCAGCTAATCATTTCACAAAACTTTGTCCATTGAAAAATATGATAAGTATATGCTTATTTAATTATTATACGTATATGATTCTACTTTGTATTGCTTGATGCAAAAGTTCGTCCCGTGTTATTGACAAAAGAAGAAAAATTATTTTATTTACTAAAAATTATATTTAATCAATATAGTATATGCCGTTCTGTTTGATGGCATTTCTTAATCTTTTCCATAGCTGCATAAACTCGCGCTCATATAAGTTATAACCTTTCTGTTTACAGAACTGGTCGTAGTGACGAAACTTTCTGAATCAGTTACGTCATATGGAATCGTCAAAGGCACCATCACCATACACAACACATATCTTCTTTTACCTCTACGAAACAATCTTGCCTTTCGAAAATAAAAAAAAGCAAAAAACAAAAATGGTCCTTACTTTCTGCCATTTTTAAAGTTTAACAAAAAAAAATTAAAAAAAAAAAATAACACAATGTTTTTCCCAGTATTTGTTGAAATTCCTTCTGACTAATAAGATCCAAACTACACGTGTGAAGTCAATAACACTGTTTTTTTTTTTTGATGCAATGAAACATAGACCAAAATTGGGACGAACTTTTTGCATGAACCCAATCTAAGAATGTTGTGGAAGGTTCTAACATTATCAATGCAGTTAATCATTTCATAAAACTTTTATGATCGAACAATATGATACTTAAATACTTCTTTAAGAAAGATTCTGGAACGGTATGGAATATTTTCTTACGTTTTTAATGCGGTTAATCATTTCACAAAACTCGTTCCAACGCATCAAATCCTTTTTGCGCATATCCTTTTTGAGTATACGTATGTACTTTAAGAATGATACATATATGCTTCGTTAATAATGATACGATACGTTTAATAGTTTTTAAGAATGATACGAAAAAGCATCTTTAAGAATGATACTTATATACTCCTTTAAGAATGACACATATATACTTCTTTAAGAATGACACATACATACTTTATTGACGCTCGCCAACCCCCGGGGATTCCTACATATGCCCATTTGCTTTTCTTAGCAAACGAACTGCACATGCAACGCCGTGATGGCCTTGAAGTGACTATTATCAACAACGAAATCAAAACCCACTAGAATAGAAAAAATTGGCATGGTTCCAAAGGCTAATGTCAGCGGTAGCAAAATTCGTTCTTTCTTCCATCGATGTTCGGGTGACGTCATATTCCAAAAAAAAAAGAAAGAATGGTGAAAAAAACTAATAAATTAATTTTAAAATGTTCTAGGTTAAATTTTCAAATTCAGGCTGGAAATAAAAATCGCAAAAAATTCGGACTACCTGTGTGCCAAATTTTATTATTGTAAGTGCCATAGATTCGTCAGGACACTGCGTAACGAGGGACAAACACTTCCTTTTATAATAATAGAGAAGAATGATACGCATATATTTCTTTAAGAATGTTACGGATATACTACTTTGTAAAATAACGTTCTGGAATATCCAAACATTTCAATGCAGTTTATCATTTAAAAAAAAGGGTTCCATTTAACAAACTGATATTTATATACTTTCTTAAGCATGATACTCATATATTTCTGCTTCTGTATAAGAACGTTCTGTAAGGAATGTTCGAACGTTTATCATTTCACAAAACTTGTTCTATCGAACAAAATTTAATAGTAATCCGCTCTAATTCAATAGAAACAGGGAAAAGTTTTTCATTTAATCTAAAAGCCGAGAAGGAAGGAATCTTTTGAAATTCGCCGAATGCAAATCATTATGCAAACAGAACTGCCCCGTTCTTTCCGAGGTTGATACAATTATAGGAAAACTCTTTTCATTAGCCCCGGCTTTAAAGTCGATAACTCGGATCCGAAACGCCCCGCGGTGTCGAATTCTCTTTTGAAAATTCTCTACCTTCTTTCGGATTTCCGAGATTTTCTCCTGGGGTATTCCGGTAAATGTATTTTAAAACCGAAAACTGCGACAGATGTATCAGAAACAAGCGTGCCGCTTCAAAACAAACTAATTATTAATTTTTAGGGATTGGGGAGATCTGTTTCAATGGAAATGAAATTATTAAGGCTCGTAAATGAGGAATGTTTTGGTTGGGATGTATTAGAACGCGGGATTGGAAACTGATGACGTGTGTTCATAATAGGGCCACAGGCGTAAAGTCTGTTTACTCATTCTTCAAAGTCATTTATTTAGTTACTTAGCGGAAGGAAGTGATGATTTGGTCTAATGTTAAACGTTATCAGGGAATTCAGTAATTTTCGCTTGGAAAGATTCCCAAGTGTCTAATTTGCCGCAAATATTTGATTTGAATGGCCGATCGAAAATGTGTAAACACATTATGCGTCCTTAAAGCTGTTAATTTATTGTTCTTGAAAAATAATTCTGTCGGCAATTTAATAAAGAATGATTCTCGTATTTGACAAATAAAATTTTGGTTAAAGTGCAGATCTTGGAACATTCTCTTTTGGATGTACACATTTATCTTCATAATACATACATCAGAAATATGATAGTTTGACGTTAATAGAGGAAGAGCAAATATGAGGTTTTGACAAGTTATTGAAACGGGAATTTCAATTTTACAATATATATTTTTGTTAAATCCAGACAGCTTTTTTTGCCATAAAATGTATTAGATATTGTTGACATATACATACCCCTACTAGATTCTAAAGCATACGTGGGTTATAAATCATACTCAAGTGTTAACATCTGTACATGACAAGTAAGCATGCAGTGAAATACTTTTTAACCGTCCGAACGTCATGAGAATTCCAAGTAGTGTAACATTGCTATTAGCCCACTGAACAAATAATGACGTGACTATATTTGGTTGAAAAAAGAAAGAAGTTGAAGAAAGTTAAAAAAATACATTCAAAGAATACTGCAGCTTGCAGAACTTGAAGAACGTATATGAAGCCCCAATAGGTTTAAAGTACCAAACCTAGTGAAATGTTTCTAGAACCTTAGAGTACTAAATGACCTAAGGACTAACTGTCTAACACGCCTTCTTTGGCCAACTAGTCCGCAATGTCTCCCTCGAACGGCATTGTGAGATATCTAGTGAAAATGAATATCAATGTGTCCAAATGTGCTTGAGTTCTTATGGGTTTTTCTGCAACAAATGTAAAACAATCATTTGATCGGTTTGCTTCCCAACTGTATCAAGTTGCAATGCTTTTTTTATCGTTTATGGTAGGCCAATTAATCGTTACGGAAATATTAGGATATTTAAGACCTTTTATATGGAATAGTTGTGGAATGAATTCAAGTAGTGACGTGTGGGCTTATGTCATAGAAGCAGATGTAAAGCAAACAAAACCGTAGATTGACAAACTGACGCAAGAAGCAGGACATTGTTCACATTAACTTCGGGTGCACATGTTAACTTTTTTCAAATATTTTAACTAGTTGGTTATATCATATTATAGATTTAAATAAAAACTGTTTCCAGTTCTTTGTTGCTATTGTTTTCTTAATTAACATATGTACTGTTTTAATAAAGGAAATTTCCGAATACTTATCGTGTGTAATTTGCTTCATAGAACATAGACAGATAGTAGAACTAAACATTAAAGATTTCTTGTGGCTCCACGAGAAATTTTGCTTCAAAAAGGGCTACATGGCTGAAAAAGTTTGGGAACTGCTGGTCTTGAGAAAGAAAAGAAAGGCCATATATTTATGGGGACCTTAGTTGTTGTTATTTATTTTTCTGTTATTATTTATTTAAAAGCTGTAATACTTTGTTGATGCATTATGAAACATTTCCAAACTAACTATTTGTATTATATTTGCGGAAAATAAATTCTGTTCGCTTCCCTCATTAAATGGATAGAAACGAAAGTAACGCGTAAATATGCATAACTCTCCCCCATGATTTCTTTCTTCACCACAATCCTCGATTTTCTGTAACTACGGCATCAGATAATCCATCCCGCAATACCTTTGACGCATTCCTTAGCTTGATCATTAATGCATTTCCTTTGTTGGAAGAAAATGCCTTCTCGTTCAAGAGGGAAGAGAATCTCCCCGTCCCCAAATAAAGAGCTCGGCCCGCCGAAACTTTCGACGACGGGACACCCCTTTTGTCAAACGCGTGTCGTCAAAAGTATGTCTCGTTTGTATTGCAATGGGAACGATGCAATATCCGAATTCCAGAAACACAATTCGAAAAGTCCTGCTCAAGAAACTCAAAGAAACATGCTTGTTAAACACCTTGCAACGTAACTTCTAGCCTTTTATAACCCACAACTTTTCTGTAGTAGACTGAAAACCTTTACGGCGTGATTCCATGAGGGAAAAAACAGTCTACAAGACTCAGGGTACAAACTTGTTCAGTTTTCTCTCCCACAATACTCTTTTCCTATTTCCCAGGATGAAGATCAAACTACAATTGCGCCACCGTGTATCGAAGAAAATCTTCCACCAACTACTCCAGAAACCGCTTGGAGCCACCAAAGGGTGAAGTAAATAAAATAGATTCCTTATTCACCACAGAGATGCGACATTCCTTTCCGAGCTGTTGACCTTAAAAAGTAAAAAAAGCAGAAATAGGCTAGTTTTCAGCTTCCTTATTGCTTGTCAGTCAAGCGCTGGGAGGAGCCTAGATGTACACTTGTACAGTATGAATGGTTTTGGGTGCCCGCTGGGCAACAGCAATATTTTTATTGTTTACTTCGTAATATATATCTGTATATATATATTCCCTCCCGCTTTCTGAGTGTTGAAAAACTGCGCTGAAATGGTAGTCAACGTATTTGAGAGTTTCCTCCGTTTTTTTTTTTTGTAGGTATTTTTAAAAAGATTTTTGGGAGGAGAAAAAACTGAGAGATGTTACTGTTCCCTTTCAAACTGGAATGTCAAACTGAAGGAGGGGTTGAGTAGCAGAGTGGCACGAGTGATATTTTCCAGTGTAGGGATAAATTCGATATAATTTTTGAAGATGAATCAAATAATCCGATATAAGAAGTTTCTGAATTTAGGTTATAAATATATGTACTCATCAAAATGTTGGTATTGTATCGAGGCTTTGGTAGATGAAAAAGCGGGTAAGATTTTTCTGAGTTTTGTTTGGAATTTGAATATTTAAAGATATCTCATTCAAATTTTGTGAATTGTTTGCTTTAATTTTACCTATTACTATTTGAACGACAGCTTATGTACATTTTATAAACTTCAATTTCTGAAATATACCTTTTGTGTTCACAATCTTACGATGCTTCATCTAATAATTGTATTTATCATTTCAACACGGGTTTTTTGCTTTTTCCACATCTCTCATTGTATTGTGTGTCTTGTGTTTGGCCAAATATGGCCCTTAAACCATAGAATCGGAAAACAGCCAAACAACATTTTTAACAGAACGAATTACTTGTTACTAATACGTGAACTGTTACTTTATTAAAATTTATTTTTGTTGCAATTTATGTGTGTAACAATTCACTGGTAATAAATTAAGTAAGAGCCAGTAGTTTATAAAATTTGGCACAGGACTTAAAGAACATTTAATATAAACCTTTAGACTTATTAACTCTAAAATAACAGTATAATTATAAATAACAACCCAGGATATATATGCATTTGAAACACTCAAACCTAATTAAATGTAATTGTTCCCGAACAATACGTGATATTGCAAAAATTATTATTTTGCGCCATTCATTTATTCATTAGTGAAATTATATTAGTTAGCAAAAGTGTGTTAGTAAGCATTACAAATGACTCCTATTGTATTCTGCAAAAGCAATTCAGAAAACCATTGCTTTTACATTTAGATAATCTAAGCGTAAAATAAAATGAAATCTAATGGGAACAATGGATGAGTAATTATGTAAGTTAGTCCCTTGACGGGAAAACCTTTCTATTCATTATCTTAGTTACTTTCATTCGGTATACAATTGCAGAAACCAGTAGTTAATAAAGCTGTTGACCTTTATAATGTTTGTCTATGTATCTTAATTTGAATTAAATTGTCTATGATACTGTACCAGAATCTTGATATCATATTTCTTTGTTTCGTTAGCAATTCCGTTTCAATCCAATGTTACATTTGTTAATAGTTCATAATTACCTAAGCAGTGCTGACGTATTTTCATGAAAACTTTGGAAATGTATCTAAGATTGATGCTTAAAAGAAAACTGTTTCAGGGAAACTTGCCAATAAATTTTTGGTGAAGTGTTTGGGATAATGGGTAAAACAAAGTTTCGTATCAGCTACTGCTTAGTGAATAAAATACTTTTTAATGAATAAATCTTAATATGAAATTATAAAGACCCAATTTCCTTTTGTACGTGTAGAATTGCTATATTTTTTGTGGGTTTACAAATGAAACATACTATGTCGATTTAATTCGGAAAAAACGAAGGCTACTCAGTAGGTAAATCAGTTCTACACACTAAAATTTTATTCACTAAGTGTATTCAACAACTCTATACTCAGTCAGAGTGTCACTTCCTTTGATATTTTTCTTGACAAATCATTCTACACACTAGCTTTATTCACTAACTCTGTACTCATTGAGTGTCACTTCCTTTGGTATTTTTCTTAATAAAACCACTGTCCTACTAACAATGCAGAAATTATAAATTTTAATCAGAAATCGCCGACTTACAAGTGAAACACATACACTAAGCCAAAATTTTCAAGATATGAGTATTTTTTAGTCCAGAATTAGGTGCTCTTTAGACTGCCGAAGTCAACTGAGCCATTTTTTCTTTGCATGGAGGTTGTATTTCTACATTCAAAGTGTCATTATAAATATGTACCGATTTAAAAACGTGTCACAAAACTTGGAAAGAAATAGATTGATGCTTTAATACTTTAAATAAGATTCATAAGTGAGTGAAATAAAAGTTACAAGCAAATTTAAAGTTCAAACTTACTTGGAAAAGACATTCAAATCAACTAGTGAAAAAATAACACTCAAATAATCTAGTGAACAAGTAACATTTAAATCATCTAGCGATAAAACTTTCAAACGTGTTTATCTTTTTTGCAAACTTGATTTTTATTTTTTCTGATGTATGCGAATTTGAAAACTGGAAATTTAAAATCCACTGTTTTAAATGTCTGTATTGAAAAAAAAAGACTCATTTTAAAAACTAAACTTACTAAAAAATTGTGTTCTTAAACTTTAAATTGCATTAATAAATTTGAAATTTTCATTAAAACGCATGATGTTTAGCATATTTTCAATATTCAGTCAAGTTCATTAATATGCATCAGATAAAATTAAAAAAATCTAAGAACAATTTGCATGATAAACTCATTTTAATTAGGAAATAACTCATGGAAATACACAACATAATAACAAAACTTATATGCTACTAACACAACGATCTAAGAATATTAGAAATTTTTATTCCATAGATATTGAGTGTATCCGTATATCAACAATATAATTATTACTGTTACATAACATTTAAGAAATTTGAATATTTAAATTATATTAGAAATGAGGATATTTAAAATTTATCATTCAATGTCTATAGCCTTTATATATACCTCTTCAACGTTTTCAGAAAATCTTTGAAAATGTAATAAAAAAATAGGAAATCTGATAAACATACTCTTTCTAATTACTCCTGCATGTTAAATAAGATATCGTTGAACTGTAAGAGAAAAATATCTAAAGAAAACGCATCACTGAATTAAGTGAAATTTATAGCTGCAAAAGAGCTCTTTACATAAATTTATCCGAAAATATTCATTTACGAGCATAGTTTGAGAAAAAACTATTGAAATGAAAGAAGCGTACTTGGAACTACGTGACTAAAATTACAGTAACTCTCAGTTATAAACATACACAAAACTAAGATGCACAATTTAAAAAATTGCTAAGGTAAAACCATTGAGGTTTAAAAATTAAAGCAAGTTACAGAAAGCTTTTATACTTTGGAGTCTGTTTGGACTTACACCGATTTCGATTATAGTGTGTTATTTAGAAATCATTTCTTTCATTTCGCACAAAATTTCCACGAAACGTGTTTTTGACACGTTAAAAATGATATTTCCTTTTGTCTCGTTGGTATTGACTTCAATGTTCCGTTGTGAATGAGTTTAAATTTGTTTGTGTCCGGTTATTTTCGTGTAGTAAGAATAAAGAGGATCCTTTTCGTGAGATGTCTGTCTAGAAATGTATTTGAACAAATGTCCTGCAATTTTCTTCTATCATTGGGCGGCAAGACCGAATCGAAGAATAAGGTATAAGCTGAATATATATCACAAGGTTCAATGCAGATAACTAGGAGATATATTTAAGGTAAAAATACAAAATTAACTCATCGTCAGGGACAGTTGTAGCTTCAGACAGTCATTTCCTAATGTGGCAGTCAAGATAATTTATATGTAGTAGAATGGCAACACTTTAAAATACAGTTTTAAAAGTTCCTTTTTCAGAATATAACTAGCCATAGGAAATCAATTTATGTTGACTTGAGGCATTTTGTTTGATGTTGTGTTTTTAACTCTCAACATTTTAATTATTTAATATATCGTCGGTAAAAAAAAGGGCGAATCCAACAACTTGACATTTTTCAGGAGAGCATTTTCAAATTTCACTTTTTGATGAAAATTATGCAAAACAAATTGATTTTACATAATGTATGTAGTAAGTTAATGTAAAATAAAATGAATTTGTTTTTCATTATTTCTAATTTTTATGGAAAAATAAAGTTTGAAAATGTTCTCCTGAAAAATTTCCAATTGTTGGATTAGCCCATTTTACATAACATCGACTATTACGAATATCGATATATTGATTTGCATAACGATAATTTTATTTGTTGGTTGTGTTGGGTTTTATGGCGAAAGGACCATATTTGACCAAGCTGGGCTAAACATGCTTCAATTTATCGTTACAAAAGGTTTTGACGAAATATCTCGTGCGTCAAGATATAACAAATTTTACATATGACTAGATATCTTGTCATCAAAATATTGCCGATATTTCAACTAGGACTATATCAAGATCGCGTCCTATTTCTTCTAATGACAAGAGACGACAATGTCTTGATGGACAACAGATCTCGTTCATTTCGATCAGGCCAGTTTTGCTTAAGGACATGCACAAGAAAGAAAATTTTGATGACACAAAATATAACCAGTAAGGAATTGAACATGTGCCACCTATAACTCGTAGGTAGTTAGTGTACTTTTCAAACTCATTGAGTTCCGGCATCCCCAGTTTTAGTGCTATTAGAATTTAATCTACAATCCAGATATTGCAGACATCTGGTGAAATATAATGCTTGATATGATTTGCTTTAGATAATTATAACCTCCAGAGTTTCGGCCAAAGAAAGTCAACGAAGTACATTGAATTTAACTGAAATTAATATATTGAAATGAAAAAGCTTTACATTTTCATTCGAATATTTTAAAACAGAAGTTGGCAAACTATGCTATTTAGTTTTAAAAGAACGTGCTTCGATAGTTAAAAATTAGAAGTTATTTTTTAAAACAAAGACAATTTATACAAATATATACTAGTATATTTACTTATATTGAATTCCAAGCCTGGAAACCTCTGGGAAACTAATTCACTAATTTACATTGAATATGCGAAGTAATTCAAAGGTTTTGTAGGATACTTATAAAAACACTCAGTCGGGAAACATACAAAATATGGAAAGATTTGTGATTATATTTAAGATATAATTCCATCAAAAACGAATATCTATAAACTTGTCATAGCAGATTTGTTAAAGTTTTACCTTTTGTTCTGTTAAAAGATCATAAAGCTAAAGTTTTATAAAAAAAATTATTGTTTAAAAATTGTAAGTAAAAATATTATTTAAAAACTTCTAGTTTTATTCCATTTATTTTCAGCAAGACCACTTAATATAGCTGTTTAACATTACTAAAGCTGTTTAAGCAAAGTTTACGAAACGCGATTACGTCTTGATAAATATTCAACTAGTTATCACCTTCCCAGTCTAAGCCATTCGGTGTATCGCCACGTTATTTTGAACCACGGTCAGATGACGAGGCAACATCTGAGCTCGCACCCCAATCGCCAAACTTCCACACCAACCCAACGTGAGGAGTTTCGGCCACGACAGATTTAAGGTGCACCAGCCGCCTCAACACCATACGCTTACAAACATCCATGCCCTGACCCGGATTCAAACGAGGAATCTTTCGATCTAGAGGCTAACACCTTAACCACTATACAGGTTGTTCGGCCGTCTTGATGAATACACACACACACACACACACGCGCGCACACACGCACGCACGCACGCACACACACACACACACACACACACACACACACACACACACACACACACACACACACACACACACACACACACACACACACACACACACACACACACATATATATATTAAAAGTGATAACACGTTACACTAAAGGACAATTACTCCAATCAGTTTATTACAATTTTTGGCTATCCCCTGCTTTGCAATAATCCCTTCCAGTCTAAAATCACTTTTAAAACCTCCCATTTACATTCTTCCTCATCATATAAGAATCCCTTTCCAATTAACAACTTTACGAGGTATAAAACTTAAGCACACCCCACCCTATCTGATTAAGCTTACACGACTTTCTAATCTACAAACCATTCACTCCCTCAAATACCATCAACAAGACAAAGGATTGAAAAAAAAAAGGTCACACCCACCCATCCGCGGGCAGCAAAAGAAAAGAGATTCCCTATCACAACACACTCCTTAACCTCCTACTCCGCCATAAACTCTTAATAACCTGTTCCCTTTTTGGAAAATCTAACGGCCCTTCGGACGTCTGTGATAAATCGCGGCAACCCTTCAGGCCGCGAGACCCATAAAAATTGTCCCATAGGCTAAGGAATTGTCCATCACTCACTCCCGGATGGGTCCACCATTATGTATAAACAAGCAGAAAGCTCTCGACTTACAAGACACCGTGAGATCTCCGGGTAGATATATATGGGTACGGTGTCTGGCCGCTAAGAAAAGGATGGTGGTCCCAGAAAGCATTCCCGTGTAAGGCCTTTCGCGTGCTCTTTAATTAAAGCACTTGCAGGACCATTTGCGATAACGGCTGGGATCTGCTGACGTCTGGGTCAACCGATGGCTGCCTTATTGATCTGGGCTTCTTCTGAGGATCCGGTCGCCTGTAAAGATACTTTTAATGTCGGGAATCGGTTTAATTTTATTTTGGGGTCACTAATGGGGAATGGTGGTTGAAGTTTCTGGATGGATGTAGCGATATTTTCAACGGGTGTTACGCAAGGAGTGAAACTGGTGTGCTTTATGGGGTTATTTTTAATTAGCTTCGCGCTGGATTAACATTGGACCGGGATCCAACCCGAAGAAAAGATCCAAAGGACAACAACCCGTAATTTTGCATCACGGTCTTAAAAGGACCTATGGATGGTGGAAAAGTTTGAATTGCGTAAGTTATTTCATTCCAACCTTTAGTTGTTGTGCGCTTTCGACGAGACCATTCGCAAATAATTTCAAGTGATCTTCGTATTTTGGTTCCCAGGACAACAACCCGTAATTTTGCATCACGGTCTTAAAAGGACCTATGGATGGTGGAAAAGTTTGAATTGCGTAAGTTATTTCATTCCAACCTTTAGTTGTTGTGCGCTTTCGACGAGACCATTCGCAAATAATTTCAAGTGATCTTCGTATTTTGGTTCTCAGGACAACAACCCGTAATTTTGCATCACGGTCTTAAAAGGACCTATGGATGGTGGAAAAGTTTGAATTGCGTAAGTTATTGAATTCCAACCTTTAGTTGTGCGCTTTCGACGAGACCATTCGCAAATAATTTCAAGTGATCTTCGTATTTTGGTTCTCAGGACAACAACCCGTAATTTTGCATCACGGTCTTAAAAGGACCTATGGATGGTGGAAAAGTTTGAATTGCGTAAGTTATTTCATTCCAACCTTTAGTTGTTGTGCGCTTTCGACGAGACCATTCGCAAATAATTTCAAGTGATCTTCGTATTTTGGTTCTCAGGACAACAACCCGTAATTTTGCATCACGGTCTTAAAAGGACCTATGGATGGTGGAAAAGTTTGAATTGCGTAAGTTATTTCATTCCAACCTTTAGTTGTTGTGCGCTTTCGACGAGACCATTCGCAAATAATTTCAAGTGATCTTCGTATTTTGGTTCTCAGGACAACAACCCGTAATTTTGCATCACGGTCTTAAAAGGACCTATGGATGGTGGAAAAGTTTGAATTGCGTAAGTTATTTCATTCCAACCTTTAGTTGTTGTGCGCTTTCGACGAGACCATTCGCAAATAATTTCAAGTGATCTTCGTATTTTGGTTCTCAGGACAACAACCCGTAATTTTGCATCACGGTCTTAAAAGGACCTATGGATGGTGGAAAAGTTTGAATTGCGTAAGTTATTTCATTCCAACCTTTAGTTGTTGTGCGCTTTCGACGAGACCATTCGCAAATAATTTCAAGTGATCTTCGTATTTTGGTTCCCAGGACAACAACCCGTAATTTTGCATCACGGTCTTAAAAGGACCTATGGATGGTGGAAAAGTTTGAATTGCGTAAGTTATTTCATTCCAACCTTTAGTTGTTGTGCGCTTTCGACGAGACCATTCGCAAATAATTTCAAGTGATCTTCGTATTTTGATTCTCAGGACAACAACCCGTAATTTTGCATCACGGTCTTAAAAGGACTTATGGATGGTGGAAAAGTTTGAATTGCGTAAGTTATTTCATTCCAACCTTTAGTTGTTGTGAGTTTTCGACGAAACCATTCGCAAATAATTTCAAGTGATCTTCGTATTTTGGTTCCCAGGACAACAACACGTAATTTTGCATCACGGTCTTAAAAGGACCTATGGATGGTGGAAAAGTTTGAATTGCGTAAGTTATTTCATTCCAACCTTTAGTTGTTGTGCGCTTTCGACGAGACCATTCGCAAATAATTTCAAGTGATCTTCGTATTTTGGTTCTCAGGACAACAACCCGTAATTTTGCATCACGGTCTTAAAAGGACCTATGGATGGTGGAAAAGTTTGAATTGCGTAAGTTATTTCATTCCAACCTTTAGTTGTTGTGCGCTTTCGACGAGACCATTCGCAAATAATTTCAAGTGATCTTCGTATTTTGGTTCTCAGGACAACAACCCGTAATTTTGCATCACGGTCTTAAAAGGACCTATGGATGGTGGAAAAGTTTGAATTGCGTAAGTTATTTCATTCCAACCTTTAGTTGTTGTGCGCTTTCGACGAGACCATTCGCAAATAATTTCAAGTGATCTTCGTATTTTGGTTCCCAGGACAACAACCCGTAATTTTGCATCACGGTCTTAAAAGGACCTATGGATGGTGGAAAAGTTTGAATTGCGTAAGTTATTTCATTCCAACCTTTAGTTGTTGTGCGCTTTCGACGAGACCATTCGCAAATAATTTCAAGTGATCTTCGTATTTTGGTTCTCAGGACAACAACCCGTAATTTTGCATCACGGTCTTAAAAGGACCTATGGATGGTGGAAAAGTTTGAATTGCGTAAGTTATTTCATTCCAACCTTTAGTTGTTGTGCGCTTTCGACGAGACCATTCGCAAATAATTTCAAGTGATCTTCGTATTTTGGTTCTCAGGACAACAACCCGTAATTTTGCATCACGGTCTTAAAAGGACCTATGGATGGTGGAAAAGTTTGAATTGCGTAAGTTATTTCATTCCAACCTTTAGTTGTTGTGCGCTTTCGACGAGACCATTCGCAAATAATTTCAAGTGATCTTCGTATTTTGGTTCCCAGGACAACAACCCGTAATTTTGCATCACGGTCTTAAAAGGACCTATGGATGGTGGAAAAGTTTGAATTGCGTAAGTTATTTCATTCCAACCTTTAGTTGTTGTGCGCTTTCGACGAGACCATTCGCAAATAATTTCAAGTGATCTTCGTATTTTGGTTCTCAGGACAACAACCCGTAATTTTGCATCACGGTCTTAAAAGGACCTATGGATGGTGGAAAAGTTTGAATTGCGTAAGTTATTTCATTCCAACCTTTAGTTGTTGTGCGCTTTCGACGAGACCATTCGCAAATAATTTCAAGTGATCTTCGTATTTTGGTTCCCAGGACAACAACCCGTAATTTTGCATCACGGTCTTAAAAGGACCTATGGATGGTGGAAAAGTTTGAATTGCGTAAGTTATTTCATTCCAACCTTTAGTTGTTGTGCGCTTTCGACGAGACCATTCGCAAATAATTTCAAGTGATCTTCGTATTTTGGTTCTCAGGACAACAACCCGTAATTTTGCATCACGGTCTTAAAAGGACCTATGGATGGTGGAAAAGTTTGAATTGCGTAAGTTATTTCATTCCAACCTTTAGTTGTTGTGCGCTTTCGACGAGACCATTCGCAAATAATTTCAAGTGATCTTCGTATTTTGGTTCTCAGGACAACAACCCGTAATTTTGCATCACGGTCTTAAAAGGACCTATGGATGGTGGAAAAGTTTGAATTGCGTAAGTTATTTCATTCCAACCTTTAGTTGTGCGCTTTCGACGAGACCATTCGCAAATAATTTTAAGTGATCTTCGTATTTTGGTTCCCAGGACAACAACCCGTAATTTTGCATCACGGTCTTAAAAGGACCTATGGATGGTGGAAAAGTTTGAATTGCGTAAGTTATTTCATTCCAACCTTTAGTTGTTGTGCGCTTTCGACGAGACCATTCGCAAATAATTTCAAGTGATCTTCGTATTTTGGTTCTCAGGACAACAACCCGTAATTTTGCATCACGGTCTTAAAAGGACTTATGGATGGTGGAAAAGTTTGAATTGCGTAAGTTATTTCATTCCAACCTTTAGTTGTTGTGAGTTTTCGACGAAACCATTCGCAAATAATTTCAAGTGATCTTCGTATTTTGGTTCCCAGGACAACAACCCGTAATTTTGCATCACGGTCTTAAAAGGACCTATGGATGGTGGAAAAGTTTGAATTGCGTAAGTTATTTCATTCCAACCTTTAGTTGTTGTGCACTTTCGACGAGACCATTCGCAAATAATTTCAAGTGATCTTCGTATTTTGGTTCTCAGGACAACAACCCGTAATTTTGCATCACGGTCTTAAAAGGACCTATGGATGGTGGAAAAGTTTGAATTGCGTAAGTTATTTCATTCCAACCTTTAGTTGTTGTGCGCTTTCGACGAGACCATTCGCAAATAATTTCAAGTGATCTTCGTATTTTGGTTCTCAGGACAACAACCCGTAATTTTGCATCACGGTCTTAAAAGGACCTATGGATGGTGGAAAAGTTTGAATTGCGTAAGTTATTTCATTCCAACCTTTAGTTGTTGTGCGCTTTCGACGAGACCATTCGCAAATAATTTCAAGTGATCTTCGTATTTTGGTTCCCAGGACAACAACCCGTAATTTTGCATCACGGTCTTAAAAGGACCTATGGATGGTGGAAAAGTTTGAATTGCGTAAGTTATTTCATTCCAACCTTTAGTTGTTGTGCGCTTTCGACGAGACCATTCGCAAATAATTTCAAGTGATCTTCGTATTTTGGTTCTCAGGACAACAACCCGTAATTTTGCATCACGGTCTTAAAAGGACCTATGGATGGTGGAAAAGTTTGAATTGCGTAAGTTATTTCATTCCAACCTTTAGTTGTTGTGCGCTTTCGACGAGACCATTCGCAAATAATTTCAAGTGATCTTCGTATTTTGGTTCTCAGGACAACAACCCGTAATTTTGCATCACGGTCTTAAAAGGACCTATGGATGGTGGAAAAGTTTGAATTGCGTAAGTTATTTCATTCCAACCTTTAGTTGTTGTGCGCTTTCGACGAGACCATTCGCAAATAATTTCAAGTGATCTTCGTATTTTGGTTCCCAGGACAACAACCCGTAATTTTGCATCACGGTCTTAAAAGGACCTATGGATGGTGGAAAAGTTTGAATTGCGTAAGTTATTTCATTCCAACCTTTAGTTGTTGTGCGCTTTCGACGAGACCATTCGCAAATAATTTCAAGTGATCTTCGTATTTTGGTTCTCAGGACAACAACCCGTAATTTTGCATCACGGTCTTAAAAGGACCTATGGATGGTGGAAAAGTTTGAATTGCGTAAGTTATTGAATTCCAACCTTTAGTTGTTGTGCGCTTTCGACGAGACCATTCGCAAATAATTTCAAGTGATCTTCGTATTTTGGTTCTCAGGACAACAACCCGTAATTTTGCATCACGGTCTTAAAAGGACCTATGGATGGTGGAAAAGTTTGAATTGCGTAAGTTATTTCATTCCAACCTTTAGTTGTTGTGCGCTTTCGACGAGACCATTCGCAAATAATTTCAAGTGATCTTCGTATTTTGGTTCTCAGGACAACAACCCGTAATTTTGCATCACGGTCTTAAAAGGACCTATGGATGGTGGAAAAGTTTGAATTGCGTAAGTTATTTCATTCCAACCTTTAGTTGTTGTGCGCTTTCGACGAGACCATTCGCAAATAATTTCAAGTGATCTTCGTATTTTGGTTCCCAGGACAACAACCCGTAATTTTGCATCACGGTCTTAAAAGGACCTATGGATGGTGGAAAAGTTTGAATTGCGTAAGTTATTTCATTCCAACCTTTAGTTGTTGTGCGCTTTCGACGAGACCATTCGCAAATAATTTCAAGTGATCTTCGTATTTTGGTTCTCAGGACAACAACCCGTAATTTTGCATCACGGTCTTAAAAGGACCTATGGATGGTGGAAAAGTTTGAATTGCGTAAGTTATTTCATTCCAACCTTTAGTTGTTGTGCGCTTTCGACGAGACCATTCGCAAATAATTTCAAGTGATCTTCGTATTTTGGTTCTCAGGACAACAACCCGTAATTTTGCATCACGGTCTTAAAAGGACCTATGGATGGTGGAAAAGTTTGAATTGCGTAAGTTATTTCATTCCAACCTTTAGTTGTTGTGCGCTTTCGACGAGACCATTCGCAAATAATTTCAAGTGATCTTCGTATTTTGGTTCCCAGGACAACAACCCGTAATTTTGCATCACGGTCTTAAAAGGACCTATGGATGGTGGAAAAGTTTGAATTGCGTAAGTTATTTCATTCCAACCTTTAGTTGTTGTGCGCTTTCGACGAGACCATTCGCAAATAATTTCAAGTGATCTTCGTATTTTGGTTCTCAGGACAACAACCCGTAATTTTGCATCACGGTCTTAAAAGGACTTATGGATGGTGGAAAAGTTTGAATTGCGTAAGTTATTTCATTCCAACCTTTAGTTGTTGTGAGTTTTCGACGAAACCATTCGCAAATAATTTCAAGTGATCTTCGTATTTTGGTTCCCAGGACAACAACCCGTAATTTTGCATCACGGTCTTAAAAGGACCTATGGATGGTGGAAAAGTTTGAATTGCGTAAGTTATTTCATTCCAACCTTTAGTTGTTGTGCGTTTTCGACGAGACCATTCGCAAATAATTTCAAGTGATCTTCGTATTTTGGTTCTCAGGACAACAACCCGTAATTTTGCATCACGGTCTTAAAAGGACTTATGGATGGCGGAAAAGTTTGAATTGCGTAAGTTATTTCATTCCAATCTTTAGTTGTTGTGAGTTTTCGACGAAACCATTCGCAAATAATTTCAAGTGATCTTCGTATTTTGGTTCCCAGGACAACAACCCGTAATTTTGCATCACGGTCTTAAAAGGACCTATGGATGGTGGAAAAGTTTGAATTGGGTAAGTTATTTCATTCCAACCTTTAGTTGTTGTGAGCTTTCGACGAGACCATTCGCAAATAATTTCAAGTGATCTTCGTATTTTGGTTCCCAGGACAACAACCCGTAATTTTGCATCACGGTCTTAAAAGGACCTATGGATGGTGGAAAAGTTTGAATTGCGTAAGTTATTTCATTCCAACCTTAAGTTGTTGTGAGCTTTCGACGAGACCATTCGCAAATAATTTCAAAAGATCTTCGTATTTTGGTTCCCAGGACAACAACTCGTAATTTTACATCACGGTCTTAAAAGGATCTATGGATGGTGGAAAAGTTTGAATTGGGTAAGTTATTTCATTCCAACCTTAAGTTGTTGTGAGCTTTCGACGAGACCATTCGCAAATAATTTCAAGTGATCTTCGTATTTTGGTTGGTTGGAGCTGGAGCAACACGACGGGCTTTTGGCGATGGTTCGGGATCAAACCTGAAGGGGAAGATTCGAGGACACTGCCTCGTAATTTTTAACCATGGTCTGATGGAGAACGTATTTTTTAGCCCAGTTTAAGTAATTTTGAGTATTCTTGAAAAGTTAAAAAATATGTTGCGTTAAAAATATTTTTTAAGAAGTCACCTAAAACAAAAAGGGTAGATAATCACTATTATTATTTTTGATATATCAATTGAAACTATAACCAATTTTAGTCTGGTCGGAAGGAAAAGTTAATATATTTTTTGGTCTGATGGAAAGTTTTGTAACTAGTTTAGTGAGATGAAAATTATGAGAAAAAGGGTATGCCATTTACCACTTCTTGTGTAGACATAAATGCTTGATCAGAGATGCTCACAAAAGGAATAATTTCATTTGCTTTGTCACCTAAGGCATGACACGTATTGGTCCAACAATCAGTTCTGAGAAATGCATAATATAATATGAAACATATATACCACATTATAATATATATACATTATTCAAATACGTAAATTATCAAGAGAGAAAAATGAAAATGAATTAAAGCAAAGAACAAAGCAGCAGGGGTATTCAACCAGAAAACTATGTAGAAATGTAAGTTAAAACTAACCATGCAAGCGCTCTGATAGCTGCAGACATTGCATGGTAAGCAAGCAATAAAACTTCTTAATAAGGTAATTCTAAATAAAAACTACAAGGAAATTTTCGAAAATGAAAGTGTTGGTGAATCAGGGCGTCATCAGGAAGGAGCCTCACCCAGACAACACAAAATGTGGTTTTCTACATGTGAGCAGCAAAACACTAAAACATTGCTCATATACTATCCCAAACACCATTAAAAAGCAGATATACAAAACAAAACGTTCTAAAAAGAGTAGGAAGAAGACAAAATCAAACCAGCAGTCAGGGGACCGGCAGCGACAAGCCTGAAGATCGCCACCAAATGCCACTATCCACTTGGTCCAATAATACGCAAATATTATAAAAGTTAAATTCGTGTTGCATTGAAAAGATAAAAAATAAAAACGGTAGTGTTCGTAAACGAAAAAAAGTTATTAAGAACCGACAGTGTTCCGATTTCTATTTAAAGAAAGTTGAAAAAAAATCGTGTTCGTCTCCAGCCCTAATTTAAAAATGAAATTCAGATTCAGTATAGTAGAATTGAAAGGCGGCTAATACACGACTTAGAAGAAATTAAGAAATAGAATTGTCTCATCGGTTACATAATTATTAATATTATTAAATCTTTCAAGAATGGTATTAAAGGAAGGAAAAGGGTTTTTATTATTGAGAAGAGTGCTTTTGAGATAATTACATTGAAAGAAAAAGTTAGATTCAGAGTGACAAATCTTTATGAAACGTACCATCTGACCAGCAATCGTATTATAGTAAATTTTTTTAGAAATATTATAGTCCCAAAATATATAAATTTAATAACTGGAAATTTAAAATCGTTGCGTTTATCGTAGACATTAATGTCAGCTTTGCCACACGAAACATAATTTTTTTTAAAGTCGAGAAAGAAGGTAGAATTATTATCTAAATTGTATTTAACTAAATAAAGGTTATCTGGATAGATAGATTTCCAAATATAAGAGAAGTTACTATTATTAAAAAACAATTTAATCATCCATATATCTATAAGGAGAATTTATTTGAAAGCAAATTTTTTAACAAAATAACGAAGATATAAATTAGCAAGAATGGAAGAAAAATTAGAACCTTGGTGAATACCCTTAATTTGAGTTCGTATATGTTCACCATTAAAAATACAAGAATTAACCAAAAACTTCCATTCCTCAAAATCTATATCAATTTAGTTTTTAAAATGATAATAATAATAGTTTAACACATCCCTCCATTTGGCCAGTGGTATGCTTTTTTTTTATTTACGAACAATACCATTTTAATTTATTATTATTTTTCAATGCAACAAGAATTTAAATGTCAATGTTAATGTTAGCGTTATTGTAGCAATAACAATGTTAGCGTTTTATTGAACTAAGTGGATAGTGGCATTTGGTGGCGATCTTCGGGCTCGGTGTTACCGATCTCCCGACTGCTGTTGAGTGCTTGAATTCGTTTTCTTCCTACTCTATTCATTCTGTTTTGTTTTGTATGTCTGCCCTTTTGTTCAAGGTAGTATATGATACAATTTTTAGCATTTTGCTGCCCATATGTAGAAAACACCCTTATGTGTTGTCTGGTTCAGGTTCTTCCCTAATGACGCCCTGATCCACCAACATTTTCATTTTCGAAAATTTCCTCATTGTTTTTATTTTAATTTAATTATGCCTCTAAAATTATATTGCTTACATTGTTGTCTGCAGCTTTAGCGGGTTTACATAGTTAGTTTCGAGTAGATGTGTATATATATATATATATATATATATAATTTCAAGAACACAAGAATTTCTAAAAAAATGTAACAAAAGTCTTAAAAAATAATAAAAAATGAAGAAATGTTGGTGGATCAGGGCGTCATCAGGGAGGAGCCTGACCCAAACAACATAAAATGGTGTTTTCTACATATGAGCAGCATTAGGCTGAAAAAATTGCTCATACACTCCCCCAAACACCACCAAAAATCAAGTAAAACAAAAACAGAACAAAATACCAAAACATAGCAGGAATAGAACGAAATGAAACCCGAAGCCGCAGCTGGGATATCATCAACAACAAGCCTAAAAATTGCCACCAAATGCCATCAATTACACAGTCTAACTTATATGCTAACATCATACCTCCGATGCAACAAGTCCAAAAATAATAATAATAATATGAAAATCCCCAGCCCCTTATCAAAAATATATTCATAAAAAGTAAAAAAATAAAAATAAAATTGAAAAGTAATTCCCATGGCTCTGGGTAAATTACGAAAAATAATTATTCATGTGTTGTGTAGGTGTTGATATTAATAAATCTTTCAAAAATATTTTTAAAGAATGAAAACGGGTATTTGTTATTGAGAAGTGTGTTTTTTAGATATTTACATTGTAATAAAAAGTTAGCATCAGAATTACAAATTTTTTTGAAACGTACCAATTGACCAGCTATCGTGTTGTAGTATATTCTTTTAGAGATATTGGAGTCCCAAAATATTAATTTATTGACTGTAAATTTAAAATCGCTTCGTTTATCATATACATTAATGTCAACTTTGCCGGATGAAACAGAAATTTTTATGTCTAGAAAATCAGTATTATTGTTATCCAGATTGGTTTTAATTAAAGAAAGTTCGTCTGGATAGATGGATTTCCAAATATTAGCAAAGTTGCTATTATTAAAAACAATTAAATCATCAATAAATCTAAAAGCAGTATTTATCTGAAGGCAAAAGTTTTTTTCAAAATAATGAAGAAATAAATTAGCAAGAATGGAAGAAAAATTGGAACCTTGGGGAATACCCTTAACTTGAATGTAAATATGCTCACCATTAAATATAAAATTATTGAAAATACAATAATTAACCAAAAATTCCCATTCCTCAAAATCCAGATCAATTAAGTTATTAAAATCATGATAGTAATAGTTCAAAACATCTCTCAATTTGTCCAGGGGTATGCTGGTAAAAAGGTCTTTAAAATCATAGGTCTGAATATCATTAATAATATTTTTATCCAAAAAATTCAAAACCTTGTTATTATCACATATAATCCATGTAAAGCCTTCATCAAAAATGGCAGCAAGAATAATTTTTAAATATTTAAATAGTAGCAAGCCAGGTTTAATCATATAAGAGTTATTACCACAGGTGATGTAACGGAATTTAATAGGATTTTTGTGAAATTTAGGAATAACGGTAATATAAGGTAAAATTATGTGTTGATTGGAAATTTTAACTCTTTTATTTGAAGAAATGATTTTTTTAATAATGGTATTATAAGTAGATTTACAGAATTTATATGTATCTGAATTCTTAAGTTCAGCATCAAGTAAATTTAAATAAAGTTTTTTACATATGAAAGCATAGTTACCTGAGGCTTTATCAACTGTAGTAATGATAAATTTATTTTGAATATCCTTAATGGCTGTGTTTATTGTCTTGTAATTACCGGTATTGTCAAAAATAGATTGAATATTATTATTAATAAAATCTTTAAAATGATCATATAATTTCCATTTCCATTCTGTAAACAAACATAAAGGGACTTTAAATTTAGAAGAGGTCATAAAACAGAAATTATCAATGTCTTCCAGAAAGCTTTTAAGTATACTATTTCTATTAAAATTATAAATGGGCCTAAATTTAGTACCTTTATACATAACATCTCTTAATTGGTCATTTTCAACAATACCAAGATCACCAGTCACTATGTGTCCTAAGTCTTCATTTAAATAGGGTCTGAAATTTATGTTGTCGCACAAGAGAATACAACTGTATCTCTATATAAATCAATCTTACTGCAAAATTGATTGTAATTAAAAAATTTTCTCCCCAATGGTAAATCATATTTAAAGCATTTTTTTATGTTAAGAAATTTTAAAGGAAAAATATTCTGTAGGTTATTCACAATTCTGTTAAAGTTGAATTTATCGAAAATAATATGTTTAAAACTTATCTTCATATAAACTTATCTTCATTGTTTGCTTATTTTGTTTATTATTTTTTGTATATTGTATGTTGTTATTATATATATATATATATATATATATATATATATATATATATATATATATATATATATATATATATATATGATTGTAGGAATACTAAACAACGGTAGTTGTCTACTAGTCTGGAAAGAACTCATTATAAGAGCAACGAGACTGGTAGGAGTCAGTTGCATTGTAGTACGAATGCAAGGCAAGACTGTCACGAGCCATTCACATTCTGGTATTCAGTTACGAGAAAATTAATAGAACAGACACTTTCCCCTGGACGCCATTGAGAGCTGACGTATTTTTTCCGAGCAGAGACGACTGCTGCAGATAATGACGGAACTGTTTTAAAATATCTCAACTGTACATAATAACTGTGTATATTAATTCATTAAATGTCAATGTGCTGTAAGATTCGAAGTCTTTAATATAGACCTTACCAAACAGAACAACACGAATCTTACAAAAAATGGGGGCTCGGCCGGGATGTGAAAAACCGTTGACGACCGCGACGATTCTCCTCCTTCGTACGAGGGCTTGAACGACGGATTAGCAGACCCCGAAAGCAGTGACGATTGAACCGGCCGGCGGAATGTTTTGACTACCTATGCAAACCTGGACTTGTGTTTTAATCATCTGCAAGAACAGTTTCATGACTTCTCCTGACGTGGTGCTGATGATAGACTGAAACGACAAAAAAGAAAACGCGTAGACGAAAAAACGCGTAGACGAAAAAGACGAGTTGACGGAAAAGACGGATAGAAGGAACTTTCGAAACTGTGAGTACAGAATTTTGTTTTAATTGATGACATGGCATATTTAACTAAGGCCCGAAAAGCAGATTTGCTAACATTGATTGACGAATTAGGCCTAATAGTGCCAGCGAATCCCAAAGTAGCGCAGTGCTCGAAACTTATAATAGATTCTGAAAATTATGACGAGGAGATAACAAAAAATCTGTTGAGCGTTATTATAACTGAACGCGAAGAGAAAATTGAAGCCGAAAAACAAGCCCGCGAAGAGAAAATTGAAGCCGAAAAACAAACCCGCGAATTCGAATTAAGGAAACTCGAAATCGAAACTGCTAACGGACAAGGCAACAGTTATGGTAAAACTACCAGCCTATACAATAACGATTTATTGAAATTGATTAACCGTTACGAGACGAATAAGGATATTAGCTGTTATTTAACTTTATTTGAAAGACAGATTAGTCGTATCGAAATACCAAAAACGGAATGGGTTACACATTTGTTGGGGTTACTCCCATTGGATTTGGCTAATCTTATCACGCGTGAGCCTGACGAAAAGGCTAATGACTATGAAAATGTCAAGAGATTATTGTTGAAACGTTTTAAATTAAATCCGGAACAATTTAGGCAAAATTTCCTTTCGCATAGAAAAGAAGCGTCTTCTACTTGGAATGACTTTGCTCATGATCTGAAAAATTTCTTTGAAGAATGGACGAGTGGGTTGGAAGTATCAAATTACCAAGACCTTAAAGAACTCATGATTACCGATCAACTAAAACGAAAAATACCCAATGACGTTCGAGACCATTTTATAGACGAGCTACCGAAAATAACGAAAATAGACCAACTCGTCAATAAATTAGACGAATATGAAGCGGCTCGATGTCATTTAAAACCCAATAGAGATTCGAAAACATCAGACGATAAATATAAGAAGCGTTTCAATAGGGATTTTGACAAATTAAAGCCTCGATCTTTCGTGCGCCCTGAACAAACTAACACCAATCATATAAAATGTTACAACTGCAATGAATATGGACATAAGTCGATAAATTGTGAAAAGAAAACTGAGGGTGTGAGATGCTTTAAATGTAAAAATTATGGGCACAAGGCCGACGTGTGTCCCAAAAGAGATGTAAATAGAACTTTAATTAATAGCCCTTTTAATTCTCGTACTAAGCTAAGAAAATATGTTGAAATGTGCGGGAAAAGATCTAATGCGCTAATCGACACAGGAAGTGATGTGTCAATGATAAAATATGAATTTTATGTTGAAATTGGATCCCCAAAATTGAGTTTTGATAATGTGACTTTAATGGGTATAGGAGGAGAACACATTTCTCCTCTAGGTTTCTTTTCTACTGAAATTATTATTGATGACTGCATTATTGTTACTGATGTTTATGTTTTAAAAAATTTACCTGATCATATTGTTCTTGGGTTCGATTGCATAAATAAGTTAAATCTTACTTTATCAGAGAGCGGAATTCATGTTTTGAGCAGACGCGATAATTTTCGAGTGAATTACGCAAGAATTGTTAATTTAGCGAACACTTCAGATTCAACTAAAATTCAAACCGAAACTCATCTCGAAGTAACTAATCGTCTGGAACCAAACACTAAGTTGGAGACAAAACGAACCATAGCAGAGGATAACAAATTTCTAAATCCAATTCCTAAAGAGGACGTTCCATTATACACTTATCACATTGATTTCATAGGTCCGTTACCTTCAACATCTAAGAACTATCAGCATATCTTCACGGTAGTAGACGCATTCACAAAATTCACTTGGTTATATCCTACCAAATCTACGACATCAGGTGACGCAATAAATAAACTCAAACAACAACAAAATAGTTTTGGAAATCCTGCGAGGATAATCTCGGATAGAGGATCCGCTTTTACATCTAAAGAATTTACAGATTTTTGTTGCGAAAACGGGATTGAACACCTAAAAATCACAACAGGAATCCCAAGAGGCAATGGACAAGTAGAAAGAATGCACAAAACCCTGATTCCAGTGTTATCCAAACTTTCAATTGAAGAACTGATCAAATGGTTCAAACACGTTGACGCCGTACAAAGAATACTCAATAGTACAACCTCCAGAAGCACAAGATGGACACCCTTCGAACTTTTGACAGGTGTGAAAATGCGAAACAAAGAAGATCTCAAGATAGTCCAGCTTTTAGAAGAAGAATATACTGAAGTTTTTCTAGAGAAGAGGAAGAAAATAAGAGACGATACCAAAGAGAATATCCTAAAAATTCAGGAAGAGAATAAAAGAACGTATGATAAGAAGAGGAAGAAACCTCATCAATACAAAGAGGGCGATCTTATTGCTATTCAGCGGACTCAATTTGGTGTCGGAATGAAATTACGACCGAAATTCTTAGGACCATATCGAGTGAAGAAAGTGAAACCCCATGATCGCTATGACGTTGAGAAAGTTGGAAACCATGAAGGACCGAACTTGACGTCGACAGCAGCTGACCATATGAAGTCGTGGTTCAATAACTAATACTGAATCAATGTATTCCCAGATACTGTTTTGTGTTTTTTTTTTTTTAGGTTTGTCGTGTTCCTTTCGAGGACGAAAGATCATCAGGATGGCCGATTGTAGGAATACTAAACAACGGTAGTTGTCTACTAGTCTGGAAAGAACTCATTATAAGAGCAACGAGACTGGTAGGAGTCAGTTGCATTGTAGTACGAATGCAAGGCAAGACTGTCACGAGCCATTCACATTCTGGTATTCAGTTACGAGAAAATTAATAGAACAGACACTTTTTCCCCTGGACGCCATTGAGAGCTGACGTATTTTTTCCGAGCAGAGACGACTGCTGCAGATAATGACGGAACTGTTTTAAAATATCTCAACTGTACATAATAACTGTGTATATTAATTCATTAAATGTCAATGTGCTGTAAGATTCGAAGTCTTTAATATAGACCTTACCAAACAGAACAACACGAATCTTACATATATATATATATATATATATATATATATATATATATATATATATATATATATATATATATATATATATATATATATATATATATATATATATATATATATATATATATATATACCACGTGCTGCAATTACACGATCAACCCTTCTGGGCATACTTTTCACAAGGTTTTGGAACACAGCTATGGATATTTGTGTCCATTCCTGCTGCAAGAATGTCGCCAGCTCAGCTGTATATTTCGGACGTGGTTCCCTGGTCCGTAAGCGTCGCTCTAATTCGTCCCACAAATGTTCTATGGGATTTTGGTCGGGACTCTGAGCAGGCCAGGGAAGACGTTTTACATCCCTATCTTGATACCAATGCTTGACAGAGATTACAACATGACGTGGAGCGTTGTTGTCCTGAAAGAAACATTCAACCATTCCATAAAATTGCAAGAGCATAGGACGAACCTGATTGTCCAAAATGTTTATGTTCGAGTCAGCGTTCAATTTACCAGTAACAACATGCAAAGGTCTCAGGCCATTCCACAAAAAAAAAACGTAAATAAATTGTCGGATTTTATGCTAATCTATTGGCGTCCGGTCCATTATTGTTGGGTAGTGTACATGGTATACCTGTATGCATGAAGGACTCTTAACTTGGCAATGTCTTAGGATGCGCCAAGGAAATTTCCCCATGTGACGGAAGATATCCTGGGGAAAGGCTAAAATACCAGGTTATAACATTCAACTTTTAAGATTCCAAGTGTAACGAAGTTGATTGAGATTTCCTTTACTGTTCAAACACTAAAAGTCATCGTTGATCAGGATGAATTTAAGTTTCCCTGGAGCAACGCATCGGGCAAGTTAAAATTCATCGGAGGACATCGGGTATAATAGAGCAATTTAGCCGAAAGAACAATATAAAGATACGAGAATCAAGGAGTTACTGTAATAGTGATTAGACTATTCTACTAACTTAACCTCATCCTAAATTCCTTATCTATATAAGGAAGAAAAAATGCACAGATACTTTGGTATGCATCTCTACAAAGATATATAAAATCTCGCCAAGGCATTTTAACAATTGAAATGAACATCAAGCCCTTTTTCTAGACAATAATTTTGGTAATGAAACTGTTGTGTCTGAGTCCTTAATAGGTGAAGAGGGGATCGTTTCCACTAATGATGTTTTACGATAACGTATCAGGTAGTACTAAAGCCCATAACGTCATCTGCAAGTAATTACGCTGTCTGGACGGAGCTTTGCAACAGCTTTATTTGTATTGATGGCACTATTGCGTTTGCTGAAAGAAGTATTGCATAACTGTATTTGGGATTGAGGCTCTGTATCGTCATAGACGTCATAATGAAGAACTGACCATCATAAGGTATGCATTCAGTTTAGCACAACATGTGGACTCTAGTTCAAATCAGACTAAAAAACTGGCAAGTAAGGTTTTTTTTTAACAAATTTTAAGAAAAAATTCATACTAAAACATTTGTACTTATGTAAAATTCAACTTTAAGTACAAATAAGACTGACAATTTTGGGCTTAAGGTCAAATTCATGAAAATTTTGGAATTAGGGTTAAATTTTAAGGTGAAATAAGATTGAAAAATATGGACAAGGTCAAACAAGGCAAAATCAGACTGAAAATATGGACTAAGGTCAAATAAAGAAAAATCAGTCTGAAAAATATGGACACGGTCAAATCAGATTGAAATGTTGGACATTTTATGTCCAATTCAGAGAGAGAACAGGAAAATAGAGAGCAAAGATATAATTATTTTACTTTTGTGTATCATCTTCAACACTAAATATGCATTCCATCATAATTCGAGGGCATGTATTGACTTGGAATTGTTTTTGTAAAAGCAATAAAATATCAGATATTCCTTTAAAAAAACTCAAGTCATTCTACAACAGAAATGGCCAAAAATATCTAATCAAACACAAATTTTTCTTCATTCAATGTCCCCTTTTAGAAACTATTACTTTACTTCCCAAACTATTTTTACTTCTACGAGCTTCACTTCTACATGCAATAATAATTTAGTTTAAGTTTCCATTTTGATTCTGAATGAAAAGTGCTTGATGTATTATACCTAACTTTGCAGATTAGAATTTTGTAAATTTCATAATATTATATCTTATAGAGATACAATATATAAAATTAATGATAATATGAAATTTATTTTTCAACGAACATAGTTCCAACTTTGTACTACTAGCGATTCCCATAAAAATGGTTTTCAATATAAACAAACCATCAGAAGACGACGATTTTACTTCAGGTTACCTAAAACTGGAAAGTATAAGTGGAGTACGCTCTATCATAAAAACACTAGCTCCATCTATATTTAGCTTCACTGAAAAAGCCTATGGTATGTTACTACTGACGTTTGTAACACAGAAATAACATTTATCGCAAATTGGTGGAAAGATAATTTAAACTCAAGTTGTCCATCAGCGATTCAAGTCCACTGAAACATCGAGTTTTTCATAGTTTCATGTCATTATGAGAATAATTTCCTATTGTCGGATTAAAATATGGAAATGTAATCCATAATCTATAGTTACTTACATTAAGAGTAAAAAATTGTAATTTCTATGCAGATTATCATAAAATTCCTTTTTAAAATCAAAACCTATGTTCGTCGATAAAATTTACAAATATTAAAAAATAGTTAAATATATTTTTCAGAAATATATTAATAGAATTGTTGATGAAATAAAAAAAAAAGCAAAGTATACTAAATTTTAAATACATTAATGTATTTTAATTTCAAAGTTTCTGGGATCAAACTTTTGTTCTTATTCTTATCAAAACAAACAGGAATAAATTGTTTCCATACGTTTGCTTTTCGCAAAACAAAATCCCTTTCAAACATTTGGCGAACTTTCTTTTTGAAATGAATTTTGATGCTTTTTTAATTATTCAAGGATAATTACTTTATTTGAAATATTTTTCTAAATAATTTAACGCAGTCTGAGAAAAGTTTTCTAAAGGCTCTGCTTTTTGTACCATTTTTCGAAACACTCTTTTCTTAAAATAGGACAGTTTATTTTTATGTGTAATATTGAAGTTCAAATCTTTATGACAATAAGTTCGAAAAAATATGCAAGTTGTTATGGCTAAACTTTAAAAATGTACTCTCGCATTTAAAAATATGGAAATTTAAACTATCATAACAGGAGTTAAAAGTATAAGGAATTCACTTCTTTCAAGGAGTATTGATGTGTTTTACTATAAAAAAAATTAACCACAAAATGGAAGTTTATCTAAAAACAAAGATATTCAGTATTTTTATTCCCGAACTTCGTGTGCAATATAAACTTATAATTATTTAAAGTTTCTAAAGAATTCTGTATGAATCTCGTTTTCGAATTGACATTTTCCCGATAGTGCTCCGATAGCTATACCCTCCACTAATTAGTGAAATAGTATTTTGCTTTAAATAAGAGTAGAACCATAATTTTACCTGCCAAGAATCAGGTCTTTTTTTGTCAAATTAAAACGTGATGAATCTGTGAGCTCGTCGACGTTTTATTTTCTAGTTACACACACATTAATTAACGTCAACTGGGCTATTTTGTCCATTTTTCAAAAATAGATTCAAGCACAAATAACAGTTATGTGAAAGCGACCGTTAGAGGCCATTAGTGGTCTCTCTCTCTGGAATACAAACTCTAGTGGTACAAATCTCTGGAATATACACAACCTCATCAGAAGGGATAACTTTGGATTTTAATGTTGTTAGTCCTCAAAGCTGATCTTCAGTCTTAGTTGCTAACACTATATCAATGAATTTTAATGATAGATATCAATATAAGTATATACTAAATCTCTCCTCTCTCTCTCTCTCTCTCTCTCTCTCTATATATATATATATATATATATATATATATATATATATATATATATATATATATATATATATATATATATATATATATATATATATATATATATATATATATACAGGGTGGTCCCGAATTCATGGTACAAACTTTAATGGTAGGTACAGGACATTGTAACAATGATTTATTGTATAGGAATGTATAGTCGCAAGTGACGCGGTGAGGCGAAAACAGGGGAAATAACGGCCGAAAGGAAAAACAAAGATTTTATTGAAAGCGTTGTTGACAAGTGTCATGTTTACAGTAATTGTTCAAAATTGCGTCCACCAGTATCGATACATGCTTGACAGCGTCGGTGGAGCGATTGGCGTACACGTTCAAAGATGCCTGGTATTTCACGCACACCTGCAGCAGCTACAGATAAGCGAGCGACGAGATCCTCATCTGAGTCAACTGGAGTCTCATAAACAAGATGCTTTAGATGTCCCCATAAAAAGTAATCGAGGCTCGATAAATCGGGAGATCGGGGTGGCCAAGGGACTGGTCCACCACGCCCAATCCATCGAGTACCAAACGTGGCATTCAGGTAATTCCGTACATCAATGCTGAAGTGTGCTGGCGCCCCATCGTGCTGAAACCACATGCGGTTACGAATGGCGATCGGAACATCATGCAGCAGTTGTGGTAACACTTCTTTCAGAAAAATAAGATAGCTTCCGCCAGTGAGCCGCGTGGGTAGTAAGTATGGGCCAATCAAAAAGTCGTTCACAATACCAGCCCACACATTAATACTGAAACGTTGTTGAAACGCATGTCGACGCGTTGCATGTGGATTATCGGTTGCCCACACATGGGAATTGTGCGCATTAAAGACACCCTCGCGTGAAAATGTCGCTTCATCTGTAAATAGCACATAATCTACGAAATCCGGCTGCAACGCACATTGCTGCATCACCCACAGGCAGAAGTTCACGCGGCGAGGATAATCTGCCGGATTCAATGCTTGTACTTTCTGAAAATGGAAGGGGTGTAAGCGATTTTCGTTTAACACTCTGCATACAGTCTGATGACTCACACCTACGTCACGCGCAACAGTTCTTGTGCTTGACTCGGGTCTATCAGCCACAATGTTCAAGATGCTTTCTTCCAGCCTTGGAGTGCGTACAGCTCTTACTCGACCAGCGCCATGTCTGTTGACGTCGAACGCACCTGTTTCACAAAGTTGACGATGTAACCGTTGAAAAATTCTATGATCCGGCATTCGTCGATCAGGATACTCCGCGCGATACATTCGTAACGCAGCTCTGCCGTTACCATTTGCACGGCCGTACATGTAATGCATGTCTGCTTTTTCTGCATACGTAAAGTCACCCATCGTCTACGGCAGCACAATTGTGAATGGCGCTTTTCCCTACTGCGATGCATCATGTTCAACAGCGGCTAGACATCTACTGCCCTCTACCGGCAATGATACCAACCGATCACTCCATTTCTCTTTCCTTTTATTTCCCCTGTTTACGCCTCACCGCGTCACTTGCGACTATACATTCCTATACAATAAATCATTGTTACAATGTCCTGTACCTACCATTAAAGTTTGTACCATGAATTCGGGACCACCCTGTATATATATATATATATATATATATATATATATATAAACATAAACTTCCTTTGAAAACACAGAGTATACCAAAGGAAAGCAGAAAATACCTGAGTAACGAAGTAGTGAGAATGGTTGACTTCATTGTACGATTGTACGAACTCCGACGAACTTTTGAGATTTTGATTATGATGTCCTCGTAGAGAAGAGGACGTAGAGTGATGAACATGATACTTCCACAGGAGTACAAAATGATCTGCCAAATATATTCGAAATAGAAAATTTTGTGACCCTAAGTGGTAATGTAGAGATTTAGCGCTTGAGAAAAATATCTATCAACAGTTCAAATAGAGATGACTGACCAAGCATCTCCTCATTTGATACACTGTACTATATAGGAAATATAAGTGAGCAATGTAATCTTTTATATGTCCCCAAGATCATATGACCAAAACTAGTAGAAACGTGTTCCTTAGACTACTTTCGTCTGCTGGGTGAAACCTAACATTCATCATCTGATTACTCCACGGAGCGAAATCATCCTTTTATTCATTATCTCATAGGTCCATCGATTGATCATCTGAAAGTAGTAAATTGTGGTGATTCCGCCACTTTTATTGCCACTCAGGAAACACATATTCATTTATAACTACCCTGTAATACGATGTTATTTTGCCAAACACGACGATCTGATAGCAAGTTGACATGTTGGTTCCACTTTTGAAAACTTTTCTCAAATAGCAATGCTTAGTCTACATAGGAGGATCCATCTTAGTATGAGGTTGCTTTTCTTCAATAGGACTCGGCCCATTTCTATAGGTACCTGGTACCATGAACGCTGACGTGTACCGTGACGTTGTGGATGATTTGACATTGACTACACTATAACAATACTACGACGATGATGGTTATTTTTTCCAAAATGATCGAACTCCATGTAATACTGCAAAACGTGTGCTGGACGGATTTCCTGAAAAATAGGGGAATTTGCTTGATTGACCTGTTCAGAGCCCCGATAATCCGATTGAGCGGTTGGGGGACAAATTGGAGCTACGAGTACGACAGCAACAAGCACGCAAATCATTCGTGCCTTACAAAAGGCATGGCGAGCTATTCCTATCACAATAATAGAATTAATAATATGGAAAGTCTTCCTCAATGTGTTGCAGCTGTAATACAAGTAAAAAGAGGGCTTACCCGTTACTAGAATATTAAAGCACTTTTTCAAAAAGCATGCAGTGGCCAAATACTTTTGTCCATATAGTGTCTATTTCATGCCTATGAAAAGACTTATTTATAATTTCAAAGGGGATTTGTTTACTCTTTCACTTCGCCATTTTTAAGTTTAAATAAATATTTGACTTATTGATTATTTGTGCTATGCTTTGTATAATTTGCACCTAATACTACATAAAAAATTAGTTTATTGTTCTTAAAATACAGCAAAACGGAACAGGACAAAAAAACATGGCAGAAAAAAGCGATATGTGGAAAATCAGTTCTACTTGCCAGGTAGCTTTGTTATTCGCGACGGTATGGAGTCAACCCCAGAAAGGAAACATCCTAGGACACCACACGCAATTTCGATGCACGGTCAGATGGTAACACCTGAGCTGGAACCCCACTCTCCAAACTTCCACACCACGCCAACGTGAGGGCATTTAAGGCCACGACAGATTGAACGAGCACCTTTTAACTTGACGGACATTGGCTCGATTCGAACTTTCAACCACCCGGTTACTAGTCCTTTGCTCTTCCAACAGGGATACCGCGGCCCTAGGTTGCGGTTCGTTGGTTAGGTTTGATAGCGTAAGAGCCGCATTTGGCAAAGCTGTGCCAAACACAAGACATGCATCTTCAAGAAATGCCCACACACACAAGGAAATTATTATTAACGCAGAAGAGAAATACAACCGGGTAAGTTACAGGAATTGAACTTGTGTCGCCTGCAATTCCCGGACTGCTAGACCAGTGTGTAAACCCTGAAAGACGAGGTGAAATGTTTGGTATGTAGGTAAGTATTTAATTAACGTCGCACTGGATAAACACAACGGGTTATTGACGGCTGTCCGGGATCAACCCCCGAATAGAAAGATTAGACGACAATACCACGCTATTTTGAGCCAATGCCAGATGACGAGGTCGCACCTGTCGTGGCAATGCATTCTCCAAACCTCCACACCACGCCAACGGTAAGACATTTTAGGTCACTAGAAATTTAGTGCTCCTTCTACAGGACGGATTTTGGTTGGATTCGAAATCGAAACACACTGGTTGCAATTTCGTTATTCTTCTAACTACCGCAACCACTGAAGTCTTTGTTTCTTCAAAATTTTCCTTAATTTATAACATAGAAAATCAAAGATTTGGTTTTTCAATCAACGTCAAACTGGAGCAACATAACAGGCTATTTGTAACGGTCACCTCCAAAGAAAAATCCAAATTTATATTTATATTAAAAGAAATAATGAAACAATTGTTCTGTTTATACTCTTGTATAACTTAAAAAAGTATAGCAATGTAATTACAACGTTAAGAAGTTGCGTTTAAAAGCATTGATTATAGTACACTTAGGAATATTGAAAGCAGCACACCAAGAAAAAAGAATGCTACAGTAGCGAAACTTTGCAAATACGTACAGTGAGATCCGATATGCAAATGATCCAGGTTTGGTACCAACGCGCATGACCACACACCCTGCAATCAGGAAGTGGGACAGGTGCATAGTGGAAGATTCATGAACGTGACCATCATATTCCGACTCTACGAGGACTTTAGTAAGCGAAGAATGCCAGGTAGACGTGTGAGAAGACATTTCTCACAATTAAGCGAGTTTGAGAGGGGCCTCATCATCGGCATGAAAAACGCAGGCTGGTCGACGCGCCGTGTTGATCGTCAGGTCGATCGTTCGGAGTGTGCCGTCAAAACATGTTGGGAGCAGTGGACACGAGATGGTACACACGTGAAGCGTACCGGGTCTGGAGCGACCAGGAAGACGACGAGGCTAGAGGATCGAAGGATTGTGCGGCAAGCGCTCGTAGATCACAGTGACTCGTTTCACGATACAATCAGATGTAGGGGTGCCATTTCTTCCACAAACCATTTCCAGAAGCCTTGAGGAGGCTAATCTGCAATCCAAGCGCCTTTTTTGTGAACTGCCTTAACACCAAACATTAGCGACTATGTCTACAGTTGTGCCAAGTCCGAGCGACGTGGAATGCTACAGATTGGCCAAACGTGGTGTTTATTGATGAATCCCGGTTCGTTTTGGGGACAGATGATAACCGCGTACGGGTGAGGAGGCGCCCTGGTGAATGGTACAATTCCACCCACGCTATGGCGTGACACACTGCCCGCACATCAGGCGTAATGGTCTGGGAGCCATAGCCTATGAATAGCCGGTCCACTCTAATTGTGGTACGTGGAACCTTTACGGGCCAGCGTTATGTTGATGACATTCTTTGATCCCATGTGGGACCTTTCCTAAATGGTCTTCCAGGGGCAATTTTCCAGCAAGATAATGCTCGTCCGCATACAGTCGAGTTGCTCAAGACTTCTTACGCCATGTTCAGACTTTTCCCGCTCCCCGGACTTTTCCCCTATAAAGCATGTGTGGGACCAGCTGAAACGCCTTATGCCGCCGTGTCACTCTGTACATGATTTGGAGGTTGCTGTTCAAGAATGTTGGGCCCATCTGCTTCAGGACAACATCAAACGTCTAATGAACTCAATTGCGGACCGTGTTGCGGCATGTATTGCAGGAGGTGGTCCGACGCGCTATGGAAGTTGCACTGTATTTGTCTAATTGTACACACTGTACTCGTTTAATTGTCTTGATTTTGGGATCAAGTGAATTTCTCATCTGTATCATTATGTGTATTAAATTTCATATCAATCCGATGCTCCTTTCTTGGTGCGTTATTTTCAATGTCCCTGAGTGTATAATACTAACCAGTTAGAGAATTTTCTCACCATAAATGTATGAAAAATAGATGGATCCACCACGATCAAAATTGAAAGTAATTTTGAATTTAAAATAAGGATCAATTGAGGCAATCGAGAGTAGCGTGTGTTCTATCAGACGTGAAATTGCTAAAAGATACTTTCAATTAATGTGGAAAATTAGTTACCTCAATCAACTTCAATTTTCCATTCACAGAACGATGCAACCTCCCCACTAAAATCTTAAATGAAGACTAAAGCAAACTAAAGATTACTCGCAGGGTTCAATAGACTGGATGACTGTCAAAGACTTGCCGAAACGGAAACTAATTGTTCCTACAATTCCAAGCGACAACTAACAAAAGCAGATCGTTGAACTTCCTCTCCAAATCCAAAGATGAAAGTGACAAAACTGTTGATGCGAGATGATCGTATTCGAGCAATACTGTAATTATCTTCCGAATGTATGCTCGAATAAATTACTGCCCGAACTTTTTCCAGTTTCTTCCGATGGCAGTATTTGATGAACGAAAATACTCGGGAGGGGAATGATTGGGCGTTTGTGTCAAGTGCGAACTGATGCTGAAATGGCTAAACGTAAAACGATGCAATAAAAATGAATTTCAGCGCTTACTTTGTGATGGAGAAATTAGGTAGTTTGCATAGATTGGCAATAATAATTCAGCACAGTCGCGATATTAAATTATTTTTTAGCTAAACTAAATGAAAGTATCGTTAAGTAATTGCTGGGGATACTTATTACATGGAAAATAATTTAATCACAGTGAACCAGTATGAACTCGAATTTATCTCAGGGATAACGAACTTCTAAATTCACATTTGTTACCTTTATTTGCTTATTTTTCTTTCTCATGATAGGTACTATTTTTATTAATCCTAAGACAACACCACGAAATTTCGAACCACGTTCAGATGACGAGGTCACACCTGATCTCGCACTACACTCTTAAAACTTCCACACCACGCCAACGCGAGGACTATTGAGACCTCAAAAGACTTAACATGAACCAGCCCCTTTGTAGACGACAGTTTTCTGTTGAATTCGAACTCGCAATCGTCCGGTTGCTAATTCGTTACTTTACTAGCCGGGAAACTACAGACCTGATTTTATTTCCAATTGTGCTGTTCTGTAATACATACATAGGTACAGAGTTTCACCTGCGGTAATTATTAGAATAACTTATCATTACATCGTGATTTGTTATATCGCGCGGGGCCACTATGGATCAATGAGTATCCACTTCTATACCAACATGCAAGTTCTAGGTGGCATACGTTCGATTTATGTACGTAGGCATGTAGGTCGCATCCTGGATAGGTAGGTAGTTGAATTAACGTCACCCTTGAGCAAAACAATGGTATTGGTAGCGGTCCGCAATCAATCCGGAAGAGAAAGATCTTAAGACAACCCGTAACTACGGTCATATGACGAGGTCAATACCTGAGCTGGTATTCTATAATTTAAACTTCCACTCCATGTCCCCGAGATAACAACTCAGACCACGACAGATTTAACGTACACTATCCTCATGCACGATGGTTTTGTTGGATTTGAACTCGTTAACCTCCAGTTGTTAATTGCTGCTCTTTCCACCAAGCTACCCCACCCCCGAAACTTACCTAGGTGTACGCTTTATGTGTAAATAAAAACTTCTACCCATGCGCTTATGTCCTTTACTTGACGTCGCCAGTCTTGTGGTAGTCCAGTTGCTAGAGTTCAGGATTAGCAACTGGGAAGTTGCAAGATCAAAACAAGATCAACACCATAGTGTTCTTGGGGTTGGTGAACTTTAAATATGTCGTGACCCATGTCATCTCGTTGGTCGTTGGTGTGTGTGATGGAAAGCTTTGGAGAGGGGTTACTAGGTCATATCATCTTGTCGTGGTCTGATTATGATTCAAAGTGATGTTGTTCTCTTATCCCACCTCTCGGGATTGATTCTGTTCCGTCGCCAACAACTCGTTGTGTTGCTCCAGTGAGATAAAAATTCCACTTGGGTGCAGAATAGGCAAATATGGTCCTTTTTCGCCATAAAACCCAGCGCAAACATCCAACAATATGTCGTGTGATCAGCGATATACACTGAAGAGCCAAAACATTATGACCACCTACTGAATATTGCGTTGCGCCTCCTTTGGACTGCAAAACAGCTGCAACTCGCCTGGGCATAGATGCCACAAGTTTCGAATACATGGTTGGACACAGGTTGCACCAAATGTCTAAGAAGCGGTCACGCAAAGTCGAGATATTCGGACATGGTGTTTGACGTCTGAGCTGCCGCTCCATGACACCAAAAATGGGAACTATCGGATTAAATTAGGTGGCCAGGACATTAAGTGGAATTCATCAATATGCTCCTCGAACCACTTTAACACAATCCGAGCCTTGTGACATGGGCGTTGTCCTGCTGGAAGATTCCATTTCCAGTTGGGAAGATAGACGCTATGTAAAGGTGCAATTGATCCGCAATGATGTTCATATAGTTCATATATCGCAGCGTTCATGGTCTGGTGTACCACAACTACGGGTCCCAGAGTCGACCATGAGAACGTCAACCAAAAAATAATACCGCTATCACCAGCCTGTGTATGACCATCTGTACAAGAAGAGAGTAACTGTTCGCCTGGAAGACGGTGTACCCTGACACGATTATCGACGTGATGAATGCGAAATCGGTATTCATCTGACCAGGCAACACTCTTCCACTCATCCATGGTGCAGTCTCGATGTTCCCGGGACCAATGTAGGCGTAGTTAACGATGACGATTGGTCAACAGATGAACACGAGTGGGATGTCTGCTGCACAGACCCATAACCAACAGTGTTCGTTGAACTGTGTATTCCGAAACACTTGCGCTTGGACCTGCATTGTATTGGGATGTCAGCTGAGCCACTGTCTCGCGCCGATTTTGCTTTACCAAGCGGGACAGTCTCTTCCGTCCTTTTTGTTTGATGACACATGGGCGACCATAACCTTGGCGTCTACTGCTGGTGTCACCGTCAGTTATCCACTTTGCATAAATAATAACAACGGCAGATCGTGAACAACCTACCAGTCGCGCAGTTTCGTTGATACTCGTTCCGAGTCTTCGGGCCATTACGATCTGTCGTCTATCAAATTCGCTTAGATCAGCAACCTTTTCCATCACCCGCAAAAGTAGGTGCTAGAATTATAACTTATCTTTTGTGTGTAAGGGGTGATAGAAAACATCTAAACAAGCAATTTTTCACCATGCAATGCATGGGCAGAGAGCAAGCGGTGAACCGCTTGGAGGTACCCGCCGTTACTGTCACATGAAATAACAAACACCAAACGGATATAGGAGGTACTAAACAATATTATTGACATCATAAATGGCCAAGTTATATAAACTGCTCAAAAGATCAACCGTCTACGGTAATGCAGGCGTTACATCTGCGACTTAGCGAGCGGCGCACTTTTTCAAACACTCCCGGCATATCTCGGACTTCACCGGCAGCAACAGAAATCCTGGCAACTAGGTCCTCGTCGGCGTCGATGGGGTTTTTGTAGACGAGACTTTTCAAATGGCCCCACAGGAAAAAGTCCAGAGTGGAGAGATCGGGTGAGTGTGCCGACCAAGGTGTGGACTAAGCTTCGGAGGGGCCCACCATGACCAACCCATCGCCCTGGGATTTTAGCGTCTAAAGTGCTCCGCACATCCAAGCTGAAATGGGGTTGTGCGCCGTCTTGCTGGAACCACATATGTGCTTGTATGTTGGCTGAAACAGGTTGAAGTAAGTCTGGCAATACCTGTTGTGAAAATGTGAGATTTGTTCTATTCTCCAGTCGGAATGACACAAGCTATAGGCCGATCAAATGGTCACCACAACTCCAGCCCAAACCTTTCTCTGAAACGCTTCTGATACGCATGAGGACGTATGTCGTACGAATTGTTAGATGCCCACACAAGAAGCTTATGCATATTAGAAATGCCTTCACGAGCAAAGGTGCATTCATCCGTGAATAACACATATGCGCTAAAATCAGGCTGCGCTACTGGCTGCTGCAAAAACCAACGTGCAAACTCGACACGTGGCGCATAATATGCAGGTATCAATGCTTACACTTTCTGTGTATGGTAGGGGTGTAATCCTTAGTCCCGTAGTACTCCCCAAACAATCGAGTGGGACACATTTACGGCACGGAAAACCTTTCGCATGCTGATATCCGGACGATTGTACACTCTTTGCAAAAAGTCCTCTACAACTTGTGATGTCGCGAACAACTGCGAACTAGACTAATCATTTTGCTGACTGTAGGTGGTGGCACTGCGGCGAAAACTAACCTTTGTATTTGAACTCACTTTTGGCGGCAGATTGTGTTATGTCACGAGAGCTGATGCTTGCCAACATGATAATGCTTAAACATGTACATATTCTTGTGTAAATACGTAATGATAGCAATAAATGTTTTAAGTTTGTAAATATAAAAAGGACGTTTGTTTTCATTGCTAATTTGTGAGTATAGATTGCTGTTAAGTATAAAACAGAAGTTATTCTCATTCAAAGACCCGGGTTCTTAAAGTAGAAGTTGAAACAAGACACGTGAAAAAGAAGGTAAGGTAGATTAATTGCCTTTCCTAATAAGTATTGTTTTCAACATGTGGCATCTGCACACTCCTGCCACGCCATGTATCATTTCATACCGGTGACAAAATTTCCCGTTTCACACAGGCACCGATGCAATCGCTCGAACATTTTTCGGTATGGCACTTGTCTTCTCGGAAAACGTTGCCTGTGCAATCTTTCGGTTTCCAGAGCATTCCCATTCGCAAGACCATACATAAAATGCATATCCGCCTTTTCCTGATTACTGTACGTCGCCATCTCTTCTGAAATCCACAGTAGAAATGACGATACGGACTGGAAAATGACTTACGGCGTGCCTACTTCATATGCAGCTTATTTCCCCGTCATAAGGTGTGTGTACATAAAATAAAAACATAATTACAGAAAATTTACAAGAAAAAATGAATTATATTGGCTGGATAAGCATAATAGAAATCAGCTAATTAAAAGCTTAGATAGCGCCACCTCCGACCACGGAACCAACATCGCGTTCGGTTACCCTCCCAAGTGCTGACCTCGGCCGATGGTGCTTAACTTCGGTGATCCATTGGGCAGGTGCGCATCCATTACGCTGCTCCTAGTTATCTAATTTACTGCAAGTAGTAAATATATTGAATTAAAGAAAATGTAAAAGTGATCAAAAAGAGAAGGGATTTAAAACTATTGTGTTTTAGTGATTCAATTAGGGTGATTCAATTAGGTCAATTAGTGATTCAATTACAGCTCAACATTTACGAGTGACATCGGGGTCGTGATACAGCATGGGATATTGCAATTAAAATTTGCATGGGGAGATTAACTACGAATCGAATTCAAGAAATAACGATACGTTAGAAAACTAGTGCTTTATGATTTCCATTACAGCGCCGTCTAGCGGTTCACCGCTTGCACTCCGCCCATGTGTTGTGTGGTGAAAATTACTTGTTTAGATGTTTTCTATCTCCCCTTAAATTTTTAATATCACCCCTTAAATTTTAAAATTGACCTAATTCATAAGCCAAAACAATTTGAAATTGCCATAGTAATAACATTAAGTATAAAACGATTACTGTAAGCAGCTCAGATTGTTTTGCCAGTGTTGAACGAAAAAAAAGTTTAAAACTAATAAATCTATATTATTTATGTTTGAACTTACTTTTTATTTCTTCCCATGATGTAAATAATTTATAAATATTTGATTGACGAAGAAGGAATATTTAAAACATTTAATTTTACATAATTTACATTAATGGAACATGAAAAGCCCAAAAGAAGTAATTATTGGTTATTAAAACGTAATTTTGCTACTTGGTATCAAGCAACATCATAATTAATGTTTAATTTATTAATTTGATTTATAATTCTGTGTTTGGGTATTAAAGTTGACAGCCAGATGTTGCCGCCATATGTGAGGATTCCCAAGTAATATAAATATTTGTTCTTTATGTTAATAAATCATTATTGCCTTTATTAATATTGTTCAAAAGTATTTAGCCGAATTGTTCTATTTCAGAATATATTCAGGAAGTCGAAATTAAACACGTTTGAACATATATTTTTTCAGAATTCTGCATTTTCTCAAGGATTAAAATTTTGCGTTTCTGTTTACATTTATGTTTTCCGGTATATTACCTATAGCAGAAATATTATTTAGGAGTTAGATTTTAATGATTTATTTATTTCCTGCATAATACACTAGACATGGGCAAATTCTTAACGGTATATGTATATTTTGACATACTTACCGTAAGTATTTGATTGAATACGTAATAATTTGTAGAATTATGTTCCGTAAAAATAAAGAAATTATACAAATGGAAATATTTTTAATTGAGTTGTGAAATTTCTCATTTTCAAATGACCGGTTAAGTTTTAAAAAAAATCACTTTGAAGTGATAGGTTACGTTGAATTAAAACGGGTAGTCATACATTGTAGTTCAAATATATTTCAAAATTTGATACAGCTTTTCATTGAAAGCCGATTAAAATAAATTAAATTTGCATTTGTTTTTCGTGTTTCATGGTTGTTATTGATAAATTACCGCGATAGTCAAGTAACCACATCTATATTCTAAATAGGTATGATGTTTTCAGTTAGAAACATAATCTCTGAATTAAAAAAATTTCTCATAAGGGTTAGATTTAAAACTGGAGGTCTGTTGGTGAAAAAGGAATTTAAAACAAGACAACGTTGATCTTGGAATAATATAACAGTTAGTAGTTTTGAAAAACTGAAATTTGTATCTCAAGTGACAGAAGGTCAAGGTTTCTTACTCTACATAGTGAAGATGTTTAAACGCATCTTAGATATACACTACCCTACAATAATGAACTGGACAGAAAGATGTGATGGTATAAAGGAAATAATACATTCTTTAATAGGGGAATGGTACCCCACGTGCTGCAATTACATTGGCAAACCTTCTGGACATACTTTAAACAAGGTTTCGATACACGGCTATGGGTATTTGTGTCAATTCCTGTGGCAAGAATGTCGCCAGCTCAGCTGTAGATTTCGGACGTGGTTCCCGGGTCCGTAAGCGTCGTTCTAACTCGTCCCACAAATGTTCTATGGGGTTTAGGTTGGGACTCTGAGGAGGCCAGGAAAGACGTTTTACATCCGTGTATTGATACCATTGCTTGACAGAGGTTGCAACATGAAATGGAGCGTTGTGGTCTTGGAAGTAACATTCGTCCATTCCATAAATTGCCAGACCGTAGAAAGAACCTGATTGTTCAAAATGTTAACGTATGCGTCGGCTTTCAATTTACCAGGAATGACATGCAAAGGTCCCATGCCATACCACGAAAAACATTCCCAAACAAGTAGTCGGATTTTATGCATTTCCGCTGGCGTCCGGTCCATTATGGTATTGTAGTGTATGTGAATCATTCGTTGAAAGTAGTGATTTTTTGGTACAGCTACAGTCTACGTTTATGAGCGGTGGCAACGGCCTTGGCAATTATTTTGGCGCACTTCTAAAGTCGCCAAGGAAAGAATTATTTCAAACTATTTTTCTTTCAACCGTAAAGACAGATGGGTTGCCTTAATCTACCGTGACTCATTACTAGAAGTGCGCCAAAAAAATCTCCAAGTTTGTTGCCACCGCTCATAAACGTAGAGTGTAGCTGTACCGATTTTATTTTTTAAAAACACTGTAAAATCAACGTTCTGTTAATTTAAAAATTGTAATTGTGATTGATGGAGTTCAATTTGTCTACACTGATGCCATTTATTTCTAACACAAAGCTGCTTTAATCCACATGCCGCTTAATGGAACTCCCTACAGAAAGTGACGTTTGCTTCAAACTAAGTTAGTCACCAATGAAGTAACAATTTAATTTTTATTCCTCTTGAACAAATGAAACGGGACTGAATATGTATTCAATCATACCCACAGGGTTCTAAAATATAAGTGTTTCAAATGTGGTTTGCAATATAGTTTTGCATAGAGAACGGACAAACACCAAAACTACGTTAACAGAAGATACGTTATTCCACTTGCCGCTGAATAAAATTTTCTAGAAAAAATGCCCCCCCCCTTTGTATGCATCATATTAAATTAGTCACGAAAGTCGTAATAATTGTCTTAACCATCCTTTCATATTGATGATGAAATTCGGTAGTATCGCATATCAGGTGCAACAATGGTTACAAATAAGACATATTCATGGATAACTTAGAGGAAGACTGTACGCTGAATATTTGCCAGTTTTACTGAAAATTGATGCACAGGAATATTAGTAATCACTCCAAATCTCAAAATTAACTTCTGTTTTAGTCACCTTAGAAAAAAAATTTCAGCAGAAGTTCGACGAATGTGAATGGATTATACGGAGAGTTACAATCAAGTATGCACATATTTGCGTCCCAGTAAATTCTAGAAGCCATGTAGAAGTTAAAATGGCGTTATTAAAAAATATTTTCGGTACACTGAAATGATGCTAGTAGACTTCTGTTATGAAAAAATAATTGAGTAGTCTGATCACTTTTCAATCAACATATAATTAATTCAACCAGAGCAACACTGGGTAATTCTTCTAGTGACTTATAAATAAAAATGCATTACTGGAAACGCATTTTTGAAGTATATTTAATTGATGGGGTAGGTCCATTTAGTTATTAAACTACTATGCCTTAAATAAACTATTTATTAAAATGTTTGTTTTTATTTTTTCGTCCAAACTATTATATATTGCCTATGGCACGTAGTTTTTTAATGTTTCGTTACCGTATGGATACCTTCATATATTATTTAAGAGCCATAAAACTTGTCAATAATCCTAAAAATGTTAATTACAATGCTTAATGGTAATATAAAATTGAGCAAAAAGGAAAGTAACACACACCGAGAAAATGTAAGCAAAAATGGGCTGTCAAATTAACATACAAATGATAGCATTAACGTTAAAAGAGTTTTACTTCTTGGGTTTATTTCACGTCTTTGTAAGAAACGTGGCCGAAACGCAACTTTTAATGGAATGAACGCAAAATAAGATGACGTTGAAAAAGCAGCAGGGGAAACCTGTCCATTTCAGGTAATTATACATCAAAATTCAAAGCAGAAGAGAAATAAAAGAAATGCTATTAAGTCGAAGAAAACAATAAAATTCCTTTAAAATGGAAGTGACTCTAGATTTGGTTCTAGGTAAATGTGTTCGTGCGCTTCGCAATTTAAATTAGGATTTCGATGTAAGGTTTTAGTTTTTGGAAATAAACTAAAAGGTCAATTCTTTTTACGTATCTCTATATATTTATACTGTTTTTCTTGTAAGAAAGACTGGTGAATATTTTTAAATAAGTTTTCGTACAGTGAGGTTACCAGTTAAAGTTCAGTATGCGTAAAACTATCGAATGAAAGTAATTACAATCGCAGATTCCAAGAAAAGATGTATAAAAGAAACCAAACGTCTAAATTTCTGGTATATTTTTATTTTTTAACTTATACATTCTGTGAAGCAGGTCACTTAAATTATATGGCTACGAGAAAAATCAGAAGTACACTGTAAAAAAAATCCCGTAAAATTTACGGTTTTAAACTGGCAGCTGGGTTGGTTGTGCTTAACAGTAAAAAGTTCCGAATTTAATCCGTAGAAATAACGGTTTTTTACCATACGAGAACAAGTTTTGCCCGTAAAAGTTACGAATTAAAACCGTATTCACAACGGTTTTTTCCCATAAGAGATCCAGTTTTTCCCGTAAAAGTTACGAAGTAAAACCGTATTCTCGACGGTTTTCCCCATATGAGATCAAGTTTCCCCCGTAAAAGTTACGAAGTAAAACCGTATTCTCGACGGTTTTCCCCATATAAGACCAGGTTTCCCCCGTAAAAGTTACTAAGTAAAACCGTATTCACAACGGTATTTTGCCATATATCACATTTTTTCCGTAAAAGTTATGAAGTAAATTTGTAGTCGCAACTGTTTTTTACCATGAGATCTAGTTTTCTCTGTATGTTTCAGTTTTCACTTGTTTACATAAAAGTATTTAATCGATGAAAGTTACAACCAGTTACCATAAAAAATACAGTATAATTTCGCAATCAGAACTATTTTTAACTAGTCAAGAACAAGTTTACTGTAGTTTTTAGTTTATAACTGTTTACAAAACCATATGGAATTGAAGTTACAACCAGTTACCATAAAAAATATGCTGCAATTATGCAGTGAATATGGTTTTACCACAAAATAATGCAATTACACTAAATACTATAAGGTTTACAAATTGTGTAAAAATGTAAATATCAGCTATACAGTTGAAACAGTTTTGCGCACAAAATAATGGGTTTTCTCTGAAATTTAGTTTTGAAGTGTGGATAAAATGATAAAGTCATCTTTTAAAATAGTATAGAACTATTGCAGAGCAAATAAATTAAAGAAAATTCTGTGCCGTACACAGTACCTTTTATTCATAATACTGTCAATATACAGTGAAATCTGTGTGTAACGATACTGTCTATAACAATATTTTATTTAGGTCCCTACAGAATGGTTATAGACAGGTTTCACTGTATAATATTTATTACTTTTGTTATTTCAATAATGTTCAAACATTTAAATTAAATAATCTAACTAAATTATGCTAGAATATTATTCAATTATACAGAATAATAAAAATTAAAGTAAATCATTTTTCAATATGCATGTTGAGGATACTTATTAAGTAACAAACTATATAAGCATGTAGAAAAAAAGTCTGTATTTAAATGAAAAAATAAATATTGTCTTCTTATAATGTCAACAGTGATAAATTTTCAAAATATAGAACTCTGGAGCTTTTCATTTAAGAAACCTTGATAACTTTTATTAAATAGCAAAACACCTTTAAATATGGTTACATTATACAATGTGCTGTGCTGAACACGATAATTACATAATGTTTTGTGAGGTACATTTGTTTGTTGCATATAATTTAAGTAATACAAAATGAGCAGGCAAAAATATACAATAAACAGAAATACAAATATAATCAGGGTTCATTGATTGTAATTTTTAAAAATCAAACCACGATTACAATAGAATAACTTTGATGCAATTAACAGAATCAAGATACCTAATATTTTCATATCTATTCAATGAAATGTTCAACACCATTCAAAGTCCATAAGTTTATTTTATAAGGTCAAAACTTTTTGATTCATGGATTTCTTTTTTTTGGAGGCTTTGGATCCTTTATCAGGATTCATCCTTAGAAAACACCTGTAAAATACAAATAGGACAGAGAAAAATTCTTTAGTGATTTTGCTTTATTCAAAGTTTAACAAGTTTATTTAACCTTTAACTGCTGTCATGGGTCTCACAGACCCCGAGTGACAGGTCGTTTCCACCTCTCAAAGTGAATATTGGTCAATGTCCTATTCAGTACCTTCCTACTACATCCAAGAGAAGCCACATTCCAACACTGGTTTGGATGTCCCAACTATTTCGTATTTCACACTATTTGCATTTCCCCCACAGTCTCTTAGACCCTTCACAGCATTTGCGTTAGTGTTCTTGCTGAATGAAATAGTCTGAGTATGGAATTTCAGCCGAGTCTAAAATGGTAACAAACTTTACTAAGAAACTACCTCTGTATCTAGCACAAAAAGAAGTTCAGGATATTGTTGATAATTGGTCGGAAATTTATGCAGATGAAGACATTTCAAGTGCGTCTTCACAAGAATATTTCTACGGAAAAAAAACTTCAAATGGGATGCTGGGAGGGGGGGGGGAACCTAATAGTGCCATTAGAACACCAAACCACAACATAGTTTTAGTTTCCAGGGTTGAAATGTCCTGCAAAATTAGTTCCGAAAGCTGAGCCTGAAGAGACATGGAATCTACTTTACTTGTATAGTAATATAAAATATATTCATGTTAAGAATTGAATTATCTAAATTTAAAATGTATAAATAATAATTATCTAAAGAATCTTTCATTAATATATATTAATTAACTTTATACACACGTTAGTGAGCGAGGTCTGAGAGACCCCTCCACACTAGTCACGAGACGGTTCGTAACACAGCAGTTAAGGGTTAAAGCTAATTTAAAAAATACAATCAAACACTATAGCACCCAACCCTTTTTTTTAATAAATGTCACGTGAGAAATTAACTGCGACAAATCAGTTAAAGTAATGTTCTCGCATGTACTTAAACTGCAATTTACAATTGTGCCTTCAATTCTTCACATTTCTTTGACAAATTTATGATCTTGAAAAACATGAATTGTACAGGGTGTCCTAAAAGTTCCTGTACTGACGATTCGTGAATTTACTATACAAAATCAACAAACTTTAAAACAAATATTTTTATGTTAATGGTGAAAAGCACTTATAAACGAAAAAAATTTGGACTTACATTTATAGTAAATGTTTAAAATTTCTGCAATTTTCTTGGGAGGCAAAGCTGACGTAGTTTACACATATTTTTAGAAACACCTTTCAAAATGCTGGGAATGACTTCTTGTATCTTTTGAGTAATGTCACTTTTCAGATCACCTATTGTTTGGTGATTATCTTCATAAACTTTGTTCTTTAAATATCCCCACAGAAAAAAAGTCAGGAATGTGTAGATGACGGAACGAGGTGGCCAATGGTTTCTTGAGATGAGTCGATCGCCAAAAAAATCTTGAAGCATGCCCGTGGTGTCATAACTTGTATGGCAGGTTACAACGTCTTGTTGGAACCAAGAGTCTTGTTCATGCACTTCTAATATTCCAAAAAATTGTTGATTAAGTTGATATACTGTATCTGGGTCATTCTGAAATTAAGTGGAAATTTGAGTCACATGTATTATTATTATTTTTTTTTTATGAATTTCATGTGTCAATTGATTTTTATACAATAGTAATAGATCTTAATTGAGGTATATTTTCATCAGATATCTTTAAGTGAATAAATATTTGCATATTTATACTTAAAAAAAAGTGAATTAAACATGGAAAATATCAACTCCGTGGCTGTTCTTAACCCTGTTTCTAGGTTAAGAAATATAGTTGAAACTTAAAAAGTATAAAAATTCCTTTATTTAATAGCTGTATTTAATATTAATAGTTTCATTGTTAACAGTTTTCATTTCATTGCACCAGAAATTATTATATTTTTCATTAAATTTAATGTTGAAAAATCAGTAAATTATTTTGTCCCTACTATTTTTGTCAGCTCTGCATAAAAAGTAAATAACCTTTAAAAAAGTCTACTAGAAGGCAGTACATGTCTGAAAGTGTAATTAAACGAAGCTCTAATGAGCCATCTTTACTGTAAGATATCTTTGACTCAATAGCAAGTATGATTTTGTCTGTTTCTTATATTTGCACTCAGAAAATTCTTGAGTTCTTTTAACAATGTCACTGCCATGGCATTTTTTAACGTAATATATTTTCATTTATTGCTGAACTTTTTTCAACAACATAGTTAGAAAATGTACAAAACAATCTGGAAATCAAAGCACATGGCTGGGATTGTTTTAGGTTAGGCATAAATGTGGTCCAACCATTGAAATTTCACCTCCATGGAGGTGAGCAAATATTTCTTATCAGGAATTTGTACAATGATATGGTAAAATAGTGATTATAAATGGTTATTTATTAAAGTAAGAACAATCTTGGGTAAACAAATAAGCAGTCCAATTGTTTTTTCTCTAACCAGTACCGATTTAACTTGCCAATTGGTTCTGATTTGAACCTGTAGAATAAAGCCTAACAGCTTTATTTGATTTACAATGTTTGAACACTTGTAACTTTGGGTCTGATTATGTACGCTGATAAAATTTTTTAATTTTTCCTTAAAAATATGCCATTGAGTTGGGAGATAATTTAAGTATCCTCATGACTGAAATTCTCTTTGTTGTTTCTGACATAGTACCAGTTGGTATCATGTCAATCTGGCCTAGTTGGTACCATGTCTAAGAAATCTGATATAAACAAATTTAGAAAAGTCTGGAAGGAGTCTTAGCAAAAAAGAAATAGAATTAAAAATGATCCAGAACTTTACGACATAAAAGAGGGCTCAGCAAAAAAAATAGGTTGAAAAGAAAGAGAAAATTTTGTTTGAAGGAAAAAAAAAATTAATATTCCACCAAACAGAGTGGAGTAGTTAACCCAGATGAAGCTGTTGGGTATTGCAACCTGATGTAAGAAACATGTGCATGTGAAAAACATGAAAATGTTTTGTGTTAACTTTTGAAAAATTAAAAAGCCTCAAAGTTCTTAATTACAATGATTTAGATTAGATGGTTAAATCTCTGCTGTCAGGATGTAGTAAAAAGTGAAGAAGAATGTCTGGAAATAAGTGCATTAACAAACACGTTGAGACAAATGATTACATGTGTTGAGCAATGGAAGAGGAAAGAAGTTTACAGTGAAATAAATAAAAAAAAGTCAGCTAAGAAAGTGGTTAAATCAAAAGTTGAAATAGAAGTCAAAGCGCTAGTTAATAAATTTAATGATATGCTTCGTTACTTCATGAAGCATGTTTGCAACATAGTCCCATCAATACAGGTCAATTTTCAACCTAAAGATAACCTTGGAACAGATGAGATACTGATACATGTTGATTTTGGGAGATACAGCATGTGCATTTCGGAGATTCACATGACCAAATCACATTACATAGATAAATTGAAAATAGTGAAAAACTTAATGTTCCGTCATTCTACTCATTGTCTGAATCTTTGCGACCCGACTCAAATGCATTTAATGAATATGTAATAGTCAAAGTATTTGGTAGAAAGAGTGTTTGCTATTATGTGGCAAATGTCATTGAATGTTTTGAAGCTTCTTACCAGATCCGCTTCATGTCGAGATGACATGACACTAAAAACAAATTTGTTTCCTATGAAGAATGTGAAGCAACAGTTCAAGATGAGGTTATGGCCATTTTAAAACAACTGACAATGAATACTCATGAATAGTACATTTTTGATTAAATACCTGAAGACTATTTACATTGTGTTAGATGAATCTGAAACATCTCGTCACCTCCACGTTTTAAGGAAATAAAAAATTGGCTTTAATTTGCTTAAAATATTGCCTTGACCTGTTTCAGTTGCACAACTTCATTGCCCTAACATGACATAAATACATAAAATAAATTCTAAAACTTTAATTTTATTTTTCAAAAAGTTTTGACTGTCAAATTTCTATTTAATTTCAAAATGATCCATATTTACTCGGTATTGCATCACTTGGATATTTATGTCGCTAAAATTATTTGCATTCAAAATAAGTTTAAAACAGCGCAATTCTCTGAATGCGTGAAATTCATCTTGCAATGAAGAACAAAATGACGTGGAACTTTATTATCGAACAACTTGAGTGCAAAGAAAATGAAACGATAAAAATTAAAAAGCCGATAAAATTCAATAATTAAAAAAAAAAAAAAACACGGGCAATAATTATTTTTAAAGTTGGAGTACGGGAACTTTTAGGACAACCTGTAGTTTTTAAAACAGAGATGGAAAGATTGAGCACCATAAGGGAATGTTACTCCGTGAACATTTCGATGCAAACTCCAGAGGACAACATAGGGTTTGATTAATTTTGTTTTGAAATTACAGAGAGAGAGTTCACATTTAAACACAGACATTACGGTAAGAATCTAATTTCTAAAAATTAACAAAAGGAGCATGAAAAGTAAGTAAAAGCTCACCTGATAATTAGAGTTGAACCTATTTGAGCACTCGTCGATCAAAAATGGCGCCCAAACAACATTCGACCTGGTTGCCAACTGATGAATAACGAAAAGCTTAAATAAAAGTCGAATCGCACTTTTATTTACATGATGTTCAAAACCATAAAATAATTGCTGAAAAATAAGAGCAAGTGTAGAAAATAATCTTAAAATGATTTAAGAAAAGGGAAAGTTATCGTACGCAAAGCAATACCGTAATGACGAGAACTCGAATTTGAACTGACGGTTTTAAACCGTATATGGCTAGAGTGAAAAACGGTAAAAAACCGTTTTGTCAACAAAACAGCTTTAAACCGTCAAATATACGGGAAAAGTCCGTAAAAACAACGGATAATTTTTGCAGTGTACAGACCATGTAACTGGCTAATAAAAGAAAACATGGTACAAATCATGCAGCAACGTAGCATGGTATATAGTTTACAGCAACATAACAAATATCATAATATACAGCCCATAACATAGTACATAGTATACAGAAATATGAATTGCACTACATAAACACAATACCATTAATTCAATAGAACATAAATCGTGGAAAAAAGAAAGCAATGATTGAAACATACACCCATAGAGAAAAAATACTATTTTTCTTCTAAACGTGGAAGTTATGAACATATTAAAATATAAATTATAAAAGAAAGCATCAAACTATAGAGTAAACTATTTATTAGTTTAAATGGTAATATATAAAAATAATAATGTTTTTCATTTTGCAATGCCATTTGATTTATCAAGATAAAAAAAAGCGTTTTTTCCTGAAAAGCTATAGTATTAGAATATGGAACATCACATTGTTTTTAAAAGTGTATTAAGACTTTTAAAATTCAAAGAATACTTTTATGTGGACAGTTTAAATGCAATAATTCAAACTTTGTGATTAACATTACTAATTAAACTTTGATATACCTGGAAATACGTAATGTAATGTGAACAAATAATGAATTATTCCATGTGTTAGCACGGTACTAGCTTTTTATCTATCACAGCAACCTCGTATAATAGACCTTGGCACAAATATAACATCTCGAAAATGAGTTATGAATCATTGAGCTTTTTCACTTTGCGACCGACATTCTGCTTTTACTGATATCAAAAAGACAATTTCATTTTGCAAAATTTTGTCTTCGTGTATTCAGTACTGTGGTTTGTCTGTTGAATGTTCTATCTTATTCGCACAAATAAACGATAGCAAGTACATTACGAATCGTTGAGTTTTTCCACTTAGCAACATATATTCTTCTTTTACTGACATCCAGAAATAAGTTTTATTTTACCAAAATTTGTCTTCAGTGTATTCAGTTCAGTGTTTGGTCCGTTAGATGTTCTTATTGTAAACCATCAGATTCTTAAAGTATTTGAACTAAGTATAGTTCTGAAAGTATTGGAACATTTACCATCCCTGTAAGCCAGCCAACCAGAGCACTCAGTTTGGTTAGCATTGGGTTAGAAATTACGATTTTGAACGTAATAGTTGATAAATGTGTGTATCTGATTATAATTTTACGTTGACGCATTAATAGTTATTAACAGCTTTTATCTTTACTTTTTCTTAAAAACTTATTGTTGTCTGACAGTGGTTCAAAATTACAAGGTGTTGTCCTACAATCTTTCCGTTCGGGATCGAATCTGGACCGTCACCAAAGATTGTTGCATTGCTCCGACGTGAGGTTAATTCAACTACACTTACCATAAAAATTTATGTATGAATTATAAATAATTCATAATTAAATCATAGTTATTTACCATATAGTTAATAACCCAAAAAATTAAACCATAATAATTTATGTATAATCCATTCACAAAAAAATAGTGTATGAATTATAAATAATTCATACACTTCGAATACTTTTGTAAGCAAAGAATATAATGTGAATCAAATAGCTAGTTGTGTGTACACAGCGCAAACTGTAAAATTCCTAGACTCTACATACAGGATGGAGAAATTCTCTAGTCCTTTGAGAGTCGCGAGATTATTGAGCAGTGTAATATTGTTTTCCTCCAGAACACACATGACTCAATAATCGTATATATTGGTTCAAATTCGGTCCTTTTTATGAGTATCTTTTCACTGAAGAATTCGCAAGCATATTTCCATTTTACAACGTCCCGCGCATGGCGTCTGATCAGTTTTGACCTTGTTAACTAAAAAGCTTCCCAAGGATATTTTTAACCAGCAGATGTGGTTATTATGTGTTGTTTGTCATGAACATCAGAGGTCCGACGAATTATAGGAACATCATTGGTGAGGAAGGTCTAGACTGTTTTGAAATCAGGTAGGGAACTGTTTCAACCTACATTCCACATAAAGAATAAGCGTGCGTTTTCTCTAAAACTTTGAGCATTACGAGACTTCTCAGTAGTGTAGTAGTAGTAGAGCCTCTATCCCCACAAAACATAATGCCGAAATAACCACATCTGTTGGTTGAAAGAATCCTAGGAAATATTTTATTGGTCCGTAAGTTCAAAACTGGTAGAAGCTATGCACGAAAGACTGCAGATTGCGAAACGTATAAGGCTAATGTATGCCTCTGAAGACCACAAATAAAGTGAAGGTATACTTCCTGGAGTCACGTTTTGTAAATCGATCAGCTCTTTGTGTAAGACGAGATTTCAAGATATACTATTGATTTTATCCTGAAAAAAGCAGTGATTGAATAACTTCATTAATTCTTTTTTTTTAATTCCTAGAAAGTATTTTATTGGTCAATGGAGTCAAAAACAGGTTATACACATCATACAGAAAAAAAAACCTACAGATTGCAGAACGCTTATAAGTGTGCAAATCTCTCGACCGGTTACAAGTGTAGAAGTATACTCCTCGAATTTCCTTTTCAAATTCATCCATTTTCTGACTGACGAGATTAAAAGGTAGTGCACCAGTGCATTTATCCTGAAATATGTATAACGAAAGGGTTGAAAGAATCCGAGGAATTATGCTACTGGTCAATGAGTCTAAAACAGGTTTGAAGTCATGTAGAAAAACTGCAAATGGCAGAATTAAGCGTATGAATCTATCCGAAAGCTACAAGAAAAGTGAAGACACTCTCTGTTTTCCACTGTTAGTAAATCGATTTAAAAACATTGTTTATCGAGTTGGTTTTATTTCTCATTCAATATTGAACCGACCCCTTCTGTTATACATCAGAAACTCAGTTAAACCCTCCAATCGCATCCGAAACGGCATTCGAAGAGTGAATGCTATGGATCATCTCAACGTGTGAGTGTTTTAAAAACCCTCCGGACTGCCTCTGAAACCCTCAGTTGAAAATAGCACCATGTCTTCCCACTAGTTCTTTTTCTGCCCCCTGCATCTTTTCAATACCATATTTAATCCGGAATCTTGCGTTTACCGGATCGGCTGAATGGAGCTGGTTAACGAACGTAACGAGCCGGTATTGTACGTTGCGACGAAAGAATAATATTTTTTTCACTCTTCCGAAACGAGGCGGTTCTTCGAATTAGGCTCTTGAAGTGCGCGGACTGTTTTTCCCATTCGCCATTTTTATTTAACTCGAGCGGCTTTGTTTGGTTGGAGGGGAGTGAAAGCACTTCTTCAAAAGGATTAATCAGCTATTAATTTCTATGAATGGCGAGTCGTATTGGAAAAGTGGGTGTCTTGTGTTTTTGGATTTCAGACTTCGGTGATTGCGTGCGATCATCGTAATGATGTTCGGAAATTGAAATGATCGAACTTTTATTTACGGCGGTTGGATGTTGAAAAATGCTATTGCGAGATAGTTGGATGAGTGTATGTTACTTTTAGGATTTCGTTAGCTCATCCGTCTCATAAATGTATCAAACCGCGACATTTTCAATTTAAGATATAAAATGGCTCTAGTTGGTTTAGAGCCATAAAGAGATTTTGCAGCAGTTGATCGAAAAAGGTCGTCACGTTTCTTCGAAGTATAAACATGCTTCTGTGAATTTAATTGCAATAATCGATACATAGTCCAGTGAAATAATATAAAATGGATACATTAATTTTAATTGTAGTAGGGTTATTTTTTTAATATGTTGTATGAGTTGGTACCCTGACTTATTTCCACAGGTTTGTTAACAAATTATTTGGCCGCCATCATGTAAACACTGTGAACATTTTTGTTTTTAGAATTTGCCAAATATCTGCCAAACTAAGCGTATGACAAAACAGTTATACACATTTTATTTTCAAGTAGACTAAATTCCCGACAGTTTGGGCCCAGGCTACTTTTTATACATCCAATAGTTTCAGAGTTACATCTCTACAAAGTTGGGCAAAATTTTCCCAAATAGAGAAATTCGTGAGATTTTCGTCAGTTTTTACCCATACTTTCTAAATGACGAGTCCTATGATGAAACTCAATAACTTTCATACAAGTGAAAATTTTCTACAATTTAATGACCTATTCGTTTTGCTATGCTAAATCTGTGGTCAAGGAGAATAACTGGATAAGTTGAAATTTGGCAAAATAAGATAAGAGCGTCTGCTGTAAGATTTGTCTTGGGACCTTACTCGTTGTACAGAAGTGGATAAATAATGTGTAAGAGAACCGAATAGCCAAGCATGCAGTCAAAATAAATTATTACAAAAACTCAATTTACAAGTAAATGGCGAAATTTTAAAACATGCTCCTGAAACGTAGTTTTAGACTTATCCAGTTATTGCCTTTGACCCTTTTGCCACCCCTTTGACCACAAAAATATATCACGAGATAGAGTTTTGAAAAATATAGTTGTTTTCTCAAAATGCTTCAATCTAATACTGATCAGTTTACTCATATTGATTGAAGTAAGGGGCAATAAAACATTATATAAAAATCAGAAATGTGCAACTAAATTAATTTATATACGCTTTAAAACGCATTGCTACAATTTATAAACAGATTTACACAAATTTCAAAATGTCTAAGTTATTTACAATTTTCGGCGTTTAGAAGTACCTGTTCGGTCGATTTTGGGAATTTCATCGGCATTTTTCACTGTTGTACCAATGTTTATATTGTCCACCAATTAAATTTCAGCGTCTTCGTCCTCATTTGCACCCAGCAAGTAGTTGGGTTCAGGATCGTCCTCTTCCTCCTCCACGTCAGAGTCCAGAATAAATGGCAGTGTATTTTCTCAGGAATGCCCATTGAAACGTTTGTGCAGTTCAGTCCTGCCTTTCGACACCCACATGCGTTTAAACATCCTTTCTTGCAAGCGTAGGATATGTTCTTAAGGATCCAATCTGGAGCTGTTTCCTTTTTAGCTAATTTTGGGAAGAGACTCCGCGGAGTACTTACCCAGCGTTATAACGTTATTCATGCCTAACCATGCCTGAACGTGGTGGTATGTACACATGGCATGCAGCTTAGCAGCATCCCTGGTTGGAGGCAATCTAGCTAGGTTGAATACTGTCCTTGCGGCAGCTTTTATGAAGATGTGGTATTGAAGCTCATCGAGGTTTTGTGTTGCTGTGTCGCCTCCATACAACCGATCCACGAAATGTTCACAAAAGTAACTGAAGTTCACTAAAGTAACTGAATGCAAAGCAAAAAGCACATCTCTTCCAAACAAAAGCGCGTCATACATGAAAGATACCTAGCAGAAAGACACAAGATCAAATAAAATTAATTTTATGTTTTTGAGTCAATGTGTGGTGGTATCTGTCAACGCATGAAAATAAATCGTGTGGTTCTGGCAACGGATTAAATGTAAATTATCGTTTCTGTGTTGCGTTGAGCATAAGTCATTTTCTCTCATCAATAAAAGGAGCTGATCAAGCGATTGTTAAAATCTGCTGACTAAGCTGTAAGACTTCACATGTCGGTTACTAATCAGGGTTATGTGGTAGACTAATCGACTAGCATGTATATTTAAGGTTTGTTATTATTTCATAAAGGTCACTGGTTTTACCTAAGGCAACAGTTCTTGAACCAGCCCGCTCATTCATATGGACCATGAGTTAACGCCGTCATAGCTAGAACAGATGAAATTTTTAAAGCTTCGGAATGCGAGCTTCAAAAATTGGAAAATTGGTTGCATCCTCAGGTAACTCCATTTCGGTAAAACTTCAGCGTGACCTAATTGATTTTGACAACACATAACCGCTTCGAGATTCCAAGGACCTACAAACCACATCTGCAGCAACAGCCCCGAAAAATAAAATGTAAATATAACTTCATCTCGCTTGACAAGCTCTGGAGGGAAAAGGTATATGTAACCGAGAGAAATAAGACGCCCCACACCCCCTGCTTGCTTCGGCGTAAGTTGACCCCAGAAGCGACAATGGAAGGCACGCGCTGCACACCCTCCAATACAGATCGTGCTCAGACTCACCAACCCAACCCTCGTCCACCCTCTCACGCTCAAAAAAAGACCCCAAGAAAGAAAAAGCCCTAAAATCCGGAGCTCCCCCTTTGCATCAGTATCGCTTTCAAATCTCTTGGTTTATTTTCTTCTTCCGATTTCTCTATTTGATTTTATTTTAGTTCTTCGACGACTTGTCACAATGGCGAAGTGACAACTTTTATTTTGCTCCGAGAAGAAAAGGGGGTAAAAAGAAAGGAAAAGGAGCTTATGTGTTAGACGAGAAGAAGGATCTCGTATAAGCAAAGTTTCTTGTTTTTTTTCCCTCCCTCGAAAGGAAGGGCCTTACTTATTAGATAAGTAAGGTGTCGGAGTGCATGGGAGATACCGGTTGGGACGCCTTTTGTGATCGAAGACGAGTTGCCGAATCAAATTTGCTGACAATAATCGCAGGATTCTGGTGAGGGCGGACTTTTGCACCGAATACTAAAAGGAAAGATGACTGATGCGTCGGTATTTTGTGTATGCCATGGTATTACTTCCATTATGACTAAAAAGTTGCAAAGGAAGATACTATTGTAGAAAATTTCTAGTGATTTAGGATTCAGAACAAGTGCGGTAAGCAAAAATATACTGGGTTGCATTTAAAGATTTAGGATTGTAGAAAATAAACAGGATTACATGTAAAATACACATGTTACATGTAAAATACACAGGTAGGTGATAAAGAGTTGACGTACTTTCAAGAATCTGTGAATTCAGAAAACAAAATTACCCATCTTTTTAGCAATTATAGTTTTTTTTTATTTTTATTATTTCCAATGGCATGGCTGTACAATTGCGAAGACAGATACAAATACAATACAATACAAAGTTGACAGAGGTCATTTTAGCCTTATACAAGGTCAGAAGTGATGGTCACTTGTGAAGGGGCACCCAGTGGGTGGACCATCATTGTCCCTAACAAAGGACAGCACAGTTTACATCCATGCCCTAACCCCGGAATCGAACCAGGAATCTTCCGATCCAGAGGCCAACACCTTGACCACCAGACCGGTTGGTCGGCACAATTAGAAGGTACAGTTGTGGAAAAGAAACCGAACCACCCTCTTCATTCGAGCAATTGTTAACCGTAGAGCATATTCAAAGATGGCATTTGAGAAGAAACAATGTCTTCTATCAATTTAAATTAATAAAATTTGTATAAGGGGCCGTCTTCATATTAAATTTAGCACCAACTTCATTATCCAATAAGAACTCCCTATTTGGACTCATAATTTCAAATTTATTGCAAAAATTTACTACTTCCGATATCAAATTTCATGTTATTAGGTATTACCATTTCGAAGATATTACGAAGATGCAACACAAACACAATCCACTTAGTATTGTATTTTAAAAATAATTTTAGCATGCAATAATAATTATTAAAAAATACTGTTTAAAAAAATAATGAATTGGAACTTTGTTATATTTTTATGAAATTCGATTCAGAAGCAAAATTTTAGCTCTTTCCGATGATTAGTTTTTGAGCTATATTAAATGTTTTTCCAATATATTGCGATTTTAGGGAGAAATTAAAAGTTTATTAAACGTTTGGCAAACCTCGGATAATAGTTCTCGGATCGTTTGCATTTGCATAGTAAATACAATTATGTAATTCTCAAATCGTTTCCACTTGCATCATAAATATAATAATTTTCGGATTACTGTAAAATAAGATTCATATAGTATTCAAATTTGAAATTCGGGTAGCGATAACTAAAATTAATCTCTATCTGCGAATAGTGTTTTTTTTATGTGGAATGATCCCTGAAATTGATACCAACTTCAACATTTAGTATCTCGGGAAATACTGATAGTAAAGTCATGAAATTTATATTTAGACTAATTTAACTATGCAGAATCTGATTATGGCATCAAAACACGGTGTTTCTGTTGAAAGTGTCATTGTTTGTGAAAAATTTGATATGAAGGTGTCCTCATATGCAACTTGTTTGGATTTGAATTTATAGATGAAGTTATTGTCTATTGAATGTATGTTTACTTTTTCTTGAAATATGTACGTGAGGTTTGTTAAAAAACAGAATTAATGTTCAAAAATGTTTTTTGAAGACACACGTCAGTGTCTAATCTCTGCATTAACGATGTAGGTAAGTGGCCGCACTTTTGAAAGCTCACGATAAACAATAAATAACATCAATTTGAATAAAATATTGTACTAAGATTAAAGTAAATCCTTTCATGTATTTTCTTGTACATTCCCACAGTCATTACAGTTATCACAGGGTTACAAATAAAAATAATTATACATGTAGAATTCACAGGATTACATACAATGTAAGACAAAAAAAAGTTGCACCCGGAAGGAGTTGTTAGTATACAATGAAATTTACAAGGTTGGTAAAGTGCTTATGAGTGAGTAAATGATTAAAATTTGAGACTAAAATATGCAAACTTTATTGAGAAGAATACAAGAAAGTAGTATCTTTCAGTATGGTTTATGACCGCCATTATTCCTACTGTAGCATGTAAAGCGTCTTGGTAGTGAGTCGTACTCTTTATAAGTCCTGCGACAGTCCATTCCATGCTGAACCCTGTCACGTAGTTTCAGCAGATTACGTGGTACGGGTGGAGTGGTGACATATCGTCCAATGGCATCTCATACATTCTACATCGGGGACAAGACCGGGGAATATACCGACCATGGTAAGTTATTGTTGGGTCGTAGACAAGCTCTAGAGACGGCAGTGATATTGGGTCGCTCATTATCTAGTTGAAAAGCAGGTGAATCTGGGAGAGTAAATGGATGTAAAATTTCTTGTACGTAACGCTGGACTGTCAAATAGGCCGTAACGAATATCAAAAGTTGTTTTGGCATCACACGCATTTACACTTCAAACTATGACATCAAGTCTTCTTGAGATGTGACGCTACATAACAAACTGTGAATATTGGCGCTGAACACGCTGCCTCCTCACACTAACTAACTAACACCAACACACACTCCTGTGCCTAGTGTCGTGAGACACTGTACCAGTAGCGGTATTCATCCGTGAAGACCAATCGATGCCTTAAAACATCTCATGTCCGTCTGGCACGACAACATTCCAGTATTTGATGGCGGTGCAATACTGTTAAAGGCAGTTTTCGTAACGGTGTACGTGAGTTTAATCCCAGCTTGCGAACTTTGTTTTTTATTTAATGAACTTTATGTATTATTTATAACTCAATGAGAAACGATGTAACCAACACAACAGCATAAGTCGAAATTAATTTACTGTGCTACTAGATATATTTTATGCTCCGGTATGCAACGTGTTTGAGAACTGCCCTGCGAGTTGCGCAGGTTAAAACGATACTAAAATTTGATCATTTGCATCTCCAACGCAGATGTACCACTCATCCAAATTTCATTTATATCGGTCTACTCCTTCCAGATGTAACGTTTTGTTTGCCCAAGAGTGTATAAAATACATAGAACTGCAAGTAGAATTCACAGGAATACATATAAATACACGGGGTTAAATATAAGATATAAATGTATGTCATGTAGAGGTGACGTATTTTAAGTAAATCAGCTCCCGATAATAAGGAAACAAAATATTTTATCTTTCTTTAAATTCAAAAGTACATTACTTTTCCTCGAAATATGTAAGCGATGTTTGTTAAAAATAAGAATAACTGTTCAAAAAAGAATTTAAAGAATGCCACGCCATTGATAAATCTCTACCTTAACATTGGAAATAAGATGAATAATTTTTTAATACATTTGGATGAAATAAGTCAAGGTTAAAGTTTATGTCCTTTCAAGTTTTTCCTTTTTTCAACAGTCATATTTCTTTACAAATTTACAGATAAAACACACAAGACTGACTATAGGTAAAATTCGTGTCCTGTTATATTCAAATTATGTGTATTCTTTTTTAATGGGGTTTACTGTTCAGTTAACAGGGGGCAACACTCGTGAATTGATCTTTTCCTGATTTCATCTCACTATTATCTATGATAGTATTCCTCTTTCATCCTTTTCATGACATTTTCCATTTGACCTTGACTTTGGTTTTGTGTAGCTTGGTCAGATATGTGTGGCACTTGAGCTATAAAACCTAAGAACAGCCAGAAATGACTAAAGCCTCAACAATATTTCTTACCCAAATGTTTTTATAACTGAGATGAAAATGAAACGGTTTCTTTTAAAACACTAACCTATAGAATTTGTTATTTTTTGCTCATGAGATAACTACAAAATTAATCTCACCCTTAAACAGTATATTTTGCAACTATGGTTTTTGTTAAACTTTGGTACACAACTTTGAATAAAATAGATAAAAAAAATTTAAGAACTGATATGATAAATTGAAACACTAATGTCCAGTGAAAGGAAAGTGTAGTCTGTAGGATGAAATTAAGCCAAATGCAATAATCTTCGAGATTAATATTTCAAATGTATATGTTAGGAATATATCTAATAGAAATGATTTAGAATTGCTCATGCTGGTATTTTTTTTAGTTCTGTATTTTATTCGCTGGTAATTACTTCATAGCTTAACCTTTTATTCCATGAGCATAACAATCAATTTTAATCAATTTCTAGGTGTGCTCTAACTTCAAACTACAAAAACTTACACATGTTACATTTATCATTATGATATAAAGGTAATTAATTTATATTTCCTAATAAAGAGCAATGACGAATGCGGTACCAATGAAGATTTCACGGTAAAATATATTTATTGGAGTCTGTGCTATAAAACTGTCTTATAAATTTTCAAAGAAAAAATGGAAGCAATTGAAAAGACAAAGTGTGTGTACGACAGCGGAAAAAAAATACAGATACAAAAGTTAAGAATTCGTGGGATGCTTATAGAGTACCAATTTTATTTAATGAAGAAAAATAATTGTAAATAATGTCTATAGCTGTTACCCAGTCAAGAAGTAAATCTTTACTTTTCTTTTAATAATTTACAAGAGTAGTCTTTAGTTAAAAAAATAAAAGCCTGTCTCATTTCATTTTTAAGTAATTTGTTTAAAGTAATTAACACATACCCCGAATCGTTGATTAAGAAAGAAATAAGTCAAAAACTTTAAATTTCAAATTCGTTAACGGTTTAGGCAATTGGTGTCTAATGAGGTTATACATTGTTCATTTTGAAAGAAAAGATCTGGTTTTATTTTAACCATTCCTCATTTTGCTATACTTTTTCTTTCAAAACATTAAAACTTAAAAACGAATATTTTATGTTCCTTGATTTTTTTCTTAATACACAAATGTAAACATTTATATACTATTCTATATTGTTTTCAAACATTATAGACTTGTAATAAGTTGTAAAATTGTGAGATTCTTTAAAACTTCGTGTCTTGTCATTAACATTAATTTTACACGCTTTGAATTTTAGTGATCATGAAATCAAAGGTCATGAAAAAGTTAGGTCTTCCAAATTTATAAGTATTTTGGATTAAATTCGAACATTACATAAACACCTATTTTTCGTTTTTGAAGTGTTATGGACTTGCGATATACATCTGATTACAGAAGTTTCATTGTTGTGTACCACAAAACATTCTCTCACTGGTTGGCTTATTAAAATAAGTTTCAGACCAGCAAATCATTTTTTATACATGTGTATCACATTTCAATTCTTTTGTAGCATTGTATAATTCTTTACACACTGTACGCTACCGTTATTACGTAACATGTTTAAAACAGTACTGTCGATAACACGTTACTTTAATCAATACGTTTAAATATCTGAGAAGTACACGCGTATTTTTTTTTATCATCCGGCAAAGGAGTCTTCCCTGCAGAGCTTCAAACTAGTTTTGATCTTCTTGACCATGGGGCGAGTTAGCCCGATTGGAAGAGTAACTGATTAGCATCCAGAGGGTTGCGAGTTCGAATCCAACCAAAGACCTCCGTGTAGAAAGGGGGCTGCACATTAAATCGGTCATGGCCTCACATGCTCTCAAGTTGGCGTGGTGTGGAAGTTTGGAGATTGGGTTGCCTGCTCAGGTGTTCCTAGTCATCTGACTGTGGTTCAAAAGTATCTGGAAGTTCAGTAGTCGCCTCGTCATCTGGATGTGGTTCAAAATAACGAGGTGTTGTCCTGAGGCCTATCCAATCTAGATTGATCTCGGACCGTCGTGAATATCCCTTTGCGTTGCTCCAGTATGCCGTTAATTAAAATACCTACATTTAACCCAATTGCGGTGAACTAAACCCAATCACCAACAAAATCAATGTAGAAAAAAGCAACTTTCTTGCTCCCATTTTTTTTATATATGTACAGTAAAAATTTATATAACAGTGATCAATAATGGGTTATTTTTTAATTTAAGAAGACATGAACCTGTGTATTTAAAAAAAAAGTAAAAAGTCGTAATAAAGGTTAATAATAAAAATTTGGGTATTTCGTGGGTTAGGCCACTCTTGCTCTGATAGCCTCATATAGCAGTGTAACCCAGCTCCAACATTAAGTAATGTTTAGCAGACATGGGTGAATCGCATTTCACTTGGTAATCAGAGTAATTATAAACAGACATACTTTGCAAAGACAGGCGGGCATTTTATTAACGTCGCACTGGAGAAACACAACGTGCAATTTGTGACGATCCGGGATCAAGAAAAAGATCTGAGGACAATACCACGTAATTTTGAACCTCGGTCAGATGACGAGGTCACACCTGATCCGGCAATGCCACTCTCCGAACTCCCACGCCACGTCAACGTGAGGACTTTTGAGGCCCGCGGATTTAAAATACACCAACTCTATTTGTACACGATGATCTTTGGCTGGACAGAGTCTCGAACTCGCAATGATCGCGTTTCTTTTTCGATGCTCTTCCAATTGAGCTCTCGAAACTTCTAGATGGCTCTCACCCCGATCGGCGCATAATTCGATAGATGGTCCCTGAGAAGAGTAGTTGAATTGCCAATGCGTTGCTAATCTCTATCAGCAACTGTCTGAAGCCTTATGTTCCTCCTTCAGGACGTTTCCGACTAAATTTCTCGTCAATAAAGATTTGGTGAATTTTGGTAATAACAAGACATACTACATCAGGATATGACAGTTGTTTTGATGATGAGATCACGATCTGATCAGTGTTTTTCAAAGCAGGGGATATCTCGTTGCTAATGACGAGATACCACATAGAGAACTATCCCCGGAAATGTTAACAGACAATGTCACTATTCCCATCCCATTGTCACTATTCATTGCTGCTCAGACTCATTTCAACAAACTGCACTCACACTTGGCTTATAAAGCAATACAGAACAGCTTACTGGTGTAATCTTCCATTACTTGGCCATGCATACAGAAGTCATGCAGGCATCAATCAAATTCAGTTACTCAAAATTCTAAATGTATATTTAATACACAAATTTGCACTGTACGTCTTGTTGAACAGACAATAGATGTGAGCAATTGGTCATTAAATGTGATATAGGTTAAAACAATATTCAAAATATAATGACGCTCAGATATTTATCCCTCAAAATGTTTTCGACGTAATATATCATCCATTATATTTGTGACCAATTTTGTTAATAACAAAAAATCTCGTCATTAAGATACTGCCTATGTTTTGACGAGGAAGAAATCAAGATCTAATCAGTTTTCTTCTAATGACGAGGTATCTTATCCGTCAAGATCTGATCAGTTTTGTTAATTGCGAGATAACCAGCTCAACAAGACAACAAACAATGTGAAACTATTAGAAATCCGAGCTATTTTATTGAATAAACTAGCATTTTCATTACTTTTATACTGCGACACTAGTAATTTTGACTGACGTAAACTAAAACACACAAATATTATGGGTAGTGATCTAGTAGTCAAATCTCATGATTAAATTCTTTATTTTATGAAGAGATCAGGATCATTCACGAAAAGATAATAGGATAACTCGTAATTTTGAACCACGGTTACATGACACGGTCAACAACAGCTGAGCGAGCACTGCACTTTCCAAAATTCTACACTTTACCACCATAAGAACGGTTGAGTCCATCACACATTTAACGTGCACCATCCCCCACGTACAAGAGAGTCTTTGGTTCGATCGCGTTTCAAACTCCCAACTCTCTGTTGTTAAACCGCTATCCTTTCAATCAATATACACAGGCCCGAATAGTAACGGAGTATTTTCAGTTAATTAAATTTTGGATTATTGGAAAGCGCATTAGATTTTGAATTTTAAAGAATTTGAGTGATTTTTGTTAGCTGCCAATTTATTACTCATTAAAAAGCCTTATTTATGCTTGTGTTGTATTTTGTAATGTTGTTTAAAGGGATGTGGTTCTAGTAATTTCGTACAAATTTATGAATAACAACTATAAATTATATTTAATAAAGATTAACTGACTTTCTTTGAAAGATTATTAATTTTATGCATTTTGAAATATTTCAACAGTAGCATTTGTATTTTACTGTCACACATAGAATATTTTATTAAACTCTAAACATTACAATTAGTTTTAAAATAAGAAAATGCACTTCGATTCCTTTAAACTAAAAATCTAGTTTTGATTCAAACTTTTCGAAAACTGAGATTGTCTTCTTCATTTTTAGCGATATGGTGTGCATTAAAATTTTATTTATTTTGATTAAATTATTTTTGAGCTCTTTGACTATTTTATGAATTCTATAAACCTTATTCCTTTTCGATTGATTTTTCGTGCCTATACGCGTTTTTAAAAGTTTTAGCAATGATAAAAATTGAATTTTTATTATAAAAACAGTCTTTTCATTTCAAGGAAACGACTATTTCAATTCAAGGAATATCCGACTTAATTTTGTTGAATGAATTTATAAATGTTCCAATGAAGGATTACAATTATTACTTAATGAACCATGACTTTAAACAATTTTTTACTAAACTGTAAGTTTATGTTGAACAGTAACAGCTTATTAAACATGCTTTCAGTTCTAATGTTTTTCATGAGGAAGAATAAATACTTAGTATACGTTTAATCACGATATAATTTCGTTTTCTCAACTTTCAAGTTCTCTTAATAATGTAAACATAAAAAAAAATCATTTCTAATGTTTGTATCATTAAAGTAGTTAAAAAGGTTCCCAAAAGTATGAACTTAACTACCGAAATATCTTAGAAATTATTCATTTCGCATTTAATTTGTTTTCATAAACCCGTTATTTTATTTGCCGGACAGAAGTATTTAAAAATAAAGGTGGTAACAAAGTTGACTAGAGTGCGGCAATAATTGTCCTTTCTTTCAGAATTTGTTACCTATTTTATCCATAAGAGCATTGCATTCAAAATCTAAATAAATAGATATTGATTACAAAAATAAGTGAGTTTGAAACACGTGGCACAATCGTTAAGGGTAAGACCCGATGACCACTCCTCGTAATTTTGTACCGCAGTCATATGACAGTGTATATAACACCTAAGCTAGTATCCCACTTTTGCAAACTCCTTGACCACGTTAACTTGAAGTTATTTGTAGAATACAGATTTAACGTTCACCACCACGATGATCTTTGGATGGATCGAATTTCGAGTTTGCAACTCTCCTTTTGACAATCTTCTGCTCTTGCAACCGGGCTACATTCGAGAAGAAAAGAAAACCTCCATTATTCCATAACTTAACAAAACGAATCACAGTTGAACAAATAGATTAAACGGTAGTTAATCTAAAAATATATAATAAAATATATTCAAAAAATATATAATAAAATATATTTTAAAAATATATAATAAAATATATTCTAAAAATATATGATAAAATATATTCTAAAAATATATAATAAAATATATTCTAAAAATATATAATAAAACACTTATTCTAACATATTGAGTTGGTGAAAATCTATAAAATCTTTGTTATGTTGCTTTCCTGGTTTAGGGATCAGTGTTTGTTAACCACATTTTTCCTGTGTTTGAATACTGCTTTGTAATCGCGCAGATTTAGGTGATTGTTCCAGCTAACTCTCCTAGTGTTTGGATCGACGACGATCAAATCTTTATAGACGAGTTATCTCGTCATTAGCAAAGCTGAACAGATCTTGATTGACGAGATTCAACTAGTTACCACAGTCACAGCCTAGCCATTTGGTGTATCGCCCCGTAATTTTGAACCGCGTATCGTACGGTTATATAACGAGACAGCATTTGATCTGGCAAACCACTCTCCATACTTACACGCCAACCCAACGTGATGACTTTTGGCCACGGCAGATTAAAGGTGCAGCAGCCGCCTCTACACAATACGCTTACAAACATTCATCCCCGGAGTCGAAACAGGAACCTTCCTATCTAGTGGCTAACACCTTAGCCACTATTATGGTTAGTCGGTAATGGTAATGGTAATGGTAATTTTAGTTAACGTCGTACTAGAGCAACACAACGGGCTATTGACGACGGTCCGGAATCAGTCCCTTAAGGGAAAGATTCGAGGACAACGCCTCGTAATTTTGAACCACGGTCAGATGACGAAGCAACACCTGAACTGGCACCCCACTCTCCAAACTTCCACGCCAACCCAACGTGAAGTATGGTTAGTCGGCATTGATTGACGAGATACCTCGTCATTAGCAAAACTGTCCGGATCTCGATCACGTAATCATAAGCCGACCAACCGGTATAGTGGTTAAGGTGTTAGCCTCTAGATCGGAAGGTTCCTGGTTCGAATCCGGGCCGGGGCATGGATGTTTATAAACGTATGGTGTAGGGCGGCTGGTGCACCTTAAATCGGTCGTGGCCGAAAGTCCTCACGTTGGGTTGGCGTGGAAGTTTGGAGAGTGGGGTGCCAGCTCAGGTGTTGCTTCGTCATCTGACCGTGGTTCAAAATTACGAGGTGTTGTCCTCGGATCTTTCCCTCAAGGGACTGATCCCAGAACGTCGTCAATAGCCCGTTGTGTTGCTATAGTACGACGTTAATTAAAAAATTACCAATTACCACGTAATCATAAAAAAAAACTGGCAATATCTTAATGATCAACTCGTAATTATCAAAACTGTTCAGTCCTCGATGGACGAGATATCTCCTCGAAACCACTGAGTAAAGATCAACGGCGGCTTACCCACTGGCTGCTCCCTCCCAACTGGTCATCAAATGACCCTTGAAGTGCCGAAGAACGAAGTGGTCGGGACCCTCCGATTGGTTTTGACGAGATATCTTGTCCATCAAGATCTGACCAATTCTGAGAATGACCAGGTACATCGTAATCAAGATATTGCCGGTTTTTTATGAGGACAATATTAAGATCTAGTCAGTTTTCTTCCAATGACTACGATCGTGTTTTCTTAGAATGATCATGATCATGTTTCTTTGTAATGTCGAAATATCTCGCCCAACAAGATTTGGTCAGTTTTGCTGATAAGATACCTCTTCGACATAGCCGACAGAATGTTAAGAACTGCAAAATATTTGAAAATTCAATGCAGTTACAAAAATAGCCTTAGATAAATAAGAAAAGTAAATATATATATATATATATATATATAATATATATATATATATATATATATATATATATATATATATATATATATATATATATTATAACAGTTCATGGTATATTCTTATTACAAGCAATACGTAAGAATTCTTTTATTTTAAACCATTAACGTGTTCTGCCTTCAAGTTTCACGCTGATATGTCATCTCGCATTTCGAAGCAATACATTATTTCCAAAAGACTCACAAGAAAAGAAATGTTCCGAGATGCGTCTGTCTCAACGGAAATCTTTAAAGTAATTTTTAACAAGAGCTGCTTCTCAGTCAAAGAGCGCGTTCCGGAGCGCCCCGAGGAGATGGAGGGAAGGAAGTTGGAATAAAAAAAGCCAAAAGCACTTTTATAACACGATTTGAAATTAGATTATCCCTTCAACAAAGTAGGTAAGAAAACACAGGCTCTTTTCCTTCTAACCAATGGACACTTTTGGTGGGAAATGGGCAGGAAGGGGAGGAAAAGTGGCTTGGTGGGAGATGGCTTTGGGTTAGAGGAAACAAAATTGGCTGTTTCAAGGAATTTTGACGCATGCGTTCGGAATTATGATGAGTCTCTCGACGGGAAACTTTTTGCTTTATGTTAGCAAAGATGGATAATTATTGTGGGGACACGCATCACCTTTCCTCTCAAGGCAGACACCAAGGGTCTAGAGGATTCGGCTAACACAGGACCCTTTGGACATGAGGAGACATACAAAAGTTAGACGAGACAGTCTAAGAAAAGTTCGGAGACCGGAAGGTTGGGAAAAAGCGTATTCTGTAGAACTGAGGCGATTTCATATGAAGATGATGGTTTGGGTTTCGGTTATGTGGCTGGTGCTTCAGATACAAGTAATAAATATGCACACAAAAGGAACATGTATACTGTCAAAAGAAAGGTATATCTACATCCAGGGAGAAATCGAACTCACGCCGCCTACAACTCATAGGTTGCTCAGACAGAAGGCATACCCACTAATCCACAATTGTCACAAAATATAAAGATGAAGATGGGTGCTATGAATAACAAGGTGAGGTAGATATTTTAATTATTGTCCCGGCTGTGGGGAGAAACGCATTCCACCAGGGCAGACCCCGCACTTATCCTTGTAAAGATTTATCAGTTTAGTAGTCTCACTTGGGTATTTATTCGTTTCTTATTTGCAAAGTTTCTGGTTGGTTTTCTTGATGGTCATATGGGGACTGTGTTTGTGTCGTTGCTATAAAATCCCTGCCGCGGTATGTCCCAATATCAATGATATTGCAAATGTTTTCTCTGCACTTCCTATGCTTTAGTGCTAGGTTTAACCATCCTGGGGTCGGTTTTGGCAGTGGGCAACGCAGGTGAAGTGAGCTTGCGAGGGGACAGTCCAAGTAATAACGCATTAGAGTTACCTCTATTCAGGTAACTCGAATCTGTGGAGATAGCTGGGGAATGGGGCTTGGCCCATTACAAACTGTCAAAAACGTATATCTATGTAGCGGGTATCCATGGAGACGTCTGGGAAGACATCATGTGTTGAGCGGCCTGTGTAATACGTATTCCATTCATCCTGCCAATGTTTAAGAATGTGGTCTCTAGTGTGTCTTTAAAAGTGTGAGACTTGAAGGGCTATTTGTTTGTCCTCATGAGCACCTTTGTTTGCTGCCTCTTTCTTGGCCAGACTGTCTACTTTTTCGTAACCCTCGTGTCCAACGGGAGCCTTGGTTAATCCTAGTTCTAATGCTGGTTTGATGTGGAGGCGTTTCTGGATTTCTTCGATAATAGAATTTCTAGAAGTTGGATTTCGGAGAGCTTTTAGAACTGCTTGGCAGTCTGAGAAAAGATTGTTGCATTGTCTGGGATCAAATCAGAAGGAAATGATCCTATGGAAACGCCACGTAAATTTGAACCCAGGACAGATGACGAGGTCACCCCTGATTGGCAGTCCACTCTCCGAACTTCCACACCATGCCAACGTGAGGACATTTGAGATTACAACATATTTAATGTGTAACCACCCCCTTTTTTACACGACCGTCTTTGGTTGGATTCGAAATCAGAACACTCAGGTTGCTAATCCGTTTATTTTCCAGTCGGGCTACCACGGCCCGAATAACGAGGCGATTAAACATGGAAAGCAACTTTAATCAAATTTCAACAAACGTAAGAGGCTAGCAGGTGTTCCTCATATAAAGGTCAACAAATAAAAGAGAAATTTATAGTTCTTGAGTTTTTCTTTTCAAAAGTTCCAGAGCAGACTGCGATGTACAGATAATCTGGGCAAATATTTAACTGTATGTACGAATAGAAATAAAATTTTTATAGCAAGATGGCGTCCTTAGTTATGTTTAGGACTTCAACATTTAGTGCTCCTGCTCGATCATATTTGTCGCTATTACTACATATTTAAACTTATTTGTAATGGAAAAAGCGCTTTGATTTATTTAAAGTAGAAGGTGATGACGCCAAGTGTCTCTAATCCTCCAAGTGCTTCCGCTATCTTGTCCACCAAAATCTGAACAAATTTTTGACTGATGAAATTTCTCGTCGTCAAGATATTGGTGATTTTTTTCGATGATGGGTTACAAATCTTGTCAGTATTCTTTTAGTGACAAGATATCCCGTCAATCACGTTAGCTTTGCTAATGATGAACCCGCCGGGTGGAAAACCACCAATAGGGTTGAGCCGGTTTAGTGCTCTCCTCGTACGAGGACTTCGGTAAAACATAAGCGCCCTGGTAGATCCTGTCTAGAGAACAATGTCAAGTACCCATGTCTAGCTTTCACACCGATGGAAAACAAGATATGGTTACAATTGTAGTAGTACACGTACACTGTGGCAACTACTTGAGGAATCTTCCCATATATGGTGGTCACTTGAATTGATCGGGGTAGGATTATCCCCCATTTAAAGTAATAACGTTGTATTTGTGGGGAATGAAACGTAAAACTTCACCATTCAGTAATAGTATACATAGCAAATGCTTGAATATCACCGAAGTAATGAAATGATGCTTACGCTAGCTAGAAACCCTTAGTGTACAAATTATTTGTTCTGTTCAGTTATAGTACAGAAGTGGAAACATTTGCATTGACTGGTCTGTTTAACGGTAAAAAAAACCCCCAAAAACAATAAATGCAAATTGACCCTTTTTAAACTTAACTGCGCGTCTTCTTACGCATGATCCTCCATGGTAAATCCTTGCCGACGGCACAAAGTGTAGTTACCCACAACCTGTGACACAAAGAATTAAAACAGTTGTAGTTCAGACAGTAAAAAACGATTGATGCAAATTTCCGTTTTAGACATCTAACTGCATATCCTAAACCTCAAAGCTGTTTCGATAGATATCGTCTATCCTGACCTGACTTTTCTGACGAAATATATTAACATATCGTCATGAATATATAAGACTTTTTATATACTGACATTAAGATCATACAAGTTTTCTTTTGAAATATCTCGTCTATTAAGATCTGATAGTCGTGCTAATGACGAGATATGTCGTCGAGCCAACCTTCGAGACGGTTGATCCCCTTGTGGCTTCGAAAAGATGTGTCGTTCATTGAGATTTCACCAATTTTAAAAAATTACATCTCGTCATCAAGATATTTCCGAGTTCATGATGATGAGGATATTAAGATATGATCTCTCCTACGGGAAATGAACGATTTATCAACAATATATCAACCTTTAAGAAGTGATCAGTTTTGATAATATCGCAATGTCTCGTCGAGATACCACTACGAGGACAAATACGCATTTAATTATCCTTCATTGCAAATCCTTTCGGAAGTGACAAAGTGTAGTTACAGAACCGGCGACACAAATAGGCTTAAGCTGGTGTTACTGCAGAAAATTAAAAGCAATAAATGCAAATTGCCCCCTTTTCTCATTGAAATGCCTCTCCTAATATGCATTATCCTTCATCCCAAATCCTTGCGGAAGTCACAAAGAGTACTTACAGGAACCGGTGACACAAATAATCCCAGAAATAAGGAACACAGATTTGCGAAATAACACTCTTTTTAACGGTTACGATCGAACAATTCAGAATCGCTCGAATAGGCACGCCCAAAAAAAGGTGACAGCAGGGAGGGGGGACGATACGAAGAAGCAGATAGTTTGATAGTTCGAAAAACATTTTTATCGAAGATATTCTCCTTCCGTTTCTAATGATACCCATTGGGAGAGCAACAAATCTCGACGAGAATATCGGGCGACTTCATGAATACTGCGACGTCTTCTTTTCTGCGCTGTGCGATTTGCGTAACTTTACAAAATAGAGATCTGGGTCAAAATATTGCTTTCCTCACTTCCCTGGCCCGTCTCCAAATGGAAGTTAGGACTATTCCTCAATCATTATTATTATTATGTTTTTGCTGCCTACACTTTTCCACGGTACATTTGCTCTTCGAGGAGGCCTCCGATTCTAAAGAGTTGAAAACAGTCTTTTGTAGCAGGGTATGCTGTCGTTGTTTGTCTTTTTTTTGGATCCGTTCTTTTTTGTCTCTTTCGATGCCGGCGTCTTGTTCCCGTCTTTGTCATTATCTTCTGGGTATTCTCTCGTCTGCTGCGAGTTATTCGACAACAGTGGATTTCTGATCTCTTTGATTCAACTTAGAAACATGAAAGGACTAATACATTTGTGATGAGGGATATTGTAGATTAAATTGTAATTAACCATCCTGGTGGTTAGAAGAAAAAGGACCAGCTCTTGATGGACGAAATATAGTCACTAGAAGAAAACTGACCAGATATTGACTGACGAGATATCGCCATTAGAAGAAAACTGACCAGATTTTTATGTGCGAGATATCTCGTCATTAGAAGAAAACTGACCAGATATTGATTGACGAGACATCGCCATTAGAAGAAAACTAACCAGATCTATATGTGCGAGATATCTCGTCATTAGAAGAAAACTGACCAGGTATTGACTGACGAGACATCGCCATTAGAAGAAAACTAACCAGATCTTTATGGGCGAGGTATCTCGTCATTAGAAGAAAACTGACAAGATATTGACTGACGAGACATTGCCATTAGAAGAAAACTAACCAGATCTTTAAGTGCGAGGTATTTCGTCATTAGAAGAAAACTGGCCAGCTTTGATGGGCGAGGTATTGTTATTGGAAGCAAGCTGACAAAATCCTAATGGGCTAGATATCTCGTCATTAGAAGAAAACTAACCAGATCTTAATGGGCGAGGTATCGCCATTGGAAGAAAACTGACCAGATCTTTAAGGGCAAGATGCCACGTCATTCGAAAATAAGCTTTTAATATCTCTTTGGGTGAGATGCCGAGTTATTCAAAAAAGAGTGACCAGATCTTGATGGACAATATCACTTGTCATTAGAAGAAAATTGGACAGATCAAAATCTTATTATCATAAAAAATTGTCAATTTCTTGATGATGAGATAGCTTGCCATCAGTAAAAAAGGTCAAATCCTGATGGATGATATATTTCGTTGAAACCGTTTGGAGGGTTCCAAATAAAAACGCTCTACTAGGCTTTTTTCCCTTCGGGATTGAGAGTTGACCGTCACAAATAGCCTGTTGTGTTCCTCCAGTGCGACGTTAATAAAAATATCTATGTACCTTATTTTAATAGAATCTTTTAAAACTATAATTGCTTCTATGTTTTCTCCTCTTTGGAAGCTACATTCGCGTTTTCTCGTGCTTAATCGAAATTATAGAACTAGCGCATTCATTTTACTCTGCTGTATTCAAAATTTATTAAGATAGCTGAATTTAAAATTCCAACACAAATTCGGAAATATTTAAATCCACAGTAAAATAAAGATACAAACCCCGACGCACGGGTAAAAAAAAACGGAACTAAAAAACTTTAGTTTATAACTTCACCGCTTGCCTCCCGCTCGTCCCTCACAAACTCGACTGACATTGCTCGCAACATGCATAACACCGTCTGTAGAACACAGCGACCAAATTGCGTCCAACCCGAGTTTTTTCCTTTGGAAAAAAATATACATATATCAAACCGTACGCCTTCGGTTCCTATTCAAAAGAGTGAGGGAAACAAAATCTTGAATGTAAACAAAATTTGTGAATGCTTCATCCCATAGGCAGGACGTATTTTTAGCCGTCTTTATTTATCGGTGAACTTTTTCTTTATTTCTCGACGGAAGCCCAGTAACTTAAGAGATTCGAGTTTTAAAATTTTTATCGTTACAATCCTCATGAATAAAATATAAGAATTTTGGTGTGTAGGGTTCGGGTAGGAAATTTGAGACGTCTTGTCCCTTGGTGCAAGAACAAGATATGAGGCAAATTCCGAATCTGTCAGATTTTTGCATGTGTAACTCGAATGCAATTCCTACATGAATTCCAACGATAAAAGAATGCATACCAATGCGCTCGTGGGGTATGATAAAAATAATAATAACCCCTTGAATAGAAATAAAAATAAGGGCATTAAACAGATTTCCGACAAAGAATTAAATATATTCCGCGGGATATCCATCGCGAAGCTAAAGGGAGTTTACAGTGGAAATTTAAGATTTTAGTCAAACTGAGAATATAATGTAAGATATCACTATATTGAATTATGCTCATTTATTATAATGTTACGTAAATGTTATTGATAATGGATGAAGAGTAAAAGTATTTGAATTTTAACCGGTTGTAAACATATATAGATTCGTACACATGGCTTTAGATGATGTTTTTAAATTTGTCTAGGCTACTCTGATATATCTGCAATGCTTCATGCAATTTGAACAAAGAATGCTCTGCTTAAAAAGAAAAACATTAGATCAATTATGTTCAGAAACGGTAGACTTCAATTACTTTGAATATCGTACCATCCAGTCCTAGTTTTGATGTATACAAAATCTTCACTATTGGGGAAAAGGGCTTCTAAAACTACTTATTGGTATTTGTCACCCTAGTGCGAACTAAATAGATGGGAGGATTGACCTTTCTGGTAATTGTCTCGACGATGGATGGACGAGATATCTCGTAATTAGAAGAAAACTTAGCATATATTGATTTTGTTATCAACGCGATATTTTAACTCACAAAATTTGTCCGATAGTGATGGACAAGACATCTCGTCAAAACCCTTTGGAGGGTTAAAATAAACTGGAATAATTTACAGTCGAATGAATGGGTTTAGATGGAATTAAACAGTACACACTGGATGTAATCTGAGAAGGAAATTAGAGAAGATAACTGAAATTGATCGTTATTGAAAGTTCTTTTCTCGGGGTTATTAAGGTGAACAGTTAAATAAGTGCAAGCCTATTATGTAGTGGCTTATTATGTATGCAGAGGATAATGAAAAATAGAAATTAAGAGGTAAAATATATTCGTTCTTATAAAATCAATAAAAGCCCAATGTGTGTTTTTATTTCAACAAAGTGAAAAGGACTTATTGTGTACTAAATAATGTTACATTGGTAGGTAGGTATTTTGAATAATGTCGCACTGGAGCAACACATTAGGCTATTGATGGCGGTCCGGAATCAATTCTTAATGGAAATACGAGGACAACGCCTCTTAATTTCGAGCCACGGTCAGATGACGAGAGTAACTCCCGATCTGGCACTCCATTCTCCAAACTTCCTAACCACGTAAATATGAGATTTGAGGTCCCACGACAGATTTAATGTCCACCATCCCCCGTCCTCACTTTGGCGTGGTGTGGAAGTTTGAAGAGTGGGATGCCAGCTCGGGTGTAATACTCTTAATCTGAGTATAGTTCAAAATTACGTGATGTTGTTCTCAGACCTTTCCGTTCGGTTTAATCCCAGAACGTCGCCAACAGCCTGTTATGCTGCTCCAGTGAGACATCAATAAAATATCTACCTACCAATATAACATTATTTAATTCACTAAAAAGCCCCTCTCAGTGTGTGAAAGTAAGAAACAAATTTGGGCGTTGTTTTTGCTGGTTTTACAAGAAAAAATGTATTTTATTTCTCAATTACCATTTTTCGTCCATCTCTGCATACATAATAATCTACTACGCCCTTTAACCTACCTTTCAACAAGTCAACGTGTGTATTTATTAGAATACCATGACTTGTGAGGAACTGGTGTTATCTTGGAGTTAATGGTGGTAAAATGGTAACTTAAAAACTATGTACACGCGTGACAGGATTTGGAATGCCACTCAATCTGTTAATCAGTTACCACCAAGGGACTAATAAAAGTGGCAGAGCTCCTGCTGATTTACGAGCTGATCGGTAAATTACGCAGTTATTAGGTTGGTACATACCTTGTAATTTGAGTATACACTGAATTAGAAACTTTAATTTATTATTAAGCTCTCTTGTGTGTTGAAGTCGTACTCTGTCCTTTATTATGAGCGTCGTTTGAACATCCCAAATAAATAGGTACCAGTACAGAAATACCGGCAATGAAGCTGATCATCTATTCAGGAAACCTGAAGTTCCTAGATACACTTATAACAGATGGAATTAACAGATTCAAACACTATAACTTGAACATTTTCAAGCATAGCAATGGTTAATTGGTCCCAATATATATTTTTTTTGATAGGTAGTTCAAGGCACTGCGATGATAGATTTACTTTATTTATTGAAATCCATTAATTCCAGAAATAAAACAACTTTAAAATGTAAATGCTGTGTATTGTAATATATTTGTAAAAAAAATATTTAAAAAACCAATGGAGGTATCGGGTTATTCATTACAATAGGTAAGAACTGAACATATCTTGGTGGATGAGATACCTTGTCATTAGAATGTAAACATACTAGATTATGATCTCGTGAACATAAACAAATATTTACGTGACGAGGTATCTCGTCACTAGTAAAATTGTTCGGATCTTGATAGACGGGTTATCTCGTTTAAACCTCTGGGAAGAAAAGTAATATTTTTAATATCATGAAACGTTCAGTCAAATAAGTAAGAAGTAAGTTAAATGTGTCCTAAATTTGAAAATGTTTGAGTTAAGACAGGTCAGGCTTTCTTTTTTACGACTCTTTTAAGCTCTCATTAAATTGTTTTAGTTAAGTTTACATTTTCGAGTTATTCAAAATACCCTGTCTTGAAACGTCATAATAAAAATAACGATTTCATCTAATAAATAATTTAATAATAAACTTCGTACCAAACATAGTTTATCATCTCAAGAAAAATAATTGACATTATTCTGTAGTAAAGAATCTTCTACAAAAGTCTGCCATGTAAAATCTACCTGTGACTTCGTCATACAACTAGGTTTTGTTTTATATGTTTCAGTTTTGAGTCATATTCAAAATGATCTGCCATAAAAATGTGTGTGTGTGTGACTTATCTTCAGAATAAATTTCTCCCGAAACATACTTTTTTCGTCTTCATCAATGAAGTTTTAAGAATCTGCTCCAATAGTCTGCCTTGTTAAATCTGTAACTCCACCATGAGAATGGGTTTTGGTTCAAAAGTTTCAATTTTAAAAGTCGCATTAAAAATGCCGTGCCCTGAAATGTTACATGAAAAATACCTCTTCAATCATCAGAATAAATTTCGAACCAAGTACACTTTTTTATTTCCATGATTTTAGTTTTAAGAATCTTTTTCAAAAGTCTGCTTTGTTGAATCTATGTGACTCCTCCACGAAACTGGGTTTGTTTCTAATGTTTCAATTTGATGAGTCGTGTTCAAAATTCCCTGTCCTGAAATGTTATAACAAAAATACCTCTTTTATCTGCGGAATAAATTTCGCAACTAAAACACTTTTTTCATCTCCATCATTCTAGTTTTAAGAATCTTCCCTGATAGTCTGCCTTGTTGATTCTCCGTGACTCAACCATGCGAGTGAGTTTTGTTTCTAATGTTTCAATTTTATGAATCGTACTAAACACGCTCTTCCTTGAAATGTCATAATAAAAATTACTCTTTTATTCTCAGAATAAATCTTGCACTAAACATACATTTTTCATCTCTACCTATGTAGATTTAAAACTACTCTTCTCCAATGGTCTGCCTTGTTGAATCTGTGACTCATTCATGCATGTGGGTTTTGCTTCTAAAGTTTCATTTTCATGAGTCGTATTCAAAATGCCCTGCACTGAAAATACCTCTTTAATCTTCAGAATAAATTTCGCACCAAACACACTTCTTTCATCTCCATCATTATAATCTTCTCCGATAGTCTACAATGTTGAATCTCTATGTGACTTCTCAATGAGTGGGTTTTGTTTTTGTTTCTCTTTCAATTTTATGAGTCGTATTCAAAATGCTCTGCACTAAAACGTCATAATAAAAATACCTCTTTAATCTCCGGAATAAATTTCGTACCAAACACACTTTTTTCATCTAAATCGATTTGCATCATTGTAATTTTAACCGTCTTCCCTAAGTCCACTGCCCCAACCCACCTTCAGCTTCTTTGATGAGGTTGGGGCAACTTAAAGCTCTCGCGTTTCCCATTCACTTTGGCACCTGAGCCCATCCCTCCCCCTACCTTCTGGGAGACTTCTTCTTTTCCGTGGCTGCCACCGACAAAGTCGCTTGTTCTTCTTTTGGATCAGGTGAGGGGTGGATTACGGGAGAACCCTTCGTGTTTGTCTGAGGGCGTAGTTAGCGAACAGAGCGTTTTGTGAGATGCGATAATCAAATCAAGGTAGCATCCTGCGAGAGAGTTCATTCCGTTGGGGGAGGTTACGTGGGCTTGTGCTGTTGGGAGACAGCTGTCGCAGAGGTTTGCAGTTAGCCGATTTATAAAGCTTTTTATCTTTTTCTTTGCTCATAAACAATTGTTAAGTGGTAAACAGTTGGATACTATGAAGACACGTGTTAGGAATTGGATGTTTATTTATAAGGTGGATGGTGTGGCAAGTGAGTTTCCGGGATAAGTGTGTCCACTGAATATGAAACGTGCCTTCGATTTAAGTATGGTCTATCACCTGAAGGAGAACTATAGATTAGTTTCACCACCAAAGTGCTTTGAATTTCGGTAAAGATATTGAGCGGAGCAAAGAAAGATATGTAGGTAGGTAGGTATTTTAATTAACGTCGCACTGGAGCAACACAATGATCTATTAGGGATGGTCTGGGATCAACTACGATGGGAAAGAACAGAGGACAACACCGTGTAATTTTGAATCAGAGTCAGATGATGAAGCAATAACTTGAGCTGCCACCTAACTCACCAAACTTCCACTCCACGCCAACGTGAGGGCATTTGAGACCCCGACGGATTTAACATGCACCATTCCTCTTTGTACCCGACGGTATTTGAAAGGATTCAAACTCTCTACTCTCCGAATACTAATCCGTAACTCTACCAACTGGGCTAACGTAGCCCAAATAAAGACAAGAATGAAATGATGTGATCTTGCCCAACTCACGATACTGTTTTTTTGTAAGCATTCCCTTCTCTAAAAATAATACATTAATCCATAAATTTAAGTTTACAGCACGTGCGTTGTACTGTTTGAGAATTTTGTGTTTATACATAAACAACAAAATTAAATTCTGATCGCTTGTGGGAAAACAAAAGGCGAGATACTCAAATAGCAAAATATGTTTTTCATAATCCTCTTTACATGAGTAATTTAGTAATTTTAGAGTAATTACTTTAAGTGAAGATAAATGTAATAAGAATATCTATACAAAAACTATTCTACGTATAAAATAGTATTTCCAAAGTCTGATTTTTGTTCACGTTTATATGTGTTTCTTAAAACCAGTATCTCGAATAATCTAGGATAAACTGGGTTGAATTTTGGATTTTATGATCGATGACACTGAATAGTACACGCACGCCATTTCTAGTTTGAATGAATAGCCAAAACAGTACATATAAAATGGAAATTAATATATTGAGAAATCGGGAAATAATTTCAAAGTAAGTAGCTAATATTTTTTAGTTAGTTAAGCATTCCGAGTGATAAGTCAACAGATTATTTTCATATGTTCACCTTAATGTTCATTTGGTGGTGGGAATATATTTATGAAATATCTGATGCATGAAACTCCTTTCTCTAATCATTTTAAACATAAAGTCGAAGAAATGTAGAGCAATCTTTTAAAAGAACATCCAATATGAGTACTTTTAAGGGTTGCTACCCACAACATTGGGTATCAGAAGAAATTTTTATATATTTCTTAGAAATTTTCTTTAATTACCCGACAGGGCATATATATGAATTTATACATTTTCTTCGAGCCACGGTATCTTTGTTGGGTGGATTCCAGATTTGAAACCGGAGGGTTTCGAGTTCTCAACTTGATCGTATCAAAGACCGTTTTGTACGTAGGGGCTGGTGCCCTCGTCATCTGACCGTGGTTCAAACTTTTACAAGATGTTGGTCTCGAATCTTTTCCTTCGGGATTGATAGTTAACAGCTCGTTGTGTCCCACGCAGTGAGCCGATAACTCAGCTACCTACCTCCATTTTCTTGAAAAACCTTTTGAAACAGTCATCGTAATTCCATGCTACATGAAATCTTGAAGGAACAATTATAAGGTTTCTTATTACCTCCATTTTAGGCTTATATTTGGAAAAAACCCATAAATATTAGGAAACTACACTGCTAAGTATTTGTGGAAACTTTGACAACGTAGTCATGAATCGATTTTAACAACCACTATGCTGCATTTTGAGTCAATCCGATTTCTTGGCACACTCCTGCTATAGATGGCCACTGATTTGTACATAATTGCGCACCGACATATAGAACGCTTCAGATTGTCAACTGTCCTATTAGAGTCTCCCTCTATAACAATCCCCTTACGACAGGCGAATACCTCACTATTCAAATCCCATAGAGTTTCTGGTCGCGTGTTCGTTTAAGGGTGATCATATTATCAACAACATGCGGAGCAACTGGTTACGGCTCCTGATGATAACCTCATTGAGTTCTATCGTCTTCATCTGGAATGAGATTCTATCAGACAGTGATGTTAGATACATCGTCCTTATCTGAATATCTATTGCGTTCATTTTGAACCTGCAGTACTTATGGTATCCTAACAGTTTACAATGGTACTTGTGTAGATAATAGTTTAAATTAGACATGTCTCACAGACCTTTTCATGTTTGAAGTCTGCATTACTTTAGCTGTTATCAAAGAAGGCTGTATTCAAGATATTTCAGTAAGATGTACTTAAAAATGAACATGTTATGAACAAATCTAAGTACTATATATTTATTAATTTCAAGAAATTAAAACTATTCGTCAACTCTTAGAGAGGTTTCAACGAGCAAAACTTTCTTCAAGATCCCAACAGTTTTACTCATGACGAGATGTCACGTCATATATCTTAGCGATTACCCATTAGATGAAAATATTGCCGATTTATGATGATGACGAGATCAAGTTTTGTTCAGTTTCTCTAAAGACGAGATATCTCATTCGTCAAGGTCTGCTCAGTTTTGCTAATGGTGAGATAACTCGTCGAGGCAACCACCACGAGGGTTAAATTAAAAATGAATTAATCTTATATTTTTTGGAAAGCATATGAATATTTGGTTGCAGCATGGAGTTCCACAATTTCAGTTGATTTCCTCGATGGTGATTGCTCATTTGCGACCACACGAGCGTCTGGATTTGGGTTTGTTAGGAGAATGTAGACTGCCAGAAATAAGTGGTTCAAAATCAATACTTTTCTTGGTGCCTGTCGCCGAAGATGTGGTCATTCTACTGAATTTTTTCATATTTCTATTGGATACCACCAAGCAAGGACTATAAAATATCATCTTTTAAGCTCAATAAATTCTATCTTTCCTTTAATCCTTTGCTGACATCAACTAAGTAAAGTTGAAATGGTAATCTAAGTGGTATGCCATGGTTCTCAATCTGTGACCCTTTCATTGTATTATCCACTTAATAGGTCTGTAATAGCTGTGTATTCTTCAAATTGTGTGTGTTCACATATAGCATCCTGCTCGTCAATCACCTTTACTAACGGGAGATGTAAAAAAATGAGAAAAATTGTATCAATCAAAGTAAAAATATTTGTTCTGCAAAATTTGTAATCACTCAAAAAAAGAACACTCTTAACCCTCTAACAAGTTTCGACGAGATATCTCGTTCATGAAAATCATACCAATTTTCTTATGACGAAATATTGACTTGAGCAAAATTTTGTCATCAAGATAATGTTGAGTTTTGATAATTACTGAACACTTTTCTAATGATGAGGAATCGCATTCATCAAAATCTGGCCAGTTTTGCTAATGACAAGATACCTCATCAAGAGAACCATCATTAGAATTAAAGACCTTGAAGAATGTCATTTGGCTGTAAGGTTACAGTTTCTCGACACGGGTCTATGATTTTTCAAACGATGAGGAGTGTGTGCAAATAAAACAATTTTAGAAAACTATTTGAATTTGTCTTAACTGTTAAGCGAATATGTAAACAGAAATTTAATTCGTGAGCTCAATTCTATTTGGATACGATCTTGCACATAATGAATAGTTACATCTAACTTTTGAAAGGACCTTGCGGTTAGACGTTTAAGTATTTAAATAAATATGGCTAAGATGTAGTTTTAAATTATAATTTTAAATGGTAGAAAGAATACGGAATCCTTTTCGCAACCCTAAAAGTACTTTTAATAAACCCTATAAATAGTTTCATTTCATTAACTATTTCTATATGAAGGATGAAAGTGCAGATATTTTTAATTTTATTTACCATTTTTATATAAGCGGTTCATTTCCGAAGTGTACGAACTAAAAGTATTTATAGAGAATACCAACATTTTAGATTGAATTAAATGTAAACCTCACTATTCTGAGAATTACTGAAAATGACGATGTTGTCTTTTTGCGAACAGAATTGCTTTAATTTCAGGGCGGATGGAAATTTTGTGTAATGGGCTAACTAGAACAGTTACCAATTACTCTTAAAATTAACTTCGATATTTACTTTTAACCGTAGAAGCAAATAATTTTTATGCAGTCGATTTCAATATATATTATATTTTATAATAGCAATCGATGTCAATATTTTGTAGCTATGAACATACAATTAATTTGTTGACATATATTTTAATATCAATTGCTCAAAATGGCGAATTTCGGGATTGGCTGTTAGACTTCTATGAAAACCAAAGCTTGTAGTATTAGCTGTTTAATTAGTAGGATACTTATTATTAGCATAAGATTTTTAAAGATTTACTAGGGGTAAAGAGGGATTTATTTACTGAAAACTTGTTTTTTAAACAGGGCTGTGGTTTTCCAAAATGAGTCAATAACAGTTTCATTTTAACTCCACTGGTGGTGGTTGTCTTAACGACGCATCTCGTCATTATAGCAAAACTGACAAGTTTATGATAGATGAGATATATTTACATTGGAATAAAGAAAATGCCAGAAAGAAATCTTACCAAGATCTTGTCTCGTCATCATAAAAATATATCTCGTCAAAAAAAACAAAATATTGACGAGATATCTCGTGCCCTCATTGATCAGATCTCTATGGACGATACATTTCGTCGAAAACCTCTTTGGAGGGTTAAATGAGTGAAATAGGAATCTTAAGATCTCTTCTCGATCTGAATGTTGGAAAAGCCTTAACTGATTTCGCATTGTCTAAGACACCAGTGAATGACACTAGTGCTTCCTCGCGTTTGCAAGGGGCCAGGAAAGGCTTATTACAAAACGAAAGGTGGCAACACTATATATTCTAGGGTGATATATTTAAATTATAGTCTTCCTATGGTTGTTCATATCTGTCCTTATGGTGGTAGATGTTTTGGTCCACTAAAATAGACATTGACTATTTTTTTACCAGTTTTGACCCTCAGAATGATTTGTACGACATCTCCTCCATCAAGATCTGACTATTTTTTTAATGACTGGATATCTCACCATCAAGATATTATCGATTTCGTTATGACGATGAGATCAAGATCTGGTTAATGTTTTTCTAATGACGAGATAACTCGTTCGTAAAAATCTGTTCAGTTTTACTAATGACGAGACACTTCCTAGCGAGAACAACTAGAAGAGTTAACCTTCATTAGTAAGGTTTTGACGTTTCTAAATTTTACAAGAGTTGTGATTTCTTAAATAGGGTGGTGGTTTTTCAAACAGAACGGAGTTTTTCTTAACAAAGTGGTGTTTTTTCAACTAAATGGTGTTTTTTCAACAGGAAGGTAATTTTTCCTGGTTTAACAAGTTGGTGTTACTTTTTAAAAAGAGTGATTCTTAAATCATGGTCGTGTTTTTTTCGTATGCAGTACAAATGGCTCCAGGGTCGCATACCTGGTTCTGATAATGGATACAAAATATGAAGATGAATGACTAGAAACATTGTTTTCGTATTTATTTAATATCAGAATATCATCAGTATTAAGTGCGCTGAGCACATGTACCTCTAGTAATGAATACAGAAAGAAAGTAGGTTAAACAACTCATTTAAAAATAACGTTTTCATTATTAAGGTTTCCCTACCAGTACGGGCAAAATGAAATACACTAATATCTAATTTTAAATTGTGTTTTTTATTCTACAGATCCTGACTAGCCTAAGAAACTAATTACCCAAATAAAATCTACCTCCAGTACGTAGTCGAACAATGATCGTTCACCAATCTCATCATGCATCTTAATTTCTAATATAAGGAACCCAAACGTTTCGAGGAGAATATTCCAAACTCAAAAGGTTAGATTCGTCAGTCCTCTATGCGAAGAAACTCACCCCTTCATTTCATGCTGCAATAATTAAATATCAGCGATGACATGAGCCTTGGAGGTCATTTGCATATTCTATTAACGGTCTCCGGCAAAAGTTCTACCTTCGATTCTGTATCAAAATGTCAAAGATAGAAGGGAAAAGGGAGAGAGAGATTTTAACTCGATACTCATACATTTATATGAGTTTTTTTCGTTTTTAACTGATTGGATATCTTTGTACAATTTAATTTTTTCCGCACCACTGTGGGAATTTAATTATTTGATAGGTAAAGAGTTTGGGGTTTTGCTTATTTGTTAATTTTTCAGTTTTCTCTTATTTAGTTTACAGTTATTTTTAGGGGGGTCGGAAAAAAATGCGAGGACTGAGCGGTTAAGGATATTTGAAATACTTTTAAAGGAACTTATGGATGAGTAGGTTTAGTTTTAATTCCCTTGCCACTTTGTTTTCCCTTCTTATGATGTTGTGAGATTTTTACAGACGGGAAAACTGTAATTAAACTTTCAATGCTGGTGATACAGAGAAGCGTATAGGCAATTTTCGGATGTGTTTTTATTGATTGGATGTTTGTATTTAACATATCTTTCGTTTTAGCTTTTATGTAGTTATGGAGTCTGTGCTATGTTTCGTTATTTTTAAGATACATTCATTGGTTTAACACATAGTTACTTATAAATATTTCTATAACGTTTCATTGATAAACCATGAATGTTATTAAGGTACAAAGGGGCATTTCAACGCTTAAGTAAACTAGAAGACCAAAAATTTTAAATGTGTAAAATAATAAGTGTTATACATCAAAATAATGGCAATTTGTCTGGCTATTAGAATCAATCAACGAATAGTAATTTTTTTACCTCTGTATAAATGCAGAAGTCATTTAAAGTTCGATAAAAATATTTACTATAGCACTTGGTTTGAGCATATCATATTTATTACCACATTTCTGATAGAGGAACATATAATCTCTGAATTTTTTAAATATCCAGTAATAACATAATAGTATTCTATAAAAAAAACTCATAAAAATGAAAGTATTATTTATATTAAGGTTTTGGGAAGGAGGAAATTTTCTATATCCTATAAATGGACACGCCCGTTACAAATTTTGGGGCAAAGTTTTCTGACAACATTAATTGCAAGTGTAGACGTTCAACAGTATTGAAGTAAAGCAATCACAAGAGGCATAACAAAGTATGATAACAGTATTTTTTTAAATGTGTAGCAGACCTATCATTGAAATGTAATGGACGTATCACTATTGTGTAGCGAACACATTATTTGTTATACATGGACAGTGGTTCTACAAATTTGTTAGGAAAAAGTTACCATATTGATTTTTGAATAAAAAATTATTAATGTATAAAAGTACAATATTAAGTACAAAAAAAAATTTAAGTGGAAAATATCTATTTTTTTAATTAGAAAAAAGACAATTTGTGCCTTATATTTATATGTATTTGCTAATATTTGTGTTGACATGTTGTCCTTTTTTTGTTGTAATTTTTTTACTAGGCGACAAATCTAGATCACCTCAGTCACTAGGTAAAGTAATAAAAACAAGTTAAAATGTCTCTGCCAAAAAATCCCACAAAGAAGTCTCACATTAATTCCCAACTAGCTAAGGAAATTGGATGTATTAAGAAAATATTTCTTTCTAAAAAAAATTACTTTCTAGAAAATAAAAGAAGACGCAGTGATTTTATTTTATCAAGAAGAGAGATGATATTTCCCGTCAGGCTCCATTACGAAAAGATGTTAAAACAGTTTGGGAAAATGTTAAAAAATAGTTTTTAAAAAAAGCGACATATGTACTTCACACTGAAAGAAACTCAGGAGCTTTTCAAAACAAAAAATCCCGCACAAAAGATTGAACTGTCAAAGTTTTCATGTTTAAGACCAAAGCATGTATTTTTATTTTCTCAAACTCCACATAATGCATGTGTCTGTGCATGCCATAGCAACATTCAATTCTTATTGGATGCCTTAGTGCATCACAATTTTACAAAACGAACTGCGGATATTATTCGAGAAATCGGTTGTACCTATTCAGAAGAAAGCATGTTAAACATTTGTGTCAGATGTAAAAATCTTCACAATTTTGGAAGTCCCACAAACCATATTTTAGAAGAAGAAAAAAGCAAAGAAGTAGCATGGTTTCAAAGAATTTTAGTGGAGAGTGGAGTTGTAAAAACTAAAGAAAGTGGCACTATAGGAAATGTTCTTAAAACCATTAAGGAAAAGCTTAAAGATTTTAAAGCATTGTCTTATTAAGAAAGAACAGTCTGAATTCTTTACAAAAGCAAAAGAAAACGTATCAAAATATTCTATAACTATGCAAATTAATTTTAATGAAATGTAATAAATAATTTAGTGATATAAAAAAATAACATATGATATAATAGCATAGATTTATAATAAATAATTTAGTGAATAATAAAATAACAAATACAATCTTTGTATGTAAAGGAACAATTGAAAGCAATATTAACAACTTGAAGGAGCAATTTACAGCCATACGAACAAGTCCAAAAACTCCCTCAATTCACAGAGTAATAATAAATTCCTAGAAAACTTGGAACTCTTTTTCACTTTTGATCAAAAACATTTTTCTGAAAAAGTTAACACAATTCCAGTCGACCAGGGGAACGAATAAGATTTTGTTGGACAGGTGATATAGTTCAATCAGTGTAAAATTTAAAAAAAAATGACTTAAAAAAAAGGCAAAATTTTTTTTGGCCATGAAATGATGACATTTTTGCTGTGAATATCGAAGATATTGGGGACAAAATTGATGAATCTCAATAGATAATCAATTTGATATATTTTTTAAAATGTACAATTTTTTAACTTAAAAATGTTTTGTCATTGTGTAGTACAACTAAATTTTGAAAATTTCCTTAAATTATGAAATTTGTCTTGCCATTTTATGATGGTAATGTTTAATTATAATTATTTTTCTTTTATTTATGGTAACAATTTATTGTAACACATTTTGTGGCAAAAAAAAATCATAAAACAGTGTATGTATTTCATAAGATGATACGTCCGTTACACTACATGATACGTCCGTTACAATTCGAAATAATTATTAAAAATTCAAATTGTCCACAAATTAGATAATTAATGTATTTTTAATATCTTTGAATCTTCTTCATTCATAAAAAACAAATTTTTATTATTTTCCTTTGTAAACATCAGACGACTTGTCATGTGTTCAGAGTGATACAATTTTTTTCCAAAAGGGAATACCTCCAAAGTAAGTATTAACTCTTCTTCTGTTTTTTAAATAAAAATATTTATCAGTGCTGATTTAAGAGATAGTTATCCTCTGTATAGGTACCAAAATGTAAATTCATTTATATGAATTATGTAATTGTGAGAAATGCTTTTATCGTCCAATGATACGTCCGTTATATATGGAATTACCCAAAGAGTAGTTGAATTAACATTGCACTGGAGTAACACAACGAGATTTTTGCGACAGAACCCCACTCTAAAAACTGTCACTCGAACTGGATCAAATGTCGAACTCGAAACTATTCGGCTGTCCATCAGCTAATCATCCAATGGGCTACCACAATACCATTTCATCAAGGATATGATTTAATGCATAACCTTCTCACAAGGAAATGACACGATAGAGATGATACGTTAATTATCCTGATTATCATCTTTAGCAGGATTGATTTATAATAATAATATTACTCATGCTAATGACACCTATGAAATCAATATCGACTACAAATACATTGTCTATAGTTTATGGATTTAAATGACTTAAAAATTTGTTATAATACCACAGGAACAGGGCAGTTCATTACAAAAAAAGAAGTGTGTTGGTTTGACTGAAGTCTAATTCCCTTATAAATTGCATGAATGATAAGAGCATAGTTTCAAAGAAAGGAGATTGATATATTTCAGTATATTTCAACCATTAATTATTAATAATGGAATGTTGGAGTTTGAGTAAATTTTTTTATTTACTAACAAAACTATACATCTGTACGTAATCAAAAGTTTCAACTTTGATCATCTCTCATATCTTATCTATACCCCACAACGTCCTCTTGTACGAATGAAGTAACACCACAATACTACCTCACGACATTTTATAACCAATAGTACTTAATTTTACCAAGCATGAAAAATTAATCAGCCTAAAGCCTCTTCCATTGACCAAGCTGAAACAAGCTTCATTAATAATTCTTAACATCTTCCCCGATAGAAGATTCGCAGGAGAATCTAATGTATTCTGTGTAATTCCTGTTTAATGTATAATTTATCTCTGTTTTCGCATGTGGATATTTAAAATGTAAGTTAGAACTCGAGTTTGATCATATGATAATGTATCGCTAATTTACTGCATCTTAGGCAGAATTCCAAAGTAATGGTTATTCAAGATATGCATTTAAAGTTTTAAAGCTCAATAACTCAGCTATCAATAACTCATAATTCGCAAATTAAAAATTTTTATTCGCTAAAAAGTCAAAATGGTTTAATATGTGACAGTATTTTTAAAAACGTATGGGTATACCCCATTCAGAAGGGTTCCAATAACAAATAATACGCGATCACGCTTCAACTTTGACCATCTTTCAAAATACAGTAATCATCAACCTCAACCATCAGTACGAAGTGTCCAAGCGGTCTTGTTGACATAACTTCTTCCTCCACTACCAATAACATCAAGAATAATTTAAGATATAATTTGTAATTGCAAAGATGTGAACATATCCAACCTCAAGTGTTCCTGTATTAAACATCCAAGTGTTTAAACCAGATATATCCTCTAAGAAGTGATCAATTTGTCTGAATTCCTAGAGACAAAATTAACTTATTATTCAAAAAGAAAAGAGATCGAAAGTAGAAAACCGAACTGTCCGTTGCTTAGAACTTGAGTTTCTAACGGGTTTTTGAACGAGATACTGAATAATATCAGAAAGTTTTCAACTCAAAGGTAAACCACTGGAAAAGTTAAATAGCTATTCTCAAATTATAGAAATGATAGACAATCAGTACCATACCTCAGAACACCATAACCATCCACCACAGCCACCTCTACGAAAAACGGACGCCACAAAAAGCACCTTCTCTTTGCATTTTATAATCGATACCATTGTATTTTCTGCACACCTAAAAAATCAATCAGCCAAAGACGTCAAAACTCCCATTTCTCGACAAAGAAAAAGCATGCTTCACTTGTTTGTCCAAACTTCTTTACCCACCAACAATGATAAGTATAAATTGTGAGTCAATATGACTTACAAAGATATGGACTTATCTCATCTTGATCCTCCCGGTGGTGTCTCGATATGGTATCTCGTCATTAGCAAAAATATCTTCTTGATCTTCTCTTTGGAACAGGTCTTAATGAACGAGATATCTCATTCCCGACGAAATTGGTCAAGTATTAATGAGATATCTTGTCAAAACCACTAGAAGGGCTAAGAATTTCAATGTTAAACAGCTGTCCACAAAGCAGAAATGGTACGTAATCAAGCTTCCACTTGGACCATCCCTCAAAACACCATAACCATCAACCGCAGCCACCTGTAGGAAAGGAGCGCAAAAAGCTCCTTCTCACCACACTTTATAATCGATACCATTTGATTTTGTTGCACACCTGAAAAATTAATCAGCACAAAGCCCCCTCCACCTCATCTCTTGACCAAGCGAAAGCATGCTTCATTTGCTCTTCCACCTTCCTGCCCCCCACTAACAAACTCTCGTGGAAGTGTCTAATGTTGCACGTGTTTACCGTCTCCGGCAATAACCATTCATCCTGGGGGACACCCGGCTATAAATATTTGAGGAATCCGCGGGATTCGTTTGTTTTAATGAAAGATGGTGAGACCACGTTCCTGGCCACCCTGGGAGCAGAATTACAGAACGTCCGTGACTTACGATCCACTTGCGAAACCATAAAATTGTAATTCCCCCTTCCGATTGTTCCCTTTGCTTCTTTTCTTTATTCGACACTTTTGCTAGTGGATTTCGTGAGGTTGGATGGAGCTTTGTGTGCGGTTTATCTGTGGAGACTGGATACTTGATGCTTTGCTTTTGACGGGGGTTGAAAACGGTAGATATCAGTTTTGTTTTTAGATTTCCGAAGATCTTTCGGAGTTGTTGGGGAAGATATGGTCCTGGTTACTGCAATAAAATATAGATTGAAATTTGGTTTAAATTGCTTCTTATTACTAAATATTTTATTCGTAAGTTCGCGAGATCTTTCCTTCTATGATGATATTTCCTGCTTGCTTAGTGACTGTGAAAGGGACTGGAGAATATCCACTTTAATATGAATTAATAAACACCTATTTTTAAACAAACCATAAATATTAACAAATTCCTTTCATAATAATTATCCTTAATATTCCTCCAAAATTCGTGGTTTAAAATTACGAAGTGTTGGACTCGTATTAGCTTTGTGATTAATCCCGACCAATAGTGTGTTGTGTTGATCCAATGTGACGTTAATTAAAATACCTACCTACCATACAACATTAAATTATATTTACGTATCTATCCGTTATCTATCTATCTATATATATACAGGGTGGTCCCGAATTCATGGTACAAACTTTAATGGTAGGTACAGGACATTGTAACAATGATTTATTGTATAGGAATGTATAGTCGCAAGTGACCCGGTGAGGCGTAAACAGGGGAAATAAAAGGAAAGAGAAATGGAGTGATCGGTTGGTATCATTGCCGGTAGAGGGCAGTAGATGTCTACCCGCTGTTGAACATGATGCATCGCAGTAGGGAAAAGCGCCATTCACAATTGTGCTGCCGTAGACGATGGGTGACTTTACGTATGCAGAAAAAGCAGACATGCATTACATGTACGGCCGTGCAAATGGTAACGGCAGAGCTGCGTTACGAATGTATCGCGCGGAGTATCCTGATCGACGAATGCCGGATCCTAGAATTTTTCAAAAGGTTACATCGTCAACTTTGTGAAACAGGTGCGTTCGACGTCAACAGACATGGCGCTGGTCGAGTAAGAGCTGTACGCACTCCAAGGCTGGAAGAAAGCATCTTGAACATTGTGGCTGATAGACCCGAGTCAAGCACAAGAACTGTTGCGCGTGACGTAGGTGTGAGTCATCAGACTGTATGCAGAGTGTTAAACGAAAATCGCTTACACCCCTTCCATTTTCAGAAAGTACAAGCATTGAATCTGGCAGATTATCCTCGCCGCGTGAACTTCTGCCTGTGGGTGATGCAGCAATGTGCGTTGCAGCCGGATTTCGTAGATTATGTGCTATTTACAGATGAAGCGACATTTTCACGCGAGGGTGTCTTTAATACGCACAATTCCCATGTGTGGGCAACCGATAATCCACATGCAACGCGTCGACATGCGTTTCAACAACGTTTCAGTATTAATGTGTGGGCTGGTATTGTGAACGACTTTTTGATTGGCCCATACTTACTACCCACGCGGCTCACTGGCGGAAGCTATCTTATTTTTCTGAAAGAAGTGTTACCACAACTGCTGCATGATGTTCCGATCGCCATTCGTAACCGCACGTGGTTTCAGCACGATGGGCCGCCAGCACACTTCAGCATTGATGTACGGAATTACCTGAATGCCACGTTTGGTACTCGATGGATTGGGCGTGGTGGACCAGTCCCTTGGCCACCCCGATCTCCCGATTTATCGAGCCTCGATTACTTTTTATGGGGACATCTAAAGCATCTTGTTTATGAGACTCCAGTTGACTCAGATGAGGATCTCGTCGCTCGCTTATCTGTAGCTGCTGCAGGTGTGCGTGAAATACCAGGCATCTTTGAACGTGTACGCCAATCGCTCCACCGACGCTGTCAAGCATGTATCGATACTGGTGGACGCAATTTTGAACAATTACTGTAAACATGACACTTGTCAACAACGCTTTCAATAAAATCTTTGTTTTTCCTTTCGGCCGTTATTTCCCCTGTTTTCGCCTCACCGCGTCACTTGCGACTATACATTCCTATACAGTAAATCATTGTTACAATGTCCTGTACCTACCATTAAAGTTTGTACCATGAATTCGGGACCACCCTGTATATATATATATATATATATATATATATATATATATATATAATTTGCGCTTGCATGGGTAGTTTCGAGTTTCGATTTCTGGTTAATGCACCCCGGCTGTTTGGTTATTTTTTGTTATTTTGTGTGTGTTATGTTATTTTGTATATTGTATGTTGTTATTATATATATATATATATATATATATATATATATATATATATATATATATATATATATATATATATATATAATATATATATATATATATATATATAATATATATATATATATATATATATATATATATATATATATATATATATATATATATATATATATATATGTATATGTATATAAAGGATGTGTGTATATATTTTCTATACAAATCTACACCGTTTGACCAATCCACACCAAATATGGTACATTTATACTTTAGAACACTGAGGAAAACATAGACTGTTACTTTCCTGTCTCCAGGCCAATCGTTAGCACTTTCGAACATGAAAATTGACACACAGGTAGACCTAAAAGTACCCTCAAAACCCCAATTTAACATCAAAAGTTTGTTTACTAGCAATAAATGAACATTGACAAGAAAGCACGTTCTACAGGAAAGTTAACACTTCAATGTCATGGTCATACAATCAAAACAAAACAATCGAGAAACCAAGAAGGTGTAGTATTACAGTGGTACCGGTCTCGATCAACTTGGAACGGCACTGACTGGGGACGTATAGTCTTTGGTGACGAGTCCCGTTTCCAACTGTGTCCTAACGACAACCGCAGACGTTTCTGGAGACGTCCAGGGCAACGTGGGGATCCTGCCCTTACTATAGCACGACACACATGCTCACAACAGTTCGTTATAGTCTGGGGTGCCATCTCTTATGATAACCGGATCACTTTGGTAGTCTGGCAGACTTAAATCACAGTGGAACGTAGACGACAATGTACGGTTCCTTTACGGTATATGTTACCGTTCCTTTTTCGAAACCTCGGACTTATTTATAAACATGATAATGCCCGTCCGCACACGGCACGTGTTGTTAAGAATTGTCTTCAAGCTTTCCCAACACTTCTTAGGCAATCTAGGTGTCCTGATTTCTCTCCCATAGAACAAATTTGGTACGTTATGGGAAGGCGATTACAACCATCCCGGAATGTTGACCATTAAGCCCTACAGTTGGAGACACTTTGAATAGAAAGTACGCAAGACACCATCCGGGAACTTTTTAAGTCAAGCCGGGTGACAGCTTGCATCTATGCCAGAGGTGGACCAGCGCCTTATTGACCTACTCTCTTTGTAACGGTCAAACTTTGAAATAAAGCATTCAATTGTTCTGAATTTTTTATCGTTTGTTTTGCTATTCAAGTTCTTCACATACAACAAGTTTTATCGCAATCGGACAACTCATTCTTTGTGTGTCGAGTTTTTGTTGACGAATATATTTGAGCATTACTAAATGTCATAAATCACTATCTTCTTTACCAATATTTTTTAATGTCTTTTTCGAATTGCTCTATTTCAGCTCAGGAAGTCGAAATAGAAACTTTGCACTTCTTTCGTTTTTCAGAATTCTGCATTTTTAACCGGAATTGCGTTTCTGTGTGCGTATGTCTTATTCTTTTCATATTGCAATACAAGGTGCGTTCCGTAATTAATGCGACCAAATTCATAAAAAAACCTTTATTGAACATGTTTGTAAAATTGGTAAAAAATCTTCAAAATAGCACCCTCCTGCATCAATACATTTCTGGAGTAGGTGTTTCCAGGAAGGCACCTTGAAAGGCCTTCTACGGGATATCCTTTAGAGCCGATGTAACATGATCCTGGATGTTTTTAGTCGTGTCTTAGTGTTTCCCTTTCAGGACTCTTTAAAAGCGAGGAAACAAAAAAGTCCGGGGTGAGTCAGATCAGGACTGTATGGAGGCTGGGGAAACAATGGGGTGGTTCTGGCAAGGAAATCGTTGACAACGAAGGCACTATGGCTTGGTACGTTTTCGTGATGAAGTTTCTATGCGTCTTTGATGTCACTTCGGCAGCGCGCGCTTCCATTTATCAGCCTTTTGAGCACTTTCAATTAAAAAGCTGCGTTCACAGTGGTCCCGGTAGGTACGAATTCGTGGTGAACAATGACTCTGACGTAAAAGAAGACAATTAGTATGGTTTTGATACATGTGCCATCGGAAAACTTGCGATTTGGACAAGCTATCACTCCCAAAGGCCTGCTGAATTACTACAAACGTTTTGGTCCCAAGTCCAACGAAAAATTTGATAGCGTAACATTGCTCCATAGAACGATCCATTGCGCCTTGTTACATTAAGCTCAAAACGGGATTTACGGGAACGCACGTCCTGACTCTCCGGCAGATCGGAGGAGACTGAGAATGGGTGCGTTATGAAGCTTCCACCCCCTCCACCTAGCCCATCAGGTTAGAGGGCGCTGCGGTATATAGTTGCGTCTTCCAAAAAATTGGTCGCATTAATTACGGAACGCACCCAGTATATCATTCAGTAATCAGATGTATATATTTGTATCGGAAGTAAACCGTAGGAGCTACGAAAAATTTAAGAAGTTAAAAAATATTTTCCGTACAATTCAAATTAATGCATTTTTCTATGTAAGAGAAGTTATTATTCTTATTAACTTTCAATCAACATTTAACCATTTCAACCCGAGCAGGGACGAGTTATTCTCTCACAGCTAGTCATAAATAAAGAATTCCAATAACATCTTAAACCTCGATTTGGTTTCATCGTGATATGTCTTCTTTCAAGATTTGAACAATTTTGTGCAAATGCAAAGTTATCTCATCAACAAGATATTACAGATAATTTTATGAAGACGTGATCAAGATCTGGTCAGTTTGCTTCTAATGATGAGATACGTCGTCCGAGAAGATAGGTCAGATTTGCTAATGACGAGAAACCTCGTAGTGACAACCACCAAAAGAGTTACATTATAAATCAGTTTTGTAGGATTTCATTGTTATATTTTTTTAAGTCGATAAAAATTCATTTTTTTAACTTGCGTTCATGTATAAATTTTTAGGTCCGAGTAGCCCAGTTGGAAGAGTAACGGATAAACAAGCGGAGGGTTACGAGTTCGATTTCAGCTAAAGGTTGCTGCACGTTGAATCTGTCCTGACTCTAATGTCCCCCGTTGGTTTGGTGTGAAAGTTTGGAGAGTGTGGTGTCAGCTCAGGTGTTGCCTCGTCATCTGACCGTGGTTCAAAATTACGTTGTGCTGTCCTTGGGTCATTCATTCCCTTAGGGAATTGATACCGGACCTTCGTCAATAGTCTGCTGTGTTGCTCCAGTACGACGTTAATTAAAAGACCTATCTATTACGATAAATTTGGAAGCGAAATTATAATTAAAGCTGCGCAAAACTTAATTTTAATAACACTTTTTTTATTCAAAATTCAGTACTCCAGCTTCAAGTTTGAAAAAAAATATTCTGCGTCCATTTACATTTTTGGTGGTTGTGTATGAATAATTTAGGTAATAGTTTAAAATCTGCTTAATAGATCCTAGTAAGAATAAATTGTCATTGAACCATAATTTATATCTACGTTTATGCGCTATTTATTTTATACATAAATTACTATTTTCTTCACAAGTGCAGAAAAAAAAAGAAAGAAATATAAAGTTCCTTTCACACAATATTAATATTTTAGAAAAAGTAATTTAAACAGTGCAAATAAATGCTAATTCGAGTATTTGTGAAGAAATACATAAATTCTTCTTTGTTACCTTGAATAAAATACTAGACGCCTCTCAATACTTGTTAAACTTCGCCACCAAAACAATTGTTTGATTTTATTCTCTAAGCAATATAAAAAAAGGAATGCATGAAACTCATAATTCTAACCCCCAGATTCTTGTCTGAAGGAGATATCTTGTCTCATCCAACCTGATCAGATCTTGATGGACAATATATCTCGTAATTAAATCTGACCAGATCTTGATGGAAGAGGTATCTCGTAATTAAATCTGAAAATATCTTGATGGGCGAGATATCTCGTAATTAAATCTGACCACATCTTGATGAACGAGATATCTCGTAATTAGATCTGACCACATCTTGATGGACGAGATATCTCGTAATTAGATCAGATCAGATCTTGATAGACCAGATCTTGATGGACAAGATATCTCGTTACTAGATCTCACTAGATCATCATGGACGAGAGATCTCGTAATTAAATCTGACCAGATCTTGATGAACGAAGTATCTCGTAATTAAATCTGACCACATCTTGATGAACGAGATATCTCGTAATTAGATCTTACCACATATTGATGGACGAGATATCTCGTTATTAGATCTCACTAGATCCTCATGGACTAGGTATCTCGTAATTAGTTCTGACCTAATCTTGATGGACGAGATATCTTGTAATTAGATCTGACCAGATATCTCGTCTTTGATCAGATCAGATCTTGAAAGACCAGATCTTGATGGACGAGATATCTCGTTATTAGATCTCACTAGATCATCATGGACGAGATATCTCGTAATTAGTTCTGACCTAATCTTGATGGATGAGATATCTTGTAATTAAATCTGACGAGATCATCATGGACGAGATATCTCGTAATTAGATCTGACCAGATCTTGATGGACGAGATATCTCGTAATTAAATTTGAAAAGATCTTGATGGACAAGATATCTCGTAATTATATATCACTATATCATCATGGAGGAGATATCTCGTAATTAGTTCTGACCTAATCTTGATGGACGAGATATCTCGTAATTAGATCTGACCAGATCTTGATGGACGAGATATCTCGTAATTAGATCTGACCAGATCATCATGGACGAGATATCTCGTAATTAGATCTGACCAGATCTTGATATCGTCATCGTAAAAAAAGTCGGTAATACCTTGATTACGAGCCATTAACAAAATTTGTCAGATCTTGGTGAACGAGATTTGTCGTCTTAACAACTGGAGGGATAATTATTTACATAGATAACCGAAAACATACAGAACTAATTTTCTTACACAGACAAAACTCTTGAATCCGATCTCGTAATGATTCATAAAATAAACTCGCAATTGAAATAACTCACATTGATTTCCAAAACAGGAAATAAAAAGCAACATGCAAATTTACGCGACTCTGCTCAAGCAAAAAACTACGGAAATAAACCCCACCAAGTGCGTCAAACCCTTTCAGCGTAAAAGTGACACAGATATCCCTCTCCGAAGTAATAGCGGCGTTATTAGCACAAAAGCCATTTTATTATCGCAACCGATAATACCACGTATGCGTTTTATAGTGCTAAAAAAGCCACCCTCTTAGCTGTTGAGTCACCGCCCAACGCCATGTTTAACGAAGTCTATAATTTCGCGCGGGGCCAACTGCGGCTAATAACACGAATTGGGGGTCGCTTAAATATGATGAATGCCTTCGAAAGGAACTATTAGCCGAGGACCGAATGTTCCGTCCGATTTCGCGCCCGGCGTCATTTATAACAAGAATAATAATTAGTGCCTCCATTCGAAAATGTTGAAATTACAGTCATTCGGCTGTGTGGTACGCAGTGCGGACCACTTTGAAATGCTGAAGAGAGGATAAACGCCGAGTTAGGACTGAGGTGGAATTAATCGAACTACGAAAACTGCGCGCGTTAAGTAGTCGTGGAAGCGTTTTATTATGAATTCATCGGGGTTGGTTGTGAAAGGTATTATTGTTTTACTGGGAGTGTATATTACGAGAGAGTTTAGTGATTATTGGTCCTCTAATAAGATCTTTGTGAATTTTGAAATGAAAAGCATCATGATTTCATTTTTCTAATAACCATAACGTCGTGTGCACGGAGGCTGATCCACCTCAAATCTACCGTGACTTTAAGTGTCCTCACGTTTTTAGAGGTGTGAAAGTTTGGAGAGTAAAGTGCCATCTAAAGGGCTTACCTCGTCATCTGACCGTATTTCAAAATAATCGTGTCACTTTTGTTATTGTCCTCGGATCTTTCTAATCCGGAATTGATCTCTGACCGTCACCAACAGTCTGTTTGTTTCTTCAGTGTGACGTAAATTAAACTACCTACCTATCTAATGAGCTTTGTGGTGTCGTAGTAAAGCTAGCGACGCAAGAACGGCAGCTGGAGGCAAATAAAACCAATCAGAATACTTTCGACATTCCGAAATTCCGATGCCACAATGGAGTAGGTACCTACGCTGCAACAAGTGACCCTGCTGAAACATCGCCAAGAAAATAACTCGGTAATTGACATTTACTATTTCAAAATACTTTTAAATATGAGGGAAGCTCTTCTACGGATGTTTGAGGAACTCAGAAATAGCATACCGACATTATCCTTTGTTAAAAAACCTCAGTGCTGACGTAGCAGAATTGAATTTTTCTCTCTTTAATATTGACTTGGCGCATTTGAAATGCAATTAATGGAATTAAAAAAACAAAGAATTATGGAGCTCTGAATTTGAAATCTTTATGCTGATATGGATAAATTGGAGAAAAATAAATATGATCAAAGTTCACAGAAAATTTGGTCTGCTTTGAAAGACGCCTGCATAAGGAAGACATGATAATTTTCAACACCTCTAATAGTATTCCTGACTCATATGATTAGTTAAAAAAACTAGCATTTGTTATTCTTTCACCCTTTGGCTCTACATATTAAAGTAAAAAAAATCTTTTTCAAGGGTGAAACGATAAGTTTCACCCTTGAAAAAGATTTTTTTTGATAAAAAAGTAAATTGAGATATCGTCTTATTGACGAGAACCTAGAATCCTGCTTGAAACTAAAAACGACATACAAACCTGACTTTCGAAACTTTCCAAGGAAATGCAAAGTCATTGTTCACATTAAATACGTGTTCTGTCATATTTTTTATTTTAATGTAAAAAATAATTTTTTGTCAATAAATAACATAATTATTATTATGATGATATCTGGATTTATTTTATTAGTAGCTAGATTAAAACGACTCCCAAAAACATGGTTCTTGAAAAGAAATTTGTATCTCAAAGGAAATCTTAATCGTTGTACTGTTGATCTTTGGCTCTTTTGACTAATGAGTTTGCCGACTACTGGTCTATTGGGACCGGAACCGAATTCAATTTGAAAGTTCCGAGGACAACAACCCTTAATTTTGATCCACGGTCAGATGAAGAGGGCGTATCTCAGTAAGCATTCCAATCTTCAAAGTTTCACACCACGTCAATGTAGGGACATTAGAGGCCACGACAGATTTAACCTGCACCAGCCCCTTTGTACAGAGGGTCTTAGGTTGGATTTGAACCAGAAACTTCCCTACTGTCAATCTGTTACTCTTCCAACAGTGCTACCGCGGCTATAGGTTAGAAGAGTAGCGGATTAGCGACTACAAGTTCAAAACTCGATTCAACCAAATCGAACTTTAATTTTATTTTCCCTTTTTAGTTTGAATTATCTAAACAGAAATTATAAACATTCAATCTAGTTCAGCTACTTAAAGTGAAAAATAGTTCTAAGAAAGCCTTTTAATGATTTAAATATTTACCTGGAAAAATTAACACAATGAGCGCACGAAATCCTCGATAATATGATGTGTGAAAAAATGTATTGTAATAAGATACTAAAATAATATATCGAAAGGAGAACAATCAATGGTTTAGTATGAAACTTTTGGAAAACCAATAGAAATGCTCATAATTAAATGAATTAAAAATGTATTTAAAGTCCGAAATAAATATTTTCCAGAATTTATGCTCTTGTTTTCTCTCTTGCATAGTGTATTTATCTTTATTTTCCAGAATTTAAGCAATATGAATAAAAGTTATTTCTCTCATATTATAAAAGTAACACTTTCCTGCATTTTTCAGAGCAAGTGATTAGGTTCAGTTTTTGCTTTATTTCCTTTCTTGCTATACGAGGGCTAAAAGTCCAGAACCAGCTGTCTGAATTGGATTCTGTGAACTACTATGAATAATCCTTCCATAACCAGCATTCAAACCCATAGACTGTTGAATCGAGGGCCAGAGCGCTAACCAATCATTTGGTCTCTTGCTAAATTGTTACACATTACTAATTATATTTTTAAACACTAAATTTGGTTATAAATAGATTGATCGCAAAAGAGTTTTCTATAAGTTAAGCAATGGCAACAGAATAAACCATTTCCAGTATTTTTGGAACATGTGATTAAGAACCAGACCTGAAAATTTACGTATTTTCATCATGTGATTATGAACTGGACCTTGAAATTGCCATAATTGGATCATGTGATTAAGAACTTGACTTGGAAGTGTCTTTACTTGAATCCTGTGAATAAGAACTACACATAAAAATGGCACAATTAGATCATGTGATTAAGAATTAGACCCGGAAATAACTTTAATTGGATCATATAATTAAAAACTAGACCTGACAATTCCAAAATCTGCAACATATAATTAAGAACTAGATCTGAAGATTCTCGCAATTGGATCATGTGATTAAAACTCCTGGTGATTGATTGTACGATCGGTACGGTATCTTGTTATTAGCAAAACTGAGCATACATGGATGGACGAGGTATGTCGTCATTAAAGGAAAACTGATCAGATCAGAATATTCAAAAACCATATATTGATCACGTTACCATGAAAAAGTATCGGCGCTACTTTGATGTGAAGGAATCTCATCAGTAACCAAATTACATAGATCTTGATGGACGAGTTGAAACAGCTTGGATGTTTAAGAACTAGACCTAAAATGTTCCACATTTGCATCACAAATTTATCAAGTGATTAAGAACCAGACATGGGGATTCTCACAGTTGTATCATTTGATTCAGAATTAGATATGAAGGTTCTCTGATTCGTACCATATGAATGAGAACGAGGCCTGAAGATTCTTACAATAGGATCATGCGATGAAGAACTATACCTGAAAGTTCCCTCCCAATAAACTCGCTCGGCAATTTGTAGCCATCCCCTTGTCGAAATCCTCCAGCGTTATGTCAGCAGCGAACCGACGAAGATAATTTTCGGACCGAGCTTTGAAGGTCCTGCGAGACTCATCCCTAGCGGGACCCCGTCGGGACCCAGATCTTGAAAGATGAGCCCGCCAACTGCTTATACAGTTTGGCCCCCTCATCCATCCGGAATGCATTTTTATGGACAAATTTCTCCAACTTCTATCCAGTTTATCTCTTCCGCTATAGATGCGGTAGATAGGAATACCAACACAAAGATTTTATATTTATACCCGCTCGCAGTCACGAATTGAGTTTAAAAAAGTTGTAAGTCAGCTGACGGGAGGGACTTCTAAAAGCCCACCTTACGTCGAGCTTAATCAGTACTCTGCTTGGTAGATTGCTTCTCGGATAATTGCTCTGGCTCATGTGCTGCAGCAACTCCTGATGGGTCCATGGTAAAGAAAAACTGACAATGGCTCGGTACTATAAGAGGGAGATATGTAAAATTCAGCAGTGGTGGACTTACGCCACGTTTGCATTGACTCTTGTCTCGTGTTTCGACTTTTATATGTATCCGTTCCTTTCGTTGCACCCTATAGGAAAACTGTCTGAATTTTCGGGATTTCATATTCTTCTGCACTTTTGTTCCAGTTTTTTTACTTCTTTCTTTATATATTTACGGTAAACAAGACATGACTAGTTTGCAAAGTGCATTTGAAATTTCCAGAGTTGCTGTAGTTTTATTTTTTGCTGTCTGTATATATATATTCAGAGCCGGGACCAACCGGTATGGTATTGCGAGGAAAATTTATTTTGCCTACACATGAAGCACAGGAATACGATTCGATGGCTGGCGGTAGGGATGAATGTAGAATGAGACCTAGCAGTGACCAACAGACTGAACTCGTCTCGTTCTTTTACTCTGACTTCGACTGTTTTTCTTGACTTTCCCTCCGATAGAGTCACTCGCAGTCGGCAAAGGTTCGATTCCTGTAATTTCTCCAAGGCGTATCTCTATATTTTGGGTCAGTGAAACTTTTGTGTTCAATGTGATTTCAACAAGGCCCAAGTCTTTCTTTTGTTTAGCACAACTTGGGCAAACATGATTCTTGTCATAAAACTCAACAAACCAACTCGTATAGGGGCATTACCTAATTTGACCTTCACAACAGAAGTTCAAAAAGTACAGTCGTGGCTATAATTTCTCACTTTTATACTAGGCGCTTATTATATCTCAATACTGATCTTAAATTTGGAACCTAACATTTTTTCTCCTCTAGCTTTAATCTAGTCAATATTTCATGTAATCCAGGTTCTACGAGAGACGCGTCAGTTGTTTCTACTGTTGCAACTAAACGAAATCTTAAACAGTTTTCTCTTTACCATCCATCAACAGTGATCAACAGACTGAACTCGCATCGTTCTTTTAGTTTTAGTTTGGATTATCATCAGTTTCTTATGACTTTTTAGCCTGATATAGTCATCACGTCGTTTGAAAAGACATGTTCCAGTAGTACAGGTGTGACTATTTCTCACCTGTATAGTAGTCGTGTTGAATAACAGATGCATCAAGAGAGTGTGCATCAATATAGAACTCGTCTTTTGTTTGATCTAGATTTAATATTTAAATATTTGGATCAGGCTTTAGGAGAAACTGTTAGATGTTCATAGCATTGTGACCTAGCATAATCTGTAACAGTTGTGCTCCTTTCCCCCACCAACAGCTAGTAAGTCAGTAGTGTTGTCTATGAAGCTTGTTCAAGTTCTAGGGACTTCAGGCACAGGGGCATGCCTAAAGTGAGTTGCCTATCAACTATGGAAAGTTACCTCTTCGAGACTACTTTTTTTTCACGTAGATGTACACATATTGCACCTCGATACAACTACGCCACATTAAAAAAAAAGGGTCAATTTTGTGTTTTTGAATGTTGTCTCACATATATCCTCTTATATAAGTCCCTATAAGATGTTCATAGCTTAAACCTTGAAATTTTCAAATATATGGTGCCTAACTATCTAGAAATCAGTGTTTTATATGGCCTCAACTCTTTTTAAATACTTCTCTAGTAAAAACGCACAAATTTGAGTTTTTGCACTTTTGCAAAGGGAGTGTAATTATCTTGAAGTTGAATCTGTTATTAAGCAATATAGAAAATCATATAATATTTAGTGAGATCTGTGCACACGATCAAACTTTAAAGATACTTACTGATTTTGAAAACTGAGTATAAATTAAAATTACGTGTTTTAAAATAGTCAAAGAAATAAAGAAAATTGTGTTACATGTTTCATACTAAAGCTGCTGTTTACTCAAAGTTAATATTTACTGATTTCAATGTTTTAGTTGTTACTTACTGATATAACTATCAGTTAATAATTTTTTATGAGGTTTTACCAGACACATATCCTAAAATATTCATTTTATTGAAAGTATTGAAATATTTCTGCGTACTATAACACTTATTATTCCCTGATATGTTTTGATTCCATCTCAATCTTATCATTCAATTGGCGTGCAACATACCCAAAGCTAAATGGAGACAAGATATGGAAAACGACAGGGTAAGATAAATTACTAGTTTCGCTGAAGATGCTTTTACTTTTTACGATTGTGCATAGACATAATAGAATAGGATCCAATGCATTAAATAAGCAGTGAATATATCGATGCAATGTTACAATTTCTACTAAATGGGTACACATTTCTCTTCGTTATCTTTCTGTTTAGAGAATCATTCAAGTATAGTTCAATGACTAAGTATTTAATCAAAATTATGATGCTGAATTTATCTGAATTTGAAGTAAAAAATGAAAAACTTCAAAATAACGACTAATAAAGTTTAAAAACCTTTAATAACAATGATTTAGCGTTTTTAACGAAGATTAAAAGCTATGTATCCACCGTAATCAGGACTGAAGTAAGTCATACGATAAAAGGTAGTTCATAAGGCAGTTGAATTAATACAACACTGGAGCAGCACAACGAGCTACTGGTGATGGTTCGGGATCAATTCCGAAGGGAAAGATACGAAGACAACACCTCGTTAGAACGCTTCACAGTGAGATGACGAGTTCAACTCTTGTCAGATGTCACTCCGCTATGCAAACATTTACTTCTGCCATAAGGATGAACATATTGCTCAACCGAAATGATCATTGTTGATTTTGTTCTGTTTTTAATATTTATTAGTGTTTGTTTCGTAGTTATGCATCTCACCCACTAATTCAACTAGTCTTTATCTACTAATTGTATCTTCTAATTTTTTTCTTTTCTATAAATTTAAATGATTTGCATAGGAATGCGATGTAGTTGGAGGAACATACGGCCTATTTATAGTCCATTTAAAAATCCAGCATATAGAAGCAGAAACCTTTTGTAATTTTGGGGCCCTGAATTTCCTCAGCGACAGGTTTCAGGAAGTAGCAGGATATATAAAATAATTGCTGATTGCTTAACTCTGTAGGAAGAGATGCTTTTATACCTATACAATATTTGTACATAGCAAAATACCTGACCTTACTCGGTTTGAATTGGTTAACTCTAGATTGAAGAAATGATCAAAATATATAATCACTTACGCTTTTCGTAGAATAAAATAATATTTTAACACCTTTCGCCATCTTTATAATTTCTACAACTTACTTTGTACACAAATCCTACACATGCATAATGCATACCCATTCATGTATTACATTTCACATACATCACACCCTTGCAGTATGGCAAAGCTACAAAATGACGAAATATATCACTAAGATTATTCTACAAAAGATGATTTTGAGAGAGATTTTGAATTTTCTTTCTTAAGTTCTTTTTATCTTCTACTTATTTAATAAAAATGACGATTTACGGTGAGTGCTCTGGCATTCATAGTAAAAAAAAAAAAAAACCAATATTTTTTTACTTATGGTAATCTTACATCAGGCATGTGACATTGTCAAATTTCGCCATCTTCGGATGTCATTATGACAACGAATATTTTAATGTTTGAGAAGTTCTAGTTTGAATTATTTAAATTTGGTACATGTATACATTGGAACACTGCGGGTATAATAGGCTAATTCTTAACCTACGTTCTATTTGTCCTAGGTGTGCTGAGGGAGCAAAAAAATTTGAAATCGTTATAGAAATAACATTGAGTATAAAACGATTGCTTTACACAGATCAGATTGTTTTTCCAGTGTTGATTAAAAATCAAGTTTTTCAATAATATTGTTTTACCAATATCGCTCGAAAAAAAAAATTCCAAAAAAAATTCAATTATGATATTTATGTTTCAACTGACTTTTTATTTCTTTTCCCATGTGATAATTTAATAATAAATAATTTATAAAAATCTGATAGATTAAGAAATAGCATTTAAAGAATTTAATTTTACTAAAATTACATTTTGTAATGGAGCACGAAAAGCTCAAGCGTAATTTTGCAGCTCGGTATATTGCAACTACAGAATTAAGTATTTATTTATTTTTACTTTGATTTCAGAATTCTGTGTTTGCGTATTTGAGTTAACAGCGAAATGTTGCGGTCATATTTGAGGATTTCCAAGTATTATAAATATGTGTTCTTTTTGCAAAATCATTTTCTTTATTAATATCATTCAAAAGTCTTTTGTGTAATTCAACATTTTTGCACATATATTTTTTTCTTTCAGAAATCTGCATTTACTCAAGGATAGTAATTTCGTTTCTGTTTGTTTATGTGTTCCATCATATTACCTATTTCAGATATATTATTTAGGAGTTAGATTTAACTATTTATTTCCTGCAATATCACAGATACTGATAATTTCTTGGCGGTAAAGGTATATTTAGACCAATTTTCCTTAAATATTTTATTGAATACGTATTCAATTCTAGAATTCTGTTTCATAAAAATAAATAAAATGCTCAGAACAGTCCGAAATTTCGTTTATCTCTGTATTTATGTGTTCTAGTATTTTATATACTGTAGATATAAAAAATTTAGGATTTAAATTTAAATTAACTATTTATTTTCTCTTTATTATCACTAAAGAATAATAAATTGCTTGGCGGTATATGTATATTTTGACAAACTTTCTGTAAGTCTAATTGAATACGAAATGGTGCGTAGATTGTAGAAAATTAAATTAAACAAAATATTTTTAAGTAAGACGTGTAATTTCTTATTTAAAAATAACAAGTAAAGTCTGAAGAAATCATTTTAAAATCAGATGGGTTACGTTATATTAAAACGTGAAATCATAAGTTAAAGTCCATAGTTATTTCAAAATTTTGGATACAGGTTTTCTTTGCACGGCGATTAAAATAACTTAAATTTACAGTTGTTTTTCATGTTTCATTGGTTTCACTGAAAGCTGTATTCGATAGTCAAGTAATTACATGCATCACACTATATATGCAGGTGGTTTCTATTAATAAACCTAATCAGATAATTTAAAAAAAGGACCATAAGGATTCGATTTAAAATTTAATGTATGTGTTGTAAAATTAATTTTAAGCAAGAATTGGTTGATATTGGAAAATTTTCTGTCTTAAGTGACAAAAAATCGAGGTTGCTTACTCTACAATTGATTGTTCTTAAGCAACTTAGATGCATGTGAATCATTCGTTGAAAGCAGTGATTTTCTTTTTTTTAAAACGTTATAAAACCAACCTTATGTTTTTCAAAAAATTATAATCAATTGTTTAATTTGCCTGTACAGATGACATTCATTTCTAGCACAAGCTCTGTTATTCCACGTGCTACTGAATGGAATTTTTAAGAAAAAATTAATTTGCTTTAAAATAAATTAGTCACTAATGAAGTAATAATTTAATTTACCATCATCTCATGATGATGAAGACCATCGGAAGCATTTCTTGCCAGGTGCAAGAATGCTACAAGTAAAACGTATTCTTAAGGAAACTACGTGCAAGAATATAATCCGAAAATTCGCCATTTTTAATCAGTTTTCAATCAAAATTTAATTTATTCACCTGAGCAATGCCATGCAAAGCTGTTAGTACTGTTATAAAACTTTAAAACATTCTGTCTCTCCATTTGTGGAAATCAACATTGCATTCATTCTCAATGGATAGTTCTCACCGGCTACCATATACCACTCTGACACGCCCGAAGACACATTATATATATATATATATATATATATATATATATATATATATATATATATATATATATATATATATATATATATATATATATATATATATATATACATATAGATATATATATATATATATGTATATATATATATATATATATATATATATATATATATATATATATATACATATATATATATATATATATATATATGTATATATATATATATATATATATATATATATATATATATATATATATATATATATATATATATATATATATATATATATAAAATTTCCATGTCACAATGTTAGTTACCGTACTCCTCCGAAACGGCTTTACCGATTTTTACCAAATTTTATATGCGTATTCAGTAGGTCTGAGAATCGGCTACTATCTATTTTCCATACCCCTAAGTGATAAGGGTTGTTCACCCTTAAAAAATATATAAAATTTCCACGTCACAATGTTAGTTACCGTACTCCTCCGAAACGGCTTTACCGATTTTTACCAAATTTTATATGCGTATTCAGTAGGTCTGAGAATCGGCTACTATCTATTTTCCATACCCCTAAGTGATAAGGGTTGTTCACCCTAAAAATTTATTTTTTTAATTTTTTGACGAAATTTTTTGTTTTTATTTTTTTATAATGTGGCATTAAAAAATACATACAACCCTTAATTTTTACTTTTTTATCACCAACCCCTATTTTTTTATGGCCATTTTAGTAATTTAATCATTTTTTATCCCGCTCGATAACTGATCAATTATAGTGTTTTTAACTGTACTTCGATTAAAAATCTAAAATTTTTTTTTAAAGAAAATAAACATTTATTTTTATTATTAAAGTTTAATCCTGATATATGCTTAGTGTTACCAATCTTAGATTCTTAAAATTTACCGCGCGTGTATTTGGCACGATTAGTTCAGTTAATCAAGTTTTAGTTAAACAAGTGATTTACATAACCTTAAAAGTACTCAACACGTGTCACGAGCTCCAACCAACAACGGCTTTTGTGTTGTAAGTATACTTTTTTTATTTAATTATTTGAATTTTTTACAACTATTGTTTCAAATTTTTATTCACAAAACTAATATTTTCGCTATAATCCTGGCCGATGCTGATGCACGTGTGAGCATGCAGCAATTGCGTCAAGAACAATCAGAAGATACACGAGCTGAGCGCAATGAAGTTATTTCATTAATTCTATTTATATGTGTTTTGTACAGTGAGCAATGCCAAGAAAACGCAAAGGGACTGATTTGAGCCGTAATACAAGTAGGTCCAGAAGTATGAGAGATAAAAGATCCCAAAGAACCGAAGAACAAGTCCAGCAACAAAATGCTGATGCACGTGTGAGCATGCAGCAATTGCGTCAAGAACAATCAGAAGATACACGAGCTGAGCGCAATGAAGTTATACGTTTAGAACAACGACAATCACGCCGTTTTACGGTTAATAGACGCAGAACAAATGACCAACAACGCCAACAGGTACATCGTGCATTTACATCTGATTCATTTTTGTGTCTAGCATTCCAGTATGAGCCCGGTATTGAATATTATGCTCATTCAAAAGTGATAATTCCCACAGAATTTTTGAACTCACTGGATTTGCCAGGCATGCCACCGCATAATTTACAATTGAAGGTTGGATCTCCAATTATCTTGCTTCGTAATTTAAACCCGCCACGGTTGTGCAACGGTACGCGATTAGTCATTCGAAAATTGATGAAAAACGTTATCGAAGCCAGCATTTTAAATGGCCAGTTCAAAGGTGAAAATATCTTAATACCACGGATTCCTATCATACCTACAGATGTGCCAATTCAATTCAAACGAATTCAGTTTCCGATTAGATTGGCATTTGCATAATACAATCAACAAATCCCAAGGCCAAACGATGTCTGTTTGTGGCTTAGATTTGAGTACACCATGTTTTTCACACGGGCAATTGTACGTAGCATGCTCTCGAGTCGGTAAACCATCCAGTTTGTTTGTGCTCGCTAAAGATGGGCTAACAAAAAATATTGTCCACGCTATAGCATTAAAAGATTGATGTTGTTTGTTAGTGTTACTGTCGTAATTAATATGTGATATGTAATTTTAAGAAATAAACTATAATAACTTGAAAATAATATTGTTTGGCGTTTGTTATTTTTATATTCCCTTATCGTTCATAGCGCTCCATGCCCATTTCACGCATATACCACATACTTACACACTTATAATAAGTAAGTTACTTTTTGTCTACACTAGAATTTATCTAGAAACTAGAAATAATTTATAAGGCAAAACAACGTTTGCCGGGTCAGCTAGTATATATATATATATATATATCTAATATATAAAATTTCCATGTCACAATGTTAGTTACCGTACTCCTCCGAAACGGCTTTACCGATTTTTACCAAATTTTATATGCGTATTCAGTAGGTCTGAGAATCGGCTACTATCTATTTTCCATACCCCTAAGTGATAAGGGTTGTTCACCCTTAAAATTTATTTTTTTAATTTTTTGACGAACTTTTTGTTTTTATTTTTTTTATAATGTGGCATTAAAAAATACATACAACCCTTAATTTTTACTTTTTTATCACCAACCCCTATTTTTTTATGGCCATTTTAGTAATTTAATCATTTTTCATCCCGCTCGATAACTGATCAATTATAGTGTTTTTAACTGTACTTCGATTAAAAATCTAAAAATTTTTTTAAGAAAATAAACATTTATTTTTATTATTAAAGTTTAATCCTGATATATGCTTAGTGTTACCAATCTTAGATTCTTAAAATTTGCCGCGCGTGTATTTGGCACGATTAGTTCAGTTAATCAAGTTTTAGTTAAACAAGTGATTTACATAACCTTAAAAGTACTCAACACGTGTCACGAGCTCCAACCAACAACGGCTTTTGTGTTGTAAGTATACTTTTTTTATATAATTATTTGAATTTTTTACAACTATTGTATCAAATTTTTTTTCACAAAACTAATATTTTCGCTATAATTCTGGCCAATGCTGATGCACGTGTGAGCATGCAGCAATTGCGTCAAGAACAATCAGAAGATACACGAGCTGAGCGCAATGAAGTTATTTCATTAATTCTATTTATATGTGTTTTGTACAGTGAGCAATGCCAAGAAAACGCAAAGGGACTGATTTGAGCCGTAATACAAGTAGGTCCAGAAGTATGAGAGATAAAAGATCCCAAAGAACCGAAGAACAAGTCCAGCAACAAAATGCTGATGCACGTGTGAGCATGCAGCAATTGCGTCAAGAACAATCAGAAGATACACGAGCTGAGCGCAATGAAGTTATACGTTTAGAACAACGACAATCACGCCGTTTTACGGTTAATAGACGCAGAACAAATGACCAACAACGCCAACAGGTACATCGTGCATTTACATCTGATTCATTTTTGTGTCTAGCATTCCAGTATGAGCCCGATATTGAATATTATGCTCATTCAAAAGTTGTAATTGGTGCTATGGATAAGGAATGTCCGCATTGTCATGCTCTCAAATTCAAAAATGAGCCACCTGGGATGTGTTGCGCGTCAGGAAAAGTGCAACTACCTGAAATTGAAACACCACCTGAACCATTGAACGGTTTACTTATCGGCACGGATCCAGATTCTAACGTATTCCTGAAGTCAATTCGAACATTCAATTCATGCTTTCAAATGACATCGTTTGGAGCAACAGAAATAGTTCGAAATACTAATGCTAATGGTCAATAATACAATTCTACATTCAAAATCAGAGGCCAAGTTTATCATAAAATGGGCTCATTGCTGCCAATGCCAAACGAACCACATAAATTTTTACAAATCTACTTCATGGGCGGCGATCCTCTATGGCCACCGTGCTGAAACAGTGTAAAATTATCATCTGGGATGAATGTACTATGGCACACAAACATTCAATTGAGGCGTTGAACAGGACATTGAAAGATATTAAAAACAACGACAAACTATTTGGCGGCACTCTGTTGGTGCTTTCAGGTGATTTCAGACAAACACTTCCCGTCATTCCACGTTCAACATACGTTGATGAGATCAACGCTTGCTTAAAATCATCTCCATTGTGGCGTAATGTTGAAAAAGTACAGCTGAAAGTAAATATGCGCGTTCAAATGCTTCAAGATCCATCCGCTGAAACATTCTCAAAACAACTCTTAGATATCGGTGATGGAAAAGTTGCTACAGATGAAACTGGATACGTAAAATTACCGACCGATTTCTGCACAATCGCTGATTCGCAAGATACTCTCATTGAACAAATATTTCCCGATGTACACACACAGTACATAAATCATGAGTGGCTTGCAGAAAGAGCTATTTTAGCAGCACAAAATGCAGACGTTGACAATTTAAATTTGAAGATACAACAGTTGTTGCCAGGGAACTTGGTATCATACAAATCTATTGATACAGTTAGCGATGCCAGCGAAGCTGTCAATTTTCCCACAGAATTTATGAACTCACTGGATTTGCCAGGCATTCCACCGCATAATTTACAATTGAAGGTTGGATCTCCAATTATCTTGCTTCGTAATTTAAACCCGCCACGGTTGTGCAACGGTACGCGATTAGTCATTCGAAAATTGATGAAAAACGTTATCGAAGCCAGCATTTTAAATGGCCAGTTCAAAGGTGAAAATATCTTAATACCACGGATTCCTATCATACCTACAGATGTGCCAATTCAATTCAAACGAATTCAGTTTCCGATTAGATTGGCATTTGCAATGACAATCAACAAATCCCAAGGCCAAACGATGTCTGTTTGTGGCTTCGATTTGAGTACACCATGTTTTTCACACGGGCAATTGTACGTAGCATGCTCTCGAGTCGGTAAACCATCCAGTTTGTTTGTGTTCGCTAAAGATGGGCTAACAAAAAATATTGTCCACGCTATAGCATTAAAAGATTGATGTTGTTTGTTAGTGTTACTGTCGTAATTAATATGTGATATGTAATTTTAAGAAATAAACTATAATAACTTGAAAATAATATTGTTTGGCGTTTGTTATTTTTATATTCCCTTATCGTTCATAGCGCTCCATGCCCATTTCACGCATATACCACATACTTACACACTTATAATAAGTAAGTTATTTTTTGTCTACACTAGAATTTATCTAGAAACTAGAAATAATTTATAAGGCAAAACAACGTTTGCCGGGTCAGCTAGTATATATATATATATATATATATATATATATATATATACTAGCTGACCCGGCAAACGTTGTTTTGCCTTATAAATTATTATAAGGCATATATATATATATATATATATATATATATAGAAGGGCAAGCAATTTTAATGTTTGCAACAAAATGCAGACCACTTTCTAGATTAAAAGGAACGCGTCAAAAGAATCTGAGATCTGTAATACACTTTCACTCATTTTATTATGCCCATATATAAATATATAAATGCTGCAGCTTTGATGTAACACATTTTGATAAAAAACACTTACTATACCTTCCCAAAGAATCAATCTGCTTGCTATGTACTCCTTGCAACATAACAAGACAAAATCAAAACTGTCCTCCTATATCCGGTTTACAACTCAAGGTTAAAATACGTGACCCTAGTTACCAACAAGCTAAACCTCTTCTCCCACGTTTCTAGGAAATTTTTCTCCATTGTCTCCATTTTCCAGAACTCTTCACTGTCTCCATTTTCCAGAACTCTCCATTTTGTCGTTCACGATTGGGAAAAAGCGTGTGGGGGGGGGGAGGTTCCTGTCCAGAACACAAAACTTAGCAGTATCCAATATATATATATATATATATATATATATATATATATATATATATAAAGACAGAGTGAGCAATCTATAAATATATTTGGAACACGAAAACAGAAAGTAGTGTTTAAACAAACAATAGCTAACATTTTTAATGTATAACATCCGTGTTTTCAAAGCACACCATAACCCCCTCCAATTTCTTGCAGATGTGCTTCTATTCTCCCGAAGCTGACTCCGTCTAATGCATCTAATTTCCAGAGATCAAGCATGCTGCTGCTTCGGTACCCGTGTTTTTGTCTTTAGTTACGGAAAATCAATACAACTTGTTATTCAAGCTTCTTTTCTTATTCTATTATAATAGAAAACTCTCGCGCGCGTTCTGATTCTCTCTGATCGCTTTCTCTCTGAAAGCTAATCGACCCCTTTACTAGTGAATACATGAATTTAAATTTGCTGCTCTAAACTATTCGACAGAGGAAAGGAAAACTTCTATTTTCTTCGGAAATAGAAGATCTCGAGTAATGTTAATGTGTAGAAGTTCTCAAATATTGTCTCCCGTATAACTCGATGGATATATTTAAGAGGTATTTACCATACATTTAAAGTACACAAAGAGCATATATATTTTGAAAGGTAGGAGAGACATTTAGAGTACGTTTTTATCTAAAGTTCCAAGAGACTTTGTGATCAAATCGCCATATACGCATTTAAATAAATTTCCTAAACTTGCGCATTTTAGTGCTTTTTGGTATTCAATTATATTTACGTTACCTCTAAATATTGTCGTCATATTCTATAGAATTTGTTTATCATGAGTATGGAAGTAACACTGAAAAGTGAGTTTCAATAAAACAGTGAAGTAGTACCGTAGATGTTTTTTTTTATAGGATCTTGTATGGGCTTTTTTTTTTTTTTATGTGACGCGATAAATCAGTTAGAAGAGCCACAGATTAGAAATCGCAGGATATCGATTTCGAAACGAGGTCCAGCCAAAGACCGTCATGTATATGGGGGCTTGTTCACTTTAAATCTATAGGTGCATCAAATGAAAACATTGTTACGTGGTGTGCAATTTTGAAGAGTGATATTGCTGTTCAGTTTATGTTCCTGTCATCTGATAGTGATTCAAATTTACGAGGCATTGTCCTTGGACCTTTTCCTTTAGGATTTGTACCGAACCGTGGCGAATAACCAATTGTGTTTTTCCAGTGAGAAGTTAATGAACTACACATCTACCACTCTAGAAGCTTAGAAAAAGTATGAACTATCTACCACTCTAGAAGCTTAGAAAAAGTATGAACTATCTACCACTCTAGAAGCTTAGGAAAAGTATGAACTATCTACCACTCTAGAAGCTTAGAAAAAGTATGAACTATCTACCACTCTAGAAGCTTACAAAAAGTGTTAACTATATGCAAGCTCCATCAAGTGGTACGCGTTTAGGAAGCAGTAAAACTTACATGTGCTTATTAACTACTGTATGATAATTTATAGGCTTTGCAAAATGCGAATTAAAAGTAACTACGCATCCGATGAAAATAAATTAAATAAGTAAAATTGGAACTAAAATAGTGAGATGACACTGTGTCGCATCCTGAAATGTACACCCTAAATGTAAACTTAAAGCAAACTAGACCTCTGACCAGTTTTAGACTTTTTTACAATATATTCCCTTATAGAATTATTTCAACTAATAAATGCCGCTATTTGGACGTTACGTGTGTTGTAGGTTAAAAGTAATGGTACATTACTATTAACCTACAATAGAAAGCTTAAAAGAAATGCTACATTACTCGAAAATCTCGTTACGTTCAAGGGGCATGGAAGTTCAGATGGTAGAGTCACGAATTATCAACATGAGGATTTAAAGTTATAAACTGTGTCCAAACAAAAACTTTCATGTATATAGAGGTTGGTGTAATGTTGTGACCTCAATTGTCATCTTGTTGATGGGGATGGAATTTTGGAGAGTAGATTGGAAGCACAGGTGTTGTTCTCGTCATCTGAACGTGGATCGACATTACGAGATGTTGTCCATCAGATCTTTCCCTACGCGATTGGTCACGGACCGTCGCAAATAGCCCGTTGTGTTTCCTGTTCTAAACGTTAACTCAAGCACCCACCTTCCTACTTAAGACCAAATGAACTCCAGACTAAATCATGGAGAAAAGTAAAGAAAAGACTACTAGAATATATTGCCACGTGCAGACGATAAATAACTTGAAAGAAAACAGAACGAATTCCAGGCTGAAGAATTTCATTAAACTTTGATGGCAACCAATATTTTCGAACATGAAACTTTTCCAAAAAAAAACTCAGACTGGCGAGTTTAGAAACTTTCGAATACTCGGCATACGAACTACGATCCTTTGGGAAGAAATTGGCTTAAAATTGTTTTGAGAGTTGCTTGTCAGCTTGATAGTTGAACTCGTCATCGGATCGTCGACCGTTGCTAATAGCTTCAGTGTGACGTGAATTCAACTTCCTACCCACATACTTTTCTTTTTGTAAATTATGTCCCGATGATGGTAGACGTCTTGTTTTTAAAATTCAAAAGATATGTTTTAAATATTATTAATAAATATAATAAATTACCATTTATTAGAAGTTTCTAATCCTTATTAATCGTTGCTTTGAAGTTTTGTGCCAAAATCAGCTTCATAAATTAAATTGATGTACCCGAACTGTTGTTGTTTCTAATCCTCAGTGTCTGACAAAGTCATACAATGTCCATAAGTCCATTGACTCTCAGAAAATCAAGCACAATAAGGGAGTCAGAGTAGACATCCTCTTTGGAGAGGCCCATGAAGTCCAAGATGTGCTCAAAAGTGACCGGCTGGGAAAGACACTCGGTACATGTGGCGAAAACCTTTTCATCCTCATTGAACGAAATGCTTTTGAGATGACCACTGGCTAGACGAGAGAGTGTAGACTTGGAGCATCTGTCACAAACAAGGGACAGCATCAGTCCAGGCTTTTTACTCGTATACTAATAGTGAACTGGAGGCTCCAGCCACTTCATCATTAAATGGGGTTTTTGAAGGGAAAATAGTTCCAGGTAGTACTTGAACTACTTTAACGTATTCTTTCTTAACGCAATCACGTTGATTTGGAAAGGACGTTTGGAGAGTGGGGTGTCAGCTCAGGTGTGATCGTGGTTTTTGTCCTGGAATCTTTCCCTTCGAATTTGATTCCGGACCGTCGCCAATAGCCCGTTGTGTCGCACCAGTGCGACGCTAATTAAAATGCCTAACATCTCTCTAAACGCAAACACAAGGGAAAGTAAGTTGTAGCCATTTAATAGAAATTGTACATTATATCGATATGTTTGTTTTCTTAATGCAGAGGGCTGGAAGAATAGGAGGAAAAATTAATAGTACGATGCATCTAACGAAATGTATAAAAAGTGATAATGCTACAATGCTTTAAAAACAACGAAATAAATCGATCGACTCTTATAATGCGTCCGATATTCCAGTACATTGACTTCCATGTAATGATCTCACTAAGCATAATTCAGTTAATTATTAGCACCAAAATTATCTTCATTGTTCGCGATCGGCCCTCTTATCTCCTGTATTCACCAAAAACGCAACACAATTTGCGATTCAGCGATATAAAAATACCAATACTGCCATCGCTTGGCTTAACCCTATGTGGTTTATTAACAGAAGCAAGTTTTTCCACTATTAATAACAGACGCAAAACTGATATCTTCAAAAAAAAAATACCATTCTATGACCTTATCTAAACTTCACAGTGAAGTTAACAATCACAATTGAGTAGAATAAGAGCCATTTCAAGAAAGTTTTATTTCCCCAATTTCTCTGCACCCATGGATAGACAAGCGCTTATGTACTAAAAAGGCTTCCATCCAATTATATCTACCCATCTACTCGCGACTGCATAGAAGGGCGAACAGCTATCGCTGTATCTGCGATAAACAATTAGCGATCCAAGTTAAACTGGGCCCAAAATCGAGGACACCGCTCGTTCTTTTGTTCGATACTCGATTGTTCGATGTCCTCTCTTCGGTTCTGGCAACTCGAGAGAGAATAACTATAGATAGAGAGATGAATGGCAACTGATCCTCAGCGATGGGACACGAGTGTTTTAATTGTTGTTCCGGGGCAAAAGAACATTATGGAAATTGGTGCCGAGGCCAAAAATGCGAATCATAATAACTGAGTTTATTGACCGTAATTAACGAAGTGGGTATCGTTAGCGTTTATGTTTTTCTGCTCTGTGCATGCGAAATGAAAATGCAATGTCCGCATCGTGCCATTTATTGAATACATGTACTTAGCGCTTGCTTGTACTGACATAGTCTACACGTGGTATAAATCAGGGACTTAATTTAATTTCCAATTACGGCTCGGCGAAATGCGCTTTGAATATGCGATTTATCTCAATAATAATATTGGTAAATTAACTATTACGATGAGCAGCTTTGGTCTTAAATGTTCATATTTTAGGTCTGGGTGCATATAAAATACATCATAACTATGGGGCATGCAAAGGAAATAAGAATAATTTAAAATAAATTGTGGTTCATTTGTTTTTCCGATAGGGAAAGGAAAACCAAATTACATTAGGATACGGAATTGCTTGTTTTATTTATGTTACTAACAACTATGATGCATTTCACATCTTAGTAAACAGTTTATAACATAGTACTCTGAGAAAAATTTGAAACTGTTTTATATATTTTCCTTATTACGTTTTCATGGAAGCGGCATATAAAAATTTATTTCAAGCATAATATGTATTTGATGTTAATATAATTATGTTTAATAACGAGATAATTCAAATTTTACTAAGCTATTACGTTACTTTTGTTTATTTTAAACTAGAATTTGATTTACGAATAAATGCATGTTTTCCAATTTTTCTATTAGGATTTAATTTTGAATTTTTCGGTTGATTATTATCTCTGTAGGTTCAATGTGTAATGTTGATTTTTAACTATTTAAATTAAAATTGTATGTATTTTCAAATTTGGAAACTTGTTTGATTGAGTAACAGATAATTTAAACGTGAATATATTTCCATTTTCTTCACTTTTTTTTTGCGTTTAAGCTGCATTTTAATACAGCAGCATATCATTTATTATATCTTTTGGAAAAATTAATGTAAATGCAAGATTAAATTTAAATTTCATTGTAATGTTAAAAGAAGTCGCGAGAAAAAAATTTGACAAGGTAATTCACAAATTGGACGAATAATATATTTCAGAACTTTTAAATTATACAAACCACTTGCGTTAGCGCGTCTTCTGTTGACACTTATTAAAAAGATTCTTACCTATTGCGTTTGTCGTACGATAGTTTGTTAGAGCATTAAATATTTCCGGAAAGCACAAAATTATTAAGTGCTAGCAAAATTATCCGAACCTACTCGGGTTAAATCGGTTAATTACAGATTGAAAAACATTATCACAATAAACAATTACTTTTGCCTTTCGTGGAATAAAATAATATTTTAACACCTTTTTTCAACAAATGAATAAGTTGCACAACTTACTTTGGACACAAATCCTACACATGACATCCAAGTAATACATTTTGCATGCATCGCACCCTAGATGTACGTCAAAGCTACAAAATGACGAAAGTTGACACTTAGGTTACTACTGCAACAGACGATTTTGTGGGGATTTGGAATTTTCTTTTTTAAGTTCGTTTCATGTAAAATTGCCCAACTCAATTAATGGAAATTACGAATCTACGGCAAGTGTTCTCACACTCATAGACAACAAAATAATATTTCTAATCTACTTGTGGCCATCTTTTAGGGAAGAATTACAGATTAATTTGATAAGATATTCATCACCAAGTTTTTTAACCGTTCGTTGAAAAATATCGTCGGTCCCAAATATTCGGAAATCGTTTATATTCGAAAAGAATAAAGATAAGACGCGAAAAAAAATAGAGTATCAAATTTAACTATGTTCGGAATCATTGACTGACTGACTCACTTACTCATCACTGAATCTCAAGAACTACAAGTCCTAAGAAGTTGAAATTTTGCAGGGTGATTCTTCTTATAGCGTATTAATAAAGGATTTAGAAAAATTTGAATCGGAAGATCCCTAAAATTAACCTAAGGCCTAAGCCAAAAGAATTCGAAATTGTCATAGAAATAATATTGAGTATAAAACGATTGCTATACGCATCTCAGATTGCTATATTAGTGTTGATCAAAAAACAATTTTTTTAAAACAAATTAATTTATAATATTCATGTTAGAACTGACTATTTACTTATTCCCATGATGAAAATAATATTTATAAGTATTTATTGATGAAGAAAGAATAGTTCAAGCATTTAATTTTACATTTTATAACGGAACATGAAAGCCTAAAAGAAAAACTCATTGATCATAAAAGCGTAATTTGGCTTTCGGTATCTGGCAATGTAAGAATTAATGTTTCCTTTTTTAAATTTAATTTAGGATTCTTTGTTTGGATATTTGATTGACAACGAGATGTTGTGGTCATATTTAAGGATTCTTTTTGCTTACAAATCATTATTGTTTTTATCAATATTTTTCGTCTTTTTTCGAATTGTTCTATTTCAGAATATAAAAATTTGGAAGTCGAAATATAACACGTTAGAACACATTTATTTTTATATAATTCTGCAATTTTTTCAGGGTTTGGAATTTTGTTTCCATGTTATGTGCTCCGGTATATTACCTACTGCAGAAATATTATTCAGGAGTTATATTTGAATGATTTATTTATTTCCTGAAAACTATCACTAGGCATTGATTTCGCTACGTATTTTCCTTGGAGGTATACGTATATTTAGACATCTTCTTTCTTTACATCTTTGGTTAAATACGTAATGGCGAGCAAATTGCTGTATCATAAAATAAATAAAATATACACATCAAAATATTTTTAAAGCGTGTAATTTCTTATTTTACAATAACAAGTAAACATAAAAAAAATAACTTTTAAATAGCATGGGTTAAGTTAAATTGAAATGGGTAGTCATACGTTGTAGTTCAAATATATTTCAAAATTTCAATATTGCTTTTCATTGAAAAACGATTAAAATCAATTAAATTTCATTTGTTTTTCGTGTTTCATTTGGTGTTACTGAAAGTTGTTCTTCATAGTCAAGTAATTACATATATCATTCTAAATAAGTACGTGCTTTCTATTTAGAAAACAAATTTCTGTTAATTTAAAAAAGTACCATAAGATTTCAATTTAAAACTGTATGTCTGTTGGAAAAAAGGGAATTTTAAACAAGACTTTGTTGATATTGGAATAATATCACATTTAGTAACTTTGAAATATTGAAATTTATTGTCTTAAGTGACAGAAAGTCGAAGTTGCTTACTAAACATATGGAAGCTGTTCTTATCCATCTTAGATACACGTGAATCATTCATTGAATGCAGTGCTTTTCGTTTTGTAAAAGCGCTATAAAATCTTTATTTCTACCACAAGCTCTGTTATTCCACATGCCGCTGAATGTAATTTTCAGGGAAAAGTGTGTTTGTTTCCAACTAAATTAGTCACGAATGTCGTAAAATTTTAGCCACCTTGGGCAAATAGAACGCGGGTTAAAATGTAGCCTATCATGTCCACAGGGTTTTAAAATATAAGTGTACCAATTGGGGTGTAGATAGGTCAAAAGGTAGATTTGTACAGAGAATAGACAAACGTCAAATCTGCTTTATATATCTAACAGAAGTTTCGTAATTCCATCTGCCGCTGAAAGGAATTTTCAAGAAAACTTGCGTACACACACTTCAAACTAAATTAGTCACGAATGCCGTAACAATTTAACTAACAATCCTCTCATATTGATGATGAAATTTGAAAATATGGCATACTAGGTGCAAGAATGGCACAAGTAAAACACGTTCATAGGAAAACTAAGTGCAAGATTATATGCCAAAAATTCTCTATTTTTACTGAAACCAATGAGCGGGAATATTCGTAGTCATTCTAAAACTAAAAATCAACTTCTGTAGTACTCACATTAGGAAAAAAACTTTTAGCAGAAGTCCGACGAATAGGAAATGTATTATATGGATGGATACAGCATGTATGTATACTTGCGTCCTAAATAAATTTCAGAAGCGATGGAGAAGTTAAAATACATATTAAAATATCTTTTCCGTACACTTAAATGATGTTAACATTCTTTTATGAAAAATAATTCATGATGACTTTTCATTTAACGTATTATTTATTCAACCTGAGCAAAGGCGGGTATTTCTGCGAGTTTTTAGAAAGATGAGTTAAACGAGAGGAAAGGTACACTGACGAGCCTAAACATTATGACCATCCCCACATTTTTCAATGAACGCGTCGTGATGACGTGAAAGGCACGTGATTAAGTGAGTATGGCATTTAAATGCTGCTGGAGAAGGTAAGTAATCATTCTTGCACTTACTTTTGCGAGTGATGGGAAAGGCTGCTGATCAAAAAGAATTTGACTGAGGGCAGATCAGATCGTAATGGCCCGAAGACTCGGAACGAGTATCACCGAAACTGCACGATTGGTAGGTTGTTCACGACACCAGTAGTAGACGCCAAGGTGTTGGTCGTCCACGCGTCATCAAAGAAAAAGGACGTCAGAGTCTGTCCCGATTGGAAAAGCAAAATCGGCGTGAGACAGTGGCTCAGCTGATAGCTCAATACAATACAGGTCCAAGCGCAAATGTTACGGAACCCACAGTTCAGCGGATACTATTAGAAATGGTACTGTGCTACAGACGTCCCACTCGTGTGCCTCTGTTGACCAAGCGTCATAGTCAACTACGCCTACAGTGGGCCCGGGAACATCGAAACTGGACTATGGATGAGTGGAAGAGAGTTGCCTGGTCATATAAATCCCAATTTCTCATTCATCACGTCGATGGTCGTGTCAGGGTTCGCCCTCTGCCTGGCAAACAGTTGCTTCTTTTCTTGTACAGCAGGTCATAAACAGGCTAGTGGTGGAGGTTATTATGCATTGGGGGACGTTCTCATGGGTGACTCTGGGACCCGTAGTTGTGGTAGAATAGACCGTGAACGCTGCGAACTATCTGAACATCATTACGGATCGATTGCACCCTTACATGGCGTCTGTCTTCTCATCTGGAAATGAATTCTTTCAGCAGGACAACGCCCCATTTCACAAGGTTCGGATTGTGTTGGAGTGGTTCGAGGATCATACTGATGAATTCCACTTAATGTCCTGGCCACCTAGCTCGCCGGATCTTAATCCGATAGAGCACATTTGGGGTGTCATATAGCTGCAGCTGAGAGCTCAAAGACCACCATGTCCGAATATCTCGACTTTGCGTGATCGCTGCTTAGACATTTGGTACAACCTGTCTCCAGTCATGTACCACAAACTTGTGGCATCTATGCCCAGGCTACTTGCAGCTGATTTTCAGGCCAAAGAAGGCGCAACGCATTATTGAGTAGGTGGTCATAATGTTTTTGTTCTTCAGAGCATATGCGAACCGTATTACAATATCTTATATCTAGATTCTTAACAGAATTATTAGGTCTTTAAAGATTAATATTTAAAAAACTTTTTGTATATATCCATTGAAAGCATTTTAGATAAGAAGCATTTTACATAAGCATATTGTGCACAATATATATATATATATATATATATATATATATATATATATATATATATATATATATATATATATATATATATATATATATATATATATATATATATATATATATATATATATATATATATATATATATATATATACATCTATATATATATATATATATATATATCTATATATGTATATATATATATATATATATATATATATATAAATATAATATATATATATATATATATATATATATATATATATATATATATATATATATATATATATATATATAAATATAATATATATATATATATATATATATATATATATATATATATATATATATATATATATATATATATATATATATATATATATATATATATATATATATATATATATATATATATATATATATATATATATATATATATATTATATATATATATATATATATATATATATATATATATATATATTCTGAATTTACTGAGACAGCTTACAGCGCCCCTAGCGGTGAAACAAGGAAATTAAAAAAACCTCGAAAACTAAAGGAGGTAGGCCAAAAAGTTCAATTTGAAAAATGTACTCAATACAATAATGAAGACGCAGAAAAAAAATCTCATGGAGTTATCTGTAAAACTGGTGGAGATATTCGCGATTGAAATATAAACTTTTCCATACCTTGAAAAAGGGGCCGTCCTGAAATTTAAAAATGGTTCTCCGCTGTTATCATTCTGTTTTTCCGAGTTAAACAACGACTAGTTTAAATTCAAACTACAAAAAAAGTTTAAAAAAAATTATTAAAAAAAAAAAAAAAAAAAAAAACTGAAAAAGGTACTCTATAAAAAAAAATTAAAAAAAAAAAATGACGATCCGAAATCATAATTTAGTGCAACAACCAAAATACACGATTAAAAATCTCTCTGCTATACAACCACGAACGAAGATTTACAATTTAATCATTTTATCCTAATAAACTTTGAGTGAGATGCGAATATGTCAGAAACAAATGCGCGTTATTCAGTGAGGCACATTAGTAAAGTAAAAAACACAGATGAGCAACAGCAAGAAATTTATTGCTAAACAAAACCATGGCGAGTGTGTTCAAAAAGGTCATCATCGGTTACAATACACATTTTTATTCGATCAAGCACGCCGGCATGCACATTCCTTATCCTCAGTGGTGTGACAGTAGCGCAGCTATAGATGATACGCTGCTGCAGATCCAGCAAACTTGTCAACAGAGTTTCATACACTCGATTGTTGATGTAACCCCAGAGGAAGAAATCGAGTGGGGTTGTAAGTTCTGGTGATCGTGACCATTCAACACAGCCATCGTAGCCAATTGCCTGTTAGCCAAATCTGTTCTTAAGAAACTTGCGCACTGCATGGGGATGGTGAGGTTTGTACGGCGGGGCGCCATCATGTTGGAACCACGGTCAGGTGGCGCAGTAACGCCTGAGATGGCACCAGAATCTCCGCAATTCCTCATTACACCAACGCGTGGACTTAAGAGACTACGACGGATTTTGCGTGCACCAAACCCTTTTTTACCCGTCGGTATTTGGATGGCACAGACAAGGATCGAACTCACAACCCTCTGGTTGGCAGTCCGTCACTTTACCAATCAGGCTACCATGCCCCCCCCCCAAAAAAAAAAAAAATTATCTGAATAAAATTATTAAAAAGTAAATCTTTGTTCTGGCTGCATGGTCCAGAGGTTTTCATTTGTGTATTTTAGTTGTTGCACGAAAATTGTGATTTCGGATCGTCAGTTTTTTTTTAATTTTCCAAAATACGTATTTCAGACGTTTTTGTTTTATTTATCTTTTATTTTTTTTACTTTCTTTGTTTGAATTTAAATTTGTCGTTGCTTAACTCAGAAAAACTGAACCGGAAAACACGTTTTTAAATTTCAGGACGGCCCCTTTTTCAAGGTATGGAAAAGTTCAAATTTCAATCTCGAATATCTCCGCCAGTTTTACAGATTACTCCATGAAATTTTTTTTCTGTGTCTTTATTATTTCATTCGTACATTTTTCTAATTGAACTTTTTGGCCTATTTCCTTTAGTTTTCGAGTTATTTTTTTAATTTCTTTACTTCACCGCTAGGGGCGCTGTAAGCTATCTTAATAAATTCAGCATGGTCACTTTACTGTAGGTACATGCTACTACCTTGACTCTACGAGACGCGGTTTCAAAATTAAAGGGCTATATAGAACTTTACAGGTCATATATATATATATATATATATATATATATATATATATATATATATATATATATATATATATATATATATATATATATATATATATATATATATATAAAGCAGAGTTGTCGTCTGTCTGTCTGTCTGTTCTATATTTCTATATACAAATCTACACCGTTTGACCAATTCACACGAAATTTTCGTACTTATGTTTTGGGACACTGTGGATATTATAGGGTAACTCTTAACCCCCGTTCTATTGTGTCCTAGGTGTGCAGAAAGGGCGAAAATAACTCGAAAACGCCATAGTTAAAACATTGAGAATAAAACGATTGCTGTACTCGGCTCAGATTGTTTTTTCAGTGTTGATCGAAAATTATGTTAACCAATAATATTGTTTTACTAGTATCAATAGAAAAACAATTTTTTCAAAAACAAATTCAATTTTAATATTTATGTTTGAACCGACTTTTTATTTCTTTTCCCATGAGATGTAAGTAATATATAAATATCCGATCGATGAAGAAAGGATACTAAAAATATTAAATTTTACTTACATTTTGTAATGTTACACGAAAATCCCAAACGAAAAAGTCGTTGATCTAGAAAGCATAATTTTGCTACTCGGTATCTGGTAACGCCAGAATTAATGTTTAATTTTTTTTATTTGAGTAGACAATTCAAATGTTGCGGCGATATTTGAGTATTCTCAAGTATTAAAATATTTTTTAATAAATAAATCATTACTGTCTTTTTTAATACTTTGAAAAAGATTTTTGTCGAATTTTTCTATTTAGAAAATATTCAGTGATTCGAAATTCGACACGTTAGCACGGATATTTTTTTTCAGAACTCTGCACATTTTCAAGGATCGGAATTTAGTATGGGTATGTATTTATGCGTTGTATTATATTACCTATTGTAGATACATTATTTAGTAGCTTGATTTCAATTATATATTTATTTCTTGCAAAATAACAGACATGGGTAATTTCTTGGCGGTATATGTATATTTCGACAAAATTTCTAAAGTATTTCATTGAATACATAATTATTTATAGAATTCTGTTTCATAAACATAAATAAAAAATGTACAAAAAAAACATTTTTGTAAGCAAGATGTGTCGCTTATTTTAAACGGACCGAAATTTTATTTATGTCTGTATTAATATGTTTCAGTATTTTATACATATTGCAGGTATATTATTAAGGAATTAAATTTTAATGAATTATGTATTTTTTCTTTATTATCACTAGACATGAGTAATTTCTTGGCGGTCTATATATATTTCCACCAACTTTCCGTAAGTCTGGTTGGATACGAAGTGATGTGTAAGTTGCTATTTCATTAAAAAATGTATTAAAAAAAACCCTTTTAAATAAGGTGTGTATTTTCTTATTTTGAAATGGATTGGATTGGATGTGGTTTTGTGGCATTGAGTCCTCTTGGGACATATTATGCCAAACTCAAGATAAAAAATAAAATATGTAATATAGCAAGAAAGTGAGGTGAGTCAAAATGTAATGAATGAATACTACATAAAATTATATGTGATGGATAAAACCAATGTCATGTAAAAAGTTAAAAATATTTGGATGAGGATTCTCTCCAATCATGTCTTCTAAAGTCAAGTTATAAGAATTAAAATGTATCAGTCGTTGCCTATTAAAATGAGAACATTCTATTAAAATGTGTTTTACTGTTAGTGGACAAATGCAGTAATTACAAATGGGATGATCTTCTCCGAGGAGGAGGTGTCTATGGGTGATCCTAGTGTGTCCAATACGGAGACGTGTTAGTATTACCTGCTGCCGTCTTTGATCTGGTGACTGCCATTGCGTTATATTTGGTTTAATAAAGTGAAGTTTGTTCTCGGTTTGTTCGTTCCAATCGTTCTGCCATTTTTCTTCTGAAAATTTATAAATTAATGATTTTAAGTCGCGATAAGGAATGGTATGGTCAATGTTATTTACGGCCGATTTGGCGGCTCTGTCGACAGTCTCGTTTCCTGCTATCCCAACATGAGATGGAATCCAACAAAATATTATATTAAAATTTTTGGATGAGAGATGATAAATTCTTTTTAATGACTCTAAAACAATGGGATGACTGTCATGATCAGGATGTTTCAATGACTGTAAAACGCTTAATGAATCAGTGAAAATGATACAGTTTTTATGACAATGATCAGATATGTATTCCAATGCTTTATATATGGCCATGATTTCAGAAGTAAAAACAGAACATGAAGAATGAAGTTTAAAAGTGTGAACAGAGTGATTAATAGTGAACGCAGCTCCAACATAGTTTGCCCTTTTAGACCCGTCCGTATAAATATGTATAAAATTAGAGTATTTTTCTAAATGCTTTAGAAAGAGTTGCTTGTAAATAATATCAGAGGTATCTGCTTTATAAAAATCTTGGAACGGGTTTTGAAATTCAAAATAATGATTAAACCAAGGAGAGAAATAATACAGTTTTTTCTGGGTGACGTCAAGTGAAGAAAGTTCGGATCCGTTTATTAAGTCCAGCATTCTTAAATGGAATGTAGGGATGAAGGATGTTTTGGCTTGATAAAGGCGTTTTAAATATGGGCTGTGATCAATGGTATGCAATGGGTGATGAGGGATTGAGGAAATTCTAAAATAGTATTCCAGTGATAACAACTGTCGTCTGAAGTCCAGGGAAGGTTCAAAAGATTCTACGTACAAGCTGATTACGGGAGAAGTCCTAAAGGCACCAGAACATAAACGTAAAGCGGTGTGGTGGATAGTGTTCAGAGTTTGAAGAGCAGATTTTCTTGCTGAACCATACACCACGCAGCCGTAGTCCAATTTACATCGAATTAAAGCTCTATAAATTTTAAAAAGGCAAGTTCGATCAGATCCCCATGATAATTTTGATAAAACCCGTAAAATGTTAAGAGCTTTTTCGCAACGTTTGCGTAAATTTAAAATATGCGGTTGAAAAGTCAACTTCTTGTCAAATATGATACGTAAAAATTTAAAATTGTCCACAACATTAATTAAAATATCTTTGAAAAATATTTCAGGGTCAAGATGAAGATTTCGCATTCTACAAAAATGAACGCAAGCGGTTTTAGAAGGTGAAAAACTGAAACCATTTTCGTTAGTCCAATGAGTGATTTTGTTAACTGCCTGTTGAAGTTGTCTCTCTATTAAACGAATGTCTTTAGCTGCGCATGAAATTTGCAGATCGTCAACGTAAATAAGACCTTTCACTGATGGAGGCAATTGAGAAACGATATTGTTAATTTTTAAAATAAATAAAGTTACACTTAAAACACTGCCTTGTGGCACTCCCTCCTCTTGAGTAAAAACATCTGAAAAAATCGATCCAATCCTTACTTTAAAATATCTTTTTTGTAAAAAATTCTGAATAAAAATAGGCAGATTTCCTCTTATGTCATAGTTAAAAAGGTCTTTTAAAATTCCATGTCTCCACGTTCGATCATATGCTTTTTCGATATCGAAGAAAATCGAGACGAGATGTTTATTTTCCACAAATGCGTTTCTGATTTCAGTCTCGAAAGCGACTAGATTGTCAGTGGTAGAACGATTTTTTCTAAAGCCACTTTGAAGTGGAGAGAGACATTTATCTTTTTCTAAAATATACATTAACCGCGCGTTGACCATCTTTTCTAAAATTTTGCATAAGCAACTTGTTAGGGCTATTGGACGATAGTTCGAAGGATTCTTGGGGTCTTTGTTCGGTTTCAGTATGGGAATTACATTAGCATACCTCCATGACTGCGGAAAAGTATGTTCGGTCCAAATTCTATTGTAAAATTTAAGGAGATGATTTAGAGAACTATTTGAAAGATGTTTGAGCATGATGTAACTGATATTATCTGGACCAGGAGTTGATTTGTGGACTAAGGATAAGGCCTTTGTCAATTCAGAAAAAGAAAAATCACAATTATAAGATAATATACGGTTTGAAATAAAATTAATTCTATTCTTTTCAGATGCAACCTTAATTTTTTTTAAACTTTCAGTGTAGTTATTGGAGCTGGATATTTCGGAAAGGCATGACGCAATTGTGTTTGCTATGTCTTTGGGTGCCGATAATGTTTGATTATTGTGTTCTAGTATAGGAATTTGTCTGTTGGTGTAAACACCGGAAATTCTTTTAATCCTGGTCCATAGGTGTTTACTTGTGGTCTTACTATTTATACTATTGACATAATTTATCCAAGAATCCCTCTTACTAAGTCGTTGAGTTTTTCGAGAGGCCGCTTTAGTTTTTTTATAAATAATATAGTTTTTTTTTGTTGGATATCTATTAAAGATATTCCAGGCTTTCCTGTGTTCCCGATAAGCATAGCTACAATCCTCATTCCACCAAGGTTTCTTTTGTTTATTGGGCTTATAATTAACTTTTTTAATGGAAGTATCAGCACTTGTTAAAATTATATCTGTTATTTTTACAGTTACTTCATCGATGTCATCCATTTCTATCGTGTTAGAAATATCAGCAAGGCTAGTAAAAAGTGGCCAGTTAGCAGTTTCAAAAATATATCTGGATTGGCTGTCAGTGTGAGGTTGATATTGGCCTGCATATTTTAGTTTAATTGGATAATGGTCGCTATTGTACAGGTAAGGATCCACAGAAAAGGTCCAAAATGGTAAAATTGAAGGAGTGCAAATTGCCAGATCTATTGAATGGTAAGTAAGTGAAGGTGAGTGAAAATAGGTAGGTTGGCCGTTATTCATAACACATAAATCATTGTCTGTTATTAATTTTTCAATTTGCTTGCCTCTACGATTAATGTCTGAACTGCCCCAGAGAATATGATGGCCATTTAGGTCACCAAATAGAATGAATGGTTGCGGAAGTTGATCTAACAAATTATTTAAGTCAAATGTGGCGATATGGGTATTAGGAGGAAGGTATAAATTGCATATTGTTATTAAAGTATTGACATGAAGTCTTACTGCAACAGCTTGGAGATTTGTTGTAAGGTTAATTTGGGTGACTGGTAAGTCATGGGAGGTAAGCAATGCAACACCTCCACATGCTCTTTGGCCATCATCGTAATCTTTTCTGAATATACTGAAATGACGAATGTTGGTGGTATCATTGTTTCTTAAATAGGTCTCTTGTAGGGCGATTGCAGCTGGCTTGTGTTTATTTATGATATCTTTTAAATCGTCTTTTTGTCGAAAACCCCGGCAGTTCCAGGAAAGAAACGAAGCCATAAAAATAAAGGATAAAAGAAAAGAAGAAACTACTTGTGTTTTCTCGTCCTAGGACGAGATCTGTCTTGCCGAAGATCCTTCTTGGACTTGGGTGGCGAAGTCTCCAAGCCGTCACTCTCTACAGAGGAAATATCACTTTCGGTGTTGTAAAGATTAATAAGGTCACTCGTAGAAGGATTAGTTAATATATTTCTGGATGAAACGTCAGGTTGAAGAGAGGTTTGAGAAGTACTTTTAGCTATTTTAATATTGTTTTGTTCAGACGATATGGCTCTTTTTAAAGAAGTATTTATAGGTCGATTTGGTTGATTTATGTTTTTTGTATTTGTTGAGGTTGTAGCTGATGCTTTAGAAAAAAGAGGCGTTATAGGTTGGTTCGTTGAAGTTTTATGTTGGGTAGAAGGCTTAAAGATAGTTGCATCGGTTTGAGTTCCGTTAGTTTTGAAAGTTTTTTTTACTATTGAAGAGTACGAAATTCCAGGTTTCGGGGTGCGATCATTTACAATTTTTCGGGCCTCAGGAAATGAAATATTTTGCTGTACTTTAATAGTTTGGATTTCTTTTTCGGTTATAAATTTAGGGCAAGACCTGGCAAAAGCTGGATGGTCACCTTTGCAGTTTACACAGCAAAGGGACGATGATATACAGATATCGGTCTTATGATCAGTACTGGAGCATTTTGCACAGGTCTCTTTGCCACGGCAAGCCATGAAAGAATGACCGAATCTTTGGCATTTGAAACAACGAACTGGGTTAGGTATGAAAGGTCGAACTGGGCAATTAATATAAGCTATTTTAACATGTTTAGGTAGACTTGGTGTATTGAAAGTTAGTATTAAGTGCTTGGTGGGTATTCTTTGACCGTTTCTTTGAATTGTGATTCGTCTAACATTGATTACAGATTGATTGGACAGGGATTATAAAATATCTTGTTCGGTGTCATGTACTAAATCAGATTCGGATATAACGCCTCTTGATGAGTTCAATGTTTTATGTGGTGCAACAGTCACTGCTATTGGGCCAATGAATTTTATTTTTTGTATATTTGAAGCCTGCGTTCTATTTGAAACTTCTACAAGTATATCTCCTGCTAGAGTTTTTTTAATGTTTTTTGTTTCCCCAATCATACCTAATATAGTTTTGTGAAGTAAAATTGCTGATATTGTTTTCAGATTTCCTTCATTACTTTTAATAATAAAAAATTTTTGTACTGATGTATTTTGTTCATTGTTTTCGTTTGTAAGGTGCTCCACTGAAGGAGAAGTAGGTTTATGATTTTCCATGTTTAATAATTAAATATTCAGTCCCCGGCGGCACCACCCACCATGGAGTCCAACGAGGGGATACAGGTTAATGTACCGGTGCTAACCAGGGACTATACGAACCCCACTCACCTCTATGACTGCCCTAAGGAGCTAGTTGGTGAGCGGGTCCTTAGCCCAAGCAGGGTATACCCACCAGCCGATTAATGTACTGGGACCAAAGTACACTCCCTGTTTATTCGAAGCAGGAGCCGAAGCAATGTATTGGGGCGTTATGTTGTCCCTCAATCACCAGGATCACCCTTTCCGAAGACACAGGTCTCCACGCACGGCAAACACGTGGGTGATATAATCCCCAAGAGGAGCTGAAAGCACAGACTGGCGAACAGCTACCCAAGGGGAGCCCTCACCTCCGAAAAGGCAACCACAATGAGGGAGGAAGAAAAAGCAAAAAGCAGAAGCGTAGAAGAGGAGAAAAACGAAAGGGAGAAAAGGTCACTCAGGTACCCCGGGGTTGTGAAGCCCGTACAAACCTAAAGAAGGAATGCCCCTGGGGGCCTTATTTTGAAATGACAAGTGAAATTAAAATAATCACGTTAAATTAGATAAGTTACACTAAATTAAAACTTAAAATCATACGTGGAAATAAAACCTTATTTCAAAATTTTAGATGTAGTTTTTCATTGCAAGACGATTAAAATCAATTAATTTTACATTTGTTTTTCATGTTTAATTAGTGTTATTTAAAGATGTACCCCATAGTTAAGTAACACAGCCGTAAAAAAAAAACGACGCACCCAATCGCAATTGCACAATTTACATCACAGAACAAAACGGAAGGAGCAATTGATATTGCTTAATGTTTTCTACAAATATTAACACTTAAAATTTATATAAGGGGCCGTCTTCATATTAAATTTGGTGCTTGCTCCGATGATTTCAATACGAACTCCATTTTTTATCACAAATTTGGACCTTACACACAATTTCAGACTGAAGCAAAAAAAAAGTTCATTTTTATTGGATGTTTCACCGATTTGTAAGTGTTTGAAAATTAGATCTCCTAATGTTAAATTGGTGTTTCATGTTTTTTGTTATATTTTCTACAAACCTTATTTTTTTTTACAAATATTTTTTTCTACCTTTGCTACCTAAAAACCCAAACACAATCTATAAACATTTTAATTATCAAAATAAATTTACTATTTTTTAATCATTTATGAAATTAATATTTATAAAAATTATGAATAGAAGCATGGGCAAAATTTGACACCATGTGATTCAACTTTTACTGAAACATCGAAATTCGAAATTCCAGCTCATTACGTGCAAAATAATTAGCGCAGTGAGACGTTTTGCAAAATTCGATGATTATTATCGTTTCTGGGGAATGTTCACAAAGTGAAAACAGAAATTTTTGCCAACTGACTCTGGGATTCAGTCAGAATGAATTATGACTTTGTCACCATCTTAATGGACTCTATACCTAGTCTCTTGCAACAGGTCATCGACTGTGACGATCACTACACGTCTTTGTTAATATTTATAATGTGATTCAATTCCGAACATTTATACGTTCCCTCAATGGTTTTTATGGATTTTCGCGGTCAATGTTACGCCGTTTTTCATTATTTTTTCATCGCATTTTGTGTAGAATTCAAATTTGTGATAAAAGATGGGGGTTCGTATTCAAATTATCGGAGCAAGCACCCAATTTAATATGAAGACGGACCCTTAGACGGATTTTAAGTCTTGATATTTGTAGGAAATATTAATCCCTATCAATTGCTACCTTCCGTTTTGTTGTGTGATTTAAACTGTGCAATTTCGAAGGGGTGAATCGTTTATTTTGACGGCTGTACATTGGAGTAAATTTAATTTTAAGCAAGACTTGGTTTATCATGGAATATCACATTTAATTTGAAAAGTTGAAATTTTTTGCCTTAAGTGACAGAAAATCGAGGTTGCTTAGATGAAGGTGCTGTACCAGAGGTAGAAATTTTTATTTTTAATTTTCTATTTTTTTTCTATCCAACTTAGAGGGATTTACTGCTAATCATGTTCAACTGGAGGTATTTTGCTACCTATTTCTTGTTTTAGTGGTGGTTATTTTCGTTTTTATCAATATGAAAATGGAAATCTTTTAACTTCTTTAACTATTCCTTGTTACGACACTCCTTCCATTCCCAGGAACATTGTTGTACTAAGGACAAAACCAGGGAGTGTACAAAAAACTCTTAAAGAATATGCCAACTCAAACTTTTATTGAACTACGTTCAACTATAAAATCACCGCTCAGTGAAAATTATTTTCATGGTCGTAATCATGTAGGAAACCTTCTTTAACAATAAATTGCAGTGAATGAACTAGAATTTTTTTAGCACATCGCTCTGAGTGCAAAAATAAATGTGAAAAACCTTATCCTAACACAAAACTAGAAAATAAACAGAAAACTTTTTAAATCATTTTATCAGTAAATTTGTGTTTTACATAAGCACATACTATATCATTTTACCTATGAATTATATTACATTCTGAAATTTTTAAAATAGCTTGGGAACAGATCATTATCGATCCTCTGTCGTACGCAAGGACAGCAGCATATTTTGTCACTAGATACGACAGGAAAAAGTCTCCCTTGGCACAACATCTGGCCACTTTGTATTCCATCGCGAATATGACAGGGTTAAAGTTGAGTGAACGTTCCAAAAAAATAAGGATTAACTCTTGAAAAACAGTCGAATTGATTTCTTAACAGTTTGTGTCTGTAAAGTACACTGAAGAAGAATAAAAAATAAATTCGAGAAAAACTATTTCAAAATTTTACTTTAGGTAGGAAAAAATAGAAAAATGCAAAATACAGCATATATTTTGAAGTCACCACCTTCAAACATCATGAGTGACAGACGGCATCGTAGCCAAGTATTAGCTACCTGTTGAAACAAAATTCCCTACTTTCAATTATTCCCAGCGACTGTCCCTAGGTATGACTGTACCTTAGGCACTAGTCTCCCCATCTCTGCAAATTGAAGCTGTTCTTAAGCTAGTTACATGCACGTGAATCCTAAGTAGAATGCAGATTTTTATTTGTTGTAAAAACACTGAAAAGTAAAACTGTTGCTTTTTTGGAAAATTATAATCGATTGCGTTTAATGTGTCTACACTGATGGCATTTATTTCTAACTCAAGCTCCATTATTCCACGTGGCGCAGAATAGAATTTTCAAGAAAATGTGCGTTTGATTAAAACTAAATTAGTCACGAATGCTGTAACAATTCAATTTACCATCCTATCTTATTAAGGGTGAAATTCGAAAATATCCCATACCGGGTACAAGTACTAAAACAAAACTTAATGCAGAATCTTCCAAAAATTCGCAATTTTTATTGAAAATGAAAGTAAGGGGTTATTCGCAATCACTTCAAAACTAAAATTCGAAATAATATTCGTGATACTTCAAAACTCAAACTTTTAAATTAACCTTTAATTAACCCATTAACGACTGACGTTGCGCTTTCGCAACGTTAGTGAAAATATTTTTTTCTTATTCTGTATTGCGCTTTTTTTTTAATATAATAGTTAATAATAATTTTTAATAAAATTATATAATAATAATTTTTTTAATATACATATTGTAAACAAAGCTTCAATGTCTTCAGGGAAAAAACTGTTTTTCTTTCAATGCAAGATTTTATAAAATAAATTTCTAAAATTGTCATTATTTTGCGATTTTTTAATCTAATTTTGAAAAAATCACACTTATGGCAGAACAATTCAAACGACTTCATGAAGAGACGCGCAAAATGGCATACAAAATAAGGTTCCTATTTTGTCTTTGTTTGTATAAACATGCATTTTTTGAAATGTTGCGCAAACGCAACGTCAGTCCAAAGCAGATGAACATATGTCCGAAAATAACGGATGTCAATGAAAACGGGTTTTAACTGTGAATGAAGCATTACAGCATATGAAAGAGTTCATGAAGATATTTCTGAATTTTTATCAGATGGAGACTGTCAAGGTCAAGCAGATATAGCAGTGATCCCCCCCCCCCCGATCTCCTGACTTACTGATCGACGAGGAATGCATTGATGACGATATGTTAGGAGATAATTTGCCGTGTCCGAAAGACATATCTGGTGATATTAAACTTTTTTCTTCAAATAAACTTTAAAATTTATCGGATTCATCACAAAATGATAAACATTTGTCTAAATCACTTAAAAACATATTGCTGGGAGAAATTTCCTTCCCGTATACACACTAATGCCTGCTGACAAAGAAGCAGTAGAAAAAGCAAAAACGGAAGTAATTATACAAAAATTGCATGATCTAGAGCCAGTAGATGTATTTTTACGATTCTACAATCAGAATCTTTTGAAACATATTACTCAAGAAAGTATAAAATATGCACAACAGAAAATCTTCAAAATTTTTCCTCTTTCTGTTGCTATATTGAAGCGGTTTATAGGATTTCTGCTTTACATTGGCTATGTATGTCTTCCTCAAGAGAGACTTTACAGTTCAGTTGCAGAAGATGTCAGTTGTCCATTAGTATGTACAGCACAAACACGTTCTATGCATTCTACTATCAAACAAAATTTGCATTTAGCGGATAACAATGTATTGGATAAAACAGATAAAATGGCTTAAGTTCGTCCGTGTGTAAACATTTTAAATGCCAATTTCAAGCAGTGGGGTGTGTTTTTTCATCAAATCTTTCTATTGATGAACAAATGATACCTTATTTCGGTAGACATTCGTGCAAAATGTTTCTGAAAGGAAAAACCCATTCATTTCGGGTATATTGTTTGGCGTTTGTGTTCTTCTGAAGGGTACTTATGTCATTTTGATATATACTCAGGTAAATATGCAGGTAAAACGACGGATCTGGGTTAAGTGCATATGTATTTTAAGTGAAGTTGAAGTTCCTTTAAACCACTATGTATACTTTAACAACTTTTCTCATCACATATGTTGTTGTCGAAATTGAAAAGGTCGTGGTTTTATGCCAGTGGAATGATCCGTGACAACAGGTTAGAAAAATGTCCTATTACACCTGTAATCAAAATGAAAAAAGAACAACGTGGAACATATGACTTCGTCTTTGATTAAGAGCATAGTTTCGCAGTAGTTCGTTGGAGCGAAAATTCCATTGTTACTCTATGGCCACCAACTTTGATACAATCAATCCATCTTTAATGGCCAGGAGATACTCAAGAAAATAAAGACATCCGAATCCGTAAAGCAACCTAAACTCATCGGGGATTACAACAAACATATGGGTGGGGTGGACCTGCTTGATAATTTCGTTGCAATGTATAGAGTGCAAGTAAAGGGAAAGAAATGGTGGTGGCCTAGGATCCCACAAGTCATATTATCGAGAAATATCCAACAAACAAAATAAAAAGATGAAATAACTGTAGTAGCCAAACAACAACTGTATGTAAAAAATATAATGTGCCGTTGCATAACAAGTGCTTCAAAGATTTTCATCTTTCTCAAAAGTAGTCGGTTTGGACTGACGTTGCGTTTTCGCAACATTTTGTATCTTTTATACAAATAAATGTTTTTTTTCATGCTACTTTTATTTTGTCTTAATTAGACTCTAATACGTCTAAAAAATAAATTTTGTTAATTTTCTTCAAGCAAAAAGTAGTGCAAAAGTAGTATCAATTTTTAAAAAAATAAAGGACTTATGTAAAATTAATTGATAAAATTTATTAAAGTTTTTATACATTACACAAAAAATATTATTAGTCGATCCCTTATACCATTTAATTAAAAAAGAGCACCAGCCTTTCAGAATGGATCATTACTTGGAAAATGCACCAACTAATGCTTTTGAGTTACTTTCATAATGAAATATAAGATAAAGAATAATAATTGTGCTATACACACACACACAATCTATTGTTTCAAAAAGTATTTCTATCAAAACAAATTAAATTTAGTTTTAGTTTTTAAATTTTTAAATTAAAGCTATGTGTTATTACTTGTATAAAAATAGATACCAACCGATCAATTATGCGATATTTTTATCATTAAGAAATATTTACTTTCATTTCTAACCCCAATAATTTTTAACGACCACTATATAAGTTTATAAGTTCTTTGTTTCAATTTTTAAAAGCAAACTGCTTTTCATCAAAGTCTAGAACTGTCCTAAGACTTGCTGTCTGATAAACTTCAAGTCGAAAATGTAACACCCAGTTTTTGAACAGTATTTTTTTCATTTCCGACGTTTCATTTCTTCTTGTTCTTATCTCGTAGCTTTGGTGTTTGCCGAACTGGTCGATATTCTTGTGGTCACATAATTTCTGCTGGATTTTCTTTGAACATTTTGTTATTTCGAACTGATCATTTCATCCATGTATTTTTTCTCTGCTTTTTCATTTTGAGTTTTTCGGCTGAAACTTTCCTTTGCTTATATTTTTATTTTCATTTTGAGTAATCCCTTTTCCGCTGAAGTAAATTGCGAGGCAGAAGGAAACGAGTTAAATTGTCCAAAAGAACTTTATTCCTCGTTTTTGGTTATTGAATAAATGAAAATCTGTTTTTCTTTTCAGAAAAGTTGAATGAATTGGACAATAACTAATCTCGTTGATAAGGAGCACAACTTGGTGTTCATTGTTACAGTTACAATTACCATTGGTGCACAGAGTCTTGTTAACTGCAATACAAAATGATTGAACTATTTAGAAATGAATTATTTTATATAATTTTGATTGCATTGAACTGAATTAAGGTCTAAGGACGTACAAATTTTAGTTGCTGCAAATATTTTCATTATATATCATCGGCAACTAATGGAAAATCCTGCAACATAATTAAAATTAAATGTATCGTTTCTTCTATTCTAGGAATATTCATTACAATATATTTATCCTATATACTTACAGGGGTTGGGCAAAGTACTATGAACACTTGTGAAAAATGGCACTCGAAAGAAGCCTCTCGTATACTACTGCCCTCTAGCGGTCAAGGGTGCCACCTAGAGGATGAGAAAGTACGCATATCAGTCTGCTACTAGAAGTGATAAAAGTCGAATGCGAAATATATTTCTGTGTTAAAATTACGCTATGGCTGACCTCTCTGATTTCGAAAGATGCATGATTGTTGGGGCCCGTCTTGCTGGAGCCTCAGTAACGGTAACGGCCACCTTACTAGGTGTTGGGAGAAGTACAGTGTCGACTGTAATGTCAGCATATTTTAAACAGGGAAAAACATCATCTAAAAAGCACACCAGTGGTCGAAAATCGAAGCTGAATGACAGAGAAAGAAGGGTTTTGAAGCGGACTGTGGCAAAAAAACACAAGAGAAAAGCATCCCAGATAACATCTGCGATGAACACACGTCTGCAGGAATCAGTTTCATCAAAAACTATCCGTCGTGAACTGCATATGGCAAATATCCATAGTAGAGCGGCTATTTCAAAACCATTGATTACGCCATGCAATGCCTTGAAGCGACGAATATGGACAAGCGAGCATAAAAATTGAACACAACAACAATGGGAGAATTTAATATGGTCATACGAATCGTCGTTCGCATTATTCCCGACAAATGGACGTGTTTACGTTTGGATAACGCCACCAGAAGCCTATCAAGTTGACTATCTTCGACCAACGGTTAAGCATGGCGGCGGTTCAGTGATAATCTGGGGTGTGATATCACATCGTGGTCTTGGCCCACTTGTTGTTCTGAATGGCCGTCTTACAGGAGAGGATTATGTCAGTCTTCTGGCCGACCATCTTCACCCAATGGTGCAAACTGTGTTTCCTGATAAACCACCAGTCTTACAAGATGGTAATGCCTCCATTTTCACCTGTGGAATTCCCCGAGACTGGTTTCATGAACATGACGATGCAATAGAGCACGTCATCTGGCCCACTCAGTCCCCTGATCTCAATATAATTGAACCTTTGTGGGGTATTTTGGAAAACAAGCTGCGCAGTCGATTCCCACCACCAAGGACACTTTCTGAATTAGGGACTTTTTTGCAATTTGCTTGGGAACGTATCCCTCTGAATCTTGTACGTGACTTGTATTTGTCAATTCCAAGTCGGATACAAGCTGTATTTCATGTAAAAGGAGATCCAACGGCCTATTAATAAAAAATATTCTCTTTTCACAGGTGTTTACATTATTTTGTCCAACCACTGTATATCTTACACTGTACCCATATGTTTATTATTATCATTAAACTGTTTATATATCTCTTTATAGTATACATAATTATCTTTTGAGAACAGCTACTTTATTTCTGAATTTAGCTCTTCTAATGGTTGTATGGATGAGATACCTCGTCATTGGTGAAATGGAACAGAATTTGATAGACGAGATATATCGTTGTTAGAAAAAACCCGTTTCAGATCTTGATTTCTCAATAACCTAATGACAAGATATTTCGTCATTAGAAAAATTGGTCGGATCTTTGTTGACAATATATCTAATTAAAACCACTTTGAGAGTTTAAACAGGTGCTTGTAAGATTCACATCGCGTGCAGTCTGTTGTACGAAGGTGATCCACATGAATACTGGTTAAATGATTTGCTAGTCGATGAATATAAAAAAGTAGCCTTTATCAAAATATTCTGAACATAAAATGCTGGCACGACTACCAATCAAGTTCACCAAATAAATAAGGTGACTGTAGTTTTTTTAGTTTAGTTTAGAAAAGATATATGAAGTGGACGGTGCGACGGCCTGTGTGTGCAAATAGTGAACTCTACATAAGTTTATAATGAATCACTTAAGGCACGATTGCCTTCCTCCCTTTGTTCACCACAGTAATATCTAGTGGACAACTGGACCAGATCTGTTACATTTTTATTAATTAATTTGCACTTGGCAACGAAATAAAAGTTGGTTGATTAGACTTTTTAAGGTACAAAGGGCTTTTATATGTTACCACCAACATGTGCCGAACATCAAGTAAATGGACATATGTGCAAGGGAAAGACACCCAGGGAGGAATATAACCACACAGAAAGAGATCCTACACCGCCTAAAACTTGCAGGTTTCTAGCGCAGTGGATAAAACCACTAGACGTTACAAATAGTTCATATGTATTTTCATACATAATTCAGAACATGAAATTAATTCAGCTGCTTATTAACCCTCCTGGTGGTTGTCCTGGATAGGCATCTTACCTGTTATATGCAAACCTGACCACGTCTTGATGGAGTTAATTTTTTCGTCAAAAGAATAAAAGTGACCATATCTTGATATCGTTATAATAAAAGAATCGGCATATCCTTTAAATATGTCTTGACATTAGCAAACTTTATTATATCGTGATAGATGAGATATCTCGTAAATAGCACTTGGAGGTTTAAAAGCTAAAACTTTAAGTGTGAAATTTATTTTTCAAAACTGATTTAAATTTGTACTTTTGCACATCTGTCATTTTACTGCGAATTTTTTCAATAACGTACAGAGCAATTGAAGAAATATTGTGAAAAATGGACGATGACGATTTATTTTATCACTATCAAATTTTCACATTGAATCTATACCTAAATAGTTGTAGGTAGTTCTGTAAAATGAAGTAACTAATTAAATGTAGTTGCTACGTTAACTCATAAATACATTGCAAAATGTTTTTAAAAGCAGGATTCCAAATCTCGACTTGAAGGCAAAAACATGTTTCATTTTCCTTGCATTATTAGATGGCAGTTTAAAAAGCTTATCTGAAACCAAAAAGAGCACAGAGTTGCAGCTAAAAGTGTCAAAATGTAAAGTATATACTACGCCGCTGAAAGATGATATAAACAGTGTTACTGAAACTGAGTTACTGGTTTAGGAACACTTTCAATGTTGTGATTCACTAGAAAAATAATATTTTCAGTAAATACATAAGCTGTATTACAATTATAACTATCCCTTACCTCGACTTTTAAATTATAAGAGAAATAAAGTTTTATATCTTTGTGCACATGTTTTTAATAGTGAAACCTGCGTTCAATTACAAGACTATCGACTAATAGATAAAGTGTTAAACTAAATTCCCTAAAAAATATTGTGTTCCTCCTGTACGACGTTAGTTACTATTACCATTATTCTACAAAATAAATTGCTTTTATTAAAGTATTAGCAGACCCAAAAATAGAATATGCGCTACACAATATTAATTGCTTATATCTATAAATAGCTAGCAAAATACATATCGGTATTCCCGTTTCATATGATTGGAATCCATTAAAAGGAATATAACCACCCTGTTCACATTAATTAATTCCATACATGATATAAATTTTTTTAAATGCATAACAGTATTTAATTTTTATTGATGCTAATTAATATAACATGTATGTAAAAAAAGCACATCTCAAACATATTGCCACAGTTAGATTCTGAATGTCTATTTTAATTTCATCCCATTCGTTCAAAGGCGATGCGGAACTTTTTGACGCTCTCTCTAAATTTATTTTCTTAATTTTTTTACCCTGATTTGAATTTTTTAGATTTTTTATTGTTTTCTGTTTATTAAACTGCTTAAGAAATTCATTAAAATGGTGAGCTTTTCCGCAAAGTTTTAGCAATACTAGGAAGCTCCATATCTCAAATAAAGCATATTTAAAAGAAAGTGGCAAAATTGGAGAATGAAACCCTTAAAGGTGAATTTAATATTGTTTCTATTGCCCTTTTATATCCACTCTTAGTTCTGATGTATTGTGAACAACAGAAAAGGCCAAACCTTTCTTTTAGAAACCATTAATCAAATAAACTCAGTCATACAACATCTTTCAAAAAGGTAGTATGCTATAATTCTTAAAATAAAACAACTCATTGTACTAAATGTGCTCTATTCCTTAAAAAGTAAATGTATCTTATTTTAAAATATACAGAAACACAAATAAAAGAAAAACATCGATCTGGCGACTATAGGAAAAGTATTTACTGGCCCTGCCTTTGCATAGTCTATCGACAAGAATATGGATATTTATCGTACTTTAAAAGTCTACTTAAGCCTTTAGAAAACATGTTTTGTTTTGTTGAAAAACGGCCGAAAAAAGGGATTCTTTTCTCGATTGCTTTTTCTCTAACAAAGACGCTGCCTTTTCTTAAGCTTGTTATACTTGTTGCAGGTTATTGTTGCTCATAGATTGAAATATTTTTTTTATCTTATGATAGTTTGATCTTCTCTGTTGCATGTACCTAATCCATCTGTTTAGTCGACTTAAGTGGGATTTCTACTTTGGAAAAAAATACCCAGTCTTGTAAGATGTATTTTTTCGCCTTAGAAGCGTTAGAACCATCCACGGATTGCGTGCTTGACAACTACAAAGCTCCATCCATAAACACTGATCGCAATTTGACAGATTCTGCCCTGTCGTGTCATAATCACTGTTTATGGACTTCAGTTACTCAGTGGACAAAAAACAGAGCATGGATTGCACCTTTCTCACTTTTATAGTATACTAGAGAAAATATTTTTAAATTTAATATTTGAAAATATTTAATTCATGTACATGATTCCAATACAGAATTGCGGATTTACCTAGTAAAAATAATTAATGTCATTATGAATATCCATCGTATACTGCGTAAAAAACAGTAGTGGAACCATTAAACATTTAATTGTTGAATAGGTTTTTTTTTTTTTTAATAACCGAACCGATCAATACGTGTAATTTATTTAAAGAAGCGTTTCCTGCAGATAAAAAGGTATTATAAGGTGTTTAATCGTAATAATTTGAAAAGTAATTCGTAAAGTTTCATACCATTCTCTTCGCCTTTTGTAGCCTGTTTATTCTGCACATGATTCAATTTTGCTTGGAATGTTCTGTAAGGAATATTCTAGGTGGAATGTTCTACATGGAATATTCTAGATAGATCACACAGAAATATGTATAAACGAGTAACAGTAGCTGAACTATGTTATTTTTTATATTCAGAACAAATGTCAGGTAATATCTTAGTTTTTAAGGTGCCAACTTCGTGCTTTTGGTATTCGTATTCTGAGTGTGTGAGGAGACAGCAGCTTGCTCCGCAATCCATGAGGGATTTTGCCTTGGGGTTCAATACACTTTTGTGTTATATTCTTCACAGGGAAGAGGTGTCGGTGTTATGATTGAATTCATGATTCAACAATAAAATTAACACAGTTCATTAGCACTGGTTGTGTGTGTGAATTAACTTACCACCAAATGATCTTCGAGGAGACTTCTACATTTTTTGGTCCGAGCGAACGGAGGTTGGAATTTACCTTCTACGTATTTCTCAGTTCTGAAAGTGCAATATTGAGAATTTGTGCATACGAAATTTCAAAGCAATTGGATGATTCCTTTCTGGTGCGTCGATTTTTTTTGTTATAGAATGTAGATACGATAAGAATTGGCGAAGTTGGCCTTGTTTTGGAGATTGATAAGTATTGTAGCGAGGGTGAACCCTACTGTAAATTGGGTGATGTCCCCTAAAAGTCCGAAAATGCTGCAGTTTTCTGGCAAGTTGGTATTCAGCCTTGGCATTAATACTGATTTTCGCTGGAAAGAGAGTGCACTTTCAAAAAGCGTCCTCTGGTGTTCTTAAGGGGTCAATTAAAAAGTGATGCTCTCTGCGCCTTCTTGAAGTGTCTGTTAGTTATTTAAAAATGTAACGCTTGTTTTAATGTCACAGGCAATATCTTTATTGCGAGGTATCTCTTGAAAAGTTAAATTGGTAAATTATTGATGGACGAGATATATCGTTGAAACCATTTGGACGGTTAACATAATTATATGAACTGTTGTTCAAAGTTTCGCTCATGAACGAAGAAATGTTTATCAGTAAAAAGGTGGTAAGCTGATCCAGGAAAAGGTCAACCATTCACAAAATCATGCAGAGTGACAACCACAAGCGATTGCCCGCAGTGGACAACACGTCCTCCCTGCCTTGTGCTCTAACCCGGTCTTCTCTCTACACCCACTTCGTTTCAACTCTTTCTCCATACATTACTTTCCTTCTTACTCTTTCTACCTTCCTTCCTACTCTTTCTACCTTCCTTCCTACTCTTTCTACCTTCCTTACTACTCCTTCTACCTTCCTTCCTACTTTTTCTCTCGCCACTCCATTACAACTCCTGGAAAACAGTTGAGGTTGATGACCTCACACAAGTCAAAACTGGTTCGAAGTCATACAGGGAAAACCACAAGTTACTGGAAGTATATATGCGTGTTTGCCTCTGCAGAAGTTTAAATAATTCAGTTTCAGTAGGTAGTTGAATTAACATCAAACCCCGAGCAATAAGAACCTTATTCCTACCTTATCCTTAATCTACCTTACTTCCTACTCTTTCTACCTTCCTTCATACTCCTTCTACCTTCCTTCATACTCCTTCTACCTTCCTTCCAACTCTTTTTCTCGCCATTCCATTACAACTCCTGGAAAACAGTTGAGGTTGATGACCTCACACAAGTCAAAACTGGTTAGAAGTCATACAGGGAAAACTACAGGTTACTGGAAGTATATATGCGTGTTTGCCTCTGCAGAAGTTTAAGGAATTCAGTTTCAGTAGGTAGTTGAATTAACATCAAACCCCGAGCAATAAGAACCTTATTCCTACCTTATCCTTAATCTACCTTACTTCCTACTCTTTCTACCTTCCTTCAAACTCCTTCTACCTTCATTCCAACTCTTTCTCTCGCCACTCCATTACAACTCCTGGAAAACAGTTGAGGTTGATGATCTCACACAAGTCAAAACTGGTTAGAAGTCATACAGGGAAAACTACAAGTTACTGGAAGTATATATGCGTGTTTGTCTCTGCGGAAGTTTAAAGAGTTCAGCTTCAGTAGGTAGTTGAATTAACATCAAACCCCGAGCAATAAGAAGGTCTATCAATCCCAAAGAGAAAGCTAGACGGGGAACAAATAAAAAATAACGATGCATTGAAGGCGTACTTTTATTTTGAATAGCTCGTTGAGTTGTGTCAGATACCATCAACCCCAGACATACTCTGGTCATTACATGCCGATGCTCGGAGCGACTCAGCCTTTCTCAATCCGTTATTCTTAATTAGACATCTCCAAAGAAAAGCCCCGGCAACTATTTAACGCACGACGCGCACCTTTTGTTTCAAGTTCGGCGGATCTAATGATATCACCTTGGGGGTGAGAAAATTAACTTAAACCTAAGCTCCTGCTCCTGACAGCGCCACTTATGAGTCAGGAGTTTTTGACGTATGAACTTCAATTTTTCGCCGCGACTTTAATACCCAGTTTTTTTAACGCCCTTTCCCTTTACGTCCAGCGGAAAGTTTAATGTCTTATTTCCTCGGCTTTACTAGCTGTTAGTTTTTGCGTTAAGGCCGCCGGAGGGGAACGGCTTTACGACTTTGTGTTGCTTGATTTAAAAGCGGGCATCGATTATGTAAAAAAATGCGCGCCCACCTCAAGGCTCCTTGTTATTTTTGGGCCCCTGTTCCCAGTAACAGCTGGGAACAATGAAATCGTAAGGGTTTCCTCGCCCTTAAGGGCAAGAAAACAACCGGCAGCCATTTTTGAGGTGCGTTTTTTATGCGTCCATATTTATTTTCAGCTTCTTTTTGTCTTGGGAACGCGGCTTTTCAGACTACAAAACATGTGAGGGCTTTTTTCTGGGTGTTTTATGGGTTTATTCTTGCGGTCTCGGGGTTTGGGGGTGATGGGAGGGACTCTTAAACACAGTCTTGTTCTTTCTTCTTCCTCCGTCATTCATTCTGCTAAGACATATCGATGAAATGGTTTTTCGGCACGCGTCCCGGGATATTGTTTAAGGTGCTCCATTTGCATCCTTGGTCATTCGGGCCAGTTGTGGTGGATGGTTGGTGGGAAACACGGATCGAAAACTTTGGTTGTCACGTGATTTGAATTCGATTTACAGGGTGAAAAATTTGAGCGATCTATCGGCAGAATCTGCTGAGACATTTTAAACACAACTTTTGAATTTGGTATGAAGAGAAAATTCTTCATATTAAACATGAAAAGCGTTTGTAATCGTCCCCATGATCAAGTTGCTTTTTCATTTATTTAGAAAACTTAACAAAGATGCTCCAATGAGCTGGTACAGTTAGCTTCATGAGCTACATCAATTAATAAACCAAAGTTTGCACCATACCATAAACGGGATACAACAAAGATGTTCGCTGTAAGCCATGTCATGAGCAGAAACAAGGCAGTAGGTACATGCTCAGATCGATATCCATTGCGACGGGGCACGCCCTCTCTTGACAAACTAAGAGTCGCCAAACTCTTAATGTCACCAAATCGCTGCTAGTTTACAAAAGTTTTTGTTTACTGTTTCTACGAATGGTTTTCCCAAGTATACCCCATTATTATATGCCACTAAAAGGCCATGGTCTTGGAGATATAATAGATGGTTGATTGTTTTGTTGTTTTATGGCGCAAGAGCCATATTTGTCAAAGCTGTGCTAAACAGAAGACAACAATGAAGAAGAAAATTGCTAAAAGAAGGATGATAGCCGAGGGTAAAACAAAGGAGAATTCGGATACCTCGGGGTTGTGATGTCCTACACACCTAAAGAAGATGTGCCGCTGAGGGCCTTAACTAAGCGTTGCTTTAGTGTAACAGCAATCATGACCAGCATGGGCAAAACGTTTTTAAATCGTTTGATAGGCCTTGGTGGAGCATTATCGCGTTATTCAATAAGTTAAGATACAAACATGTCCAAAATTAAAGATTTTAATTCTTCGTATTGCTAATTGAAACTAAAGAAATGGGGAAAAAATGTATAGGTGAATTTATTGTATGTTTCACTTATTGCGAAAACATATTCTTCACTCTGTTAAAAGCAATCTAACAAGATCTGTGCTGGCCTCGAAAAGATTAAAAACCTTAGATTTCACAGGATTTTTATTTTTTTAGATGGGTGAAGATATTGAGCAACATATCCTCAAATGCTCTTGGTAAATCTGAAATTTTAGAATTTAGCAGATAATTTTATGGGAAGGAGGCAGTTTCAAATATTTTTTTTCGAAAAGTGTTTCTTTACTGATTATACGAATCCCTCTCCGAGTATACCTTTTTATGCATTGAGATGGAAGTTATTGTCTGCAAGTTATCCTAGTGAAAGAAACACAGATATGCATCTTTTATGTTAGTCAAGAAGGCACCATCTCCAAATTTCCTCTTTACGAGCATACGATTGATACAGGCTAATAGTATGATACGATTGAGGAGACGGAGCCCACTCAATAAACATTTGAGTGATCGCATGCATGCCAGTCCATACAGATGATAGTGTCTACCCCTAGGCTATGTGAAACAGATCACGTGCCTTTCCTCGAATTTTTCTTAAGCTCCGCGTAGAGTGTATTCTTCCATTTCTAAAGTGCTCGAACTTCTCGGTCAACCCACATCATGTCTGCTGGCATAAAATTTATCTCTCGTTTTACACAGCTGGTGAAGCAAACACTAATATCTGTGACAATTCGGTGACAAGTATCTCGTATTGAGGAAGTGTGCAACCTTCGAGCAGCTTTTCCATTTACATTGGCAGCCTCATACGTTAGATGCATGTCAGCCATCTTGGAATTTGTGATATACTCAATCACGCGCAATATCCTCGCTGTACATGGCGAAGCAAAATAAAAATAGTGATATACAAACGTTCCAAACCACCCAAACAAATGAGACCTACCCTTCTTTAAAGTTTGACCTTGAAATTTCGATTTATCCTGTATATACTACTACATAGCAGGTTTTTTACTCGATTGTTCGAGCCTCACTGGACCCGAAAATCAAAAGGGGAAATTTTTTATGTCTTGAAATAACATGGGGTGGGTAAGCAGCACATTGGTGCCAGCAGGCCTTTCCCGAGTTTCTCCATCGAGTCTGAGAGGTTGCTCCGGTCCGCACTCCGAAAATTGGTTCCCTTAATGGCTCTTCACACCAAACTAATCCGACTCAATCCGCGTCAGTCTGAAACTGACTGACGACGATTTAGAAGAGCCGCTTCCTTATTAAATTGCTTGTTCGTCAAAAATTCTCTCACATTACCTGAATCCGGATGGTTCCGCTCCAATATACCCGAATATCCGTTCGTTGGTTTCGATTTGTTTCAGATTGGATCGTATTTAACCGGCATCTGATAACTCACGCAGAGTTTGTCACGTCGAGGTATCTGAATCTATATATATAATTATCTTACGTGGCACGCAAAAAAGACGTTATTTGTAATCGCGTTTTGGCAACACTGTACGATTGTTTGTTTATCGCGAAGTCTCGCGCATTGATTGAATTTATAGCGTTATCGGATGAAATTTTATTGGAAACAAAAAAGGAAATTTTAATGAGCTGTTGCAGTTAGTTTGTAATAGAAATCAAAGAAAGCGGAGGATCTTTTCAGGGCCATTTAAAAAACGGTCCTTTTCAGGGCCAACAATTATAGTTCAACAAGACGCTTGCACTACAACTTTCGGCAACAAACTCAATGAAAAAGTGTGGGTCGTTTGAGTGTTGGGAAAATGTACACACAAACAACATGCTGGGTATTCAATTTACAAAGCAACGTTCACATTTCGAGTCAAAATTTGCACAAAGTTTTCATTTGAATTCTGATGTTAGAGATACTCTATATATTTTTTCTGTAATACAGCAAATTTAGATTTGAAAAACATTTTTTTGGTAACATATTTTGTAAACAATCCCTTCTGCTAGGATACATGTCTTCATTGAGGCGAGCGAAGCGAGCATTGGTTCGCGCAGCGAACCTATGAGGATTGCGCAGCAATCCTCCGGGGGTTGGCGAGCGTTAGCAAGCTGGGGGCAGGCCCCCTAGTTAGTTGAATTTTATGAATCAGGTATCTCGTCAAAACCACTTAGAGGGTCAGTTTGAAGAAGCACTAAGTTCCTCCCAATATACATAATTCCTTTAAGACTTAGAATCGTAGTTTTAGAACATTAAGTTAACACTCATACTTTACAACGGTCATTGACTGATGTCACTAGGCAATATTTCAGTTTGTTGAGCTCTACTTTTCGAGGAATTGAATTGCATGATTATAAAATGTAATTTCGTTTTGAAACATTTTGACATCAATGAGAGTATTGCTGCAAACACATACTCAACTAATCAAAATCTTCAAAGTCCCGGTGCCTTTTTCTCTTTTAAATACAAAACAATTCCCTTTCTACGCAGTGCCTTGCATTGCATTTCTATCGCATCTTTCGATTGAATACGAGCTAAACCCATCACATGCTTTGCCTTGAGCAAATACTTATCAATAAAAACCCGAAGAGTGTTTTAAAAATTCCTTTATCTGGATGATTAAAGCGAGTTAATAAAGGGAAGATTTCTCTTTCGAATGATAAAAATGAAAAACTTAAAAGTAAGGCAAACATTCAAGAAATCTTAAAAAATCTTTCAACTTTGTACTTTTTTCTTTTGATTACTTGTTGGTTTGACATAAATTAGAGTAATTTCGCAGAAGACGGAAAAAATGATTTATCAAATAATCAAAAGACATTCACGCAAGAACTGTATTTACCTCCCGGCTCTACCTAGTTTAATATGTTTCAAACAAGTCCTCGTAACTTCAGAGGTTATTCCCTTTGAGCATATGCTGTGTTTTATTATGATTAGAAGAAAGGTATTCAGTGTAATAGCGAGACAAGAGCCTAAATTACTGTTTCGCGAAGTTTAATTTCATTTTTTATAAGCACCGATGTATATACACGAATCAATTTTATTTTTTTTACAATGAGGAAAAAACAATCTTGCGCATTTCTGAACTATTTAACTTAGTTAAAAAATAGACTTGTTTGTTTTGCTCTTAAATTTAAGTTTGTTAATATTTACGATTAAAAAAAATTGAGTTAGAGATTAAATTGGACGTATGTTTGTGTATTGTGGAGTATTCTTTGCAGAAAATCATATGTAATATTATATTTTTTATAGTACTCTTTTACTATTGCAATTTCTCATGTGTGTAATTTATAATAGAAATATGCAAGTATTTGAGAAGCATTCATTGCAAAAGAAATATTCATAGTTCTCAAATTTGACAATCCGAATCCTCACAAAATTTGCTTGAATAAATAACGCGTGGAGAATTTGTTGTTTCCCATCTTATACAAGACACTTTATACATAAACAAATATATTGATGTGAAAATCACTTGAAGGAAGCGTAGGTTGATTTAAAAACATAGAATGGCGCAACTGACTAGAAACAACGGTTTTAAAGATTGAAAAATTAGTTCTACGATATTTAGCGAGTAGATGCATAACATTTATCATACTGTTCGACAAAAATAGAAAGACATCTATTTTGAATAGAAAGACATCTATTTCACAAGTAAGGTCTTTTATAAACATTGTCAACGATTAGATAGTATTAACCCTCCAAGTGGTTTCGACGAGATATCTCGTCCATCGAGATCTGATAAATTTAGATGATGACGAGATATCTCATCATCAAAATACAGACGTTTTTTATTACAACGAAGTAAGTTCACTTCTAATTACAAAATACAAAGAGATGGATATTTATCCTAATGACGAGATAGTTGAGACAATCATCAGGAGAGCTAATTGTTGTCAGTACATTTAGATTTTACTTACAGAATGTCACGAAATTTCGAGTGCAGTATAACTTCTACACCACAGCACACGTAATGGTAAAATTACAGCATTTATTGTTTAAACGAAACCTAAGAGAGGATCTATTGGTCAAGTCAAAACTGGTTGGAATTCAATCAGAGAAGACTGCGGGTTTCTGGACCATAATGTAATTTGTGTCGTATAAGGCATTATTTTATTACATTATTTTATATAATTATTTTATTTGACATCATTTTTGCATTGCTTTTTGACAAAGGGGAATATAGGAGTTAAACGTTTTGAAATTAACCCGACAAGTAGGTATCTTGTCAAGATCTGACTAATTTTGCTAATGACGAGATATCCCGTTAGTCAGGATCTGACGAATATTGCTGATGACAAGATATATCGTCATGTATATAATTATTCCTTTTCTATCGACGAGACACGATCTGGCCAGTTTGTTTATAATTACGAGATATCTCCTCCATCCACCTCTGGTCAGCTTTGCTAATGACAAGAGGAGGATAAAATAGACACTTTTCTTAAGATCTCTACTCTACAAAATAGAAAGATAGAAATACATTTCATAAAAACGTCGAAATAAACTAAATAAACAAAATTAAGTTCGATAAATTTAGGTTAAATAAACAAATTTAGGTTAAATAAACAAAAAAGAGGTTTTTTAGTCTAAATAGATAAATGTATTACTCGATCAAAATAGAAAATAGACATGTTTTGAACAAGAGAAATGAAAAACATTGTAGCATTGTAGGTATGTATGTATTGAACTTACGTCGCACTGGAGTAACATAACGGGCTATTAGTGATAGTCTGGGGTCGGCCTCTAATGGAAAGATCCTAGGACTAAACCTCGTAGATTTAAGCCACTGCTACATGATAAGATCAACACCTGATGCGGCACCCCACTTTCTAACATTGCAACAGTTAACCAATTGAGTATCATGTTACTCACAGTTTAAGTAAGCATTTTAGCCTTAAGTTATTATTTAAAACATCAGAAAAATATGTATTCATTAATCTGTATTCAGTTATTTATGTTAAAAACAGTCATGACTATTAATACATTTATGAATTTATTCCATATATTTTTATTAAAACTAGATCAATTCTAATAAATACTAGATCAAAAATGTACTTTATTATTTATTACATTACAGTCAGCGGAAATGATAAAACAAGCAATAAAATAAAATTGAGAAACATAACAATAAGATAGCTCATCCTATCATATAACAAGCCTTTGGAACGAATTATATCGTTATAGTATTAAAAAGAAATAAGTAAAAATTTGAGTTCTTCAAAATAAAGGAAGGGAGTCTAGAAAGTTGAACAAAATTAAATAAATGTGATTTAGTAAACCACAAAAGCATGACTAAATTCGAGTAAAAGTAATTTTGCCATTTATTGTTCGGCCTATTTTCTCCCCTTATTGGAAAATAACTTAAACACCAAATACGCATTATTTTATAAATTACACTATCACTAAATGAGAAAAATAATCATATGGACAAGTATAAGCGATAACTGTCTATTCAGGTTTGTAAAAAGTACGTTGACTACATAAACTTTTGTTTTGTCGTTCAATTTAAAATTTCTAAGTCAAAGTGATATTTTTGTATAGTTTCGAGCTGAAGCTCTCTTAAAAAATGAATTTAAATAAAACAAAGCTTGAGGTATTTCATCAAAGCATATTTCCTTCCACTTAATTTGTCACTTTTTCTCGACGAACCATTTTGATTAGACCGATATAAAAATGTCTCAATAGAATGTTTGACAAATCTGGGAAAAAACGTTGAGAATTCCCCAACAACATCAGTAAGCGTTTTCATAAATACATAAATTCTCGAACATCTATAAAAAATGTTTCCCATTAAAGATTGATTTACATAAATCTTTTCAACTAAACTAAAATATCAATTCAAATTCGGTATCAGAGAAACCAAAATGTGTCCGTTTATTTTTACAATGCGGTTTTCTGGAAGCTTTCTTTACTTGATGGAAACATAAATTATATTTATTTTTACAATGTGGTTTTCTGGGAACTTCCTTTAATTGATGGAAACATAAACGATATTTATTTTAAAAATTGTGTTTAAGTTATTAAATAACGCTGACAAAAATAGCTTCCGTTTTCTTTACGTCTTGAACTAGAGAAACGCGGCTTTGCAGATTAGTACTATGTAAGTTTGAAACATATGTAATGAGAAAACGGCACCATGTCTCTTTTTTTCTTTAATTTTCTTCTCTTAATGGTGATTTTCTTTATTCTTTCAGGGATCGTATTTTAGTCTCATTTAGTAGAGACAATCTGGCTTTTGAATTATGCATTATGAATAATAAATGAGAACAGTGACATTAATTTGTTTGTTGAAATGTTACAACTTTTCTCAGCATCCGCAAGTAGATTAGCTTTTAAAAGGATTTATGTGTACCAACGAAGAGAAAGCTTCAGTCACTAGATGTGGATCCATTCTTCAGAATGGCTTCGATGTTCATTTAATGAGCAAATTATGAGCAAACTTAAGAGTGCTTTGATTGAGCGTATTTTACATTTTTTGTGTTTTCCGGCTGGTTGTCTTTGGATTCTTTACTATCCCTTACACTAGTGTTTCAATCTATATGATTAAGAGTGGGATGTTTGTTTGTACATTGAATATTTTCGACACATTTCAAGTTTTATATCCGTTTTGCGCCTTTCTGATTCAAAATACGTCTCTTGCGCATTGGGTATCTAACCATCTGTCTGTTTGTATGTGTGTGCCCATGCTACATCTTAACATTTAATATGTTTTCATAGTCTGTCCATCTTCCTGTTCTATCGTCGATTTTATAACTGTGTGTTTGTACAAGTATCACAAAATGTATTAAACGTATTTTAATGCAATGTTCTATATTTGGTACACAATATTTAAGTTTAGTGGATACATTATGTAAAATGAATTTGATAGCATATTTAGGTAAGTTTTTTGCTAAAACCATCTCACTTATACTTAAATAAACCATAATTGTGAAAAATTGAAGTATCTGGAAGGTAGATTTAACATTGTAATTACTCGGATTGTTTTATCAATACTGCTGAAAATCAATAATTGTTTTTAAAATTATTTTTACGGAATTTAAATTGTAGTACTTTATTTATTTGGAGACTTAATTTTTTCTTCACGAAATAAATACTAAACAATTCTGAATATTTGGAATACGATAAAGAGAATAAAACAAAGTAAATAAAATATGCAGAAGATATTTTAAAATAGGACTGGTAGATAATATATGGCAACCTAGGTACTTTTTTTATCGTTTGCTTTTTTAAATTTGAATCTATTTTGTAGTTAAAAATATATGCATTTATTACTTTTCTTTCGATGCTTTTTTAAAATCTGTTTTAAGATGGGTATCTGGATTTTCAATTTGATTGTTTTTATTCAACAACTATAATAAAGGTAAGTAATGGTTTAATTAGCTTTAACAACATTTGTAATCACATTGTATGATAATTTTGGGAAATCCTTTTCGTTTTTGTATGACATACAAACCATTTACATGAATACGTTGAACTGTTCTATGCATTCTGGGTAGCAAGTGCTCACCCTGGAGATTTTTATTTCGTACTATAAATTTAAATTTTTAAAAATTGTTAAATATGATACCTATTTACATTTGTGAAATTGTGTATTTAACTATTGTATACCTTTTTAGAGTATAATAGTTGTTACAGGTGATTTTAATCGGAATTTCAATTTAGTAATGGAAGCGGAAGATAGTTAACCAACCCAACCTGAGTAACGCAGAGTAATTCTCCTACTTTAATGTGAAATAACTTGACTGACTCAGTTTGAATGCTATCCATTGCCATTTTCCTTTAGAAATAAATCAGTTTTGTAAAAGAAAGAAAGGAGTACTACCTTTTACGAAAACATGATACTCTCAATTCACTATGACGATGCTTGAACATTTTTGGATCATGCCCAAAGAACAGATCTAGATGACATTAATAATATCAATTTAATATGCAAAATTGTATCTGCTTCGTGACAGAAGAGAGTAAATAAACTGTATATTTTTAGTTTTCCGAAATAATTTTTCTAGAATTACAACAAATAATATTAATTTAAAACTGCTAGAGCCTACCTAAACAGTTTCTGATATGCTTAAGGTTTTGCGTGTAAAGTATTTATGTTTCAAAATACGAACACCATTTGAGTTATTGTTTTAGTTATATGGAAATTATTTTTACAATAAGTTTGAAGTTTTTCTATTGCTTTGGGGTACTAGAAATTTACCATACGTTTTATTCCACCAGAAAAAATTTTCCTTCTTGCCTTTTTTAAAGATGTTTGCAGGTGTTTGTTCGAATACTTTTATTGGATGAAATTTAGAACTGTTTACTTAACATTTACTTTACTTAATAGAATTAACTTGAAAATGTAAGAGAGCCAATAACAACTTTTATTTAAATATATTTTACACGACTTATATCCGTACAAGCAACAGACACAAACTTCGAAACAGTACTCAAGCGCAACGTCGAAAACATCAATTAAAAATAGTGTTAAAAAGCAAGGGAAAATCAGTATAAAAAAGAAACGAATAATTGTTCATAAGATTGTAACAATTACATTATGTTTCAAATAATTGTAATAGTTATAGTATGTTTTAAGTAATTGTAACAATTACATTATTCTAAGTCATCCAATGGTAAATACTTTACTGTGTTGTGTTTGAATCACAAGCAAAATGAAAACAATTTAAAAAAACACAGGTGAAAATTTACCGAGTGAATGATTTCAAATATGCTTATTTCAACTTTATGTACAAATGACAATTTTCAAAATATATTCAACTGATTCGTAGAAAGGATAATTTTTAGAAATTTTCTAAACTGTTAGATTTATTTATATACTATTTAAATGATGATTTGTTAATAATTTAAAATAGTTTCCAGATTTCTTCTTACGTTTGTCGTGGTATTTAAGTGATGAATTTCAAGTGCTGATATAACACAATTTTCAAACAGAAATCCAAAACATAAATTCATTGATTTTCTTCCTAAAGTACAATTAAATCAGGAAGTGATCTGAATAAGTATATAAAAGCTACTTCATCAATATATCGACTTCTATTTGACCACTTAATTGCTATTTTCTTAAATTATATTCAAGAAATCCTAAATGTACCGATTCTCTTAATACTGAAAAGCCACAATGATTTTCAATGTCACCTGAATCAAGGGAGAGTTGTACAATATCACCATAAAAATGTAATATTTATCAAATTAAAAAAATAATTAGGAAAATATAAAAATTCTAATATAAATATAGGGGAAGGTGGGGTACAGTTTTATCGAAAATTTTATTTTAAACTGGTTGCAAAGTTAGTCGAATTTGTTTACAATCTTGTTAGCCATCTTGTTTTTCAGAAGTCCATGTTTTCTAAGAAGTTTCATCATTAATTACATTTCTGTATGCAAATATCTATTTTTGCTTGTTAAAAGTAAAATTTTGTGTTTGTAATTAGATTTCTTTATTCATGAGTGGTATTTATTTTATAATGAATAATGTTTTAGTATTAAAGCTAACTGTGTTTAAATTCTGTTGAGTTAAAATGGATGTTCTAAATTCACATTCACACACTCTGTTCTACACATATTCTCAAATGTTCTCTCATCTATATACATAATTTGTCCAAATAACACATTATACACAAGCATTGGTTTTACGGTGTAAATTTTGTTATTTTTATAGTTCTGCGTTTTTCATTTTAAGATTTTTAATTACAAATATGAATGATAACATATATAAATTGGTTAAATTTTACTTAAGGTTTTCCTCTATATAGGTTTTTATATATTTTTATGTGATGTATACATTCTTTCTTATCATAATTATCAGTTTTATTTTGCTAATTCATTGGAAACATTTACAAGCTAACAAAATTATGTTTCCTTAAGAAGTAAGACCTTTCTACAAAGCCCCACCCCGAAAAACTGCACAAAATAGATGTCTGATCTTGACTGATACGCCAGTTAAAAATGTGATTACAGAGGAAATATTTAAAAGGAAAAAAGCACTAAACCCTAAAAAGAACGAAATTTCCAAGAAGTGAGACCGAGTGAACCTGAGGCATAGGCCTACAGCGATATCATCAACGGAAGATGAAGATTCACCATCTTATGCTGATAGTGGTAACATCTCTTTCAGAATTGAAATCAGACATTGCTGGGGACGACAACAATTAACAATGGTGATTACGATTATAGATGAAAAAGGACACCTTAAAGAACATAAAATCCACTCTATTGGGGAAGTTGAGAATCAGAACAATGTAGATTTTGAAGTGTTGTACGCCAAAATAACTTTTTCATCTTATAAATTTTCCCAATCAATCATCAAAATCAAAAATCGAAAAATCAAAAAACATTGCCAAACTCAATCAGAACCGACAGAGAAAAGCAGAAATGATGATTTTCCCAGTGGATTTATCTTCCTATCAATATCTAAAATAAGTTTACAATTTTCTTATTTTTATTTTATCATCTACTTTGTAACTGTTGACTACAATAATTGCTAATGTTTTCCTCACATTTAAAGCTGCTAAATGATACATAAACTAATCAAAAGTGGCATTTCATTTTAAGCCTGCTTAAGGAATCCTTACAGATTTGTATATTTCAATTAAAAGGAATTTTAACAAAAGCATATTCTTTATATATACTGTTGCTACTATAACGGAACACTGTATTTACAGTGTGTAACACTGTACCCGGAAAGTGGGGCACAGAGTTGCAATATACATCACTACAGAAACCATTAAAAACTGGAAATAAATGTTATTCTTTTTAATTTTAATAACATGTAAGTTGTATGTAACAGATCATTTGAAGGACTTTGTTTGCTTCAAATATAAGCTTATCTTGATACCACATATGAATGTACAAAACGTGTCACACTGTTCCCCACCTTCCCCTAAGATCGTTTTGCAAAGTTGACTGATAAAAATTTTACCGAAAGCTGTAAAAAGGGCATGGATGCTTCGACAAGGAGTTCATTAACGAACAAGAACATGTGACATAAAGTATAAAGGCATGTATAAGGAAGACAGCTATTTTAACACTTCAACAAGCGGGAAGTCACTTCCCTTTAACAGGTTTGTTACACTGCTTTATATCCAGGATTTAATTTCGAACCTGTGTTCGACAAAAAAAAACTCGGACACAAAATACCAGTTACAACTTCTTTACTATTTTTTCAGAAGGCGACGCTATTTCTGTTTCATGACTTTTATTTTTTGGTTCAAGTTCTTCTCTGCCCCTCAGTTCCATTGGAAACGAATCTTGGTTTTCTGAAAAAAATACCTTGACTTGAATGTCGCAGGAACTTTTGAGTTTGGGGGAAAAGTGCGAATTGAAAAGCACCGCGGCACCTAGGAGCAAAAATGCTGTGACAACGCAACAAAAAATTACATTGAAAGATGCAGTTGGAATCGAAGAGTGAGATACACGTAATGGAAAAAAGAATCCTCGATCTGAATACAATCAATACATAGATCTGAGAAAATTCAGATAAACAGAAAAGAATTTGCAAGTTTCTAAAATTCGCATTAACCATGAAATGGGATATAATCTTAAAATATCCATTGCTAACGAAGTTACAAAAAATACATTCTAAGTCATTAGAATAAGTTAAACAAAAAATAGCTAGAAATTCAATGAAAACGTGGAAAGAAACGTGAGTGAAGTAAATAAGATATAATTTGGTCGTTACTATGGAACACTGATACATAGATTTTGAACATGGATATAGAATAAAACATTCACTATTAATAAAGCGACAAAATAGGTTTTCAGTCATTAAAATTAGCTTTAATAAACCACATAGATAATAGTTCAAAATTCGATGAAAATGACTAAAGAAACGTGAGTGAAATAACTGATGTATTTTGGTCAGCTCAAAAAGGACTAAGGACTGATAGAGATTTTAAACATAGATGTAAAACAAAACATTAATTTTTATTAAAATGACCAAAAATAGGTTCTGAGACATCAGAAACTTTAATAAAACTTACAATAAATAGTAAGAAATGCAACGAATCTAATAACATAAACGCAACCTTCCGGTTGCTAATTCGTGACTCTACCAATAACGCTACCTCTGGTGAAGTTAACTTAAGAGCTAAAATTATTTAATTTGCATTATCTTCGTAAGATAGAAACGGCGGTGAAAATACTTTAACAAAAAATATTTCCTAAAGCTTAGCAAAACATTTGTTTTTCGTTTTCGATCTAACCTCCACATCCCCATATATCAATGCCACAGAATGAAATGATCATTGCAAACAGACGAAATTAGAAATCCGAATTTGTAATTTGCCAATTTGTAATAAACTACGATTAAGGGAAATGTAATACCAGGGAAATTAATAAAATTATTTTTAATATATGCACATGGTTTCGATAAGTGAGTGCTATAAAGTGAAAAAGTTCGTTCCAAAATGGATTTAATTTCACAGCAATTTACCCATTTATCCATTATTGAATCATTATTACTCTACTCGGTCTATTAAAGAACATTTTAAACATATGCTTAGGATAAATATCGACTTACTACTATGTTTATCAGAATATACTCTCTATTCAATTAAAACGTTTACATGCAGGGATATTTTGTTGTCTTAATATCCGATGTTTCCATTTGATCTAAAGTAGGTTTTAAAGAATTATTTATTTCACAAATTATATATAATTAAAGCCAAAAAAAATTACTAAACCTCCAAATGGTTTCGACGGGATATCTATTTCAGCAAGATCTGACAATTTTTTATATAATGATGAGATATATCACCATTCCGATATTGCCAACTTTTCTAAAGATAATGATTAGATCAATATCTGGTCAGTTTTTTTCTAATGACGAGGTATCTCGTTCATCAAAATCACCCTTTTGGTTATGAGGTAGGTATTTTAACTAACATCGCACTGGAGCAACCCAACAGGCTATTGGCGACGGTCCGGGATCAAACCCGAGGGGAAGGATCAGAGGACAGCAACTAAATTTTTAAAGACAGTCATATGACTTCTAGATGTGGATTTAAAAGAGTGGTTAAACTGATTCGATTAAAGAAAAAATCGTTGCACAAGTGACAAAAGCCTATAGTTAGAGAATGGTTGCTTTTGTATATTCTCCTCTCAGTCGTCATCGCATATTTTCAAGATTTTATGATACGCTTGAGCGAAGGTTCGAAATTACCATCAATGCATATTGTAATATTGTATACGGTACATGTCGATGTGTCGTTACTATAGCAACCATGTATTTGGTTCCTCTTTCAAGGCAGTCGATAGAATGCGACTCATTGTTTTGAGAGCTTTTGAAAGTTTTGAAGAATCTAAATGTGAAATAAGAAATTGCATGACTAAAGAGCGTTCAGTAAAGCGTGCAATTTTTACTGAAATATAATAAGGACGAAAAGGAAAAGACCCAGGCAAGGAAAGTTTCACTGACTCAGGACATATACTCCCAAGTTGAGTTAGAGAAGTAGAATCTGAACCGCCTACAAATCATATGTTGCTAGTACAGTGGGCAAACCCACTGAGTCACGGCACCCCTAAAGTGTGAGTTTGGAATAGGTTTTTGTGCCAGAGGCTGATTCAAATTATTACTGTTGCGTTTCGTAAATTTGAACATTTAAAATATGATTTTTCAAGTGGTTGTAATTTTTATAAAACACTAAATAAATATAGTATTAACCGTCTGAAGGGCAGACACTCGTGTATTTTTTCTTAAATCCTGCAGTCTTTTCAGTATGACTTCGTATACGTTTGGAGGGTGGGGTGCCAGCTTAGGTGGGACACCATTATCTGACCGTGATTCTATAGTACGAGGGATGTTCAATAAGGAATGATCATAAATTAATAAAAAATAATTTCCTGTACTAATCCTCCAAATTTCTATGGTCTTTCTCAAAATACTCTCCTTTACATGCAATGCACTTATCCCACCTCTTTTCCAGTCTTCAAACACACGGTGGAAGTCATTTTTTGACAGGTCCTTCAAAATCGCCAACGCAACTTCTACCACTGTCTGTGATGATAAAAACCACTTTTCCCGGAGGTGTTTTTTCAAATTCGGGAAAATAAAAAAAATCGCATGGGCTATATCAGGATTATATAGAGGATGAGGAACACATTTGACATTGGTTTTTGAAAGATCTGACGGCGAAAACAAAATTTCAATGCAGTGTATTGCACTTCGCGTGTCACATCCATTTTTTCCGTAGGCGAAAGTAAAACTAGGCGTTCTTTGCCGGCTCCCGAGCCCTCAGCAATGACGTCATGACCGTGAAACTTTAGATATTATTCTCCACTTATCACGCTACGCATTCAATATGAATTTTATTTTTCTTGATTTTTTAATCACCTTTAAAAAAATTATGATCATTCTTTATTGAACAACGTACATGCTGTTGTTCTCTGTGATCTTTCCTTTTCGGTGTGTTTCTGGACCGTCGTCAATAGTCCGTTGACTTGATACACTACGACGTTGATTAAAATACCTTCCTGCCCAGCATGACTTCAATTTCTACTCTCTTTACCAATACTTTTGAAACAATAGATTTGGTTCTTTAATCAAAATGTGTGATGTATATAAAATGCAACATTATACTCCCGATACGAAAATCCGGAACCTGTAGATTGCTTCTCAAAAGTACTTTCAAACTAGAAATAAAATCTACTAATTATATATATAAGCAATTAGAACGATTTATTTTCAGCAGAAGCTTTAAATTTGTTACGAAATTTTTAAAACTAGTATTACAGTTTTGTTTCCCACATTCCCATACTTGAGTTATTGGCTGTTTTGTTAAAAAATATGTACTAAAATGGGTTATAAAATCTCAACAAAAGCAGTTAAACTTCTTGAACAACGCGGTACACAGTATAAAGTATTGCGTTCATCTAAAAAACACCACAGTTCTACTTCAATTTATATTTAGTTGTGATCCATCAGATAACTCTATACCAGTGCCATTAAATACATACTCCATTTTCCCCAGAAATTCCTCCCAAATAAATGATCTCGAGCTATTTTTCCAGTACCCCCTAATATGAAATTTGTTCGAGCCCCGTTTTTTAATCTTCCTGGTCACATAATAAACCGTGTCAAACTTGTTCCGTATTATTGAATGTGTGCTTCTGCTCTTCCATTATGAAAAGATTCTTTCCGAGTTGACATTAGTAATAGATTTTTTACCTACAACCTCATTGTGGAAGTCTAGCAACATTTTTCTATCGACGGACGCCAACTATATTAAACTGCATCAATGGGCTCTTCAGGTATCAAATAAAAAAGGAAAACTTATTTCTGACGCATTACTCAATTTTTTGGGAGAATCATGGAGCACCGGAAAGTAATTTGGCTTAAGGTACGAAGAAGAAAAACTTGTTTTATTTCCGTACAAATGTTTTGTACTCGAAAAGAACTATGCTTTTCAAATATTTGGTACGTGAAATGTGTTATTTTTTTTATTTATCGTAAGCTGTAAATAATCTCGATTCTTTTAGACATCATCTTGAGAGTTAAACTATGTATACAGCAGGTACTCAGATCAAGAAAACATTTTCTATTTTATGTCTCAGCAGACTGACTTCTTACGAAATAAAAAATTCTCTAGAGAGTTCATTTTCAGATATATCATTAGAGAACAATAAAATAGTTCCAATCATTTTTTAAACGTTCGCAGTTATATCACAACAGGTATAATCAAAAACAATAGATGTATAAAGTATTTCCTAATCTTCACGGTAGTACATTTTTCATCATACATGCAAAACTAATGCAGAATAATGCTGTTCGAAACATTTTTCGACTAAAATTTTATTCTGAGCAGAGGGACTAAAAGTGAAAGTAACTCTAGAAACATTTAAATTTTTATTCAATTATATAAAGAACTTTTGAAAAAATATGTATGTAACGTTACCTCTGTATTAAATCCCATTGTGATTCGATAAATCTTAGATATATATCAATTGTACAATAAGCTAAGTTTGTATAACCATTTGAAGCACTTACAGCTAGTAAATACGATAATGATATTGACGTTAATGAATAAAATGTCTTCCTCTCGTTAGTTGATTTTATACTTTTTAGGTATTTTACACTTGGGTTTAAAAATCGAAAACTTAAATTTCAACGTTGCTTTTAAGGTACTTGAAAAAATAGATAACTGTCTTATGCGGAAGTTCCAATGCCAATTATCTTCGTATTTTAAGATAGGGTATCAATTTCTGATGGTTATACTTTTTAATTTTGCCTTTCACGCATAAAGCTTCAGTATTTAGTTGGGTCTTTATGGCTCTATGCATTTAATTTCTGTGCTAACAACCACCTTCAATGTATTGGTGGAGCAGGTTTACTTACTTTCAGGGTGTATTGCTCTCTGGGGAACATCTTCTTTAGGTGGGTATGGGTATCAGTGCCCCAATGTACCCTGCGATCCTTCCTTCTTTTTAATTTTACTCTCGCCTGCTTTTTTTCTTTCTGCTTTTTATTTTTCTTCCTTTCTCATTGCGTTGTCTTTCTGTGTTTGGCCCAGCTTACCGAAATATTATCATTTCGCCATTAAACCCGAAAACAACCAAATAATGGGTGTAATTGTCTCTCCTGTGTAAGTAAAGCTCTCCCTGTATGTATACCTTTATTTGTTTGACGTTGTTTGGAATATCTTAGTCCAATATGGTCCTTGCGCCCTAATGCCTAACCCAACCAACCGTTTTATATCCACGTGTATTGATACATAGTTAATCTTGAGATGTCTTCCATACTTACGTATATATTTATTCGAGTTTCAGTAAGTAAATTGACGAACGGATGATTGACGACGATTTCAGATGTGACGAACACAAAAAGTCGTTGAATTGAAAAATTGAATATTAATTATTATTTATAAATTATGATTTGTCTTTTTCAAATCAATGTTCACATACCACAGTAAAATGTAATTTCTTCAATGTAGTTTTGTGTATATATGTTTTAACTATTCAATTTTATATCAAAGACATTTATCCACAGCGAATTTTAGCAGCCAGCGTAAATTATTATGGAGAGTAGGAAAACAGATTTATTTATTTTTATTGCAGTGCAATGTAAGTTTAAAATGAAGCTAAAAAATGCGCAGCATTAAAACAAATTCCAGCAGAAGAAATACAACTTCAAAGTCAAAACAACTAATTACATATATCCAGAAATTCTTTTAAAACCTTCTAAAAAACACCAGATTACTCGCCACAGAAAGTCAAGTCTCTTAAAAGGAGAACACATCTTTAAATGTAAGATGAAAAAGTAAGTGAAAGTGTCGAGAGAAAAAGCTAAGAGGAAAACATTAAACCCTTTAATAATGGAAGCTGAGATGATTGAAAAAGGAGTTCTAATATTTTCGATAAGAACCGGTAATGTCAAGCCTAAAAAATGTTGCGAACTATTTAACTACACGTTTTTTGTAATATCGTCAAACTGAAAAATTACATCCATCAACATTTGAATGTCTTTCCATGTGTTCATAAATGGTATTCATTCTCATTTATAAAGTCGTACATCTTCGTGTACTTAAATTTGCGAAATTAAACGATCGACAAACGTTGAAAAGTATGATGAATTAATAAAATCCTCATTTTTAGGAAATAAATATAGAAAATGAAGAGTTAAATTTGGAATTGGATCTTTGTGTACTTAAGGTTTTAGAATAAAAAGATCCACAGAGATAAAACTCTGGCTTGATTAGATGAAAACTTGGCAGTGTGGAATCAAACTTTTTGAGCTTTAGTTGTGTATTATATTTATTATGACAAGAAAGTGGAAACGTTGCCTGCTAATAATACTCTAGCGCCATCTACATTTAGTTTAACAGAAAATCTTCTCACAGATAATGTAATACACACAGTTTAATTTATTCCTTGCAATAAAAATGATTTATTAAGTCTCTGAGTAGCTTCCACAAGGTATTTCGCCCATCAAGTCCTACCAATTTTTCTGATGACGAGATATCTCGTCATCAAGGAGACTCTGGATCGGAAGGTTCCTGGTTCGAATCAAGGTCAAGCATGTATATTTGTAAGCGTATGGTGAAGAGGCGGCTGGTGCAATTAAATATGTCGTGGCCGAAAGTCCTCACGTTGGGTTGGTGTGGAAGTTTGGAGAGTGGGGTTCAACCTCTGATGTTGCCTCGTCATCTGACCGTGGTTCAAAATTACGTGGCTATACACCGAATGGCTCAGGCTGGGACGATGGTAGCTAGTTGAATCTTGTCATCAAGATATTGCACATTTTTTATGAAAAATGACTAGATCAAGATCTGATAATTTTTCTTCCTAATTTTGAGATTTCTCATACATCAAGATATGTTTACATTTATTTCTTCCAATTACGAGACATCTCGTCCATACAGATCTAGTGAGTATTGCTAGTAAACGTGGTGCCAAGTCGAGATAACCAACAGGAGAGGATTAAATGCCAACGAGAAATGCTCCGTAACCATACGACATTTCACGTTTTCGGGGCACAAGAAAAACTTTAAACTTAGCACAATATTTGATAAATTCTGTAAGTTTTTTTTAATTTTTTTTACCTCGCTTTTCGTTTATCAGAAATTTTAAAAATCAAATTATTTGAAAGTACAGTCGATGAAGTCACACGGCAATTTCAAAGATTTCATTAAAAAACACAGTTAATGAAACATTAAGAACCGAAGTATTGAATTAAATCAGTCGTTAAACAATTTTTAATTTCAAGTATCTTGAGGCAAATTATTAAAAACAGAAATTGAATAACTTTCCACTTATTTAATTAAGCACAATGTTTTTAACAAAATTAGTTGGCGTTAAAAGTTTTAATAATTACTTTGTATTTTTTTTACACTGAAAGTCTTTTGGAAGAAAGTTCTATAAATAGTCATAAGTACCGAGCTATCCACATTTAACATCAGTTACATAGTATAATAATGAATCAGCGATACATTTCAATTTCTTTTAACATTTTAAATTTCCATAATCATATTTCCTTAAAGTCAATTATTTCACAAAATGTATTTAGATAATACTTATAATTAGCCATCACCGACCATTTCTGTTATATTCAATTTTAGTACTTTTTGCTTGCTCGTTTCCCATTTACGGCATTAAGATGTATTTTAGAATATTTTCTTCACGTTAAATTACATCAATTTAATTATTTTTCGGCGTTGATTATATTATAAGGAATTTAAAGCAAAAAAATTTATATCAGAACAAAAAAAACCCTCAAAACTCATTTTTGAAGGGAAACTTTTGCTTGTTTATCTACTATATAAAAGGTTCTGAATTTTTAATGGTAATTTATACCTTAACGATATCAATTTCTTCGCTATAATTAAAAGTAAAATCATATTCATGATAAATCATGAAGTTAATTAAATTAATAAACCACTTAAATATTGAAAACAGTCAGCAATGTTGCTTGACCGAAAGATATTCAAAATATATATTAAGGTAAAGTTTTTTGAATAATTTTTTTAATGTGCTAATGGGATTTATTTCGTTTTTAATTTAAAACTATTTGTTACATGACTGTTCACAGTCTTTCATGATATGATTGTTTTGGTTTAGTTGGTTGTTATGCTTCAGGTTGCAGAGATGAAACTCAACAAAGCTGTGTCAATTATCCCCCCCCCCTTCCGTCAAGAAAAATAGACGAGCAGACACATAAGAAAAGCTTTAACTGATGCAGAAGAGAACACACTGAGCTTAGTTACAGGAATCGAACTTGCACCACCTTATTCATGCAAAAGCTCTGCTAGTGCAGTAGGCAAAACAAACACCTTAAATATTTTTTTTATTTCTAATGGCAAGAGAAAATGACAATATCTTACAAAACGATTACAAGAATACAAAACAGTAAGAGAAAAAAGTCAGTATCTCATCAGCAAGGCTCTAGCACTCCAGTAGCGTCTCACCTCGGAGACCCCACACAGAGCTGGACATCTTTGGATATGGGACCTGTCCATAATTTCATCCTTTTTGCAGAGTGGGCATTTAGGACTGTCATAAACGCCAATGCAGTGTAGGTGGTTTGCAAGGCAGTAATGCCCCAATTGCAAGTCTAAATTCTGCGACCGCTCTTTCACGAGGTTTAATTGAAATTTTTTGGTCCAATAAATTTCTCCAGCTCTTCGAGGAAATACAAGAAGTGAGATTCGACTTCCATCTAAGTCTCATTTGATTTTTGATGTAGAGTTTTATGGAGTGGAATGAGTAGCTTGTGGTTGGCTGTTCAACTATCCGTGTGCCCTTCTTGGCCAACATATCTGCCTGCTCGTTACCGAAAATATCACAGTGCCCAGGGAGCCACTGGATAATGATCTGTCGTCTTCTGCCTTTAATCCCTCAAGGAGCACACACAGCTGGCATTCTAAGATATCATTTGAGGCAGGCATCTCACTTGACCCAATAGCCTGAATGGCAGCTTTGGAATCCGACAACAAGACCACTTTGTTGTAGAGACGTCTGGGAACAAGTTGCCGCAATGCCACACAGATGGCCATAACTTCTCCATCAAAGGCGGTTTTTTGTTTCCCGACAGGGACATAGAAGGAGAAAATGGAGGAATAAATTCCTGCTCCAACATTTGGTGAACATTCAGTAAAGGAGCCGTCGGTATAGACGTGTAACCATTCAGGCTCTGGATAGAGGGTGTTGATGGTCTCAAGGGCTAAAATCTTCAAACTCTCTGGAGGGAGCTGGCTCTTAAGGATAGGCTGGGCAAGATTCAGGTTAATAATTGTCTCAACGCGATTCAAGAGATTACGAGGATTTAAAAATCCCTGAACAATTCCTTCATCAATTTCCAGATCTTCTCTTAAATCGAGAGCTTTCTGAAGAAAGCCTCGTTGTGTCTTCAGTTGTCTCTGTCCATTCTCATACTGGTCCCAAAAGGGCACTTCAATTATGATTAACTTTTCATACAACACGAGAGCTCTCTCCTCAATAATCTCCTGAATGGGTCTGTTATTTGTCAAAAGTAGCATAGAGTCAATTGGGGTGGTCTTTACCGCACCAACAATCAACCTGAGGGCCTGGTTTTGAAGTAACTCCAGCCTTTCAATCAGGCTCTCTGGGGCAGTTACCAAAACTTCACAACAATAAGTAATAACAGGCAAAATGAATGCTTTATATGTGTTTTCCAAGGTTGTTCGTGCACATCCCCAAAGACAGCCAGCCAAACGTTTAAGAATATGTAGACGCTTTTCTACCTTCTCAACTATACTTTCGATTTGTAATTTCCAACTTAACTTATTGTCAAAGGTTACTCCTAAGTAAGTAAATTTGTCCGTATTAGACAGTTAATCATTTCTGTAAACCAACTTTGGCCGGATATTCTGGTGCATCAGTGAAAAAGTCTGCACCGCAGACTTCTCAATATTCACGGCCATGTTGTTTTCCTCGCACCACTTGGAAAGAACCTCAAGTGCTCTGTTCAAGAACCTCTCTATCTCGGACTTTGCGTTCGTTTTAGCAACTTGGGTCCAAATAACCAAGTCATCTGCATAGAGAAGGCACTCCACTCCAACTTTTCTCAAAGCCAAGATAAGATCGTTGATGTAAACATTGAATAGGGAGCAACTAGAAACTGCTCCCTGGGGAAGTCCCGTCTGAAGAATGTAACTTTTGGAGGTTGAGTCCCTATAACGAACTTTACAATTTCTCTGGTCCACTTTCGGCATGCAGCAGCATCACTACAAGCGAGATCACCGTGGGACTTCATTCAAGCTGAGTGTCTTACACCTTAAATATAAGTAGACAGAAAATTGCTGTTGAGAGGAGCTTTTTAATGGTGTGACCAACATGGTGATTAGTAGTCATCTGATAGCTATGTAAAATTTGACTTGGTTGGTCAATTTGGTATTTATCAACTCGATTTTTGATGTAACATCTCATGACAGGGTAGATGTGTGAATGCGCATTTCTGTACAGAGGCGATGAAAATGGTCAAATCGCCTCAGTCTACTACGTTGTGTTGACCAATCAGATGATGAATACAGAGACTGTTCGCACATTTTTTAGGTGATTTTGGTTAGCGGTTATAAAAAATCGCTTACTACAAAAGCAATAATTGCAGTTGTACTTTGTTTTTAAAATTCAAAACTATCGTCTGAGGCTTGAGAGGTTTGTTTTTATTCAAAATGGCGTTTTGAACGAAACAGTGATTCGAAGGCTATATTTTTTCTATTTCCGAAGATAAATATTCATGTTCCGTTATCCAAAAACGATGGGAGAATCATGGTTGTGTGATATCTAAAGCGTCGATGGGTAATATCGTCAACAAGAAAGTACAAAAACGTCAAATTGGAGCCTCAAGTGGGACAAAAATTCCAAACAAGTATCCAAGGAAGAAACGGACATCTTCGACTATTGCAAAGGTACGTTGTTTAATGTTAAAAGAAAACCCCCCTAGTCAAAGGACAGTTGCAAAATCATTAAAATGATCGGTGTCCACTGTAAACAAAAGGATAAACTTTGATTTAAATTTTAAGAAAGCGAAAAAACGCAATGTGCATCGTCTTTCTCCAAAGCATATCGCTGAACGCAGGACACGCTGCCAAATTCGATATAAGAAACACTTATCCAAATAAAAATGGAAAAAAATTGTCACAATAGATGAATCATGGGTGTATTTAAATGATTGCAGCAAAATAAGAGCCATTTATTATCATAAAAGGGGAGAAAAAAATACTTCACAGAATCGAAAAAAAGTTTTTCTAAGGGATTCATGATTGTTGCTGGTTTTTCATATAATGGCAAGTTAAAAATAAAGAGAGTTGAACAAAATGTCAAGATTAACTCCAAATACTATCAGGAACATATTTTATCGCCAATTTTTCTGAATGAAATACCATAGCTTTACCCACAGTGCCATCAATCTGTGGAACTCCATCAAGACAAAGCTAGCAGTCCCACATCAAAATCCACTGTAAATTTCCTAAATGAAATGGAACAAAAAACCGGTATCAAGGCCATACCCTTCACTGATATCCCTACTAAATCACCCGATGTATCACCTATGAATTTTTGTGCTTTGGGGCTTTTAAAATATGCATTATCCAAACGTCGTCCCACAACCCTTACAGTACTCTGGAAAGCTGTTCACGAGGAATGGGATAGAATACCTCTTCTGACACTTCAAAAGGCATTATTATCCTGGAAATTACGGTGTCGAAAGATAGTTGAGAATAAGGGCCATCAAATAGAACATTTAAAACACAAGAATTTTATGTAATTTAGTTTTGTCAATACAATATACCTTGTCTAAAAAATGTGTGAACAGCCTATGTATATGAATGGGCGTCTCCTTCCGTCTCGGAGATCAATAAGAAGATGGATATTAGTTTCCTCCCAAAAGACAAAGTATACGCTGAGGGTCACGTCACTAGTTTAAGTCACATGGTTCTGGGTACATAAAAAGGTTACCATTATCCTCTCTACTTTTATATTTCCTCTATGGGGAAGATCTACAGCGAAGCGATGGTCCTAGATATTTACAAATTTTTATTCAAACGGGTTTTGTATCATTAAAATATAAGTAGTTGTATTGTTAACTGTACACTGAGACCAAAGTGATTAAAATTAAGGTATCTATAACAGTAATTGATGATTTTAAAACAGTGTAAAGGTTATAGGTAATTTTATCTATAGAGGGGTGGGGTGAGCAAGGGGATTTCCAATATTCTTTAATCCTCTGGTTGATAGTTTCTGGGTTTTATGCTGCAAAATACATGTTTGACTCAGTTGCGCCCAATAGCGTCATGCAAGTGGAGGTATACAAACAAGGATAGTTTTAATGACAACGAAAGAGAGCAATACACCCATGGAGGAATCGAACCTACCCCACCAACAACTCACAGGTTGAAAACGCAATGGTGAAACCCAATGAGCCACTGCAAATATTAATTTATTGTCTATATCCTACAAATTATTAAGTCGCGGTCTATTGGTTGAAAGAATTCTTAAACGGATTGTATTGGTCTAAAACTGATTAGAAGTCATGTATCAAATAAGATTGCAGGTTACACGGTGGAATAATGCGTACCGGACCTTCAGAAAGTTAAAACACTAGATAAAACGAGAACTGGTGAAACATCGAATAAAAACACCAACTAGTGGGCTTTAGGTATTCCTTGGAAATGACGCCAAATTGGAAAAGTGCGCCAGTCCAATATCCTCATCTCCCGTGGAAATAGAAAAAGAAGCCATCCCTTTTATCTCCGGAGCATCAACAAGGTGGACAAAGATGTTTTTCTTCGAAAATCTTGACATGACAGAGGAACGCCTTCATCTCGTGGAGGAGTCTTGTTTTCACTTTATTATCTCTCAGCGGCATCAAGAAGAGCAAACGCAAGAGTGGAGGAAAGGCAAATATTGTTCCAACTCAGTTATGGACGTGGTCGATAACTTTGTATATGCATGGGACATCGACTGAGTAAACGCCGGAGTTAAGAGAGCATGCACTATATTGTTTGAACAACGCGCAGGTCGCTTTATAGTCCCTCGAGGTGTTTGTTTGTCCTCCGGATAATTACGGACTTTCGAACATTGTATGGGTCGAAGTAATCTCTGACCCTTTAAATGAGACAAATGTGCTCTAAGTTTTTAACCTTACTTGAAAAAGAAGTCACTCTGTTTATAAAATAACTTTATACAGACGTATCGTCTTATTTATTTATAAGGATATTATTAACCTCTTAAAGTCCTGAGAAAAACCATTTTCTCAAAGCTTACCCTGTGTTTGTGAAGCAATTTTTTCAGATGGGCCGTTTTGTTCTTTGATTGGGATCATAATAACTTCTATAGTCCCTTTTATCAAATAATTTTATTCGAATGCATATACCGTTTTATATTTTTTATTACCACCTTATTAATCTGTTCAGTTCCTAAAAAAACCCTCTTTTCAAAAGTATCCTCTGTTGATGAAATTATTTTATTTGTTTGTACCATTTTATTTGTTTGTACCATTTTATTTGTTTGTACCATTTTATTTTTTTGATTGGGATCTTATTAACTCATTCAGTACCAATAAAAACTTTTTGTTTATGAAATAATTTTGCTCGGATGTATATACCGTTTTTATTTTTGATTGGGGCCTTATTAACTTCTTCAGTCACAAGAAAAAACCCTCTTTTTCCTCTTTTCAAAGCGTACTATGTGTTTGTGAAGTAATTTTATTCGGATGTGCCGTTTCATTCTTTGATTGGGATCTTAATAACCTCTGTAGTCCCTCTTATCAAATAATTTTATTCGGATGCATATACCGTTTTATATTTTTAATTACAACCTTATTAATCTCTTCAGTTCCTAAAATAACACTATTCTCAAAAGTATCTTCTGTTGATGAAATTATTTTATTTGTTTGTACCGTTTTATTTTTTTGATTGGGATCTTATTAACTCTTTCAGTACCAATAAAAACTCTTTGTTTATGAAATAATTTTGCTGGGTTTTTTACCGTTTTATATTTTTGATTGGGGCCTTTTTAAATTCCTCAGTCACAAGAAAAACCTCTTCAGTCTCAACAAAACCCTCTTCATTACCCTATATTTATGAGATATTTCATTTGTCTGGACCTTTTTCTTGTTTTTTGGTTGGGATCTTATTAACTTCTTTAGTCCCAGAACAACCATCTTCTCGAAAAGTACCCTATGTTTATGAAGTGATTTTATTATGATCTACTGTTTTTTTAATTATTCAGATCATATTAACCTCTCTTCAGTCCCCAAAAAACACTCTTCCCAAAAGTATTTTATTGGCTGTTCAACCCCTTAAAGAGTTCGCATGCATAAATCCATTTTGAAAATTGGTCATCCTTAAATAACCCCTGACTAGTTTTCACTTTGAGCAATATAATACTTCCAAGGGTGCTTTTAACCAATAGGTGCGGTTTAAAAAAAATTATTTTGTGCGTTGCGGGGAAGAGGAAATCAAACGCTACTTCAAAACCCCGCGACGACCAGAATATTAATGTTCATCTGGATGCAGAAGAAAAAAACTTATTTAGTTTTTGAAAGAAAATTGAATTTTTTATGAGCATGTGTTCGTGTGTCTTACTATTAAAAGCATACCTTAATTTGTTACACTTTCCATTAGCTTTGTGAGCATGCCCATTCGTGCTGAGCTTATAGGTCGGTGCAGGTAGGTAGTTGAATTTACGTCGCATTGGAGAAACACTAAGGGCTATGGGTGACGGTTCGAAGGTGAAGATACGAGGACAACACCCCGTAAATTTCAACCAAGATCAGTCGACGAAATCAATACCTAAGCTGGAACAAAATTTCCATACACGCAAACGTGAAGACATTTTAGGTCATTGAAGATTTAATGTGCACCAGCTCCCACTTTACACGATGGCTTTTTATTGGATCGAGTATCGAACTCGCAACCCTCGGATTGGTAATTTGTAAATGTATCAATTGAACTACCGTGGTTATCCGGTTTGTTCCGGAAGCTATAAAAGTGATTTCATCAATGGCGTTTGTAATAAATTTCTTTGTTTATGGCATTCATCTGCCTTGACAGAGATGCACTATTGTGAATCATGCTAGCAATATCTTGATATTATTCTTCGCTTAGTAATAGATTAACTATTCAGTAATTCGAGGGTTTAAGTTTTCAGTAATTGTTCTAGCAAAAAAACAGTAACTTTCAATAAACTATGTTTAGTCACAATGATTTTCGTTTCCCAGAATCCCAAACTTTCTTTGCATTTCTTTTCTAAATAAAAACATGTATTAAAAATACACATAATTCATTTTGCTATTAAAGAAAACTTCATTCAAAACATAAATACAAAATGTTATGGGAGAAAATTTGAACGAATACGACAGACATCATTGAAAGTCCATAGAAAGCGATAGATTGAAAAATACAGTAGCTTTACTTTTTAAATAGAATTATATAAAAGGTTGAACTGAAGGTTTTATTCATGTAATGTTACATAGCTTACTGGCTTTTTAGTTCATCGTTGAAGTTCAGATCTGACATTCGCTTTCTCGCATGACCTAGCATCAAAACCTTGCAAGATTCGAGTTATTTACCTTTGACTTTCAAAGAAAGCTCTGGTAAACACACACGGGATAAGAACTTTTTTTATTTTGCAATAAAAAGTAGTTTATTTTATATTTGAATTTATACTTAACTTGATATCTTTAACTGAACTCGTTTTAACAGATTTGAGCGGGTTTTTAAAACATCGCTCTAGGACATGAAAGTCTAGTGCAAGAAAAACAGAAGCATTGAATGTTTGTTTGTGTATAATCTAATGCTAACAATCGGTGCTTTGTGTACTAATATAGACTACGTAGTGTGAATAAACTTTATGTAATCAAGATGCTTATCTATATTTCTTATTGAAATATTAATTTTTAATTAAAAATAAATACAGGTATTTCTTCAGACAAAATAAAAACATGGTAACTCAGAAGTTGCAAAATTAATACTACTCACCAAATTGCAAATCTGTATAAATAAGAATGGAGTATTTGTTTCTACATTCAATATTTTCGTCCCATTTCAAGTTTTCTATCCGTTTGGACCCTTCTGATGCCAAATCCGCCTCTTTCGTGTTTGGTGTCTGTCTGCCTGTCCGTCCGTCCGTCTGTCCGTCCGTCTGTCCGTCCATCTGTCTGTCTGTCTGTCTGTATGTGCCCTATACACGTCCACACGGTTTAATATATTTTCCTGGAAATTTGCATACAGTGAGTTCATAACTTCATTCAGTGAGTGAAATTGGTTGCGAAAGTCTGTCTGTCCGTCTTTCTGTTCTATGTTCGATTTTGTGTTTGTGTATTTGTGCAGACATCACATGAATTTTATTACAGATATTTGATTGCAATGTGTTTTATTGTATACATTATCTATTAGTTTAGTGAATGCAATATTAAACATTAATTTATTGTTATATCTAGATGAGTTTCATGCTAAAACACCTGAAAAAGTGTACTTAAATCAACCATAATTTGGTAGTTTTGGAAAAATTGTAATGTACATTGATTATTACAATTACTTTGATTTGCTTTACCAGTACTGCTAAAAAACAATTATTTTTCAAAAAATTAATTTTTTTTATGGAATTTTAGCTCTGGTACTTCATTTATTTTGAGTCTTATTATTGTTATTTGTGCAATGTAAACGATTTCCGAATATTTGGGACAGACGATATTTTTCAACGAACGGGAATAAAACGGAAACTCGTGTTTCTTTCGCTATGAATTAATTTCGCATTTCTAAATTTTGTGCACTTTTTAGTTGTAAGTTGTGGCAACTGCAAGATCAAGAGATAAAAAGGAATCACAAATTAATATCTTTAGAACAACTTTTTCCCGACATCTTTATTTTGTTTTATTTCGCTGTTTTCTGTTTTAAATATTTATTATTTTAATCAGTTGTGTTTCTTTTCCATCAGACGCAACACCACCACAAAGTATTAGACTAAAAGCGGTAGGTAAGTCAGAACAAAGCAAGTTGTAAGTGTAATTATGCCATTATTGAAATAAAAATGCCGTTATTGAAATAATAATGCCGTTACTAAAAGAATAATGCCGTTATTAAAAGCATAATGCCGTTTTTGGAAGAATAATAATAATTAAAAATCTTAACTAGACTTTTTCAAACATTAAAATATTAATTGTCATAATGATAGGTAAAATTGCGAAATTCCACAATGTCGCATGCCGGATGTAAGAGTACCGCAAATTAGTAAAAAAAGTAAAGTAAAAAACTATTGTTTTGTTGACCATGTGTGTGAGAGCACTCGCCGTAAACCGTCGTGTTTATTAATTGAGTTGAACAATGAAAATAACTTAAGAAATGGAATTCCAAATCTCCCTTAAAATAGTCTTTTGTAGTAGTAACCTTAGTGTCACCTTTCGTACTTTTGTAGCTGTGTCATACAGCAAGAGTGCGATGTATGTGAAATGTATTACATGAATGGATATGCATGTGTAGGATTTGTGTCCAAAGTAAGTTGTAGAAATAATGAAGATGGCGAAAGTTGTTAAAATATTATTTTATTCTACGTATCATTATATATTTCATCATGTCTTTAAACTAGAGTAAACCAATTAAAACCGAGTAAGGTCGGGTATTTTGATAGTATCTTATATACGTCTTTCGTAAAAAAAAATAATAATAACAAACACTTTTAATACTTTACAACTATTTTTTTTATCAGGTTAAAAAGCCCGTTATAACTTTATTTGTGCTTTGTTTGATATTAACAATTGATTTTTTTTAGAAAACATAAGTGATATTACTAACGTTTCCAACACTCGAAGCAAAATAGCACACGTTTTTGCTACAGAAAATTTGAATTCTGGTTGCATTGAATCGAATAGTGAAATAAACTTCTAGCCATCAAAAATATAACGTCATTAAAGAAAAGAGATATCACCAGTCATATATTTTATCAAAATAAAATAATGCACAGGATAGGGTTACATAATGGAACTTACAGCTCCGTTTGACATGCGAAAAATAGTATTTTGTGTAGCCTCGAGGAATGGTACTAACTGCTACTACACGTGCAGGCGTTGAAAGGTAGGTATTTACTTACCGTCGCACTGAAGAAACACAACGGGGCAATGGCGATCCCTCGTGATCATACCCGAAGAAAAAGAACCGATGACAACACTACTTAAATTTGAACAACGGTAAGATGACAAGGTCCCACCTGATTCGGGAACCCCATTCTCTAAGCTTCCGCGCCATGTCAACATGAGAACATTTGAGGCCACGACAGATTTAGCATGCTCCAGCTCTCTTTGTACACAACGATTTTTGGTTGGATTCGAATTCGCAACACTCCTCACTCCATTACGTTTCCATACTTTGCAAAAGTTCATCTGGTGAATCCTAGGGTGGTTTGCGATGTACCAATAATTGGGCGATCGTAGGTTAGACATTTTCAATGGACATCTGATCTGGTGAAAGAGTAGGTCATATAATAAATGAAACCTAGTGGACGTTGAGGATTGTTTTTACGTTGCATATCACGTGGGGTTGAACATTGTCCCATTGAATACTAACTGAACGCAAGACTTGGATGACATTTGTCAGTTTTGTGAAACAAGCATGTGGTACTAAAATTTATCGCTTTGGGGTCTTTTAAAATGGTGGTTTGGTATATTTAACATTTTATGAATAACGTAGTCAATATTAACAGCGGCTTCTTCAAATTTTTGATGTTACGAAATAAATAGATTACTGCTTGAAGATATTATGTTAAAAATGATGTAATATGTTTTGCTATCAATAATGTATTGTGATTTCAGAATTACAATATTATGTTCGTATGTCTCGTAAAACGTATTTTAGGACTTTACTACAGTTAATATAGAACATATTTTGAGTACTTTATCTTTACATAGTTTTATATTCAGTTATTCATGTATACAAAAATGTTTCTTGGATGGTTAATATTTCCAAATTGCTAGTCAGGACAATTTAAATGCAATCAATATAGTAATTTAGAGCACATATTTGAAAATTGAATAAAAAACTGCAGTTTGATTGCAAGTACAAAATACCCAGCTAGAGTTACATCTTCAGTGCTTTAATAGAAAACAAACCTAAAATATACCTACAGTATTGATTGTATAAAATTATTAACACACGCACAAAAAGGCATTATGCTTTAGTAAATAAAATAAAATTTCACTCACATGAGTAAAATAAAACTTAGGATGTATTTTATTTTCCAATTATGATTCCTAATCATTCAACAATTTTAACAGGACATGGTGATTTTCTATTTACCTGTAATTCAATTAGTCCACTCGTTATAGTTAATTACAACTAACAGTTAAGTATTACTAGAAGAGAAATTCATTTAACAATTATATACTGATAAATGCTTTGCTCATACACACTTATGACCTGAAATCGCTTATAATACTGAAACGAAGAAGACAGTTCTGTATTTTGTAGAGAAATAGAGAGCCTGCTCTCTCTAAAATAGAATCTGTCTTAAAAGGAGTCAACTTTAGTTTCGTGTTAAAAATATTTGCTTTTCTTAAAGGAGAAACTTCTTTGATTCGTTTGTCTGGAATGCGTATTAATAATATAAAAGCATTTATTTTCTTTTTTCCCACAAAAGTCATGCTTTATAGGCTGTAAAAAATTTATTTCCTCAAAGTTGATCGTTCATCAAAGTATCTAAAAGTCATGTTTTGATATTATCTAGCGAAACGAAGGTATAATGAATACTTTTTTATACGAACAGCCCATTTTTATATTAAACATATTACTCTTTATAGTCCGAAATCCGGAATCCTCTGGACCTCGGCAATTTAGGATTTCGGATTGTTAACCTTTTTTGTCTATTAAACCTTATCGACCCCCCCCCACACACACACACACCACCACTAACCACCCTCGTGAATTTTGCGTTTGTAATAGTAAAATAGCAGATATGTAAATAGGAATGATTTTTAAAAAGGGAAAAAAACCTTTTTAATACTATGCAACAAATTTTACTTGCAAGTCTTCTAATTTTTCAGTATGGTATTTACTCTGAACATGTCTGTTATTTTGCATTGTTTCATCAATTAGGATCAGATTTAACTCTTTTCTCTTTAAAAATTGTCGGTAATGGTAATTTTAGTTAACGTCGTGCTAGAGCAACACAACGGGCTATCGATGACGGTCCGGGATCAGTCCCTTAAGGGACAGATCCGAGGACAACACCACGTAATTTTGAACCACGGTCAGATGACGAAGCAACACCTGAGCTGGCACCCCACTCTCCAAACTTCCACACCAACCCAACGTGAGGACTTTCGGCCACGACAGATTTAAGATGAACCAGCCGCCTCTACACCATACGTTTACAAACATCCATGCCCGGACTGGGATTCGAACCAGGAACCTTCCGATCTAGAGGCTAACACCTTAACCACTATACCGGTTGGTCGGCATTACAAAAAAATTGTCGGAAAGATGTATAAAAAAATGAAAAAAAAAAACAAAACGGCGATTAGCAAAATGTCCGGATTTTGGATACCTTCGGATTTCGAACGTCCGGATTTGGGACTTTGTACGTTTTTAACAAAAATAGCGAAAAAATTTATACCATCAGTTTGAATATTAGTATTCATATTAATATAATAAACTTAGTAAATAATAAAAAATGCAGCTTAATTTAATAATATTTTTACTATTTATACCCACATTAGAGGGATGAAAGTTGAATAAGATCGTTTTCGTACAATCTGGGCTTGAGACCCCCATGCTTAATAAAGAGAGAAGCCCCATGGAAACCCCATGGAAAAAGAAAAAATGATTCGGGTACCTAGGGTTTAAGATGTAACCTGAAGGGGGTGTACTATTGAAGAGAAGAGGCAATGGAACTGTCAAAAAATCAAACCTGGGTAGCAGTTAGAAGACACAATTCTTGTCTAGTGAGTTGATTTTGTTGGTTTGGGGTTTTTATAGCGCAAGAGCCATGTTTGGCCATGCAACACATTGACAGCCAGCGTAAAGTAATGGACATGTACACAAGGAAATGTTTACTGATAAAAAGTCAAATACACTAAGGGAGGAATCTAACCTGCTAGCAACCAACTCGCACGTTTCTAGCAGGTCGAAACCACTAGGCTACGGCCCTAGAGGAAATATAAGACTCATCTCGATGGATATTTTCTCACTTTTCCTCACACGTCCAAAACGTTGATGTGGTGAATTCATGGATTATTCTGGGAATCTCCTGGATCCACCACTTTAACTCTTTCTTTTATTTTTTATTATTATTTACATTTTCTCTTTTTATTTTTTACTGTAATCAGCACCACAGCTCATGCATTTCACCATCTCTTTTAGGTACTGATTGCCTTTTTCCCACCCTCATTGCTTCCTGCCACCTTTGAAACGTGAATTGGACTCCTAATTGTATCAAATTACTAAATTTTATCTTCTATCTCAATTATTTACCTTTTATCAAAGTGCATTGTCACATACTTTACCATTCTACTCATATAGCTGTCTTACAATTGTTAAACTTTATATTAATTATGATGTAAAAGTTCGCAGTTTTCTGCAAGGTACTCCGTAATTGATACGTCCCTTCCATTCCGAAGAAATATAAAAAAAGAGTGAGCAACTAGAGTAAAAGTCTTATAATGTCCAGGATTATGTGATAAAAACTAGTGCTAACGGTATCCACGGATTGCTTTCGTCTGGCGGTTGGAACCAGTCATTCATCTTATCAATCCAATAGACGGAGGAAGACTCACATCTATTGATTCATCATATGATTACACCGCGCGATATTGCAGTATACTTGACGATTTTGCAATTTCTGTCTCCAGACTGCAAAAATGTGCATTCAAACCCCAAAACTGTCATGAGGTGGTATGTAGCCAAACTAGGCAATAAGATGCCAAATCGGCTAACCATAATTTTTTCTCAGAGGAGTCATGTGACAACTAGTCGACATGTTGGTCACTTTATGCAGCTAGCTCCTCTTAATACGTAATAATACTTTACGTCTATGGCTACTGCGTTCCAAAAATATCGTCTAGAGTTGAGCTTGAAAGCTGAGAGGTCCAACCAACAAAAACAAGATTGCGGATAATTAATGATTAAGCACACCACATTGGTGACAGCTCAAATTGGCTTAATACACGACGAAGATAAAGTAGTGTTTCAACCTAATATAGTAAAAGTGAAAACTGAGTTTTAACATCAAAATAAGTTTAATTATTTTTCTATTGAGCGAACGAAATAGAAACACTTCTACTTATTATGTATTCTAAAATAATTTGCAAATTTTATTTTTTGGTACCCCGAGTTTAAGCCTTACTACTCTCAAATAAGATTTCAATCATGAGAAGTTGAGGTTTCTTAAGGCGATTACGTTATCAAAAACATAATATAGTTTTGTACCCTTCATGTTTTTTTGCAATCTACGAAATTTAAACAGAGTTTTGTCTTTCAATTTTAAATGAAACAGTCAGAAATACTTAAAAACTGGTTTCTCAAAAAGTCCTCAGTACCATTTTAATGTTAATTAGTTTTAAATATATTTCGAAGTATATTTTTATCCGATTCTAAATTAACTATAAAAATAAATATACTGTAATTACACGTTGTATTTTTCCCTTGGAAAAGTAAAGAACTGTTACGAAATAACATATGTAGACCGAAAATAGACAAAAATATATTGCTGCATAAAGCGATAAAAATTGAAGCCAGAGCGCTGAGCGACGGAATTTAAGGGTTTGTTTATTCTTTTGGACAAAAGTAAACACCCTCGTTTATTCACGAAAAAAAAGTAATCCTGCTTGGATCTCCATTTTTCCTTGGATTAATAGCACAGGTTTGTCTCTATGTGATATTCCATTCTTAACAAAAATGGTCAGATATAAGACGATATGTCTCGTCGAATTACTTGAAGGATTAAGTCATATTCTGGTACAAAACTGGTATTAAGTTGCATACTCGATGTGTTTGGCAAAAAAATTAATATTATTCATTTATTAATATAATACTAGGTCATTCTTATATGTTTCTTCTTTCATGCCTCTAAGATAAACATAATGAATCGGTTATTATTTTACATAAAATGCGTCATTTTATCTTACTTCTTGTTTTTTTATATCCCAAACTGTGATGTAATAAAACATTACATCGAGTCCAAAGTTAGTACATTATAAAATTGTATGTTGAAATCAATTCAATTCCGATTCCAGTTTTATTTTTAACACATATTTATTGAAAATGACAGGACACTAACACAATGACAAGATAAAAATCATAATACATCCATTTCAGTGTGGTCTTCCTTCAACCATGTTCCAAATCAATCTGATTGAATTCCTCATAGTGTAGGGAAGATGCGCGTTTTCATTTCCCTTTCGTAGAGATTATCAAAAAATATGTGGCTATGTTGTCACGAAAACAGCGCTTAGAGACACTACGTTTGTATACGGTTTCAAGTCTGTCTCTGAATCACCCTACAACAACCTGCCATCCTGTTAATATTCCAGTATCCTTGGTACCTCCTTTCCATGTCCTTGATATCTTGAAGGAACCTTTCATCCTGATCCTCACTCATAAATCACCAACATGAACAAAATTCTAACTTCTTGCTCTCTGACGTCCCTGATCGCTTTGAACTCGAAATCAGATGACAATTTTCCGATATTTGGTCAAGTAAATATGCCTTCTTACAATTTCATGTCGGATAAATCTAGAAACTTACAAGTTAGGAACAAGAAGCAGTTTCTATTAGACAAGACTTCGACTAAGCTTCATCAGCCCAAGCTTGATATTAAGGGGTGCTGATAGCACTTTCGATGGATTAACCAAGCTCAGCTGAATTACACTCTTGGTACCTGGTTGTAAAACTTGTGTATGTGACGATACATTTTGAACTGAATGTATGATGTCCTATGCTCGATTGTCCCAGTAAAAAAAACCATGGATATTTTGTATTGAGAACCTCTAAGTTCTGATACACGTTTAGGAAGCTCGATACCTCTTACTAAATCATTTAGCTTGATTTAAATTAAGGATTGCGGCTCATTACGTAAATGCACAGAAAATAATTATTCATAAACAACTGTTGCTTCTAGTTATAAATGTAGATAGCGTTGCCAAACGCCTTGTTATGCAATATTAGTGTGTATCGTTAGTAACAATGATATTCTCTCTGTAACAATATATTAGACGGTTGTCAAAAGTGCCTTCTTTGGAAGGGAAGGAAATGAGACACCAGGAGTAGCGACCCCCTGAACAAACACTTCCAGAAATATCTCCTAAGTTGCAATAAAGCGGATCAAGATTTATAGGGATTGATACATTACACCCGTGAGATACAATTCTAATAGCAACATTGCGTTAGAAGATGTTGTTCGTAATATTTTATATACCTCAGTGTAGTTTGCATGAGCAAATATAACAGACATCTATGTTTCTTTGGTTTCAATCAAATCGTTAGAATACCAAATGTAACAATTTTTCAACAAAACAAAGCAGGCTTTATATGATAATCGACTTTCACACCACAACCTGTGTAGTAAGGCTTTTTCACAAACACAAAAGTTATGTTTTGCCTTATTCTGGATAACTAATTTTCGACAAATACAGCGTGTTTCGAAACTCATGGGCAAAAATGCAAGGGGTGATAGAAAACATCTAAACAAGCAATTTTCACCATACAATGCATGGACGGAGAGCAAGCAGTGAACCGCTAGGAGGTATCCGCCGTTACTGTCACATGAAAGAACAAAACGCCATACGGATAGAGGAGGTACTAAATAATTTTATTAACAGCATGTGTGGTCTGGCAATTTACGGAAACTGCTCAAACGAGAGACCGCCTGGGGTAATGCAGGCGTTACACCTACGACGTAGCAAGCGGTGCACTTTTTCAAACACACCCGGCATGTCTCGTACGGCACCCGCAGCAACATAAATCCTGGCAACTAGGTCCTCGTCGGAGTCGATGGGGCTTTCGTAGACGAGACTTTTCAAGTGGCCCCGCAGGAAAAAGTCCAGACGTTAGAGATCGGGTGAGCGTGTCGGCCAAGGTGTGGGTGCACCCCGACCGCACTCTCCTGACACGCTCTGTATCATGCATGCCAGTGACAAAGGATTCCGTTTCGCACAGGCACCGATGCATTCGCTCTAACATATTTCGGTCTGGCACGTGTCTTCTCGGGAAAAGCTGCCTGTACAGTCTTTCGGTTTCCAGAGCATACCCATTTGAAAGACCATACATAAAATGCATGTCCGCCTTTTCCAGATTACTGTACGTCGCCATGTCTTCTGAAATCCACGGTAGAAATGACGCTGTGTGAGAAAACTCGCGTCTTATGATTTCTATTACCGTCTAGTAGTTTACCGCCTGCTCTCCGCTTACGCATTGTATGGTGAACCCTTTATCATCACCCCTTAAATTTTTGCCTATGAGTTTCGAAACATCCTGTATATAGACTACGAATTTAGAACAGTTTCACTACTTTCCAGAGGCCAATTCAGCTTTCAAAAACATAAACAAACACAGAACTCGATAGTAAGTTTAAAATCTTTAAAAAAACTAGCACACACATTATCATAAAAAGAATGTTATTCTTTTAAATCAACTGGTTGGGTGATACAGAAAACATTTCTTACTTTACTAAAAGAATGGAATTGAATAGGGGACGTTCTTTATTTGATATGCTGTCCGCTTAGCTATACGTTTTCACTTGCTGAATCAGGACTCATATTTTGACACAGTTAACAACAACATACAGGAGCTTATGAAATCGTTTGCCTTTTATAAATTGTATAATCTAATATTGAATATGTAAGCAAAGAGTCAAATATTATCTTAATTAATCTTTGTATACGAATATATTTCTACGTCATAGACCTTTAATGAAGAGTATATAATTTTATAATTTCAAACAATAGTTTACCTTTTGTAAAAATTCTTGACATGAAGAAAATTGGCTTACATCTTCGAATTTTGTATGCAAAACCTTAAAATCACATTAAAGAAGCAAATTATTTAATTTGTAGAAGTGTTATTATATGTCCCTAGTTTGATTAGTAACAGGTAAGTGCTCTGAGAGTCTTTGTGCAAGTGTAGTCAACTTACATAATCATTTTCCAAATAAAATTAAGTTAAGCATGAAATTAATGTAATAATCTTTTCAACTTGACTGTGTGTGTGTGTAATGGTTTTAGCACATGCACTATCAATAACAGTATAATACTAATAAAACACGTCCATTTATATAAAAACATGTATTTTAGTCCTAGGTTTTTCAATATTTTAAAACACTCCCCTATACTTGCAATGTAATATTCAGGCAAACATGTTTTCGAAAATTTTCTGAATCTATCCACCAAATGTACAAAGTTTTTGAAATAGGTCTTTTTACATTGCATAGAACTTGAGGATTATTTCAATACCTGACATTTATAAACTGTTTCACAGAGCTTAAAAAACAATGTAATATTCCCTTCTGACTTCCAATGCTAAAGTACTCATAGGGATGAGCTGCTCAGACTCAGGTGAATCAAACATCATGAAATTTTCATCACAATGCATGGCATATGCAGTTTGTACAAAATAACTTGACGCTGCGTTTACGTGAAATATCGAGTGCAGAAATGGGCTAAGAGGGACCGTTTTCCCTTGAAGATTTGTGGGTTATGATCTTTGGAAATCTTTTATCATATTTTATTCCTCTCCTTCAGGAATTTTAGGAAAGTATTTTCTTTAGTTCGTTACATGGGGTCGTATGCAAATTGATACGTGTTTTTGGATAGGTCAAGGGTGAGGTACATGGAGCCCTCTAAGAACCTAAGTGTGGCATTTTGACTGAATCCAAATTTGACAGAACAGATCATTCTGTTTAGATTAATAAGTTTTTTCTCCGTCTTTTAAATTTATATAATTATTTATGTATTTTAAAATTTATTTTTTATTTACATTTTAGTTATTTATTTTTTAATTTAAATGTTTATTTATTTTTAAATTTATGTTTTTATTTATTTATTTCTAAATATATATTATCATTTATTTTTTATTCATTTATTTTAAATTTTAATTTTTATTTGCTTAGTTTTAAAAAGACATTTTTCTTTATTTATTTTTTAATTTATATTTTTCTTTAGTTATTTCTAAGTAAACATTTTCTTTATTTATTTTTAAATGTATACATTAAAATTTTTTTAATGAACGAATCTAAATTACCAAATAATAAAACACTAATTAACTATTATGTAAATTAAAATGATGACAATATATTTAAACATAATGCACATGGGATCTATAAGTATTCGGAAACTTATAAAAATGGCGTTCTTTGCGGAAATATTATTATATAACTTCAGTCTAACGTAATATTTTTGCATTGAACTTTATATACATGTTTTTTGGTAGAATGTTTTAAATCCACTGCCCCTTTAAAATGTTAACGATACAAAGGAAATCAGTCATAAATAACTGCGTTTAAAAGTTTTAAACAAAAAATTATGAACATAATTTTCTTTTCGGAAATGTCGTGTATTACATTAATTTCTAATTTAAATTATTGTTGTTATTTATTATTTAAGTTGTGCAAGTATCAAGTAAAAACTTTTACGAATTTGATATTCACATGAAGACTTGTTCGTAAATACCCCAGATAGCTAACGAAAAAGTTATACATTGACAATTTGTTTAATAAAATGCATTACATATTTTCCAACTGTTTTATCAAATGCATATAAAAATGGTTGTGATTTAATTTTAAAAAAGGACGGGGGACTATGTTGGGAAACGACTGCTATTTTTAAGACTTAAAATGCGTTTGTGAGGTCGTAGGGTGAATATAAGTGAAAGAAATTAGTACTAAACTGTTTTAATTTCCCACATCAAATGTTTCTTGGTACGCACAAATATCACAGTTGGTGCACTCGCTGTTGATGTTGAAGGTTGTGGCTCATTACCAACTTCTATGGGTGGAACTCCATCATTTTATTATAAAAAAATTATGTCATCAAATGTGCTATTTGCGTCAAAATGAGCGGTGGAGGTATTTGGCGTACTCGTATCAGGCATTTGGTCGCCTTGAAGATGTGACACTTCTACTTTCAAGAATACCCTCCGAGCCTATTGACACTTATCATAGAATGTCCGAATCTTCTTGAATTACCCATCTCTCAACCTTTCTTCCTGTTAATGTTTTCTGCAATTCTTCTGGTGTTTATAATGCATAGATTTGGATATTTGAAACCGATATCCCAACAAGTATTAAATATTTAGGTTTTATTTCTATTATTATTTATAAAGCGCACAGAGACGAAAAAGGACTCCTCAAATGTCGTGTTCGCACAAAGGAGGTCGGAGCTAGACTAGATTATGTGAGCAGCGCGGTGCGACACCTCAACTTTGAGACACTCTCGCCGAGCCCGTTGACGCTCAGAATCGGATGTCCGGATCTGTCTGGATTACTTATCTCTCAATCTTTCTTCTTGTTCACGTTTCTATAATTCTGTGTGTGTTTATTGTTTACATATTTAGACATTTTGAAATGTTTGCTAAACACGATTTGCTCTCACAAAGGAGGCCGTAGCTAGACTAAATTAATGTGTGCGGAAGTGCGCATTTTCGTGACTACGCTACGATTGCATTAGCCGAATATGTCAGCGCAAGATCAATGAGCATTTATAACATTCTTTGTTTAACGCTCTTTTGAATGCAATATAGTTTATCTATGTATCATTAATGTTTTACAAGTTATTAATTTTTTCATCCTTGCCTCTTTTTTGTGACACTCAAAAATTAAGCAAGGTACCCAAGTTTCCAAATGTAAGACATATTTACGTCAAAATTTATTCAACTCTCTAAATATTGTATATAAAATTAACATATACAGATAATCTTACTGATTTCCAAAAATTAATATATTTTTCTACTATACCAAAATATAAATATATAGAAGTATTTTGGAAAAATGTACCCTGAATGAAGAGCATTTCAGTTCCAAATAAGACATTAATTTCATGTATTAAATATTTAATGTCTACACAACAAGCTAGGGGTGATAGCTTTTTACCTAATGGTAAAGGGGAAATAAATTAATTTCATAAAAGCTTTAATTGCATTGCATAATATTTAACAATCAATAACATTTCCATCTGTAAGGTGCACAATAATTATCTAAAATAAATTTCAAGTGAGAAAATAACTTATATAATTTCCTAATTAGAGATTAAATATGAACAAAAAAAATCATATTTCATTTATAGTTACCTCTTGTTAGACCGATCTTTTATCAAAGAAGATAATTTGTCTTAGATAATAAAAAAAAAACATTTATGTCCAATCAGGCAATGTAAATAGGACATATATTTAGTTTATGCTAAAATTAAACACGAAGGTAAGCGTGAAAAACATTTCAGGAGGAAATTACCTCCTGGGTTTAGTTTAATCGTACGTTAAGCGTACTTCACTAACGAGAATATAAAAGCTTCTTTTCAAAACAATATTTTGAGTAAAGCGGTGAATAAATTATTTGTTGCTTGAGTAAAATTTACTCCTTTGAAAATATTTGCCAAGCATTTTGTCGAATTTTCAAAGAAATTTACTTTATACAATAGCTCAGTTCCATAAATATCTTCCCTCTTAAAAATACTTGTGTGAATAAATTATTGAAATCTTTTTTCAAATTGAAGTATTCCCGAAATTAGACTGTCATATGAGTTTAAGCAGATTATTAATAGTTATAAATGCATTCGTTATATTCACTGTTGTCTATGAACAGTCACCTATGATTACATTATTTAATTAAGACCACTTTTATACCACGCAATATTAAAAAAACTACTAATTAAATTTGTTTTCATTTATCCGTTCGTCCACTATTTGGAAAGTGTCCTTTCACGATAACGTCTGTTTGCAATGAATTTTACCTCTTTTAATTATTAAGGGCAGTTGCTAATACTTGTAAAAGAATATATTGCAAATACTAGCAAAATACCCGACCTTACTCGGTTTGAATTGGTTTACTCTAGATTGAAGAGATAATCAAAATATATAATGACTTACGTTTTTTGAAGAATAAAAATTTATTTTAACATCTTTCGCCATCTTTATATTTTCTACAACTTACTTTGGACACAAATCCTACACATGCATATCCATTCATGTAATACATTTCACATACATCGCACAATTGCTGTATGACAAAGCTACAAAATGACGAAAGGTGATACTAAGGTTACTACTATAAAAGACGATTTATAGGAAGATTTGGAATTCCCTTTCTTAAGTTCTTTTCATGTTCAACTCAATAAATTAAAATTACGATTTACGGCGAGTGCTCTCGCACTCAGTCAACAAAACAATATTTTTTTACTTGTGACACTCTTGCCTCCGGTATGCGACATTGTGACATTTTGCAACCTTCTCCTGTCATTATTACAACGAATTTTTTAATGTTGTAAAAAGTTCCAGTTTGGATTAATAAACATTATTATTCTTTCAATAACGGCATTATTCTTTAAATAACGGCATTATTCTTTCAATAATGGCATAACTACACTTAAAATTTACTGAAAATTTATACTGACTTACCTAACATTTTTAAGTCTAATACTTTGTGGTGCTGTTGCGTGTGATGAGAAAGAAAACACATTTATTAAAATAATAAATATTTAAAACAGGAAACAGCGAAGTAAAACAAAATAAAAGATGTGGCAAAAAATTGTTCGAAAGATATTAATTTGTGATTCAATTTTATCTCTTGATCTCGCGCAGTTGCCACAACTTACAACTAAAAGTGTACAAAATTTAGAAATGTGAAATTAATTCAGAGCGAAGGAACCAGAAAAAATATCACAGCTCGCGCGATCTTGTTCATTCTCGTTTCATTGAAAAATATCGTCTGTCCCAAATATTCGGAAATCGTTTTCATTGCGCAAAGAATAAAAATAAGAATCGCAATAAATGAAGTATCAGAGATGAAATTCCATAAAAAAAAATTATTTTTTGAAGAATAATTACTTTTTAAGCAGTACTGGTAAAGCAATCGAAGTAATCGTAATATTCAATAGACATTCCAATTTTTCTAAAACTACCAATTTATGGTTGATTTAAGTATACTTACTCAGGTGTTTTAGCATGAAACTCAACTAAATATAACAATAAAGAAATTTTTAATATTGCATTCACTAAACTATTAGATAATGTATAAAATAAAATACAATGCAATCAAATATCTGGAATACAATTCATGTGATGCCTACATAAACACACAAACACAAAATCGAGCATAGAACAGAAAGACGGACAGACAGACTTTCGAAAAAAATTCCACTCACTAAATCAAGATAAGTACTCACTGTATGCAAATTTCCATGAAAATATCTTAAACCGCGTGGACGTGTATAGGGCACAACATACATACAGACAGACAGACAGACACCAAACGAGAATATTGAATGTACAAACAAACACTCCATTCTTATTTATATAGATTATTTATTATTGATCAACAGGAAAATGTCTGTAATATTACGTTCTTGTCTTGGTATACATCTTGTTCTTTATTTAAAATCCTATTTTGAATACCCCATAACATTCTGATTAAAAGTATGTTTCAAATTATGTAGGTAATAATGAAATACTTTCAATATTAGTGATGTGATTACGATCCATTTAATATCACTAGCTAATCAAAAATTATCCCAACTAAATGATTCTGCGGAAGCACATTTAAATTAAAATCAGATTAGTGTTTAAATGAATGATACCCCTTAAATAAAGAATTTCAGGAAATAAAAATTATATGAAACAATACATTTATTATTTCTTTAATAATCTGTTTATTTTCACAAAAAGCTGTTCCTTAAAATATAAGATGTTATTTTTTTAACATACACGTTTTAATAAATAGCATAAAATATGGCTTTTAGAAAACAAATATTACTTAAAACATTACTTCAATCTTCCTGTTCTTCTTATGTGCTTTTTAGAGTAGGCAAGAATGATGAAGTTCAATTTTACTGAAATTATTTTGAAGCAAACCACCCATGTTTGTTTTAATGAACAGTTAAGGTAAAAAAATATTTTTCCTTGAATGAGCAATTATAGGACTTATTATTCGTTTCATAATTAGAGTTATTTTATTCCAATATTATTTTTTTTATTCTCTCAAAATTCAATAGTTTCCTTGCTACTTTTGTATTCCTTTTTGTTTAAAACTTCTGCAACTATATGCTGAACAGTTTTTCAAAGTTTCTTAACTTCCCTTTAAGGTAATAACCAATATTGAATATAATAAAAATGGTGTAAATATGCTGAACAATAGTGTAAATGTGTCGAATTTATGCTTAAATATTGTTTACATTTTTATAGTTTTTATCAGGTCTTGATATTACGCGGTGTTTCTTAAGAACCGTACCTCAGCTGAAAGCAACACATTTCTTACATAATTTACAAGCATATTCAGGAAATTATTGACTTTATACTATTGAAATGCGACCTACATTAATATTTGAATAATTATATTTCTGGTAATACTTTCGTACATTAATAGTCGTTATTCAGGAATATCGTAATCCTTCATTGCATATAATAATGTAACATTTCAGAAATCTAAAGCAGGCCTCGAAATAGATTGTTTAATGCAGGTGCAACTTGTGCACCTAAGTTTTTAAATTATGTGCACAGGTTATATTTTAGGTACACATTTAAAAAAACGTAACATAAGGGCATTAATATAGTGTAAACTACTTTATTATTTGGGTATGTTTATATAGGTTAGTAGTAGGTAGTAAATAAAGATATTTAAACATCTAAATTCTCCGGCGGAAGGCTGTCGCGACAGTCGCTTCAACAGAGCCATCTAGCAAATGTTTCTATCATCGGAAAGTTCTAGTGGCAGTGGCAGAAGTAAACCTTCCTCCTGTACAAACCCGTTACGGCCCAGCGATTTTATTTTCTCATAGTTTGTATTTAGTAATTTTAATTACGTTCCTTTAGAGCGAGAGAGGTCAATATTAATATTTTGTTCAAATATCAAAGTAACAAAACACGTTTCACCCCCTTTTTTTAACGTTAAGTGCACTGCGTGCATATAGAAGGAAAAATTAGGTGCACAATTTTATCTTCATGTGCATAGTGCGCCTGTGCACCCGGATATTTCGAGCCCTGATGTAAAGTGATGATAAAAATATTTTTGTGTATATGAATACTACCACACATACACACCCATGCACACACACACATCGTGGTAATTAGTGTCCATGAAATCCACATGCTGGTCTCGTCTGATAATTGAATGAAGATTTCTTTCTGAATCTCAATAATAACCAATCCCAACCAATAATTTTTAAAGTTTTAATTATTTCTATCAATCTGAGTGTGTGGGGTATGTGAATGGGTACTAATGGTATGTAAATACTAACATCGTGATAAGTATAGTCCATAAAATGTGATAACTCATGCCAGGTTCATATGATGTCTGTGAACATTTCTTGCTGTATCTTACAAATAACTGATCAATCAATCTCCCTTAAGAATCATGACTTAAATGTAAAATTAGAATGTTAGTATAAAAAAATCTGTATTCTACCACAATTTCCAATTGGTACTGTAGATATGAACACTACCATCGTGATAAGTAGTGCCCATGATAAAACATACCAGTCTCGTCTGACAGATATAGATAGGTATTTAATTGACGTCGAGCTAGATCAACTCAACTGGCAATTGGCGACAGTCCGGAATCAATTCCGAAGGGAAATATCAAAGGACAACACGCTATTTGGAGCCACTGCCAGATGACGAGGTCAAACCTGAGCTAGCACCTCAATCTCCAAATTTCCTCACCACACCAACGTGAGCCACGACAGATTTAACCTGCACCAGCCAACTTTGCACACGATGACCTTTGGTTGGATTTGAACTCGCAACCCCTCTGTTGTTGTCGTATGTTTTTCTGGGATACATGTGAAAGCAAGGGATGAACAGAAACATTCAAGACAAGTACAGAAGAAGAATATTTTTATTATTACAAACAATGATCCCAGCAAAGAACAGAAGAGGTGCGCTGCTTTCCTTTCAAGACGGGAATCCATTCCAGGCGAAAGTCAGACTTCTTTTCGCAATTTTACACCCATGCATCCGGGATTCGAACCCGGGCCCACTCGGTGACAACCGAGGATCATAACCACCATACTGGCTGGGCAGTGACCCCTCTGTTGCTAATATGTTACTCTTCCAACCCGGGCTACCAAGACTCCCATCTCTGATAACTGTAGTAAAATTTCTCTCTCTGTGTGAATATCACTAATAACTAATTAATCGTAATCCGGAATAATCCAAGATTAAATTATTACTATAAATCTATGTTAGACTACAATTCTCAAAGGACACTGAAAAAATTCATATATTGCTTTCAAAGCATGTAGCTTTCACATTTGCTACCACACCACTTGATTTCACTTCTGCCTTTTGACGCAATCTATGCAATATTATTTGACACAATTTAATTACAAAGTTCCACGTCAAGACAATTAATTTTAAGTGCGATATGCTGTTCATAAGAGCTCCTAGTCTTCAGAACTGAGAGTTACGCATTTAATGAAATTATTTCGTTGGAAACTTGCATTAATACAATAATGCATTCGACAGAATGGAGCTGCGGTGGCCTTAGTCAAGTAAAAAGATTAACTTGAAGGTCGGATGTTATTAGATCGGAATGTTATTAGATCGGAATTCGCCTAGCGAATCTTTTCAACGTCGGGATTAAAATACACTTCGGTGTTAGAGCAGCATTTATTTTATGAACTGGAGATAAAAATAGAATGAAATAAGTTGTTTGAGCTAGCTTTTAGAACTCGTGAAAACAAAGATCTTAAGAGTCGAACGCTAAATCTGCTTCGAATCTTTTTGGTGTGGAATAAGGGAAAAAATTTAAGTGCTATTCCAAGAAGTTCTAAAATTATATTTTGTAATTGCGTTTTGAGTCTTAATACTTGCGTTTTTATCTAAAGAATACTTATATTTTATTTTATAAATCCTCTGTGAGCGTTACGAGGTTTTCATGTTTTTTTATGAAGCATTTCTTTTACTCCATAAGCACGTAATGATAAAATAATATATTCTAATAACTGAAAGGTTATACTTATATTTTTTATTTTATTATACAAAATAGTAAAAAAGTTTTTATTGGTAAATATTTAAACTGATTTGACGTCATACAAGAAATGTTGCATGTTGTGAGGTGAAATAATGAGTGTGAAACTTTCAGGTGTTATTTGTTAAAAAAAGATTACAACTCTGGTTACTTATGAAGTTAAGAATGCAGGTTGTACTGTGGAATTATGCGTGTAATCCCCTCAGACGTTATTTGTGAAGTAGAGAGTAAAACTGGTTAGCATGCAGAAAAGATTACAGATTGTATTTTGGAATTATATGTTTGATCCTCTCCCCTCAAAAGTTGTTGGTAAAGCAGATTTAAGCTGTTTATTCAAGCTGGAAGGATTGCAGGTTGTAAGATGTAATTATGTGTGTGAACTGCTCAGAGGTTATTTATTAAAGAAAATTTAAACTGGTTAGTTATGCAGTTAAGAATACAAGTTGTACTGTGTAATTATGTGTGTGAACCCCTCAGAAGTTATTTGAAAAGTAGAGATAAAAACTGGTTAGTCATGCAGGAAAGATTGCAGGTTATATTGTGGAAATTTGCGTATGAACCCCTCAGAAGTTAAATAGATATCAAAACTGGTTAGTCGAACAGGAAAGAATGCAGGTTGTATTATGGAATTGGGCGTGTGAACCCCAGGTTATTTGTAAAAATATTAAACTGATTAGTCATGTAGAAAGATTGTAGGGAATTATGAGCGTGAATCCCTCGAAGGGTTAATAATGATTGAATGTGGTTATTCATAACTTTTTAAAACAAGAGGAGTAATTGAAAAATAATGAATTTAGAAAAATTACCAGTATCTTTGAATGCAAAGGAATATAATGTATCTTTCTTGATATTTTTATGCAAAAAAGGGATGGAATTTGATAAAAACGTATTTTTTTCATTCTTAAGTTCACCAAAAAGCCATTTTTGACGCACCATATAATGTACAAAAGAATTTTCAATATGTCAAAAAATGCACCCCCTCTATGTGCCTCATCTATTTATTTTTTACACTATACATTATGCAGAAATAGGCCTTATTTGTGTATTGTCTCATGGCAACGAACATTTACAGCCAAACAAAACCACGAATAGATCTATTGTCAATTTTCTGTTTTGTTCAAAGGTGGATTGGTTTGAGTTATGGAACAAAACAAAAATCGTAGAGCTCGAAATTCCGACATAGTTTGTGACGATAATTTTCTCTTCACATAGAGGAATAGGCTTAAGTAAGATTAGAAAATTTGGTATATTTAGCTGTGAAATAAAAAGTAAGAAAACGATTAACTTAAAATATTGAAATATTAGAAAGAGTGAAACGTCAAGATTGAAACGTCGTTATAAAACACAGGCAAAATATCATTATTTTTAAACATACGTATAATTGAGCTAAAATAAAAGTAATGAATTCAGAAACAATTGCAATAATGAAAAATGGTTAATTCTGAGGGTTTTATAAAACTTTTTCCTCCTTTGTTCACCACAAAAAAAAATTGAATATGGACTTCAGCATGTTATACATAAAAAAAAATATGTGTCTGAAACAGTAAACACTCTCGAATGATGAGCTCAAACTTCATAAAATGTGCAGTTTATTCTGTCTGGAATTTCTAGTTCAATGCGACTAACTTCATCTTGCCGTTTCCTTAAAACCGTAGAAATCAAATTTAATATAGGAGGTTTCGCAAGAAGAAACATAATATCTCTCTATATTAAAAAAAAGTTGCCGCCGCCGCCGCCGCCGAAGAATTGAAATTTTTGTTGTTTAGCTCCATTCTTAGACGGTTTCCCGAGAAAGTACTGATCGGAAAAATATGAAATTAACATGCTTTGTTCTTCATCGTATTCCCTGGATAATTATTAAGATTTTTTTCCGATGCGGCTATTAGTTTAGGTTTTATTAAGTGTTAAAGTTGAAGAAGTGAAATTTCTTCCGCGAGTGAGCAAAACACATTCAAAATTTCAGTCTTTAATCGTGAGTTTTTTTTTAAGAGTACCTCTCAACGTAAATTTTTGCAGCTCGTCGAGTTTTTTTTGAAATTTAAATGTGGTTCTTGATAATATTTTTTTGAAATTCGGGAAAAATCGGGACATTTTTGTTACTTTTTTTTAAAACTGCCGTATCTATATCTAATTACTATTAGTTTTTAATTTTTAAAATATCGCAGTATACCTCAGAATATACTCTTTCTTACGGTACTATTATTTTTGAAATCGGTTAATAATTAAATTGGATGCGATCAAAAGTTCGTGATACAAAATTCGGAATCTTCGGATATTTTCGCTACGTTTTGTTAAAACCGTTATGTCTACGGCAAAAACCATTATTTTTTAAATTTGAGAACATCACTGAATACACTACATTACACTCTTTCTTATGGTACAATTATTTTTCAAATTGGTTAATAAACAAAATCGATGCAATTAAAAGTAGGTCATACAATTTTCGGAACTTTCAGATCGTAACTTCCAATACAAAACTAAAATGGTCATATCTATATAGTATTACTGTTAGTTTTTAATTTTAAAAATATTGCAGTATACCTCACAATGTACTCTTTCTTACGGTACAATTATTTTTAAAATTGGTTCATAAATAAATTCGATGCAATCAAAAGTTGGTGACACAAATTTCGTATTTTTCAGTTCGCATAGCTGGTTCGGCTAACAGCAGTGGGTTGCATTTTATACTATCGGGTTTGCCAGATATCAAATTTATCGTAGCAACAATTGCCATAAAAACGATTTCTTTTTATTTGGCGAGGAAAAAGGCTCGCTTTTTTCCCTCTGTTTTCAAGACAGTTTACCGACAAAGTACAATGTATTGATATTAACACTGTTTACTTAAAATTGTACAGGGAACAAGATACAGAAGATTTTTTACTGATGCGGCTATTAGTTTAGGGTGCATTAAGTGTTAAAGCAAAAAAAAGTGAAATCAATTGCGAAAGAAGTATTGGTTTGAGAAAGCAAACCAAACGGGATTGCGTAGCCCTCACTGTGACGTCATGTACCGGAAAGTGAAATCAGCATAATACGAATTATTCAGATAGTTTCACTCTGTGAAAGGAATGTTGGTTTGCGAAGCAAACCAAATGACATCTGTGAAAGGAGTGTTGGTTTGCGAAGCAAACCAAATGGGATTGCGCAGCAATCCCCGGGGGTTGGCGAGCGTAAGCGAGCAGGGGGCGGAGCCCCCTAGTTTATTATATAGGTTTAAACATAAAATACTGAAATCTGCCATGAACACAACAATCGAAAAAAAAAACGAAGCGGTCTAAGTTCAAAAAGTTGTTTGTCGAAGCAACAAAACTGCTGAGTAAACTGATTTCCACAAGAATTTGACTGTGCACTAAATTTTTAACAAACAGATCGATGAGTGTAGAATTGTATAGAGCAAGAGTACGCAAGTAACCAACTCTGTATGAATGCGATATACTTTGCAACATACTTCCTAAATAATTAAGTAATTTTTAAGTTAAAGACTTATTTAATCTGTAAATAAAACTGACGATAGATAAATTTCCATGTTTTAATATTACTTTTAGTCCTATAAATAAATTAAATAAAAGCTATAAAATTAAATAAATATGATTAGATTATTCAGTCAATTAAATTGTGCTTCATCCACTAAATTAAGCCTTTAAAGATCTGTAAATGTTTGGGGGGAATACTTTTATCTCATCTGCAAATTATATATAACGACGGTATTTGAAATTCTAATTACAAAAATCCTGCATGATATTACAGAACACAAACGTTGAAAAGTAAATTCAGTTATTTATTAAGACTCAAGGGAATACAACTTGTCGAGAAAACAATTTACTCCAGGTAAAATATTCGTTCTTTTTATATTTTATTCACAATTCATAAAATATTTTATTCACGTGAAAATAATTCCAATTTAATAAATGAAAGTTATTTTTATCTTAATAAAGCATGCTGTTTGGAGAAATATTAACAAAAATTTAACGTCTTGAAGAAATAAATTTACTCAAATGTTATTTGTTGTTCAAAATAATGATTGAAGTCAGTAGGAAATAAAATGAATGGAGTGCTAAAATGTAAAATATTCCACTTAGGGTTTTTCATATTTCCGGATTATAATCAAAGTTCATATTCCAGGAAGATTACAAATGTGATGACAAGTTCTTGTTGTGCATTTAGATAAAGCGAATAAACATCAGATTATTCAGTTGAAGAAATCCATTAGGCTTGCAAACCTATCGGAATTTTTTTCTGTCCAATTCTGTGCATATATTTTTAAACTTTCAAATTTCTGAAAATTACGTTACGTTATTAATACAGTATTTTAAATATTCGTGAACACAAAACTTGATTAGTGTTTTTTGGAACAATTGAGAATTTTTATAGAACACTCGAGACTCATAAAAAAACAAAAACAAGGGCTTGTATTAGTCGAAGCGATGGCGTAAGCCGCAAACTGTCAATCTTAAATTTAAAATAGAATAAGCAAAATCTCGAATACTAGGTTACTTACATTTGGTCTTTAGAAGAATAACTTTCGTTTAACACAATGGTTATGGAAAAAAAGAAAAATATTAATTACGCATTACTATCCATTTCAATCTACAGTGGACGATCAAATTCTAGAGCCACAGAGAAAAACAAATTGACAAGTTGTGTGGTGGAAACAAACATCAGTTTTAACGTGAATACTTGGGTATGATGTTAGATAATACAATGAATGAAACAGACATAGGAAGTTTGATCAACTGTTTATTGTGAACACTCGACAATTAATTTACAGTTTGAAAAATTAAATTGAAGTTTGGTATGATTTGTTGTCGGTCCAATATTCACTGTATTATAGTTCCTGTATTATAGGCTGCGCATTCAAAACTTCGCGCAATACCAAGTTACACTGACTCAAAGCTCGCCCAGCAACGCAGTTCCACATATTGCGGATATCCTCACCACCCTTGCACCATCGCTCTCGGTCAGAAGGTTATGTCGAGTGCGTAAAGTGTCTACACGATATTATATTTATCTTTTGGATGTTTCTTCCAGTTTTGATCTCAAAAACAGCTGCAACGAACTTTCCATGCATACTTTTGCAGTACTTGTCCTCCCAGTAGTATACCGATTTGAAAGACATCTTCACGTTAAAAGGTACTTTGTGAGTTTGGATACAATTGAGATACAATTCATACCAATTAATAATGGAGGATGGCTATATACATTAGTAAGTCCAAAATAAGGAATCCAAAGGACCTCGGCCATTCCGGATTTCGGATTACTTACATTTTCTGTCAAAAATAATAACCTTACTCATACCCTTCCCGACATATATTTGCTTTTGCAATAGTAATAGTAAAATAGCAGGTATATCAATAGGAATGATTGAAAAAAAGAAAAAACTTTATTACAATGCAACAAATTTTACTTTAAAAATCCTCTAATTTTTTGGTGTGGTATTTACGCTCAACATGTCCCTTTATTTTGCATTGTTTTGGCAATTAGGTCCAGGTTAGGGCCAATTAAGTTCTTGTCCCTTAAAAAAAAAAAGAAAAAAAAATCACGCCGGTTAGCAAAATTTCCGGACTCCGAATTCGGAACTTTATATTGTATCCGTTTGTGAAAAAAAAACAATGTTGTAAAAAAATTATTTGGGAATTGTTAACATAAGAGTATGAAATAAAAATAATTCACACGTGCAATAAAACCAGGTTTTCGTTTTCATTACTGATTGGAAATATGGAATCAGTCGTTTATGAATAAGGCTCATATTTCATAATCACCCTCAGTAATATGAAGCACTTATCACGCTAATCTCCTTTCTATATAAAGATACATTTCAAATGAAATTCGATGACTTACACAGCTAAAATTAAATGAAAAGTTATGTATGTTTCGCACTCTGTACTCTGATGCATATATCACGCTTATGTTCTTTCCATATCAAGGTACCGTTCAATTAAAATTCGATGACTTTCACTACTAAAATTAAATTAAAAAAAAAAAGTCCTGCGCAAAATATTGGAATTTAAAAAATCGCCTAGTTTATATGATAATATGAACTGAAACATTACTTGTTCGTTTGAAAACGTATACACGTGGGATGATGGGTATGAAAACCGTAATAACTTCTTAACCCTCCAAGTTATTTTGACGACTTATCTTGACCATCACGATCTGACCAACATTGCAAACGCCGAGATATCTCGTAATCCGTGTCTGGCCATTTTTTAAGATGACAATAGCAGTATCTGGTCAGTTTTCTTCCGATGACGAGGTGTCTGTCAATATCAGACCAATTTTGGGAACGACGAGATCTCGTCGTCAAGGTATAGCTAATTTTTTTAAGATTACAAGATAAATATCTGGCCAGTTTTCAACTGACGAGATATCTCGCCCGTCCGAATCTAGTCAAGTTTGCTGATGACGAGATACCTCGTCGAGCTAAACTACTATGAGGGTTAATACTACTCTGGGGTGCAAAATCGAAGTAACAGCATTATTTTTAAAAGTGTTGAAGAGCAGCAAAATTACAAATAACAGCGCATGGCGACGTATATAATTGAGGGTATTTAGAATAAAGGCTATTACGTATTCGAATTTTGAAACCGTGACGTCAGTGGATGATAACTAAGAAATCGAGGTTAGTGCTGTAAGTTAAATTCACGTTGCTTTATTGCCAAAACTCGTTTTTACAAATAGGATTCATTTGTTAATTTTCTTCAAGGTAATTTTTGTGAATAACTGCTATAATCGGCAGCATGAAATAAAAATGAACTAATTTCAAAGGCCTTTTTTCAAAGTCAATTTCCTAAATGTTGGACTAAGTTTTCCCGATGCGATCGCGTTTCTAAAACGGCCTGTCGAACTGTTGCTCGTATCACTATATTTAGCACCTTTTCTCATGAATAGAACATTATCGACATCTCCTCCCCGTTCCATCAATCCTTCCACACAAACAGTAATTTGCATCTCCCCCCTCCACGACACCATCACACTATTCGCCGCTTTTCGAACAAAGTAAAACAGCGATTGGCATGTTCAGTCTTGCTTAATTGCAGTTGTTGGGAACACGAGTACCCAAGTGACTGCAAGTGACAAGTTGGGTGACGCGGCCATACGTTCCGACAACCCTCTCACCCCTGCAGATACTTTGTGGAAGTCTTGACGCTTAAAAATGAATTCTTCCTCTGTCAACGGTGCGTGGAAAGGAACCCCTCTTAATGTTTTGAATAGAAAGGTTAAAAATATGATTTAAATCCCATTTATTGGCTTTAGTGCGTCCTTGGAAATTGGATTATTGAAGAAATCTGTTTCAATTTTGTTCAGGCTCTGTTTTATTCATGTACTAGTCAATGCGTGGCTAGCCCAGCTCAAGGTATTACTCTGATGTAAAATTTTCGGCAGATTTCAAATATGTTGAAATTTTTAATCTTTCTTTAACGATTCCGATTTTACGAAAAAGAACTTAACAATCCCAGTCAAAATGTTTTGCATTGTTTTGCTCTTATTCGCTGAAATGGAATAGGGCAGGAAATACAATCTGTTTATTTTTTTACTTGGAGGGCAGAAGATGTAATCTGTTTATTTTTCGAAAGCAAAAGTTCACGTGACGTCACAATCTCTTGCGAAAATATAAAAGAAGTATTCAATACAGAAATTATTTATTTAAAGAAAATCCTATTTTTCGGTATCAATCTAAAGTGAAATTTTCTGCAGATTTCCAATCCGTTGAAATTTTTACTCTATTTTTAACGGTCTAGGAGATATAAAAAATAACTAAGTGACTCCATTATTTGTTTTTATCGTCTGGCTGGGAAATCCTTCCTCCACGCAAAGTCAAAACGGAAACGAAAACAAATTTAGAATCTGTGATCTCTTCTATGCTGTTGCATTCAATAATGATTAAATTTCATCAAACTCATTTCAAATGTTATAGATTAAATTTTAAAATTCGCCTCGACCCTAAAATTGCAAAAAATTCGGACTACCTGTGTGCCAAATCCCACTACTGTAAGTGCCATAGATATATCTGGACTTTGTCAGTCTGTTTGTTTGTTTGTTTCTTTCACGCAAACACTTCCTTTTATAATATTAGAGATGTATTCATACTATCATATCACGCTGAAAATTCCCTTCGTATGACAATGGAAGAATTCTATAAATAAGTAACTGACAAACAAGGAAAGGAGGAAGCTCAAAACACTCGAAAATATACCACGGAGAATAAAGCAATAATTAAATAAAATTTTAGTTTTTTTAATATAACTGATGATTTTTTTTAAATCTTAGGATCTGTGAAAGAATGGCGAGATTAGAATCTAAACTACGTGTGATCTTCATAGTTTACTTATGGATTGAGAAACAGTTAGCCACAGAAACGCGTTATCGCTACAGGTGGTAGTTCGTACGAGATATCTCGTCATTAGAAGAAGACTGACCAAATCTTAATGAACGAGATATCTCATCATTGGAAGAAAGCTGACCATATCTGAAGGCACCAGATATATCGTCATTAGAACTGACCAGATCTTGATCTCATCCTCACACGAAAATCGGTAGTATACATATTGATTGTACAAGATATCGCGTCATTAGCAAAATTGGTCAGATCTATGAATTAGATATTGCGTTAAAATCGTGTGGAGGATAAGGCGACTGACTTTATATTGGACACGTGGGAAGTGTTATGTGTTGATACAGTGCGTAAATCGTTCGTATGTGTGGTCGCAAAACTATCCATTTATCTTATACGAAACTCATGGAAGACTTAAATTATAAAGAAACGATCGATTTTATCATGATTTCAACTGTCAGGAAATTGGTAATTCATTATAACATAAATGGTTTTTACATTTAAAATTCTGCACATGTGTTATTGGTTAGACTTCATAGACTGATGAAGATCACTATGATTAACCTCGAGAGTCGGGCTAAATTGTATTTGGAGTACAGAGGAATGTGTTTGCAACTCAATTCGATCTTCATTGGCTTCAAGTGTCGACTGTAGAAGGCTGAAGAGAGTCTTTTCACTGCCCATTCTGGTCTTTTCATTGCAAATTTTGCTCAGTAAGGTACTTGTATGACTGTAGGTGCAACAGTCATGAGTAAATACTTCAAATTGTGTTCGTGCACATTTTAATATCGAAGGGAATTACAATACATAGAAACCACATCATCGCTTATCGAAAAACTCAATAACTGACAAAACAATTTTTTAATGCAACCCTTTTGGTGGTTTTCTATCGGGGTATCCTTTCATCAGCACAACTGATAGAGGCATACTAGCTGAACAAGATAACGACATATCTTGTTCAGCTAGATATGTCGTTAATAATAGAAAACGCGATACCGATCAGTCGAAGAAAGCAGACCCGATCATGATCAGTCATCATAAAAAAAATCAGCAATATTTTGTCGATACATTTTGTCGGTATCAAAATCGGTCAGATCTTGATGGACAAGGAATTTCATCGAAACCTCTTCCTGGGGGTAAAGGACTAACTATTATTTTTTAGGTTAAAAAATTAAATCACAAGCACGCAACACACATTTTTATGAAGATGTATATCTTTTAAACAAATTGATATATGATAATGTAATTCCTATCATCCTGAAAATAAGTGGAGCCGTCGTGGCTCAGTGGGTATGTCCACTGCGCGACCAAAAAAAATCAGCAATATTTTGTCGATACATTTTGTCGGTATCAAAATCGGTCAGATCTTGATGGACAAGGAATTTCATCGAAACCTCTTCCTGGGGGTAAAGGACTAACTATTATTTTTTAGGTTAAAAAATTAAATCACAAGCACGCAGCACACATTTTTATGAAGATGTATATCTTTTAAACAAATTGATATATGATAATGTAATTCCTATCATCCTGAAAATAAGTGGAGCCGTCGTGGCTCAGTGGGTATGTCCACTGCGCGAACAAAAAAAATCAGCAATATTTTGTCGATACATTTTGTCGGTATCAAAATCGGTCAGATCTTGATGGACAAGGAATTTCATCGAAACCTCTTCAGGGGGTAAAGGACTAACTATTATTTTATAGGTTAAAAAATTAAATCACAAGCACGCAACACACATTTTTATGAAGATGTATATCTTTTAAACAAATTGATATATGATAATGTAATTCTTATCATCCTGAAAATAAGTGGAGCCGTCGTGACTCAGTGGGTATGTCCACTGCGCGACCAACCTTCGAATCGCAGGGTGCGCATGTGCAATTCCAATTAAGTGTATTCCTCCCTGGGTATATTTCTATCTTCTGTGTCAGTGGAACATTCGTTGTATGTACTTGTATATTATTTATTATTGTATATTTTGTGTCTGGTACAGTTTGTCCAAATATGACTCCTTATCCGTAAAGACCAACCAACCTGAAAAAAAAATGTAATGTCTCCAAAAAATATCTGTTAATGCGTTTCTGTTCTAAGCGGACCATATAAATTTAACACCATTCACGAACTATATTCGAACTATATATATTCCCTAATATATATTGCAAAATACAACCTACAGTAAACCTTTCAACAGTAAGTTGTATTTGTCTTATAAAAGGCGTGCACTTAAACTGTATAATAACGGAACAGTTTAATAAACGCAACTTCGAACATCAAATGAAATATTCAAGTCTCATTACCGGTTGTAGTTTTCCCCCACAGAGCTAGTATTCATAAATCCTTGCATAATGTTAGAAGAAATTGAAAATTTCTTTCACGTATGAGAAATTAAATCAATCTTCCAATTATTTAAAAAGAAAGAATGCTGTGCAGCTCCTAATCCATAACCTTCCGGCAGTCACGAAAGTACGCAGAATCAGTTAAATAATTACTTTTGCGTAATTCGAGGTCTAGTGAAAAATCCCGGACACTCCATATTAGTAGAACACAGTCCTTTCACTACAAAGATGCACTTAAATACTCCATAAAAGCATGACTCCCAATCTCATCAATTACCAGCAATAGCTAGACAGTCGTGCATGCAATACTCAACACACGGGTTCACGATACATTTTTCAAAATCCTACCAGATCGCACAAAACCTCGTTATGCTCGAATAATTTGCTACCAACCTTCCACACGTGTCAGGAGGTTGCACATTTCCTCTTTTCACTCCTCTCTGGTTGGATGGAACGGGGATGGCAGAAGTGTTCGCTTTCTTCTTCATTGTTCTCGCTTCTTCATTGTTCTCGCTTCTTCATTTCAGTTCTCTCCGGAAATTATGCTCAAAGAGACGGAGGGAAATCACTCGCGGGGAGAAAATTTATCCCCTCCGAAATTCAGTTGGAAGCAGCAATCTCTTATAAGATCGGTTGCTTGCCTAATTGTATCGAATGATTATTTTTTTGAGAAAAAATGGCGGACGCAATTCAGCGTTATTTTCTGAGAAGACGTAATTTTTAAGGTTCTTGAGTGAGTTTCATCAACTTGGTAGGCTTGAGTGAAAAGTATGAGTAGGGGGATAAGGTCGGAGAATTCGAAGGAATGCAATAATGTAGGAAATTATGTATATATTAACGCGCAGAAGTTGTATTTTAATTATTTTTGTTGTTCAGATGTTCTACAGAGAATGTTGTTTGGGATCGCACATGGATTAATGCTGATGTTTAGCTCATCCATCTAATAAAATATGAAAATAACTTTTGAAAAGATGTGCGTAGTTACTCTGTGACGAAAATTGATAAAATGTGTTTTCAATTCATGCGATTATTGAGTATTACTGTTTTCTTAAGAATTGTGAAGGAGATCGTTCTATTCAACATTTCAAGTTTAATTTAACTTAAATATTCTTGTAACTCCAAGTGGTAGTTCATGATTAATTTATTATATTTGTTAATTCTGCAAAAATGGTGATGCAGTTAACATTTTTCAATTTTAACAATTCAGAAAATTTGCTCCTAAAACTCATTTTCTTAAAAAACATTTTGATTTCAATCCATTGCTTTTTCTACATGTATGTATTACAATACAAATTAATCATCCCGCTATTATTTCCGAAATGCATTCAGTAACAAATTTTATTCAATCCTAATAAATATTAAACCATGTTCTTCCCTTTTGATTCTTCAACCATTCAACATTTATTTGAACCATTAATTTGAAAAACTTTGTTTTAAAGAGTATTAAAATCATTCCACGGTGTTTTAATCGTATAATAACTTAATCGATTGGTGTGCATCGTTAGATTTATGCATACACGCCATTTAACATAAGTAGGTACTTATAGCGTATGCTTATAATTGATCATAAGGTTCTTGAGTATCTCTTTTAACTCAAATTTCATTAAATATCAAAAATAAAGTTGAATGGAAGATGTATGTTTACTTTCATTATGCGTTTCAATAAAGCATCGGAGAATGAAGACATAATCTAACGATGGAAATGTGAAATAAAAGTACAAAATATGTATTCTGTCATGATATAGTGTACTTTTTAATGAGTTAATGTTAAAAAGTTAAGATTGCGAGTGAATTGTTGAGTTGATATGAAGGAGGTTCAATTTAAGAGTGAATTGGTGATTTGATGTGAAGTAGTTCAAAGTAACAATATGATTTATTATTCACTATGGTGCTATCATATTCTAACAGTGTAAAATGCAAACCGATGCCTCATTTATAGAATTATATAAATTACATAAAACCAATTACATCTGAAGCCTTACTTAACATTCACTCAACACCTCAAATATGTCTCATTAACAATGTTCAGCACCTTTTTAAATAAGACAGTTTATTATTATATAAGTAAATTGGAATAAAAATTATGATGCGATATCGTGCAAAATTTATGGATTTTACTTTAGGAATAAATTTAAAATAAACTATTTTGGAATTATTGAACTTTGAATACAGCAACCCCTTAAATTAGAATAAAATATCCCTAGGCTCTAGACATGTTACGCTTCTGAGGTGAGGGGCGAGAAAACATGCATATTGTTGAAAGGAATGCATCAAATTACGCGTTTTTATTTAAAGTTATGTAAAACTATAAGTGTAAACCAAAGTCGTAAGTAAAACATTTTAAGATATTGATAACAATGGTGGAATAGCTTTGAAAACAAAAACCTTTCTTTTTCCTACTTTGTTGCACTCAAAACCGTTTTACCAACTCAGTTTAGGACTGGGAAAAATCTGTGACATTAATGCCGGTCTTTTATGTCCGTAAGTGCAGCCAATTAGTAAAGGTAATTGATGAAAAGGATATGTGGGACATAATTTGAAAAATACGCAGCTGTTATTAACCTCTTAATTGTAGAATGTAATGAAATATTCACTGACATTGATAATCATGACATTACAACCAAATTAGCGATTTATGCTCAACCAGGTGATGTCACCAATACACCTATGTTAGTGCTACAGATGGAATTCATTGAGCTCTCAGCAGATGACGACATAAAGTCATTGTTTGTTAATAAGATCCAATTGAAATACGTGAAGAGTACAGTAGAATATTCACGCCTTCGACAGCGTGCAATAAAAATGCTTTCTTCCTTTTATAAATTGAAGAATCAACTGAAAATGCGTATTTCCATACTGTATCCAAATATTTAAGTGCTTTCCCAGAAAAAGGCAGGCATAACAAAGTCATTAAAATATTAATTAACTTTAAAATTAAAAATTATTTTAAATTTTGGAAATTATTAAGTACATCTTAGTAAGAGTTTTACAGAATTACTAGTACGTTTTTAAGTATATCTAATTACAATTCTTTGAATGTGGCTATTTTTTAAGACAACTTAATTAATGCGGACAACCTCTGGTATAGATGAACAGTTCGAGGAAGTTGCCTTTGAACCCCCAATTCTAGTGAGATATTTCTAGGTAGATAGTTGAATTAATGTCGCAGTGAGGCAACATAATGGTCTATTGGCTACCATCCGGGATCAATTCCGAAGGGAAATAATCATTCGGCCACCAGTAAAACAAAAAAGACATTGACGAACACGCAATATAACCGAGGGCTACTTTACAAGCAATATCGACCGCATATATGTAATTTGAGTTTTTATAAAAACTCAAGTCACACACTTTTTTAAAATTATAATTACCAAATAATTTTTTTTGAAATAAAGAAATGAATGGACATACGCGAGTGAGCAAAGTCAATAAAAGAAGTTTTGAAGTGCAACGCCTCTTTAAAAGACCACTCTTTTTTGCACCAAATACCTAAGTATGCCTTTATTCGCATTTCAAAATTCAACATCAATACTTTACAAACTTTGGTTCTGATCCTAATAACACAGTGAAGGAAAAAAGAAAAAAATATATAATTCAATTTAGAGACCCTTATCATTAAACTCGTTCTCACACCCATGATGTTCCCTACTTTGTGAACCCAGGGGACCTCAACTCACGAGGCTATGAATAAAATATCACCGTGTTGCCAGCTTGAAAAGAAAAACAATTTTAATTCTATTAAAAAGGATGCGAAGGGAACTATTTTGTTTTTTCTAACTTCCCGAGAAAAAGAATCAACACATCATGTTCTCCAGCATGAGTATGTCATCAGTCTAAACTTAAATACTCAGCAAAAAAAGCTGTCATCGAGAACTTCTGAGTAATTTAATTTTCAGACAGACTTTTTTTCTTGCGTCCTAAACTTCTTTTCCTAAATGGTTCACGGCAGCACAACGTAAACTGTACTCGAATTTGATTCCTGCTAAAAAGAACAGTCGGAAGCAAATGACGTATCTTTTACTTGTATCCATTTTTATTGCAATATGGTTACGTGTACATTCGTCAAGCCTGCTTTACAGGATCCATTCCCTCTCTATGGAGCTTGACTAAGCTGTGGAATTCTTAGTTATCGAGAACATCAAAGGTAATTATTCGGCCAGACCGATCTGCTAATGTATCTCTTTTTTGTTGCAATGGCTCTTTCAAAGTCGAATGGAATATATAAGTACCATTTTAATGGCTTTGTCGTTTTGATCTTTTTGTTCTTTTTTTTTTCAAAAGAATGGCTTTTTAAGTTTTCTTTTGTGAAACTTTTCATTCTTCATTTCCGCTTATCGGAAATTTTTTGGTAAGCACGGAGACTGAGCAAAAAAGGCTCAAGTCAAAGTGATAGATTTAAATGGTTATCGGGCGTTCATTGTGGAAGAATCGACGCCTATTTAACAGTCTGTTTCATCCATAACAAATGTGTTTATCGAGTTTGGTTTACTGTGAAATTTTCGAGCGATTTACTTTTTCAAAGCGATTTTTTTTCGTAATGTCTTAAAGAAGAGTTATTGTTGCGGCAGAACTTTTGGTATTATCTTTTCAGTTCCATGTTACAGTATTGTAAGTGGGATATTATAAATTTCTGTAAACACAATAGTCAAATTGACAGTCACAGATCGGACGGTTGTGAATTCGGAACTCGATCCAATTAAAGATTGACGCGTATGTGGGGGTTGCTGCACGGTAAATCAATCGTGACAAGGTGTGGAAGTTTGTAGATTGGTGTGCCAGCTCAGGTGTCACCTCGTTATCCGGCCGTGGTTCAAAATTACGAGATGTTGTCCTCGGATCTTTCCCTACGGGATAGATACCGGATATATACCGTTGTGTTGTTCTAAATATAAGTTAATTCAACAACCTACACATCTACCACAAAACATAACACGTCAAGTCATGGAACAAGAGACAAGAACAGTTATATTATTAGAGAAAATAGTAATATACACAAGCTTATTACAGGAATCAAACATGCACTTAAAACTCGCAGATTGTTAGCGCAGTGAGCAAACCCACTGGGTAACTTTAAAACTTTGAATATTTTAAAATACCTTTTGTCCCTTTTATTTAATTCCTTCACTGTGCTTATTATCAGTCGGCTCTAAAGTTATACGTAATCAGATTCAACTTAGTCAAAGTTGATACAAATTATAGATTAATTCGTCGTGTCTACACTTATATTAGTAATTGGAAGCTGTGTTTCTCTAACGAATTTGTATGTATGTAATTAAGGTATTTTAGGAAATAATTTTAAGATCTGGTTAAAAGAGAAGTAGTATCTTTTCATTAAAACCCTTTTCAGTTTGTGTCAACAAGGTGAAATTTTAATTGCGTAATATTTGAGACATTGAACTTAAATTAAGCCTTTAAAAGTAAAATAAGTACATTTATTTAACTTAATTGATGTTTCATAACAGAAATTTGAAGTGCCGAGATAGATCTTCAATACTGGATCATGACGATTCATTAGAACATATTAGCTAGTAAGATATTGCTATTGGATTGCCTTTTGACTCTAAGTATTTGATAGTAATGGAATTAAAAATAGTGTCCCATTCTATATTTATAAACAATTATTTATGTCACCACATTCAAAACTCAACAATAACACAGATTTAATTGTGATATTCCATAATTTTTCATTTCACTTTATTAAAAAAGTATTCTAAAAACTGTAAAGAATTTCAAATGTAATTTCATTAGTAAATTCCAAACTTCAAAGGATCAGAAACAATTTTAATAATTCGTTTAGTTTACTATTGATTTCACCTTATACTATACGACAATCTCTAAGTATCTACATCCTTTGGCTGAAATATTCTTAGAAAGGGATCTATTTGTGAACACTTCTTAAACTCGTTAGAATTCATGCAGGTATTTGTTATTTTTAATTAACATCGCACTGGAGCTAAACAACGGGCTATTGGCGCCGGTGCGGGCTCAAACCCGAAGGGAAATATCCGAAGACAACAACACGTGATATTGAACCGCGATCAGATGACGAGGTCACACCTGAGCTTGCACCCCACTCTACAAACTTCCACACCACACCATCATTAGGACAAGAAGCCACACAGGAAAAAAAATGTAGGTTTGATGAACAATATATGTCAAGACCTTCAGATTTAAAAAGTAAATTACTTATTGAAGTACCCTTAATATATACTATAATATCCCTATTTGAAACATCACTTTATATAAAAACGTTTTAGAATTTAGTCTTGGGGGAAGATGATCGAACTGCTTATAATAAATGTATAAATAATACGATTTTAAAAAATATCATTTTCCCTGTATCATTGTAATTTAAACCTTTTATATTTTCGAATTCAGACGATATAAAATTATTTTCATGAACAATCAAACATGATTTTGTCCTAATTATATTCATATCAAATTATTTTAAAGATTAGGAAACCCTACGAGGTTATTTTTTAAATACAAAATGAGAAAAAAATAACTTTCTGCCTTTGGTATCAAATGGATATTCTTGTTGCGAAAAGTTGGCAACGTGTTTCATTTCTAGAAAGCCTTAGATCTCCAGTAACTCATGTCTAGACGTTTCATTGTATCTCGAAATTTTCATGAGGCCATACAAAAGGGATGCTCGAATAGAATTATATTAGATTATCACCTCAAGGGACGATGGATATTTTTCATTTGTAACCAAGCTCTTGGTTACAATTGCCACAAAGCGTGTTATGACGTGAATGCGTAGTGTAACTATGAAGGCGTAGTATTATACTATACATAATATAACATGAAAATAATCAGTGGTTATATTCAAAATTTTAGTTACCATCGAAATACTCATTTCTAAAGATTCAACTATAAGTTTTTACGACATGTAATTACAAATTCGAAAATCAGAAAATAATAGATTGGGACATGAAATTTTCATGTTGATTACGACTCGAATTAAATCTTATGGTTTGATGAATTCATAAGAATAAAAAAACCCGAAGAGTTATACCTTATCTTATTATAAGTTGCGAAACAGATAAAATATCAAACGAGTGCTATTTTATAATATCTTTTAGTTTGGTCAGTAATTTTTGCTACGACTCGAGCTCCGGAAATTATTTCATCCTGTAGACTTTCGATTATAAGTTGTACATCAGAACTGAAAAGAACTTGAAATTGAAATAAATGTTTTCTCGTTGACACAATCTTCAGTTCAATCTAATAGGTTTGTAGATTTTCGAGAAAAAATTAAAAAAATTATTATGATTTACATTTAAAAACATTTGAAAACTTACAGCACATCAGACGAGTGCTATATATATATATATATATATTATTCTCTCCACATTTCCCAATGAACTCGTCTGGATGACGTGGTGGGCATGTGATTAAGTGAGAATGGTATCTAACTGCTGCTGGAGAAGGTAAGTAATAATTTTTGCACTTACTTTTGCGAGTGATGGGAAAGGCTGTGGATCTAAGCGAAGTTGATAGAGGGCACATCGTAATGGCCCGAAGACCTGGAACGAGTATCACCGAAATTGCACGACAGGTAGGTTGTTCACGGTCTGCCGTTGTTAGTATTCATGCAAAATGGATAAATGACGGTGACACCAGTAGTAGACGCCAAGGTGCTGGCCGGCCACGCGTCATCAAAGAAAAAAGACGTCTGAGCCTGTCCCGCTTGGTCAAGTAAAATCGGCGCGAGACAGTGGCTCAGCTGACAACCCAGTATAATGCAGGTCCAAGCGCAAGTGTTTCGGACAGCGCAAGTGTGTACAGTTCAGCGGACACTGTTGGATATGGGAATGTGCAGCAGGCGTCCCACTCATGTAACTCTGTTGACCAAGCGTCATCGTCAACTACGCCTACAGTGGGCCCGGGTACATCGAGACTGGATCATGGATGATTGGAAGAGAGTTGCCTGGTCAGATGAATCCCGATTTCTCATTCATAATGGTCGTGTCAGGGTACGCCGTCTGACAGGCGAATAGTTGCTCCTGTCTTGTACAACAGGTCATCCACTGGCTGGTGGTGGCGGTATTATACTTAGTGGAATGTTTTCATAGGCGAATCTGGAACCCGTAGTACCATGAATGCCGCGAACTATCTGAACATCATTACGGATCAGTTGCACCCTTACATGGTGTCTGCCTTCAGAACTGGAAATGTAAACTTTCAGCATGACAACGCTACATGTCACAAGACTCGGATTGTGTTGGAGTAGTTCGAGGAGCATACTGATGAATTCTACTTAATGTCCTGCCACCTAACTCTCCGGATCATAATCCGATAGAGCACATTTGGGGTGTCATAGAGCGGCAGCTCAGAGCTCAAATACCACCATATCCGAATATCTCGACTTTGCGTGACAGCTGCTTAGACATTTAGTACAACCTGTCTCCAGTCATGTACCAAGAACTTGTGTCATCTATGCCCAGGCGAGTTGCAGCTGTTTTGCAGGCCAAAGGAGGAGCAAAGCGTTATTGTGTACGTGGTCATAATGTCTTGGTTAAGGTGTTGGCCTCTGGATCGGAAGGTTCTTGGTTCGAATCCGGGGTCAGTGCATGGATGCAAAATTGTGTTGTCCTTTCTTAGGGGCGATGATAATATATATATATATATATATATATATATAACACGTCAATCCTCTCTCGGTCCGGTTTCTCCAGGTCTTTGTGAGCCTGGTTGACGTTGTCATATGCCTTGTTGTATCCAACAACCTACAACATTAATATCACTACAACTAATACGTTGCGCATTACGTCGATTAGACCATCCACCTTCACGGATGCCAATAACTCGGCCTCTGTCAAACTCTCTCAGTTGTTTAAATTACTTGCGAAATTTTTTTCCGAGGCATAAATAAATAAGAAACGATGTGTCCACATAACAGCTTGTGTCAAAATGAATTTGCTAAAGCTACTGGATGTTCTTTATTGTCTCTGTATGCAGCGGGTTTGAATGCTGCCCTGCGCGTGGTGGTTGCTCAAACAATTCTGAAAATTTAATTATTTGCATCTCCAACGACGATGTACCACTCCTCCAAATGTTATTTAACTGATAAGACGATATACCAACAAACGAAATTCAACTCTCTAAATATATGAAGAAATTTGACATTCTCTCTCTCCCTCTCTCTGTATATATATATATATACAACTGGTTGATTTTGGGTTTTACTGTGCAAGGGCCATATTTGGCCAAGCTGTGCTAAACACACGATAATGCCCAATAATTCAAAAATTATGATGCAAGAAACAAAGAGATATTGGGAAACCTGAGTTTCCGGACCTATGTTTATTAGAGTAAGTAAACCCCATGGAGAAAGCAGATATAACTAGGGTACCTCGGGTTCGAAATAAATAAAACAAAGTTTTAGCTCTCATTTTAACTAAAACCAGAAACCCCATGAGAAAATAATAGATCAACAGGGTATCTTATGTTTGAAATGAATATAAACGGAGTTATCGCCTCCTTGTTTACAAATGGCAGTTAACCCCTTGATAAAAGATAACTAGGGTACATCGGGTTCGAAATAAATGAAACGGAGTTATCACCCTCAATTTTACTAGAACCAGTAATCCCCATGGGAAAGGAATGGATCACAAAAGAACTTAGAGTTTCAAATAAATACAAAGGAGTTAGCCATGTTTACAAGAAGCAGTAAACTTTTGATTAGTGTCATTTTCGTCTTGTGTAAGTAATTACTAGGTTTTGTGCTTGCCCATTCAAACCAAAAAGTTCAATCCTATTTCCTTTCTGCCTATTTTTATACTCTTCATTGGATTTGGACTCCAATTTTCAATTAAAGATTTAATTGCTAATAATATTTAGTCAGTTTTTAACCAAATTTTTTTTTTAGTTTTTTAACCAAAGGGGTTTGCACGCTTTTGTCCGTCGTCACACTTGCAGTGTTCTTTGTATGACTTCGGGCAGCGGTAGCCCGATTCTAAGAGTATCGAATCCAACCCAAGACCGCTGTGTACAAAGGGGACTGGTGCATGTTAAATCTGCCGTGTCCTCAAATGTCCTCACGGTGTCATGGCGTGGAAGTTTGGAGAGTTGTTGCAAGATCGGGTTTGACCGTGGTTAAAAATTACATGGAGTAGTTATTTAACCCTCCTTGTGGTTGTGTGTAACAGGTAACTGTCTTTAATGACAATATCTTGATGATGAGATATATCTGGTGAAATTAGTGAGTTCTCAAAATTAGTGAGATCTTGATGGATGAGATATCTCACTAAAATCACTTGGAGGGCAAAAATATAATTAAAAGGGGAATAAATAATAATTATTCTTACTCAATAGTTATTTAATACGTCTCATTTTTTTTGTAGAAAACACGTGAAAAGATTTTATTTTATCGCTTCCTTTTCTGAATACGAAATTAGATCAACTGTATATTGATCTTCCGCTTTTCATTTTACAATGGTCCGTAAAAAGATAATGCCCTTTTCTTAAAAATGACGGATTATTTAAAGGATATTATCCCCATATGACTTACTCCACACACACACACACACACACACATTAGCGTCGCAAATAGCTTCATAAGAATAACCCTTCAAAAGCAGTTCAAGGCGTCAATTCGAGGATATTTAAATACCGTTTCTTATCATCCCATTTTTTCAAATTTAACGATGAATGGGAAGAATATGATGACTTTTATACGTTTTGGAAACGTCGATATTCCAATTGCGACGTCAGAGTGCGAGATAAAAATAAAGGCCCGCTTACTTGAATATTCAATGGGAATCGAATCAGCGAGAGCGCAAATGAGGAGCTTAGTATATATCATCTCTAATATTTAGAAGTTTCTGATGAGACGGATCCGATAATTGCGATTTATACATTCCGAACGGAAAACGCGGAAGAAATTTTACGACTGCTCAGTAAATTGCACGTCTTCCTTGGATTGTTTTGTTTGGGGAAAATATACTTGGGATCAATCTCTAGTATTATTCTGAAATAATTTCTGATCAGAATGCTGTTTTTCATTCTGTTTTGCGCTGACGTAATCAAGTTTGTTCAATGCGTTAACTCGGGGAGCGATCCAAAGGGCTCAGAAGCTATAACAAATATTTAGCTGCATTGTTTACATCAGAGTTGTTTGTTTAAGTTTGTAATTATTAAAATTCTTAGGATGAGTTATGCACATCTTTTCCACATAGCACTTCCTTTCTTTACTTTAACTTGTAGAAAAATAAACATTTGCGTCAGCACTTCGATTTACTATTCATTTTACATTGAAATCGATAATTTAATTTATGTATTGTGTGCTCATTGAAAGAGTTTACATGTTTTTTAACTTTATTCAGTAGTGGGGGCTTCTAATTATCAGCATCGATTTATTTCTTTTTTTTAAATGTTTGTAATTTCATTTTTAAACACTGAGAAGTATTTTATACAGTTTTCTATGATTTTAGAATTAGTGTTTCATTTTCATATTCGAGGACTTTTTAAGTGGGTCTGGGACTCAAAATTCTGAAATCTTCAGTTTTAAAGTTTTTGTTCTGAAATGTTTTCTGTAGGTATACATTATATTTTGAAATGATAATAACTATTTAATATTTTCAAAACTTTAAATTTTTATTTATTAAAATTAATAAATATCAAAATTTTGACGTTCGGCTTAATTGATAGATCGCAAAATATTTTGTAACAAATCACTTCATTTTTGCAATAATTAACTTCTAAGAGTTCATACTATAAATTGTCTTCGGGATTTTTGGTTAAAACAATTAGAAAATATTAAAAAAAATATTTTGTTCAAAAACTTCATAAAACACATAGTATACAGTTCGAAAAATTATTAAAAAGAAAAACTAATATATATATATGCACACAATTGTTGAAGATAAATTAAAGAAATGTATCTGAAAAGTATATGTTGAAAATTTCGTTCATTTGTGACAAGTTATTTTTAAGTTATATCGGTTTTTACTGATGAAATCCCATTTTACACAAAAGGAGAAAAAGAGCATTTAAAATTATGAAGGCTCATTGGATTTCCAGCTGTCATTTTTATAAAAAGTTGAATATTTTCGGTTCTACGTATGGTAAAAACAACTTTGAGATGTCATTTTATTCAGAATAATCTATATTATTTTTTACGATGATAAAAAAATTGGACTTTTTTTTCATATTTTGAGTCATAGACCCCCTTAACTGGGAAATATTTTCTCTCTCTCTCTAGTCAGATTGTCGTATTGAATATCGTATTGAATTGGCACCAAATTAACTAACCAAAGGGGTTCGCACGCTTTTGTCCGTCGTCACACTTGCAGTCTTCTTTGTATGACTTCGGGCAGCGGTAGCCCGATTCTAAGAGTATCGAATCCAACCCAAGACCGCTGTGTACAAAGGGGACTGGTGCATGTTAAATCTGCCGTGTCCTCAAATGTCCTCACGGTGTCGTGCCGTGGAAGTTTGGAGAGTTGTTGCAAGATCGGGTTTGACCGTGGTTAAAAATTACATGGAGTTGTCCTCGGAACTCTACCTTCGGGATTGATTTCGGACCTTAACCAATAACCCTTTATGTTGATCTAGTGTGGCGTTGATTAAGTTACCTACCTTTCTAAACAGTTTTGCTCTTGATCAATAGAATATGTCATAGATTTCTATCAACCAACCAATGTAATTATTTAGAATATTATTATCAATATAGATAATTAGAAATAGTGGAAATCTCTATCCAGTTGATTTAACAACTTAAAGATAGAAATACCCGTAGTCCTTTCTATGTGTAATTAGTTTGGAATATTACGAAAATATCAGGAAAAACGTACATCAAAATCGCTAAAAAAGGAACGAACAGTAAAGACATGTAAATGTCATATATTTGTACTGAGTTAAGTCTTAATACTTCCTTCGCAATAAAATTTCAAACTATTAACTCCTTATCAGACAGTAAATATATATTGGCTATTAAAAAGACTCCTCTCAAAACTATCATTTTTACTTATTTTACCTTGTATTATCTTTAAAAAATTGATTGTCGTGCCTTGCACTGTTTAATACTATTTTCGTTATTTTTCATAATGAAATTGCAGACTATCAACCTCCTTATTAGAAAATAAAAATATTTTTTCTGGCAAAAAGACCTCCCAAAACTAGTTTGAACTTGTATAGTATCTTAAAATAATTAAATACATGTCCTGGCACTATTTCTCAAGTCTTAATAACTGCCTCATTGACAATAAACCTTCAAACTATTAACTCTCCATTAGACAGTAAAAACATAATGTCATGCAAAAAGACATCTTTCAAAAATATTTATTTGACTTTTTTAAACTTGTATAGTATATTGAAACAAGTAAATACATGTCCTGGCACTGTGTAACTCTTAATACCGACTTCATCCCTATAAACTTTCAAACTAATAACTCCATATTAGACAGTCAACACATAGAGAGAATCAAGTAAAAAATCACCTCTCAAAACTATCCTTGTGACTTTTCCCCTTGAAAAGACAACATTTACTAAACAGATACCAAAACATCATCTAAAGGAAGTCGTTCCACTTGAAATTTCCTCACCAACCGACTCGATTTTTTAATCAGATCCAATCTCAGCCCAAGAAAAACAGGCGGCAAAAGCCAGTGCCTTGGAAGCACAGATCGAAACCGGAGCCCTAAGATCAACTTCTAAAGACCGATCTCTGAGCCCTGGGGGTGCTCAACGCAGAAGAGCATCCCTCTCCCTTGGAGACCTTGTAACCTAATAATAGGATATTCCAGGAAAAATAGGTGACCCTGCCGTAATTTCTCCCTTCTCCCACAACTGCAAATCAGATTCGTCGGCCAGACCCCGAATGGTTCCAATCCCCCAGTGCTTAGTCATGAGGGTTACTGGTGGATTCATCCCCTCGTGCCCGGGAAGTAGCATTGCCGGGCACTCTTTTGTTGTCCGTTTCCCTTTTTTTCAGCTTCACAGGGTGGGGAGCGGTCACTGATCCCGATAGCCGATAGACTTATCGAATTGCAGCAGTGAGAAGTCTTGCGGATGCATTTAATTGTGTGATGAGGGAGAAGAGAAGAGGTGAAGCTCCCTCCCTTTTGATGTTTTGTTGTTGAATTTCGGATGTTCGGATGCGTTCTGAAGAGGATTTTGCCCCCATTATGTTGACTCCATGGAAAGCGGGAACACTTTGGCCGAGAACTATCTATGCATATGATGGTGGTTTGTTGGTTTGACGTTTTATGTCGCAAGGGCCATATTTGCCCAAGCTGTGCCAAACACAAGACAGGCAGCTTCAGGAAAAGAATGCCGTGACAGAGGAAAAAAGAGGCATTGGGGAAACATATTAGTAGGATGAAAGCAAGAGACTTGGGTATCCCAGGGTATACATCACTTAGGGATAAAGACAGTAGTCCCGAAGGGAAGTGAACGGATCTCTAGAATACTCCGGGTCCATGAAGTCCGAACTTACCTAAAGAAGATATGTCCCTTAGGGCTGAAAGCTTAGGGAAAACACGTTGTTGAATATTGTGCTGACAAATGCCAATCATTTGGCCGTTAGCTCACTATACAACGTGCTCTCAACCATTTTCCAGTTGAGTAGCTTGTCCATTCCCGGACCTTGCGCCATTAAACTTCAAATCCTACAATGCCTTCCATTGTACAATTAAAATCAACTAGTGCAAAACACTCATCCAAATGTTCTTCAGACATAATATGCCTTATTGAGCATTGTTTTAAAGCTTATTTGAAAGTTAAGAGCATTACTCTGACTGTGCTAGTCAAGAAGACAGTTTCTTGAAGTCTGGCCTTTCAATGTTGATGGGTCTGTCGTATACTGGGCAATATAGGTTTCGACTATATATAGATACTACTCTAAAATTGTAAGACATTCACACACACACATGAATCAGTTTTGTATTGTGCTGTATTCCCTGCATAATCTCTAAAATGTTTTAGCCATATTGAACAATGAAATGTTTCCTAGAAGTTTTTTTTAGTCAGTAGATTTTGCTATTCAATCCTTATACTTATTTCAGGATAAATACAATAGTGCACTAAAAATATCGTTGCGTTTGAGGGTCTATAGTAGGTAGGTAGGTATTTAAATTAACGTCAAACTGAAGCAACACAACTGGGTATTGATGACGGTCCAGTTTCAATTAACAAAGGTCCGAGGACTTCCACCACGGCAGATGACGAGGCCGCACTTGAGCTGGCACCCCTTTCTCCAAATTTTCACACCACACAAACGTGATGAACTCACGTGCAGAATTATATCCAATGTTCTGCAACACAACTCCAATCAATTGAAATTGCTCTGCAGCATTTTGTCCGAATTTTCAAAACTGCAGTAAAATCAAAAACAGACGTAAAACACAATTATGTATCAATTAAATATGTATTACATATTTTAAATAAAACATCAAAATTAATTAACTTACTTTATTTAAAACCAAGACATAATTTCAGAGTTTGAAATTCTGTCGATTACTTTTGAAGTTAAATATTTTGTCATTGACATAGAACATGTGCTATTTCTAAAGTGTTTATGGTAGTTTGGGGTGGTGCTGGGCTGTTTCGTAGCAGTGAAGAAAAAAGGTGTTTCAAGGAGCGTGCTTCGCACTTGAGACCATTATAAGTTATAATTTAAAAAACCGGTCAAAATTTTGATAAAATTAAGGAAAAATTGTTCTGCGACGTACGTCGCACTTTTAAGCACTTTCTGCTCCCGGGTTGATGACAGTTGAGGTCATGACATATTTAATGTTCACCAGTCCTCTTTGTACACGACGGTCTCTGATAGGATTCGAACTAGATGATAATCCATTTCTCTTCGAACCGGGATACATCTGACCGAATTAAAAAGAGTATAACTTCAGTTTATTTGTAGCTTTAAGAGGGATTCACGTGTCTTTCCCTTCAGGGTATCCCGAACTGTCATCTACAGCTCGTTGTGTTGCTACAGTACGAGGTTAATTAAATACCTACCTACCTTCAGAAGGATCCACACACTTATATTGATTCTGCAATCTGTAGTTTTTTACTGGAACGCATCTAACCAGTTTTGAACTTCTTGACTCAAGACAATCTTTCCTGGGATTCGTTCTACCAACAAATGTGGTTATTTAGTCATTATATGAGTTAAAGTAAAAACTTACTGCAGTACTCTGCAATCTCGTGAAGCTCAGAGGGCTAGATAACAGTATGAGATAATTCTATGCACTTAAATCCCATCTACTTACGATAACTCTTTATCACAATACCCTAACGTTTAGCAAATGTGTCTGCGAGGCGGTTGGCTTCAGAAGTATATAATTTCCACATCCCTCGACCAACTATTAATTGAATTTGCTTTAACTTGTAATGTTCCAAAGAGCAGACTTGGAGGTGTAGTATTTTTGACTAGCTCTATGATATTAAGCTGAAGGCTTAAATTTTAATTTACTTAATTCACTTACGAATTACTGATTAGATTGATTTTAAAGGTTATAAATTGACCAACTTTTCTCTTGATTGGTGAAACATTTTTTAATCAAATTTTGTAAATATTGTACATAACTCAAATTAATTTCTTATCAGCTTGTGTGTTCGCATTTTTCCGTCTTTGGGAACCATGATTCATTAGAGGAAGGGTAAGTTGTAAATTAATGAAATCTAGGTCGTTAAATGGGGGTTAAAGTATAGATTTATGAATGAAAGGCCAAAGATAGCTGGAGTAATACACGCATGGCACATTATTTACATTAATGTTTCGTAGAAAGGTTATAGTTATACAAGTGATGTCTAATTTTGTGGGCGATATAAAACTCACGTTACATGTAGTCTATGAGCCATGTGTTTTGACCGACATTGAGGATGGAGTCACACATGAGAAAAATGGTTACATCGGTATTTTGAATAATATTGAGGACAATTTTCTTTACCACCGGTGTCGCAATTTCCAGTATTCATGCGTACAAGCACTATCCTTTCCCCATTTGAAATGCACACTAACACTACATACCATTTTCAACTATTACTGGATATAGGGATTCAAAATCTCTATTCTTTAAAATTTCAATTACAAGATAATAATTTGCTTACGAGACACACTTTTCCATTCTTTTGGTTGCTAGTGTTTTCATACAAATCTATATACTGAACTAATTTTAGTGACGTATTCAAGTTAAAAAGAGCTAGTTAAGTCTATCACTGTTGCGGAATATGTTGCATTAGAATGTGTAGAGTCAATTAACGGTAAATCAAGGCGGGATGGAACGTTCACCACAAATAAAAAATAACATAAAATATATCTGTAATAATTTCTTCTGAAGGTATGCTTACCACAAAGTTTGTGTAGATTTTAAATTAAAATTTTAGTCATATGCGACAGTAAAAATGAGAACATTTTTAGCATTGTATCCCTTTCTGAAAGTTATATATCCCAGTGGTTTTGTCGAGATGTCTCGTCCATCAAGATCTAATTGATTTTGCTAACTAATCTCTCATTCCGCAAGATCGGACCAATTTTGCTTTTTACAAGATATCTCGTCCATCAAGATCTGATCAGTTATGCCAAGTACGAGATACATCGTCAAGGCAAAGCTGGCCTATTATTCCGTTCGGAAAAAAACAAATTGTCTTTTTTCCAGAACTGGCATCATTTTGGAATAGGTTTGCATCAGGGCTGGTCACTACAGTCAGCTTTAGACGCAAAGATAAGCCACCAGGAGGATTCAATTCAAGGAAAAAAGTATGAAGTTGTTCCTCGAAAGTCTAAAACATATTTTTTTTAAGAAGAGCGTTTCAAAAAGAAAGGCAAAAAACCATACACATAAACTCGTACCCATCAGCAAACTTGTCCTTTCCCCTCCAAGCGTCCCCTAGGACTCGGAACCGTAAAGGCACACAGTGCAAGTGCATAGAATCGCACAAATCACCTTCATTGACTTCAACGCGTGGCACCCCATTCCAGCCCTAGTCACACTAATGCACGGATCAGTGGTCATCGCAGCTCCCCCAAGACAGCCCCCGGAATGAGATACGAGTAACGTTAAGAATAATGGATCGAGGGGCTATTTGGTTCAGAGAAGATACACGAGCGCCGACCACTCTGAATGTTTTGTTGCTGCTTTTTGCGAAACTTGGTTGCTTTTTGAGTTGAGCCTGGACGAGTGTTTGGTGGTACACCAGATCAATTCTTGAGGCTACCGATGTACAGACCTCAGCAATCCGCATCGTCTCAAAAACATTTTATTTTCCAAACGAACGACCTTCATCAAGTATTCAGAACATAATTTCGGATGGCCCAGTCCGTTTTTTCCCGGATCCATAGCTGCCATTATTTAATGTTAAATAAATTCCGGAATTCAGTTCATCAGGATTAGGTTCGAAAATTACAATCGCGTTGTTTCGTGTTGAAGAGTCGATAAAACTAAATGAAATTTTTTCGTTTTTACCTTACCTCAAATTATATTATACACATCTCAGCAATCACGAGGCATCCTCATATCTTTCTTTTCGGATTTAATCCCGGAAAATAGCCCATTGTGTTGCTCCAGTGCCACCACCTACATTTTATTAAATTCATCAAATGTATATTTTATATTAATTGATGCTAGTATGGGACTCGACGCCTTGGACTCATCTACAGGAATAAGTTCACATGTCATATCGAGTGCTGTACAAGCGTGAAATAGATGTGCCAGTTGATTCACCGCACTTGCCCAGTTTTTTTCAAAATGACAACGATATTCTTTTTTAATTACACATATTTGACATAAATTTAATATAAACACTACATAAAACAAAACAAATCAGTATAACAGGTAAACGACCATTGAGTTTAATGACGTTTTAAAACTGTTTTCAGAGTGTTGAGGAATTCAGACGTTCTATTTCATTTGTCAGATTCACGAAACATAGTTTATCTTGTGCAATTAGCTTCAACACGTATATTTTGATAACTTTTAGTTCCAAAATCCATTGGAAAAAATTTGAACCACATAGATTTTTCATTAAGCGAATCATTGCCCACTATGAATTTTTTTTTGTATATTTCATTGTAAATTAACTAAACAAGCAGGTTTATGAATGTCTTTTATTACAATTTGTACAAATACCATAAACGTATAACGTTAATAATATTTAAATTTAATTACTGGGCATGTTTATATTTATATGCAGCAGTTAGATGGACATTATTGTTTAAAAGCTTTTAAAGGATGTCACATATTTACTCATCCTTTTTCTTGAATCTTTATCCTCTTTTCTAGGACTGGGCAAAGAAGACCAATTCGATGTTGCGGTTGTTTTATTTATCCATGCTTCTTATTCATTCTTCTTTCACTGAAACTTATCTTTTCAATAACACAATGATGACACACACACACACACACACACACACACACACACACATCCTATAAATTAGTTCCATATAAACAATAACAAACTCGCAATCATGACACATATTGTGCTGTCTTTCGTCCACTTATATTTGTTATTTGACTGTATGCAAATGAACACCCAGAACACTCTCAGAAACGACGTTGGATTATAGTAACATTAATGTGAGGGAATACTCGCTGAATGTGCTTATTTAAACTAGAAAGAATCCTTTGATTGTGTTGGTTTATCGCTCAATTGTTATTTTTTTTCCTTATGAGTGCTAATTAGACTGGAATCCATATTTATAGCAGATTCCTAATATTCCATGGCTAGACCGGGATCGTTGAACAAAGGATCAGAGAACTAAACACAAACCATCACGAAATCAATCTTCTGTATACGAAATAATTACGTATTTTAAAAATAATAAATGAATTGAGAGAAATAAATAAGAAAAGAGTGTGAGTATTCATCAATAATGTGGTTAAATCTTGGATCGCAAGAATAGAAAAAAAAACATTGTTTAGCGTCATAAAGATTTTTTTATATTAAGTTCTTGGAAATAAAAGTATTCCAGAAACAATCAGAATTTTCATCACCCAATTCAGTTTTAATGGAAATATAGTGAGAAACAATCCTTACATCAGGACTGTCAACTGTATAACAGTACAACACTAAATACGTAAGTTTTAATTGAAAAAATTTTTTTTTTTCCATTTTGTAACAGGTTTTGTGATAAACAAGACTAAAAGTTGAACTTCTCAGGATCCATCAAAAAAGTTAGTATTTAGTAATCTTAACTATGCTAAATTCTTCAAGTATAAAATCGACTGCAAAACAGGATCGACGTTTTGTAATAGTTTGGGTATATGTATCATAATCCGTAGAGTATTATGTAATTGGTAATTTTAATTAACGTCATACTAAATCAGCAGAACGGGCTATTGACGACGATCCGGGAACAATCCCCTAAGGGAAAGATTAGAGGACACCGCCACGTAATTTTGAACCACTGTCAGATGAAGATGTAGCGTATTAGGCGTTTCTCCAGATAACATCTTATGGAGAGAAATGAATATTTCTGTACAAATTGATATTCTGAAAAGAAATAGGAACGAAAGGGCACGACAAATCAGGATTGAGACATTTATATATATTTCTATTAAGACAGAGATTCCATGTACAGAATTTAGACCATGAGGTGCTCGCTGCAATAAAACTACGCAGATGTTAAGTAAACCATTTCCTGGTCTCAATTGTTAATGAAAATTTGTGCAACCGTTTTCTACAGTGTTCGAGTGCATTCTTTACCAACAAAACCAATGTAAACAACCAGGTTTAACGGATGTATGGGCCAATTCTTCAAGTTTGTTGTATAAAATTACATGAACAGACATCCAAACGATTTACATTGGTGAAAAATATAAGAAAAATGTACTAAATATGAAATCTGTTCATCTTTTCTCATTTTGGAAAAACTTTGTCTCCTGTTTCCATTTTTAAGTAAAAATGTTCAATTTTTAACTATCAATAGCTATATAATGTGAATACTGATATTAATAAGATGATCTGAGGTATTGTCATTAAATCTCGAAAATAGATACTTTTGATATGAGTATTTCCCCAATTGAAACCACATTTATATCTACTCTAGCATAGATATTGAAAATACTTCGGAAGTACTTTTTTCTCTCAGGTGTGCCTGTTAATTTTCTAGTTATACATAATTTTTTTCAACAGTATTTGCTATGTTTTGGCGCACACCTAAACTATTACTCAGAAACTAAAACTCTCACCAAAAAGACATTTTTACTACATATTGTATTACATGACTGGTAGAGGCTATTTTTTGAAAACGAGCTCGACCGGATATCAAAACAATTCGCTGGCTGACTAGGGCTTTGGTGGGGGAACTCGAAGGGTGACCGATAGCTGTTGTTCCCCTAATTGGCAGTATGGCCTGGGGTATGGCTACTTCAATTACCGCTTCATCACCCTCATTCAGGATGGAACTGGACAGCTTACTCCATGGATTACTAACTCTGTAGACTATGAAGAATCCTTTGAGCAGCGAGTGTTTATGTGTATAAGGAAATGTGGAAAAATTGCTGTTATTGCAAATTGGTATTAAATTGCTGTTATTCTGTCTTTTGTATTTTAACGAAGTTCCCTATATTTAAGATAGGAGATCCATTTAGTGTTTATTTAAGTTATATATTTTCACACCATTGAAGTTATTTTGTACATGAATATATATTAAAGCCTTTAGTATATACTAAATATACCAGTAGTAGTATGTACCAGTTTACTGGTTCAATATGTACCAATTTATCACCAGTAGTAAGAAATTAATACATGCTAAAGCTAAGCTATATTTATTTGCTATTGTTGAATTTTTGAACTTTTATTGAGTCATCTCATAAGTAATATGACTTCCCAAAAATAGAAATGGAAGAGCACAAACGCGCGCGTGAAAATTTACATTATATCAAAATGTATTAACCATCATTGTTTATAAATACCTCTTATTGTAAATTTAAATTTCCAATGGACAGAAAACTATTTATGAGTATTTCGAAGTCAAACCAAATGGTTACGTCGAGGTATCTTGTCCATCAAAATATGACCAATTTCGTAGATGATGAGATGTCATCAAGATGCCGCCGATTATTTTGTGGATTACGAGGTCAAGATGAGGTCAGTTTCTTATAATAACGAGGCATATCGTTCATCAAGAATTGTTTATTTTTCTTGTAATGGCGAGGAATATAGTCCATCAAGATCTGGTCAGTTTTTCGAACGAGACGAGGCAATCACTGAGACGGATGTAAGGAATTGAGTTATACAAATGATGTTTATGACGATTAAGTACATTGATTAGATTAAATTAAAAGGCACTTTTACGCATATAAATTAAGTACTTTAATAATGTTTATAATATTTGTAATACATTTACTAGAAAACTAGTACTAGAAAACTGAAACAGAGTATGGGAGATTGTCGTACCTAGCAATATTTCCTGCAATTTCTTCCAAATCGTCACTAAAATCTAAGGTATGGTATGTCACGGAAATGCTTTGAATATCCTGTTAATGCACTGTAGAAAAATATATACTCAATACATTTTTGCTGCCTATAATTCTTAAAAGAAGTACCATGGTTGATTTCTAAGGCTTCGTTCTCAAACACAAATATCGTGCTTGCTGCATAATCTGAGACCAATAATGAAAGTATTTTTGTATCATTCTAGTATCGAATACAAATAAAATGGATGTATTTTCGTATCACTTTTCTACAAGTGTGAATAATCTTCGTAATCCTAAATACCTCACGTGTTCAGCGCTTTTGAAAGTCAAGGATTCTTCAGTTCTTATAAAAGCAGACTCGGGTAGTTCTTTCACGACAACACGGCTTAGCATACGATAATGGATAATGCCTCAAATGAATCATTCCCCGATTTCCATCAAAAATAATTAATTTCGAAAACTTATCAAAGAGTAAATGTTTACATATCGGTACCGAAGTCAATAAAAGCCCCCATCCGAGCTCCGGTAAAAAAAACATACCAATTATTTCCCGTCTTCCACATCGAACTGAATCGTAATTTAACTCCCAAAACAAATCACAAAGAACAAACCACGAAGCCAAAAAGATCCAAAAAAAGCGAACCTAAGAGCAGGCAACCGGGCGATACAGGGTTCTAAACGAGGGAATCCCAGAGTGCTTTGGACTGCAGACAGTAATCCTCATAACCACCGAGTCGGAAATAATTCTTCATCAAGTCAAATGAAAATCAGCAATTCGAAGAAATTGAATCTCCGGGAAAAGATTTGGGGGCGAAATCCTTTCTCCAATAATTGCTTTTCCTGGAGATATTAAAAATCGTATAAAAGCATTGAGAATTATTCTATGCCGATAGCTTTGGGAACAGGTGCGGTTGTTATCTTAAGACTTTATTTCCAGTCGGCTGAAAACAGAATTTAATATCTCGTTGCGTGCATTTTTGTTGCACGAATTGGGGTGCATATGGACCACCTCCCTAATGCAGTCCGATGTTCTGGGGAGCTTCTCTGTGTAACTGCTTCGAATAGAGGTTGGAGGATGTCTCGTAATGGCTGTGTTACCAGTCAGGAACAGATGTGCCATTTGCGACTGCAGCGTAATTAATGCAGTTTCCGTTTCTTGTTGTGCCTACGTGTCGATTGTTTTGTACACTCTCATGAAGGTAAAAGCGGTTCTGAGTCGGGACATGGGACTGCGTTTTGAGACTTTCGGGTATATGAATGTGCTTGATTATGTTTATGAATTGGGATTTTCTTGTTTAATTTACGCATTTGGAGATCCTTTGCGTTGTAAATCTTTCTGAAGTATGGGAAGTGAAGATCCCGGTTGCGATTTACTACATCAAAGCTTTAGAAACATGCAGTAAAGATACCTTCATTAGATTATTGGCATTATGTGAACAAAATAAGAAAAATAACCGACAGTAAAGGGAATTTAAGATATGTAGAAATGTTTCTATTTCTGTTATTTTTAAAGAATTATTGAGTTATGCTTTTGATTGGATATAACATCCTTTCGTATATTACTTTGTAGAGTCAAACTTTAAATATGAAAGAAATATTAATTTTTTATATCTTTTTAACATATCAGGTCTAGATTTAAAAAACTCTAAACATTATTTGTGATACTTTAAAGAGGTGTCGGGTTGTCTTGTAGTTTCAATAGCACACAAGTTTGTAGTTTTTAAGGTAGGGATACCTATACAATATTTTTTGTTATACAAGCTACCTTACTTAAGGATTTGATTATGAAAGACTTTGTGCCAGCTATGTTACATAAAAACTACGTTTACAACTTATTAATTTGTAATCTAAATGTCATTATTTTTTTGTGAAACCAATTGATGTAGGGTGATGTGTGCTTCGAATCCAATACATTACTATGTCTGCTTAGAATTTCGACTTGGAAGTTGCGTAGACGGAACGAATGAAATGACGTATTCCTGCTCGAAATACTTGAAGGAATCATATGCATTACTATCACAGTTGAGTGCATCGAATTTCGGCAGGGAAGTTGCGCAGACTAAAGGGGACGAATGAAATGACATATTCATGCTGAAAATGCTTGAAGGAATCCTATGCATTACTATCAAAGTTCAGCGCATCGAATTTCAGAGAGGAAGTTGAACTGACTAAACGAAACAAATAAAATGACATGTTCTTGCCCCAAGAAAAATTATAGTACATTGCAAAAAAGAAAACAGCACTTGCCACATTATGCAAGTACGTATATATATATTTTTTTATTTCATCAGTGTTAAGTTGAATAAGTAAAAGAATCATAAGAGCGTAAACATATTGGTATAAAATCCGTGAATGTGTAGTAAAAACAATATTTTTTTTTTAACATTACAAGAGGAGGTGGGTTGTACTTGGTTTACTTGAAACTGATTAATTTAACGAAGATTTGGTTTCGCATTTGCCCCAATTCAATCCGATATTTTATGTTATCAAAATACTATAATTTTTTTTTTGCACTCATTCCAGACAAAGATTACATAATTTATTCACCATTTTTCTGAACTGTACAATTGTCCTAAAGTTATTCAGAAATAACATATTTGAGATCAAAGTTTATCGGAATAAAATGTAATTGGCACTTAAGAAAATGGCCATACTATTAAAATATTTATTTGAGCACTTTAATGCATTTGTAAAAATGTTCTTTTTTGGTAAGGTTTTTGGAGAAAGGGCTAAATTTCGCCAAGATCTTTTTGTTAAGACAGATAAAAAAGGCACGATTTAAAAAATCTATTAGCGTTGCTACAAAGCTATTTATATTAGTGAAGTATATAAAGAATTCGAATTTCAATACCTAAAATCCGCGAGTTTCCAAGGTTGACTTATATTCGTTTCGTATAAATATTCTTTTTGATTTATAAATCATATGATTCAATCTGATGGTAATTTTTCTTCATTAGTCTCCAAGAGTAAAATTAGAAAAACTTTTAGATTAGTTAGGGAAATAAATTTTATTTTTATCTGAATATTCTAAAATAAATCAATTGAAAGCACGTCGAACTATAATCTTCTAATTGAAGCATTCATATTACTGCATTTATAAAAGGCCGTGACTTTCTTTAAAAATAATAAAGTAGTCAAAATTTAACAAAAAGTAGTTCATTATGTTTATCTATAAGAAAAATATTAAGAGTAAAATCGTAGCGAAAAGAGCGATTGTGGAAATACAGATTTCAGCAAAACTTTTCTGTCGCTTGATTTAACCATGTCAAGCCTAGATTGCAAAAATAATTGTTGGAAAATATAATTACACATTCATGTTTAATGTAGATTAACCTAATTACAAGTGTTTAACAGTAATGTTTCCAGTTGATTAAGAAGAGGAAGAAGCAACGTTTCATTTAAACAGACGCTTTCGTGTATAATGAATAGTTAAGTTGGTAAACGCATTACTTAAATTAGAATTAAATGGTTCGATTCTGTTTTAGCAGCTTGATCACGATAATATTTCATTCATAAATCTTTGTTACTTATAATTAATAAATTCGTGTCAGAAGTACTTAGATTTCAGTTTATGCGTGAAACAAAATTTTGCGAGTTCCTGTCTATTAACCAGTTTTAATTCTTGAGTTAGTTTAACCAGATGCACTTTTCTTTAAACAGTTGTAGAATAGCTCTCCATTCTTTAAGTAATTAAGGAAAATAGTTTAATTCGAGATATATTACTAACAAAATTTTGAAAATTAAATTGTATGTAAACATGCCCATTACATTAATAAATAACCTTTCAAGCACATATCTATTCAATGAACAGGTGAAGTACCAGATAAAATTTATATTTTAATAGCCGTTAGCTCTATTGATCGACAGATGTCGGTACTAAGAGCACATGCAATGGTGTTACCAGAAGAAACATGATTAGCCTAGGTACTTTTGAACTATGGCTTCGCTTTGAAACCGCTTCACTTGAAAGGAGTGAGCATAATAAATTTCAGTTGAATTGCTGAAATTACTAAAACACGTCTAGATAAGTTTTATTAGACAGATCGTTTTTATTTTAAACCACAATTTTGATCAAGTACAAAGGATAAAGGATCGTTTAAGGATTTTTCGTAAATTGACAATACTTTCACAAATAAATACAAGTACAGTCAGTATTGGTTATATGGTTAGCTCAGCGTCCAGAAAAATCAGACCATACAAGCGGGGTGACCATATATGCGGAACAACACTACACTATTTAATTATGGCAGGATTATATTCACATATCTCAATGTAGTGCACATAAACAAATAATTAAACTTTTAAAAACATTTTAAAAATTAATTCGCGAAGTAAAAACTACAGTAAGAAAAATGCTATATTAATTTAGTGAAATTTAATAGTTGACCTTAGCAATCTAAGTACAGTACGCATACGTATGTGCATCCATGTTCAATGCACTTCTTTCTACTTTTATAAGAGGAAGTGTTTGTTTTTCTGTTTTTCGGTATCACAGTCTTGACGAATCAACGGCACTTATAATAATAGGATTTGACACACAGGTAGAAAGTTTCATTTTTTTGCAATTTTTGGGTCGCGACGAATTTCAAAATCCAATCTGGAACGTTTTAAAATGATTTTAAAATAATTTAATTATTATTGTTTTCTTTGAAACAGTATAGAATATCACAGATTTAATTTTTTTTTTCGTTTCCATTTTTATTTTGCGAAGAGGAACAATTTGTCAGCAGACTAAAAAAAAAAAAATTTTTAAACATAAATGATCGTTCGTTACGTATGATCCAAATGAAACAAAATTTTCCTTTACTCTTTTCGTCTCAATTTCAACGTACTTTTTAAACAGGGAGTAATAACTTCAACCAATTAACATACAGATGTCCACCTGTTGTGCTTGGGGTGGAAGAGAATTGAGGGGGGAGGGTAATGCCGACGATGATTCAAAGCAAAAGAGAAATGGAGGAAATAAAGGCGCAAATTCAGGTCCTCTCCGGGTACACAAATGCTTTTTTTTACTTCTGGTCATTCCCAATGTTGCACCCAGCCTCAAAAAATGTTACAGCAATTACTATTTTTCAAAAAAAAAAAAAAAGACTGATAACCTTATTGAAAAGATGAAAAAAAACCTCAATATACCGATAACCAGGAGAATAAAACGACTATATAAGCGGTGCACTATAACACATGTTCCCTATTTAGTTAGACGGGACTTTAGAAAACTGACCATGTTAACGGGGTGACCTTATAAAAGGGTGACCATATAACCGGTACTGACTGTATATAGTTTAAAATATTATACATTTTTATAGTTCTTTCATTATCCCTCCAAATGGTTTTGACGATATATCTCGTCTATGACGATCCGATCAGATTTTTTTACTGACAAGATATCTCGTCATCAAGGTATTGCCGATATTTTTATGTTTATGAGATCAATATCTCTTGTCAGTTTTCTTCAAATGTCGAGCTACCTCATTAATCAGGAACTGGTCAGCTTTCTTCTAATGCCGAGATTTCTCGTCCATCAAGATCTGGTCAGTTTTCTTCTAATGACGAAATTACGTGTCGAGACAACCACTAGGAGCATTATGAAAGAAGCAAATATTCTATAGCAAGTGTATCGGATTGTTAGGAAGCATGAAACGTTGAAAAGAACATTTTGAGAAACTTGGTTGCTATGAAAATTAAACTACTTTAGATCACATCAACAAATTAAATAAATTCAGAAACAGTTAAATACGAGCGGGATACCTAAATAAAAAACCTGAAAATACAAAAATCATAAAATAATATTTAGAAATTCGCAAAAAATAGTTTTTTTTCGGGATATTCACATTTACTTCTTAATCTGTCTAGTTTTCTATTCAGTTGTTGCTGTACAAAACACAGTCAATCACCATAATTTTATAAATCAACGAATGTTTTACTTTTAAATATTTGAAAGAAACCCATTGGGGTACACTTTTCGGATAACGTTTTAAAAATATCAATGATCTGGAAACCATACAAGCGAATGTGTATCGGATTTACACGTTAAATGAAAGATGACATGCAACTAATGCACTTAACATCATACAAAAACGGAAAACATTTTATGGCAAAACGGAACAAGCTAATATCTCAATACCACCAAGACATATGAAGAGATGTAAACCGTTTTTTTTTGCTTCGCATGCCAGTGAACACAAAAATCAGAACCATTAACTTTCAGAGAAATAAATCACAATGTCTTTTAGAAAAAACTGACAACCATTTCTGATCAAACCATCGAATTGCTGCAACCACAAACCCCAGCCCACAGTGATATGATATAGATAGGCAGTTATATATATAGGGCACACAATGGAAAATAAAACGAGAAGGAAAAAACCAAAAAAAGAGCCAAAAATCGAAAGAAACAATCTCGATTTCGAAGATCACATTTTTCGGTCGAGTGGGTGAATTTCCTTCGGAGAACTTCATCTGTTCCTTTTCCTTTTAGTCCCAATTTAGGGCAGTAATCTCTTTCAGGCAGACATTGTATTTTAGTTCAAGTCATTAACAGTCCATTATTGTCATATGTCATTCGTTTCCGGCAATCGTTTAGCCGAAAAGTCGACCTTCGTGTTCAATGCTTTCACCCAAATTGGTTTAAGGAATATTTTTCAGTAAAAAAAAAGTTATTTTAAACCTTCTTGGGAGCAAATCTAACTTTAAAGTCATCGATATGAGATGTTTGTGATACTGAATAGGCAGCATTCTTTCTGTCGACCTTATAATGAAATATACAGAGGATGTGCGCCTAGCTACATGCTATTTCTCCTGATTGCTCAGTTTATACTCGTATATCTTCTGGAAGGTCAGATGGTATTGAAAGAAAGTATGAATTTTGTTTTAAATCTAATTGACGAGTATGATGTAAAAATCATCCTTCAGAGGGTTTAAAGAAGACGAGGCCGCCGAAAGAAGTGCATATATTCTGATGATTACATTCACCAGAAATTAGTGTTTACATAGCATCAACAATCAAACAATTTCATCTATCCATTCTGTATTGAAATTGACAGAGCAGAAGCTCGCAGCTACATGCTTTTTCTACCGATCGCTCGGTTTGTCTATCTTCTGGTGAAGGTCACATAGTATTGAATGAAAGCACGGGTCATACTGTAAGACTAAAACTAATTGACGAGTGCGATGTAAAAGGAACCCATCAGAGGTTTAAAAAGAGACGATATTTCTGAAAGAAGGGCATGTATTCTGATACTTATATTAATCGGAAATTAATTTTTACATAGTGTATCAAAAATTAGACAGAAATTCATCCATTAATTCTATATTGTAATAGACAGAGCATAAGCACCAAGCTTCATGCTACTTCTTCTGATCACTCAGTATGCAAATCTGTCGAAGGTCACATGGTATTACATTGCACGCACCATAATCTAATACTAGTTGACTAGCGTGATGAAAAACACTAGTTTGTGCTTTGATAGGCACTCGGTACAAGCGAATTCTTCAACACATGAGACCTACATTTATTACACCTTACAATACCAACTCCGTCCACTTGTTCCATATATTTCGTTACAAACTCTATAATTTATGACTCCGAGCGTCACGATATTTCAAAGGGTGTATTGCATGGCAGATTGTATTATTAGATGTAGTATTTGTCACAATATACTTGACTAAATAACCACTTTTTTGGTTGAAAAATCTATTGATCAAAGTCCAAACTGGTTTGAAGTTATACTGAGTAGATATATTTCAAACCAGATATTTTCTTGTGAACTCATCAAAGGGTTAAGAGGATACGAGTCCGCCAAAAGAAGGGTTCCCCTAAATAAATTCTGATTACACACAAATTCTGATAACATTAATCAGAAAGTAGTTTTTCGTAGTATTAAAAATAAATGCTAGTAATAACAATATCCATGCATATTTTTATTACCATATGAAACTTTAATTCTAATTATACAATCTTTTAAGTATTACAGCAGGTGACACAACGAAAGGTAGTCAAAATACATGTAATTCAGTTTAATTAAAGTTGTTTTCTTAACTTATTTCTATCTCTTTACTTGTTTGAAACATTCATTTAAAAGCTGTATGCTCTAATTCTGTGTAAAAAGTATTAATTAAATGTGCTCATTAAGGCTTTACTGCAAGCTATATCATTTTAACTGCAAATAAAACCTTGGAAACAAGAACTGAACAAAATCTTTGAGGATAGAAAATTTTGAATTCATCCCACTCTAAAAGGAGAACTGAAGGACTTTTCTTTAAATAATCTGTGCTTCTCAATCGAAATTTAATCTTGTTAAATTTTTATATGTGCCTGATTTTCCTGAGCACTTCCTGTTAATTCAGTTAATCTTTAAAATGATAATTCAGGGAAAATAAAGTAACATAATCATTATTAAAATCAATGTAATCAATTACATCGTATGCAACAGTAAATGTGTTGTGTACGCTTTACGGTTTCATAACTCGTAGAAATGTAAAAACATACGTGAATCAGAACCTTGCATTTGTTTCATATGAAACATATATTGTTTCATGTACTTTTTACAGATACGCAACCATTGGAAGTTTTGGAATGTAAGCAAATAAGAGACATGCAGTATTGCTTCATATTGCAACATATATTGTGTCATACACGCTATACGGATATTTAACCCAGTGAATATCGTGTTTAGTTCAGAAGATTGAAGCCAAGCTTCAGAATTGGTTGTGTTTTGAGTTCTTTTAAAGAAGGAGTGGGAAACTGATAGAAGAGTAATGTTGCCAAACTAGCTTAGGTAAGGTAATTATTTTGCTGTACTACGCATAATGGACATCACTGTCAAGTATATACAGAGTTGGAATACATTAGTTTTCAATACAGCAGCATTCTAGTGATCATTTACTAAGACTAGAATCCTTAGAATAGAGAGAGATTATATTGTTCTTTTCCTTGGGGAATAAAATCCTTTCAACAGATTATATATATATATATATATATATATATATATATATATATATATATATATATATATATATATATATATATATATATATATATATATATATATATATATATAGTCTCTTTCCTAAGAATAAAATCCTTTGAATAGATTCTATTGTCCTTTGATTTATAATAAAATCATTTGAATAGATTATATTGCCCTTTTATTTATAATAAAATCCTTTGAATAGTTTCTATTGCCCTTTTATTTCGAATAAATCCTTTGAATAGAGTGATTATATTGTTTCTTTCTTTAGAATAAAATCCTTTGGAAAGATTCCATTGCTAATTTCCTTAGAATAAAGTCCTTTGGAAAGATTCCATTGCTAATTTCCTTAAAATAGAATCCGTTGGAAGAATTATATTGGTCATTTCATTAGAACATAACTATTTCGAAAGAGCCCATAGGTGAAGAACGTCTATTAGTCATGTATTGAAGATTGTACTTTACAAGGCTTAATAATGCGTATGACCCCTCAGAAGGATAAGTGTCCGCTTAATTATTTTAATATGTCCGCCGTCCTACTAAGAAAAGATACCTCGTCAAGACAACTACCAGGAGGATTGAACACGACACAACGTAGTTACATAGGAATATTGTAGTTTGTAGGAGTCTCAGTTAACCCCAGAAGTCAGGAACACCGTTTCAAGAATGATCCAACTCTTCCAACCGGTCTACCGCAGTACTGATATAACAATAATCCTCCATAATCCGTTTGGGCAGCGTAAGCCCTGTTTGATATGTCGTGTCCTCCCAAGTCCTTATGCTGGTATGGTGTGGAAGTTTGGTGAGTGGAGCTCAGGTGGTCAGCTCGTCATCTGACCGTGGTGTTGTCCTAGGATCTTTCTTTGATCTCGGACCGTCGCCAATAGCCCGATGTTTTTTGTGCTACATTAATTAAAATACCTACCTACCTACCAAGACCATTTTACCTTCCATCAAATTTAATAAATTTCCTCAAAGGATCGATTGCAAATGGCTGCTTTTAATGAATACATGATTGAAACGATTTATTCAATAAATAACAGAGAGAGAGGCTTAAGCCATATAAGCAGTAAAATCATTTAGATTCACCCTTCGTTGACCTCTGAACCTTTTCATCACTGACAAGTTTGCTGATTCCTATAATGGCATTTTCCAGCATGATGGAGCACCTTGTCACCTAACCGAAACGGTAATTATTTTAGTAGGCATATTCTTCGTATAGCTATGAAGCGTTGTTTCTGTTGAAACTCTCCTTTCATTTCTTCGCTTGAGGTGTGATGGTCTGGAAGTAGCCCCGACCTTAATCAATTTAATTTAAAAATTACTGGTTGGACGTAGGACGTGAAGATTATAATAAGAATCTTTAAAAAAATAATTATAAGGGAATCTAATTAGGTTTTTGTAATGTCATCGAAGTAAAGCAAAATTTCGGAATTTGATTAATTCAGAATTATGCCACACGAGTGTACAGCTTTTATCACGGTAAAGAAGGATTGAATAAAATATTTGACTTATTTATTTGTTCTCTGATTACAACATGTAATGAGCTCATTGGAATCAGTGTTTTTAAATTCTTACTAAATTATTTGATAGGTTGGTTGTAATATTGCAATTCTTACAATATTGTTTGATTATTTGATTGTCCTTGCGCCTTAAAAATAAGAGGAGAGGACTATATTTGGTAATAATCATGACTGTCATAAACACAAATAAAGTTATACTGACGTTAAAGAAAGAAATATAGGTATTAAATATGTTCATTTCATTTCAACATTTTATGTGTCATTTAGTACAAAACTATTATCTTAGTTTATCTGTGTGAATAGCTCCTCAAACCAAACATTTTTACCTGTACACAATTGGTTGGATAGCGTAGCATGTAATTTATGAAAATGCGGTTCAATATCTCTTACACTACCATAAAATGGTGAATAAAAGTACCAACTGAAGAATTCGAGTAACATAATGGTACGTAAGTTTTTAAAATTTTCAAACTGGCAACTTATTCAAATTTCAAGGAATCAAAAAATTATACTGGTTGATACACAATTTGGGTGATTATGTTACCTTTAACTTTTCAGTAGTAACTCTCCTGGTGGCTGTCTCTATGATGTATCTCATCACTGGCAAAATTTACTCAGATTTTGATAGACACGATACATTATCATTAGAAGAAAACTGACAAGATCTTGATCTAGTCATCATCAAAATTTGTAATACCATGATGATGAGATATTATCGAACTTTACTAGATCTTAATAAATGAGATATCTCGATAAAACGAAATGAAGGGTTAACTATTATTTTATCCCGTTTAATAATATATGAAATAAACAAAATTAATAAAATGTCCTTCAAATCAAATGCAAAACTTCGGACCATTCAGAATATAATTTAACTCTACATATAAACACTTAATTAAAAATATTATACTAAGCACTTATACAAACAATCAATATTTATTTTAATCATTGAGTGTTTTTTTTTCAGTTCTTTTCATTACGGAACATATCTATATATGATTAAGGATCATCACTACGTTTACTAAAGCCCATCAATTATAAGAATACTGTCTTTCTGAGACATCAATATGATTTAAAACATTTGCTTAAGCAAACAAAAATGCAGTTGTAGCCAGAACAATCCAATGAAAGCAATTTTCTCTTCTCCCAATACATTCCACATCATACCATCTAAACCGACTCCCATTGAGCCCTGTTATTGAAATGTGTTTACTTAAATTGTAACTGTAAAGCGATGAAAGACTCCCCACTGTATTCATTTCTCATTGTGTGGTTCAGTAATTGTGTTGGAACACGCACTTGTTAAAAAATGACCATCTGGAAAGTATTTTTCTCGCTTTCTTTGACACGCTATGAATCCATTAAACACATTTACCAAATAAGCCGTACTGAGCATTCCTGCGATTTTCTCTCCCCCCTACATAACCCTGTAAGACAATTTGTAAACCTTTTATTTGGAATGGTATGTGGACAGAATTATGCCGGTTTGTATTTTGCGTGAAATAATCGTGTTCAGTGTGTTTATCCGTGTTTTGTTGCTAAGCGGTTTGGTATTTTTTGAAATTTTCCCACCATTATTTTCAAAGATTGTGTCTAGACAAGGGTGTTAATTTTACAATGGTCTATAAATGTTCTAACCTGCAGGTCAATTAAGGGCAGGAACAACAGGAAGAGCCCCAGTAATTGTAATTCAAAAACAAAATATCTGCATTAGTCGCACTAGACCTAATATATGTGCCGTGACCTTTGTAATGTTACCCAGTGGGAGGATAGGTAGGTAATTGAGTCAAAGCCATACTAGAAAAATATAACGTGCTATTGGTAACGATCCGGTATCAGTCCCCTAGGGTAATCCATTAAGATCCACGTACAAGTATAAAACTTGAATCAAGGTCTGATGACAAGGTCACACCTGAGCTGTCACCTCACTCTACTAACTTCCACGCAACCAATGAAAACAATATCCTCAACGAGTGTATTATTTATAAATTTAAATAATAAACTGATAATTATGCGTTTTTAAGCATGTCCTAAATTATTGTACGTATTTAAAAATTAATAGTTAATGATTGTTTAACTAGAAAAGAGAACGACGAACACTTCTTATATCCACGACGATATCATTTGTTAACAAAGGCTCACGGACAAATGGAGTGTAGAAGAAGCAATAACAACCTTTTATAGTATTTGCATCCAGTGCTTTTACATTTTGTTTAGCTTACAAAAAGGGGACTGTGGTTCGAATTTCACAACTGTTACAGTATTTTTTATTAAACCTTCTTCCACGATTTATGTCGTCCATCAAGATCTGGCAATTTTGCTAATGACGAGAAACTATATCGTTAAGATATTGGCAACTATTTTATGATTACGAGATCAAGATCTGGTCTGGTTTCTTCTAATGAGATATATCTTCATTTGAAGATCTTCATGTGCAAGATATTTCGTCACGTCAACTGTCACGTAAGTTAATGAAGATATATATATATATATATATATATATATATATATATATATATATATATATATATATATATATATATATATATATATATATATATATATATATATATATATATGTAGGAACGGAATTCTTTCGTCTCCCCACCTACTATCGAAAGGAGAAAGGGACTATTTCATCCAGGAAACGGAACACCACGAACGCTAGGGGGAAAAAGGCTTGATCCCTTGCCCGCGGCGGAGGGTCTTCAGTTTTTTGTGTGATCGGAGAGAGTCGAGACCTGTGTGGCCGCTCTTCCGTGCTTTTTTTATGCGAATCTATTGAGACCTCTGTGGCTCATATGTGTACCATCTTCAATTATTTTAATAAATGTTATGTTTTACAACACGTGGACTCATTCCAAAATACCATATCAAGTAATAGCTACAGTGCCATTCCAGTGTTGACATCACAAAATGGGGGCTGGTGCCGGGATTGCCCCATGCAAATTGAACGTGGACTAGAACCCTAGAGAGCCATCATCATCGCAAACTGTGAGTACATTTTGCTCATTTTTAAGATAAAGATGTCATATTTTGGTAAAGCAAGAAAGGACGATATTTACCGTCTTGCAACGGAATTAGATATAGAAATACCCTCAAATGCGACAATTTCGAAATTAAAAAAGTTAGTGACGAACCAACTCGATTACGATGAGGAGTATACAAAAACACTTCTGGGTACAATAATAGTTGAAAGAATCGAAAAAGAGCAGCTGGAGAAAGACAAACAGCAGTTAGAGAGGGAAAAAGAAAAAGAAAAAGAATTACGCCAATTTGAATTGGAAAAACTGAAACTGCAAAATGCGACACAAACAGTTAGGGAAAATCACATGACAGAATCGAACACTGCATGGGATAGAGGAAAGGAATTATCAAAGATAATTAAATGTTTTGATTCGAATGAATCCAATGATATAAGTACGTATTTAGCGCTGTTCGAGAGACAAGCGACGAAAATCAAAATCGAAAGTGAAGATTTTGTAACGCATTTACTAGGTTTATTACCCTTAGAGATAGCACAGATTATAACTCGCGAACCGGAGGAAAGATCTAATGACTATGAACACATAAAAGAAATCTTACTCAAAAGATTTAAACTTACGTCTGAACAATTCAAACAAAAATTCCTGAATCATAAAAAGGAAAGTACAGCCACTTGGCGAGATTTTGCGTTTGAAATAAGTCATTATTTTGACGAATGGTTAAGAGGACTCAAAATAACAAATTTTGACGAGCTCAGGGAACTAATGGTATCCGAGCAGATAAAACGTAGAGCGCCGTTTGAAATCAAAACACACTTCATAGATGACTGGCATCAATTAAAATGCGCAGAAGTTATAGTGAAAAAGTTAGAGGAATATGAGAGTGCGAGGTTGCAATTAGGAAAAATGGAGATACGGAATGTAAATAAATACAGAAAAAATGTTTCGCAAGATGAAACTCGATATAAAGGTGAATCGTCGAACTTTCGTGCTAACCAGAATAGTAGAAATGTTGATAATTGTTATAAAACTGTTGGTTATAGTACAAATGTCAATAAGTATGTTAATAAGGTTGATTATGATGTACCAAATAGAGATCCATATAAAAGTAATAGAATTAAGTGTTATGCATGTGGAAATTATGGGCATAAGAGTAATACTTGTACATATAATTTTAAAGGTGAAAATGCAAATGTGAATAAAACTGTAAACCAAATATATGTAGCAACTCCTAAGAAAATTGAAAAGAGTGTTTATATTCAAAAGTGTTATATTAATGCAGTAATAGACACTGGATCTGAAATAACTCTAATTAATGAGGAATGTTATCATAAAATAGGATCTCCTATATTGAATGGTAGTAAGATATATTTAAATGGAATAAGTCAACACAAAATAAGTACCGAAGGGTTTTTCCGATCAGAAATTGTTATTGATAATATTTCTTTGTGTTCTGATGTGCATGTCGTTAAGAATTTACAATTTGAAGCAATAATTGGTATGAACGTATTATCAAGGGTAAAGTTTGCATTTTCTGGGGGAACATTAAACGTTACCGATAGAGACATAAATGAAATAAGGAAGTCAGAAGTAAGGGGCGAAAACGGAAGCGAAATAAAAAACAAAGCAACAACAACTTCAGGCGTTGTCATAAATCACGGGGAAGAAGAGCGCGTGAGTTTCCCTCAACATCCCCTCGTAGACTTTCAAGTATCGAAGGCGCATGAAAATGACTCATCAGCAGGTGCTTTTGTTTACACTTTAGGCGCCGTAGCGTTGGATATGTCTAGCGAAGAGACAGATCTCTCCCATATAATGAATCCCTGTTTACGAGAAAGAATCTGTCAAATTGTAGGAAATTATGTGCCTCAGCAAGTAACAAACACGGATGTTAAGATGAGAATTCTTCTGACGGACGAAGTTCCAGTTAGTCAGCGTGCTCGGCGGTTGCCGATTACTGAACAACTTATAGTTGAAAAACAAATCCAAGAGTGGTTAGAAAAAGGGATAATTAAAAACAGCTGTTCGGAATATTCTGCCCCTATAGTGCTTTGTAAGAAAAAAGATGGGAATCACAGACTTTGTGTCGATTTCCGAAAGCTCAACGAAAAAATAATTAAGGACCGTTTCCCGTTACCTCTAATCGAAGACGTGTTGGACAAATTGGAGGACTCGCAAGTCTTCACAACGTTAGATTTGAAAAACGGCTTTTTTCACGTCGACATAGAAAAGGAGAGTACAAAGTACACCTCTTTTGTTACCCACGAGGGACAGTATGAGTTTTTAAAGACACCTTTTGGATTGTCGACCAGTCCAAGTGTATTTGAAAGATATATTTTTCACGTTTTTAAGGATTTGTTAAAAGATAAAACTGTTATTATTTATGTAGATGATATTATCATACCAGCCATGAATGAGGTAGAGGGTTTAGAAAAACTAGAACGTGTTTTAAATACGGCGTCAATGTACGGATTAGAACTAAACTTAAAAAAGTGTCAGTTTCTAAAACGAAAGATAGAATTCTTGGGTTACCTAGTGGAAAAAGGAACTATAAAGCCTTCACCTTTAAAAACTGCAGCCGTACGGAACTTCCCACAACCCAAAAATGCCAAACAAATACAGAGTTTTCTGGGGTTGACCGGTTATTTTCGAAAGTTTGTTCGAGATTTATGCCAAGATAGCGAAGCCCCTCAGTGATTTACTTCGTGATAATAGGGAATTCCATTTTGGGTCGAAGGAGAAAACTGCATTTCACGAATTAAAGCAGGCCTTGACTGGCGAGCCGGTGCTACAAATTTTCAGACAAGGACCGCCACTGGAACTTCATTGTGATGCAAGCTCACACGGATTCGGAGCAGTGCTATTGCAACAGGCAGATGACGGAAAGATGTATCCAATTCAATACATGAGTAAGAAGACAACAGCACAACAAGAAAAATACGGCAGCTATGAATTAGAAATTCTAGCAGTGATCGAAGCTTTGAAAAAATTCCGGAATTATCTACTCGGAACCAAATTTAAAATAATGACGGATTGCTCAGCCTTCCAGCAAACCATGAGCAAGAAGGACTTAACCCCTAAGATAGCGAGATGGGCGTTAATCATGGAGGAATTCGAATACGAAATAATTCATCGACCAAGTGCTCAAATGAGACATGCAGATGCTTTGAGCCGAAATGTCGCTGTGATAGTACCGCAACCAACGGGTGAAGAAATAACGTGCAAGTTAGCAGCAGCCCAACGACAAGATGAGTATATTCAAGTTATTAAAGAATTATTGATGAGAGGGGAGAAGAACGACTACTTGATCAAAAACGATGTATTATATCGATATGAAAACGGAAGTGAACTGCCTGTCGTCCCCGAGAGGATGCAATCAGATATTATAAAGGAATTCCATCAAAAAGGACATTTTGCCGTGGCGAAGACCGAGGAGTTAGTGAAAAGAGATTTTTCCATTCCAGGACTCAGGAAAAAAGTGGAGAACGTCATAATGAACTGCGTTAAGTGCATCTTGACGAATAAGAAAAGGGGCAAGCAAGAGGGTCAATTAAATCCAATACCCAAAGGGAGTGTACCGCTTAGTACATACCATATTGATTTTCTGGGACCTCTGGCGACAACAAATAAACACTATCAACACATCCTCGCTGTGATAGATGCCTTCACTAAATTTACTTGGCTCTATCCTGTAAAATCAACTTCTACACGTGATGCGTTGAAGAAGCTAGAATCGCAGTCACATATTTTCGGAAATCCGTCAAGAATAATTTCAGATCGAGGCACCGCATTCACATCCAAAGAATTCGAAGGTTACTGCGACGAAAGAAGCATTGAACACTTCAAAATCACCACAGGAGTACCTCGAGGAAATGGTCAAGTTGAACGAATATTTGAGACTGTGATACCGGTACTGACGAAATTAGCGATCAACGAACCAGAAAAGTGGTTTAAATATGTCAACTCAATTCAAAGAATTTTGAACAGCACCTCTAGTAAAAGTACAAAAATCACACCATTTGAATTGCTAACAGGAGTATCAATGAAGAACAAAGAAGATCTGAAGGTCAGAGAAATGTTGGAACAAGAATATGAAGAATGGTTCATAAGAAACCGAGAAGGACTTAGGGAAGAAGCTAAGGAACAAATCCTAAGGATGCAAGAAGAAAACCGAAAACAGTATAATCGGAAGCGGAAACCTGCAAGAAAGTATGCAGAAGGAGACCTGGTAGCGATACAGAGGACCCAATTTGGAGCAGGACTCAAATTACGACCAAAATATCTGGGCCCATACGAAATTATCAACAGGAAACCACACGACCGTTACGAGGTGAGGAAAGTGGGCAGTCACGAAGGACCTATCAACACGTCCACTGCTGCCGAACACATGAAACCATGGACTAATTAACTTTAAAGAACTCTGGGAAAGAGAAACTAATGTGGAGAGAAAAATTATGTTTATTTTCAGCAATTCTCTCAAAAGTGAAATAGATACTTTTTTTTTGTTTTTTTTATTTTTTTAGGTCCCATTGTACGTGCCTAAATGAGTGCAGTGATGTTCGGGGCGAACACCGTCAGGATGCCCCAGTGTAGGAACGGAATTCTTTCGTCTCCCCACCTACTATCGAAAGGAGAAAGGGACTATTTCATCCAGGAAACGGAACACCACGAACGCTAGGGGGAAAAAGGCTTGATCCCTTGCCCGCGGCGGAGGGTCTTCAGTTTTTTGTGTGATCGGAGAGAGTCGAGACCTGTGTGGCCGCTCTTCCGTGCTTTTTTTATGCGAATCTATTGAGACCTCTGTGGCTCATATGTGTACCATCTTCAATTATTTTAATAAATGTTATGTTTTACAACACGTGGACTCATTCCAAAATACCATATCAAGTAATAGCTACAGTGCCATTCCAGTGTTGACATCACATATATATATATATATATATATATAACATACATATTTAATATCTGTACGACTATGAAGAAGAAAATTAGAGAAGTAAGAACATAAACACATTATTAATACAACTCGTTTTAAAAATTCATACCCTATAGTTTTACTTAAAATAGGAAAGTGAATAGGTAAGTAAAAGTATAAATAAAGCAAACAACATTACATTCAACATTCTCAAGGAGGTATACATGTGTGTTTTGTGCGATGGGCGAGTCTGCTGCTCAACTGGGGGGGGGGATAATTGTTCGAATCGTGGAATTAAGCTTGATGCAGCTACTCGCATTTATTTTTTGACGTTAGTTTTCGAACAATATTTTCTCTTTATAACAGAAACTGCTGAGAATCCAGCTTCACACAGATATGAATTCGCAAAGGGAATTATAACTCTTAGAGATTTTGCACTTATAATGGGATAGCAATTTTTTTTCAGGTATCCAAAATTTCGTCACAAAATTTGCTTTCAGGCTGTTGTTCTTCGATAGCTCAATTAGATTTCATGCTTGTGAAGATAATTCTTATAGAGCTTCAGCTCGGAATGCATCTTGGATCCAGGCACACTTCTTGGTTAGGTCTTCTGCGAAGACCTTTGCGAACCAGTCAGTTAGTTTTTATAGGTGCTTCGCGGCACCCTCATCTTTCAGGGTACACAGTTTGGGATCCCCTGCACTAGCAAGTATCCTAGACACTCGGGCGCTAGGACGTTCATTCTGCATTCATATTCAAGGAGATGCAGGATTATGTCCTATATTCCAATTAGGGGCCGACCAAACGGTATAGTGGTTAAGGGTTTAGTCTCCACATCGGAAGATTCCTAGTTCGAATCCTGGTCAGTGTATGGATGTTTGTAAACGTATGGTGTTGAGGCGGCTGGTGCACCTTAATCTGTCGAGGACTAAAGTCCTCACGTTAGGTTAGTGTGGAAGTTTGGAGAGTAGGGTGCCTGCTCAGACGTTGCCTCGTCATCTGACCGTGGTTCAATATTACGTGGCAATGCACCGAATGGCTTAGGCTGGGACGGTGGTAACTAGTTGAATATATTCCAATTAGGCATGTTAAAAATAGTGATTTTCAATGGTTTAATGATAAAACTGGTTTCAAAGCATTAAGTAATTTTTCTAAATCTTTTGTAACATCCCAATTCATTTATGTTTATAGCACTCAAATTTAAGTTAACTATTTTCTTTTGCCGAACATAATATTGTTTTCTGTCATTTTTATAAATTCATACGTGTCACATTTGTTAAAGGATTATATTCATATTAAATTGTATATAAACACTCAAATTTTGTATAAAATTTTGAATTTGTATAAAAATTCATCCTTAAATGCCATATATCAAGTCATCTAATCCAGCCGTTTCCCAATTATGAGTACCGAAAAAGTAATGACAACAGAACGATCTATTTCTAACCTTGCCAGTCACAGAATTGGTAAGGACTCAACTTATAATTTTTTTTAAAAATATTTTTAGGATACGTATCTCTAACTATTGTGCATAGAGCTCATTAGTGTACTGGTTGCAATGTGAAAGGGTACTCATTTATAAATAGGTGGGAATATTTCAAAATTTTATTGCATGAACAAAAATACCAGTTATTAACTTAGTGTCGTTATAAATTTTTGTAAAATAGAGGGAGAGCTGGAATATCCCATTACAGGAAATATTCTAACGAGTTGCATTTATATACGTGTTTTGAAAACACATCCAGAGAAATTAATTATTTTTTAACAATGGTAATTATTAGTTAACGTCGTACTAGAGTAACACAACGGGCTATTGACGACGGTCCGGGATCAATCCCTAAAGGGAAAGAACCGAGGACAACACCTCGTAATTTTAAACCACTGTCAGATGACGAAGAAACACCTGAGCTAACACCCCAATCACCAAACTTCCACACTAACTCAACGTGAGGACTTTCAGCCACGACAGATGTAAAGAGCACCAGCCGCCTCTACACCATACGCTTAAAAACATACATCCCTTGAATCAGATTCGAGCCAGGAAGATACCAATCTGGAGGCATTAAACCTTAACCACTATACCGTTTGGTCGGCCTCTGATTGGAATATAGAACATCACCCTGCATCTCCTTGAATATGATTGCAGGATGAACGTCCTATCGTAAACCCATAATTCATCTTTGGATTCTAAAGTAACACTGTATGCAGGTATAAATAAAAAGTAAAATTGTCTTACATAGTAAAAAAAATTTTTCTCATTGTAAAAAAACAACATCCAGCCCTGTTCTTATTCTATTCACTAGTGAAATCAAATAATCATATTCGCCTCTCTCTCTCTCTCCCCCCACTCGATGATTTAGACTCATTCAATGTATAAAGTATTTTACAGGCACCTATTTTTACACACATATTTCAATCTTTTAGAAATATAAACTATTTACAAGAGGTTTAAAAGAGTATATGTTTTAACAAAATCAAAAAATAGAAGAAAAAAATTATAGCTCATATGTCATCTTGAAAAATGTAACTAAATAAATAATCAGAGAGAGTTGAAAAACAATAATTAATTTGTAATTTAAAATACCGAATTTTAGAAACTTCTTCTGAAATTTCCTTTAAACTGTCGAGCTTCTTTTTTTGTTTAGCCGAATGCGTGAGAATATGGTGTGTCATAAATCCTACTTAAGCATCCCGTTCAAAATCCTCCAGAGAAATCCGAATCCGGCACCGACCAATTTTAAACCCTACCAGATCACCGATACTCAGTCACAGATTTCACTGCTACCGAAATCACTAATTCCGGTCACAATCACCGATCGCAGTAGCAGTAGCAGTATGAATATCAGTCAAAGTATCAGTTGAGGTAATAGCCAAGGTATCAGCTTAGCTGTTACCTCGTTACTAGGGCAACTTTTTTGTTGCAGTAAAAATGGGAAAAGTTGCATTTATCATTCCCTAAAGTTGCATTTATGGAAGTAAAGTTTAATTTATTTTTGATACACTAAATTCTAAAATAAATTATTCATAAAAAATGAATAAAATTCAAAATATATTGACGATTTTAGTTGTGTGCACCAGTGTTATAATACATACTGAAATGCATACGGAAGAGCGTTTAATGGCCGATCCTTGGCCAGTGATTTCTTTAACATTGAAAACCTGTGCCAGCCGCAGTCATATAATGTGCTATATCGGATAGTAGAAGCACAAAATTCTTTTACTCAATATTCAGAGATTTTAAAACGTCATCTACAAGGCGAACAACATATTAATGATCGACACTCCTCACCTCGCAAACTCTGCAGTCAATTACGCAAGTTTCCTCGGGATTATCCAGAGTGCCACCCAATGTGTTAAAGTATTCCTTGCCATTTATTTCACTTTCGTCTTAGGACGAGCACCTTCTTACCATGAACTTGCTTGATCCGCAATACTTCGGCGTTCGCAAGATCATACACTCGTGATAGAGGAGATGATTCAGAGAGCAAAAAAATGAAATAGTAATTTGATATTAATTAATTTTAAGCTATATTTTAAAAAGTTGCAGGTGGTTGCATTTATGCAAAAAGTTGCATTTATGCAGAAAGTTGGATTTATGTTGCGTAATTTTGGTTTTAGTACTTTATATGCAGCGTAGAAAGCGTGAAAAAAGTATGCATCTGTTGCAAAAAGTTGCCCTACTCATTACCTTATCAGTTACCGAATCACCTATTCTCTCAATCGCTGCTACCCAATCACTGTTATTTTGATAGTTGAGTAACAGGTACTAACTGTGATTTACAAGTATCAATGATTGAGTAGCAGTTCTGTGATTTGCTCAACATCCCTAATTACAATACACACTAGACAGAATTGGTTTAGTCCAACGAGACTAGCCATAGACGTGGTCATTGCAAGACGTGGTTCCAACAATCGATCCACTACGTTGTGGTTTATCCGAACGTTACATTAAGGTCTTCAATTGTTCCCTTGTTCTGAAATCCATTACATAAAATGAAAAATGCCAGTGTAACTTACTCTAAACACGAGAAGCAAGTTTAGCTATTAATTGAAAATGGCCTTCAGCTGAAATAGAGTATATTAGTTTTCAAGACTTTCAAATAAGTAGTCTCTAAAAATAAATTAAGATGGTTGTGAACAAAATTAAATTATATTTTAATGTAAAACCTTCATTAATGTTATTTTATGTCAAATACCATCAAAATCTAAACTGATATATATATATATATATATATGTGTGTTCTATATATGTATTGAATCCGCAAAGTTCCCATTCATACGGCTAATCCGTCGGTCAGAGTTAAACCATGGATTATCACACAACCATATTCACAAAGCATGGATTCAGTGATCCACCGATTACAACGATAGGTTCGCTGTGATTGCATACTACCGACTCCTCTCTCTCGATCACTTGTTATTGTTCACATTTCTTACAACCGCCAGAATCTACATTTACACTGGTCGTATATGGCAGAATTGATTCCAAGTTGCAATTTTAATAAAATGCATACCCCGATATAGTTTTAAACACATATTTTAATTTAAGTTTGGAAAGAGAGAAATGTAAAGGTATTCAATTTCAAATTGGATTTTTATGGGAAACACAAACTAAGGAAGAAAGAACATCACACGATGCCTTTACAAATCAATGTAATCCGAATATCTTTGTACTCGTCAGTATTGGTGTGTTAGAACGAATTGAACTAGCAATGTCATTTTTCTTTCATTCATAATAAATCAACAGTTTTAATCCATAATAAACCAACAATTTTAATCCATAATAAACCAACAATTTTAATCCATAATAAATCAACAATTAAAAATCATAATAAATTAACTATTTTTATTCCACGACGAATTTAATTTCGCCACGGTCCACGCATGTGTTAGAATCAAATAGGATGAACCAGCCAGTCCCTGACCACCAATCAGTAGTTGACCATTTTCGCACATTTCTCATAAAAACGAGCAAACTATTTTATTCCACAATTAATTACATTTACAATCTTATAGCTGATGTCCATTGACTTCTGAAATAAGTAACATTAAATAGGTATATTTATTGATAAAAATTAAAAACAGCCAGGTGTCAAATCACTTGGATCTACGTCAACACTCTGCAGTGGACATGTTCTGAAGAGTGATATATCAATCTCAATTATCTGTCTTATTTTGAACTGAAATTTAACATAAAGAAATAAATATTACGCACCAATTTTGAAGCAATTTTTCCAATCTTAATTAATTTTAAGTCAAAAGTATTGTGGTCAATTAACTGGTAAAACAAAACTGTATATGTTCCAGCAATTTACCAACATGCTCAATTACTGAATTTTTAGGCAACCTTTGTTTTTTAATACTTGAAGTGATATATTTGATAATGACTGTTTTTGACAGTTATTTGGATAAATTGAAATATAAAATATGAGCCTGTACCCAGTGTTTGATCAGTTTATCAACTACTAAAATGGGGTCAAGCACTAATATTAAATGTAGAAGAAATTAAATGTTTAAGGAAATTCTGTATAGTACCATAATTTACATTAAACCTTCTTTTGTTAGTGTTTTGTGCTGTATAATTCTATCTCATATGCTATGAAACACAGTGAATCCTAACTCTAAAGGAAAGTCCATAATGAAATTAATTGTTACCAATTTCATGCAGCTGTTAGGACAAAAGGTGGTTAGTGTACTGTGAAAAAAAGTATAATGTAAGCAAAATTTCAAAAATAATAAATAAGAATGAAGGCAAATTACTTCAAACCAAAAGAGAAAATAATATTAAACTGATATTATAAAAAGAGGAAATACTCTCATAAATTTAATTGGAATGGTGACGATTTCCTGAAAATGTGAAATTAACTGACAAAACGAAAACAAATTTAATATAAAATGTGCTGTAAATATATGGTAGATGCTCAAAATCTATAAATAGAATACCTTAAAAAAAACAAGCATTTCAGTTTTGTTTGAATGATTTTTGTCTGATTACAATGAAGATGTTGTTTTTGTGTGTCTGTATTTCAGAAACGGCCACTACTTGTTTCACATTAGGAGTAACCGTTATTATCATGCTTACTTGGTTAATATGTACAATAGTCTGTTATTTCAACAAATTTTACTTAGCCTAATTATGCTTCATTTAAATATAATGAGTATCGCTAATATATTTGCACAAATGGGTTTCAATTTTAATTTTATGTAAAGAAAGTTAACAGTGGTCGATTACTGGGTATGTGTTGGTGTTCAGTTATTGCTCCAATCACTATGCTGAACCTTTGAGAAAATTCTAAAACACTAATTAGTATTAGGCACTTTTATTCAAAATTTTTACAAGATACCTACAAAAAATCTTACAAGTACAAAAGTACAATTGCAATTTAGCTCTAAGGAAGTGTTTTTAATAAAACATGAACCCTAATTAGCCAATTAATAGCTTGTTTACCCTATATTGCGAACTATTCCTAGCGATTCCAACAGCTAATAACATCAACAAAGTTTCCTCGCATGTAAATTTTTTATATACTCCGTATCAATCTCAGCTACCAAGCCTGAAATGTCATATTCCTTAGTCATAATGGAGGAGTCGATATTTGATAAAGAACAAAACAGAACTTCCAACTTTCTATAGATATTCATCTTTTGACGGTAAAACAGCGAAACACACACACGTACAAAATATGTATGACATTCTCTTTCAAAATATCATGTAACCATTTTTTTTCTACTACTTTATGTCAAAAATCAGAATGCTTATTCTTACTGCTATTGTTTTTATTTTATATTCTTCTGTTCGCTTTGTCACTGGTGATACTCTGGCGAGACAGAATATAGTTAAAAACAGAACAACACATCTGGGAATATCTGTTTTTTACAAAATGTCTTCACGTTCTTGTTCGTATTCATATAAGATTAGTTGATTCCGCGTCACCACAATAAAACAGAAATTTAGCACAGAATGAAATATGTTGTCCATTGTGTTTTGATTATTTCACTTCCTTGACGAAAAGATAGTACTGAGCATGATCTAGTTCTGATCTAATCCACTGATTTCGGAAAATCAAAATTTAACACATGCCTGATCAGAGGTTTAACCATGCCTGATCAAAGATTGAAACCTCTAATCAGATATTGTGAATACGGTTTTTTCTATAATCGGAGGAGAGTATTGTTAACCCACTGTTTATTCAGACTTGTGAATACGGCCGATAATGTTTTCTAAAATACATTTAACCATCCGTGTTTATACGAGATATTTCGTCCAAGAACAAATCAATTTTGCTTAGGACAATATATGTATATCTTCTAAGCAAAACTGCATAGACTGTTACTCCAAGCAGAAATAAAGGTCCAAGAAGAATAAACATTGTTCCTTGTAATTAACTGACGACTGCTTGGAACAGGTTTTTGACCCAGACGCTGGCCACTACAGGGTAGTTTTCGACGTGAAGATAAATTACCTAGTGTGTTAATTCATTTGATAATTAGAGAAAAATTGACTATTCGTTGGAACGGAAACACAAAAAGAGACTAGTTATTAACTTCTACAAAATTTTGAGAAATAGAATTACGTACAATCCTTTTTATAAATAAATTGTTTTAGTAATTGTTATTAAAATTAATAAAATTATTGAAGAGCTGCTCAAACAATAGATGTTTAGGCGACAAATGTAAATATTAACACTACAACAAGAACCGATCAACTTAATGCAAATGTTACGTGGGTATGCAGTTGTTCTACGTAAAGCCGTGAAGGCATGTTCATTGGTATTGACGATATTCATGTGCGTGCATTTCAATTTCTAGATCTGCCGAGAATGCACAAAAAATATTTTACTTTTATATGAGAATAAACTAATGTTCCAGATTGTCTGGTGATTTATTTTCAAGGTTCCAGAAGTTAATGCCAACAAACTCGATTCTTTGAAGTCACATTGGGTGATAACCGACATTTTAAAGTTCACAAAACACTAACTTATTCTATTTAAATACAAAAACTAGAAAACGACGAGTCAACTTGGAAGCGATTCAGACAGCGATTAAACTTTTCCCATCAAACAAGAACATGTTAAACCGCCAACTGCTGCAATAAAAAGACTTAAGCCAACAGAGATGTCCAGCAGTAATATACGTCAAGTACTAGACAAATAGCTGCCATCTTCAACAAAGACCGCAGAAGTCTCACACTCAGATCACGTCGTCCAGGTCTGTGCAAGCAGACGCATCCTTGCAAAACCTTTTTACTCTTTTTCTTTACTTCATTCCCCCTCCCATCGGAAGATTAATGGACCAGCTGAGCCTGTGCTGTCCATCAAAATATTAACCGACGTTTTATTATGCAAGGGCACACGCATGTTAGCGCTACCGTTTTTGCTGTTGCCCACTTGCAATTTCCCACCCTCTAGCTGTGAGTGATCATCATGCATGGAGAGTCGAATAGTTATGATGTTAAAAGTTGGTTCTGCAGAGCTGAGGGAAGTTGAGCAAATAAGCCGGCTGTGGCTGTAGTCGTTGATCTGCTTTAATAGGGGTTGAAAGGTGGATGTCGTGGGGGATGTAATCGGGGTTTTGAAATATTGTCCGCGTTACGTGCACGCTTAAGAGTGCAGATTGGTGTTAATGTCGGTCGGATCGCGTGAATTGGAGTTGAGAGATTTTGTGGTGGTTTTGGTATATAATTGTGGAGGACATGTTTATGAATTTGCATACTATTTGAAATAATGTTATGGAAAATGGCATTTTTGTAGAGGGGTTTTCTGTTATAAATTCGTGAATTAGATTTAGATTATTAATGCCATGCGACAATTTTATGTGATTAGATTTGCTGTTACTATATTCTGATATACATATTTTTCTGTGTTTGTGCTACGGTAAGTATGTAATTGAATTTGAATTGGATCTACACAATGTGTGAGAGAGAAAGATGGACCAAAGTCAGGGATCAATCCCAAATTGAGAAATACGAAGACACCACCTTGTAACCTTGAGCCACAGTCAGATCAGGAGGTCAACACCTGAGCTGGAACCCCTCTCTCTAAACTTCCACACCACGCCTACGTGAATATATTTGAGGCCACATATGATGCAACTTACACCAGCCCTCTCGTACAAGACGAGTCTTTGGTTGGATCTAGTTTTGAGATTTTAATCCTCCGATTTTACTTATTGGGCTACCGATTCTACCAATTGGGCTGCATTGGCCTTAGATTCCTACAAGTAAACTGAATCTATTGTTAAGAAAATTTATAAATCTATATATGTAGGACTGTATACCCTGCTAGGTCGTCTAGGGTTAACGTTGTTTCTTGTCTTTTTAATGCACAACGAGGACTGTAACGCACGAGCTGGTTAACACAAAACAATATTTATTACTAACGTAACAAATATAGTAGGCTACATCAATAAACTATCAACTTGAATACTATCTCAAAATAATTCAACTATATACACCAATACAACTATCAGTATCAATAAACCATCACCATCAATAACCTATCAGTATCAATAAACCATCACCATCAATAACCTATCACCATAAATAAACTATCACCATCAATAAACTATCACCATCAATAAATTATCACCATCAATACAACTATTACCATGAATACAACTATCACCATCAAAACAACTATCGATATCAATAAACTATCACCATCAATACAACTATCAATATCAATAAATCATCACCATCAATAAACTATCAGTATCAATAAACCATCCCCATCAATAACCTATCACCATCAATAAACTGTCACCATCAATAAATTATCACCATCAATACAACTATTACCATGAATACAACTATCACCATCAATACAACTATCGATATCAATAAACTATCACCATCAATACAACTATCAATATCAATAAACTATCACCATAAATACAACTATCACCACCAATACAACTTTCAATATCAATAAACTATCACCATCAATACAACTATCAATATCAATAAACTATCGCCATCAATACAACTATCAATATCAATAAACTATCACCATCAATACAATCTGAGGATCGATCAACTATCGACATCAATCCAATCTCCGCATAACCGTCGAAAAAACTCTTTTTTCTACCTTTTCTTCAAAAACAGAATATTTGCACGGGCGCACCCATAATCAACGCGAAGAGTAAACAAAACTAGCAGATTCGGGGAGACAAGTGTGTTGCCAGATTCTAATGTACTCAAGAATTATTAAAATCCTACATATATACAAAACAGAGTTGGCCGTCTGTTCTCTTTCACAAATTTACACCGTTTGACCAATCCACACCAAATTTGGCAGTACACTAAGAAAACTTTAGAACCCTGCGATAACGTGCAGAAATGCTGAAACAGCTCGAAATTAACGTAGAAATTGACACTGAGCATAAAACGATTGCGGTGTAGAACTCAATTTGTTTTGCCAGTATTGATTGAAAATTAAAGTTTCCAATAAAATTGGTTTACCAGTATTGCTCGAAAAACAATTTTTTGAAAACAAATTAAATTGTAATATTTATTTTTGAACTGATTTTTTTTTCTTTTCATGATATTAATACTTTATAAATATTTGATTGATGTAAAAAGGATACTTAGAACAAATTTAACATAAATTTTGTAATGGAACACGAAAAGCCCTAACGACAAAACTATGGACTATAAAAGCCTAATTTTGCTACTTGGTAACTGGCAACACTAGAATTAATGTTTTATTTTTTATTAGATCTTGGTATGTATGTATTTGAATGAACGTCGAAGTGGTACAAAACAACGGGCTACATTTGATTTAGAATTGTGTTTGTGTATTTGAGTTGACTACGAAATGTTGCGGTCACATTTAAGCATTTCTAAATACATACTTGTGTTGCAAATAAATAATTATTGTCTTTATCAATATTGTTCAAATGTCTTTTTTCGAATTGATCTTATTCATGATGTATACACAGTTAGTATACACAAGTAGTATATACAAGAAGTCTAATGTCGATACGCTTGTTCATATCTCTTTGTTCCGAATTCTGCAGTTTTCAATGACCGGAATTTTGTTTATGTTTTGTTTATTCTGTTTGTTTATTTATATGTTCCGGTATTTCACATATTGCCGGTATTTCATATCCGGCATTTCATATGTAGATACATTATTTAGGAGTTAAATTTTAATGATTTTTTCAATTGCTCTATTTCTGAATATATTCAGGAAATCGAAATTAGACACCCTTGTTCATATATTCAATGAACGGAATTTAATTTTATGTTTGTATTCAAGTGTTTTAGTGTTCAACATTGTTTGTTTCCTAGAACTCTGCTTTTTTTCTATGCCCAGAATTTCATTTACTTTTGCATTTATGTGTTCCACTGCACTGTATTTTCTAGTGTTTCATATATTGTTCATAAATTATTTGGGGGTAGATTTTTATGAATTATTTTTATTTCTGCAAAATATCAATAAACATGAGCAATGCAATAGCAATGTATGGCGATTCAACCAATATTTCGACCAATTTTCCTTAAATATGGTTGAATATGAATGGTTTGAAGATTTCTGTTTCATAAAAATAAATGAAACATGCAAAACAAAACCTTTTGAAACAAGTTATGTTTTTACTTATTTTTAAATGTCCGCTATATGGTAAACTGGAATAATTTTAAAATAATATATGTTACGTTAATTTAAAACGGGTGGGCGTTTATTATAGTGCAAAGGCGTTTCTAAATTTTGACATAGATTTTCTTTACATGGCGATTAAAATTAATTCAATTTACATATGTTTCATGTTTCATGCGTATTATTGAAAACTGTACTATAGTCAAGTATCTATGCCATTTTAAATAGGTAAGTGGTTTCCTTTTAAACACTGAATAAGTGATTGAAAGTGCCATAAGGATTCGATTTAAAACTGAATGCATGTTGGAGTGAAGCTAATTTCAAACAAGACTTTACTGATTTTTAATAATAGCACAGTTAGAAAGTATTATATCTAGGACTTTTGAAAAATGTTTTTTTTTCCTAAGTAAACATAAGGTTGCTGTTGTTTACTCTACAAGTTTACGTTAAATTCGTCGTAGGCAGGGATTTTCCTTTTTTTAAAAGCTGTAAAATCAATCTTTTGTTTGAAGATTCGTAATTGAATGATTTTGCTTTTGAATGATTCACCGTACTTTTGAATGGAAGTTCCAAGCAAGATAATTTCTTCAAAATAATTTAATTACGAATACCATAAAATTAGAATTTGTCACATCATAACAATGATGAAATTCGAAAACATTGTATCACTGGTGTAAGGGTGCCACATGTCAATAAATATATCATAACTAAAATATTGATGACAACTGAGTACAAGACTATACGCCGGAAGTTTGTTATTTTAAACCGAAAATGAACAGACCTTAATCACTTCAAAACACAAAATAAATTTCTATAGTAGTCGTCAGTATGAAGGTTCTTAGTTTGCCTTGTATCAAAAGGGTAATAAATGTAAATTTGATTAGATTGATGAATGTATTATTTTTCCATATGGTGCGTCCGTAGTAAATTGTAGAAGCTATGAAAAACCTAAAACGATATTAAAAATTCATTTTATTTATCCGTACACTTAAATAATGTTTTCATTTTTAAAAAATCGATTTGATTAATCTGATCACTTTCAATGAACATTTAACTTATCCAGCTAAATCAACACCAGGTATTTCTGCTTCTGATTAAATGCACTATATTTTAAAAACTGATATTTAATCATTTTGACATGCTTTATTTCTCATACGAAACCAAACTTTTCCTTGTATAGCTCTCTGGATAGCTGATAGCCATATTAAACTTCAGTTAAATTATCCAAAACTGAAATTTGAAACTTACGGTGCCAATTATACATTTCAGAGTTCAAAATATTTTTATGTACTTTATTTTGCTAAAAGCTACGTTAAATCTCTAAGTATTTAAAATATTTCACACATCTCTTATTCTAAGAGATATGGTCTCTAAACTGTAATATTTAATTCAATTTAATTTGAAGATTTAATTTCCCACCATTTGCTGATTCAATATACATCCCATTATTATAAGTTAAATGTAAAGCATTTGTTTTGTTTGTCTACTGACGAATAAAATGCTTTTATACATTATTCAATATTTCAAGTTTCAAAATCTACTATTAGAATATGTTTAGAACCACCAAATAATGGATAGATAACCATCTCTTTGAAGCTAGCCTAGAGAAATCATTGTTTGTTTCCATCACTTTCCTTTTCTACGTTCCGGTAACGCTAATATATTTTCAAGCAATAGATTCAACAAGAAAACACTTGCACTTTAAATACAACCTTTCCTCTCTCATCGGACGCTACAGCCACCACTCTCTCAAAAATGAAACTTTCACATATAAAACTATCATCAGACCCACCATCCTTTAAGCATCCTCTGTATTGGGGCTCCACTTCCGAAAACATCAAGTACCCCCCCCCCTCCCCCAATTGCTCCAAAACACTATACTCCTCCAAATGGTCAGTGCTCCTTTTTACGTCCGCCGTTTCCGCATAATTCCACCATAAAGTCCCTATTTCACTTCCACAAAACATCCCTCCATATGGCACCTTCCTTGTAAAATCCAAAATCTCACCTGGATTGCGATTTTCACACCTTTTCCTCATGTCCAAAAAGTGGATACGTGGTTAATTTAGGGAATCCTCAGGGAATCTGAAGAATCCACTACCTTGACCATATGCATTTTTCATTCGTTATCTTTTAATATATTTTTTAAAACTTTAATCAGCGCCACTGCTTATGCGGATTCACCATCCTCTCTTCGGTAGTTATTGCCTGGACCCTGGCTTTTTTGCACCCCGCCCTCTATGGAACGTGAATTAGACGAATCATAATTCTATCAATTACTAAACTCTATATTCTATCACAATTATTTTCCTTTTACCAAATGCACTGTCACTTCCTCTACCTTACTCCCCTTATAGCCCTTTTACAATCAATAAATTCTCTATTAATTATGATGTGGATGTTCGAAGTTTTTGCCAGGTACTCCATGATTGATACGTTCAATCCGTTCTTCTTTACTTCAATTCAACCACGTAGCAGATACTTTAAATCGAGAGACGTGAATCGCTAGGCGACAGTTTGAATTTTGCCTTATGAAACTGATGTATCGATGACATAGGGGAAGGTGTGTGTGTGGGGGGGGGGAAGAGACGCCATGTCTCTCTTTCAGAATGGGTAAGTGACTTTTTATTTAATCGCGAGATAATTCGGTGTGTTTCGATTTTCTCTTAGGATATGCCCACGCCAACACCCTGCTCCTTTTTAATTTTCCTTCATGTTCGTTCCTTCGCGTCTTTTCCCAACCCCACTGTTATTCAATTCTTTTGTTTTTACTTTTTTACAGCATTACCTTTTAAGTAAATTAATAAAAATGTGTCAAATATATGTTGAGTGGAATATTCGATTAAAATTTAATATGTATCTCCATGTCAAAAAGTCAAGAGTTTTGATTTTCGATTTGTGAATGAATTTGTTTGTTAACCTTATTAACTATAGGAATGATCTTTATTTACCAGATAGTAGGCTATCTTGACAATTATCAATTAACAAGATGTTATTTAAGAGTTAACCATCAAACTGATACATCCATGTCCTTTATTCACACAATAATGTGAGCAGGCTTGGGGCAAGTTTGTTTACAATTGATTATTTTTGTTCCACTATACGATCACTTCGTTTTCAAATGGAATCCTTACATTCACACCTTTAAATCGAATCCAAAAAAGGATCCAACAAATTTGTGATTTTGTAAAATGTATCATGTACTGTCTTCATGTCATATAGTCAAGTGTTTCGATTTTCTCTTAGTTAATCAATTTGTTTGTTAACATTGTTAACTATGAATCATCTTTCTTTATCATTTAGTAGGTTATTTTATACTGTTTCTTCTATAATCGGGGGACTATTGTTGATCCACGGTTTAACTCGGACTTGTGAATACGGCCGTTAGACACCAATATCACCCGAGTTAATTGAATATTTTTTCAAAGAAAGATTTTGTTACAAATTTAAATTTGATACAGCTGCATTATCTGCCACGTTCGGTGAAAACGGTCTTGATGTTTTTTTTTTAAATCCAGAAACATGGATGTTATTTCAGTGTTAACCAGTAAACTGAGCTATCCAAGTCCTTTATTAATACGGTAATGCGAGCAGATTTAATTCACGGTTGGTCGCAATCGATTAAGTCTTTCTTCCACTATACAATCACTTCGGTTTCAGTTAGAGAGTTTGCATTCGAACCTACATGTGAAATCCGACAAAAAAAACCTAACAGATATGTCATTTTGTTACAGATTAATTTTTAAAATGTATTGCTATTGAAGATATTGTTTGCGAAGTGCAGAAACTCAATTACAACTTTATTTTGCTGAATGATACAGGAATTATATAAATATTAAAATATTTCATGCATTTCGTATTCTAAGAAATGTGCTCTCTAAACTCTCTGTAAATTATTATTTAATTTAAATTTGAAGATTTTCGAACTATTTTTTTATGAAATATCCCAAATTTATTAGTTAAATGTATTTGTTCGAGTTCCGCATTCGTTTTATTTGTCTTCTGACGGATAAAATGCTTCAAGAGATTGTTATATTGTCAAGTTTCAAAATCCAGTGTTAGAATACGTGTTTTGAATCCACAAAACAATCACACATAAAGGTTAGATAACCATCTCTTTGAAGCGAGCCCAAATTCCGGACATAAATTTGTTTTTGTTTTAATAATACAACAAAGGAATTTCACTGGCAGGGTGAGCGATAAGAATATATTTCAAAGGACGCAATCCATTGTCAAATGATGTCCGGAAAGGATGTTTCTGTAAAGTGCAAGGTACTAGGCTACATTTTCCTTTTGCAAATAGAAATAAAATGATAAAATGATCTAATAGATGTGTTACCATATTAATTTATGTATTTTTATGCGCATGAATTTTTTTTACAGATGACACGTGTAATATAGTTCTTTTATTTCTATTGTTACGGCCATCGTCTCGAGGTAATCCGATTATCCGTGAACCCGGGGATCACAGTTAAATCGCAGATTATCACACAACCGTATATTCACAACTCACGAATGGAGTGATCCACCGTTTAAAACGGCTAGGTCGCTGTGATTGGCTACTGCAGTCTGCTCTCTCGATCACGTGATATTGTCTGCATTTCTTACGACGCCCGAATCTGCATTCACACTGGTCAAATACGTACTTCACTGGCAACATAGATTCTAAACTGTGATTTGAAGAAAATTGACACGGCGTTTCTTAGCACATTTCAATTTGAGCTTGGAAATAGATTTTTTCTCAATGGCGGGCTCTTTGATTACTAATCATTGGTTTCTACAAGGCCGGAAGCGATGGCCACTTGTGAAGGAGCATCCAGTGGGCAACCATCATTTCCCCAAACAAAGCACAATTTTACGACCAGGACTTAACTCCGGGATTCGTACCCAGACCCTTCAGCGTAGCAGACGAATGCACTAACCACGATACTGACCTGGCGTCAGCTTGGAAATAGAGAAATGCAAAGATATTGAAGTTAAAAATTTTTTTCTCATATTCTACTGTTTTCTCTATTATTTTTGATACTATGGTGAGCTAGAATGTAGTTCGAAGCAAAATATCACATCCGGGCATATTTTGTAGAAAATTTTATAGAATTCTTGTTCTGAAACATAAGATTAGTTGAATGCGCGTTGCCGCAATAATTCTGTAGTTTAGCACATAATGTTGTCGTCTATTTTTTTTGCTTACATTACATATCGCTTCCCATCGTGAAAAAATAGTACTTCGAATGTGTTAACTCTGAACCGAGAGTTAATAAACCTATTCCAGAGGATCAAAATGTGAAACGGCAGCTTAAAATTAGGATAAGGCATTGTGAATACGGTTTCTTCGATAATCTGGGGACTATTGTTGATCAACGGTTTAACTCGGACTTGTGAATACGGCCGTTAGACACCCATATCACCCGAGTTAATTGAATATAGGATTTTGTTACAAATTTAAATTTGATACAGCTGCATTATCTGCCATGTTCGGTGACAACGGTCTTAATGTTTATTTTTTTTTTTTTTTTGGGGGGGGCACCTGCGGTTAGTCCTGTTTTTATGACAGCCTTGGAAAGCGGAAAGTTTCAATTTTCATTTCGAATATTCTCGTATATTATTTTTCTTTAATTTAAATTTAAATTTCATTTCATTGGTTCTCTTAAATTTTCCTCACCCAATTATTTTCTGTTTCATGCAAATTGGAATCAAACGTTCAATTTGAACGGTTCAGTGCGGTGGCATCAGGTTGTATTGTTTCTTGATATTTTTTAAAAAAATCTTTATATTTTTTTTCTATCTGGACTTGCTATCTGTATTTAGTGTTTTAAATTAGTTTCAGGGAGTTTCCGAAATTTAAAGTTTAATGTGTCTTCTGGTAGGCAATTTTTAGGCGTTAATGGCTTATAACTGGGTCCATTTTGCAATTTCGATTTGACATTCGGTTATATTAAGACTAGAATAAATAATATTACTTGCAAAAAACAAAATATCTTTTTCACGGGAAAAAAAGAGAAAACTATCCTTTAGTAATTGAGCATGAATATAGTAATCCATATAACATTGATTCATATATCAGTTCATACACATGGACAAATTTAAACTTTTCTCCTGAAATTCTTTGGTTTCCATACATAATAAAAAAGTAACATGTACAGTAAATAGTGAATTCCAATTAAAAGTATAATCGGCATTGTTCTTTCGTAAGCATAGATTAATAAGGTTTTCTTCGATTAGATTTCAAAAAGATCTCAACAATTTTAATTCCCTTTCTCATTCGACTCGTGCTTATAAATTTTTAAAGATAAAGCGAACTGATAATGATGGCTTCATAACTTAATATGTTGCATAAACACAAGATACACTTAAGTAATATTAATTAACTGCTTACGTGTACATCATTTAATTGAATTTTTCTGTTATTAAGTAATACACTATCATAAAGTAACATTGATAAAATTTTTGAAACTCTTATGGGAATGAAAACAGAGCTGTTAAGCCTGAAACGTGGCTAATTATATTGACCAATTAGTTTTTCGTTTTAATTACCAATTAGCCTTTCATTAAATACTGTACTTTTTAAATCATCTGTGTTAAGAAGTATACATTATAGCTTTGGTGTATTTTGCTGATAATGCTAAATTTTGTATACAAGGTCAAGACATTTTAGCGAGCGACGAGTGATTTAGATGGCGTAATATAACCGTTATTTTATTAATTAAATATAGGATTCCTTTCATATTGAATTAATTTAATCAGTACATTTTGTGAAATATATTTAATATGTAGCAATCTATATAAATAAGAATGGAGTGTTTGTGCATTGAATATTTTCGACATTTCAAGTTTTCTATCCGTTTTGGACCCTTCTGATGACAAATCCGCCTTTTGCATTTTTGGTGTCTGTCTGTATGTGTGTATCGTATACAAGTCTACACCGGCTTAGTATGTTTTTACTTAAAGTTTGCATACTGTCAATACTTATCTTTATTTAGTGACTGAACTTGGTTGCATAAGTCGGTCTTTCCGTCTTTCTGTTCTAAGTTCGATTTTGTGCTTGTGTGTTTGCATAGCTATCACATGAATTTTATTGCAGATATTTGATTGCAATGTGCTTTATTTTGTACATTTAATCTTAGTTTAGTGAATACAATATCAAACGTTTCTTTATTTGTATATTTAGATCAGTTTCATTCTAAGACACTGGAGTAGGTATACTTAAATCAACCATAATTTGGTAGTTTTGGAAAAACTGGAATGTATATTAAGTATTACGATTACTTGGATTGTTTTACCATTACCGCTGAAAAAGCGATTATTTTCCAAAAATTATTTTTTTAATGGAATTTCAGCTCTGATACTTTATTTCTTTCGAGTCTTTTTTTGTTCTTGCCACAATGTAAACAATTTCTAAATATGTAGGACAGACGATATTTTCAACCAATGGGAATGAAACGGAATATATATATATATATATATATATATATATATATATATATATATATATATATATATATATATATATATATATATATATATATATTTCAATTGGCTGGGGTACATCATCAAGAAAACAAAAACAAAAAAAACGGAGACAGAAAAGAACAACTACAAAACATCAAAAACTTCAAAGGAAAGGCTACCACCCCAAGAGTCTTCTACCTTCCCAGTATCGCGATGTATCAGTTTCTCCATGCAGAGCTCCACAGCCACGTAGGTGACGTTTGTCCATCGGCTCGTTCCTGTCACACAGGGGGAAGGCAACTTCATTAAGAACCCCAATGCGACACAGAGGATTTAAATAAAATGGTGATCACTGTGATAACGAATATTGCACTGTACGTGTATTTTTACTTTTATTTTCATTTTTTTTTAATAAATTATTCAAGAAGAACAGAATGGTTTTGATTTTAAATTAGATGAAAAAAGGTGGTTGTTTTAAATTGCAGTAAAATTATACATGTGTTTGTTTCGTGGAATGGTAGTGGACACATAGAATAATTTGATATAATTTTAAGTATTTTGAGCGAATTTATGGAGAAAAGTTATAAACTTAAATTCTAGTTTTCTTTTCTGTGAAAATTGAATTTACTTTCTTTGATGCAATTTTAGTACCATTGGAAACTTAAGTGAATACTTAGACTGAGAACTGTAATTTAAATGTATAGTGACAGTTAACGAAAATGGCGCACTTTTACAAAGTCAATAAGGAAGCCCCAAGATTTCTTGCTTAGGAGTTTGACTTGGAGGTGTTACCTCATCACAAATTATTGACTTAAGGAACCTTACTGTGGAAAGTAAAGATTATGATGAAGAGTATGTGAAAGAGGGTTTAGAGACCATGTGTGATAGAAGATAGGAAAGGAAAAGAACGGGAGAAAACGAGGCAAGAAGAAATGGTGGATGAGAGGAAACAAGATAAACGAGAAAAGGAGTTTAAGACTTTAAAAATTTGATGTAAAGATTTGAGTCGAAATACAACAACATAGGCCTATTACACACTATCTTTGAAAGACAAGTAACTCGAATACAATTAATGCAAGAATATTGGAAATCACATCTACTTGATACACAATGATATGGCTAGAGAATGTAAAAACGGCAGCTCTAACACTTTCTTCTTAACAAAATAGGTCATCAAATGAAGATCTTAATAATCTTTATTTGGGTTTATTACACGCTGTATACACTTGACCTACTGTTAGGAGATCTGTCTACAAATACTTTCGTTGTATGACTATTATTAGGAGCCATCTCCTTCAAAAGCAAACATCGAAAACTACCGACTTCAATCACCGCCTGCCACGCAATAATATATTTAATACACACGATGAACTCCAGTACTTCGCGCATAGGACAACGCCATCTGGTACACGTTCTCACTTTTCAACAGAGATCTAATAATTACGATCAAGTGAAGACCCTATTGTTGAAGCGATACAAGTTACCCCCGAGCGATTCCTCCAAATCTTAACAAAACACACTAATGATCCAACCAGCACATGGACGAACTTTGGGTATGAGTAAGGAATTACTTCAACGAATGGATCTCAGAATTGTACGTAAACACCATTGATTAACTTTCAAATTTGATCATAACTGACCAAATCAAGCAAAAGTTTCAGACATTAGGGACCACTTTCTTGATAAATGTTCACAAATTAAAAAGTCAGAGGACTTTACCACCAAACATAATGACTACGAGACAGTTAGGAAATCATAGAAGAAGACTGGGAACCCTACCAAAGCAGTGGGAGTTTGAAAAACCAGTATTGAATTTCAACAGTCTAGGAATAATTATTCAAAAACAAGAGCCAACAAGTCATAATTACTAAAGGAACGTGTTCTCTCATAGAAATTGCGGACGAGTTCATCCTGAGAGTAGCAGGAAAGACAGAACCGGTTTGGTTTACTATGGTTGTGGTACCACAGGGCACATTAAGTCCAAATGCCCAACCTGCAGATCTGGAACTGAAGTGTCTGCTAACTTCAAAAGCGTCCAGATGCATTCCTTTCCATCGTCTTAAAAGCAAGTTGCAAAACTGAGAATATCAGCCAATGAAATATGGTGAACAGAAATTGCAGACAGTGAAGCAAGCCACTCTACTGCAGGAGTGATTCTGTGTAGGGTACTACAAGGAAAGGAAGTAGATTTCCAGAAAACGTATCTCACCATATCCCTTGCGGATGGTCAAAAAACTGAACTGGAAGCGTGAACTACCAGTGGAATATTGGACTTGAAGGTCGAACATTTTAAAGAAAGCTAATGCTATTTGCCACAGCTATCGGGAACACGAGTTTGCTAGGAGCAGATTTCCTTCAAAATCCAGAAATCGTCTTGAATTTAAAAGAAAATTCTTAGTGTTAATTAAAATCCAGTTTATAGTTTCTGTTTTATGAACGAAGCACATGCAACATTTTCAAATCATGTCAAAGGTATTTATATGAACTCTTGTTTGCTTCGCCAAAAAGATAGTCAACATTTGCCTGAAGACGAGAGAGACAAGCTCAATTCTTTGCTGGAAGGGTATGAGAATGCCTTTTAACCAGGGGGATCGGCCACGCCTCTCATCAAACACAACATCAACAAATATAATAATTCACCAATATTTTCCAACATCTCGACTATCACCAGGAAAAAAGGAAATTTTAAAAAGAAGCCATTAATGGTACAATTGCTTCATGATGGGAAGTCCATGTCATTCACGGCGACTGGAATTGGAAAGAACGGGAACAAAATGGTTTACAAATCTCAAACGATGATTGGTGTCCTAACCAATCTTGAAATAAACAGATGGTTCTAAGCCCTTCCTTATCCATTCAGATGCTAGCAATTGTACACTAAGAGCTGTGCTTCTCCAAGGTGAAAATCCTTCTGATGAACGTCCTATAGGGTACTCAAGTCCATTGCTTACTTTTAGTAATAAGAATTATTCCACCAAGGAGGGTGAAGCACTTGCTGTTATATGGTTTTTGAATAAATTTTGAGGGTACATTGAAGGAGCAGAAATCATTGTGGCATCGTACCACCAACCACTTAGATGGCTGATGAGTCTAAAATCCCCACCTGGAAGATTGCCGCTATGAGCGTTACAGCTGCAGTCTTTCAATTAGAGGATTGTCTATTTTGCTGGAAAGTGTAACGTCAACACCGATATGTTGTCCAGACCTATGTGCAAAAATGCTGATTATCCTTGTGAACTGAGTACCATTTCTGTTGATGTTCCTGCAAGAACTACAACCGAGATACTAGAACAACAGCTGAAGTACGAAAATATCTAGAAAATCATTATCTGTTTGGAGTATGCCAACAAAGGTGCTGACTACACTTGTTGAACTGATCGTGGTTATCTTATGAAGAAAGGTGTCCTCTACTGATGTTATCCAAACTCTTAAGCGGAAGAGGCACAGTTGGTAGTACCTTCTCATGAAAGGGAAACTATAATGAAAGAACACTACGATTCGCAAATGACTGGTCACTGTGGTTATCAACTGTACTGTATCTAGAATATCTCAGATATATTAATGGACTTGTATGGGGAGTTATATTGTTACCAACTATGTGAAGAATTGTGCGGAGTATAATAGGCATAAATCATCAAACCTAAAACCATCTAGGTTACTTCAAACCCCTATTTACTCCCAACGATTTGAGACCCTGACAATCGATCTCTTCTGAGAAAGAAGTATGGAGAAAAGTATCGAAGACAAAGTCCGAATTACTGTAAAGTAGACTTAGTCTGTGTGAACCTACACTCTATAAACAATGCGAAACAGAATACACATTATGTGTTTCTTGGGATATAATTTCAAAATTATCCCCTGTCCATTAAAAACCTTCTATTTGTTATGCTCAACACTGGAATAATTTTATACCCCCACTAATGTACAAATTATATACTACAGTACATTACAAAATACATTTAGTTGAAGATAGAAATGAAAGAAATATTTTAATGGACTGCAATATATTTGTGGTCATTTTGTGAGAATCCGTTCTTGAAGCTGGCGAACAAACGGCACAGATTCTAATGACATGCACAGACACTTTATTTAACTATTTACGTACATATTGAACCCAACACACATTATCTACCTAACTCTTACTAATAGGGCATAAATGCTAGCATCTGTACGGATAGAGAAGAGATAATAGCCATCTGCTTGTTTCAAGATTGGTGAGGATACCAAACATCGTTTGAGAGTTTGGAAAGCATGTTGTTTCCGTTCACTCCAATTCCAGTAAATATTTTTCTTTATCAGATTGCTCAGCGGCCTGGCAATCTCTGAGAAGTTTGGTTCAATAGATTGTACTTGATTTGCATTCACCGAAGGACGAATCTCGTGGATTCACGCAGCGGTCTTTTCTGCTACTGTTTCTATATATTTCTTCAATGATCCATTGTCCAATATATTTAACACGAGCACAAGCATAGTTGTATTTGTCTCTGTTAGCACTCAACTTGAACTTTTCTAATCTGCTGAAAAACTGCTTTTGAATCTTCAATATTTCGTTCAAAAGTCGGAGACAACACGATGATGTCGTCTAAGTAAATTAAGCATGATAATTAATGGAAGACCATTTCTGAAATTGAAGTCTTTGAAAAGTCGCTGGTGCATATTTAGCCCAAATGACATCCTTTTAAATCTGAAAGTTTCAAAAGGGATAACGCTAATAGTTTTATCGCTATCAGCTGAATTAGATTCCTTCGGATGAAAACCTGATTTGGGATGTACTGTCAACGTGAATGCCGTGGACTTGGCATCCTGAAGCAATTGATCCATTAATGTAAATGGACACATAAAATAACAGTTTCGTTTCGCTTAGGACTAAAACCACAGGAGATGCATAGTGGTAATTCGGATTCTACCGAAAAAAAAACTTTTTCGAATTGATCATCCAGTTCTGTACTTAAAATTTCCTTTTTTCCTGGTGGTAATCCATATGGAGTAACAGTATTGATAGATGATTATCTCTGTTGATATGGTGTTTTATGAAAGATGTGGCCTCTCTCCTTATTAAGTTAAAAGGCAGTCTCATAATTTTCCAGGAAAGAATTGAGCTTATCTCTCTGTTCTCCATACAAGTGTTGACCTTCTTCTTTGCGTAACAAACAAGAGTTCATGTAGATACCTTTCACATCATTCGAAACTGCTGTATCAGCTTCTTTCACAACACATAAGGTCTTAACTGGATCGTCATTGAAACAAAAGGAATGTTCTCTTAAATTCAAGATTATTTCTGAATTTAGGAGGAAATCTGCTTCTGGCAGAGTCCTGTTTCCCATAGTTGTGGGTAATACCAATAACATAGTTTTAAAGTTTATACCTTCAAGTCCAATGGGCATTATCACACCTCACCCTTTCTCTACCTCTATATCTCTTTCTGGTGAGTGTGACTGTGGTTCGTTTCATCTACTGGAGAGGGCAACACTTCCTAGATATTTTCATCTATTTATTTGGAATTCTAGGTTACATAATAATACATTACAACATCGTTTAAGACAGCAGCAGAGAGCCCCTTATCGTCCGTTCGCTCTGGTCTCAGTGGATTGAATCCCCTCTTCATTTCCGCTCTCCCCTTTTTCTCCTCCTGACCCCGGGTAACCTTTTAGACACCCCAACCAACGTCCCTAGAAGATGTCTCGTCCCCACCTGCCAGACATTCCTCCCTGTGTTGGCCGGAGAACCTCCGAACCTCACATGCATACATGTCGTTCTCGCTTCAACTTCAGTTTTCTGACTGTCCGCAAGATATATGTTGAGGTGAGTTTTCTAGAATGTTACCCCCCTTTCCTTTTAATACCCGATACAGAATCTCTCCTGAAATGGAATGGCTCTCTCCACTGTCCGCAAATGATGTACCCCATATGTCGTTGTCAGATATCCTGAGTACTTTAACTTATTTCCTAGACGATGACAAGGAATGCAGTTGAATACTATTGTAGTAGACATTTTAGCACCAGATGTGCAGTTTTGGAATTTGTACTTGATGTAACTCTGGGGAACCACAACATAACACACTAAATCGTGTCGGTCTTCCCAGCTACTTTCAAGATCAATTCGCCCGTAATTCCTCTAACTTTGAGAATTATTCCGAGACTTGCAATTAAAGTCTGGTTTTTCAACCTCGAACTGCTTTAGTAGGGTTTCCAGTCTTCTTCAAGTGGATCCTGACTGTCTCGTAGTCATCAAGTTTTGTGACCTATTCTACAGGTTTTTAATTTGAATCATTCACCATTAAACAGGTCTCTAATGTCTGGAGGGTCTTTTCGCATGAATTGGTTAGTTATGATAAAGTCTTATTGTTTTTTAAAAGTCTTTACGTACAATCCTAAGATCCATTCGTTGAAGTAATTTTTTACTCGTACACAAAGTCCGTCTTTTGGACTGTTTATGATGTCATAATCCAAATTCTCAGATCTGGGCAAATTTGCCTGGGAAGCAGTTGCATGCACGTTCCTTTTGTCTCCTCTTATCAGCCAATTCTTCTTGCCTCCTCTTACCGCCAATTATTTTTATATCCTCTTATCAGTCAACTCTTCTTGCCTCTTCTTGTCTTATTGTTTTCCTTTCCTATCTATCTAACACCAGGAGGTTTGAAACGTTTCTTATGGCTTAAAGAGGGTTCTAAACTACCATAAAAATCTATACCTTGTCCAGGATTCAAACCCCGAGTATTTAAATCATTGAATCATTAAATACTTGAACATCAGACATGTGTAAAACGTAGCGAAAATGTAACTTGATGTTATTTTAAGCTCACAAATAAATTTGCCAGTGAAAACGATTTAGTCAAGCATCGTACAGATTGTTGCAAACATGAATAAAAGATCCTTAAATGATTCGAAGTTAACGATGAACCTGCATTAATTTAAATAAATTAGATTTTAAAAAGTGCACTTTGTCTTTTATTCGATTCTATTTCACCCTATTTTAATTTAAATTTATACATTGCAGGGTATCAAAAGTACTGATCAAATTATGATTAAAAACTCTTCAATTATTCAGGCAACCATACCAAGATACACAACCATACAATAATGGACCGGACAGCAAGATGTGATGGTATAAGGGAAATAACACAAGGTTTAATAGGATTATAGTCCCCCATGTGTTGCAAATACACTAATAACCCTTCCGGCCGTACTTTCAACAAGGTTTTGATACACAGCTACGGGTATTTGTGTCCATTCCTGCTGCTAGATTGTCGCCAGCTCAGCTGTTGATTTCAGATGTGTTTCCTTGTCCGTAAGAGTCGCTCTAACTCGTCACACAAATGCTCTATAGGATTTAGGTCGCAGCAGTCCAGCGAAGACGTTTAAAATCCATATTATTGATACAACTGCTTGACAGAGGCTGCAAGATGACATGGTGCGTTGTCGTGCTGTAAGTAACATTCGGATTTTATTTAAATCCGCTTACGTCCGGTCAATTATTGTAGGCTAGTGTATATTAAGCTATTAGAATTCATCACCAAATTGCTCTTAAAAAGTAGCCTCTTGAGGGTAGACAATATTATTACGTAGGTAGTTGAATTTGCAACCAACTGAAGCGTTCTGTACTTTTTCAGGATATTTTCTCACACATTTTACGAAAATTTTACGAACGGCAACTTAGAGTTAAAACTTATTTAGAGTTAAAACTTATCATTTATAATATATACGTTTTAAAATTTAATTGATGTTTATCATACACAAGACTTCTTAGTTAATCCTCCTGGAAGTTGTTTCAACGAGGTACCGTCGTCATTACCAAAACTGACAAGATCCTTATGAACTAGATACCTCAGCATTAGAAGAAAACTGACCTTATCTCGACCTCTCCATTAGAACACATCACCAATATCTTGAGGACGATATATATCTCCATTAACAAAATTAGTCAGACGAGATATCTCGTCGAATCTTCTTGGAGGGTTGCGATTGGCACACTAGGATCTTTTTGACGCAGCCAATTGATGTGTACATGAATTTAATATCGCTTAGTACTTTGTAAAACTGCATCATTTGTAAAGAAAAACATAGTCTATGCTTTAGATAGGGCTTGATTTATATTTTACAATTCACTATAGGAAGGGAGCTTAACAACATGTAAACATATATTGACTATTACAATAATCAAGTATATACAACTAATAATTTCAACTCATTGATATTATAGAAATATTTCTCACACTATTAAATTCCATGTTAAATTTAAAGTTAAAAGTAATTATCTATGATACGTACGCTTTTAAATCGAATTTCTGTATTTTTATACACTCCATTTCTTAACTCTCCAGGTGGTTGTCTCGAAGATGTATCCTTGTCACTAGTAAAACTGATTAGATCCTTGTGAACGAGGTATATCGTAATCAGAAGCTAACGAACCAGTTCTTAATGTCACCATAATGAAATAATGTTACTGTCTTGATGAAGAGATATCTCGTATTCGCAAAATTGGTCAGTTCTTGACGAACGAGATAACTCGTCGAAACATCTCGGAAGTTTAAGAGCGACACACTAAGATCATTTTGACACATCTATTACAAGAAAGAATATGCATTTAAATAAGGGATTTATGTATACATCAATTTAGTATTGGTTCATACTTTTCGAAACAAGCTGAATCATTTACGAAGAAAAAACTCAACATGGCCTATGCGTAATGAAGGGCCTGCATTAGAAGAGAGAAAGAACAATTTTCTTCCAGCCATGGCTTGTTAACGAGACCCGTATATTTAGCGTGGAAGTAACGAGCTGTCTTGGCTGGGAGTTGTTTTTCTTCGAAAAGTTCGAGAGAGTTTGAAGCCGTAAGAAAAAAAAAATATACTCGGAAATGACTTCAGCTTTCTTCGCTGAGAAATTTAATTTGTAGAGAAAAAAAAAATGTTTTCTACCCATCGTAATGGAATAAACTTGTTACCCCGTAATTGTATGGAGGTAATCTAAAGTAATCTGTTTAAAACAAAAGGCGATGATATTGATAGTGTGCATTTAACAAATTCTTAAGTGCACGCGGAAACAATGTGATAAATGCATTTTTAAAGTTTGCCTCTTGCAAAAACATATTTGTATAGAGCGAATCGAATTTTGTAATTTTTTGTTCATAAATAAAAATGTGGAAGATAAAAGGGTCTTTTGTTTTAAAGAAATGCTTCAGACAAAAATCAAGGAAGTTCTAAGAAATTCTATTTTAGTTTTTAAGTTGATAAATCAACGACGAATGAATAACGGATTAAAAGTTTGCTTTTGTGTAATTTTCTTTTGGCTTATTTTTGTGTAATTTTTACTATTCCTTTTAATCTAATTTAGAATTGTTTCTATTTAAAATGGGTTTTTCAGTTGAGTAGATTATCATATTAATAAAACATAATTTTGTAGAAATTCTAATATAAAAATTAGTTAAATTAAAAAAAAAAAAAACACACACACGGGAACGATGGGCAAGACTACGCGGGCGGCTAAGAATACGCATGAAAATTTCACCTTGTTAGCAACACTGCAGAAAATCGCAATTGTGACGCCTTAGTTCTGCTGCTACTGTGTTAGATTACAACTTATCACCATCCATTTGCTGCACTTAGTTTTGAATTTACAAGGTAAAATTCAGTTTTCTTACTTATCTATGTATATTTTCGATCATAGAACACAAGCGTTTGTCACTATATTGAGTGAAATAACTTTTATAAACTTATTTCAGATTAAAGCATTTGTCATAAGCTACAGGTTGATGTAGCTAGAGTTTATCTTTATGTGACATGCTTCTATTTAGCAGCGGTTTAGTCAAGCGCAAACGAGGAGGCCAAGAGTTTGCAACAAATTTTACCTAGGCCTGCAGAAAATTCTACCTGCAGTAAAATTAATGTTAGCATTCATTCAATTTTACCGCTTCCAAAGCAAAAGAAAAACGAAAATGTGAACCAGAAAGCAAAGAGACCTCCGCTTAAGTCTGAAATCAAGACATCTTCGCCTATTAAAGCCCTTTTGGAAGATAGAGAATAAAAGCAAAAGGCAAAGATTTTTAACAAATAAGAAAAAAAAAATCAGAGGGTAAATTTTTTTTTTTAAAGTAAAAAAAAAATGATTGACTTTTTTTTAAAGACGACCAACAACCATCAACGAGCTCAGCACAGCCTATGTTTTCTGCTGAAGATGACGATACTTTAGTTATTTCCCTAGGATGTGACAATTCTTATAACAATGACTGGATTCAATGTGGATTGTGTAAAGATTGGTATCACGAGGATTGCTGTGCATACGAAGACAATGGGCTTTTTGTATACGACTATTGTTAGGACAGATCAGGTGTGTACTCTTGGCCACCCTACCTGCGTTCTCTTACCTTCCATATAAGGCAATAGCACGCAATTTTCATTTTTTTTAAATTTTATATTTTTCTTACATAAATTATAAGAGAAAAAATCACGTAGCCCGGATATATTGATTCACAGTTGAATAAAGTACATTGTGTAAAATTTTGAAGCCTATATCTTAATTACTTTACTTTTTATAAATAAAAAAACCCTAGGTGCGTACACAAACTCCTTTCCCCTACCTAACGTTGCGTTAGGGCTGATATTATTTAAGAAGGGGCTGAAAAAAACATGTTGATTTGTTAAGGAAATTTGTTTTAGTAAATACATTTAAATAGACACACTGAAAATAAAAATTATTTAAACATGTAAACTCTTGTGAGGGATAATTTAAATATATATGTGTTAGCGTTTTTAGATACGCGTTTCACTAAATTCCAGTTATATATATCTCATTTGTTTGCCTTACTCCAGAATGAAATAAAATTCATATTTTGAATCTGCATTTGTTAGTTAGGTTCAATATTTTCAGCTTCAGTCCTCAAGAATATGTTTAACGTTTCATTTTAAGAAGTTATATGTTGTAATAAATAACGATGAAAATTGTTTCAATATAGCTGAACTTCTACAACTCGAACATTATTTCGAACGGATATTTATTTTAGTTAACTTACTTTCCAATATTATGTCTAAATCGCGTCATGTTCTCTCTTTCGCCTGTTGTCTAAATTCTGAGTTCAGTTCGCCCACATAACTTCCGTTTTGTATTTGTTTTTTACCTTTTTCTTGCACAGAACAATCACTAGCCTTAACTGAAGCGGTATAAATATATCCGATCCGTGCATCACAGCAGATGGTGTAAATCGGGGTTTGTGGCGTTGGATTAGAGCGAGGGCGTACAAAACATCGAAGCAATTTTTTAAAAGAAATGAAGCAGTTAGTAATAATTGCTTATTACATCGTACAAGAACTAGACATAAAGTGTACATTTTTTAACCCTCTGAGCGTCATTCACATATTTTTTAACGTTGAAAATTGTACTTTTCTCTGTATTTCTTCTAATTGGTGTTCGACTTCTTGATCAAAATAAGTTTTGCATATTTTCTCTCAGACATTGTGCGTCATTTAACATCAGTTTAATGTCCTCAATTTTTACAATTTGTACATACATCCACTAAAGCTCATTAATTATATACATTAATATTATAGTCGAAAACACACCCTTCCACATCTAAATGCCGAGTTTATTTTTTATTCCTGTTTTGTGCGTAGATCTATAAGTTTTATCTTAACCTTCACCTAACTAATCACTAGCCCTTACTGAAGTGGTGTAAATGTGTCCTTGCGTGGAATACAGCAGGTAGAGGGAAGCAACATTACACTTCTAGGAAACATTGGGACGCTAACAGGTGTAGAGGTAATTACAATAGTCGAAAACACACCCTTTCACATTTAAATGCAGTTTATTTTTTTTATTCCTGTTTTATGCGTAGATCTATAAGTTTTATCTTAACCTTCACCAAATTAATCACTAGCCTTTACTGAAGTGGTGTAAATGTGTCCTGTTCGTGGAAAACAGCAGGTAGAGGGAAACAACATTACACTTCTAGGAAATATCGGGACGCTAACAGGTGTAGAGGTATTTCCAAGGAAAATAAATAATGAATAATATTCAACTCGTCTTAGTAGCTCTTGGAGTTTATAATACATAAATTCAACAAAAGCATCTTTACCATCCTGGTTGTTTCTACGAGGTCTCCCGTCCATCAAGACTTGACTAATTTTGTTAAGGACGAGATATATCGTCTTCAAAATATTGCCAATTTTTAATAAAGAGGAGATCATCATTTGGCCAGTTTTCTTCTAATGACGGGATACATCGTCCAGCAAGTTCTTGTAACGAAACACCTCGTCGTGACAGTCACCTGGAGGGTTTATAGTTAACCCTTCTGGTGCTTGTCTCTATGAGGTATCTAGTTATTGGCAAAACTTTGCAGATCTCGATGGACGATATCTATCGTTCAATAAGTTTTGGTCTTAAGAAAAAACTGGCCAAATCCTCAAAAATTGGCTAGATCTTGATGGCGAGGTATCTCGTCATTAGCAATCTTGGTCAGATCTTGATAGAGATATCTCGTCGAAACCATTTGAAGGGTTAAATTTCGTTTCCCTTGTTCCTATACAGTATTTAATGTGCATCAGAAGCAAAATAAACTCCCACCTCAATAGTTCATTTATGTTAGAGTTTATTAAAAATAGTTCACACATAAAAGCCGGCGTTTTCGTACATTTTTACTTCCGCTCTCGACGCACGCATTCTTCCCGTCTGAACCTACCCAAACAACGGTTGCCCTCAAACGAGTAAAATAACAGGCCGAGTAATTTAATCACCACTTCAGAAATAATTTGAAAGTGCTCAGCCTCAAAAGCTGACAAACTATTTTTAAACTATGCGTTCGCGAACAAAAGTCGAGCCACTTGGAAATAAAAGCAACAAGAGAGAGAGAGAGAAATGTCAATAAATCTGGCAACGAGGACGAACAAAAATTAAAAGGACTAAAATAAACAAAAAACTCGCCGAAACCGTGGGTTACGATAACAAATTCCGATCAAAAAGGCCACACCATTGTAGCCAGTAAGCTTGGAACTTAAATGTTTAAAACTTAACTTTTTTCTCTTTTTCTCCCCTTAATAAGTAAGCTCTCAAACCATGTCATTAATCAAGAAACAATTATTAATTGTTTAGGTACTTTTTTAACTTAGACTTACTTTTATTTTGCCATCCTTTTTATTCTCTATTTCTGAAGGACTGAGTCGGGGTATTTTACCGCGACTTTGAAAAATGAGCGTAAGCCTTTTAATTAGCCCTATTTTAAAGGGGAAAAGCTTTAAGCCAATATAGAGATAACATAGGCTGTTACGACCATTACTTTGCCATTGTGTCGGGCAGGGGCTGAAGGCCATTCAACGCCAGGGCGTATAATGGCGGGCGTAAGGAACAGGGCGCGACGGGATGTCTTTGTAATGATAAATTGAGAATGTGCTGGAAATTATGTTGTGTTTGTTGTACAGTTGATTAGGGCTTTTGTCTCTTGCTGTTGGATGTGTAAGCTATTTGTTGGGGCCTCGGTACTAGTTCAGTAATTAATGCTGTTTTCATCGAGGAAATGAGGAATAATAGTCGCGAGTTTTATTGAATTGTCATACTCAAGTTTTTTTAATGTGTATTTCGAGTTATAAATGTCTGTTCTCTATATTGTTTTAATTAGATTAAACGGATTTAGTGATCCTATGGGTAGAGTTTTATTTATTTAAATTGAACAATCGTCTTTTCTAGGTACGTGAATACAAAGTGGGCTTAGGAGTGTGTCTATTATTTTTGTAATCGTTCTTAGCTGTAGAGATTTCCAAGATTTGTATTGTTTTCAGTACAAATACAGTTAAAGAATAAAGGAGTCGTCGCGCATTATGTGGAATTTCTTCAGACTTTGTATGTTTTCATTAAAAGTACATGAGTTTAGATTTTAGAGAGAAATGGAAAAACCAAACAAAATATATCTTGAATATTTTCAGTTGAATTCTGATTCACCCATTATAAATGGATATTTTAAAAGTATTTATAGCGATATAAATTGAATATGCATCCTTTCGAAGTATATGAATATAAAGGAAGCTTATTTAGCACCTGTTCTTTTTAAATACATTTGCAATGGTAGAAAAGAAAATTTAGATTGATCCTCTTATAAAGAATAGCTAGATTCATATTGTGCAGATATTAATGTAAATTAAACGTGCCCCAAATAGAAATAGCTGGCTATAATAGTTAGTATTATTAGAAGTTATTGCATACTAGAAAGATGTAAAAGACTGCTTGCTACAAAGAACGAAATCATTATTTTCGTTTGTGAATGAATGGATGACGACTGAATGTGTCGATACGAATTTGGTCGAAATTTCTCAAAATAATTTATTTATACCCATTTGTGCGAGGGTAAACATAAAATCTTAAGTATTATCTGTCACACGAATTGGAATTTTGATACAGTATGCTAGCATTCAACTTGTGTTTTAGTTCAAAAATAACCTACATGAACGGGTTTAAAAAATAACCCCACAAAATAAAACATATTTATTGTAAAGACAGAGCAATCAAAATAATTACATTACGTTTCACTTTACGTAATGAATTTGAAAAAAGTGACACACACACACACATATATATATATATATATATATATATATATATATATATATATATATATATATATATATATATAAATATATATATATATATATATATATATATATATATATATATATATATATATATATATATATATATATATATATATATATATATATATATATATATATATATATATATATATATATATATATATATATATATATATATATATATATATATATATATATATATATATATATATATATATACCGTACCATATGTTGAATCGTTAGGAAACGTTTTATTACGCATAATTTCAGGATAGTATGGAGTAAACTTGTATTGGAAGCTACAGTTAATGTCATAAATATAATAGTCTAATTAATTTAGAAGTACTTTTGCCTCTCGAAGTGTTCGTTGAGATTCTCGTCCAAGATCAGGTCAATTTCACTAAGGATGTGATACCTCGTTGAGACTAAATTGCCCTAATACTCCAAGGGAATAAAGATCCATGGTGGAAAATAAATTTTCCCTTGTCCAGAAGTTGTGACAGTTTTGAAGGTTTTGTCTGGGTAATACAGAGGAAATTTTGACTCGAAGATAAAACACAACTAAAGCGCATAATAGGAAAACTCAACGAAACTGCCACCCTACGAAGGATTTCTCTCTATATTAATCTGGCAAAAACAAATTCCCAAATCGTTTAAGATGGCTATATGAGGACAGCCATAACGACTAGATGAGAAAAGCTAGTATGTTGTTCTCTGACCTTAGTGGTGTTTAGCCATCTCTCTTGTCGAAGATAAAACACCAAAATGATTGACTGTAGAGATGGATGCGTCATCATACTGTGGGAAAAATTGACAAAATATCTTCTCTCAGCAAAAGAGGACGCAGTTGTCCATTCTCGAAGCACAACCGGAAGATTGCGAGTTCAGAACTCAATTGAACCAAAGATCGCATAGTGCGTGGGATGGCGTGCACATTAAACTGGTCGTGGCTTCAAATATCCACTTGTTGCTATGATGTGGAGAGTGGGGTGGAAGCTCAGGTGTTGGCTTCGTAATATGACCGTATTTACTAACTATTTTTGAAATTACTACGCGTCATTCGCACATCTTTCTTTTCGATATTGATCTCGATCTGTCGCCAATAGACCGTTGGTTTACTTCAGTGTAAAAGTAAATTCAACTACCTAACCCTCACATATAAGAATATAGTTAGTATAAAAATCATACATTCAGTTAGCATATCGCTCTTCTAACATGTCATTTGATGAATTTTGCGAACGACATAAAAAATCTAAATCTTTGGTAGGGTGAATTCCAAGGTGACGCTGCTTGACATCAGCATTCGTCCTAAACTGAATAAGTTCGGAAGTATACCTCGTCTTTTAACTATGTTTCAAAATAACTATATGTTTTCTTTGGTGTTATGCCGGACCGTTGCCAATAGCCATTTGTGATTAATCAGTTTGACGTAAATTTATCTATCTACCTACCATCCCTTAGAAATAATTGAAACCCTCTTGTAAAAATATGCTAAACAAGAATCACTCATTTATCGGTGAAAGTTACTTAATTCATGCCTTGTGTAATCCCAATTAACTTCAGTTAATTAAATGAATACTGGTCTGAAAGAATTTTGTAACGATGTAACATATCTTTGCGATTGAGTGACATATGGATAATGTATATTTCAGTTAATATTCATAAATTCAATAGACAAATGAACATTTATTGATAGTATATTTCAATGAATAGTACGTATTAATTATTATTTTGTAAAATTACTCACCAAAGTATGATTTATCCAGCTATTATATTTTGACCCGCTAGAATAATCGAATGTTTATTTATTGTAATTTTAAACAGAGTTTAACAATAAGTTTGGAATCATGACAACTAGAAATATTAAATTCACCATCATCTAGGCGGTTAGAATTAAAGTGATTGTTCACCTAATGAAAATTTAGTTTTCTTTTGAATTATCGATGTGATTGGCAATTTAAAATAATATTAAATTAAAATTTTCAATTTTTATTATTTAATTATTTCTTTAAGATGTATTTGCAATGTACTTAGCTTCGAGAATATATAAATTGTCGAGTCGAAGATAATCCTAGCTGTTAACGGTTCAGTACATTATAAGAAAGAAATAATTACAGTATATTGATGGTTTCATAAAGCACATGATGGAGCTAATATGAAGCAAAATAGTGTACAAAAGTACACAGCATTGGGATGCTCCGATTTAACAATGTAACTGAATTCTCACAAATTTAATGTTCGGTAAATTTATATCACAAACTAAATAATATTATGTTGCAACAAAAAAAATTCAGTTTACATTGTATGGTTAATAGCCCAAATATCAAAATTTATGTATTTGATTTAAAGTATATAAATTTTTGATTGTTTGAAAATTTAAATATTTTTCATTGAATTAATAACACATAAATTTGTGTTCTGTTAGGCATATTTATTATTAATAAGGGTCGTACTTTAATTATCATAAAAATCTTGTTACTATAAAAAAATAGCACAAAGATGCCGAAAATAATTTACGTAAATATAAATGCTATTATGCAGAAAGTTTATAGTTTATCGTTGACACACATAATTTCAATTGATCATCCCACTACTAACATTTTTTAATTTACTGCTCAGAAAATAACTTCTAAAGCAGTGTTTATTTATCACTGTAGCTTGTTTATTTTTATCATCAACAAGAGTATATAATTATAAATTTGCAATTCGTTTTAAACCTCCAAGTGGGTTCCACAAGATATTAAGGGGGTAGGCTCACGAACCAGAATCCCTATCTCAGTAATGTTAAAAACCTGCATATTTAAGGAACATTTAAAAATTTCTATTGATTATATGTCTCTACATATTTTACTGTATAATACCTGGACTATAATACATACTTTAACCATAAATTTGATAATTTTAATGTCCCATTATTTAATTTTTTTTTTATCTGGAACTATGTATGTTTTTTCTTAAAACACTAAAATTTCAACATATTTAGTCTTAGAAATTCACTCTGAATTAATTTTTCCAAAATCCCATAGGTTAAAATATGTAGCATAGTGTCTTTATTAAGTATGCAAAGTTTTAAGTTGATAAGTGCAGTTGTTTTAGAGGAAATGTTACTTATATGGCGAAAAACATGGTTTTGAGAAAAACAGTTCTAAAAGAAACACTTATTTGTGTTTAATTCATACCAGTACCATAGCTTGGATTTATTGTTTCATATTTTAGGCTATCTTCCAATCTACAATTATGTTGCCTCTTTTTTACCCTTGCGTCTTACCCTTGTGCCAGTATATTTAAAATGTCACGTTCTGCTTTACGTAATCTATTCTGATTCGCTGCATTCATCGCCCGAGCTGTGTAGAATTCAGGATAAATACCTAATGTCGAAAGAACATTACATTTTGTAATGTTCCCCTGGTTATATGATGCAATAGCTTCCATTGTCCCTCTTTTTGTAATGCTCATAGTTGTAAAGAAAAAATAAATAAACATTTTTCGGTATCCGGGACCAGATAATGCAATTTACACTCTCATTGCAGTTTTGAGTTCTGCCGTGTTAGTATTTGGCAAGCAGATCAGGATCTGCCAAGTCTATATAAATATATTTTATGTAATTTATACCATCTGCTGGTAATGTTTTTTTTTATGGTTATAATTTTCACCTAATGCAGTTGGTCGATTGTAACCACAACAAGTGTCTTCGTTTGTTTGGAAAAGACCACGCTGTGGGTTTTCATCTGTTTATGCCTTATGAAAGAAAGTAACCCATATAGCTTGTTTCATGGACTTTATGCTATGGGTATTGTTACTTATGACTAAGCCATAATACCGCTGTAATTTGTCAATTTCTACATCAGTTAACCTTTTACGATCACCCAATGACTTTTTATCACATAATTTGTTTCCTTTTCATCTTGAGTTTTAAATTTCTTAGTCGCGTTCCCATTCGCTTTTCAATATGCCCAACACATTCCAGCTTTTCAACTTGCATTTCTCCCTGCGGTTTCATTTTTTTACAGATTTATAGGCCCTAGAATCTCTGTCACCTAAAAATTTCGAGTACCGCAGACCATGCAAAATTTGTGAACGCTGAAAAATTTTAATCACACCTGAAACTTTCATACTACCACTATTTCTAAAATAGTTGGCACTACAACAATTACTAAAACGTGGCATTGTTTATTTACTTAAGATACTATGCATTAAACAAAAAAATAACACAATAGGCTAAACTAAAAGGATATTAAATGAACAGTCGCCGAAAAAAAATCAAAGTTAGAAGCAAATTCTAGAAACTAGCATGAAAACAGCATGCTTTAAAATTAAAACATGAGAGTTAACTCACTTCATTTCTTCATCTAGACAATTTCACTCATACAATTTAAAAATAAGTGTTTAAAAGAGAAATAGGGAGGCTTAGAAACCAGCAAGAGGTTTGCTTTGGTAGGAGTGGGCATGACACTCAGAATTTGACAGATCATAAAAATATTTTTAAAAATATTTAGAAATACTTCTGTTATAGCGAGAGAAATAATTTTAACACCATTAAAAGCACAAAAGTTCAAAGTTTTCAGAACTGCAAAAATTGAAAAATGAGTTTTTGGTAAAAAAGTGTGAGCCTACCTCCTTAAGTCCATCAAAATTTAATCAATTTTGTTTGTGAGGAGATGTGTTGTCATAAAGTTATTGCTGAAATCTCGTAAAGACAACAACAAGGAAGGTTTAACTGATAAAATAAGATACCCTTTCAAAAAATACCAAGTAAAAGAATTTTTTATTCATAAAGTGATGAAATAAGCTTTTGAAATTTTGTATTTGACCTGTCGCATGTTAAAGAACCGCAGCTTATGAATCACTAAAAGCTGCTTTATATTTAAATGAAATGGGAATTAAAATCAACCGAAGTACAGTCAGTAACAAAAAACACCCTTAAAATTCTATATAGACATTGCTTTCAGTAATTACATCAATCTATCGGTAAAAAAAAATATGTAATAGACAAAACTTTCAAAGCTATGAGCACAATGTGTGATTACCTCAGCTAATCTTGAGTTATTTTACAAAAGGGGAAATTATTCCTTTATCGGAAAGTTCGGGTTTTGTTATTTTATTATGTTCCTATATTAAAACTAATTACTGCAGATTGAATAAAGGGTAAGAAAGAAATTTATATTACATTAAAAAATAAGAAAGGGCTCCGACTTTAATTGGCTTTGAATATTCTCAGCATGGCGTACTAATTGAAAAACCCAATGATTGTATTTTCCTTAATATGAAGGTAAATATAATATCGTTGGTTTGTAGATTATCCTACGGATTTGCAATGGCAGTGGAGAATGTATCATAACTTTCGGTACATGAACTTCTTCGTTTCTTCCTGATTATCTTCCCCTTTTCATTAACGAAATATTTCTAATTATGTATTGTGCTCCGCGGTATCTGTAATTTATTTTCATAGACCACAAAACAGTTTTTTCAATTATGTCGACTCTTTCTTACCGATTACAATTTGGCATTTATTTTCCGCTTCAAGTATCATGATACATTTTGATTGGCGGGTATTAAGAAAAACTCTGTTTGCGAGAATTTATTTTGAACGATGCTAGGGCTCATAAATTTTAAAATGTTCATTTTTCAAAAAGGGTTTAATGTTTTATTTAACCCTCCAAGTCATATCGACGAGATATCTCGTTCATCACTCTCTGATTTATTTTGCTATTGGCGAGATATCTCGTCACCAAGATATTAGCGATTATTGAAGATGAAATTAAGATCTATTGTCAGTTTTCTTCTAAAAACGAGACATCTCGTCCATCGTTATATGATAAGTTTTGCTAGTGGCTACATACCTAGCACAGACAACCAACCACCAGGAGGGTTGAATTCATTAGATAGTAATATTTTGAATAAATTAGTTCTATTTTGGGAGTCAATAAGGGTCCTAATAAGGTACATTTCGAGTATGTAGTTGGAAAATTCCTTGAACTCTCTGTACACAAAGGTTTGTACAGTACACAAACCACCTAAGCGTCCTTATAAAGCACATTTCGAGCCTTTTCTAACATTTCATGAAGCAGATAAGGGTTTGTTCAGTATACACACTTCCTAAGCAGCCCAATGAGGTACATTACGAATACTTTTTGAAACCCAGACAGTTATTGGATCAAAAACTAATACAACATTGTGCTGTCGGGACAAAAAGAAACCACTCCTCTTCAGTAGAGAAATTTCAGATATGACATTCAATTGGGAATATAGTCTTTAAAGCCATGAAATTTGGGTAAGAAAATATGTTCCTATTCAATTGAGCATAAATTTCATAATTTCCAATCAAACCATTCTTTTCTTCAATTTTCACATAGCATTTAGGATGTATATCAAAGTTTAAATCTAGATGCTAAATGTCATGTCATTTTGGCTAGCTGTTTCGAAGTTGTGAGTATATACAGTTTAAAGTCTCTTTATGTTAATAAAGTTTCCCAGACTTTTGTCGATATGTTCCGAAATAATATTCTTGTAGCCTTGATATTTTGTATCATGTTACTATTAAAAACCAAGACACAAAATACATTTGATGCTTTATGTTAAAAAAATTTGTTTAAGCATATATATGTATTAATTATTAAATTATTATTTAAAATAATTTAGAATTAAAGCCTTAATATGTATATTCTGAAGGAAATTGATTCAAAAGTTTTTTAATATGACCATGCACAATTTGAGCCTTACATTTGGATAGTTTTTTCGTTCCACTTAAAATTTGGAAATATATAGTGTATACCAAAATACTTTACCTTTTACTAGTTATGTACAGATGAATTCTGATAAGCAATGATCATTCAAATGGTAAAGATGGGTAAAAATATTTTTTATGATAGCAATCTTAATGGTTATTTCTATCTTGCGATACCAAGTAACTTATAATAATAACAGCTTATAGCTAGCCTTAAAAGTAACAACTTAGTTTAAAGTTAAAAACTAAAGTTAACAGTTTGTGAAAATTGTTTAGTTATTTTTATTGCTTCCTTACCAAATTTTATTATTAAAGTATAAGTCATTTTGAATTTCGTATTTTGAAAGTTGCTAACTGTTAATATTTTTGATAACAGTTATAAGGCTCTATTTAAACTCTTTATCGCAATAACGTCATATCTCTAGTCGCAATACATGCTTGAACCTGTTGTAGTATTTGGGTGCTGTGTTGACCACTCTGAGGGCTGATAGAGGTACGAGCGAAAAGGGACTCCAGTTAAATTTCCCACACTTATTAATTCTTTAAATCACTATTACCTCAACTGTACTTCTAATTAATAACAAGTGGTCTGAACTTAGTGTCCGTATCAAACTATTTTTACAAATTACATACGAGAGGCAACAGTTTTGGGAATTTTTCTGACAGTTAGGATTTGATCGTAGTTCAAAATTGCGAGGCGTTGTCCTTAGATCTGTCATTCGGGATTAATGCCAGACCGAAGCCAATAGCCCGTCGAGTTGCTCCAGAGCGACGTTAATTCAACTGTCAAAACATCCATTCTCATAGTGTGGTGTAGATTGATCCCAGACCGGAGGGTTCCGAGTTTGAATCCAACCAAAGACCGTATAGAAGGAAGATGTGTACAATGGGGCTGCTGCATGTTAAAACGACCGTGTCCTCAAATGGCCTCATGTTTTCGTGGTGAGAAGATTTGTATGGATAACAGCTATCATGTGACCGTCATCTAACCGTTATCTTATAATCTTTACCTTCGGGTTTGATATCTGGCTGGTTGCCTATAGTTCGTTGTAATGCTCCAGTGCGACGTTAATTAAAATACCTACCCAGACCGTCTCCAATATCGCGTTGTGTATCCCCAGTACGACGCTAATTCAATTACTACCTACCCCCTAGTTTGGTGCAAATAAATATACATTTTAGTTCAAGTTGTATCCACGCAGTAAAGTTCGCAAAATTACCCACATTTTTGGAAAATAAAGATACTTAAGGATATATAACTTTTCTTATTCAGAACATTTGCCTGAAAACTCCATTAAAAATTCCTCCTCTTAAATCATAAACAGACCTCCACCATCCGAAAATGCGGCTCGTCTTAAGTAAATTATTCCAATGTTTCAATTCCATTGGAAAGCAATCTAACCCCCGTAAGAGACATTACTCGGAATGTTTCAGCCCTGCCGATAAAACTTATTATCCCAGCCCAAGGCATTACACGGAAGAGCCGCCGGTGCACTTAGGTTCAACACACTATCAGCACTTTCTGGGAGCTGTGGCCAAATGGACGCGAGATTTTCCCTCAACTCTTAATTGACTGAAGAGATGTAATATTTCAGAATATCTCTCTCTTTAGTCTCGGAGGTTTGCTACCAAAATCAGAGCCAGTTCGTTTAACCACCTAGGCGGATAACGCTTTGTGTCTGGTTTCCATTTGCTGAGGCCGAGCCGCTGCCTAGGGATGGCCCTCGCAGATGAGTGCTTTGGTACAAAGGAAATTATGATTCTCGACGTTATGAGGCGGAGTGTGATTGGCTTTAAAGGGGGTTCTAATGTCTAAAGTCGCTACTTGATGAGGTGCTTGTCGGATTGGAGGCATGTCGATTTCCTTGTTGGGACGGTGATCGTTTAAAACAGGAGTGATCAAGACACTAGTTACACTTACAATTTACTGACACTGGTAATCATATTTATGATATGAACCTAGTCAGCTGCATTTACCATGTTTATTATGAACGCATTTGTCGTTTCTTATAAATTCAGGCATCTGATTGTGGCTGAATCTAGGCAACTTTTATAAGGATTTAAAAATATGTCATATTTGAACTAGATTAATTAAACCATCATGTAATAAATTAGTAGCCAGATAAGTGTACTTACTGAAGGCAACCTAGCCAAACAACGCTGTTTGTCTGGTTTCCATTTATTGGACCAAGCCTCTGTTTGGGATAGTTTTCGCAGACGTGCTTTGGTACAAAGTAAATAAGAGATTCGTCATTGTCTGAGGAGTGTGATTTGTGTTATACGGGGACTAATGTCAATTTGTAAACTTCACTACTTCTACTTGATGAGGTGCTTGTCAGATTAAAGAACTAGCCATTTCCTTACTTGGATTGTTAGTGTTCAACACAGTTACACTTACGATTTACAGGCACTGGTAAACATATTTGTGATACGAACATCAAGTTAACTACATTTTTACCATGATTATTGTATGCTGTATTTGTCTTTTCGTGCACGAAAAATTCAGAAACTGCTTGTGATTTAATCTGGACAACCTTTATAAGTGAACTCAGGTAATGACTTCTTCATCTCACCGTGGTTCAAAATTAAGTGGTGTTGTCATCGGATCTTTTCCATAGGTATTGAACCTGGACCACCATCCATAGCCAGATGTAATGCTCTAGTGCGACTTTAATTAATTACCATTACCATTTAGAAGTATTTTAAAATATGTACCCTAACTTTATCTTTAAACTTTATTAATAAACTATCAGTAGTAAATTGGTAGCCATACAAGTTACTCTCTGCATTTCTAATGATAATTATGCTACTTACTTGGACACATCTTAAGGACTAGCATAATATACGATTACGTTCATGCAGCCTAAATTGTCTATTTTACATCACAAATGTCTTAATGTGTTTACAATAGCGGTCCAATGTAGGTGCTAGTCAAAATTCCTCAACTCTTCCCTATGCTGAAACTGCAGTTATATGCTAGCAATAAAGTAATCCTGCAAAATTTAACTAACTTAATACAAAGAAATTTTTTTCAAACTATCGTGTTATAAAAAAAAAAAAAACTGAATTTCACTAAATTGGTATTTCTAGAAGCTGGAAATCACGTCTCTCGCTTTATAGCCCAGTACCTAAATTTGTAATTTTAAAAGCAATTTATTTCATACTTAGTTTGGAAAAATGTATTATTATTGAGGACTTCACACTAGGTTCTAAGAATTAAATCAAATTTTTAAAATTTCCAAATAACTAAATTATAACTCTAATTTTCTGTTTTATTGCACTTGACTGGGTAACGAGGGTGAGAATTTAATTTTAAATTATATAATGGTGATTGTAAAGAGTCACGGAACTTCCAGAGTACATAGGTTTGTATAAATAGGATTCTAGTGAGACATATTTGATGTTTAAAATAAAAAAAGTAGAGTTTAATTCTTAAAAAAGAGAGAGGCCCTAACAAAATTCGCTGCATCATGATTTAAAGTAAATCGAAGGGCCTTGAACCACTGAATTTTAATATTCAAAATTTAATTCGTTGTTTTGCAGCTAGGGACCAATAAAAACTATTTGGGTACTCGGATATGCATCCTACATTCTAGTATCTAGTCTAAAATAGTACATAAGGATTCCATTTCAAGTGTGTTTAAATCTTCCAACATACAATTTTCAGATGCATTTCGTTTGAACTTCTTATATAAAAAAGCCGATTCAATACGAGTATGCAATTAATGCTATAATATCAAAGCTTAAATCTAGACATTAATTTTTACATAGAATTAGGGTTTCAATACTCATTTGATTTTGTTTACAAAAGGGTCGTATATAAACCCGCCCCTCATCCATGTGAGGGAGGGTTAATTAGTGGTTTAACTCTACAGGTGATTCTGAAAAGATAGCTCATCCTTCATATCTATATCTGACCTCTTTTGCTATAATGATGAGAAATCTAATCATCATGATATTTCGATGACCACGGGATCAAGACCTCGTCAATTTTCTTTCAAAGACGAGTTATCTCGTCTATCAAGATCTGGGTAAATTTTGCTAATGACGAGATACCTCGTTATGACAACCACTAAAAGGGCTAAGTTAATATTTTGATCTATCAAATTTAGGAATCAACAATTGGAAATAAATGATTAAAAACCATGGAAATATTATATTACTTATTCTAATGATAAGGCCGACCAATCGGTATAGTGGTTAAGGTGTTAGCCTCTAGATCGGAAGATCCCGGTTCGAATCCGGGCTCGGGCATGGATGTTTGTAAGCGTATACCAGCTCAGGTGTTGCTTCGTCATCTGAACATGGTTCAAAATTACGAAGTATAAATTGTAAGGTGCATTGATGGTCATCCCACTGGGTGCTCCTTTACAAGTGGCCATCACTTCCGGCCTTGTAGTGGCCAATGACTTAGGTCAAATGTGCCCGCCATTAGAACAAAAATTCTAATGATAGGAAATTTTTGGTTTGGTTTGTGAATTTTTTTGCATATAATGATTTTTCATAAACTCACAGAGGAATTTTATTGACTATCCTTACCTCTAAAGAGGTGTAATAGAGGTTTAATATACTAATGTTACCAACATATTTTGTAACAAGTGCTTCATAATTTAAGACGCGATTAATTGTTGCAACATCACCTCTTCATCTTACATTGCAGTCCGAAAAGAATTCGATTAGATGCAAGGACACATATGGGGTGGTTTCTTTAATGAAGTAAAATTGTCTACATTACTATAGAGAGTCCTGTGTCTTTAGTAAATTATTGTAATATGTCATTAAATAACTATAAAATGTGTTTAATTCAGAAATTTCAATTCTTTACCCACCTGGTGGTTGTCTAGATTAAGTATCTTGTCACTAGAAAAAAACTGACCATATCTTGATCTGGCCATTACAAAAAATGTCTATATATTTAATTCTAGGTAACTCTTAGGATGTAGAATGTCAGATAGGTTAGGTCCTGATGGCTCCTGCGTTCGAAGGAAAGCGTTACCTTATAATGTTCTGATTTTAAAGAATAAACCAGTAATAGTTGTAATAAATTAAAAACGTCTGATGAGTTTTAAAAAGTATACTCAACAATCTATAAACTACAAATCTCTAATATCTTAGAAATAAATAAAACAAATATGCACACTTAAAATATTAATAATTACGTAAATTCTAAAATAAACCCCAATGATTTCCATTGTCAATCAGCTTTCAAGCTATTCAATATGGAATGCAAACCAGAAGTTTACAAAAATAAACCCTTACACGTTCATGTCATACTTTTTGAAATGATATTCATATCTATGTGTAGGAAACAGCCCTATGCAATACAAATGCTTATTGTGGAATAAACTTTGAATTCTCTGAAGTTTATTCACTGTTCCACAGACGCTTCGCCGGGCAATGTTCCCACCATTTAAGTAATGGAAAGAGAAATGAAAACGTGAAACGCGCATTGGAATCATCAATGATATTCGACCTATAAAGTAGCTCACCTGGAAAACAAGAAACAATAGACAAAAAAGTATTCAATTTCCCGTGTTGTTTGGTCTCATTTTATAAATCTCAAGATAGATATCATCTTGGAAGCGATTCTTCACCCGTTATGGTTGATTTCTGTAGTTTTTTGTTCCCTATGTGTATCACTGCTTTTCTTGGGACGTTGCTCGTACATATTTCGTTGTTGAAGTAGAAAGATGAAGCAATAGAATGTCATGATAACATACATTATTACTTGATGTTTTTAACGTAAAATTTATGCTTCAAGGAAGTTGTATCAAAATGAAACATGATATATGTATATTTGTGTTTCGTTTGTTGCCAGTATGTTGGATATTATGTTATAAGGCTATATTAGGCCACACTGTGACTAATAGAGCAAAAGAATGCCAAGTAAATGATCATACACACAAGTGAAGTTTCAATGAAGAATTGAATATGTGCCTCATAAATAGATAACTCATAGATTGCTAGAACAGTAGGTAGATACATTGAACCATGGCGACTTCTGATTTGTTACCGAATATTAGGACTTAAAAAATTATGAAAGCGACGGTTCAGGATTTGAACTCAGGACTTGAAATGTGTCGAGTCATATTTAATGTAGAATTGCTAATAATATGATTAGTTGTGATATGGTATACAATTTTAATACTCTAATTTTGTTTGACTTGTCGCTCAATGGTCATATTTTTCTACACAGGGGCTAATTAGCTATTTAAAAATGAAAAGAATTGTTGCATTTGCTTCGTTTGAGGGAGAAACTATAGTATTCTATTTAAGAGAGTTGTGTATGCAGCAACAATTCACCAATGTAGGTTACTGTGTATAGGTAATAAATATTGATCGATCATCATGTCATGGGGAGGGGGCAGTTTGCGTGTACAGTTGCATAACATAGCCCTTAAGAAAATACATACGGAATTCAAAATGAACAGAACTCATCAGTAACGAATAAAAATTGTGTTGTTAGTAGAAAGATGTAAGAACAGTATTTTAATGTCACACGTAATATTATTAACTTTTTAAGACAATTACACCTGTTATTTCAATTTGAACTAAAAAAAAACCCAGAAAATTACTTATTTTGCTTTACAAAAACATAAGAATAGTGTTGAATTACCATAATTATTATCATCATATTTTTTTTCGGTTAACGTACACTCACGTTCAAAAGTTAAGCATAATTAGTAAACGGTGAAAAAATCGGAGTAAATGTGGATACAATGGTTTAAAATCATTTGTGGATAATAGTTGGATGAAGGTTAAACATTATCCATGTGCAAAACAGTTCAGTCGACGTCGATATGGGCACATTGGAACGAGCATAAAACTACCTCGAGCGGAATGGCCATTTTAGACCAACATTTCGCAATTGCTGTGATATGGAACGTTGTTAGCAAACCACGAAAACGAAAGATGTCATAAAGATGCCAAATGGACATGTTTGAGAAGGGACAAACTATTGGAATGCTGGAATCCGGTAAATCCCAAAACGAAGCATCTCGAATTCTGAGAATGTCCATCGGTGTGTGATCTCCAGACTGTGTAGAGGTTTAAAACCACTGGAGATGTTACCCGACGACCAAGTATCAGGTCGGACAAAGGTAACAACCGCAAGACAAGACCGATATTTGGTGATAACTGCCGATATCAGAGAAACCGTTCTGCCAGACAACTGGGATCAGCCGTAACAGCCTCCACAATAATCATAACTTTGATACAAACTGTTTAAAGCACACGTTAGTCTCTATTCCAGACAACCAGCAGTTTACATCTCCCTGACATCTGCACATAAACGCGTGCGTTTAAAGTGGAGTTTTGAACATCGTCAGAGGAGTCGACAACAATGGGGCAATGTCATGTTCAGTGATGGGTTCAGATTTATTCTGTGAACTTATTTCCGTTGTCGGTCTGGAGAGAATATGAAATGTATTTTTACCCGGGAAACATCACGGAAAGACACTGTTTTCTATCAGAGGTGTCATGGTGTGGGTAGGCATCGTGCTGGGCATCCGCACAGACATACACATTTTTTAATCCACCACAAATCTCTGTTTTGAAATTGGAAACTGCTCTCCGTGAGTCTTGGAACTCTAGTGCAGAATGTGTGGCTACCAGAAGTTCACACACACACACACAGTATTAAACTTACGCATCACTCTGGTTTAGTCATTTTGTTTCACTAAAGTTGACACACGAATTGTGAAACATTTTTCTTTCAACCCTTTCTTTGGATAATAAAGTCATTATTATCCCTGTTTTTCATTGTTTTCTTCTTCTATAGCCCTATTACACCGGCATACCGCGTTTCCATGTATTACGTTGTAGATTTACTGAAATATACACGTAAACAGAAATTATACTTAACATTTGGACATGAGTGTAGTGTAGTGTGACTTTCCGACAGTTTTATTACTGTCCGGGTACATGGTAAAATAATTGAAATTTGTGAGAGAAGTACTGTTGAGTATGAATCTTTCTAACTTATTTCTCTCCAGAAATTGATAACTGAAGCAATTATCGAAAGCGTAAAGGTAGAAAAAGCTGTATTCGGTTCTTTGATGTTTAATAAGCAATACGCTCTTACAATCATCATAAAGAAGTCTTCCATAAGATCTTGAAGAAACAGGTAATAGAAGTAGGTAAATAAAGAACACAAAGATTGATTCCAGCCTTCTCAAAAAGAAACTTCAGTCTTACAAGTTAAACAAACAGTATTCGTTCATTTAATATTCAATTAACTATCCGTGAAATAACGGAAACGATGAACTATGATCACAAAGTGGTATTCTTCCGTGTTTCAAACAGCACACTGCTTCCACTATATAAACAATACATACTTATCATATGATTGGGTTAAGCTCATAATACCCAACTAATAACAGGTCAACAACTATAACGAAAACTACAATTTATTCCTATTTGAAACATGGAGATCAAGTAGAAAAGTAGTAGTATTTCCTTAACTACTGATTGATTATTAAGTGCCAATAATAAGACATCTGTATTTACGTGTGTGATACATGAGATCATACAGACACTAGACAGTTATACACTATCACCTTCAAATCGGTTTTTATTTCTATTGTCTAGAGTTAGAAGACGAAAAATCAAATGTGTTCCTATTAATTAAAATTCAAAATTAATCGCTGAAAGTGATAGAATCATCATAAATCGATATTTTATCAGATTCATAAGACAGGTCCAGCCAAGACGTTATCAATCACAAACTTTTCACTCACCATTTTTCCTAGAAATGAAACAATTTGTAGGATTCCAGAAACCCTTTTTCATTATGCAGGCTTTCCCGCATGACTTCTAACTAGTACTGACCTTCTTGACCAACATGGTATTCCCTAAAATTCTATCATCCAATCGATCTGGTTATTTAATTGAAAGTAACACTACGCTACTAGGAAATTCCGAGACACTAAGACGGATAAGCATATCAGAATAAACAGTTTATTAATTTTTATATCAGGTGGGTATTTTAATTAACATCGCACTAGAGTAATACAACGTGCTATTGGCAACGCTCCGGGATCAAACCCATCAAAGGACAACACCACATAATTTTAAACCATGTTCTGAAGAAGAGGCAACACCTGAACGGGTAAACCACCAAACATCCACACCACGCCAACGGAAGGACATTAAGGGCCCGACAGATTTAATGTGCACCTTCCCCCTTTGTGCACAATGGTCTTTGGTTGGATTTGAACTCGCAACTCTGCGGTTGCTAATCCGTTACTCTTCCAACCGGCCTACTACAACACTTAAATGTTAAAGGGATGTTGTCGCTGAAAGAAAAAAGACACGAACCACTTCTCTTCATTTTTAGCAATTTCAATAGTAAAGGTAATTTAAAGATAGCGTTTGACAGGAACAAACGTTTTCTCAAAATTCAAGATCATAAAATTTGCTTAAGTGGCCGTCTTCATATTAAATTGAGCACCAACTTCATAATTTCTAATGAGAACCCTCTATTTCGACACACCATTTCAAATATATATCAACATTTAACTTCAGATAGATAATTTGATGTCAATAGGTCTTACCGTTTCGAAGTTTTATGAGAACAGAAAGATTGCAGCTCTTAATGTTAAATTAGTTTATTATGCTTCTAAGGATATACTCCTAAATACTATTTCTATAGCGCTGATATTGTGTACCATGTTACTGTTAAACAACACAAACAATATCCATCTAGTATTATATTTTAAAATAGATTTTAGTATAAAATAATAATTATTAAATTAAAGTTTGAAAAAATTAGGAATTAGAACCGTATTATATGTTTATGGGAATAAATTCAGATGGATTTCGAGGTATGACCATGCTAAGTTTCAGCTCGTTTCGATAATTAGTGTTTGAGTTACATTAAATTTTCCTCATTATTGCGATTTTAGGGAGAAACCAAAAGTTTATAAAACGTCTGATAAACCTCGTATAATTGTTCTAGGATTGTTTCACTTGCTAAATAAATGTAATAATGTAATTATAAAATTGTTTGCACTTATATAGTGAATACAATAATTATCGGATTGCTGAAAAATACGTTAGAAATAGTGTTCGAATTTGTAATTCGGGTAGCGATAACTACAATTAGTCTTGATCTACGAATAGCGTCTTTCTATGTAGAGATGATCCCTGAAATTGAAATTAACTTTAACACGGAATACCTTGAGCTATATTAATAGTGAAGTCATGAAATTTTATATTTAGACTAATTTAACTATACGGAATCTGATTATGGATTTAAAACACGGTGTTCCATTAAAAGGTTTGTTTGCGAAAAGTTTTATATGAAGACGTTCCCTTATGCAATTTTTTGTATTTTAATTTGCAGAGGACGTTATTTTCTATTGAATGATACCTTTGAACTTGATTTAGTATGAATAGTGCTCGAAATAAAGGAAGTGGGTCTTTTTTTTTCCTAAGTGACTTTACATAAGCAAGAACTGGTCCATCAGCAGTGAGATCACACGCATAAGCGAAAGTATCCCCTACTAAACTGTTTCATTTCTATTGTCCGAAATGGGTTGATTGGTTAAGTAGGGTTTTATGTCTCAAGTCATGTCATATTTGGACAAGCTGCTAGAAACATAAGATAACTCTTAGTCATTGAAACCCACAGTGTAGCTAATAAGTTTCAATTTTCTGTCTTGGTAGTGGCCTCGAAGTAGTCTTCATTAGGAAAACTGTCCAAATCTTGAAGGACGAGATATCTCGCCATTGGTAGAAAACTGACCGGATAGTGGTCTTATCCTCAGAAAAACGGATAGATCTCGATGGCGAGCTATCTCGTCATCAACATATTGACGAGATGTATCATGATCAAGGTAGTGAAAAAATATATCGTTATCATGATAATGACCAGATAATTCGTCTATTGACGAGATATATCACCATAAGTAAAATTGGTGAGATCTTGATTGACGAGATATATCGCCATAAGCAAAATTGGTCAAATCTTGATAGACGAGACATCTCGTAGAAACCACTTGGAGGTGTAATCTAATGTTAATAGAAAAGGTTTATTTCATCATGTGCTGCGTGTGATGAGTAATCCAGTAATGGCTAGAATGAACTTACTCCGTCTAAGGAGTTTTGAAAAGTATACCCAACTTTAACTATTAAAACTTGCATACAAATTCTGACACAACAAAGCAATTTCCTAGTAGTCCAAAGAGCATGCTGATATCACGACATTTACAGCTACGAAATGTACCTTTAATTATTTCCAACCAAACCGAAATTTAAGAACTTGGAAAAAGAAATGAATAATTTAATTTGCACTTAAAATTATACATTAAAGAAAAGTACGGTAGTCGTACTAACACCACGAAAATATCAGCACTAAAATTGTTTCATTCTCACTCCCAAATAGAGCACACAGACAAGTAGAACAGTATCAACAAGTTTAATTAAAATTTAATATTTGTAAAGTATGATCGGTAAAACTGTTTCAATCCTACTGTCCAAAATGATTTTGTTGGTTAAGTAGTGTTTTATGAAGCAGAGTTCATATTTAGTCAAACTGCGAAAAACACAAAACAGACAAACCGTCCTCAAATGGAACCCAAATTCCATTTAGTGAATCATTATCATCAAGTGTTAATTAACAATTAAAACCTGTATGCAGGATCTGAGCAGCACAAGAAAGCAATCTCCACAGAATTCAAAAGAGGACAATATTCCTGCCAACGAAATCCACCTTTCATTCTTCCCGTCCAACCCGGAAACTTAAGTATGTCAAAAGAAATGGTTTAAATTTGCAATTAAAGTTAAGTATTAAAGAGAGACACGGTCGTTACAAAGTAGTTCATACTGATACCACGAAATTGTTAGCACTAAAACTTTCATTTCCAGTCCCAAATTGTACTTCCAGACAAGTGGAACAGCATCAGCAAGTTTAATTAACAATTAATCTCTGAGACGTACAGCAAAGCGATCTCCTATCTAGTCCATAAGACCATATTGATATCAGGTCTGCAACGAAATCTACCTTCCATTCTCAAGGTCCCAAGAGGTGGGCCTTCGTTAAGATGTAAAACCGAGTAAGGTCCCCTAAAGCTAGACGTTCCAGTCCAAGATGCCTCAATCCCACTTAATCGATTTTATTACTCAGCCATGACTCTGGAAAACCAGTTTAACGCAGAAAGACTTTCACACCGTATTTCGAGCGTTGAGTGGGGAAACGGAAGTCGTCGGATGATTGTATTAATAGTCACGTCTAAATGGATTCCGAAAAGGGTTTTGGACGAATTGTCCTCCCGTGCAATCCTTTTACCCTCTTCCAATGCGGACTCGGAAGTAATTCCGCGTTTTGGGAGGAAATGTGACACTTTCCTGCCCGTGGAGTGGGCGGGGAGGAAATTGTTTCAGCGGTAATGACATTGAGGTTTTGTTCGTCAAAGATGCTGACAGAGCGATTAATAGTGTAGCACTTACGAAGAATGGATTGCAGTTAAATATGCGATATGAGTACATTTTTTAAAGTTACACTTGGGGACCCCTTTAACGCGAGATAGAAATAGACAGAGCATTGCTTTTGAAAAGGTAGATATGTATGCTAGTTAACGTTGTACTGGAGTCACACAACCGGCTATTAATTGCGGTCAGCGATCATTCCACCAATGGAAAGATCCCAGGACAACACCACGTAATTTTGACCAATGGTCAAAAAATCATTTTCAAATAACTATTAATTAGCTAATTGAGATATAATGAGCTAATTAGCATGTTTTTTAAGCAGTGATTTCTCAAATTCTAATTTGTCTAGAAAGACAATTCTAGTTGGAAATAATTTCCAGTACTATTCGTCATGTTTTCACCCTCAATCAAGTTTCTTGAGAGAAAATATTTTCTGTTACACCTTTTTTCGACAACAATGCATAAAAAATCACTATTTTTTCTGGAAATAGAGGATTTAAAATTCCATTAAAAATTTATTTCTTAACGAATAACTCTGATTGAGGGTCAAAACATCCGCTGTATCATGTAGATTATAATGATACAAAAATAATTGTAATAAATTAATTTACTGTTGAGTTATCACTGTTTGAACAAAGCATCCTATTGCAAAAACTTGTTTATTCAGAAATTGAGTTTAAAGTTTTGGAAACACGTCTGTTCATGGTGACAGAACCTGACGAAAACCCTTGTAACTAGAAAAATATTTCGAATATTTTCAAGATCTTGGCATCGTTTGAAAGCTAAGGAATTGAAGAATATTTTGAAGCAATAAAAAAAATCTAAACCTTCTGTTGGATTTTCAGGATTTCTAGTGTGTATATACACTTTAATTAAAATACCGTCCACTATAGAGCTATCGGACCAACAACCGTCATATACAAAGGGGTCAGCGTACATTAAATTTTTCCTGTCCTCATACTGGTGTGTGGAGGAAGTTTGGACAGCACAGTGCAATAGAGTTGCCTCGTAACCTGACCGTGGTTTAAAATTACGTGGTGTTGTCCTCGGATCTTTCCCTTGAGGATTGTTACCGGACCATCACCAGTAGCCCACTGTGTTGCTCCAGTGCTAAGCTAATTAAAAATACATAACTATTACTCGAAGGTTTGTAGACCTGTTGACAAATCCACTCCACAAGGCTGCATATATTTATATAAAATTATGCATTTTTAAATTAGGTAAGATTATTAATGTCCTGGCGTATTTAGGGCTTGGAACACCCCCGTATAATTTAGCTTGCAATAATAAACCTTTACTGAAATACTTTTTTAAATAAAAAGTTTCGTTTAACATGCAGTTAAAAACGTAGACATGACCGAAAACTGTCAACAAATTCAGTAGACAATGTTTTTAGAATCTCTCGGCGTAGGATATTTTTTATTAACATCGTACTGGAGCAACACAATGGGCTATAGAATCTTCCTACAATTCAGTTGTAGGAAAATCTGTGATGACAAGGCATCCAAACGCTCTCGAGTTAGTTAGAGGCACAACGGAATTTCATCATCTAAAATAGTGACAAACACACAGTGCAGTTTAGACAAACTACCTCTAGATTTTCAATTTCGATGTAATTTGAGGTGCTGAATTGTTTCTCATTTGGTATATGCATTTTTGGTAGACACATGGATAGCAATACAGGTCAATCCAAATCAAAGTCAAATAGAATGGCAATAGACGCTGATATGGCGAAATTTGTCTTACGGCACTAATAACTTGGATTGAGACTTATTTTACGATTGTTACGTTTAAATTTTGTTTTGAGTTGGAATTTTTTTTTGCCGATTGTTTTCTTTTAGTTAACTGTTTTTGGTTCTTATAGCGTCGGATTAAAGTACACTACTCTATAATCATGGACCGGACAGCAAGATGTGATGGTATAAGGCAAAAACACATTCTTTAATAGAGGGATGTCACTCACGTGCTGCAATTACACTAACAACCCTTCTAAGCATACTTTCAACAAGGTTTTGATACACAGCTATGGGTATTTGTGTCCATTCCTGCTGCAAGAACGTCGTCAGCTCAGTTGTAGATTTGGGACGTGGTTCCCTGGTCTGTAAGCGTCGCTCTATCTCGTCCCACACTTGTTCTATGGGGTTTAAGTCGGGACTCTGAGCAGGCCAGGGAAGGCGTTTTACATCCATATCTCTTGATCTCACTGCTTGACAGATACTACAACATGTTGTGGAGCGTTGTCCTGTAAGTAACATTCGTCCATTACATAAAATTGCCAGTGCGTACGAAGAACCTGTATGTCCGAAATGCTCATGTAGGCGCCGGCGTTCAATTGACCAGGAACGACATGCAAAGGTCCCAGGCCATACCACGAAAAACACCCCCAAACAAGTAGTCGGATTTTATGCAAATCCGCTGGCGTCCTGTCCATTATTGTAGGGTAGCGTATGTTGATTAAAAGAGCGCGTGGGAAGGAGCGATAGGTCATCAAAACAAGCAAAAAACTCCCAGGTAGCGAACCGAAATTTTTTTCACCCAATTCCGGTGGGGTCGAGGAGCAGAAGTAGACTACGGAACACGTATTACATGGAAGCTAATAGAAGTAGGACGGTGGGATTTGTACTAGGAATGCGACATCGATGTCGATGTTTTGCAAAAACAATCGATGTATTTACGATCGATTTGTTGGAGCCGATGTTTATACTTGTGGATGTTTTATTTTAAATGAAAAGTACCAGTATAAAAATAACCAAGTAGCATAATTTTTATAATCAGTAAATTGCACATACTTTCAGACCAAAGTGGCCAAGGGTTAAGTATCTGAAAAGGACGAGGATTGAAGGGGGAACAGTGCCCCATGGCAACGAGACAAATAGCAACCAACAACCAATCCGAGCGGTTAGAATGCTCCCGCTCTATAGGAAGTATTGTTAACAAAAGCTGTTTATGAAAACATCTGTTTTCAAAACATCGATGTCGCATCCCTAGTTTCAGTTCGTTCTTTATTCTTGCTGTGGACTTGTAAGTATAATGTTTTTTAATAAGTATAATGTTTTTATAATGTTTTTGTTTCTCATGGGTTTTCTGAGGTTTTTAAGGCTGTTTTTACTAAATTTTTAAAATAAAAATTCGTGTGCAAGTGACGATTCAGTTTAGGGATGGGACATCAATGTCAATGTTTTCAAAACATCGACGTATTTACCATCGATTTATTGGAGCCGATGTTTGTTTAACATATATGTTTGTCGATGTTTTCACATTGTTGATGTTTCATTTTTGAATAAAAAAGTATCATAGTAAAAATTAAGAAAAATAACCATGCAACTATGTATTTGTCAGTGATGAAGAGTTTTCCTGAACTGGTGGGATTGTTAGTGAAAAAAGAAGTCGATTTAAGGTGGTGAAAGTTAACAAACTTATTTTTCTACAAACTGCAAGTAACAAATATCCGGCCATATTATATTTAAAGCCCCAATATATTTTTATTTATAGTCAATAAAAAATAAGTATGTTATGTTCCCCCCCCATAAGTTGATAAATAATTTAAAATAACAAACAATAATTATTGTTATGTACCTACCTGATTATACTTATAGTTAGGAGTACCTATGTCGAGTTGTTATAAACATTATTTTCTTTTATATTATTCAATATGAAAATAAAAGATCTGTTTATTGTTTAAATTAATATTTTTGACTTTATCTTGGCAGTTAAAAACAATCGTAGTTATACATTAATAAGCGTAGTAAATGACAAATTAAATCTCCCCCCCCCACTCCTTGTCAAACATTAATGTTTGAGGTTACTAAATAATGTTTAAGCAATGGAGAAAAAAGCATAAATACACCGATATTTAAAATATCGATGGTTTTTAGGCGATGTACTATAACTATTGATGTTTTAATTTCGAACATCGATATTTTGTAGTCTATGACGCAACCCTAATTTGTACTACAAAGCAAACTCTAAATCAATAATTTGAACAGAGTCAATTTTGAACAAGTTGTTTTTGTTTTCATATTTACAATAAAATGTTTTAGGGTAGACTATTCCAATACACATTAATAATAGATTACAACAGAAAAAAAAAAACTAATTTTTTTCATTCATAGTAATTAAAAAATTAAATTTCTATAAAACTGTTTCAATATTTGCAAATTCCTATGCTCCATCTGCAAATTTTAAATTTTTTTAAAGTATTTTCTTTACTTTTATGAAGTGTTTTCAAAATTTTCTGCAGTGGAATATATGTATCACAGTTATTTATTTGTCTTTACAAATATTTTTGTAACAAACACTGAAAAATTACAATAAAAGCCTTAACATTTTAAATACACTGTACACTTGAAAAATAAAAATATAAGAGAACAGACTTAGTAGCTTTAAATGCCTTTCCTTTTCGATCCTTACATTCAATAGAAAAACTTTAATACCCGTAGTGGTAACTACAGCTATAAAAATGTGTGCACATATTTTTTAAAGCTCTATAGGTAATTAATGCTAGCAAAAAATGCAACATTTTTTTATCCTTTCTTCGGTACTGTGTCCCCTTAAGGAAATATCTTGTAAAGGATACAATTAAAGTAGTTTTATGTTGTCATCTGGAGTTAGGCTTTTGAGTCCAGAATTTTAATCTCGGCTCTCCATACCATTTATCTGGGAAACAAGGGTAAGTACACTTTTCGTATTTAAAATCGTATGCACATTGCATTCTTATTTTCCTTTGTCTAAACTTAAGGCACATACAAGAGCAACGAGTGTTCATGACGATGTATTTCCAGTGTCTACATTATACTGAAGTTTTCCTTATATGTAGATCTCTAAAGTCCTTCCGCAATGTGAACTGATGTAAAGTGGAAACGTTTGGCTTGAAAGTGCAAATTCTACAAGAGATGAAGTTCCTCGTTTGCAAGTGTAGGTCAAGCACTTGCCAGCTACAATAATTTGTAATCACTTAAGCCGACTATGTAAACGCCATTCCAAAGATATTGCATTATGATAAGTGAGTGCTGATAGGATTATGTAATTTTGAATTACTTTTTAAAAATCTATCGTTTTTATCAAGATTTTCATGTATGATAAAGTATTGCTCTATTTCTTATTGTACCTACAAATGATGCTATTATAGTTTGAAAAGTATTATAATAATAATTCAAATAAATAAATAGATTGAAAAGTAAGTAAACATTTTTGCAGTTCTTATAACTAAAATATACTTGTTTCAAATCTTATTTTAAATTAATACCATTTCTTTAAGGACTTAAAATGAGTGCATCCTAGAAAATATTTTTATTAATATTCTGGCCTCATACGATTTCGATGTTAAGTCAAACAATATTGGTAATAATAAGTATTTGGTTATAGTAAACAATGCAAAAAAATTACTAATTATTAATTGCAAGTATAATTGGATTTTTATTTTACTCCACACGGATGACTATGATATCTAAGCTAAGATATTACATTCGTAAATCTAAAATAGCATGATTGCACTTAGGTCAATTATTTTAAATTAATAAACGTTTTCGCTGTGCTTGAAATATATACAATTGTAATACTTAGTATTCTGAAATGTAACCCACTGAACTGACTAAATGGGACTATCAAGTTTTATACTCAGACCATTTTCAGATTTGGATATTTATTTTTCGAAAAAGAGTAAGAAATAAATAGTGGTTTGTGGGACATTTTATGTTATATTTCTGACTGTGTTACACTAATTTAATGCAATTGCGGTGCATCGATTGCGGTAAACATTACATTGGTTACAGGTAAGGGAATATATAAAAAGTTTCTGGAAGGAGACTAATATAAGGACAAATAGATATAGATCGGACGGAATTTAAGGTATATATATATATATACAAGTGATTAATTCAGAAAAAATACATGTCCAAAATTACCAACTGATTTGGAAACTCGGTTGTGAGTTAAATTGAAAAGAATGACAAATCAATTTGGTGTGACTATTTTGAAACTTATCAAAATTCAAACAGCAATGAGTGTTAAGATTTAAATTTCTACGTGACTACTCATTTGTTTACCCTGTTGAATTCAATATGAATTCAATGATCTTTTAATGAAACAAAATACTTACAAGCAATAACTCAAAATTGTTTTATTAAGTATTTGAATATTAATTCAAATGCAATTTCAATAACAGAAAATTCGCTCGGATACTTCATAAATTTATCATGCTATGCTATAGATTTTAAATATTTTCTAGAGGGGTTAGAGAAATTTTTTCTAGAAATCTCTTGCATAAACACGATTCATTTGGTATTGAAATTGATCCATATCTTCAAAATCATCGCTATTTGAAATTGTATTAATGAACTTTTACTCATATATTTACTGATCATACCAGGAACCTTCCGATCTAGAGGCTAACACCTTAACCACTATACCGGTTGGTCGGCACTATTATTTAGAATCGTCGTACTCTGTATGTTGAATGAATTTCTTTACTTACAATAAGATTTTTTTGTGTGAACTAAAATTTGATGTTTCTAAGCTCATAGTTGTAGACCTGGCGTATCGTTCAGATTTTAATGATTCCGTTATTTAGAGGTGATGATAGTGTTTGCTGGCATGGAATTTACGGCCGCAGTTATTCATCTAATAAAAGATCTTGCAACAAATCACGAAAAAATGTTTAAAGTTACAATTACTACAAAACCAGATACTAACGAGACAAGCTTGAATCCGTTATCCGCACTGTCAATCTTTTTGAAGAGATTGTAAAAATCTTGTCTAAAGATTGTAAAGAAGCGACTGAATTTTGTTTATGCCGCTACAAATTATGTGCTGTATTAGAATGTGCTCAAACCTGTTTAAATATACTGTCCTATATCACCGATATGTTTAACAAAATGTTTATAGCTAAATGAATTAAACTATAACTGTTAAGAAAGTTCAAAATAAATTTAATACGGTCCGATAAGCTTTGAGCGTGGACGTGTATGCTCGAAAGTAACTAACCCTGCACTGTGGGACTAACTAACACTGTGGGACTTGGGCGGTGCAAATAGAAAAGAAGTCCAGAAAAAAAATTTCAGGTTTAAAGTTCAGTACTATTGCATTGACGGAAATAATAAAAATCCCTACGAATTGCTTTGATCATTCTTTGATGATCTTTGATGGTTTTAGAACCATCAAAATTTTTTCTAAGTATAGGATTCTATCTTTATTTTTGTAGTCACAGATAGTGCGAAAGGAATTAATTTTTAAAACTGAGAAAATATTTCTGGTCATAATTCTTACTTGTACTACCCAGGTCCTACTATTTGTAGTATAATCAATGCCACAGGACCCAATGCGCGGTTTATAAATACATTAGAGTCGTGGTGCATGCTCATGCCATGGTACCGTATCATTCAGCATTAATACCACAGTATCATTCTTGAACATGCACAATTAAAGTTCCGAAATAAGCGAACTATGAATAAGACGAATATTGAACCTAGAGATGTATTTGATATGACCACAAGATTAACAAGCTTAGATAATAAATCCTCATACATTGATCATACAGCCCGGAAAATAGATGAGGTAGCGTGAAATTTTACGTCAAATTACTTTAATTCGGCTTATGTGACCATATTCTAGCTTCCGGATCAGCTCTTGTTTGAGAAATGTTACCACATGTCACATTCAATATATCTGCACCAAATTAAGTCCAAATTCCTGGTCTTCATTCACAGTTCCTAGAATTCATAAATTCTAGAATAAACTCTTCAGTTAACCATATATGTAAAAGGTCGTTTCCTCGATATATTTGCGTCATTGTATAGGCAGGTGGTTGAATTAGCGTTGAAATGGAGAAATGCTGGCGACTCTAAAGCTACGGTTTCCTAAGAAAGTGGAGCTGTTATCTAGCATCCGTAATGTAGCTGTGGAAGACGTCACTAAAACGTTGTTTATACAAACAGATGGCATTGGTTTCCTAGAAAGCGTTGTTTGTGAGTGTAACAAAAATTAGCGGAGCCGCCATTTGCATGACGAACGTCATAGCGGTCTCAAACAGTTGATGAACGTTTTTTTTCCCCGTGTAGCGGTAATATTTAATTTCCTGCGCCAAACGGTTTGAGTGAAATAAAACAAAATAAACAAAAATTTTTAACTGGCATTGTTTAGTTCGGTTTTGTAAAATCGGGATCGCGTTAAAGATATATTTAAACTTTCAACGGATTTGAAATCTGCGGAAAATTTTACACCAGATCAATACCTTAAATGTGATTTTCATTAAATAAATAATTAATTATTTAATAAAAGTAATTAAATAATCAAATGTTAAATAAGTAAATAATAATTATGTTTCTGGTAACGATCTCGTATAGAATTTTACGCTGATATGAAATCAGTTGAAAATTTCACTCTATCCTCAACGATCGCGAAGATAGAAACTTGGACTTGGAAATAAAAAAACCCAGTGGCTTTGTTTCGTTTCTCGAATAAAATAAACAACGATACTCGTCTGAATCAACCATTCTCTACCGCATTCTGTCCGTCTAAGAGCACATCTGATCTCTGTTAAGACGGCCGCCTTGTTATGCCGCCGCATCATGACGTGTGACGCAGCTAGATAACGGTTCCGCTTACTCGGACACTTGAGGAAACAATCCAAAAGGGAACGGATTGGATTGTATGTTGAGGTTTTATGTACAAGGTCCAAACATAGACAAGCTGCACCAATCCCGAAAGGAAAGATTCAAGGCATGTATATAGTTAATTTACGCGGCACTGGATCAACACATCGGGCTATTGGTGACGTTCCTTGATCAATCCCCAAGTGAAAGATCGAGATGTAATGCAATAGTATAATCTTAAAGTTACAAAGGTACTATTATTCTTAATTTTTTATTATTGTCGTACTGAAGCAAAACATCGTTCAACGAGGTAAGTAGGTAAGTTAATTAAAGTTGTACTGGAGCAACTTAACAGGCTATTGGTGACGGTCCAGGATCTAACACGAAGGGAAAGATCCGAGGGGATAGTCCAGGTCCGACGATTTTAGACGAATGTTAATAAAAATCCATAGAATGAAATCCTAATTGATGTATAGTATTTAATAAGAAAGCATTTTAAGTTAACCTCGTTATGTATTATACGAAAGCATTGTTAGATAACAGGAAGTAAACGTTTCGTTTTCCGTCAGGTTTGCTTGTTTACGTTGAAAATCACTATCAAATTGTTTGGTTGGGTTTTAAATTGGCAAGGGACATGTTTTACTAAGCTGTGCCAAACAACCTTATACCGATACTTTTTAGATAACTATGCCGTTTATTTTAAAGTTTTAATTATACAACTATATATACACTGACGAGCCTAAACATAATGACCATACCCACATTTTTCAATGAAGTCGTGTGGATGACGTGGTGGGCACGCGATGAAGTGAGAGTGGTATTTAACTGTTGCTGGAGAAGGTAAGTAATAATTCTTATACTTACTTTTGCGAGTGATGGGAAAGGCTGCTGATCTAAGCGAATTAGATAGATGGCGGATCGTAATGCCCCGAAAACTCGGAACGAGTATCATCGAAACTGCACGACTGGTAGGTTGTTCATGATCTGCTGTTGTTAGTATACATGCAAATGTTATGCAAAGTACATGTTGATATGTATACATTTAATCTACTTTTAAATTTTAAAATCACTCTCCTGAAAAAACACGTTTTGTAGTATATGATGTTGTTGAAAGGAGTGAGCGGAATGTTACATTGATTGCTTAAAGAATGTTACATTGATTTTGTAACTCTCCTTGCATCGCTTTAGTTGCTTTTTTAATGTATGTTACCATTTTGGTGATAATAATTTTAAAACTAACAACTTAGAACATTACTTTGAAAGTGAAAATTTTTTTATTACAAATAAAATTCCTTTTTTGTGAAATGGGAAGATAATTTTTATTAACGTCGTACTAGAGCAACAGAACGGGCTATTGACGACGGTTTGGGATCAATCCCTAAGGAATTACCCAAGGACAACATCACTCAATTTAGAACCACAGTAGGGATGACGTGGCGACACCTGAGCTGGCACCGCACTCTTGTGACGTGGGAAAGTTGAATTAGCGTCTAGCTAGATTAACACAACGGGGATTTATCAACGATTCGGGATTAATCTTGAAGGTTAAGATTCATAGGACAACTCTCGTCATTCATCCGTGGTTCAAAATAACGTGGTGTTGTCCTCGAATCTTTCCCGATGGGATTGATCCCTTACTGTCGTCAATAACCTATTGCGTTGCTCTAGTACGACGTTAATATACCTGTCTACTAAGTACAACTCATAGTAATTCTGAACCACAGTAAGGTGATGACCTTTTATTATTTTAGTGTTGACAAACAAACCAAACGAAATAAGTAGATTTTTCTTCCTGTTACAAAAATGCCTCTTCTCATGAGACATAATATCAGATCCTTCACTACATCCGTTTATTAAAATGGAATTCTAGTATTGAAATTTGTAGCATAACATACAGCTAAATTTCAAATATAATTCTACAAATCTTGACCTAATGTGTATGTTGTTAGCATAGATGATATTGATGGGGTGTTTCCTAAAAATATATTTGTTAATGTTCAACAAATTGTAATTCCGGACATTGAATTTTAGACACACGTAACTGATTACGCTGCAGTTATGTTATGTAATATTTCACTCACTACACCATTAAGTCTTCGATAATGCAGATGGAGTATATTCATTTAGCCGTATGGATAATATCATTAGTGATGAGTGAATCCTTTGGCCATGCAAATATCAGTAATTTCATTCGATTGTTTAGTTCCCTATTTGATTTGAATTTGCGTGTGGATCGCCCATTTTGCATAGTACAACGGGCTATAGAAGACAGTCGGAGATGAATACCAAGGGATCAATCCAAGGACACCACCACCTATATCTTACAATTAAGAACACCTAAATTGTGACAAATTATTTATAATTATGTAAGAACACTAAATAAATTACGCCTTCATTGTTTCTAATGAAATTCAGCGCTAACGAAAGACAAAGGTTGAGACAAAGATCAATCTCTTCTTCTCAATCTAAAACGCATTTCTTTGCTTATTGTCTTAATACTTTATTATTCAATCAAACATATTAGTCAGTGAGAGTGGCTCTAGGTCTGAGTTAACTAACTAGAAAAAAATAAGAACTTTTGGCACCTGTATCAGTTTTATCGCCAAATGAAACAAAAATTCATCTAGTTCTGGGTAAGAAATACCCAATATAAGAGTTCGTGTTTCAAAAATGCATTCACAAAACGTTAGAAGGAGTCTTTGATATGTGGAAAATGGTATGGTGATCACGGATTAAATCATTTTCGGAAATGAAATAAATTCACAAAATACAAATTTCTTCGCAAGTTTTATTTCAGCTTAACATTCGTACAGCATTAGATGAACACATACGCAAATGAAATACAAATTATTGTAGCGTCTTAAGAAAACCTTTTGTAAATATATATTGAACTTCGTTCAAAATCACAAGTAATTTTAGTTGCATTTCAAGTGTTGGACAGGTGTGATGAAAGTAATTATTTTGTACTAAAATAGACTAAATACGAATTTTGAAATATTTCGTCTGAGAACAAAGAAGTGAAATTTGTATTCCTATATTCTTTTATATTGGGATGCTAATTTAATTTAAGGTTTAACTGAAGAAATGTCGAAACATACCTTTATCTGCAAAAAGTGTCTAACATTCCCAGACGAAACTGAGTATTTATCTCTAAGAAAATGCATAAAGTTTACTGTGATTGTTTAAATTTAACAAAACAAATTATTGTATTTTATTATTAATATTTGTGGCTGAATTTAACTTTTAATTACTGAGCCGTTTTGGACAACTACAGCCATGAAATGTCAATTTCGACACTTAATATCGATGTTTATTTGTTTTTGGAATTCGTTATTTTGGCCTTGTAAAATAGTTATATTCATTTTATGTCAAATAAAGTCCCTATTTATAGTAGTTTTAGAAATCAATTTTCCAGCAAAATTAAACTTAATTTCTCGTAAATCCATTTAATTAAAATATTTACCAATTATTCTTCTGCGTCAACTCGCTCAATATCCAATACTTAATTTAAATTTTAAATTCGTGTGAATTTTTGGCAACAATCTAGACAACACAATACATTTAAAAATAAAAATAGTAAACAGTATTTAAACTATAAATAATTTACTAATTGGTGCATAAATAGTAAGAAATTCCACTGTAATTTCCTCGCAAGATCTTTCAAACTATGCACACATGCACGTAAACACCAACATGACGTAACTGATGTTAACAATGAACTAATAAAACTTGGAATGAATATTTTTGTATACACATTTGCAATAATATATACATTTTTGATCTAAAACAGTGGCGGATAAACAGGTCAAAAGTATTCGGTTATTCCTACTTAGCTTTGCAGTAATATGTTCTGAATTTTTCAGGATTTAATGGAAGAATGGTAGAGTTTTTTTTTACTTCAAAGTTTTAAAATCACTGATGTAACATTTATTTCTTCGCACTAATGCCTTATTTTTAAAGTGAACAAATTAGTTAGTGCTGAAACAGCAGTCAAATACATTTTAATGCCAATATTTTAAAACAATATGGCTCAATTTATATATATATATATACTAACGAAACCCTGTACTCTACATTATTACCTGATTTTCCTGAAGAAATGTAGTTTGTGTCACTGTTTTGAACTTAAGTTACAAGTAAAGTATAGCCCAAAAGTCAGGATATGAATGAAATGCAAGTAAATTATTAGTTGGTAACATAGCAACTAGTTTCTGCTTTTGTGAATTAACATGTAAAGCAAGTTACCTGCACTAACTTAGGAGCGTGTGCTTTCGATGGCGAGGATTATTTAGCTTAATACTTTTCAGTTGTGGTTCATACTAAGCCTACTCAAGTTCCAGGTTATTTACATGTTAGGCTGCAAACAATCGAAATCTTCTTCAATGATAAAAATAAACTTTAGAAACTGAAGGATACTAACCTGTTGAATGTTAAAGACATTATCGAAAACACTCACAACAAAATGTGAGCAATAAAGGTGGAACTATTGTTTCAAAAAAGGTTTCTCCCAGATACAGGTACTTACTCTTGAGCATTGCTTGCCAATCTATATTCCTTGTAATAGAAATCAGACTATAGTTAACACTTCACTTTTCATTTATTGTAATATTTCAGATATTTGTAGTTATAAAGTCAAATTCTGCTACACGAAGGCTCTTTAGATGGGGTCATAAAATTCCTTAGACGAAAATGTTCCTCATTCTGACGTTGGGACCATACTGTACAGAGGTATATTGCGTTTATTATGTAAATATACGCAGTTTCTTAAAATATAAAACGCACTGAACATTTTTTCAAGTTTATGAACTGAAGCGTTCAGCCTAATAATAGTCTATGCAACATATAACTAATATTTTAGAAGCAAAAACGCTAAATACAATTTTTACTGTTGCATGGAGCCTTATTTGATTTGACTGAGCTTGTTAATGTGATTTACGTCGCGCGGGGAAAGTCTCCTTTTCACTACCTTTTCATAATCGTGAAACAAACATTAATGTAACGAAAATTATTAGGGTATCAAGCGACAACAAGCGCGAGGCTTAGGGATTACTTAACTTCCCCGTAAACAAGTATGAGTCTGGCAATATATGTTAACACAATGCATTTTGGTTTACAATGGAATTAAGTGTAGGAATCGATGTCTAATAATACATAGACCAGTGTCTATAAAACCTCATTTTTGAAATATTTACATAGACCGAAATTCGGCAGAACGCTTCAATTATATTATTTGTTTATCGTTGTCATAGGAATCACTCACATGAGAAAAATATATAGCATCTCCAACACTTAAATACACGTGTTAATCACCAATAACTCAAAATAAATGTACCTTGAAAATGCTATGAACAAGTGTATTACTTATGAGGAACTGAATTAGTTCTTTGGCTAATATCCAGTGGACAATCATTGAAACACGAAACGGATTTCAGCGACCACCACCAAAAGTTGTAAAACGTTTACCACCACTGCAAATAAACCCTGACTTTTATATATACAAGACGAACTCCCAATATATATAGATATATGTATATATACTTATACTGCTTGAAATATATAGAAGAAAAGAGCAACGAATAGCCATAGGTATATACACATATAGTTATGTGGCATTTAAACCCAAGTATTCTCAATCCACTACATACAGTTTTTGTTTCGCGCGCAGCTTTAAACGGGCCTAAATTAGTTTTAAACAATGAGCATTGAGAACAAGAGAGTTCCTTTTTTCGTGGTAAAATGTTCATTTTTCCAGTAAATTTTCAAATTATTTTTTTCTTATTAGCTTGCTGCAAGTCAGCACCAGAAGTTGAAACGGGGAAATTTTGTCGTCCCCGCGTAGGTCTTGTCGCACGGGTCGCGAATGTTCAGCGCAGTAGCAGCAGAAGTAGGATTGAACCAGCAATCATTGAAGGATTGAAATATCTTTGGCCTTGAGCGCTGGAGTGTCCTTTGTTCAACCGTCGCCTGCTCTCTTTCCTCTCGCCCCCTGAAAGGAAAAACAACTTCAAGAAGTGGGTTTCTAAAGCAAAGTGTCTCAAAAGATGGATGAGTCAGAAAGACCGACAAACGCATCTAGGACAGGAAGGAAAGCGTCCTAAATGATTGAACTCTATAAGGAGTTCAGTGCTGGGTAGGTCTAGACAGTTTTAATCCGCATTCCAGACACAACGTCTACTAAATATAACTAAAAACATTTAATATTAGTAACAAATGATATTTATATATTTATACGTAGATTATGTCACCCACAAGGCACAAAGTTCTAAATCACGGAGTTTCTTATTCGTTCGGATTAAGAGATTAGACTGGAATTTTCATGATGCTCGTGGTTGTTGTTCCTTTCTGAAATGTATGGATTAAAGTATGTTGGATTTGGGAAGTCTTGATCATAAGGGAATAATTAATATTTCCTTTTCGTGAGATGTATACTCAAACTTTTTATTATATAATAAAAGAATATATCAAAAACGAAAATATAAGCTGAGGAAATCTATAAGTAATGTTAACTGCAAAGAATATCCAAGAGATGGTTTCTTTCATTACCCATAATATGGAATTTACATTGCTTTCTTTATTTAGAATGCTTCAATATTGCTTCGAAACCTGAATACATGAAATTGATCTACCGTATTGGAAATCTATCTTCTCATTAGTTCGCTGTAACTGTTTAAATGACTTGTTTATATCAAGATTATAATGCAATGACAACAGTTATTCCGTTGATTCTTTCAATTGTACATTAAAAAGTTGCATTTCTTGTAATTATAACTAGTGTTGTATCTCGTAAGTTTTAATATAATATCGTATCCGCACTGAATGTATACGTACGTATATAATACCGCATTCGAAGATATAGGTTTATAAGTCTTTTCAGGAAAGTAAAATATCACATGGAAATATGTTCTTTAAGGTCAATAGACTAAACTATATTAATATTTGCCACCTATGACTAATATATTGACGTTCTCACTATATAATGACAAAAAATGACTTCGGCATCAAGATGTGAACATTTAAGCTTATATTTAGAACCTTACAATTTTATCACAAAAAGTAATGTTTATGTAAATTTCTTATGCTACGATGATGGTACTAGACATAAGATCAAATAAAAATAAACATTTATTTCCGTACTTTACCTAACAGTATTGCACACATAATTTATAAAGGGCAAGATAACACAATCAAAAGAAGAAGTAATTTTATTCTTAGGTTTCTGAAGTAACATTTTTATATATGCAACATTGTATAACCTTTCTATATTTTATATAGATTATATAACTTATCACATGTTCTATATGATATGTAGCTTGTTCTAGAACATCTTTAAATTTTCAACAAACTATAACTTATTCTATATAACATATATATGTTATTTCTTTGCTATATAACATTTATTGCCGTGATATATATTTTTACATAACTTGAGAAGACTTTAAAAGCTTACAAGAGAATGAGAGTTTAGTGTGGTAGTTTAAAATATGCTACCGATTTCTGAATGGTGATATATGGAAACTCTAATATTAGAAGATGAAATATTGTCTAAAATTAGATAGGATATTCGCAGTATTGAATGAAAAGTCTATTACGTTAACCTTCCTAGTCATTTCCGACGAGATATCTATTCCACCTAGATCTAACCGTTTTTGTTAATGACGATACATCTCATTATAAAGATATTGCCGGTTGTTTTTATGATAATTAGTTCCAGATCTGGCCAGTTTCCAATTAATGACGAGATATCTCGTCCATCGTGATCAAGTCAGTTTAGTTTTCATAAGTAGATAGCTCGTTATTTAAGATCTGGTCAGTTTACTACTAATGACGAGACATCTAGTTTTTCGAGATTTAGTCAGTTTCGTTCCCATGACATGATAACTTGTTCATCAAGATCTGGGAAATTTCATACTATCGACGAGACATCTCGTCTATCGAGATCTAGTCAGTTTCGTTTTCATGACCAGATGCTTTTTCGTTAAGATCTGACACTTTTGTTAAAACGAGATACCTCGTTTAAAAACCATTACAGGGTTTACAGTTGCTATGTACAAACAGTTCACATATACTCTTTGGTGGTTTACCTTCGCACCGAAAACCACATTGTAGTGGCCAGTCTATGGTACAAAAACTAATACAAACCCTCTCCAGTTCTTGGAAAGCGACAGTTTGCTTCCTCTATTCGCCCGAGATATACGTGTCAATAGTCATAAATATCTATGTCATTGGCCCTTGGAGAAATAAGGCAGTTATTTCTATAGAGCAGGGGTGGCCAACTTTTTACATACGATGCGTCAAATTCTTTCACATACGAGTTCAAATGCGCCATACAACTCAAGCCACCTTTTCTACCTTCTTACTTTCATTGAACTACTGGCATATCCTGGTCTACTGGCATATCCTTAATAACCTTTTAAATAAAAGTATGTTGAATACATAATTAGCATTTTAAATGATTTAATTATTGTATATAAAACTGTCTATTACAGCACATAAACATTACTTACCACTAGTGAGACTTTTGAGCCTGTTTGGATTTCGCTAGTTTTTCAATGTTTGGTGGTAAATTTGTTACAGAAATTAATCATGTCAGAAGCATTTTGATCTGTAAAAATCTCATCAAATTTCATTTTTAATAATGAATTTTTTTTTAAATCAATAAGTTCCAATTGTATGTTACTAGGCATATTCATTACGTTTTGTTCACTAGGTGAAAATGGGTTTATAAATTCGTGCCTGCAGTTTCTTCTTTAGCGAAATCATGAAAACGACTTTCAAATTACTTAACTTTACATTTTCAATATATTTGGTCAAAATGTTACAATCCGCAGCACATTCACTCTGCTCTTTTTGTGTGAAAATTGACTCAAATACTGATTTTATAACTGAGAGATGAAGAGTTTTAATTTCATTTTAAATGAATTGATGGTAGTTACTAAGCTAGGAAATAATTTATTCTTTCTTTGTAGTTTCGAATTTAGATCATTGATATGTCTAGTAACATCAACTAAAAATGCCAAATCATATAGTCAGGTAGTTCATTTCCATGTTCTAAAAAATTATAAACAGCGTTTTTCAATTTCCAAAATCATACGAGAACTTGTCCTCTAGAAAGCCAGCGCACCTCACAATGAAGGATAAGTTCAACATATTCCAAATCTAACAATTCACAATATTCTCTGAATTCTCGTCTGTTTAATGATCTTGCTCTAATTTTATTCACACATTTCACAACCGGTAACATAACATGCTGCATTTTTAAAGATTTTCCACACAGTGCCTTTTGGTGTATATTGCAGTGATATTTTAGTACAGGACGATTTAAGAAATTTTCAAGCAAAGTTGTAGTGACATTTTTTTTACCAATCATTGACGGCGCTCCGTCAGTACACACACTGATGAGGTTTCTAGGCATGATTTTACTTTTTCAAATACGTCTAATCCTCTTGTTTTACCGTGTAATGACTCTAGACTGGCAAGTTCTTCAAAGACCTTAAAATTATCATCAATTCCTCTTATAAAAATGCTTAACTGGGCTACATCACATATGTCCGTTGTTTCATCCAAAGCTAGAGAAAAGAAGGTACAAAAATGGACAAGGTCGTTCAGTTGCTGAGATACATCCTGAGAGAGTTCTTCAATAAGTCTCGTAACTGTCTGCCTTGATATAGCAATTTCGTCTGCTTTCCTTTCAATACCTTTATTACCAAAATGGTGTGCAAATATTTGGAGACAAGGTTTAACAATTTCTTCTCCGTTAAGGGGGTCCGGGACACAAAAATCGTCAAATTTTCGAATTTTTTTTTAATTATTTTAAGAAATTTTCTCTGTGTTTTTCTGCTTAAAATGACGTCTAAATCCTGTTTCTATCTTAATTAGAACTAGAGATGTAATAATTTTTGTGGTGCGTTGTTTATAAATCTAACACTCTTGACAGTTGTTGTCATGGCAACAACATCTGTCTTTAAAACTTTAAATGCGTTTTTCTCCATAATACATTTTTCAAGATTTCCTGTATTCAAATTGCTATAAGTCGAAAACCGATAAAGTTTAAGGGTTGAAATTTGGAATATATCTTTTTCAAACATTGTACTTTAATTTTGATTCAGCAAATTTGAAACAAATATTTACTTTTAAAAATATGACTTTTTAAAAAACAAGTACCTTACAATTTTCAAAAATTTTCATTCAAATATTTTTTATTTTTTATTAAATTAATATTTTTTAAATTGCTGAATCAAAATTAAAGTTTATAAATTTGTGAATAATTTACTGCAAGAATTTTGAAAATCGACCAAGAATATTTTGAGCCTTAGCAATTTAAAATGACCCCTCTTTTTTGCAAAAAATTTTAATTTAAATTTTTTTAAAAACTTTTGGAAAAATTTTGTGTTTTGATTTTGCTTATTAGTTGGATGGGTAATCAGTACAAAAAAATTCAAAATTCAAAATTAATTAATAAAAATATTTTTCTGATGTGTCCCGGACCCCCTTAAAAAAAGGTATCTTCTTTTTTTCGCCAATGCTAAAGCTATTTCATAAGACGCTTCTGTCATTTCCAAGTCTTCACAACTTATTTTAGCAAAAAGATTTTGTCTTCTGATATCTTCCATTTTCTTAATCATGTATTCTTTACGTAACTCAGACTCAAGAACGAGCTTCAATTTTCCTTCTATGTTAGCCTGATGTGTTTTATAGTGTCTATTAAGATCATGTCTTCTATTATGTGAAAAAGTACTTTCACAAACAATTCAAAACTGTTTTCCTGATGGACTTGCTATAAATAACAGTTCATATTCCCACTTCATTAAATTTACGCTTACTATCACTTTCTACGCTTCTAATTGCTAATTTTATTTCGCACTAAGAAGGCTGTACGAATTAAACTGTGAGCACTTAGGTGTTGAAAATATGAAGTTGTTGCATATTTCATATGTGTGTTTATATTACTATTTCCTGTGAGTGTTTATATTACTAATTTCTGTGTTTACATTACTGATCAGCTAATTTTGTCTCAATGCAATCCTTGTCTCGCGTAATGCATTGAGCCAATTGCCTGTGTCTTTACGCTGATCATATCGCTCTTATACTTGTATGTTGCTATGTCTATTTATAATTATTAAATATCTTGTTGAACTTTAGAGTGTACTTTTATTTCTATATTACAAGACATAACAGAAGATGGATTATCTCAATTGTGGGGCTTACTTCAAAAAAATAAATACGCGCAAGAATGCAATGCGCCACTTGTAATAATCTAATGTGCCACGTTTGGCGCATGCGCCACAGGTTGGCCACCCCTGCTATAGAGGTATCTTGTTATAAGCAAAACTGAGCAGATCGTGTCAGATATATCTCGTCAAAACCATTTGAAGGGTTAAAAATCAAACAATTATGCTTCTTTGATAGGTCCTTCCTCAGTTCTAGAACTATTATTTGCTTACGAGCGCTTACATCTTCAAGTTCCCATACCTGCAGAGAACCTGAACTTCAGTAAGTTTGTATTTACACTGTAACAAACCATCAAAAGCATTATGAGTGGATAGAATAAAGTTGCATAATATAAGAGATCTGAAACTCACCTGATTCTCTGAATTCGTGATCAGAAGCTGCGGCTGCAGCTATTCCACCTACAGTACTCTCTTTTTCCAAAAGCTCGGTAGACAATTCTGCTTTCCTCACAGCTGCAAAATGAATACGCGTGATATGTTATCGTTGCTTCTTTATTGAACGAGAAATTTGAAGACTAAAAGATTAGTTTGCACTACAATGCTAACTTTGTTTTAAGGTATAATGATTATTATTCCTTTTTATTTGTGTTCTACGACTGTTCATTCCGTTTTTTTTATCAACTGATCCGTCAATTTTTAGGGAATGTATTAAAATTTTACCGTTTAATATAATACTTTTTTGCAGTTCGTTTCACATCTTAAGAACGAGTATTTTTAAGTGGCGTTTTACAAAAATCGGAACAAATATACTTTTAACTATATTTTCACTAAAATCATTGCTTATTTTAAATGATTACATATTTTTTCCTAAATGATTGTAACATATTGGTAAGTTAATTACTACAATGCATACATATTATCCTGAAATAAAGTTTTAGCAAAATCTAAATAAATACGGATTCTATAATTATATGAATTTTATAATTGTCGTTACATCACATGTACAAACTGGTTTTTTCTTTTAAAACATCATGTCAGATTATTTAGACATGACTTTTGAATAAATATTTACGACTGGAAGTCACGGTCCTCAAATTACATGTGTCTTGTGGTTAAGGAACATGTATCTTAAGGTGGCATTCTTTGTCATAAAGCTCGTTAAACACACAAAGAGCTTAATATACAACACGAGAAATTAATGTATAAAAATAATATATAAATAATATAGTATGTGAAATTTAACTTTATATATACACATTATATATATTATGTCATGACGACTTAAAACAAAATTCTGTATTAAGGGAGTCCGGGACTCAAAATTCTAAAATTTTCAATTTTAAAGTTTTTGTTCTAAAATGAAACTGTTTCTGTAGATATAAATTGTATTTTTCAATTATAATATATTTAATATTTTCAAAACTTGAAATATTTTTCAGTTTTACTATTGAAATCCCATTTAACACAAAAGGAGAAAAATAGCGTTTAAAATTATGAAGGCTAGTTTGATTTGCAGCTGTTATGTTTTTAAAAAGTTGAATTTTACCGGTTCTACTTATGGTAAAAAAAAATTTAGGTGTATTTTATTCAGAAATATCTAAATTATTTTTTAAGATCATAAAAAAATGGACGCTTTTTTCATGTTTTTAGTCTTAGATCCCCTTAAATGATTACTTAAATAATATTTTTTTAAATAAATAAAAAATATATTTTCTGAACGTTTACTTTATAAGATAAGACTTAAAAAACATAAATACAATTGTTACGTTTCACTAGAGAAATAACTTATAGGACAAAGCTTAAACCATACCATTACCACAGTAAATTTGATAATACAGTTAAAATTTTATACATAGATATATAAAAAACATATAATCGTAACTGAATATTAAACATTTTTTTTGCAAAAATCGATGTAATGCGTAAGCTAGTTGATACTATTCTTTACTAGATAAAACATGACTCTTAATACTAATGAAATATTAATTTAAAAATTTTATTTGTATTGCTGAAAGCTGCGCTGAATAAGTTTACTTTTATAAACTTAATTTAAAATGTCAAAAAAAAAAAAAAAAAAGTTGTTTGACTATTAATATTCCTGAGTTTGATGACTAAAAAGCTAAAAAAAGTTTAAGTATTCAATACAAACATAAATCTTTTAAATTAGTATTTGTGAATACACACACTGCGTGCTGTTTTATTTGCATGTATATTGCTACTGACAAATGGGACTATTGCAAGCTTTATTATACTCTCTAGGGGTTTTCCTTAATTAAACATAATCGTTTACAAATCTTTTTAGGATATTTATAATGTACTTATCTTATTATTCAATTTATTCGTAGTATTTATTCTACGCCTTATTGGAATTTAATCAAAAGTTTCATTAAATACACTGCTTATTTCAAATTTTACTTATTGTTTTCTGAGATTTTACCAAACTGCCAAGTTAGATTATCACCATGCATTCTTATAGCCAGGAAATGAAGTTCTATCAAATAAAAATAATTTAAAAATCTGTAAAATGTGTGTTATTTTATAATTTAAACAGTGTTTTCATAATTGAGAAACAAAATATTTTAAAGACAAATTTTTGTAAAATGTAGAATTAAAAAAAAAATTAAAACGCTCTAACGCTAAAGGTACTCTGCAGAGAAAAACTATAAAGGAAAATGTGGTTTTCAACATTATAATATTCAAAACAAATGTTTGAACAAAGTGTAGTATAATAACAGAATTCCATATTCACATGAAATGAAAATATATAAATCACTTACTCTTACTCATATTTGTTAACTCTTGTATCTCTTGTTTACCATTATGCAACAAAGTATATAACTAGATATTTTATGCTAATTCTTCACAGAAATTAGAAACTCAAGCGAGTTTCAACTGAAGCAAAAAGATGCAATCATGACATATATTTACGTAATTAATAACATATTTAATGATGTTTATCCTGTTGATGAGTATGTAGACATCATCACCATTAATTACCGTTTCATTAATAACGTTAATCATCCACTCATCACTGATAATTATTGCCAAAATGATGCCATTAATTGAATTAAGTGTATAATAATATTCTACATTTAGGAAAAAGAAATTCGAGACTATTTTAGCGTTGACAATAAATTTCTCGATTCAAAAGATGCAGTAAAAATTTCGTCGTTTTGAAGGGAATCGCTATTTTTAGTAATTCCAACAAAGCCATTGCCTTCGCCAATCAAGCAATATTTTTATGACTGTCGAAAAGGTTTTATCAATTTTCGCAAGGAAAAATAGCTTTATAAATGGTCTTACAATCTCGGCTGTGTTAAGAAATGCCGTTAGTAAAATGACAAACCCATTCAAGCTTGTTGGTAAAACTCAAAAAAGTATTTGATGATGCTTCTTTTTTCTAGATATTTGATATGCGATTAATTAATATATAATAATATAAATATTTGAATGCGATTACAAGAATTATGTTGAATCTGAATACTTTCTGCGAGGCTTTTTATATCGAGCTAAACGTAACTTGTGTGATGTGCTTGTAGATATACAGAATGTAACGTCACGTGGCTCGTTCAATTGAAATTACAAAGAATGAACTCCGAATTCATATTTGATAGTCGTATTTGTCTACGCCAGTTAGATTAAACGCCAAATATCATCGAAACAGTTATAGAATACATTAAAGGGTGACCTCAATATACACTATATGGACAAAAGTATTTGGATACCGCATGTGTTTCAGAAAAAAGTACTTTATTATTCTATTTAGTAACGAGTATACCCTCCTTTTGCTTATATTACAACTGCAACACGTCGAGGTATACTTTCCACAAGTTCTCTGTAAGTCTGGACAGGTATACCTCGCCATGCCTCTTTCAAGGCCGTGATACGAGTTTGTTGTGAAGATGGGCGTGCGTGGCGGTGTCGTAATCTCCGCTCCAGTTTGTCCATCAAGTGCTCGGTCGGATTGAAATCAGGGCACTGAACAGGCCAGTCAAGCAAATTCAACTCATTTTGAGGAAACCTATCCAGCACACGTTTAGGAGTATGACATGGCGCTTGATCATGTTGGAATGAACAACCGTTATCGCCGTAGTATTGCATAGTGTAGGCAAGGCCGAATTATCCAGAACGTCGAGATACACGTCAGCGTTCATGGTACCAGGTACATAAAAGAATAGTCCGAGTCATTACCAGGAAAACAATCACACACTAAGATGTATACTCCTTCGAATTTCTGCAGTGTCTACATACTTTTGTCCGTATAGTGTATATGATGCGATAGAGTATTGGTAACCGATATAAAATTTCCATTTTCCACCTAGCTTTCTTGTTTAGACTCGAATATATTGAATTTGTAACACTTAAAACGACCAATAATTAAACTCTTCAATAATCATGTTAAGCAAGTATCTGAAGAAATAATACTTGTGTTGCATTTACTTCAGTTCGTATAGCTTATTGAATGTTTTTACTCGTTTATCTTGAGTTCAAAAGGATGTTTTTGGAATATATTTTTCCCTCCTCCATCTCTTGTTTTATACACATTGTATATTTGTGTAATCAAAAAACGCCATTATTTACTGTTTCAGTTTTCATAGAAACACATGTCCAATCATTACTAAACGTCTTGATGCAATTGTTTATTTTTTTGAACTTTCTGGATTCTGATAAATATGTTTCGTTTACTATAGAGCTCAGTTATTTAAAACAAAATAATTTAGAAGAATAAGACGTAAGTTAAAATAAATATAAATTGGTGATATAGATAGAGTTTGTTTAATAGATTTGAAAATCTTAATTTAACATCTTTGAAACTGTTATTGGCGCTACATTTTAGTAAGAAAATATACTATTTTGTGAGATTCTAAAAAATATTTGAATTTTTCATAAATAAATATGTAGTCAAGTTCGAAAAGTTCCGTATTACGTTACAATAATACTGAAAAAAACATCTATTTTGATCTCATCCTTTCAACGAGTAATATAAATAGATTGTAAATAGCTAAAGAAATACTTTTAACAGCAAAACAATTACTTACAATCGTTTTCATTCACTAAAGAATTTTTCCACGTACTTATTTGCATTTTTTCGCTTGTAGTTTGTTGAGCTCCTAGAATGCAATAAATGTTCATACTTTAATCAGAATATTTCATACCAAATAAACGCACAATTTCATCTCAAGAGAGGTATAGTTTGATCTTTACTTTAAGCTAACTATTTGAACTTCTGTAAATAAAATGATTTCTACCAAATGTTATTGCCTGTGATCTACACCCTAAGGACAAATTATTGACTGAAAATGTTAGGAAATTTATTAAATGACCACGTAGGGTAAAATTCACATGGACATATTAGTAGAAATAACGAGTATAGATATTTTTCGTTAAACGTTTTTGTCTTTTCCCATTCATATGTTTGAATATCGTTTTAAATTTTCATGGAGCATGGTATCGTTGCAATAATTTACAATTATCCATATGCGTTTGTAAAAATTTTGAGTGAAATATAAATTAATTTTAGATCAAAATTGGTATTGATGTTTATTGAAAACCATATAAGGAATACCAAATACAGATAGCGATGTTGTGTCATCGTCTAACTTTTTTAAAGTTAAATTTTATAGACTAAGGTGAGTAATGTGTAATGTCACGCGCAAGTTTTTTAGAAGGTGCATATTTACCATCTATTTTGCTCACTTTACTGGTGTACTGAGGTGCAGGTGATGATGTTGTGGTTGGACGTGGGATTTCTGCAATACAAGCATTTGAATTGAAATTAAAAAAGTTTTACTCACATTTCCACTAGATAATAAATACACAACAATTGCTTTGAAGTTGTACATAATTTTCAATTGTTAAATACTTGCACGATATTAAACTATCACTACATTAAGTGCATTTAATTTGGAATTCAAGGATTCAGTGTATATAAAACCAACAAGTAAATAAGTTCTAACAAGAGAACAAGGTAAATTGGAGCAATACATGGTGATTATTGCACATAAAATTAAAATAAACTATTTTTGCATTTTATGGAAATTTTGTTCTGTTTTTGGTAAAACAGATAAATTTGCTTAAAAAATGATATACTTCAAAAACATAAGTTTAGCCTTTTTTTTATAAACTAGGGGGTTTCGCCCCCTGCTGGCTGGCCCTCACCAACACCCGGTGATTGCTGCTAAATCTTATTTGGTTTGCTTCGCAAACTAATATTTCTTTCGCAAATGTCTTGGTGAGGATCAGGCGTGAATACGTTAGCTTTGCAAACCAACACATGATATAAAGATTTGTTTGTTGCGCATGTCCAATTTCTAAGGAATTAGTCCCACCACGACACAACATGACACGGGCATGTCGCATCACATAAATTCAATGAAATATTTCTTTATACACTATATTTTGTATCATTTTCCCATCCTTTACCATTTTTACTTCAGTTAGACTTCAGTGTATACAATGTAGAGTTCATTACATTTTCCTACAACTATAAAGTATTTAAATTGACTAAACCCGCAATGTAAATACGTGTAGAAACTTAGTAAAATCAGAATTTTATAAAATATGATATTCCGTGTTACGAGTTTGAGTTTTTAACTATTTCAAAACGTATGTTCTTATAAGGGTTTAAAAGTTTTTTACACATCTAAGAGCACATACCATCTTTAAAATACCAAAAGGAAATTTTCCGCTTGTATAACCATCATTTTCCATCTTGTATGTCTCCTAAAATATGAGCTGCCGCAGATTCGTAAATAATTCATTGGTTAATCCATCTTGAATCGTAAAATGAAATTGTCTGAAGCGCCATCTAGCGAGGAATAAAGTCCCACGATAAGACTACTAGGCGCCCTTCCTCTACGTTTCGGGTTCTCCAGACTTGCATTTATCACATACTGCGGCTTTAAAGAATTTGAGAACGTCATGATTTTAAAACTCTCCAATTCCTAGATCCATCTTGAATGAGGTTAGCAAATTTCCAACCGAAAGCTGAGAGTGGTTGGGAAATCCTCCGACTTGATCTTTCTGGGTAGCAGAATTCATGAATTGTTGGAGATGGAAGACATTTAAAAACCCATGTTTCATTTTTCTTGATAAATCGTGTTTAATATCACGAATGAAGAAAATCCAATGTAAAGTTTTTCTAGTTTAAAGAAACTTCTCATCATCAAACATAGCAGTGAATTTTATTTACTATAATGGTATATATATATATATATATATATATATATATATATTCTTTTTTAACTGAATATGTAATTTTATACAGGGATAAATGATTGAAAAGTTAAGAAGAACGTTATTTGCTTTTTCTGTTACCTATAATGTTATGAATTGTTGAGTTATTATCGTATCTCTGAGAGTATTTTTCAGTGTGTCGTCTGAGAAAAATACGGAAATAATGAATATCTAAATTTGTAAATGATTAAAATGAAATTAGAGAACATGGTTAATAAATTGAGCTGGCCTTATAAAGTAGTTTAATGATTAATTAGCACCAATAAAGCAAATGAAAGAAATATTCTTAAATAACGCATTAAAAATATCATGTGATATTTCACTGACCCATAATTAAAATAAAATTACTATTAACACCTGTATGATCACAATCTTTCAATAGAATATTGGATTCATGTTTTGTGGTTAATTCATATTCCGGAATCTGGACGAATACAATACAGCAATGTTGTTTTCATGAAACAATAACTTACACAAAGAAATCAAAAGAAATCAACTCACCGTAGAGTTTGATGGTACCTTCAGTCTCTCCCAGAGAGTTCTTCGCAACGCACGTGTACGCTCCGTAATCCTCGGGCTTTAGGTCCCTGATTCGGAGATTCATTTTGCTCTTGTAAGTCCCAGAATCGATCAGCATGCTGTTGTATTTGGAGTTGGACAGAATCATGATTCCGCCCTCTCTGGTCCAGTACGTGACAGATTTGGGATGACTCTCCAATCCGCAATCTAGGACAACCTCCGTGTCGAGAGGAGCTCCGACAAGTTGGTTTGGTATCCAAATCATAGGGGCGACTGGAAAAGGAAGGAATGGAAGAGAAAGTCAGACAAGTGGATTGGAGCCATTTACAAGCCTTTTCTTAAGTCCGAGTGAATGTTTATTTCGTAAATTTTCAATGTAGGTGGTTGAAGTGAAGAAGTTTAGGTAGAAAGTATCATCATCCAATGATTTATTTAGAAATAGCTTTTAAACTTTCTAACAGAAAATCGACACACCAAGATGAAGTTGTCCGATTGCGAGAGAAATTGGTGGTTATGAAGAACATATATCGAAAAACAAGCGATTAAAATTTCAGAACAATTGAATTATTTGTTTCAGAGTTTGACCGTTACATAGGGATGAAGTCAATAAGGCGTTGGCACACTTCTTGTCTAGATGCAAGTTGTCACCCGGCGTGGCATAGAGAGAAAAAATTTCCTGCGGAATATCTTGCCAAATTGTCTCCAACTGCCGGGCTAAGTGGTCAACATTCCGGGAAGGTTGCAATCGCCTTTCCATAATAATATTAACAAAGACTGTAACATTAGGAATATTAAATTAATTAATGTGTTAAGTTAGTCACATTGTGTCCATATTTATTTAAACGAGAGATGATTATTTAACGTCTTACTGGAGAAACGCAGCAAGCTATTGGCGACGGTCTGGGATCAATCCTGAAAAGAACGCTTCGACGAAAACAAGTAATTTTGAACAATGCTCAGATTGTAAAGCAACACCTGAGCTGCACCACACTCTCCAAACTTCCAAACCACGCCAAGGCGAGGAATTTTGAGGTTACGACAAGTATAACGTGTACCAGCCACACTGAACACCACAGTCTTTGGCTGGAATTTAGCTCCGAACTCGCAACCCTCAGGTTATTAATACGTTTATCTCCCAATTGAGCTACATTGGTCCTTTATTTAAACGGCTAAATTTCAATGGAGTATTTGGTGCGAGGTTTCTCGATAAAAAACAGAAATATGTAAACTGCAATTGGTTGTTTGGATTTGGATTTTATAGAGCAAGAGCCATATTTGGCTAAGCTGCACAAAACGCGAGACACATAATTCTAATTGTGAAACAGAAAGATGAAGATGAGAATGTATAGAAAGATCGCTAGTGCATTCAATGGTTTCGACCCCCAGACAGTAAAACCCATAGGATTACTAGTGTATCTCCGGAACGTAAGGCCCGTACCCACTTAAAGAGGGGCGCCTGAGGGTTTCAAACTAAAACAAAGACAAGATTGGGATGGGGGAACCTTAAAATCGAATTGGTATATATATCAAACAAGCGGATTTGCGCATAGCATTCGATCTAAAATTTCTTAACCCATTAACGACTGACGTTACGTTTTCGCAACATTAGTGAAAATTTTTTTTTTCTTATTCTGTATTGCGTTTTATTAATACAACTTTTTTTGTATATCGTAGACAAAGCTTCAATGTCTCCAAATAAAAACAAAATAGTTTTTATCTCAATGCAAGATTTTATAAAAAGCTAATTCCATGCCAAAGTACACCATAACACAGAATTTTGAAATTAGATTTTTTTTCATTTTTTTATTAAATTTTGTACTTAATAGGTCAAATTTCTGTATTCAAAAGTGGACACAAAGTTTATGTTTTAGAATTTGGCAATACCCGGAATCAAAAGTAGAGTTTATATCCAAATGGAAGAAAGTGTGTTCATATCAATCACACTCACAATTAAATTTTTGCGCTTTGATAAAGACACTTTAAAATTTTCTTGGCCTAAAACAGAGGACATATCTGAAATTGATTTTAGTGATCATTCAGTAAATAGACTCCCTGAAACAGCATTTGATAAACAAATGCACTATTCATTTTTAAATGTTAAGTTCAATGACTTAAACATGGGATAATATGTTTTCTATATTTTACTATGCAAGATTAAGAAAAATGTTTCTAATGTATGTTTTCTTAGTGTTCCAACTGTCAATAAAAATGTTTCTAATGTATGTTTTCTTAGTGTTTCAATTGTCAATAAAAATGTTTTTGTGAAGTGTAGTGTGAGTCACATTTGCCATGTAGTGTGAGTAACAAACAAAATGTCATGTTATAAATAATTTATATATTTAATTAATCTATTAATAATATGCTATTAAAGTACAATTATTTGAAGTAACAATAATTTTAAAACAAAATTGTTTGATAATCAACAGAGGAAGAAACAATAGTTTTTGTACTTAATCAAAATATCACTTCCCTTTCATGTAGTGTGAGTCACAGCTCAGTTTTCCCCATGTACAGAGAATATCCAGTAAGATAAATGAAATTTAGTAGCTAATATGTATAAATTAAACCTTTACTAAAGTAAAACAAGTTGCAAATCTCATTTTATTGAAATATTAATTTTTTTACGGTAGCTTTAAGATTCAAGTTAGCTCACTTGTAGTGTGAGTCACGCATAGCCAAAATAAATTTCTAAAATTGTCATTTTTTTGCGATTTTTTTACTCTAATTTTGAAAAAATCTCATATATGGCAGAACAATTCAAAGGACTTCATGAAGAGACGCTTAGATTTTAGAAACATAGGTCTACAAAATGGCATTAAAAAAAAAGGTTACAATTTTGTCTTTGTTTGTTTTAATATGCATTTTTTGAAATGTTGCGAAAACGCAACGTCAGTCAAAGCAGTGTCTTTATGAACATTAGTCCGAAAATAACAGATGTCGAAGAAAACGGTTTTTAACTGTGATTGAAGCTTTAGAATATATGGGAGTTAGATCATGAAGATATTTCTGAATTTTCATCGATGAAGACTGTCAAGGTCAAGCAGATATAGTAGTGATTCTCTCCAACCCCCCCCCCCAGACCTCCTAAACGACGAGGAATGCATTGATGACGATATGTTAGGAGATAATTTGCCGTGACCGAAAGACATATCTTGTATATAAATGTAGTCGAAGTTCCTTAAAACCACTATGCATACTTAGACAACTTTTTCCATCACATATGTTGTTGTGATGAAAAAGTCATGGTTTCATGCCACTGGAATGATCCGTGACAACAGATTAGGAAAATGTCCTATAATACCTGTAATCAAAATGAAAAACGAACAACAAGGAACACATGACTTCGTCTTTGATATAGTAACGCGTCTTTTGGAGCATAGTAACGCGGTAGTTCGTTGGAACGAAATTTCTGTTGTTACTCTATGGCTACCAACTTTGATACAATCAATCCATCTTCAATGGCCTAGATATACTAAAGAAAATAAAGAAATCCCCATATGTAAAGCAACCTAAACTCATCGGGGATTACAACTAACATATGGGTGGGGTGAACCTGCTTGATAATTTTGTTGCAATGTATAGAGTGCAAGTAAAGGGAAAGAAATGGTGGTGGCCTAGGATCCCAAAAGTCATAATATCGAGAAATATCCAACAAACCAAAGAAAAAGATGCAAAAACTGTAGTTGTCAAACAATAACTGCATGTAAAAAATGTAATGTGCCGTTACATAGCAAGTGCTTCAAAGATATTCATATTTCCCAAAAGTAGTCGGTTTTGACTGACGTCGCGTTTTCGCACCATTTTGTATCGTTTATACAAATAAATGTTTTTTTCATGTTGCTTTTTTTTGGTCTTAATTAGACTCTAATACGTCTAAAAAAATTATTTTTGTTCATTTCCTTCAAGCGAAAAGTAGTGCGGTCGTTAATGGGTTAACTGTCTATAGATTGAAGAGTGTTGTTTATAACTTTAAATAACCATTTTAAATTTATTTTTAATGAATATAAGCATCAACATACACATTTCACAACTCCAAATGAAGCAAAGTTAATAGTAAGAAAATCATTTCGTATAATTTTATAGGAGTTATTACTTTTTTACCTCATACCTCAAATAGGTTCACTTAAGTTCAGTAGCAGGATGAAAAGCGGTTTATTTCAAATGTTTACATCCGTAAATTGTCTGTGCATCACTAGAAAACTAAATATTTCTAACATTTCACACTTACGTTAGTAAAATTTAAATATTGATACTGATAAAATCACGCATGTTTAATGTTCACCCTTCATGGATATGTCTATTTATTCATGTTTCTGGTACAGTAATATTGGTTAGTTACAAAAGTTCATCCCGTTGTCTTGACTATAATCGAAGAAAATTTAGTTTATTTGCTAAAATTACATTGAAACAAAAACCTTACCCTACAATAAAGGACCGGACAGCAAGATGTGATGGTATAAGGGGATGGTCCCCCACGTGCTGCAATTACACTAGTAACCCTTCTGGACATATTTTCAACAAGGCTTGATTAGGATAAGGCAACAATGATATTTTCAATACGCACAGCTATGGTTATTTGTGTCCATTCATGCAGCAAGAATGTCGCCAGCTCAGCTGAAGATTTCGGACGTGGTTTCCTGGTCCATAAGTGTCGCTCTAACTCGCCCCAGAAATATTTTATGGGGTTTAGGTCGAGACTCTGAGCAAGCCAGGGCAGACGTTTTACATCCATATCTTGATACTACTGCTTGACAGCGTCTGCAACATGACATGAAGCGTTGTCGTCATGGAAGTAACATTCGTCTATTCCATAAAATTACCAGAGTGTAGGAAGAACCTGTTTCTACAAAATGTTCATGTAGGTGTCGGTGCTCAATTGACCCGAAACAACACGCAAAGGTCCCACGCCTAACCACGAAAAACACCCCAAAACAAGTTGCCGTCCAAGTTCTGGTCCATTATTGTAGTGTAGTGTAGTATGTATCGCTCTGTTTGACGACATTTTCTGGTAGCTGCGTAATCTCTCGCTTATAGAAGTTATGAGGTTTCTAGTTAAGGCCAGTGGCGAATTTTTCTGAGTGACTTACGGCACGTCTAATGTCAACGGCACCCTCACCTTGTACAACATATATCTTATTTTGCGTCTGCGAAGCATTCTGATCTTTTCGGAAATAAAAAAGCATAACATATCAAAAATGCTCTTTATTTTCAGCCATTTTTTAATGCTTAACAAATTTTAAAAACAACCCATTAACACAATTTTTCCCTCAAATACTCGATAAAATTATTTCTGTCAAAAAAACCCAAAACTCAACATAATTGAAGTAGATAACACTTTGGTTTTGCGATGCAGTGCCACCCATCATCAAAACCGGGACGAACTTTTACGTTAACCCAATAAATAAGTAGACCCGGAGTTACATATTGAATGAGTTTAAAAATACGAAACTTGCTTAGTAATACCTTTAGTTAAAGATTTCCCAATTTATACGAAACATGAATATTTCCAGGTAGTGCAGTTATTTGAGACCGATGATGTGCCAACAGAAAATTGCAATTAACCGCAAAACTTCAAAAGATGCTTCACATTTTTCTTAGAAGTATTATCCGCAACCCATATTCTGGGATGCTCAATTACACCTCCGCAAATATAAAATCAAGACCCCACATATTAATTTCAGAGTGTCATGTCACTTTAAAAACATGCGCACAGGTAAATATATTGGATATTGAAATTAGATGGTTACAGGAATATTGTTTTTATAACCAAAACTCGAAAACAATGTGATTGACATCTGTATAAAGGGATTTTTATATTAACTACACTTGGAATCATATGAAACTCTATTCTGGAAGTATCTTTGTAACTATCACTGTTTTGCTCAATGAAGAATGATATGGAATGTCGAAACCCTAAACCTAGACGGTCAATCTTTTTCAGCTACTTGATGAATTATACAATACCACAAGGATAAACCTCCGCGAGAATACCAAGCTTTAGAAATGGTTTTGTGGACTATTAGTCTAAAAAAACATTTGACAGATTTATCTTCCTTACTGGATCCTGCTAAAAATAAAGATTAAGCTATAACGATAACTTATAGAGAGATAGACAGCAGTGCAAAAAAAAAAAAAAAAAAAAAAAAAAAACGAAAACACGTGCATTAAGCCATATATTTTTGTTCAGGGAATTCGGCAAGATAATATGAAAAAATGATATTACACATATGTTAGATATCTACTCATTCTACATTTTAACATTCGAAGAATCTACTTCAGCTTAAATGGGATTACCTTCTGTAAAGAAATTTAAAATTGATAAATGATTGTATACAAAACGCTCACAAATCGAATCTCACTTAATCCACTACCACTGTAGCTGGGTTGGAAGATTAGTGGATTAGCAACCAGAGGATTTCTAGTTTGAAACTATATCCAAACAAAGATCGTCATGTACGTGTGGGCTGGTGCTGTCTGTCGTTTGCCTCAAACGCCCTTACCGCTTTCGTAGTATGGAAGCTTGGAGAGTTGGAGTTTATAGTGGCGGAAGTTTGGAGAGTGGGATGCTAGCTGAGGTGTTGACCTCGTCCTCTGAACGTAGTTCATAATTACAAGGATTTTCTTCTCCTTCGGGATTGCTCCCACCCTGTCATCGGTTGCTTTACTTTGTTGTTCCGGCTTGACGTAAATTCAACTAACAACCATTATGTGACATCCTAATGTGACGCGTTTATTTAAGACAACCAAGTCTTACGTTTTAAGTTTAAAACAACATTTAACAAATAGGAAGATATAATATGATTAATAGTGTATAATTTCGATACATATTCGTACTATTACAAAGAAAACATTGGTGTCGCGGTGTGGAAGTTTGGAAAGTAGAGTGTTCCCAACCGTCTTCAATATCCCGTTCTGTTACTCCTGTACATATTAATTAAACTACTACTCACACTTCTTCAAAAGAATAGCACTTCTATGATGATGACTATGAATATATTTTAAACAAAATTACTTTTTAGACTGGCTCACTGAAGCTGATTGCAAGTAGCGTATATTTAAAGAAATCATATTTTTTCAGTGTATACTTAGTTTACCATCTCGGTGTGCAGTCACATTTTGCTTCTCATTGGTTAAGGGGGGCTGGGACACAAAAAAACTTCAAAAAGTCCTTTTTTGTTTTATATTCTGAAAAAATTTGAAATTTAATTCTCTTTTGTTTGACACCAATTTTATGATGATATCTTGAGTAGAACCGAAGTTATAAACAAAAGAACGTTTTGATAGCTGTCAAAGTTTTGAAAGGAAAAATATGTCGACATCCGAAAAACTGCTAACAAAAGTACAATTGCAAATAAATTGTACCGTAGAAAGGTACTCTTAGCCAAAATAAACCTTAATCAAAGGTCTGAAGACATTAACGGATTTACTTACGTACTCGGAGTGAAAAGTCCATCAGGTATTAAAATTTCACTTTTCTAACTGATTTTCATTAATGAAATTTAAGGTGATTTTTTCTCCATGATTGATTTTTGACACTTTTCCCAACTTTAAAATGTTATAACTCAAAATCTATTCAAGATAACTGCATGAAATTTGGTATGTATGTTCTTCATATATATTCAAGTGATTTGTCTTTAGCAATTTTAAAAATTATTGATAATATGTTATGTTATATGATATGTTATAAAATATAAGTGTTTTTGAACATTATAAAATAAAAAAATGCTCATTTTTAATTAAAAAATGTTTAATAATTTTTTATATGCATGTATTAAAAAACTGTGAAGACAAATTTTTAAATATAATATCTGCTTTTAGAAAATGTAAATATTGTGTCTTTTCATTTATAATTTCTCAAGTTATATCAAAAGTAAGCATAGTCACTTTTTTGAACTGATATCAAGTTAATTTTTTATAATTTTCTATTTGTAAATTGTTATCTATATCTATCTATACTACGTCTTCATTAAAAATTCTAAAACAATACATTTATCAGCAAAAAAAAATAGAAAACTGTGTCCCGGCCCCCCTTAATAGAACTGAAATTGTTTTGAAGCTATACCATCATTTATGGTTAAACCCAAATCCCTAATGCTAGATATATTAGATCGGGACGTATTCCTAATGTAAGCGTCTTAAGCATTTATTCAATTTTGAAAGCACGAGTTTTACAGAATTATGCATTTCAATGTGAACTTACACTTTAAAAGAATCTTGTAGTCGCTGTTCCTTGTCATTTTATGCTAATATAATTAAATATTCTGTTACTCACACACTATATTTACTTCCATGCCGGAACGTTCACTTATTCCAAGCTCCTGTTCACCTCCAAACTATAAAGCTTATCTTACAAAAAATTATGTCTAAAAATACGAAAAATAAAAACTTATCTTCCACACAGTCGAATTTTTACGATTCGCATATATTTCTGCAATGAAAGGAAACTAAAGTATACTCGTGAAAGAGAGGGAAAAGCCAAATCGAAATTGGATCTTCCATAACTTGGCAAGCACTTTCTTGTTAAATATATAGCGCAATAAATTATGTTTTGGTCCGAAAATTTCAAAGCTATCTTTTTAAGCAGAAGTTTAACTGGATGCCGGCAGTTAAAGTTTTATATCGTTTTATGCTATCAAAATATCTTTTGCCACGGAAAAATGTTTTACTGGTACCGAAAACTTCCCTTTAAACTGTCAGGAAGAGAGAAAGCATAGTATTTGATTTGATATAAAAATATATGTAGGTATGTTAAACGTGAAAACACAGCGCATTAGTTCCCACCATTACTTGTCAAGTTTTCGGATGCTGTACGAGCTACCATAGATTCTAAATTCTGTGTTTCTTTCACTATTTAGTACTGTTTTAACACATATATTTAGTAATATTATGCTAAAGATAGGATTATTAATTAGGAAAAAATTAAGATTACTGATATCAATCAATTAGTTGCTTGTAAACAAAAGGAGTATGCTATTAGAGGAAACCCTATTATTCTTCATGTATGCAATTGTACATACATGAGGATGATTTTCCTATTATATAAATTACAATTTTCAGCAGAAGTTTAACTGGATGCCGGCAGTTAAAAGTTTTATATCGTTTTATGCTATCAAAATATCTTTTGCCACGGAAAAATGTTTTACTGGCACCGAAAACTTCCCTTTAAACTGTCAGGAAGAGAGAAAGCATAGTATTTGATTTGATATAAAAAGATATGTAGGTATGTTAAACGTGAAAACACAGCGCATTAGTTCCCACCATTACTTGTCAAGTATTCGGATGCTGTACGAGTTACCATAGATTCTAAATTATGTGTTTCTTTCACTATTTAGTACTGTTTTAACATATATATTTAGTAATATGATGCCAAAGATAGGATTATTAATTAGGAAAAAATTAAGATTACTGATATCAATCAATTAGTTGCTTGTAAACAAAAGGAGTATGCTATTAGAGGAAACCCTATTATTCTTCATGTATGCAATTGTACATATGTGAGGATGATTTTCCTATTATATAAATTACTATTTTCCTTCATTTTATACTCATAATAAATTAGACAAAGCTAATTGAAAATATACTATTTTTAAGTACTTACAAGTACAATAAAGTATTCGGATAGCATAAGATTTACCATAGATTCTAGTCTGTTTATTTTACTAGTTAGTACCGTTTTAACCCATATGATTTGATATTATGATGTATCTAATATTAGAAAATAGCATTCATTAAAAATAGATTCGCGATATCTATCAATCAGTTGCTTGTAAGAAAAGGAAGTATGCTATTATATATAATCTTGTTAATATTCATCTAAGTAATTGTCAAATATATTCCAAGAAGATTTTTCTATTACAAATTGGTGTTTCGTACAATGCTTGAGAAGAATGAAACTACGATAATACTAAAAATGTATTATTTATGGAGTACTTTATATATAACATATTAAGTATATCTAACATATTAATAAAGAGTTACGTATTATATTCATATATGCGTATATAGTTATTCTTAGAAAAATTTATTATAAACAAATAGGTGGCTGTAGAACATAATTTAGAAATGAATTAGGAATTGCAAAATATATTTCGTAACTCGAAACTAAGAGTATGTTCAAAATAAATTCTTAAAGGTGTTACTAAGACTCCCAATATCTTTGGATAAAAGTTTTTTGATTATTTATGTTCCTCCTATACCATTAAAAAATAACATAAAATAAATATTAATACTTTATTTTTCAACTTAGTCATTTAGTTTCTAATGTGATAATAAGGAATCATGAGTGTTTTTAAAATTACTATTGGCATTTTTATGCTGATAACAATTCACGTAAACGAAGGTATTTTTAATGTCTATACTCGAACGTGCATTTGTTTTCATTTTTACTCCTGTATTATTTTTACTTTCTTAAGCCTAATTTATTGCTATACAACTTTTTATCTTTGTTCATAGCAAAACATTTTTCATCTTAGAACTAGCGAACTGTGTATCCTATATCTACTATGGTAAATAAATACCTGTTAAACTGGTAATAATTTCAAAACCATATTTTAACTTCTGTTGTTCTGAAAACTATTTCTAATTGCTTCTACTTTATTTTGTATCTATTTATAGAAGCTTTACAAAAGAACTACAGCATGCATGTATATTTGTTTTGAATTGAGTCATTTTTTATACTCATCTCTTGTCAAACATCTATAGCTCTTACATATTAAATTGCTAATCGTAAATGTTTGTTAAAAGTTTCGATATAACCTTAATTGTTCCCATAATGAAATGTTTTTCGTAACGACTTGTTTACATTTAATATTTTCAATGAAGAAATTAAATGTTGAAAATTATGATTTTTGTTCAGTTGCTAGTTGCATTGTGTAGATTTATGTTACTCTAAGTACTTTATAAGCTGTACTGTTCCTGGACATGCTAGACAGCCGATCTATTGCTTCCTAAAGCCTAAGTTTAAAATATTGATTTGACGTTACTTGTACGTGTGCAATCAATATTCTATTAGTAAACCAAACTTTTTTATTCTGTTTCATTCATGTACTCATAACTTTCCTGGTAAATGTCTATACCAAGATGTTTTGCATTTATATTTGTAATAAACGGTCAGATAAGCATGTAATTTGTGTAGTTTCCACATGGTGTGAATGGTTCATGTTTATAAAAAGTTCGAAAAAATACATTATGTTAATAACAATTTGAAAACACATATTTTATTTTCAGTTGAGATTTCAATGCTAAATTCTTTTCAAGACATCTTAACCTTATCATGTTTTATTTTTTAATGTAAAAAAAAGCATTACTTTTTAGCTATTTGAGTTCACACGCAGCAACAGAAAATGTACAGTGAAACCAACTTCAAAAAAGACAAAATCAAATGGAATTCCATTAATGTATAGCAATTGATAAGCTGAGTTTATTTCTTTGACCTACTCCTTTGACTCTAATGTTACACATACGCTAGGATTTACGATGTTAACGATTTAAACTATCTGTTATTCACAATGGACCTTTCTTAACACCTTTGTATTCATTTTCTGTATGGTATATTTTTTAAGACTGGATTATTGTTATCAACTTATTTCTCACTGTTCATTCAGCTGGTAAGCTTTGCATCTATTATTAAGCTTGTTAAATTGTCAGCTATTTTGTTAACTTAATATAATACAGTTGCCACAGCTACGAAGTTGCTTGGCTGATTTAGGTTTATTGGCTTAAGTCCAACCCTAGACACAATATTTCACCTCCAAACCAAAACATAATTCAAAACAGATCTTAAAACTATCAAATAAACAAGAAAACCAAAATTAAGAAAGCAGATTATTATCATTTTAGTACACAACGTGTCGAACAAAATAAAACTTTAGGCAAAATAAACAGGAAAAATATAAATCAAGTACTATCAAAATGTTGAAATATCGTGATTTAATAGATGAATGATATTGTTCGAGACATAAATTTCAGGCTAACAGTTTCATATAAATATGTAGGTCACCCTTAAGAACGATAAAATAAAAACAGGAGGGTGGGGGATGTAGAGTAAAGAGAAGAAATGTCACTAGAATACTTCGGGTTGTGAAATCGGTGTTTACTTGAAGAATCATAAGTTGTTGTTGTTGTTTCTTATGCCTACAGTGTCGGACCATCGGAGTGCCAGGCCAGTCATAAACGGCAAGAGGCTCCCATGCATGTGAGCCCCATTATGTTCTACCATTATGTTCATTAAGTATTATGTTCTACCTAGTATTCTCACAGTTAAGCTATTGGTTAATTTGCAGAAATATTAGCTTGAGATGTTTTAAGTGTACTTTTACTTGTTTTTTTTCAATTAACCCTTCTTTGCAAATGGTGGAAATTTCCATTATAACATTGAATGTCCAAAAATTATATAAAAGAACAAGTTCACTTTAAGTTGATCGTGTCTGGATACCTTTTTGATGTCCATTGCATAAAAAAACATAGCTGTCAAAAATAAGCAATTGTCACTATCAGTAAAACGAGCTTGAAGTTGTCATTCCGCTGTTTGTTGTAGTTGCAATAAACGTATGATTTCGTTTTTTATTTTGTTTTATTATATTTGATTTTTCTATTGCTAAAAAAGTGAAAATGAGTGGAAGAAAGGTTTGTAACATGCGTTTCTGTTATTTTTACAGCAATTTCTGAAAAAGTTTGCGTTTAATTTAAAAAATACCACATGATACCATCATATTAGTTTTTGCTAAATTTATACTATAAATATATACTAAGATTTTTTTATCCATTTTTCCTTTTATTTTGAACATGAATTATATCACCTTGATTTATTTCACCAATAAAGAAACAATCATGCAAAGAGGGGTTAAACGAATTTATTGCAACGTTGGGATTACAATTCAACTTTCTTTTAACCACTATTGTTCCTGAATATATTCATCATTACAGATATGAAAGGACCTTCAAACTCCAGTTAAAATTATTTAAAAAATTACATTACTAAAAATAAATTCAACTGAATACATTAAACAGTCATCTGAATGCAATGGCTAGGTACCTTGTTTTTAGTTTTTGAGATAAAGGGAAAATAATTTGTCGATTCCATCTATACATGCGATTTTCATTAGCCAATAGTTCGAACTTAAGTAGTAAAAAGGGTTACCTAGTGATTGTTTGTAATTATGTACAATCTAGGATTTACTATTTTAACTTTTCTTTACTAGTTTAACTCAAAATGCATGATTTTTCGAGTTACTTATCTCTTGCATTCTGGTGACGAAATCTACAGTAATTCAAGACTGTGGACACAGATTCAACATTGATTGCATTGTTTATAGAAATAGAGATATGACGTAGGTGTTACTTACAGTTGACATTGAGCATGATTCGCTTGCTAACGGATGGTGGGACACCATTACCTGCAATGCAGAGGTAGGCGCCCATATGAAGGCGACTCACTTTACTGATATTTAGGTATTCGCCATACATGCCAGAACCTGAAAAACAAAACATTTTTGTAATTGTTACTGCATTTTATAAAATATTCATACAAATGCACATTTATAATGATATTTTAGGCGATGGTTTTCTCAAAGATGCATGTCGTCTCATTGTCAAAACTGACTAGATCTTGATGGACGAGATATCTCGTCATCAGATAAAAACTGACTAGAAATTGATATCGTCATCATCAGAAAAATGACAATATCTTAAAGACAAGATATTTCGTATTTAACAAGCTTGGTCATTTACACTACCCTACAAAAATGAACCGGACGCCAGCGGATTTCCATAAAATTTGACTGCCTATTTGGGGGTGTTTGTCGTCGTATGGCCTGGGACTTTTGCATGTTGTTCCTGGTACAATGGACGCCGACACCGACATGAACATCTTGGACAATCCGGTTCTTCCTACGCTCTGGAAATTTTTGGAATGGAAGAATGTTAGTTCCAGGAAGACATCGCTCCATGTCATGTTACAGCCTCTGTCAAGCAGTGGTAACGATATATGGATGTAAAACGTTTTCCCTGGCCTGCTAAGAGTTCCGACCTTAACTCCATAGAACATTTGTGGGACGAATTATAATTACGCTTATGGACCAAGGAACCATGTCCGAAATCTACAGCTGAAATGGGGACATTCTTGCAGCAGGAATGGACACAAATACCCATAGCTGTGTATTAAAACTTTGTTGAAAGTATGCCCAGAAGAGTTGTTAGTGTCATTGCAGCACGAGGGGGACGATCCCCCTATTAAACATGCATTATTTCCCTTATACATCACATCTTACTACCCGGTTCATTATTGCAGGGTAGTGTATTTATGAACGAAATATCTTGTTGAAATCATTTGAAGGGTTTAAGGCATTCATGAACAAATGGATAGAAGCACATTACGGAGATGTTTATCATATTTTCAGTCGAGTTTCGTTTTTCGATTAAAGTCCTGCAATACAATTATTAATTCAACATCACGGTATTTTTTAAGCTAGTGACTTCTTTTACAAATACTTTTCTTAATTGCATAACAGTAATATCGATGCAAAAAATGCAAAGTTCGCTTTTTAACAGTGACCATTGTTTTTAATGCGCGTACTTGTATTAAAAAAAAGTTGAAAGGTCGTGGAACGATCTGGAATCGGAAAGTTTTGGGACACCATTAAAAGTTTTACTGAGAAGTTATGGACATATTTATAAATTAGTCACAAAATATGTATTTAGGATGAACATACAAACTGTAGCGTTAGGGAAATAAATTGCAAGGGACAGTCAAAAGGTTTGAATTTACTATATTAATGAACTTTTATTGGGGGGGGGGGGCAGAATAACGTCAAACATGGACAATGAAATCTATTTGTTAATATACGTTACGAAAAGGGAAATAATTATTATTTTTATATATAAGGCTATAAAAGCAAGAGTGGTCCAACCCACTAGCATATTCAATGCATATAAATGAGATTTTCTGCCACCATGTTTTATATATTCGCATTTATCCACAAGAGTATTTGAGATGTTGAAAATTTTTTTTCTGTTATCAACATTAATTTATTTTGGAATTTTAGAAAACTTGAACTTGCACATTAAAAAATAAAAGGTCTTAATAAGAGGTGATAGTAAAATTTTTGGAATTTTGCGAGTTCGGTCACTTTTGCCCTGATAGCCTCAATATAACATACGGAAAAAACACGCAATTATAACAAAAAAGTATCTTACAAATAATTGTATTAATTAAATAAAAAATAATATGGATACAAAAAAAAAAGTTAACTTGAAATAGCAGCATTTTTTTAATGCGTGTACGCATAATAAATAAATAATGTAGATGAAACATTGCAGAACGCTTTAGAAATTGAAATGTTCAAACATCCTCCGATCTTTGAGTCAGTTGACTTAAGGATTTATGAAATTCCCCCAACTGTATACTGCTCATAAACAGTCTAGTGTTATGAAAATGTAAAGATTAATCAAAGGGCTTGTACTGACAGAATAAAGTCAACTATGTACAATGAAATCCATTATTTAATATAAATTACCAAAAAGGAAATAATGATGATTACTATTGAAGTTAAATGTTCAACAGAATGTAACAAGCAAGAAGAAAACATGTAATTATACAAAAGACTATCTCCAAACAAGTTTCTTAATTAAGTAAAAAAACTATATCGATGCAAAAAATGAAAAGTTTACTTGTAATAGCGCCAATTGTTTTTAATGCGCGTACTTATATTAAATAAATAATGAAGATGAAACGATGGCTTGGAATCTGAGTTTCATTACATCATCAACGAGATCGCAGCTGGAAACAAACGAAATCGCCTAAATGCTAAACAAACAGAAGGAAGCCAGTTGTTTATAACGGAATATCCCTGTCATTTGTGGCACTGCAAGCTCATTGAGGCGGAAAATTAAAAGCCAGAAAACACACTGCATCGAAGTAATGATCGCAGTCGCTACGGAAATTACCGCTTCACTTACTGTCATTAGCATTCTCTTTAAATCGCAGAATAATCCGACTAGCAAAAGAAGGGGGAAAAACAGAAGACGCGAAACAAAAGAAATCGAGTCAGAACTGAAGAATTAAAAAAAAAACAATCCCAATGTTCTACAGGCGTTTTTCTCGTCGTCCCATTCCAAACAAAACGAGGGCATTAAATCCAATAAAAAACCATAACCTCAATTTGGCGAACCGTCCTTATGATAGTAATAATAATTACCCCACAAAAACGAAAACGCAGAAGTGTGCCGAAAAAACGATAATGCCCCGTCTAGCGCCAGGCCATTTGCTTACTGAGCCACAAATGCAAATTCATTTTCAATGGTTCCTCCGCAGCGCCTTCGTGAGTTAAGATCAATTAATATCAGCTGCAAAGAGATGCGAGAGTAATAAAGTTAAAAGAAAACAACACGAAAAAAAAAACGCAAACCAGCCGAAAACGAACTGGATGAAAAAGAAAATGACTCGGAGAAAAAGACTCCGCCTTCTCTACCCCCTTTCGCTTTAAACATTAAAACCCCATTAAAACAGTGTCCGCTTCACAGCTCGCTGAAACTCCCGGCCCTTGTCCGGAAAACGTGTCGCGTAATAAAGTAGTTCTAATTAATTAAAAGTTAAACTAGCCCAGGGACGAGGGAGGTAAATCCACCACGGGGCTTGCGTGTGTTTGTGGCAACTATCCAATAAACAGCAAGTTTGTTTCCAAAGCGCAGATATTGTTTTGTCATGTCTTGGGAAAATATATAATTATTTTTTTTCGAGTTTTATTGAACGTTTGTGTGTGGGAAATAATAACATGTCGTGGAAACTTAATTCCCTCTAAGAGGAATTGAGCCAGCTCCCCAGTTCGGGATAATGAAATTACTCAAATTCTTTAAGGACGTATAAATTAGGAATATTAATTTTCTTCAAAGAGGCTTTAAATAACGAATGGGCCTTACGTTCGGATTTAAATTCGATCAGTTAAGAACAATCGGAGGGGAGTGTTTGTACGAGTATTAAAATTATTGAATTGTTTTTTTTCAGTTTCTGATAACGGAATTCTTGCATTAGGGAGTGTGCGTGCTGTAATTGAGATGTTTTCCCAAAGGAAGCGTTGGGTTCCCTAAGGCTTGAGTTCTCGTCGGTTGTTTCAATTTTCGGCGAAATAGGGCATTTTCTAATTTAGATAAACGTAGCTTGAGCAGTGAATGAGATCTATTGTAGAATGTCAGGAAGGGAGAAGCGTTTTGGAAAATTTGTAACTGATTTCGGTAACTAAAAACGGAAATTTAATTAAGGGTTGGTTTTGTGAAATTACGTTTCTATTCAATTCCTATACTCATAACTCCGCTGATGGTTGTTTCGACGAGATATGTCGTCATTAGAAAATTTTACCACATCTTAAAGGACGAGTTACCTCGTTATTAGAAGGAAAATGACCAGATCTTGATGGAAGAGATAGCTTGTCATCAAAAGGAAACTGACCAGATCTTAATGGAATAGATAGCTCATCATTAGATGGAAACTGACCAGAGATCTTTAACTGTCAATAATAAAAAAAATCGGTAATGTCGTGATGGCGATTATTTCGTCAATATCAAAATTAGCCACATTTTGATGGACTCGTCCAAGCCATTTGGCGAGTTAAGATTCTTTCGTTGCTCCAGATAATTCACAACAAATATACTTCACTCAACATTTCTTGCAAATTAAAAATCATTATTTTGTGCTATAATATAAAATTTTCTTAACAGATTTCATTAACTAGATACACATATTATTACATAATGATGATCAAATTGGTTGAAATTTAATACATTACGAAAAACATTTAAGATTAATATTTAATCACCAGTTGAGAATATTCCTTAAGTATAAACAAATTAATTGAAAAATCTTATCGTGTTTAAATTTTTTGCAAGACAAAGAAAATGTTTGTTCACGTAGATGTATCTTTTTTTATCTTTTTCATTATTAGCTCCTGGAACTCATCTTAAATGTCTACATGAAATATTTCATTCACATTTTTAATGTGTAACATTAATTTAATTGCGTTTCTTTAATATTCATAATTTAGATCTGCAATTATGTTATGCAACTCATTGATATTGAATAAATATCAGCATTTAATTTTTAAGCTACAATTAACGAAAACATATAAAGGAAAACATTGAGTCATGACAATGCATTTAAAGAAATTATTTACAGTAAATCTCAGTGAAAAGTTAAATTATAAAATAGATACATTTATTATTATTACTGTACATTCCTGAATAAACATTTCTAATATTAGAAACGAAATAAAAGTACAACAAATTTGTTGAATGAATACGTAAGGCAACTCTAACTGGTTTGATTTATGTTTCTGTTTATTTTGGTTTTGTTTCACTGTATCAGTATTCATAAAAATACTCATTAAATATTTCCTATTTACTTTAATATTTACTACGTAACCTTGTGTTACGCTGAAAACTTAGATAGTAATTTCGACCCATTGACGAATTTCTTTAGCCTTATAACATATACAGAATACCATCCCCTAATTTATAAGTTACAAAATAAAAACGTTAATCATTTTTCTATTGCTACAGAAATATTATTCGAATAATTTAATTCTACGATTCAAACATTAAATGCTGATTTAATTAAAAATGGACAGAAAAAAATAATCACAACAATATGTTTAACAAACAAGCATGTCGAAAGTTCCAAGCATTAGTAGTACTTACTATCAATTGTATTTTGCCACGAGATCTCATAAATGAGAAACGTCAAACACTTTGTCGTGTTATCTGTGGACTAGGAACTCAACAATTGTTGCCGATATTTGTTTTAATGTATGCCCTAAAATATACTACGATTTTTGAAATGAATAATTTTACCCTTCCGACTAGGAAAGGAACAGTCGAGCACCTCGAGAGCCCAACGATGTGATTTGTTAAAAAAAACGCAACTAACGGAAGTTAAGACGCACGAGTCGTAAACTGCCCTATAGTAGCCAGTCTCTGGTTCAAAACCTGTTCCGATCTATCACCAGTTATGGGCAAGATACAATTTGTTTCTCCTAGTTACACTTTCATTTCCCTATTAGTAATTCTGTTGTTTTGACACAACGAGATACTTCGCCATTAGCAAATATAACCCTACAAGTTGTTTCGACGAGATATCTCGTCCATTACGATCTGTCCAAGTTTGATGAGGAGGTATCTCGTCATCAAAGTATATAATCGGTTTTATAATGACCAGATCACGATTTGGACTGTTTTTTCCTGATGACGTGATACCTTGTCCAACAAGATCTGCTTAGTTTTCGTAATGACGATATACCTCATAGAGATAACCAACAGGGTAGTTAACTGCATCTTGGACGATAAAACACGTCAAAAGCAATTGTAAGTTTAATTGAATGCATATTTTTGTTGTTGGTTCGTTGGATTTCAGGCACAATATCTGTCAACAATGTACAAGCTACGCACAAAGCAAAGCAAAATGAAATAAAAATCGGATTTGAAGAAATGAAGCAAGAGACCAGGCAAACATTCAAATTACCATTAAATATATTTAGGTAACGTTTTTCTGCCATATATACTTATAATCGCAATCACTGCTTCGAATAACACTGAACACGAAAATATTTAGTAAAAACGCTATTATTGCTTTAAAAACTTCCTATTTTCTCCTTACTTAGCCATGATTATAATCAACTTAAAATAATGCGTCCCTTAAAAACAAACACCGGGTATGTTCTGGAAAAATGCACTCAAAGATACGAAAGAAATCCCAACCAAGCATCCATTTCTAATAAGCTAACGAAAAACATTTCCATAGAACGACGGTATAGAGTACAACTGCTATGAATAAAAATACAATGTACTCCCCCGAAATAAAAATAAGTCGAGGGTAACAAAAACATGTTTCGTGCAACGTAGATTTCACTTTTTACCTTCTGGATCGAATAATACGATTCAAAACATTTCATTTTATTCCAAGCGCCAGGTTTTCTTTTGAACCGCCGGTTAAATGTCCCGTGAAAAACTGAAAAAGGGAGACGGTTAAACCGGTGACGCGTCCCAGTTTCCCATTGGTCGGCAACGAGACGTAATATCCCATAAGTTAATAAAACAAAATCCGCGGTATTTTTGCGCGCGATGCTTCATTTGCTGTCAACGCTGGCTTAGAAGCAATTATGTTTTGTTGACAGCTATAGCGGAAAATCACGGATATCACTTTTTATGTTAACTGACTCTTCTTTCGTGAATTATGGTTTTTTGCTCCCTTCTGCTTTAAAAAACATCTGTTAAACAAGATTGATTTTTTTGCGCTGTTTTGATTTTTTTTCCTCGAGCAAATGAGGAATTGATACGGAAATTTATCTTGAAAAATGTGGAATCTTCAGTTTTTGGATGCTTTCGAGTGACCTTTTTTATAGGCGTTTTATTTTTCGACTATGTAGCAGAAAATTGAGATGGCTGTTATGCTTTCTAGGTAATTTACCTGATGTTAACAATGAAATTATGTTCTTTTTGGAGGTGTAAATTATGTTTCCGTGGCACCATGTCTAGTTTTAGTGAAACCTGCGTTGTATGACTTGGAATAATTTGAAAAGCTTATGGATTTTGTTTGATGTGTCACTTCTAATGGGATTATTTTTGTTTCAGAAGCTGTAATAAGCTTGATTGCTCTGAGCTGCAGCTACAAAATATTCATTTTAGAATGTATAAAACTATGACGGGTTATAAAAAAAAAGATTTACCATTCTGGAAAGTTACCTCGATAATGACTAGATCTTGATCGTCGTGATGTCGTGTCATTATCAAAAAACTGATCAGATCTTGATGTAATCATCATCAAACACGTGTTAATATCGTGATGACGAGGTATCTCGTAATTAGCAAAATTGCTCAGTGCGTGATGGACGAGGTATATTGTTGACACCCATAACATAATAAATTAAAATTACAATACCAAAAGAAACAGTAAATATCTTTCAACTCCTCTATTCAAATATTTAGTTATCAACCTTTTAATATTTTTAAGTATTTGTAATTACTCTACGAAAAAGTGATATCACGTAATTAAAAATCCAACTATGTGATACGTATCAGAATTTTACTACTGTATAGTTCCCAAACAAGTATTTTATAAGTTAAGTGCCTTTAAACACTCATCTTATGTTTGAGTTACAGATGTTTAATGTTAGTTTAAGACTCAAACAGGAATGGTTTCATTCCATTTGGCTGAACATTTTGTGCGTGTATTAATTTTATATTCATAAGATACTGCGATTAACAACCATTTAAAACATTTTGTGTTTGCTATTAAACTTCAAGGCAGTTAGTTATATTGAAAATAAAAAAATAGTGACAAGTAGCATAATATTTCAACTATTTACCAAACCAGTGCATTAGAAGTTAAATAACTAAAAAAATTGTTTTTAATTTAGGCTGATGCATTTTCAATGTTAGTAAAAGACTTAAATTAGAACGGTGTACTTAAATTGGACTGAAAATTGTGTGATACTACATTTAACCCTAATAGCGGTTTCGACAAGATACCTAGTACCATCAAGAACTAACAAATTTTGCTATTGACGAGACATTTAGTCATGAAGACAATTCTGTCTTTTTATATGACCACGAAATCAAGATCTGTTCAGTTTTTTAAATGATGATATATATCGTTCATCAAGATCTGGTGAGTTTTTTAAATGTCCATATATCTCGTCCATCAAGATCTGGTTATTTTTGTTCTTTAATATTGAACCCGTCTAATATATAAATCCCTTAGTAATATAATACCATTTTATATTCAACCCGTCTAATATAAATATCTTAATAATATAATATAATTTAGTATTTAACCCGTTTAATATAAATCCCTTCGCTTAATAATATAACAGTGTTTAATATTTAATATTACAAGTGACTTCGAAGATTCGAAGACATATCGCGTCCAACAAGATTTGACCAATTTTGCTAAAGACGAGATATCTCGGCATCAAGATATTGCCATTTTTTTATCATGACAAAATCAATATCTGATGAGTTTTTCTAATTCAAATAACGATTCATCTTGATCATCAAAATGCGGTCCTTTTTGCCCGTGACGAGATAACTCGCCATGACAATCATCAGGAGGGTTAAAGTATATTATTAATTCATATTGTATTAAAATTTGGATTATTAATTTAGAGAAAATAAAATCTGATTTCACTTACCCAACTTAAGACCAGCCGGAATATCCTTCTGATCTTCTCTCCTCCACTTGATCTTGGGGGTGGGCGATCCGGAAGCCTTACACCGCATGTTCACGTCACCACCTTCCCGGACATCCGTGTCCGAACTTGTGTCCTCCTCCTCGATTTTAGGTGGAACTGGAAACAAATACGTACAATTACCCAAGTAGCCATGAATAAAGGTAAAATCCACTTTCCTGTTACTAAAATACACTTGTAATTATCCGAATTTAACACACTGAGTGTTTCAGTTCATCGCAATTATAGGTTCCAAGTAGTTTAGTGACAGCAGTTAGGAAACGATGTCTGAAATCATTGAAACTTGAACCTCCATGTGTGTCTCCATCAAGATAGGACCAATTTTGCTAATTGCGAGATATCTCCTCATCAAGATATTGCAGCGGTTTAAATGATGATGAGAACAAGGTATGATCAGTTTTTTTCTAATGACGAAATATCTCGTCCACCCCGATCTTCCCAATGACGAGATAGCTCACCTAGACTGCCTTCAGGAGGGTTAAATCGGTAAGGAGGGTTTCAGTTCTTCAAAATTAGCGTTATTAAGTACACTTAATTGTCCTCTCCTCTATAAAAGACGTTTGAAATCATAAAAACCTATAATGTGAAAAAAAAGTATCATATTCTCGAATTTACCATTCCTATGTACAATATATTGTACCGAAAGAAATTTACAATCATCTGAACTTGGACGTGAAAAGTATTTCTCTATTAAACATATAATTTATAAGTACTATATAGTACTTTGTTAACAAACAATGTTTGGAATCACAAGGATTTGTAACAGCAGAGTATTTCAGTTTACCGAAATTATAGGTTTAAAAATAATATATTGACATGCTACTAAAAGATACATACAGTCACTAAAATATTTTATGTATGAAGAGTATTTCAGCTTGCTGATAGTTTACTTTCGGCTTCAAATTCTAAAATAGGGTTCGTTCAATCAACAGTTGACTGATAATCGTACTTCCAGTTTGTGTTGTTAATCTTCTTGGTGGTTGTCTTTACGATGTATCTCGCCATTAGCGAGATTAGTTAGATCTTGTTGAACGAGAAATCCCGTCAAAACTACTTGGATGGTTGTGTATCAGATATTCATAGAAGTACCGTGCAACTATTTGAACTCGTAAGAACGAAACTTAAACACACGAAGTTGTTTCGGTGAGATATCTCGTTCATCGCCATCTGATCATTTTGCTAATGACGAGGATATCTCGTCATACAGATTGACGGGTTTTTGATCATAGCAAAATCAAGATCTGGTCAGGAATCCTCTATTTATGAGATACCTCATGCATCAATTTTTGATTAGTTTGTTATAGACGTTTTTCCTATTGGTGTTTTATCCCTTTATAATGATTACTATGCCTACAAAATATAGACCTATTTTTGAGTGTCATTATTATTGTGAGATGAAGTGAATGCACACCAATATATAATTCCATTCAATTTGCATCAGACCTTGGTTTTGGAATTAGTACATATTACAAACAGTCAACGTCTAACAGGTATGATTAAATAATTAGTTGAATAAGTTATTTAAACTGCATTAAATTTCAAATCCAACTATTTAAAATATATTTCCTTCTTACAGACAATACAACAATATAACCTCAGTGTGCGAAGGAACGTATATTTTGCCCTTGTTCTTCTGTACCATGCATTTTTAAATCCATGATATTGAATCAACCGCAGTCATTTAAAGATGGCAATTTCGTAAGGACTGTTAATAAGATGAGGAAGATGACTTTTAATACATAGTACTAATTATAAACAAATGTTATCGAGAATAGTCATATTAAATGCAAATATACGAAACCTTATCTCATTTATTCTAAACTAACATATTTAATGTTCAAGGAAAATATTATTAATGTAATAAAAGTCTAATTTTACGAAACATCAATGTACATAAATATTAATAGGAAAAATAAGTTTGGACAGAATAAACCTCAACAGAAATATATCTTTAATATTTATAACATATACATTACACCTCTTTCAAACCATCAATTGCAATATAAATAAAGCAAATCAATCCATAGTATTCCCAATGTTTAGTAAAATTGGGAACTAGTCCATTCTTGGTATTCAACAATCAATTGCTTGAACTGTTGCGAGTGTCGGTCATATCATTTGTAACCAAAGCAGTCAATCACAGATGCTGTCTTACGTGTTTTTTCTCAGGGATAACATTTTCACTGAGAAAGGACCAAGAAAAGAATTCGGGATCAGTCCTACACAGTAATATCTCAGATGTACCATGTTATTATTGAAAAGGATTCCTGAGTATTGTGGGCATTTTACCATCCAGGTAGTTTTCCAATTTGGATTTATAAAAGGAAGATTTGAAAGTTGTGTATTTTGAATTAAGAGATGGGGAAATCATAATACGCCTGAGTTCGTTGAAATATCTTTCTTTTTCTAGATTTTGAGACCGGTGCACGAAATGATCCACTGAAAACCCTTTCTTGATTGGAAATACCTTAATCAGGTTGTGTAAACACGTGTAAAGCAAAGATAAGAGGATTAGCCGTGAATGCTTTGATTCTGGAAGTGGGGAGTTAATCCGTCAACTGCGGAGCGTTTTGAAAGTGTAAATTTGAATCTGTTTAACATGGAGATAGGGGTTGTTGTTTAGTAATTTGTGAGAATTATATATATATATATATATATATATATATATATATATATATATATATATATATATATATAGATAGATAGAATTAATACATGTGAAAATTGTTAAAAAACAACCACTATATTTAAAAAATATACTCGATCGTATTTAGGGACAGAATTACGTTTAAATTCTGAAGTAATTTGTGAGAATTAGAGTTAATACATGTGGAAATTGTTAAAAGACAACCACTACATATAAAAAATATACCCGATCGTATTTGGGGACAGAGTTACGTTTAAATTCTGAATTAGAATGAAGATAATTTTCTTGTTAGATTATTTATATAATCTCAAAGTGAAGTTGCATTAATCTTCTCAAGATAATTTTTGGGATTTTTTAAAGAGAAATATCGTAATATTTACTCGTTCAATTACCTTCTAGTCGAAAATAAATATGCAATTGTGTTGTTCGTGCAGAAGATATATACCTGCTCATTATACTCAGCAAATAACATTAATCAAATCAATTCAAATAAACATATTAATGAATGAAACATGTGATCGTATTGCGCTATCATTTTCGTCATAGTAGGTTCTACTTTCATCTCTCTCACAGCAGTATTTTTAAATATTCAGTTAACTGTTTGGAATCAGTACCTTTTTAGTTATTATACGTTACCTCACTAAATCCCTTTTCAAACAAACAATATTATGGGAATGAAAAAAATCACAAATTTAAAAATAATTAAAATAAATAGATAAAATAAATAAAATAAGAAATAAAATAAACTAATAAATGAAAGTTAACACTCGTTTGTTGTGACCTGTCGTCATTGTTTTAGACCGATAAGTAACTTGAATATTTCAACATATAAACTCTGCCACAGTGCATCAATACAGTAAGTGTCAAAATAAATAAGTATGTGAGTAAAAAATTTACTGTTAATGCATATTTTAACATTCATTTTGTATTCTTCCTCATTAATACCCTCAATTTCATCTGAGGACAAGAACATATATATAAATATACGTATATGCATATGCATACGGCATAAACATATGCATATACATATACATATACATACACATATACATATATAGTGTTATAATCTTTGTTTATAAATCTTACTTATTAATTTCAAGGAAATCTGAAATTGGCCTCTCTCATTCGGCGTTATAAGTTACTTTTTCCGAGTTTTGCTGAACTATCTTTAATGGACATAAAACTATATTTTATAATACTCAAAGAACTCAACTCAAACGTTATAGCAAAGAACTAAATCCCATTAAAATGAAACGATAAATAAAAAATATTTATACGTACAAATACATTTCAGATACTGTGTTGGTAGAACATGTATTAAACTTGTGAAATTGAATCCCGGCAAAAAATAAAAGAATTAGAACTGTGTGTTTGAAAAACTTTTTCCATTTTCTTTATACGTCCTAAAACGAATTTCAGTATAACCCCAAACATCAGTACATTCCAAACGAAGAAAACGCGAAAAAAGAACCCTACATTGAAAAAGGTATTGCAAACCGATATCAATTGGGGGCGAAAATAAAATAGAACCAAAACTCGGACGCTACAAAAGAGTGAAAAAAATACTTTCATATTTTCTGTCACGCCATCTAAACACGTAGCGAGATCAAACGGCTACGTTTTTGAGCGTCATGACGGAAAGATAAACAGGTTAAACTGTCAGAGTAACGTTCCCGGAGCCGAGATAAGTGAAGTACACTATTGAGAAGCGGCTATCATTCCATTTCTCTCTTTCCTGACTCCGATAATCTTTTTGACATGTCTAGCGACAGAGGGAAGTTCTTTTGTCCAAATAATTACTGCGTCCACATTTCTGAGTAAATCGAAATGTATTGTGACTGCGGGCGGTATGATGTTCCAGCATGTATTTCAGAAATATATAAAAATTAATAACTTGTACTTTGTAACACGAACTAAGAAATAGAAATTCAAAGGAAATATTTCGTGTTTTATCTACAACGACGAAAGGTTTTGGAGTGGTTTGAGAACCTGGGCCGAAGAACCGCAATGTGCTGTGAAGTACTTGCTTATACCTGAACACAGAACAGTTGTGCGTTTACCGGATCCTTTCAAATTTATCTTGGTCTTCAATTATGACAATGTTCTAATACAGTTTAGAAATAATATTTTCAGTTAAAATGTTGTAAAAATTTTTATTTTAAAGGAAATAATGTAGTTTTGGTCTTCCTTATTTATAATGAAAATGTGTGCAATCAAAATTTTTTATTTTATTGTTAAAAGTCTATAATTGTAGTCGAGATAAGTGAAGAACATGCTCTGGAGGATAGAACGTCACTCTATTTCTCTCCAGGAGGATTAGTTCTCCAAGTGATTTCGACGAGATATCTCGTCCATTAAGATATCGCCTCTTTTGCTGATGATTAGATATTTCGTCATTAATATACTGTCGTTATTTATGGTGACGAAATACAAATCAGGTTAGTTTCTACATCTCGCCCAGCAAGATCGAGTCAGCTTTGCTAATGACGAGAAATTCGTCGAAACAACCACCAGATGGATCAAAAAAAATTTAAATTTTCTCATAGACGAGGCACCAGTAGGTTTAAATTATTATAATTTTCAAACATAGTTTAGAAATAATATTTTTCTGTAATATATTATAAAATAATTAAATTTAAATACATTACCCTACAATAATATACCGGACGCCAGCGGATTTGCGTAAAATCCGACTACTTGTTTGGGACTGCTTTTTGTAATATAGGCTGGGACTTTTGCATGTTCTTCGTGGTAAATTGAACGCCGAAGCCTACATGAAAATTTTGGAGAATCAGGTTCTTCCTACACTCTGGTAGTTTTATGGAATGGACGAATGTTACTTCCATGACGTCAACGCTCCATGTCATGTTGCAGCTTCTGTCAAGCAGTGGTTTCAAGATATGGAAGTAAAACGTCTTCCCTGGACGCTTAGGACCAGGGAACTGCGTCCGAAATCTACAGCTGAGCTGGCAACATTCTTTCAGCAGAAATGGACACAAATACCAATAGCTGTGTAACAAAACCTTGTTGAAAGTATGCTCAGAAGGGTTGATAGTGTAATTGCAGCACGTGGGGCATCATCCCCCTATTAAAGAATATATTATTTCCCTTATACTATCACATCTTGTTGTCCGGTCCATTATTCTAGGATAGTGTATTTAGGGGCTTACGACCTTTAAACCGTCCAAAAATTCGATATTTTCAAATATATATATATATATATATATATATATATATATATATATATATATATATATATATATATATATATATATATATATATATATATATATATATATATATATATATATATATATATATATATATATATATATATATATATATATATATATATATATATATATATATATATTGAAGTACAACATTTCTGATCATTTTGACACCAACCTCATGACAAAATTCAAAGAAATACCAGAGATATAAATGAAAATCGAAAGGTATACTGAGCAAAACATGGGCTTCTGTTACCAAAATTTTATCTTTACGGCTGTTTTTCTCAGCTTTGTTTTTTTTAGAAAAATCTCAGATTGAGCGCATGATATCTGAAGTACTATTTTAGCAACTTGTTCAAACATTGGTATACATATTCGTTAAACCTACATGCTTGTTTAAAAAAAAATATTGAAATTTTTTTTATTATTTTGGAATTTTGGGGAAGACATTGTTGTTGACGTATCAGAATATTTATTGCTTCCATGAAACATAATTGATAAAAAATATTAATTTTTATTTATTTTTTTATTTTTTGTTTTCATTTTAATCTGTTATATATATAGAATAGCATACACTAAAATGTATTTGTATACATCTATATGTTTATGTGCAATCCTGCACGCAGCACTGTTTCTCAAATCTTTACTCACAATGAAGTTATACCTTAACGAGCCCGACACAAAAACTCCTGCTAATATTTAAATCATTTTTGTACAATGTATTTTATACCTTAAAAATGCAGGAGCAAAATGGAAAAAAAAGTAATCCATTTTATGCAATACTTAAAAAATGACGTAGCTTCGAAACTGACCTTATTCCTACTCCATCAAGAGTGGTTTAAATGTCATAAGCCCCTTAAGCAATGCAGGTGGTACGTAAATGGAATTCTTTGTTATGAAAATGCTTATCAAAATGCTAGTTATTCAAATATTTATTCACATTCACCATATTTATGCTTTTAAATTTCTTATGCAGTTCCTGAATGCTTCATCAACCATGTCTAGATAGCATTGATTCTACTAACACAAATTTAGCATATTAGAATTTAAAAGATAAACCATTGATATTGGCTAAAGCCTGCATGATTAATTCGTCAAGTTATTGCCCTTTGATTAGTTCACTTTTGAAAAACTGTAGGATTGTATAAAATTGATGCTTTTGAATGTGTGTTGTCTCGTTTGTAAATAAGTTGCCTTCAGGGTGATATAATTCAATTATGAAAATCTTTAGCCCATTCAACACCTTTAAGGGTGATATTATGTACATTGAAGTGGCAAAAGAACTGTGACAGACGTACCCAAGCAGAATAAGTAGCAACGACACCGATACAAGCCTCGGTATCTATGCCAGCGCATGCATACAGTACATTACTGTTTGGGAAAATTGCAACACTATGGAAGAGTCATTAGAAATAAATGAAATTTATTCCACGTATAACCCACGTAAAGGGGTTTTAATAAACGGTCAAATTTACAGAGCAATAAAACAAAAACAATAATGAACATCAATATCTTGTGCAGCCGCCAAGAGCAGCAATGAAAGCTTGTACACGTCGTGGCATCGAATCATACAGATTCTGAATGTCATACTGAGTACTGAAATTCCAGATGGTCTCTATCTGATGCCAAAGTTCAGCCTTATGGTGGCTCCACACCAACGGCGACAGCAACAGAGGCAGGCAACATTTTGTCGCTTGTCTCTGTTGCTGCTAAAAGAGCCTTCACACCAGCAGCGACAGCAATTTCTTTGCGCATGCGCATAATTTTTTTTTTCGAAAGCAAAACATTTATTTCTGATTCTGCAAGATGTGTGTGGCAGTGTTTATTCTTGTTAGACGAGAGCTTAGCGGCCTTTATCTCCGGTAGAACAATTTTGGTGGAGTTACTTAATTCTAAAATGGAATGCCCAAAATTTAAAAAATAGTATAAATAAAATAAGTTGTTTGGAATTAAATAAGTAGCTATGAAGTGGTAATAAAAGTTTAAAAAGTAGTATTGCATCAGTAAACAGATTGCCGGTCGCGGGAGCTTGTGTGGTCACCCTCCCAAGTACTGACCGCGACCGGAGGTGCTTAAAAATAATAAACCATATTTGGAACATTGCTGTGTTGACTGTTCAAGCTTATTGCTGATACAAATTGAATAGTTAAAAACTAGTTATTTTTTGGCAAGGAAAAAATAGTGCTGAGAGCGACTTTATAATGTCTCTTCAAAGAGGGGTTAGATTTTAATCAGCTATCTGCATTAAATAACGTGGTTTATTTTTTTCAAAAGTTTAGCGATAGAGGTTTTAAGGGAGGTAATTTTAAGAACGTGTCTTATAATTTCTGTTTTTCGTTGGAACCATCTTGCTTTGGAGATGGTTCGGTGTGTAGAAGTTTGAAGGATTTCAAGTGAATTTATATTTTTGTTATTAGTAGAGATTCTCAAATTTGGCATGCGTATGTGATTACTGGTTTGAGATAGCTTAGGTACACGAGTATTTTGTTTTCAATAGTCATTGGAGAATTCCGAGCAATTAGGTTGAAAAGTTAACGTTTTACGTCTCGGAATTTATGGATAACGTTTTTTGTGTTCTGATTCCATGTGAGTCTTCTGTCTAGGATAATACCTAGGTATTTAGCTTCCTGAGCCCATGGGATTTCGATATTATTAATTTTTAACTTGCTGGGTGAAAAACATCAACCGAAACCGGATTAGGCTTTATTCTGATTGGCTGTCAGCACGGCGACAGAGACAAAAGTTGAACTTCCTCCAAGACTTGAAAGTGCAGCGACAGCGACAGAGACGAACCGGGAGAAACAAAATTTGTTTGTAATACGCATGCGCAAAGCGAAGAGACAGCTGTTTTTGTCGCTGTCGCCGTTGATGTGAAGCCACCATTACTCTCTGCCCGACGAGCGGTAAGAGCGAGTCACCGACCGATGTAATCGAAGACATGCTCAAGGGGCGACGTATTCGGGGAACGAGCATGCGATGGAAGAAGCGTTAACCTGTAGTGCACTGAAGAAAGCTCGTATATTCCGATAAAGATATGGATTGGAATTACCTTACTAAAATACAGTAACGGAATGCGTTGCAAAAGGAGTAGGCCGTAGGGATCCACAACTTTTCTGATGTAGCGCCCGCTGTTCAGTGTCCCCACAGTTTGGAGTAGGTGATATCGTCCATGATATCCAATAGCGCTCCAGACCATAACGCTGAGCGTTTGTAAAGTGTGACGCTGAATGACGCTACGGTAGAAAGCGTTCAACTCTATAGCGTCTGGCGAGTACGCGTCAATCGTTACAATCTAGATGGTAGCGGGACGCATCTGAGAAGACGGCTTGCTGCAATCGGCAAGCCATTAGCTGTGTTGACGAGCCCATCGTAGGCGGAGGTGTTAGTGGTTCAGCGTCAATGGAATCCTGCTTAAATAAATCCTTGCACGTAACCCATGGCACAGCAGACGTCAAAAACCATGAGGGAAGACAATGACACACATGTTGACGTGATCCAAATTTGTGCCAATGCACGAGAGGACGCAGTACGGTCCGTCGTCTCCATGTGCATGAAGTGTCTGTCGTTCCGTGATAATGTCATCTTGTGTGGCCCACTGCCAGGGTTTCAACTTGTCTTGTTCTCAATGGTCCATATTTTCCACTCACGCATCATTGTTGTGGCATTACTCCTCGTGCAAGTGGTGACTTCACGATACGAAAGTCCACCCTCACGGAAACAGATAATTTAAAAACACTTTACAGTGCCTGTTATACACGGCTTACTTGGAATTTTAGAGGGTGTTTTTCGGCCCACACATGCATATCGCTTTGTAATTCTAATCATTTTTCATATCCTAACCTGTTTTGCATTTCCTGCAAGTTTCGTTTAATTTGCAAGATTCCTTCATGGTTGTAATTTCACAAACAGTAGTATAGATAGATATCTGTGGAAGCGTCTAGCCGTCAAATGCTGGGAGAAAGTGAGTAACCTCTACTGCTAATCGTTGCACGCGATAGGCATGCAACACTGCCTGAAATAACAACGAGATTCATTGCTTAGCCCTCAGAAAACATCACTATGAGGACCTTCAGCGTTCACTCAAAGATATGGTCTTTATAAGAGCCGACGCCCAACTTGAGTACTCGATAAATACATGACACAAAGTTAAACGTAACAAATACATTTTGTATTAAATTGTCATAATTGTAAATTGTAAACAACGAGCTCTTACAAGGTCAAAAACAAATTGAATTTGTATTTCTTGGTTTAGTTTTTTGGGTTTAATAACGCCGCGATAAATAAAGATGAAACAGCAATCTTTGTTGTTATAGATCTTTTTCATCAAGCTATAACCTTGGATAAGTCTAAAGAAACATGTTGTACAAGTCGCACACCTACCAACTCCTGATCACACAGGAGCTTTCCCAGGAACATCGAAACATCTTGAACATTACAAACATAACGATAAAATAACAAACAATGAAAACTTAAATAAAATTATCAAGTATTTTGACATAAGTAACTAATTAGCAGCTTTTTGAACAGTAATAATTGAATTTCTATTTTGTCCAGAAAGACAATTCGAATCGAAAATGAATTGTTTAATTCATCATGTTTGGATTTTCAATCAAGTTGATGGAAAGAAAAGATTGTTTAACATAATCCTTTTTCACCAAAAAAGTCTAAAAATTAGGATTTCTTCGGGAGTTGTGACTTTTAAAAATCAACTAAATATTCATTTTCTAACCAACAGAGAATCAAAACATCTACTGCATTACATTAATTATAATAATACAAAATAATTATAATAGATTAACTGATTGTAGAGTAATCGATGTTTCAACAAGGCATCATATTGCAAAAACAGTTCTTCAGAAATCGAGTTTAAAGTTTCGGAAACATGTCTGTACTTGGTGAGAGTATATAACAAGAACACTTTAAAGTAAAACAATTTAGAATATTTACAAGAACTTGGTATCGTTTGGAAGTTAAGGGGTTAGAAAATATTTTGTGGAAATAAAAAAATGTATCGATATGTTATTGTCATTTTTCGTGAGTTCTAGTGAGCCTACATACCTTAAAGTAAACGTATGCACTAGAAGATTTTTTTTTTAATTTTTAGTTTAAAAATCCAGTTGTTTTTACCACAGGTAATTGATTTATTCTCAAAAACATTTCAGGAGGAAAAATTAGACTGTGCAAAAAATTATTTATCTAATTAAGATATAATTAGCAACTTAGCATATTTTTTAAACTTATCTCAAATTCTAATTTGTTCAGAAAAACTATTCCGATTGGAAATTATTCCTAATATTATTCTTCATGTTTCGAACCGCTATCAACTTGATAGAGGAAATTTAATCAAGGAATCGTAAAAATATAAACATATTTTCAGGAATTTCAACATTCAGAAATCAATAAAAAATTCATTTCCTGACTAAATACTCTTATAGAGATTCAAAACATAAATTATATTATATACGTCATAATGATGCAACATAAGTATAGTAGGTGAATTCATTGTGGAGTTATCACGTTTTGAACAAAGAATCCTATTGCAAAAATGCAGTTCTTCAGAAGCGAGTTTAGTTTTGGAATCATGTCTGTTCATGGTGACAGTATCTTACGATAATCCTTGAAACTAAGAAACTATGTCCAATATTTGCAAATTCTTGGCATCGTTTGAAAGCTAAAAAATTGGAAAATATTTTGAATTAATAAAATAAACATTGATATTCTGTCGATTTTCGTGATTTCTAGTGTAAACATAAACTTTAAAATACCATATTTCTTGTGAATATTGAATGTAATAGTATTCAAGAGTCTTTTATTCAGACACATGCCTCGCAGAAATCCGCTTGAGAGCATCGAAACAACATCACCCTACTTTTCAACGCATGAATTCAATCTTCTCCAAACTCAACCTGTTTACAGCGCATTATAAAAGCATTATCCCGCTCACATTGCCTTCTTTCAGGGGCCAAGTAAATGGCTCTTTTCGGATAAAGTTCACGGTTTTACCATATGTGACGACCGCGCTCTAGATGACTTCCCATCCCCAGGGGACAACTGCCCGCTTCGCAGTGATCAGGCAAAATGTCACGCCGGGATGCTGCCACGTTGCAGAGACGTTGCAAAGGCGTCGCATTTTGGGGCAGTAATCGCTTTTCGTCGCTGCTGCTCCCCAATGGCTTTATCATTAGAAGGACGGGCGGAGACATCGGCGATCATCTCTCGACCGATAGGAAAGAAAGGCAAAAAATGTGTATGGGAGGATTTCTTTTTTTCTAAATAAAGTTGAGCTGGAATGTTGGGGAAAGGACGTAAAAAGAGGGAATGTGTAAAAAAATAATAAACGGACATGCGATTGGAGGAAGGCAAAAACATTTAGGGTGGCTTGGACGAGTGGTATACGTCAGAGTTATTGAATGTAGGGATAGGGATTTATGTGATAGGAAATTATTGAGTGTTGTGTTAGTTTTGTAACATGTTCTGGCAGTCTTAGCACCCCGGGTGGTTCTGACGAGTTATCTTGTCCATCAAGATCTGAGCTACACATATTTTTCCAAGGACGAGATATATCGTCATTAAAGTAATGCTGATTCTTTTATGATGACGTGATCACGATCTGGTTATATTTCCTTTAATGGCGAGATATCTCGTCCAAAGATGTCTGGCGAGCTTTGCTAATGATGAGTTACTTCGTCATTAGCAAAATTTATTTTTGTAAGGACGAGGTTCAAGATCCTGTTGTATTTTTCATTTGAAGAGATATCTCGTCCATAGAAACCTGGTCAGTTTCCCCAATGACATCACGTACTTAGAGATCTGGTTAATTTTCTTATGATGATGAGATATTAGCTCCTTGGAGATATGGTCAGCTTTCCTGATGACGATGAAACCTCGTCTAGACAAGAGACCAAACAAAGACCATCTCCAAGGACTGGTACATTTTCCAATGACGATATATAATGCCTCCGCAAAGGTATAGTCAATTTTATTCTGATGACGAGATATATCAAGTTTATAAACATCTGGTAAATTGCTATCTGATAACGAGATATCTACTCTCTATAAATGTGGTCATGGTCAGGTCTCCTTGCAACGACATACTCGTACATCGTTGAGGCAACCAGCAAGCGACAAATCAAAGACTGGTTAGTCTTCCTAATGACTAGATATCTCGTCAATTGAGATCTTGTTAATTTTCTTCTTATAACAATATACCACCTCGAGACAACCTGCAGGAATTGTAATCTTTGAAATTCGACTTAAATTTAATATGAACGGTGTTGATTCGCACAAGAATGATACTCATCGTTACCGTTGATTGTAATGATATTCTAGTTTTATAAAGCCAAAACTACCAAATTAAGTTAATTTTAGCTAGGATGCCTTGTATCTTTAAATTCGGAATATTTGTGTTTGGCCAAAAAAGAAAATTCCGACAAATTAATTATTTAAACCTCTGGGCGTCACGTGATTTCTAAACAGAATAGTGTGGTTTTTACCCAACAACCCACATAAAATCTAAAGCCATATATTGGTTAAAGTAATTCTAGAAATTAAAGACACAACCCCCATATAATTACCAAACCCATATATTAGCTGAAATAATTCTAGGAAATAAAAGCGCAACTTATGGACTGAAAGAATTATACGGAAGATCCTATTTGCAAGGGTTAAAACAAGGTAAAAGTCAAACATAGAATACTGTAGGTTGCACAAGTGATATCTATGGCCGAGCACCTCTCAAATGGTGAATTTTATCTAATTACTAGAATGTTACGAGCAAAATTGTCGTGATTTATGATCTGCCTTGGGGACCGTGATACCAGTTGATAAAGTCCTTGTATTGGATGCCAGTCCATGTGTTGATGTCGTCATCTGATTGACGTTCAACATTACGATGTGTTCTCGGATATTTCCCGTCGGCAGAGCTCTCAGACCATCGGGAATTGATTGGTGTATTACTCCAGTTCAATGTCAATTCAACGATCTACCTAACTATCTGACCTACATTCCAAATTATGAAATTTGTTGCTGTCGTTATCAAAGTGCAAACATTTGGTAAAGCATTTCTAGTGGTACTTCCGTCTTTCTTCCAGAATTGGGATTAGTTTACAATAATGATATAATGTTGTTGTTCTGGTAAGGTTTCATTCAAATTCTGGTATGTATAGTTCTCACTACGACTAAAAGAAAACAAAATTTGTAAACCAATTACGATATACGAGGTTTCAAAAATCATCGTCACAAAGCTTTATAAATGATATAGACTGAGGAGCTTTTGAAAATTGCTTTAAAAAATTGTGACCATATATAAAAATCAACATTTTAGAACAATTAAAACCAAATGCCGTAACATACTTTTTAGAACATTTTAAACCAAATACCATAACACACGTTTTAGAACATTTGAAACCAATTAGTATAACCAATTTTCAGTAAATGTGTAAGCAAATGTCATAATTAACTTTTTAAAAGAACATTCGTAATCAAATGTCATAACTAACATCTCTAAACGACATTATTAATCAAATTTTGAGAATAACACTTTTAACCAACTGTCAACTAACTTTTTAAAAGACAATTTATAACGAAATGTCATAACCAACCTTTTCGAATAACATTTCTAACCAAGTGTCATAATCCGCTTTTTCGAAGAAAATTTCTAACTAAATGTGATAACAAAGCTTAGTAACGATATTTTAAACCAAGTATCACAAAGTTTAATAAAAATATTTATAACCAAATATCATGTCACCTAATGAACAAAAAATGAACTTCTGTGGTTTTGATAGAATAACGACGAATTACAACACTTATTCTTTGTAAGTATACTACGGAGCGATCATCGTTTGATCACCAATACCAATGTTCTTCTAAAGCCTGTGGACCGCAATAACTTTATACAGCAGAAAAAGGAAGAACGAAGTAAGTTGAAATAAATAAAAAATGAAATAGAGCGCTAAAGAAAACCGTTATAGAGCGATAAATTACCCTTCCCACAGCAACATTCTCCACTCTTCCGAGAGCTCTTTTTTGAGGGAATTCTTTACTTCCACACGTAAAACATGCGATAGCCAATGGGAAACCGGAGGAATCTCTGTGCTTTGTCGCATATCATCTGCAATGGCAAGGCTTTAGATGCTTGTTAATTTGAAATATGTCTAGCCACGGAGTCTCGGTGGAGTAATAATGCTCCAATACTCCTTTCTTGACTTTTTAAATAACGTTCGAGAAAGCAAGTTTACCTAATATATCACCGCCTGAAACATCCAGCTGAATTAAAATTTATTCAATTCTTTGTTTCTGTTTTCGAGGTAGATCGTAGAAGTCTATAAGGGACTATATTTTTTAGATGTATTGCTGAATTAATAGTTATGTTCATATGTTATATGGCTTTTCTCCTTTGTAGCATTGAATATCATCATTATTATTCCATTTAATATACATTAAGCTTTATTTTAACAGGTATATAAATGGATGTTGAAGGCATTAAGTGGAAAATAGGGTTTCAGTAAGATTAATATTGCTATTTTTGTAATTGTATTGTGCCATCTTTATTAAAATTCAACTGTAGTTTACCAATTTTTTTATACGCGTTATTCAAATATGTATAGAATGATTATATGCATATTTGATTATATGCATATAATGATTATATGTGTTAATAACGTTTATATGTATGAATTAGCAATAGTAATGCGTGAATATAGATTATAGTAACAGGGTGCATAAATAAATATTTATTAACTATTTTCTTTGTTACTATTACTCTGGAAAATTGAATATAAAAAAGTTTAATTGATTTGTGAAATGCGAAGCCTTGCTTTGCTTAGGGTTTTAAAGAGCAAGTGTTATGTTTGGCCAATGTAGGCCAAATACAAGAAAGTGTCAAGTATATGTGAAGAGATAGAATGTGGAACAGAAAATAGTGAAAGATCGTTTGAACCTGGTGTCACGACCCCTCATGTTTACCAGAGGTAGTAAACGACATGGGAAAAGAAAAGATCACTAGGGAAACTAGGGATTGAACCCCGTACACACATAAGGAAGCTATAAACCTGTAGGGTGAAGCCTTGGAATACGGGTGTGGATACCCTTAAGTGTGTAGTATAATAGAGAAAATAATAATGCTTCATGTCTTACCATTGTTTTCTTTTCCAAAATACAATAATGCATAAGTCCTAGCAGTTAGGAGACTTCACAAATAAGTTAACAAGAAAATAATTACTTTATTGTCTGCCAAAACTATACTAATAAGGTTCATAATATAGCTCTTAATTAACTGTACATTGAATATGCCATCTTTAGATAGAGATTAAAATTAATAAGCAATTCAGATGTAATGCAGAAAACGGATGGTAGAAATTTTTTGACATTAACGTAATTTTCAAATACGTTTATTGTGGAATGTAACGCGTCAATAAATAATGGGATAAAATGTTATTTATGGATCTGTATCTTCAAGAATCTTAAGATAAAATGTTAATACAATACGCTTTTGAAGTAAGTGTTTGATTTAATCCTTACTTAGTTTATGTTACATTAGTAAAACATATTACAATTAAGCATCACAAAGGATTACAATTTCAAATCAATGAGGTCTGAATTAATTTTAAAAATTAATTTGATCATTTGAAAATGATTAACTTCCATCCATTAATTCCATAAAATAAGAAAATAAAGGATATTGAAGTAAGGAAATAAGTTTATTGTATTCTTGCCATGAAAGTGTTATTTCATATTTTAGTGACTATATGATAGGATTACATTTAAATCTATATTTTATTAAATTTCGAAGCAATTTGATAACATCGTATGTATAACTTTTTATTTTCATACCTTAGCTAATCAATGTGGATTTTTAAAACTAAGACGTATAACAAACTGTTAACAGGTAATGGTTAACTAGATTGAATGAAGTTACTATAGCAGAAAAAAATTGATGTTGTTTATATGCTTAGTGAATTCTTAAATTAGTTGTTAATTTTCCATTTAATAATTGACCCTCCACGTGGTATCAAGTTGTAGGAGATATCTCGTTCTACAAGATATATCATCATCAAGAATTTCATGATTTTTTCATGATGACTAGATCATGATCATTTCAGTTTTCTTCTAATGACGAGGTATCTCGTTCAGAAATAAATGGTCAGTTTTTCTTGTGAAGAGATATCTCTCGTCAATACAAACACCAGGAGGTTAAACTACTCAACTCACTATGAAACAGTGAGTAATTAAGTAATAGAGTTTAGGTGCTGTAAGTTTCTATATACTAATCAGTATATTCTGCCTTAAATGTTAAGTAATTCGTGACAAACGTGTGTTAACAGTCAACTACGCCATAAATTCCCAACCCTTTCTTGGTGTGTTGCCAGTTGCGTCATCAAACTGAGAATCATTTACGACCTTTAAAGTATTGCGTTGATACCTTTCAACCGCGCTATTGCACCGTCGTCCTTGTCTTTTCACCCATAAAATGTTTTCTCATAGTTGGTGATCTGTAAAATAATTATTTATTTGATCCCCGAGACACTTACACCACGCAACACTACTCACCTACCTGTTGCAACATTTAAAACCTGGTAATAGTGTTTTGAATAAAATCATACTTTAGTCTGCAACCATATTATATATCTGTTATTTATTTAAACATAACTTCATTGTAAATAAAATAATTTAAGCGTGATGAATGTTTTTATAAGCATAAATTCCATTACCTCTCGCGTAGATAACATTTAAAAGTAGGGCAAAATTTCAATTTCTCCTAACCCAAAAGAATCTATCTGAAACATTAAAATTAATTTCTTAACACTAGTTAACTTACTTAAATAAGGATACAAACTTTATTTTTATGAAATGTTTTAGATGAAATTCATCAGTAAAACAGTCCCATAGGATTCAAATACAAAAATTTCTGAGAGCTACTGTTTTACAATATAGATGTATTACATTGATTTGTAAAAGTATTTTATTAAATTTCGAAGGAGATGTATTAACTATTGTTTAACTACATCTTAGTTTTCTTAACAAAATAAGTGGCGAAAATAACTTTATTATTTTGGATTTTGAATCGTTTATAAGATAGGATTAAAATAACTATTGTACTTTCAGATCTAGACTGAATACCAGGCATAAAAGAAAGATAATAGACAATAAATCCTATCCTTACTTCAAAACAAAGGATCGCAGATTGAAATGTAAAATCCTACTGAATCATTCAGATTAAATTATTCAGAGATTCACGTTAAATAATCCGCATAGTATTTAAAAAACGTTATTGTGGGCTATTACTTTTGTAAGAGTCACACAAACCGTCAGAATTCCATTAATCCTAGAATTTTAGCGAAAATATTCATTAGATACGCATATTAATTTGTCCTAGAGAAGAACAATAATTATAAAAACAAGTAGTTTTGTTAATGAATAACCAGACGCATTAATTTCCGAGCAAGCACATTCCGTTTGACACTAAATACAAGGCATTCTAACATTTTTGTAATGTTCTCTTTTATAATGCTTGCAAGTTTAAAGTTCTATTCCAATTAATATTTGATTCATTTCTAAATAAACAGAAAATAGTACTGATATTTACATGGTTAACATATTTATAATTGATAAAATTTGTTTTGGCTCAGCTTTACTTCAAATATACTTTTAAGGTAGTTGATTACTTCTCTATTACACATTTATTTAGCACAGAAAAATTAAGAATTTATGATTATGTATTTAAGTATATTTAAAAGAATGCTTGTATGCAAGTGATAAGCTAATAATAATTGTGTTTTTAAGTTTATACTGTATACCTTCGAGATTGTCGGTTTCATTAAAATGTCACACTAGTTTCTGATTAGAGACAATTAAGTTTTATAAATAAACTTTTTTTTATTTTTTATTTTTTTTAGTTTTTCTAAAAATATTTATAAATTTAGTTTTATTAGATTAAATAATTTGGTTTTAATAAATTATGTGTTTTAGTTCAATTTATATAGATAAAAAGTCAGTACCCTTTAAGAGAATAACTTACAAATTGAATGGTACGACGCAAGGGCCATATTGTACCGCCTAACAACTCGGAGGTTGCTAAAATAGTTGCTTTGGTAGTATGTACAACAAATGTCCCCATATTTACTGAGCATAATAATGCTTTCCAAAGTACTGACTAGGCCAGATCCAAATAGATAAGTATTGGACTAAATATTTTGTAGAAGCCTTTAGCTAAAAAGAGGTATTACAGTCCACACTATTGAATTATCTTTATGTAGCTTATATCAGTTCGGGCGAAATAAAATTTAAAAAAAAAGTTATATTTTAATCTTCCAGGTAGTTATGTCGTCAAGATATCTTGTCGTTTGAAGTATTTACCACATCTTGATAGACGAAAATTTTCGTTAATTAAAAGGCTTATCAGATCCTGAACTCATCGTGATAAAAAATTGGCAATATCTTCATCATTCAGAATTTAATCGGACAGATATTGCCGATTAAACAAATTGGTCAGATCTTCATGGATGAAGTATCTCAAAGAAACTAATGCGAGGATTGACAAGTGAATAATAAAGAAGAGGAAAAATGGTATTACAAGTACTTATTTTTATTTATAATTTAAAATATTTCATAAAAAATTTTTCGAGATAAATCCATTAAGAGTACTGGATTTGAGTGGCGGGTTGAAGTTTAGAGATCTGTGATGTATGGAGTAAAATCATAGGATGTGCTGTTGAAGGATGTTATAAAAAATTAATTTAAATAATGCATCTTGAATACAGAAGTTGAAATATTTTTATTTTGTCTACATGTTATTATTTTATCTTTTGTTATTATTAAGAGATATATACCATTATATTCAGTTCTGTTATTCTTTTCGTATCTACGGACCAGTATCATTTTGTACGGAGATTCACTTTCATAATTTATTTTGGAAATGAGATATTTAATTCTCCAAGTTACTTCAACAAGATAGATCGTTCGTGAAGATCGTATCGAATTTTCTTATGACGAGATTATTCATCATCATATCACCAATTGTTTGAATATGACGAGGTAATTCATCATCATATTACCAACTGTGTGAATGTAACTAGATATCTTCTCCATCAAGATCTACTGATGGTTTTGCTAATGACGAGATATCTCGTCAAGACAACCACAAAGTTGTAGAATAGGATGACAAATAATTATGAGAAATTTGACATTCAACTTAAAACTAACTTTTATCACACATTACCAATTTCCCCAAACTCTTCAAAAATCTATCGTTTTTTGATAACCTTTAAACTAGTTCTACAATGATGATATGAAATAGTAATTATACTATCTACTGCTGTTAGATATTGTACTAGCTACTAGTGCAGGGATGGCGAACCTATGATCCACGGGTCAGACACTGACCCACTTAGGCTTTTTAAATGACCCACGCGTTGAGCTTTATAAACTTATCACTATTTCATCATTCACATAAGTAATTTTAGTTATTTTTTGAACCCCTCTGTTAAAAAAATATGAATAAAATGCAAGTGTTAATCAAGAACTTAAAAATAAAAAAATGCACAAAGGATTTTTGTAAAATGTTTTAGATTTTTTCCTCATACACACATATTGCTGTTTTAAGATAGATATGAGAATATTAGGATATTTATGACGAAACTTGACATCTTTACTAGGGATTTGGAAATGAAAATCAAGAAATATTTTCTTCTATTACAAAAACGTTTTCAAAACACAATAACAATGAAAAATACGCTTGACGTTAAGGAAAATGCAATAAAAAATATTTAATGATTATACAGGAAACCTTTGAGGAGAGAGTTAATCACTTGATAAGTATAGAAAATACATTTCACTTTATTTTATATTCATACAATACGAATTGGAGTTAAACGAAATTAAGAGGCTATCATTTAGAAATGGAATTAGTTGAATTTCAAAGCCGGCATAGTTTTAAAAATAAATTTGATAAAATGATTCCAGAATTAAAAAGGAAATTGTCTGAAATTAGTGCAAATTATAATGATTCCACACTAAAAATTGAAAATATTATATTAAACGTATGGGGATTCTTTACCAAATAATTTTATATCAACGAAGAAACTTGATAATGCTCTTTTGACGATGCTTGCATCCATATACTCATGTGAAAAATTGTTTTCAATGATGAATTTTGTAAAGTATACCAATAGAAATAAACTAGGGAATGAATTGACTGCAAAATGCGTTAAACTAATGAATGCTGAATTTGAACCTAATGTTAAGAAAATATCTGACAAAAACGAACAGATTTCTCATTAAATATACCTAAACTTTATTGTACAAACACATACCTGTAACTATATTATCAATTAAAATATTGTTTTCTTTTTAGTGTTCACTATAACCTCAGTGCAGGGGGGTTATGTATGATTTTCCCCTTTTATATCAATTTTTTGTTCTTCACTTGCAAAATTAAAAATTTCAAAACAAAAAGGAATAGTTAACTTTTTAAAGGATTAAAAAATTGAGAAAAAAGTAGAAAACCAAAAAAAAAGTAGTTTTTACTATGCTCTCTTCTCCTTTTCCAAGTGACCCACAAGCTAGTACTAAAAAAATAATGAACAAAATTTGGCAATCTTAAAAATGTGCGCCGTCCCTGTACTAGTAGCTCTTTTGTTATTATTACTTAAAATAAGTATAACATTATATTCATCTGTATTAATCTTTCATATCTACATACAAGTATAAGTTGGAATGACCATTAACTTTCATGATTTATTTGAGATGTAAGATTAAAGAATTGAACGCATGGGATTTGTTAACAATTATTAGAAATTTTATAATTAAGTTAAAAATAACTATTACAAATTATTATTTATCAAACTTTAAAAAAAATGCATTAACAATCGATAACCTTTAAAATAGTTCTAAACTAATGTTAGAAATAGTTATTGCATAATATATTATTGAACATTTGACATTACGAAGTTTATTTATAGCATAAAATTAAATATGTGTCATATGGCATTTTAATATTCTTTTGTAGCATTATAAAGGGAAAATGGTATATGTATTTCTGCCATATAGTCATATCTATTTCATTTCATGCAAAAACTTTGTAACGATATACTTCTCTTTCTCGTAGAAAAAGACCAAATTTGCATTTGTTTTACAGCAACGACAATTAAACATCATTCAAATACAGTTGTAAATCAAAATAAACGGAGAAATTACAATTTTTTTTATTGAATTTAAAACAGATATATGAATAGTTTTAAGTTCTAATTTTTACTAATTACATGATGTACCTTCATATAATACATACATAACGAACAAAGTTACAAACTAGCAAATTTAGAATTTAATGAAAGTTGTGGAAGGTAAAGAAAAAGGCACAATGGAAGTTAATATAGTTATTGGATTGTCCTGATAGTAATTTTTAAAAAGGTGAATGAAGGTTTTTAAAAGTTATAAAAAATGTATATGAAACAAGGAATTGATAAAAAAATAAAAAGCAATGACCCTGACCAAAATGACATCCATACGTTTCTTTTGATAACGTTATATCCTGTTATCCGGTTATGTACATCAGTGTTTAAAAATCGCTCTTTTTAAGCTAATTAATTTACATTAAATAAATGTTAAGCTAATAACCTATATTATAACAGTATAATTTATATAAAATATAACCCTCTAAGGGGTTTCGAGAAAATCCAACAAGATCTAAACTATTTTACTAATGAAAAAGTATCTCGTCATCAAGATGTAATTAAATTCTGAATGATGAAGATATTGCCGATTTTTGACGAAAAGAGAGAGATTAAGATCAGATTACTTTCTGAATGACGAGATATCTCGTCCATTAAGATCTGTTTAGCTTTTTTAATGAGGGGATAATTCGTCCAGACAACAATCAGGAGGGTTAAGTTGATATTTAAAATATATTTATAAAATGTTTTTTGATGCTAGGGCACTGGTGTAAACGAAATTAACCTTCTCAGAAAATCAATGAGCCCTGGGAACTTTCAGAAAATATACACTGAAAGAATAATTTTTGAATAGTAAAAATTTTATTGTGATTTTTCATGATAATGTTAAACGATCTAAAAGTTTATTACTACTTGACAATGTAAAAATTTTGAAAATTTATTCTGAAAAGGAGTTTTTGAAATTCCAGCTATATATGTGTACATAAAACATTCATACTCTCCAAACTGGTAAGAATTACACAGTCTCAAAGACATAACCATTTAGAAGAACTCCAAAACTCATTACTATAAAAGAAAAATCCAAATATAACTTATCCCTCTACAGCAAAATTAATTTTTGAAATTGCAGTTTTGTCAAGTAATATAATCATCTAAATAGCATTCCAACGACGCAAACTGCTTCTTTTGTCATAAGTCGAGCGTCCCATTTTCAAGCCATTCCATAAAGACATTTTTTCCCACCAGTGTTGCGGCAAATAGAAATAAAGCATCATTTTCCTTCCACGTTCTATTATTTTTTGCGGGTTTCTTCGCTTTTTGAGTTGACGTAATCATATCAGTAAATGACACGTGATGAAAATTTCTGCGTTAAATAGTCATTAGTGTGAACATTATAAAAAATTGTCGTGGGTTTCTGTCGAATACAGGACTTAATCGTTCGTGTTATGGAATGGAAAAAACTGGAATGATTGTTTCTTTTTATTAGCTGACTGCCTAAAGACTATTCGCATGTGTAACCACTGTGTAGAAATGTGGGTGGAAACAATTGTGCTTTTACTGGAGAAATAACAGATTTTCTTTAACGGTGGATGAAAATTGCGTCGTATTTGTTTTCAGGTATTTTCTTTAACTTTCTGTGGAATAAGTAGCAAATAACATTATCTTGCATGTACCTCAAACTTTGACAAGAAATTAATGTTCTGGTTGATTACACCGGCTATGGGAGCACTTATTTGCAGTTAAATACAGATGACACTAGTGTTTTTGTATGTTTAAGTACTTCCTATTTTACTTCATATACTTCACAACTTGGAATAATACTTAAATTCAACTTCAGCATGCCCCTTTTAGAATTATCACAAATGCATTGTTTTTGATATTAATGTTTTATTTTAATTGGAAAGTTGAGCAACAATGCATGTATTTCAAATAGTTTCGCCATTATGTCTGATAGTAATTATTTCAAAAGGATAGTTTAGTGTTGGAAGAAATTAAAGCCAAACACCTTCAAAATATGTTTAAGAAATAAAATTTGTTCTCAACCCGAAAATTTGTTCTTTCGGTAGTTATAATCAAGAATTCTTAAATAGGTATCGGAAAAATATACAGTGTTTACTACAGGTAAAGAAAGCTTGTGGTGGTTACTTTGTTACTTTCGCGTTTCGAAATTAAAGTAAATTTGAAACAAATATTTTGTCATCGATTTCGATATGGCATCCGTATAGAACTTAGCATATTAATGGGGTTTGTTTACATGTTAATTGCGTATTTTTAAGCATATATTTTTTCAGAAAATATTTTATAACATAAAAGTAAATACATATTTCTTGAATGAATTACACACGAGTTAGTAATATTGTTACTGAAAACACTGTTTTAATTTGCAGTCTGAATCAATAATAAATACTTTCCTTGTTTTATGCATAGGTATGTATGTTTGAAAATGAATCAATATTAAAAGTTAACAGTGCTAAAAATGTTTATATGTTAATTTACTTTTGAAATAAAAGTTTCTTAATTATTTTCTATGTGAAAATATCGCAACTAAAATTATACAAGGTTACAAAAGTTATTTTTTTTTATTGTTTTTGTTTTTTATCTTCTATTATATTTTTAGACTCTGGGAAACAGCCTTCATTACTAAAAGACATAAATATAATGTTAATTCATGAGTTTCATACGAATTAAAAATCATATTCTTCAAAACTGAATTAATATAGTCGGATTTTATATAGCTGGTTTTTTGAGAGTAAACTAAAAAACTATTACAGTTAAAGGTATGTATATATTTTTATTATTTAACTTCCCTATTATAGGTTTCGTTAACTATTTTGTATATGAAACTATAGCAACTTAAGATGAATTGTCTGCAATTATTACTTTTTAATTTGAACGAAATCTATTTAACAATTATATCTTGTATTTCTTCAGTAGGCATTAATTCAACAACCTACCTACCAAATACCTATTTAGAAATACTAGCAATTTAGTTCAAACGCATTGGGAATAAATTTGTTTATTCGCTTTAAATGTCTGTCACGAAAAGCTTTATTTAACGTAGAGCAATTGTTTCTATTTAAAAAAATAACTACGGTAAATAAACTTTTTCCAGACTTCAAAATTATCTATTTTGTTTTTCAACATTAATTCATTGTGATTGAGTTATAAATATTTTGATCTACTGAACATTAAGCAAATTTCATCTCAACATTAACACATTTAGATTGATTAGATGGTTTAAACAAAAGAGCAATGAAAATAATTTCTTCTACGCTTTACAGTTTTGGAATTATACTTTACCTCCTCAAACTCATATGCTCTGTCGATATGAATAAACTCATATGCTCTACCCTACAATAATATGCCGGACGCCAGCGGATTTCCATAAAATCTGACTACTTGTTTGGGGGTGTTTTTCGTGGTCAATTATCATGGTCATGTTGTTCCTGGTCAATTCAACACCGACGCCTACATGAACATTTTAGACAATCAGGTTCTTCCTTTGTTCTGGCGATATTATGGAATGGACGACTGTTACTTCGAGGACGACAACGATAAATGTCATGTTGCAGCCTCTATCTAGCAGTGGTATCAAGATATGGATAAAATACTGAATTAGTTTTATCTTACGTTATGTGTCTTCATAAATGAAGTTCAAAATTGTATCTACGTAGAATGAATTGTATAATCCACAAAATTGCTAGAAATCTCTCACCTATTAAATGCCTTAACAATAACTTCAAAAGGTTGGAAATAAATTTTGTTGTACCATGGATTGGATAGTTTTGCTAATTAATTTGTCGATCTTCTGTCCTTTCTTGCAACACGAGGGACAGAGAAGTCATGTAATACGATACAGAGACAACTCGAAAGTCGTAAAACCTAAGAAGGCATGATGTTAATGCATTCAAATACCTTCATTGGTTTGTTGTGTCACTTTAAGATCATGTTTAGATCCACGTTGGGGCATGGTGTAGAAGTTTGGAGAGTGGAAGCAAGCCCTGGTGTTGCCTCGTCATCTGATTGTGATTCAAACTTCCTTGGTGTTGGCCCTGGGGGATTGATCCGGACCTTCGTCAATAACCCTCTGTGTTTCTAAAGTGCGATGCCAATTAAAACAGTGAATTAACTAGATAGACAATTGAATTTGTATCCCTCTGGAGCAGCTCAACGAGGTGTTGACGAAGTTCTGGGATCAATCTGAGGGCAACATGATCAGATGATGAGGTCACACCCTTTATGGCACCTTACTCTCAAAATTTCTACACCATGTCAACCTATGGACATTTGAGGACACGACAGATCTAATGCGCACCAGCTCCCACATACACAACGGTCCTGAGTTGGTCAAGACTTACTGATGAATTTCAGAACGTAGTTAGTTACTCTCCGTATTTTACTTTATGAATACGAACGCATACCTGAACTATGCGAACAGAAATTATAATAAAACGTCGATATTTTTTTGCAGTCATTCAATATCACAGTTCATACAAACCAAACGAACATGTAATTAGAAACACCTTTGAAATATATTGGTATGATCTTTCTGGCTGCATTCACAGAAACTGGTTGGGATTTTAAAGCGCAGGGGTCATATCATGGCAGAGGCCATGTTGCACCAGACAAAAGGCATACAATACCAAATAATAGACATACACGCAATGAAAAGTATACAAACACAAAAGAGAGTAATACATCCAGGAGAGAATGCACCTGCCATCCTCAGAGGAAGTAATCACTTCTCTATGATTCTATGAAGCAAGAACTTAGATCATGAGTACTCACCGACGACATCGAGGTAACCACTTTGACTCATCATGGGCGATGTATTGATTTGGCACATAAATTCCCCTTTGTCGGATTCTTCGACCTCTTTTATGTTCAGCCACCATGTCCTGTAGCTGTTGTGGGTAATACTGTACCGAGTGTTCCTTGTGATAACTCGGTCGTGTAGGGTGAGGAGTGTATGTTTATCTGTGTGAATCCATGCCACCTGAAATCAAACAGAACATTAAGTATGTCTGTAGAACAGAACAGATGATTGCGAATTAAGTGTAGCGTGGGATGGAATATTCATCATTAATGAATCTAAGACCTTGTGGAAATGGAGAATTACCCCACATCGTTGAATATGAACGGTTAAACTGTTCAGCGATATTCCAACAGATACTTATACTCTATTACTTCATAATAATAGCTCTAAGGTCAATATCTCCTTCAATTTATCTGACTGTAACCATGGGAGCGTGTGCTGCAAAGGATGAATTAAACTTGCTTACTCCACTTACAGTGTAGATCAATGATTCATTCGTTGAGGTTAAAAGTATAGTTAAAAGATAAAACGGGATCAATATATGGAAAGGGTGATCTCAGTATGTGGATGACGGATACTGATCATTCAATTCTGTTCCAATACATACTGACACTATTAGGTCACAGTAGGCGCCATTAGGGCCACGCTCTCCCTCACTCTATCCCACAGTTATCGTAAAAGCATTTGATGCTATGGTTGCATCGAACTACTTACCCAAGTTCACTAAAGTTTATCTATTCATTCAACGAGCTGTTCCAATAGATACTAACACTATTATGTCACAGTAGGCGCCATAAGGGCTACGCTCTCCCTCACTCTATTCCACAGTTATCGTAAAGGCATCTGATGCTATGGTTGCATCGAACTACTTACCCAAATTCAGAAAAGTTTAGCTATTCATTCAACGAGGTTAAAGGCGTTATTCAGTTGTAAAACGAAACTAATGTGGAAAAAAAGAGCTTAGTGTATAACCGGACGGCAGAGTAACAGAACATGGTAACAGGAGAAGGAAATGTATTGAGTATAATTTTGAGACGCATATTCAAAAGTACAGAACTTTACTGGTAACAATAAGTTGTTTGAAACTACAGTATTTTTTAATGTTATTATTTTTGTTTTCTAGTATTAAAAACAGTATTTTTGACTGCGTTATGTGATACACGATTCAATAAGGAACGATTGTTTCGAACAGGCTTTCATTTCCTAAACTATTGTTTCAAGTTATCATGTTTTAAGAATTGGAACCTAGAATATGAATATGTATCGTACGGAAATGTATTTTACCTTGATCTTTTATTACATAGATCAAAATTGAAAGGATGGATTTTTCAATGCATGGCCTATAGAGCATCAATTATCATGGACGAACAAGGACGGATTGTGAAGCAACTAGCATTACCCTGGTGAACCACACAAGTATATCCTACATTCTAGGTACAACTTAAGAGGCTACATCTTCCCTCCAGACGAAGAAACATCTATGCCGGAAAAAAACCCAGGAACTCTTCGCTCTTGGTTGAACTTATTCTATTTCATGTTGTTTCGCAAAATGTGTTTTTTGAATTTCCAAATTAATTTATACTGGATCTCTTATGTTATGTCAGTATTTTGTATATTTCAGTTAATAACTGAAAAACGCGAATTGAACATGTTATATCTTCCCCTTATTCTATGTGGCTTAAAAAAACTTTATACTTGGAGATTAATTCAATGCAAACGTAAGGAACTATTATAAAATTTTATGTTAGTGAAAAGTAAAAACAACTATTCAATATTTATCCTTGAATAAAACTAATTGCATTTAAGTATTTTTGTACTTCGATAAGCATGATAATTTCTAAAATAAAATTACTGATGAATTAAAACTGAATGAACCACTGCCTTATTTTGACGATACCTTTTGCTTGGCATTCAGAAATTTATTAGTAATATATTCGAGTTTTTAAAAATGTTTCACTCTTTTTTTCACAAAATGTAGCTTAGGATCAATTATTAAAATATAAATGGATATTACTATAAACAAGAGCAATACTATAACCATAATTAAAAAGACTGACCTCAAGAGATATTTAAAACTTCTGCAATATGTGTTCACTGGTTAAACTGTACTTCAATATTCTATACTTTCGTAAGGATTCTAATGGTTACGATAAAATATTTAATGTATTAAAGTGCCTTATTTGTAATATATATATAAATCGCAATCATTTGCGTTTGGATTTGTGCATTCTACAATTTATTATTACTCTTTGAAATGAGAACTTTAAAGGTATAACTGTCTTAATGCTTTCTTATGAAATGTAGTTTATACGCAAGCATTTAAAAACTGTTTACTATTAATCTAAACACTTAAAGCTATTTTACAGTTTTAACAGCACCAAAAGCACCTTAATCTGCAGCAAAGTTTTAATATTTGATTAATACTCCTCAGCTGTGGTGGATATGGATATTAGTAGAATACAAAAAGCTCTCCTCGTCACTTTGGTACCTTTTTGCAACCATCGCAAATACGAAACCCGCCCGCTGTGAAGAAGAAAACAAATTGCACCCCCATAGTTTTCCTTCCATATTGTAATTTATCGTGTTGATAAAAAAATCAGAAACATCCGAACGGCTACTCTCTGTCCTGTTTAAAAGGCTCTTTTTCTTTTCTTGCAATGAGTGAAAAAATTACGGTTTAATGTCTGTACTTAGAAAAGGAAACAACTTTTTTAAACTTTTTTTGCACCGTAATGAGGGGACGCATAGTGCATGAGTGGAAAGATAATACTTATTCTTTTTACTAAGTCAGAAAAAAAATATTCCTAACGTAAAAATGCGTGCATCTTAATTGCCTTTGTAACCGTTAAACTCCGGGCATTTATTAGATTCTTCGTATTTATGAGGCCACTCTAGCGAAAGCTAGATTAAATTCTTAAGAATTAATGACATACGGCCGATAACTTTGAGGATGATTAAAAAACAGATAAATGATGTTAAGAAGACGACTCAAAGGCTTTTATTAGCATCCAAGATTGAATATTCAGAGCGGTATGAGATTGATCCGAATTCTTACACACGAAGAAACGCTTAAGTCTCGGAAACTATTATCATTATCTGATTCTCCTTGTACGTATATTAATTCTTATTAGAATCGATAGACTTTAATGATTAAAATTGCAACTAGTTTGCAAAATTTACTACATTTAGTACATTATTTTTGTGTTTCTTAAAGGAACCATTACGTTAAAAAAAATGTCATGTTATTTGAAACGAGTATTATTTAAAATATCTGATATTAGTACAGTCCGTGGAGCACCGTAACGTGGTAATTTAGTTAGTTATATGTAAACAGGTTTGAGATTTTACTAGAGATATATCTTATAATTTTCTTATTTTGTATAAAGGTTTTTGTAGGTTTGTAAACTTCATACGGTATTTATGACGGAAAAGGTAGCAAGCATCATGTATATAGTGAACCATTTTTCTTTTTTTCCGTGAGCGAACCGAAACTTTGGTTTAGCTTTTCACTTCGATGCCATATCCATCCACTTGGTTTAAGCTTTCTAAAACTGAATGAACCTAAACAATCCTAGGTCTAGATTTCTTATCAGAAAAAAAGTAGTCAATAATACATTTTAAAGCCTATAAGCACTTTAAGCGTCACGTGACATAATGAGTAATCATGTAACGCTTAAAGTGCACTTAATTTATTTTTATAAATTACTGGAGCCCTGTTTATACTGCACAACACACATAATGTCTAAAGTATCACATCTACAGATTGAAATAATCACAAGAAAAATTACATAGGACAAGAAGGTAAAAAAATTTCAGAAAGGGATGGGGATATATGTGATAAGACCAAAATTAGTATTAGTTTTGCTGCATATATTGTAGGTTTTTAGCTACCATATACTATATTGGACTGAAGTTAACTAAATGGTGTAAGCTTAAACATATTGGAGTAAACTTTTCGATGCCGTTAGTTGTTATAACATTCTAAGTTTTAAATGCCTTCGTTATCAATGCAGTAAATTTTAGTTACGATGATCGGTTTGCTATAAATACGGAATACTTGAAAAGGGAAGCAAAAATATTCCGACTAATTAGTTATTTAACCATTCAAGTGACTTCGACAAGACATCGTGTTCATCAATAGCTGACCAATTTTTTTAATGACGAGATATCTCGTCATTACGATTTTGCCGATCTTTTGATGATGACGAGATCAAGATATGATCTTTTTTTTCTAATGGCGATATTTCTCCTCCATCGATATTGAGTTAGGTTTGCTAATGACCAGATACCTTGTTACCTTGTTGAGTGTAACCCCCAGTAGGTTTAACTATTCAACTCTATGAAACTCGCGTGATTTCCGAGCAGATAGGGGGTTGCTTCTACCCCCTATCTTCTCGACTTCCCCCTACAACCGACTTAATGACTAAAACCATATTCACTGGTTGAAAAACTCATAGGAAATATGTTGGTGAAGAAAGTCGAAGCAGATTAGAAGACTTAGATTTGAAGAAGGGTAAATGTGTTTTAGCCCCTCAGAAGGTTAAGCATGATCCACATTAAAAATAAGAGAATATATTAAGTAATATTACACATTTCCTTCGAGTGTTTATATATATGAGTAGTCAATCACTGGTGTTTGATATTATTCCATCCTGTATTTACATTACTGTTTCCTGTATTCATATCCTTGTCAGTAAATTTGTCTGATGCAATGTTTGTTCATTCAGGCCTTTTTATAATACGCAGTGAATTAGTCGCATTTGAGTCTTTACGCTGTTCGTATCGTTCTGTGTGCTTGAAAGGTTGCTAAGTCACCTTAGATGTCTTGTTTAAGTTGTAGTTACACTCTTATTTCAGTATTGCAAGACATAACAAGTAACATACTTGATTTTTTAAGTTTACTGTAATGCTTTGAATTTTTAATACAAATAAAATGATACAATTTTAATTTAAAAATATTCAACCACTTCCAAAACGATCTCGGCATACAAATTCCACCAACACTTAGGAAATTTCATTAATGGGAATTTATTAACATCAATAAAAAATAAGCCCTTGTCACATATTGAATCTTATCTGGTGACTTTTTATGTCCCTCTTTCACCCTTACATCGGCAAGCCTTCAACTTTTGATTTCTATGAATAATGCATTGGCGAACCTTCGACCGTAAACACCATAAATCTTAGAGCATTACGCGCCTCCAACCGTAAAGGTGATGGCTCGATTTCGGCAGGACGGAAACATTGGACCGTAAATAGGGAGATCAATATTTATTACGAACCAGAACCCCACGTCACAGATTTAATCGGGGACTTTTCGAATGCTATAGTAGTTCGATATTTAAGCTTATCACTCAACGTCACGGTGACAAGTTGACGGTTTTCGCAGGTTTTAAAAGAAATTATCACCCTCCATTCTTATTGCATAAAATATGTACCTTTCGAACATCGACTTTTTCGAGTAACGTGATCGAGATTTTTCGATTTGACTTTGATATGCAACAAGAATGCGTGAATAAATGTATTTTCAAACTCATATTTTTATAAAATGTACTTTGTTATACATACGTTTATGTTTAAAAAGTACAATAGAACTTTCTGGAGCAATACACTTGTTCGATAACGTCTTTAAAAAATTTAAAAAAAAACATTGGTTTTATAATTACTATTAGATATGTTTGGACTGGTATTTTAATTAACGTTGCCCTGGATAATCACAACTATATATTGGCAAACTCGAATGGAAACATCCGAGGACAACACTCCGTAACTTTGAACCACTTTCAGATGACGAACTATTAACTGGTTTAATAAAACATTATTAAAACACTCTTAACAGATGAATAAACTTGCTACGCATTATGTTCAGAAAGATGAGTTTTTGTGGTTAGTTAAATTAGTGGGAGCAATACAACGGGCTTTTGAAGACGGTCCGCGATCAATCCTGAAGGGGAATAACCGATGACGCCTCGTAATTTTGAACCCTAGTCGGAGGACGAGGTCAACTCCTGTGCTTATTCAGTTTAGTATGATTCCTCGTGAGAAACAAGTTATATTTTTAATTCACATTTCTAGAAAAACTATGAAGATTTTTATGCTGATCGTAAACATAAAATCCATCAAAGAAAAAAAAACATACAGCCAACTGAATGTGTGATTACTATAATTTACCTCACAATTGAGCAACGCAAAGGGCTCTTGGCAATGAACCTAGATCAATCCCCAAGGGGAAAATTCTAAGGACGACACAATGTTATTTTGAACCACGGTCAGATGGCGAGGTAAAAACCTGAGCTGGCAGTCCATCTCTTCAAAATTCCACACCATGCCAATGTCATGACATTCAGGGCCATGTCAGATTAACATGCACCAGCACCAAAAGACGATGGTCTTTAAATTAGATCGAATTTCGAATTCATAACCTTCTTTTTGTTAATCCAAGTCTCTATCCACCATTTCCCTTAAGATACTTATGATTCTACAAGAGAATAAATCTTTACAAGTGCTTAAGAAACGGTTTATATATTTTATAACTGTAATTTCAAATTATAAAGTACAAATAATCTATAAGTAGGGTACTGTTAAAATATTTATTAATTAATTTAAATTAGTACTTTTTTGGCAAACATGTTCATGAAAACTTAAATATGTAGGGTTCTGTTGAAATATTTACTAATTAATTTAAATTTAAATTTGTACTTTATTTGCAAACCTGTCATGAAAAAATACATAATTATGTATTACAAACTGATTTTTAGAAAATAAATCACGTACAGAAGTTCTTTAGAAAGATTTCATAATTTGTTGGAAAAATAATATATTATTTAAATTCTTCACCAGAAAGTTAACATAAAACATTAAAAATACAAATATAATTTATTTTCCATCTCAGTCCCTCAATGAATCCCATAAAAATATGAAAACTTTACTTGAAATGACGAATTGTTTGGAAGATGTGTATTGAAAATATTTAACTACTTCGGTTCATTAATACTGAGCTAAAAAATCTTCCAATCTACCTTTTTTTCTTAGGAGGATCAAGTCAAATAATTTGATATATACTGGATAAATATCTATATTTTTGCTGATAACAATAAAATTCCTAAACTAAAATATAAATAAGGTACGAGATGACTAAGGCATTGCAAATGAGTGCATGAATAATACCTAATGTACAATTTTACTATGAATACCCATAACTCAAATACTATACCTCAATGCATTGATTAAATAAAAAAATAGTTAACGTTAAAGCTAATATTAATTATATATACATACTAGCACACTTACCCGGCGTTGCTCAGTTTAATTAATTATATGCATATTGAAAAGTGATCAGGTTATCCAATTATTTTTCATAAAAAAATGCCAGCATCATTCCAGTGTACGGAAAATAATTTTTAATGTCCTCCATTTTAACTTTTCCGTCGCTTCTATTATTTACTTCGGACGTAAATATGCATACAAGATGTATCGATCCGAATAATCCATTTTGTATTCGTCACACTTCTGCTGGAAGTTTTCTTTTCTAAGGTAACTACTACCAAAAATGATTTTGAGATTTGGAGTGACTACGAATATTATCGTTCATTTTTAGTCGCATTCATTTTTAGTAAACATTGTCAATCTTTGGCCGATAGTCTCGCACTTAGTTTTCCTACGAATATGTTTCACTTGTGACATTCTTGCACCTAGGATGTGATATTTTCGAATTTCATTATCAATATGAGAGGATGGCTAGTTAAATTGTTTCGGTATTCGTGACAAATTTAATATTAAGCAAAATAATGTTTTCTTGAATATTCAATTCAGAGGCAGGTGGAATAACGGAGTCTATGTTAAAATAAATATCATTAGTGTAGACACATTAAATACAATCGATTACAATTTTTTAATAACCAAAAGGTTGATTTCATAGCGATTTTAATGAACAAAATCACTGCATTCAACGAATGATCAACATGTATCGTAAGAACATGTCAATATTTTGAGTAATCAAATTGCGTAAGAAAAATTCAATATCTACAGTAAGCAACCTCAACTTTCTGTCACATAAGATGAAAATTTTCAAAATTCAAACTGTGATATAATTTGTCAACAATGTCTTGTGTAAAATTCCCTTTTCTCCAACAGACACATTAGTTTTAAATTGAAACCTTATGTAATTTTTTTAAATTCAGATATTTGGTTTCAAAATGGAAACTACGAACCTATATAGAATATAGATGTAGTTACTTGACTATGGAGTACATTTATCAATAACAACCATGAAATACGAAAAACAAATGCACATTTAATTTATTTTAATCAGCTTTCAATGAAAAGCTCTATCAAATTTTGAAATATATTTGAACTACAACGTATGGCTACCCGTTTTAATTCAACGTAACCTATCACTTTAAAGTGATTTTTTTAAGACTTAACCGGTCATTTGAAAATGAGAAATTTCACAACCTAATTAAAAATGTTTCCATTTGCACATATTTTTTATTTTTATGAAACATAATTCAACAAATCATTACGTATTCAATCAAATATTTGAGGAACGTATGTTGAAATATACATATACCGCCAAAAAAGTTCCCATATCTAGTAATAATATTCAGGAAATAAATAAATAATTACAATATAACTCCTACATAATATTTCTGCAATAGGTAAAATACCGGAACACATAAATGCCAACAGAAACGATTAATTTCAATCCTTAAGAAAATGCTGAATTCTGAAAACATATTGTTTCAAATGTGTTGAATTTGTACTTCGTGAATATATTCTGAAATAGAACAATCTCACTAAAGACTTTGAACAATATTGATACAGAAATTAATGATTAATTTACTAAAATAATACACATTTATAATACTTGGAAATCCTCAAATATTATAGCAACATCTCGCTGTCAGCTCAAATACCCGAAAACAGAGTTCTAAATCAAATTAAAAAATTAAACATTAATTTTGACTTTTCCAGTCTACTGAGTAGCAAAATCACGCTTTTCATGATCAATAAGTTTTCTTTTGGGCTTTTAGTGTTCCATTACAAAATGTAAGTTATGTAAAAAATTAAATGTTTAAAATATTATTTCTTCATCAAATCAAATATTTATAAATTATTTACACAATGGGAAGAAAAAAAAGTTAGTTGAAATAATATCCAATATACTCATATATGGTAGATTAAAAGTACAAGATAAATTATTCATTATTAACACAATATAAATGGTGTATTCACGACAAATAATAAATGGTGCATTAGTGAGGTGGCTCAAACCACTAAAAAACGGTTAAAAATGTGATAATCTAAGAAATATATAAGTAGTAAAGATCATAAGTAATATATGAATCACATACTATGATTATAATACGAATGGGATAGAAAATTATCAACAAATGAGTCACATTTCAACTTTTAAATTTGATGCAATGTAAAGATTGATAAGTGCATCAGTTAAACAATTGAACTCACTGAATCTAAGCCTATTCTAACATTTATATTTCCCACTCCCAGCCCAGTCCAAACAAAACAACTTCCCTTCCTCCATTGCTTCATCGCAGGTCAGTCCACTGCACCAACGGAAATGAAGTGCGATAAAATCCAAGAGAATTAAGAAGCACTTAAATGGATTATGTTGGGAGAAATGAAAGGCTTAATGGTTCAGCTCTTCGCAAGTTGCAATTTGTCAACTTATGACAGCGCAATATTTTTTAAGGTCACTTTCTAATTGCTAATTTCCATGCAATTATAGTGAGAAACTAGGAACCTTATGTGACCCAAGTGGTTTCTTCTATAATGAGTTACTTCGTGTTAGAAGGTTAACTTAATTGGTGCATAAGGGCTGGATTTGCAACTAATTGATAGAAGAGCAGGAAAGGTGTAATTCATTAATGCTTAACTCAAGGATCAACTCTCGTATGTTAAGGAACACAACTATTTGACATCAACAATCATGCTTTTGATGAAAAATGTTCGTAGATCTGTTTTTAGTAAAAACCGTTCGACAGGCGATATATTTGAACTTATATTCAATCGAAACTAGGCAAGTATTTATTTAAATTAACGTTGCACTGTAGCAGCACAATGGACTATTAGCGACTGTCCCGCGATCAATCCCCAAGGGAAAGAACTGAGGACAGCAACACGTAATTTTGAACCACGGTCAGAAAAAGAGGCCAAACTTGAGCTGGCTTTCCACTCTCCAAACCGAAAACAACAGTCTAAACAGTAATAACGTAACTCTTACATTAAGGATTTTTAGAGAGTTATGAATGATAGTAAAGCTTGTATTTTTATGGTTGTCAGGAAGTTTATGTATTTTATGGCACAAAGGCAATTTCTAGCTACACTGTTCCAAATACAAGGCAGACAACTTCAAACAAAATATATAGTGAATGGGGAAACAAAGTGAGGTTGTGAAATAGAAGAACGTCATAAAGCATAGAAAGATTGTTTGGATACCCTGGGAGCATGACACCCGTGTTAACTGGAGACAGTAAACCCCATGGGAAAAGAAAAGATCACTGGGGTACCTCGGGTTCGTGAAATCTGTGTTTTCCTGAAGATGTGCCCCGAGAGCTGCCTTTTACGAATATACAGCAAAGGTTCAATGCCAAATGTTCATCGTAAAGTCAAAGTAGAACTATCGTGTAGTAAAACGTGACAGTACAGAAAAAAACACCTCCGGAAAGTCAATGTCTAATTAGCACTCGTGTGACGAAAAACTGACCGTAGAGTAAAAAAAACCAAAGTTTAGTCAATCTCTAATAAGCCTTCATGCAATTAAACGTGACCGTAAAGATGAAATTCAAACCGTATAGTCAATAATTTTAATTTTTAGATGTTTAAATTTGTAACTTCACAGATGTTAAAAAATATTTCGTTTCCGTTTTCTCCTAATGGAAGTTAAATGTAAATAAGAAATACTTACCGGTGGAAAAGCTTTGGTCTGACAGTATTATATTAGTAAAATATCGAAATCATATATATATATATATATATATATATATATATATATATATATATATATATCTAATATATAAAATTTCCATGTCACAATGTTAGTTACCGTACTCCTCCGAAACGGCTTTACCGATTTTTACCAAATTTTATATGCGTATTCAGTAGGTCTGAGAATCGGCTACTATCTATTTTCCATACCCCTAAGTGATAAGGGTTGTTCACCCTTAAAATTTATTTTTTTAATTTTTTGACGAAATTTTTTGTTTTTATTTTTTTATAATGTGGCATTAAAAAATACATACAACCCTTAATTTTTACTTTTTTATCACCAACCCCTATTTTTTTATGGCCATTTTAGTAATTTAATCATTTTTCATCCCGCTCGATAACTGATCAATTATAGTGTTTTTAACTGTACTTCGATTAAAAATCTAAAAATTTTTTTAAGAAAATAAACATTTATTTTTATTATTAAAGTTTAATCCTGATATATGCTTAGTGTTACCAATCTTAGATTCTTAAAATTTGCCGCGCGTGTATTTGGCACGATTAGTTCAGTTAATCAAGTTTTAGTTAAACAAGTGATTTACATAACCTTAAAAGTACTCAACACGTGTCACGAGCTCCAACCAACAACGGCTTTTGTGTTGTAAGTATACTTTTTTTATATAATTATTTGAATTTTTTACAACTATTGTTTCAAATTTTTTTTCACAAAACTAATATTTTCGCTATAATCCTGGCCGATGCTGATGCACGTGTGAGCATGCAGCAATTGCGTCAAGAACAATCAGAAGATACACGAGCTGAGCGCAATGAAGTTATTTCATTAATTCTATTTATATGTGTTTTGTACAACAAAGCAATGCCAAGAAAACGCAAAGGGGTTGATTTGAGCCGTAATACAAGTAGGTCCAGAAGTATGAGAGATAAAAGATCCCAAAGAACCGAAGAACAAGTCCAGCAACAAAATGCTGATGCACGTGTGAGCATGCAGCAATTGCGTCAAGAACAATCAGAAGATACACGAGCTGAGCGCAATGAAGTTATACGTTTAGAACAACGACAATCACGCCGTTTTACGATTAATAGACGCAGAACAAATGACCAACAACGCCAACAGGTACATCGTGCATTTACATCTGATTCATTTTTGCGTCTAGCATTCCAGTATGAGCCCGATATTGAATATTATGCTCATTCAAAAGTGGTAATTGGTGCTATGGATAAGGAATGTCCGCATTGTCATGCTCTCAAATTCAAAAATGAGCCACCTGGGATGTGTTGCGCGTCAGGAAAAGTGCAACTACCTGAAATTGAAACACCACCTGAACCATTGAACGGTTTACTTATCGGCACGGATCCAGATTCTAACGTATTCCTGAAGTCAATTCGAACATTGAATTCATGCTTTCAAATGACATCGTTTGGAGCAACAGAAATAGTTCGAAATACTAATGCTAATGGTCAACAATACAATTCTACATTCAAAATCAGAGGCCAAGTTTATCATAAAATGGGCTCATTGCTGCCAATGCCAAACGAACCACATAAATTTTTACAAATCTACTTCATGGGCGGCGAGGATTCCGGAAGCGCACTTGCCAATCGCGTGAATGCACGTTGTGACTATAATAACCTTGATTCATTTGTAAAATTACCGACCGATTTCTGCACAATCGCTGATTCGCAAGATACTCTCATTGAACAAATATTTCCCGATGTACACACACAGTACATAAATCATGAGTGGCTTGCAGAAAGAGCTATTTTAGCAGCAAAAAATGCAGACGTTGACAATTTAAATTTGAAGATACAACAGTTGTTGCCAGGGAACTTGGCATCATACAAATCTATTGATACAGTTTGCGATGCCAGCGAAGCTGTCAATTTTCCCACAGAATTTTTGAACTCACTGGATTTGCCAGGCATGCCACCGCATAATTTACAATTGAAGGTTGGATCTCCAATTATCTTGCTTCGTAATTTAAACCCGCCACGGTTGTACAACGGTACGCGATTAGTCATTCGAAAATTGATGAAAAACGTTATCGAAGCCAGCATTTTAAATGGCAAGTTCAAATGTGAAAATATCTTAATACCACGGATTCCTATCATACCTACAGATGTGCCAATTCAATTCAAACGAATTCAGTTTCCGATTAGATTGGCATTTGCAATGACAATCAACAAATCCCAAGGCCAAACGATGTCTGTTTGTGGCTTAGATTTGAGTACACCATGTTTTTCACACGGGCAATTGTACGTAGCATGCTCTCGAGTCGGTAAACCATCCAGTTTGTTTGTGCTTGCTAAAGATGGGCTAACAAAAAATTTTGTCCACGCTATAGCATTAAAAGATTGATGTTGTTTGTTAGTGTTACTGTCGTAATTAATATGTGATATGTAATTTTAAGAAATAATTTATAATAACTTGAAAATAATATTGTTTGGCGTTTGTTATTTTTATATTCCCTTATCGTTCATAGTTACTTTTTGTCTACACTAGAATTTATCTAGAAACTAGAAATAATTTATAAGGCAAAACAACGTTTGCCGGGTCAGCTAGTATATATATATATATATATATATATATATATATATATATATATATATATATATATACTTGAAGCCTCTTAGTGCTTTGGGGAATCTATTATCGCAAACTTCAACAATGGCAGTGAATCACTAGAAATATGAATTTCTTAAATTATACTACACACAATAGTAGTCTTACTTGTAGTAAGTGCTTTAAATCCATAACTGTCTTAAAATAACATAATTTCAAAAGCATCTCTATCCTGAGTTCAAAAGTGTAACATTTATCATAATTTATTTAAGATCATTACAATGTCCTGAGTATTCATTACTAGCATGAAGTAGAAGAGAACCTGGTACATAATACTTCGAAGATTCATTAATATCTATAAATTTTACTAGGGTTTATGATCTACCCTTTTATTTTCTGCTACGCACGAAACTCCAGACTGAATGTTAGGACTACTACAACTCCAGACAGAATTTGTGAGTTAAGACACATTTTGAAGGGCTGAGAAAATGGGCTGCTGTAGTCGCCAAGGACACACATTCAGAAATTGACAGCACATTTTACTTGATATTTATTGATGCGTTAGTTTAGCTTTACCGGCTAATAGTGGTCATGGATACCGGATCAAACAATGTTTTGTGAATATGTATTGCATTTCAAGATTTAACTCCATAGTTTTATATCGTTTTCAGAAACATTCAATTTTTCATAAGAAAAATTAAGTTGTATCAGTGAACTTACGATAAATTTGAATTTATTAATCTCTTTAAATTTTACTATTTCATTACACTCATATTTCTTTTATAGAAAATATATTTAACAATGCATAAGCAATATACATTTGAAAGTTTATTTTTAAGCATAGAAACTTTCATAGTGGAATAAGAAAATTTATTGATGTCCATATTATCACCAAGCCATGTTATTGTATAGCTAAATTTATTATAAATTCATGCCGGTATCAGAGTCGAAATCGGCTGGGAATTTTAAATTTTTCTTGCAAAATGTTGGGTAAAGTTGCAGCATCATAAATATACCTTTACTTTTCTCCCATAAGGTTAAATCGTGCCTGCGAAAACAAAGAATTGTTTTAAAGCAAGCAGTGTAGTTTGTTCTTCGTGTATGGGAATAGATTACTTCACGCCGTGTGGATATTTTATGACAGGAATTCTTACTCATAAATTTAAATTTTTATCCTTGTTTCCTGATATATATATAATTTGAATAAATATCAATGCCTCTTGAAAACTTCTGAGAAAAAAGCTAGATTTGCAATGTAAAATACGAAACAAATATTTAATTCATATCCTTCTAGTTTTTACATAATTATTCAAATAATAAAATATTATTAGCATTAACTTTTATCCCATGAGAAATTTTCTGTATGCCTTCAAAAATATCGTTGCCTGTAATTATTGCTATGTCTCAGTAGGTATTTGCCTTTATGGGTGCGTATGTTTGTATTCATACATGTCTCAATGGAAGTTAGTTTGAGGTTTAAATTCTTTGTAAACTAATTGCTTTATCTTTGAAGAATCAGTTGTTATCTAGTCATAGTGGAATTTTGGTAGCTCTGCCAGCTACAAAAACAGTGTAGGAGGGATGAATGGAATTATATTTAAGTAGTTTTTGTTTGATGACGCTGAGGTCACTTTAATAAGCTGTGCCAAACACGAAATAGAAAACGTCAAGTCATGTATAAAATTTTACTGACTGTTGAGGTATTGTAATTGAATCTACATCACGAAGAACTTACAAAATTGATAATTTAAACGTGCATAATCTTAAAAGGATACGCTTTTCATATTTTTGACGAATTAATATACTGTGTACGTCAGGGAGATTACCGATTTTAAACATCATGATGCTTGTCTCCTTGATATCTTATTATTAGCAATACCTCGTCATTAGAAGAAAAAACTGACTTGATTTTGGTGTTGTCATCATAAAAAAATAGCAATACCCTGATGACGAGATACGTCGACATTATTAAAATTGGTCAGATTTTGATGAGGACACACTTCGACATTGGGATATGGTCGTAATGGAGGATGCATCTCGTTGGGATACAGTTATATTCTTATCATACATGTTTGGGTTACTTGAAATATGAAGGCGTTTAATTATTTGTATTACAGAAATCATACAATATATAAGAATCCATAAGATAGTAAACTAAAGCCATCACAGGATCTAAACAAGGAAATATTCTTCTTTCACAACATATAAGAGTTTTAACTGTTTTCAGAATTCTTTCTGTGCTGAGAACTGAAATCTCAGCAATGCCCCGATGAGTCTTTCAACGTCTTTTCTTATGGATACCACGTGTGCCAGTTCAGAAGCAACTCGTTTCAGCAGCAACGTCGTTTCACACAAGTCGAAAAACACACGGGCGCATTTATCCCCAGCTCTGTTCCCGATGCCATTTTAATATAGTCTCTCGAAAGACAAAGTCGGGCAAATGTAAAGAAGTCGGCACGCGTATATATTGCCGGGATTTTAATCTCGAGCAACTTTTCAGGAAGCTCGGAAATGAAAGTGTCAACCATTTCATTTCCTTACTGTGCAGGCTCCCCTCTGTCGAAAAATTTCGCAGCAAAGAGGGTGGCGGTGTTATTAACTAGGGATGTAAGGAAGTACTCATCGGAGGAGTATGAGTAGGGGATAAATACAGTGGAATGACTGGGACTCACAAGGGCTGAGTTCTGGGGACAATGGTGTAGGTGTATTTTGACTCGAAATGCATGGCAATGGAAGTGCGAACTGGACTGGTTTGGTATGTCATTCCTTGCTACACGAGTGCCAGACTATTGATGGTGAAGAATATAGTTACTATTATACTTACAGTAATTGTACTTATGTATGAAATCGGAGTTAACATGACAATGATAATGGGGAATAGACTGGGGGATTGTTTTGTCTATGTACGGTCTTCTTTGCTGCACTGATGTTAATTAGACTATTGAGGTTGAAAGATTTAGTTGCCATCCTGTATAAATTCAAATTAAGTATGAATTGAACAGACGACATGAGAATGATAATGATAACTATAATTGTTTGGTATGTCGATCTACGTTCATTCTTTGCTCCACGAGTGTTAATTTGACTATTGATGGTGAAGAATATAGTTGTTAACCTGTAGTAATTATACTTAAGTAGGAAATAACTGAACAGGAGAATGAGGATTAGTCTGGTAAGGTTTGTAGATCAAGGTCATTATTCGCCACACGAGTGTTCATTAGACTATTGATGATGAAGAATATGATTGATATCCTGAAGTAATTCTACTTAAGTACGATTGAACGTATGAAATGAGATTGGTAATGAGGACAAGAGTGGGATTTCGTTTGTCAATCTACGGTTCTTCATTGCTACAATAGTGGTAAATATACTACTGATAATAAATAATATAAGTCTTATATGGAAGTACTTCTACTTAAATATGAAATTGAACAGATGACTACATGATAATTACAGTGAGAGCTAGTTTGGTTTGTCGCTCTCAAGTTATTCTTTGCTACATGAGGGTTGATTAGACAGTTGAATATGAAGAATCCTTGTAATTCTACTTACACATGGAATTGAAGTCGAGTTTACATGGAAATGACAGTGGGTTCGTTTGATTAGTTGCTATACGATCCGTTTTTTGTTATCAAAATGACGGTTAATTATGCAACTGATAGTGTGTGTTGTGATGAATATTTGTTACCTTGAAGTAAGTTTTACTTAATATGTGGGATAGATAAAAAGGTGAGGATTTGGAGGATTTCATGGAGATTCTTAAAACTGGAATAATGATGATCTAAAAAACGGTTCAATTTTAATGATACAAATATGTATATGGAGCATTCAAGATATACCTTAAAAATTAACCAATCTACCTCATATAATATACACTACTACAAGCTTTGTCCAATTAGGGGATACGTTTTTTAAACTAGATAAATATAGTTTACTTTTAATAAAATGGGTCTATTTTTTTTCTACATGTTTATCTGAAGTTGTTTTGATGGATATTAAAATGTTTTGAAGTTTACTTAAATTCAGTCACAAATTATAATAGTTGAAACAAGTGATCAGCTTTAATGACAGTGGTCATTGAATAATTTCATTTATAAAAAAATTTTGAGGTGAAGAAATAAAAAAGTGTCTGTCCTATTTATCCTGTAAACGTAAGTAACGATTGACGAAATGACTATTTAACACAATTCGTATTTTGTAATCCATATGCTAAATAATTCTTATAACGCAAATGTCAAACAATAGAGATTAAATAATTTTCGGACTTAAAATGTTACCACAATTATAATTTGAGTAATTCAAACAAGTTACATTATAGTTTTATTGAGTATATTGTTCGCGTCTAACGAATGTAAATAATAATCGCATAAAACCTCATTCATAAAAGCTTAAAATGAAGGACACACTTGTCTGTTTAATTCAAGGCTCCCATGAACATTGATAATAAACCTATTCAAAAGTAAAGAGTGTTCAACTTAAGTTATTTCCACAATAATTTCTACATATCAATACTACATATCGTCACTCAAACTGCAAAAGGTCGTACGTCAAAAATTCCATTTTTTCTATTATTATTGCTATATGTGGTAATTTGAGATTTCCACCAGGTGGCAAAATCTCTTATGTCATCAGCTGATCCAATAAAAGTTACAAACAAATGTTTGTAACAATAACAATAGAATCAGATAATAAAAAAAGAACGATTAGCTTTTTTCTCTCCTGAAAAATTACAGATTTTAGACTAACGACCTTTTGCACTTTGAGTGACGATAGGTAATGTTCTAATCCCAAAACATTTACAAATAAAAATCAATATGACATACTTCAAATGCATAGGTAAAATTTAGGTTCAGAAATATGTAGATTCTCTAACCAAAGATTAAAAACAATATGTACATCTACATCAATAAAGAAGTTAAGCTAAGAATATAATGTATATTGGTATGGTGAGATACCTTATATAGATTATTAATTCCCGAAAACTTGTAAAGTTGGGAGTAGGAATCATACCGTGGACACCCGTTTCATGCCTTTGACCACAGGTTTCGTCACTGTGCCCATGGATGTTAATGTCTGCGAAGCAATTCCTGACAATTCAGCACTACGCTCACTGTGACAGTTTAGAACAAGCCCACTTCTTTTCCAGTATAGCATGACAGCAGTTCATAAATCAAATTCTATAACCAATTAATATGAAGAAATTGAAGGACACTGTGTAAAAAAGATCTCTCATCAACTCGTTTGAACAGCTTTGGGAAGAATTTGAGCGTCTGTTGAGAGCCAGATCAAACAGCCAGCCCTACAAATGGTTTCGATGAGATATCTCGTTCATTAAGATCCTATCAATTTTTTCTGATACTTGACCCGTAATCAAGACATGGCCGATATTTTATGAATATATCATGGGTCAGTTTTCTTGCAAAGATGAGATATCTCGTCCATCGAAGTCTGGTACGTTTTGCTAGTGGTGATACACCTCATCAAGACAAAACCCAGGTGGGTTAAAAAATACCATACAGGTGTTCACCACTGTTGAAAGAGGAATTGAATCAAATTCCTACAGGCACCTATCGCAAGATTGTGGGTAGTCTATCCCAAAAGGTTGCTGCTGTGATAGCGAGGAAAGGAGGAACTACATCATACTGACACTGCCAAATCCAGATAAGCACATTAATGAGGGTATGTGGTGATTAATGACTCTGTAGTCTGGATGGATATTAATGGCTATATAATACATCAATGATGCATTTTGATTACGTTAATGTTTTTGCTGTGGTAAGTAAAACATATACATTACCAAAATAATTACCTTTTCTCCCGTGTTATACTACTGCAGAGATAGACGTTTATTTGAAAGTTGTATGAAGAAAACTAAGGTGTAACTTAAAGGTATAAACAAATAAAGTGATTAATTTCGTGACAATATTCAAAATAATTAGGTAACCAGAATGCATGCTTCTGAATGAGTAATAAATAGAATATTCTTAACAAAATTAAAATAACTATGCATAATACACCTATAAAACATATAGATCATATACCCTTCAAACTATATTATGCTACAAAAATAATTTCCTCATATGCTTATAGTTTCTAAAATAGTTTTTGAAATACTCAATTGTTTAACAACTGCTAATAATGAACTCAGTATTATAACTCATGATTTTTAATGTTAACGTTACAAATAGTGGTAAATTATGTCTATCTGTCCCAAGAACTGCCTTTTCTTTTTATTCATTTTAACCCATTAAAGACGAGTTTAAATTTGTTAAAAAATTAACTTTATCTTATAATTTGTTTATTTAGATAAATTAAAGTATACATTGAATTTTTCAGATTTTTTCGAAAACTATTTCTATCATATTTTAACTGGCAAGATTTCTGTCAAATCGCATGTAGTGTGCACATAAATGTAAAGGTATTATAAATTCTACACATGTAGCAAGATACAAATAACTCTTAAAAAGAGCAAGGAATAATTTATACAACACATTAAAACAAACAATATGATGGAATATCGACCAGTTGTGGATACAGATGGGTGGAACCACCTTCTTCAGACACCAATTTCAGTGCCTTTGTATTTTTCCCACATTATTACTTTTAGTATTTAAGGAATAAATTCAAATGAACAGTTTATCCATGTATATAATCTAAAAATTAATTAAATATTCTTATTCAGTAAGTATTATATAAAACAATCCCAATTTTCCCACAGATCACGTGTTACAAAAGACAAAAAAAATTTGCTCAATTGCATAAAACGTATTCCTTATAGTTCATACGAGTATTAGAAGGGTTTCTGCCAGATCAACCTCATAATATCTTCGACTTGAATAAGATTAAAGGCGGTACACATTATATCACTTAAGTTTGTATATATCCACGGACCCTACCATAGAAATTGGATTACAGAACCTTACGTCAAATCCTGGTTTAGAAAACAAACATCGTTCTGCCCATGAGGCAAGAATGAGGCGTGAAACACAACCAAAGAAGGTGATGAGGACAATATTTTTGCAAAGTTTTTGTAAGTAATATTAAAATTTGCAAACATCTAAATTTATTTTATGTTTTGATTCTGAAAACCTACAATACACTACCCTACAATAATAAACAGCAAGATGTGATGGTATAAGGGAAAAAATATATGCTTTAATAAGGAGATGTTCCCCCACGTGCTGCAATTACACTAAAAACCCTTCTGGGCATACTTTCAACAAGGTTTTGTTACACATCTAAGGGTAGTTGTGCCCATTCCTGCTGTAACAATGTCACCAGCTCAGCTGTAGATTTCGGACGGGGTTCCCTGGTCCGTAAGCGTCGCTCTAACTAGCCCCACAAATGTGCTATGGGGTATAGGTCGTGATTCTGAGCAGGACAGGGCAGACGATTTACATCCATATCTTGACACCACTACTTGACAGAGGCTGCAACATGACATGGAGCGGTATGGTCATGAAAGTAACATTCGTTCATTGCATGGAATTGCCAGAGCGTAGGAAGAACCTGATTGTCCAAAATGTTCATGTAGGCGACGACATTCAATTTATCAGGATCAGCATGCACGGTTCCCAGGGTTTACCACGAAAAACATACTCAGATAAGCAGTCGGATCTTATGCAAATCCGCTGGCGGTCAGTCCATTATTGTAGAGTAATGTATTTTATATATTACTAGCCCATGTCGTGATTTTAAGCTCAAATAACTTAATTTTAGTATAACTTGAAATTAAGGTAATTGAAAAAACTATCTTTAATATTTTAATTAGATTTATGTTTCGAATTATAGTAATCATTAAAGGCACCGGAAAGTCATCAAAGGCCAGAAATCATGAAAATGTGACTAATATTCTAATGCATATAAAATTCAAGCTATTATAAGCAAAAATATAAATTTTTGTACACATGTTTGTAATACATTTTAAAACTAATTCAAGCTAAAAATAAAAATTTTAAAAGTAAACATATTTTGTAGAGAGCATTTAAATAGAACTCGGAGAAAAAAAAAATTCAATACAGTGAGTTCACTTTGGGTTCTGTAAAAAAACTTTAATATATATTGAGTAGCAACTTTTTTCCCTATCCCTAGAAATGTTTCTTGAATTCATTACAATATTTAGTGTTGAAAATAACCAGGAAAAAAAATTTAGACACAATTTAAATCAGCTCATGAAAATGTTGTGATTTTATACCTACTAATCACCCATTAAAAACATTTCTGTTCATATTTCCTCAATAGTTTATATTTTAACATAATTGCCTAATAGAAATACATGTGTATGCAAATTTTCAGACTGATAGCTTTAATAGTTTTTTCACAGAGCGCATCTGAAGATGAAAATTTATCATTTTGACAAAACGACAAAAAACTACAAAATAGCATCTCCTTACCTTATCGATTAGAACTTTCCAAAGCACAAGTAAACAAAATTTGCGGTTAAATATAATAACAGTCGCAGTTAAACCTGTTACCAATCGATTAAAATGTATTTTTATACAAAAATATACTAAAATTATAAAATATTTTTTTAAATATATCAAAAAAACGAAACTTCAAACCTGAAACCAAAACCAAAACGGATAATTTCAAAATTAAATTTTAATAACTAAAATGCATTTTACATAATAAGTGATACATCAATCGATTCGTATTGGTGCCCTCTATTAAATGCAATTGAAATCAAAAATTCGATTTTTTGAAGAATTGTGACTTCCCAGTGCCCTTAATTGTAGTAATGTTTAATCTATATAAATAAGAATGGAGTGTTTGTTTGTACATTCAATATTTTCGACCCATTTCAAGTTTTCTATCCGTTTTGGACCCTTCTGATGCCGAATCCGCCTTTTTCTCGTTTGGTGTCTGTCTGTCTGTCTGTCCGTCTGTCTGTCTGTCTGTCTGTCTGTATGTTGTGCCCTATACACGTCCACGCGGTTTAAGATATTTTCATGAAAATTAGCATACAGTGAGTATTTATCTTAATTTAGTGAGTGGCATTGGTTGCGAAAGTCTGTATGTCCGTCTTTCTGTTCTATGCTCGATTTTGTGTTTGTGTGTTTGTGTAGACATCACATGAATTGTATTCCAGATATTTGATTGAATTTTATTTTATTTTATACTTTATATATTAGTTTAATGAATGCGATATTAAACGTTTCTTTATTGTTATATTTAGTTGAGTTTCATGCTAAAACACCTGAGTAAGTGTACTTAAATCAACCATAATTTGGTAGTTTTGGAAAAATTGGAATGTCTATTGAATATTACGATTACTTCGATTGCTTTACCAGTACTGCTGAAAAAGTAATTATTCTTCAAAAAATTATTTTTTTTTATGGAATTTCATCTCTGATACTTCATTTATTTCGAGTCTTATTTTTATTCTTTGCGCAATGAAAACGATTTCCGAATATTTGGGACAGACGATATTTTTCAATGAAACGAGATTGAACAAGATCGCGGGAGCAGTGATATTTTTTCAGGTTCTTTCGCTCTGAATTAATTTCACATTTCTAAATTTTGTGCACTTTTAGTTGTAAGTTGTGGCAACGGTGCGAGATCAAGAGATTAAATTGAATCACAAATTAATATCTTTAGAACAATTTTTTGCGACTTCTTTTATTTTGTTTTACTTTGCTGTTTCCTGTTTTTAATATTTATTATTTTAATAATTGTGTTTCCTTCTCATCACACGCAACAGCACTACAAAGTATTAGACTTTAAAATGTTAGGTAAGTCAGTATAAATTTTCAGTAAATTTTAAGTGTAGTTATGCCATTATTGAAAGAATAATGCCGTTATTTAAAGAATAATGCCGTTATTGAAAGAATAATGCCGTTATTGAAAGAATAATAATGTTTTTTAATCCAAACTGGAACTTTTTCCAACATTAAAAAATTGTTTGTAATAATGCCAGGAGAAGATTGCAAAATTTCACAATGTCGCATACCGGAGGCAAGAGTGCCACAAGTAAAAAAATATTGTTTCGTTGACTATGAGTGCGAGAGCACTCGCCGTAAATCGTAATTTTAATTAATTGAGTTGAACATGAAAAGAACTTAAGAAAGGGAATTCCAAATCTTCCTATAAATCGTCTTTTATAGTAGTAACCTTAGTATCACCTTTCGTCATTTTGTAGCTTTGTCATACAGCAATTGTGCGATGTATGTGAAATGTATTACATGAATGGATATGCATGTGTAGGATTTGTGTCCAAAGTAAGTTGTAGAAAATATAAAGATGGCGAAAGATGTTAAAATAAATTTTTATTCCACAAAAAACGTAAGTCATTATATATTTCGATTATCTCTTCAATCTAGAGTAAACCAATTCAAACCGAGTAAGGTCGGGAATTTTGCTAGTCAAAAATAAAGTAATAACTGCAAAAGAAATACATTGTTTCCTTGTTGATGTTTTATTATTTTGCCAATAACTAGATAAAACAATTATATATTTTAAATCTTTCTATTATAAAAATAAAATTGTAATCATTTTCAGGTTTATTCGCTTTGTGACTGCTAATAGCGAGTCACGTGATAACGAGTTTTGTGGTTCAACGAGCTAATGAATTTGGAGCACGCGCAGACGATAAACACAGTTACATTTTAAATTAATTTATTCATTCGTAAAATTTGTGAGTACGCGCTAGAGAGTTTGCAGTGTTTCCAAAAGAACCGGCAAATTAGGTCGACGTTTCCATAGCAACAGTCGAATATGAAAATATTAAGAAGTACTATTACAACACACAACACGGAGAAGCTAAAACATTTAAAATTGTGATGAGATTTCCTTTGAAGTTTAACAATATATTGTGCTAAAATATTTACTTTTTTATGTGGAAATAAGATGTTTTGTACTTGAAATTTTTTAAAACATTTTATTTTTATTTACGCTATATTTTCATGTATGAGCCGAGAATTTTTGGAAAGTTTTCTAGAGCTAAAGTGCTGGGGTCGACTGATATACTAATCCGCTTATCTCGTAAAAAAGTAGGCAATTTTCCGTTACTCGGGCGCATGCGATAAATATCGCAATGGGAAGGGAACCTTCAATTAATGTCGTACTGGAGTTACGGGATCAATCCAGCAGCGATCCATATGGGGATGGATTGTGAAGCAATCCCCTACCCTTTATTGTTGAAAAGTATAGTTCGCAAAGCGAACTAAATATGATTACGTAGCAATCATCGGGGGTTGACGAACGATAGCGAGCAGGGGGCGGATCCCTCAAGTATTAAAAACATTTTATTGTGTTGTGATCCCCGGCAAACATTCCCAATCTCCCATTACATTCTGTCTCCCAATAATACTACCCAGGTCAGAGCGTTGATGCACTGCTTAATTTACGACTTTACGACTATACTACTGCATCCCACTTTCCGTACTTCCACATCGAATCAACGAGAGGATATATAAGGCCACGAGAGAGGTTTAAATTACGTATCTATGCACGTATAGGACGGTCTTTGGATAGAGTTTCGAACACGCAACCGTTTTGCTAAGCCGCAAGTCGTATACATAAACCGCATTCGTATATATACACTTACAAACATTGCAGTAACTAATGGCGATGAAATTCAACAATAGATATCAATAAATAACCGTATTAGAAACAATTACAATCTCTTTCGCATTTACTTTATTAGAAAATTTTAAACTATTTATATTAAATTTAAATAGGAAATTGAGTGGTTAAATTAATTTTAAGCTTTTATAGAATTGCCTCAATTCATGCAAAACATATCTAATGTTTACCTATAATTTAAAAATAATCAATGTTCCACACTCCAGTTTGTTAACTCAACTGCAGCAATATTTAATCTATTTAAAGAGCTTTAATAAATTTAAATGGTTTATTACTTGTTTAATAATATTGTACGAAGGATATATCAAAGCACCAATTTCCTTATTCCGGTTCGGTTTCGAATTCTAATCTCTCTATATTAAAAAAAAGTTACCGCCGCCGCCGCCGCCGCCGCCGAAGAATTGAAATTTTTGTTGTTTAGCTCCATTCTTAGACGGTTTCCCGAGAAAGTACTGATCGGAAAAATATGAAATTAACATGCTTTGTTCTTCATCGTATTCCCTGGATAATTATTAAGATTTTTTTCCGATGCGGCTATTAGTTTAGGTTTTATTAAGTGTTAAAGTTGAAGAAGTGAAATTTCTTCCGCGAGTGAGCAAAACACATTCAAAATTTCAGTCTTTAGTCGTGAGTTTTTTTTTAAGATTACCTCTCAACGTAAATTTTTGCAGCTCGTCGAGTTTTTTTTGAAATTTAAATGTGGTTCTTGATAATATTTTTTTGAAATTCGGGAAAAATCGGGACATTTTTGTTACTTTTTTTTAAAACTGCCGTATCTATATCTAATTACTATTAGTTTTTAATTTTTAAAATATCGCAGTATACCTCAGAATATACTCTTTCTTTCGGTACTATTATTTTTGAAATCGGTTAATAATTAAATTGGATGCGATCAAAAGTTCGTGATACAAAATTCGGAATCTTCGGATATTTTCGCTACGTTTTGTTAAAACCGTTATGTCTACGGCAAAAACCATTATTTTTTAAATTTGAGAACATCACTGAATACACTACATTACACTCTTTCTTATGGTACAATTATTTTTCAAATTGGTTAATAAACAAAATCGATGCAATTAAAAGTAGGTCATACAATTTTCGGAACTTTCAGATCGTAACTTCCGATACAAAACTTAAATGGTCATATCTATATAGTATTACTGTTAGTTTTTAATTTTAAAAATATTGCAGTATACCTCACAATGTACTCTTTCTTACGGTACAATTATTTTTAAAATTGGTTCATAAATAAATTCGATGCAATCAAAAGTTGGTGACACAAATTTCGTATTTTTCAGTTCGCATAGCTGGTTCGGCAAACAGCAGTGGGTTGCATTTTCTACTATCGGGTTTGCCAGATATCAAATTTATCGTAGCAACACTTGCCATAAAAACGATTTCTTTTTATTTGGCGAGGAAAAAGGCTCGCTTTTTTCCCTCTGTTCTCAAGACAGTTTACCGACAAAGTACAATGTATTGATATTAACACTGTTTACTTAAAATTGTACAGGGAACAAGATACAGAAGATTTTTTACTGATGCGGCTATTAGTTTAGGGTGCATTAAGTGTTAAAGCAAAAAAAAGTGAAATCAATTGCGAAAGAAGTATTGGTTTGAGAAAGCAAACCAAACGGGATTGCGTAGCAATCCCCGGGGTCGGCGAGCGTAAGCGAGCAGGGCACGAAGCCCTCGCTGTGACGTCATGTACCGGAAAGTGAAATCAGCGTAATACGAATTATTCAGATAGTTTCACTCTGTGAAAGGAATGTTGGTTTGCGAAGCAAACCAAATGACATCTGTGAAAGGAGTGTTGGTTTGCGAAGCAAACCAAATGGGATTGCGCAGCAATCCCCGGGGGTTGGCGAGCGTAAGCGAGCAGGGGGCGGAGCCCCCTAGTACTATAAAAATAAGTAAACGTGTAGTTGAAGAAATTCATACAGAAAACCATTATTTGTTAAAATTAATGTACTCAGCACACTTTAAATATGTATTATATGTAAATCTGGCATGGAATATTCTCAACTGTGTAAAATTGTGATTAAAGTAATGTAATAGATTTGCATATTTTCAGTAAATAAGCTAATGGTATAAGTTAGATGTTAAGGATAATGTATACATTGGAGTCTTAAATAAGGTACATATATGAGTTGTTTGATTAATAAATGTATGCACTTTAAAAGGAAGTAGGGGCATTATAAACCGTATGTCCTCAAGTGCTACCTAAATTTTATAGAGAGTGTTTTTTGGGAGCATGCGAGTTGACCAGTTTGAGCCATCATCATTTAAGCCTTCTGGTGGTTTGTCTTAGCGTTAAAAACTGTCCTATCTGATAAAAAAAAACCATTTCAATCTGTCACCAGATCTAGGGAAGGGACAATTCGTATTTTATAATTAGGGTAATGGGGCAAATTACTCTCGACGAAGTAACTTGTCATTAGAAAAAATGTATCAGATTTTCATGGAAGCGATGTCTCTTAATTAATGAAATCTGTCAGATCTTGATGGACGAGATATCTCGTCAAAAACAATTGGAGGGTTAAACGCCAACTTCTTATGGATAACATAAATCAGCTGTCGCATGTTGATATGACTGACATCCTCCTGTATACGAAGCAATTTACAGAAACGGACAAGCGGTTGCGAGATTGTATAGTAAATGATGCATTGATAGTGACGAATCTAACCAACTAACACCAACACACACTCCCGTGCCTAGTGTCGTGAGACACTGTACCAGTTTAAAATAAGTGTGGTTGGATGAGTAGAACATGCCACCAAGGTGACATGCCTACCCAGAATGTTAGAGCACATTACATTACATTTATACATCTATACAGTAAATACATTAATCATTATACTAGGTTACATTATAAGTAAATAAATAAATATATATATATATATATATATATTTTTGTGCATATTTTGGCAGGTGTTCTCATATGCCATGAGGCTGTAAGGGGGCAAACTGTGATGTAATGTAGAGGTGTGTCAATTTCACCACCGGAGCAGTTTTCGGACTTGATTTTCTTAAACCTCGTTAGGTAGGATGGGAATGGGCCGTGCCCTGTGAAGAAAAGTGTCATAAGACATTTGCACAACCGCAATAGTCTATGTGAGAAACCTACCGTTTGTGAGACGTTAACGATTATCATACCTATTTTCAAGGGGCTTATCGTAAAAATAAGTCGAAGAATTATTTTCCATTTTTTACACGCGTCGATGCTGTTAGGCATTGTTGTTGGCGATCACTTATTTGAGCCCAGCTGCGAAACTAAAGGGTACAACTAGAGCAGGATAGTATAGATTGATGAAAAAGTTCTTCCCGTTTATGGCGCTAGAGGGCATAGCATTGCTAAACCAAAGAGTTATCTACTTTACACGTGTGAAAACGAATGATGTTGTTTGACAGAAAGAATTTCAGCGAGTACTCTTCTGAAGAAAATTGTTTTATTTATATTTCAAATTGTGTTAAGCTATAAAATTGGTAGGAAATAGGGAGCATTTACGACAGATGCTTTTTTATTTCCGACAAATCAGGAATGATAAGACGCAAAAAAAGATATGTTTAGTGTAGGGTGAGTGACGATTCCGAGGGCCGCAAGTGGTTCTGTAAGATTCGTCACCTGGATGAGTTCTTTAGTCAAGCGATATCTGAACTTCTATGAGTGCGAGATTATGCAACTGCCGGAGATATGGAAAAAGGTCATCGAACAGAATGGCATATACTATAATTTAATTTTCAGTAAATAAATTATTTTCTTCAATTTTTGTCAAAACAACGGTGCAAAGTTTGGCACCAGACCAATAAAATGAAGGCTAACAAAAAGGTTGTTGTTCATTTCTGCATCTTCTTTCATACCCAAACGGCGTTTGCTGGCCAAATCCTTATACATGGCTCCCTACCACTGCTTACAATTTCCACAGGAAGTTTAAGCACCTTGAAATGTTAAGCCCTTTCCCCATATTATTCAAAAATTTGGATTTAACCCGCCATATGGTTTGAGGAGGATCTTGACGAGGTGTCTCATCATTCGCAAAACTTACACGACTTTAATGGACGAGATCGTTTCACTGTATATTCATCAAGCTATTTACAGTTCCTTAATATTTAATCAATTTATTAAATGATCGGGTGATGTTGTTAGAAGGAATATTGTAAAAGTTATATTTCAAACGGAGAAACCTATTTCCTAGTTCTACGATCCTCTTAATGTATGAAATGCTTAACCAACTGATTATTTAATTTCTATTTTTACTGTTACAATTGATAGGAATGGCTGTAGCTAGTTGTAAACTATAATTGAGATTGTACATATAACGTACATGAAGATACGATACACTTGATACTTCAAACATGATTTAGCTTGAATAACGAATTTTTGAAAAGTTCACAGATTAAAACTATTCAGTTGTTGACATTTAGTGCTATAATTTTCACCTGTTACTAATTGCAAAGACTCAACTATTGATTATTTTAATAATTATACTCAAAAGCACCGATGATTCATACACGGAAATAACTTTATATATGCAATCCACCAATTATGTAGTTCCTTCAAAACCAATTTATTAACATTAGGATAATTATTCATAAATCAATTTTATTGATAATTATTTGATAATTCTGAATTTACTAAACTTTACTTAATGGATACGAATTCAAGTATATCTTTAAAGTAATTTTTGTTTTATTTTTAGTTAATGAAGTTTCTAAAGTTAGTAGCAATTTGGTAATACTTTGTTTTATAACAAATTCCTTATATAACTCATCGAGATCATGGAATTTGCGGGTAGTGTAGAGTGGCCTTAACTCCATAATAAAGGAATGATTAAATAAGCATATATTTATACATAAATAGTTCATGAATCATTTAACCTTTAAAAAGATTAGTCCGTTCCTTAGAATAGAACTTTTCTTTAAAAGGATTAAAAAGGACGATATCCACACTCTTAATCTTTGGAAGTGAATCACTTGGAAAGATTTCTTTGGTTATTTCCTTAGAATAGAATGCATTGAAAATATACGGTTACTTATTGCCTTAAAATACGATAATTTGGCAAGATTCTATTACTCATTTCCCTTGAAGTGAATCGGTTGAAAAGATTCCATTGATCGTCACATGAGAATAGAATCCTTCGGAAAGATTCGGTTACTCCTTTTCTTACAGTAGAATCATTTCAAAAGATTATATCTCTGCTTTTCTTGTCATAGAATCATTTGGAAATATTAGAATGCTCATTTCCCTGGAAGTGAATCGATTAAGAAGATACCATCGTTCATTTCTGGAGAATAGAGTCCTTGTGAAAGATTCCATTCCTTATTTTTACAGAATGGAACCCTTTTGAAAGACTCTTGGTCAAGAAGATCAAAATTAGTTGGAAGTCATCCAGAGAAGAATGGGGGTAGCAAGATGAAATTTTGCGAGTGAACCCTCCAGAGTTAAAACTTTCCAAACCCGGCCAAAGCGACTTCCATCTCCAGAAAGAGAAGGCCCTTACACCTCTTTACTCCAAATCCCCAGCAGTTGAGTCGCACAACGAGCGAATCGAACTAACTCGCCAGGAGGGATGGTTACAAAGACGAATGAGAATCAGGCATCGTTTTGAGCTTAAATGAAAACGATAAAGTTCGAATCCCGCCCACTCAGTGGTCCATAAACTTTTCGGGCGAAAGCCCTTCTCATTTCTCCACTGCTTTTCGTCCACTGACTACACGTAACAATGCTAGGGATTCAAGATTTGGTGATCGGGATCTCTTAGGCTATTAAATGAATCTTTCGACAGTGCAGCTATGTGTAGGGAACGAATGGCCATTACAATGGTGCGTTCATGCTTAGGTTTTATACTGCACAGTTTTATTGGACCTCTTTAGAATACAAATTTGGAAGATTTGAATTTGGGTTTAGTCCGAAAATTATTTTTGCTCATCGAGTTGCCTGGTATTTTATGCATCTAATTTTTCTTATAAGAAAAAAATGAGTTATTCTTAGTGACAGCTGAATTATTCTTTATGACAACTGAATTATTCTGAATAAGTGTGGAACATCATTTTTGAGAGTAAAGTAAGTTTTGTAACTAAAAGTTGATGACTAGGAATTAAAATTTGAACGAGTTATATTAAAACTTTATGTAAGTAGGAAAAATGAAACTAACGAGAAGTTAAAAGCCGAAATAAGTAGGATAATTAATTAAGTAGAAAATGGAACCTGAAGTATATAGAAAAATTAATTAAGTAGGAGTATAAAGTTAAAATAAATCATTCAAAATGCTGGTAAATCTCAAGGGCAAGAATTCAGTAGAGTTTTGTAGCACTAGAGTAGAGCAATGGGCTATTTGCAGCGGGACGGGATCAATATCAAAGGTAATAAAATTTCAAAACCTCAGTAGAATAAGTACACAAATATTAAGTTTCAAAGCATTAACTCTCTAAGTGGTTTTGACGAGTAATCTCTTCCATCATGATCGGAATAATTTCGTTAGTGACGAATTATCTCGTTATCAAGATGTTGCCGATATTTTTATATGGCTAGGTTTATTCTAATGACAATGTATCTCGTCATCCAGATGTTCGCAATACTTTTTAATAGATCTGGAAATATTTCTTCTAATGACGAGATATCTCGTCTATCAAACTCTGGTCAGTTTTGCTAATGACGGGGAACCTCATCGAGGCAACCAGGAGTATTAATGAAGATAAAAATCAAGACGATAAAAATCGTCTATAGCTGTTTCGATGGGACAAAATGTCAGCAATCCTCAGAACCAGACATAATGTCGGGCTTTGTTTAATTTCATCCTGGTGATGGTTATCTTCCACCGAAATAGCAATATGCATTTTTTTTATCATCGGATCGTATTCATTTCTGAAGATTTTAGGGTTTGAATAGAAAACGAAATTAATATATGATTACATAAAAATTGCTTAACTTTAGAATTTGTAGTATGTTTGGAAAAGTTTTAATACAGCCTTGAATTTGATTAATCGTAATTATTATTTCTAAAAGTAACAGGGTATCATGCATTCGCATTTTCTTGCTAATCAAGTAAATGCGAATCCAGCTCGTAAATCCAGCTCGTATTGATTTGCACACATTCAGAGTGTATAATCTGCAAACACACTTTTACTTTTAAAAACACATTTTATGTTAAAATATAGAATTTTGTAAACACTTCTAGTTCCTACTTAGAGTTGTTACGCTTTTGATTTCAAAGTTAAAGAACTTTACTTCTGAAAATTATCCATCCAAGCTTTGATTTTAAACAATTAATTTATACATAAAAACTTCGATAGTTTAAGGTTACAATTTGACATTTTAATACTAATTCTAAAAATTAAATATTAAACAATAATATTAAATGTTAATTATTATTTATAAAAATAGAATGTATGACAAATTTCATGAAACGTTTTTATTTGCTATTGGAAATATTAAATCGGTTATATTATGAAAAGTAAGAGAAGCGCGTAATTAAAAGAAATTTGGCTACGAATTTTTCTAAACAATTCCTTTTTTAGCATACCATCAAATTCCTTTGAAATATATTTTTATCTAGAATGATTTATTCTTTGATAAGTACTTGAAAAACATTTTATTGTACTATTAGAGTAAAACTCAGTTTTGCTTATAAGAGGATTTTTCTTACCGCTGGATGTTGAAAAACAGTCAATAAAAATATTAGTTGAAAAACAAGATGACTACAATGGAATTTAAGGGGCATGTAACGAGTAAATACACGCGACATAGAAAACGGTATGAAAGTAAAATGAACGAAACATTGTGTATGCTCAAAATATTTTCTTTTTTATTTTGCACTGTGATTAAATATCTATTTTAGACAGAAATTCTATTTCGACTGAAGTTAAACGTCTTTCATATTTATTTTGGAAGAAATGTTAATTGTATTACTTTTCCTTGTACAACAATTCATGCGAAATATTTCTGTGACCTAGACCAATCAAACTGCAGTAAGCAGACTCGAATAAATTCTTATTATTTATTGGTATTGTTTCCAATAGACATTTTGAGTTGCTTTTTTGTGAAGATTTGAAAGATTTGAAGAAGTTAAAGCTACAATAATTTACATTACTTAAAAATATATATTGCTAGCAACTGTGCAATTGCTTGCAATAGATGTAAGATTTCAAGTACCATCAAATTATTCGTAATTTTATAAAGAGCAATGAAGAACTTAATATAGAAATAGAGACACTTCTTGGTTTATAACTTAGTAAACTATACCTGCATTTCACGTTTCAAGAAATTTGATTAGAATTAGTTTCTTTCATTTGAACCATCGTTTGTGTTTTGCAAGAATCAGATCTAACAAAGCTGCTACAAGCATTGCTTTTCCGGTGAGATGAATGGATTTACAAACAAGGAAAGTGTTATTGACACAAGAAAGAGAAATAGACCCAGGCCAGCTACAGGAATCGAACCTGTACTGCTTACAGGCTGCTTGCGAAATAGGCAAACTCACTGAGACTCGGATTTATTGGAACAATTAGTATTTATTAAAACTTATAATTATATCGAACTGTATGGAAACTAATAATATAACTATTGTTCACAATTGATACTGAAAAGTTCAATTAGTGTTGAATATCTTAGATTTATTTTTAACTGATGTTCATGGATTAATTTTAAAATGTATTTTTTTTCAAACGCAGGCAATATCTGTAATGTACTTCGCGTGTGTTGGTGTATATGCCTGTTACACATAGTTTAAGATCATGCAAAAAAATTTATTTTTATTTGCAGATTTTTATAATACCTATACAAAACCTGATGTATTCAATCATGATAACAATTGGCATACAGTATACATTGTTATAGTTATCTTCATTCATAGGAATCGAATTAGAAATATTTAGCATTAGTTTATACAACAAGAAATGTATTGTTTTCCTGTTAGGGACATTGCACTGACGTGTATAGGACAAGCACAAACATATTTTAGTCATGAAACTAGTGCTGTATTTTATTATTTTTTATTAATCAAAAATCGCTCTTGAACCTAAACTAAACTTCTTCAAGCGGACGTACTTCAAATCTATGGTTGTACCTGTAATTTTGTCAACACAAAAAGCTACTATCAAACCTTACCCCAAACCCCCCCCCATCAAATCTGGGACATATGAATGGAGACATGAAGTCTCGATAGTACCACTTCTCATCAAGAAATAAGATATATACCCTAAATTTCGGATGAACTGTATTCCCTTTCAGTCATCTTAGGTTCAAAAACCTTTTCTAATTCTCATAAAGAGTAAAAAGACACATTCTACTCCATGTTGTTAATCTAGAGTAATTTGTTCTATGTGACAGTACAAAACATTATTAGTCAAAGATGTTTTTAAAGACGGAAGTTGTATTCTCACCCTATAGGATCCAAGATTGTTGACCACACAAGGCAAAACCACTTCTCTGCCAGCAGCTATGGTCATGTTTGGAATGGGTTCTGCAAACGATGGTTCCATAGAATCAGGCGCCGCGGCTGAAAGGAAAATGAAAATGGGTTAGTGACGTTACGAACGCGTCAAAATTAGAAACATGGATGACTCTTTAGGTAAGAACTTACGACTATAAAGTTCTGAAAAGCAATGACTTCTCTCTATTAAGGACATTTAGAAAAAATTAGACAGTCGAAATTCCGTTTATTTCAGCCAGTGATGAAAACAAAGTGACCTTACTAGGAGAGACATCATCAGAAAAATGTGACGTTTGTGTAAGAAGTAGATCGGTTTTCAATTAACGTCACACTGGAACAACACATCGGTCTATTGGTGACCGTCCGGGATCAATCACAAAGAATTAGATCCGAGTACAGCACACATAATTTTGAAGCACGGTCAGTTCACGAGGTCAACACCTGAGCTGGCACCCCACTCTACAAACGTCCCCACCACGCCAACGTCCGGACATTTGAGGCTACGACAGATACAATTTGCAACATCCCCCATTGAATAAAATGGTCCCTGGTTCGATATTTGAAATCGCAATCATCCTATTCCTAATCCGTTTCTCTTGCAACCCGGAGTAAGTTTACGAGGAATTTGATACCTGGTCCCTGTGTAAGAAGAACATGATACATTTACACTGAATCCCTTCACATAGCTGTCTACTACGTTGACAAACAATTGGAAAATTACAGTAGTTATTGAATGTACGTTTCACTGCAGCAACACAGCGGGCTATTGGTAACGGTTCGTAATCAATCCCAAAGGGAAAGATCAGTTGATAACACTTCATAATTTTGCGCCATGGTCAGATGACGAGGGGAACAATTGAGCTTGCAGACACTTTGGCTCTACAATCTCACGACAGACTAACCTATAAAAAATTGCTAGTAAAACTAAAGGGAGTAAGAACCGTATTTGAAGGACTTATCCGGGTCGTGACAGGTACCCTTTGCGTACAGACAGGTACCCTTTGCGTACATTATAATTCTATAGCATATATAGTGTTTGATCTCTCTTAAAATTAAATTCGATCTCATTCATTACGGACTCCCGCATATTTCAATTTTTCGTACTTTATTAGTTAGTTTGTAATATGAATACCAATGTCCCCCCGTCAAGTTAGTACTATATAGTTTCGCACAGGCTTCTGTAGGTATTTAGGTGGGTTGGTTGGTCAAGGTCTTACTGCGCAAGGACAATATTTGACAGTCAAGTTGTGCCGAGCAACATGGAAATACGCACAATGAAATGTATTACTAAAACTTACTAATACATACAACCGAGGAATATACAGATGCGTAGGTACTTGTACTTACGTCACTCTGGAGCAATATGAGGGACCATTGGGACGGTCCGGGATCAACCAACAAAGGAAAGACCTCGTAATTTTGAACTACTGACAGATGTCGGAGTCAACACTTGAGTTGGTCCCCTTCGTCCCGAACTTGCACTATGCCAACTAGATGACAGTTGGGGCCATGACAGATTTAACCCATTAATGCCTAGAGTTCCTTTTTAGGACGCTTCAGAAAAAGAGCCCCACTTTCACATAAATGTAACTTTCAACTCAAATATCATGAAGAAGGATTTCTATGTATTTGTTTCAATTATAATCAGAAGAGAGAGAGATGACAGCTTTTGATTGTAGTTAAGTTGGTGATGTGGGCTTTCTATTTTCATTTTCCACGCTAAACGCAACGTATATAAGGACGAATCAAAAGAGGTTAAACTTTCCCATCATTTAAAATTCACTTGATCTGTATTTGCTAAATGTGATACTAAATTCAATTCTTTAGTTTATATGCTTTTGGAATTTCATAAGTTTTTAAATTTTGATGATGTTTTTAGAATTTTAGAAATGTTCCTAAAAAGGGACGCTAGGAACAGGATGGCACGTATATTTGCCTTGCTCAAACCTGACGAAGATCCTAGCGTTTCTTGTTGGGGTTAAATATTTTGTTGCAAACAACCATTAGAATGCTTTTGCAAAACTTAACTCTTGTTTTTCTTAGGATTTTTAAAGAAATTAAAAAAAAAATTACTGTAGAATTTTGTTCGTTAACGAAATTTTGGAATTGCGTTTGTTCCTTAGCATTCTTTTAATCAGTAGGTATGCTATTTTGCCTAAGAAACGTCTTTACTGGTCTGCTGAAACTGATGTCAACATTACTGTAATAGATTTTGTACTGTGCAGAAATATATTTGAACAAATAATACAGTACTTCCATATGCTTGCAACCCCAGGAGCAGCAACTATCGATTGACGAAAGCATGTTGCCGTACTATGTTCGTCACAGCTGCAAACATGGGGCAGGAACTGTAAATATTGTTGAAAAATTAAGTATGGGAGGTTCTACTGTCGTTGATCTCACTTCATAGCTATCTGAACATTCTATTGACTAAAACTGTGACAGTTTATTCACTTTTGCACTAATTGATTATTTGTCCAATAAAGGATTTAATGTGACCGGAACAGTGTGTTTCTATCGCACTGAAAAATGCTCAATAAGCAACGTTTCATCTTTATAAAAACATACCAGAGGTAGCTTTGAGTATAAGCACGATGATCAGCAAGAGAACGTAATCCTAGTTATGTGGAACGACAAAAATGTTGTAACCGTAGCTCCAAATGCGCATGTTGTTTACCCATTGGTAAAAGCTAAACGGTGGTCAAACGCAAAGGAAGAAATTGAAACTGATCAACCGAAATTAAATCATCTATACAATTATTGTATGAGGGTACTGACAGAATGGATCAGAACATTGTAAGCTACTATTGCTCTATCCGGAGTAAGATATGGTGGACTTTTCACACTTCGATTAGAGGCTGCTATGTAAAATGCGTTATTGTCTTTTTGTATTATCAAACACATACCCTTGCACTTTCTCCAATTCCTAAGATAGATTTATTTGGCCTATATCAAGAAATGCACTACAAAAAGTAAGTGTTACAACCGGGAAGACCTTTAGATATACCAAAGACCTAAAAATCCAGAGTATCAAATGTCATTAGATATGAAGGGGAAAAGCATTATGTAATTGGTAATGAAACTCAGGTGAGATGCGCCAATTGCGAAAAAAAAAGTCTATCGGAAATGAAACAACTGCATGGTGGATTTGCATTGCTCTGCTGCCTAGTGTCCCTTTTTAGAGACGTTTGAGTTTTTGTCAGTAATAATCTCAATTTTTAGTTTGGATTTTTTAAAACATTTGTCCAGTTGATCTCACGATACGAACTTACACAATACAAAATATCTTCGGAAAAAAAATGTTAGGCATTAAAATGTGTTAATGTGCATCACATACATGATGCACCCTTGTAGGTATCCACCCATCTAGTTTTCAGGGAGACAGTATAATTTACTGGCGTTGACTTCTGTCTTTTTCTTGTTTCTCAATTCGCTTTATATATTTTATAAATTGAGCCTATCGTTCTTTGATCTTCCTTTATTTTTCAAGCTTAATCATTCTCTTAAATTATGATTGTCCTATTCATTGCAAAAATGCGTCCCTAAATTAAATCCAGGCAAAAGAGGAAGTAAAAAAAGTTATTTAAGAATTCTGGTTACTTGGAAAGACATAGCTTTTTCGTATTAATGTAACATACATTTTTAAAACGTATACCCTGACAATAAAACAAGTTATATTTATGAATTAAATATTTCTGGGATTTCGTTACTAATACGTTTTCGAGCAGTTTAAGACTTTATAAACCCCGACTTAGAATAGTGCAAAAAAAAAAAAAAACGAATTCAACTTGTTTTTTCCACGATCCGAAATGTGAGTTTCCACGTAATACTCCCACATAGCTGCATTTAGGACGCTGTTGTATCTCGTAACTATATCAATACTTCTTTTCCGAGTCGTTAGGTTCACAGTTTCGCTTTAAACTAGCCTTTAAAAAAGGGGGTAGTTGCGGTGATATGGCCGTGGTCAGTGCCGAAGCAGTTAAAGGATTTAGTGTGATCAAGACCCCACGGCAATCGCTCTGAAAGTAACTTCTTTGGGGAGCATCTGGACATTGAAACTCTGTCTCCTTGTAAGTGACTTTAAATTCCAATCACTGTCTTATTGCGTTAAAGTTTTCTCTGTATTGACACTTCTCGTGCTTGTTTCCACGAAGTATCTCGCCATTAGCAAGTGCGAGCAGATCTTTATGGACGAGATACCTTGTCACTAGCAATTGCGATATGGATATGTGGTATGGATAAATTGCATTATCTCTCTGAGTGTTATCTAAGCAGTATGCCATCCACGTTTCAATCAATATACTTCTTGCTTAATAGAAAGATTACGAGTACGTTAATCATTAGATGCGGCTTAGAATCGTTAGTTTTTAAACAATAGTTTAATTTTCAGAAATCTAGTAATACCCTGAGATATACTATTTAGATTATATGCAATAAAGTTGCTCATAGACAGCTCCAATATTGTTTTTATTTAATAACTCTGTGGACATTATATAAAAAGCGATTGACAAAACCAATCTTTAAATCTAAATTAATTCTATAAAGTTTACAAAACGCATCGTATTTGACATTAGTATCTGTAAATTAGTATTCAATTAAATATTGAAAACGCATAAAGAAGTAAAATACGAGGGCAAAATTGTAAATACTTTGTCTTGAGACATGAACTGTATGAAAACAGATCGACTATCATATTTAAATTACAAATGGCATAGCAGTCAGTTACTAATGAAGAACGTATACATTGTACGACAGGTAAATTAAATCAATGGAAATAAAATTTTAAATTTAAATATTTTCCAAATGAAATTAAAACAACTAGTTAACAAAGTATAATATATTTCAAATGAATGAATATATGTGTGTGTGTGTGTGGTCCACTGATTTTTAATTCGTGTTTGTATTCGTTGAATATACCTGAATCTTCTTAGATAGATGTCTTTGAAGAAAGAAATAGGAGTTTAACTATGAAATTTAATTTATTTGGTGATACGAATAATTAAATATATAAAAAAAAAAAAACTTTTGTAATTAGATATCCAGGAATGTATAGATATTTTTTTCAAAATATGTAAAGATAATATGAGGTAGAACGTTATTAAATTTGCTGTTTGCATTTCAAGTAATATACTTTGTGTTATTACCTCGATAATATTTAATTTAATTATACTTTTACTAGCATAAAAGTAGATTAAGTAATTTACTATTCATTAAATGTAAAAGATTTTATACTGTCTTTAGTTTAAAATTATATCCAGCTATCACTCTTAGTAATTTCTTAATAAAAGATAAAGTATTAGAGTAATTCAAAACAATATATTTTGATAGCTATTAATCAGAAGACGGATAAAAAACTGTTAATCAAATTAAGTTATTAATGAATATTTAATTTTATTAATTATTAAATTTATCAACATAACTCCGCATTTAAGAAAACAATTTACTGAATTTACTACGTTTAATTTGTATTCCTCAAGACTTTAGGAACTTATAATAATTCCAAATCTTGGCAGAGATAATGTACACCTCCTCTTTTCTACATTTGTTAACTTTTATTTACCTTAAGGTATATTTCGTTAGTATTTTCTCTACGGATTAAATAATTTTGGTGTTAGATGCATTTAAGCAAATTGTTTATTGAAATACAAATCTACAGGGTATCAGATAATAATTTTCACCATTTAAATATAAAGAAAATGCTAATATATTCATAGTAAAGAATAAACTGTATTTAAACAGGTTTTCATAAACCTTTTTACAGCATTAAAGATTAATTGGTGAGAATATTCTGATGAAATATTCTGATCTCCTCAACTTATATTAACAAAATAAAATGTATTCGCTGCATGGCACTAAAGGTTTCACTTAGTTTAAATAGTGCCTTTACTGCTGAATAATAAAGATTTATTTGAATAAGCTATCGAGTCAAAATAATTAATTTTCATTAAACTTGTATTTGTTGAGCTCAAAATTAAATATTTATATTCATTAAACAGATCAATAAAGTAAATAGATGATCACTTCTTTTCACCAATTGAAATAAAACAAGTGTGATATATTGACAGAAATAAAACATGAAGCACAATAGTCATGTTTAAGATCTTTATGTATTTAATCAAGCATTTATTTAATGTTTCATCTCTATACTTCGTTTGATAGTTCAGGCGCTCTTCCCCTCTTATCGTCGAAAACGTTCTATTCCTCTATTTAAGCTATTATAGAGAAAGAGAGGTGGTTTCACAAAAGATAGAGGGGCATATATCTATATCCAGTTAGCTTGATAAGCCAGTCAACAATGATTGATGATACAGTGAAGCTTGTGTGAAGTTTAACGCAAGGTAGCTGATGAGGTTAAGCCTAACGCTTTGTGAAGTCCTACGTCTAAATCTTGACGGGAAATCTGGCGAATGTCAAGATTATTTTGCTAAGATTTCCTTTTTTATATTTGTTGCGTCTGTTGAGTTTTTCTTATTTTCCTGTTCGCATCAGATCATTATTCGGATATAAATCTTTTTGAAGACGTACATTTTTGCAGCGCTCAATATATTGCTTAAAATTGCCTCAGTGCCGTTTCTTATAAGGGTTGTGTACATACAAAGATGACTTTCACCTTTAAAAAAATATTAATTGGAATAAATGAGTATATAATCACCGGTCCTTTCATTCCTTTATTTATAAATAATGATTACGCAACGAAGAAATGTAAAAGGATTTAGTTAGATACAGAAAACATGACAGAATATTTCTCTATGACAAACAAAACTGATCTGCATAATCAACTTACAGGTATAGTACGCAAAATATTCCAATATGATAACACCTTTTCTAGACCGGAATGTGATATTCAGACTAGAAGACCCCTAAATAAATATTTTTTAGCATGGAAATCAAATTTATTTTTGATAAGTAAGTAAGTAACTATAAAGCTGAAGTAGAAATTGTTCTACTTTTTATCAGAACTGCTTTTTTTGATTTGGTGTGTCACTTGTACGCTGACGGTATAAAGTAAGAATACATTAACTTAAAATGAAAATCTAACTGTAATCCAGAAAATAACTATAATAGAAATGCATAGGCATAAAATATCTTTATAATTCTTAATAACTACATAGTTTAGCAAAATAAATAAACTTTCTACCAGAGTAGACGCATATATCAAACTACAACCAAATTGTTCCAGGGATGTTATTCTTCCATAGTATTTTTCCTACGTTAGAATAAACTCATAAGAAAATTTAAAATATTTTTTGGCCTTCGGGAAATGCGCTGGCAAGCAGTCAATATTAAAGACATTCTTTTAGGAAATTCATGTTTCCCTTAGAAGTCTAATTGACACTAAATCCGTAAAACCGTAATAAAAAATAATGTACTTCATCGAATTTTAGTTCTTTCACATTTGTGTTCTAGTACTTTATTCTAGAGTGTGACCACTTTGTCTAAATGTACGAATACTTAACAGAGAAAAAAATGACAGATGCCAGCTTAAGGGATGCATAATATTTAAATCAGAAGGATTTGAATAAATGATTTGTGATTATAACGTGTTTAAATTCTAAATTTTTTTTTATTGCTAAATTAGTTCTAGAACATTGCAAGTTTCAAAAATAAATTTTGAAAGGCATTTTTCCAAGGGAATATCACTTACCAATTATGTCAATTTTACTCCATTTTTTAAGTACGCCTAAAACCCTACATTTATCTAGTTCAAGTTACTCGTTGTTTTTTACTGCATACAATCCTAAACCAATACTTAGTTGTTTTACTTTATAAGACAAGGTACAGAAAAAGGCCATTTGCATGATTATTCGACTTTCCTTTCTTCGAACAAACGGGCACATTTATTTATTTAAAATTAATAATGATAATGTGTTAATTACAAGACTGAAAATCAAATAACTTACAAATAAACAGTGTGTTTTTAATGCACGTAATCCCACCATAATTGTTACCCATGCAATATCCAGTACTAATTGCTGTATCCGCAATGCTCACATATAACGCAATAGATAAATGTATCATCTCTGCCTTAATTTAATAAAGAGAGCTCAAAGCTTCGGACCGGAACCCTAGACGCAACACTGAATCTGAAAGAAAATTGTTTTTTAAGTCTCGAATTTAATTTAAGATCAAAGGTATTTTTAATCTTTGATGCATAGAGCAGTTTAATTCGCTGCGCAGTGCGCAGTTCTTGCCCGTCTAAATTGCGTAAACATAGTTTCCCCTACATCAAAAGTAATTAAAAATATTTTAAGGGCAATTTGTTTCCTTTGAACTCAGATCGACTTTCTTTTTGAACTCATATCTGGGACCTGTGGATGGGAAGACTGAGAGCTCTCAAATGGGAAATAAGTAAGAAGCACATGTAATTAAAAATGTGAAGAGTTCAAATTATTTACTATTTATCCTAGAATTAAAGTCAAATGTGAAAGGCGCATTCCTTATTATCCAAATATTTACGTATGTTGTATGTTCAGAAACGTAACAGGCTATCGTACAATCCAAGCATGCTTTAATCATGAAAATGGCATCTCCTCTTACAGTCCTTAATTAATCCAAACGCTTTTCCAACTAAACTTTCCAAGTGGATTCAACGACATAACTCGTCTATCATGAACTGACCAATATTGCGAATAAAGAGATATCTGGGCATCAGATATTGCCAATAGTTTTGAGGACGAGATCAAGATCTGCTAAGCTTTCTTTTGATAACGAGATTTCTCGTCGATCAAGATAGGGTCAATTCAGAATAAAGATATATCTGGGCGTCAGATATTGCCAATCGTTTTGAGGACGAGATCAAGATCTGCTAAGCTTTCTTTTGTTAATGAGATTTCTCGTCGATCAAGATAGGGTCAATTCCGAATAAAGATATATCTGGGCGTCAGATATTGCCAATCGTTTTGTGGACGAGATCAAGATCTGCTAAGCTTTCTTTTAATAACGAGATTTATCGTCGATCAAGATAGGGTCAATTGCGAATAAAGAGATGTCTGGGCGTCATATATTGCCAATCGTTTTGAGGACGAGATCAAGATCTGCTAAGCTTTCTAATGATAACGAGATTTCTCGTCGATCAAGATAGGGTCAATTGCGAATAAAGAGATATCTGGGCGTCAGATATTGTCAATCGTTTTGAGGACGATATCAAGATCTGCTAAGCTTTCTTTTGATAACGAGATTTCTCGTCGATCAAGATAGGGTCAATTGCGAATAAAGATATATCTGGGTGTCAGATATTGCCAATCGTTTTGAGGACGAGATCAAGATCTGCTAAGCTTTCTTTTGATGACGAGATTTCTCGTCGATCAAGATAGGGTTAATTTTGCTCATGACGAAATAACTCGTTGAGACAACCTCCAGGACGGTTAAAAGTGAAATTCTTGTTTTCTTAAACTTGCGAGTGATTTCGAACAAGATATCTCGTTCATCAAGATCTGGTAAAGTTTGCTAACGACGATATATTTCGTTATCAGAATATTAAATTTGGATGATGACAAGACCAATATATGGTCAGTTTTCTAATGCCGAGATAGTACATGAATATCTGGTCAGTTTTGCTAATGACAAGGTACCTTGTTGGGACAACCACTAGAAGAGTTAAACCATCTTTACTTCAAATAAACTTATCAAAAACATCTGGGTAAGTTTCTTTTTTTCTCTACAAAAAGAATTGCATAGCCGACGCGAGTGGAATGTATATGACCACATTGAGATTAGACACGCGTTGCGGTTAAGGAACCACGGCGTAAAATAATAAAATAAACTGATTTACTTATAGACATTTGAATTAACATACGTAGATAAGAATGGATTATGTATCTTCTGCAATAAAATTTATAGAGCTAAGGTAGAGAGTATCCGTACATGTTTAATATGATTGATTTGTTACGAAAATTATGCTTGTATATTGTTTAGTACTCGCTACTAACGCACCATGCTTGGCGCGCCCTCACTCACTGAGGGGTTGCCTCACTAATGATTTCTTTTGTAACCGGCTTTGCCCGCCAAAACCTCAGAACGAATTTTGTCCTTGATATGTGTTGTTCTCCCATAGCGGAACAATGCTATGCTCCTTCTTCGTTTTTAAATAAAGAGCAATTTTTTCTAATAGGCATCACTGCATCATTTATGTTCTCACCGCATTCAACTCTTCAATATACAGTTCACTCTCATTTGTTACACAGCAAATTTTAACTTAGTTTATCCGCATTTAAAATCCAGCTATCGAGGAATCCGCAACCAACACATATAAAATTACATAATCATTTCATGTTGAATAAAACTCTCAATGCAAATACGTATTCTCGAACCTCCCAGCGTTAAACACCTTTCAAAATAAATTATTTTCCATGGTTCATCTCTGCTCTCGTAGCATACAATACCCAATGTTATATCTATATCAAAGGAAAACAATTAATAAACTATAAGATACTTTAATGAACGTAATGTCATGTCTCAAACATGATCTATCTCCCATGATCTTAGAGAGAAGATGAAGTGAATATTTTTAGACTCATATAATGCATTAGATGAGATATTAATGAACCTTGATAACCATTATCGTGTTACAGCTTGATTAAGTGAATAAATGCCAGATTTGAACAAATTGCATTAACTTGGGCATCCGCGTTTTTAGAGCCAAAACTAGGTTTACTTGTGCGTGCTAATCTAGTGATTGATTCTAACCTAAGCATCATTTTGCATACAGGATTGTGTAAGCATTAAATCTTCAGTACGACTCAATCCAAAAGGAGGTTTCCTGTATCTCGCGTTCAACATTTTGCAAAGTAGATAATTTTCTTAAGACCATCTTAGTGTTCATTACAAATAATACCCTAGGTATACCTATCAATTAACTATACATAAGCTGGATTATTGATCCCAATCTTCTAAAACCATCTTAATCCAATTATCTTAAAGAGGAGATAAGGTGAAATTCTACACTCATGTATGCATTAGATAAGGTATAAAATGGATCACGCTATATTAAGTCTTGCTTTAATGATTGATTGTGACGTCAACCTAAGTTTGTATACGGAAGCACTATTAAGTGAGCACTATTAAGTAAGCACTATTAAGTAAGCACCATTAAATAAGCACTATTCAATAAGTAATAACACTCAATGCAATGGAGTCTTCCATAGAATATCACTCAAAAATAATTTTCTTAAATTCATCCACGAGCGGTCATTATTTACACTACCTGTCTATACTTAGGGAATTCTAAATAATGAATCAAAAGAGATAAATAATTTTTGAAAAGAAAACCATTTAACCTTAACAACATTTTTAGACCCGACGGCTTATCGTATGCATAATATACATATCAAAACATTAAAGAGATGAATTTAGACTCTCCTGGTAGTGCACGAGTTATTAAGCGAACCAAAGTGACCATTACTATGAAACAAAATATTCAAATTATCACATTTAAGTAAAGTCTGGTATCAAATTGCGCATCCGATATCGAAAAGCTAAACAGGAATATTTGTGCTTGGTTTAATATTGATCTTTACGTAAGATTAATTTTGTTAAGATTAAGTTTGTTAAGTAAGCACTGCAATATTCAATAAGAAATAACAATCAATTTAACGGAGTCTCCCATGAGTCATTCCTCAAAGTAGATAAATTTCTTAAGTTCATCTCAGCCTTCATTATTTACAATATTCTAGCTATACATAGGATAGAGGTAAATCTATATAAATAAGAATGGAGTGTTTGTTTGTACATTCAATATTTTCGACCCATTTCAAGTTTTCTATCCGTTTTGGACCCTTCTGATGCCAAATCCGCCTTTTTATCGTTTGGTGTCTGTCTGTCTGTCTGTATGTTGTGCCCTATACACGTCCACGCGGTTTGAGATATTTTCATGAAAATTTGCATACAGTGAGTACTTATCTTCATTTAGTGAGTGGCATTGGTTGCGAAAGTCTGTCTGTCCGTCTTTCTGTTCTATGCTCGATTTTGTGTTTGTGTGTTTGTGTAGACATCACATGAATTGTATTCTAGATATTTGATTGCATTGTATTTTATTTTATACATTATCTATTAGTTTAGTGAATGCAATATTAAACATTTCTTTATTGTTATATTTAGTTGAGTTTCATGCTAAAACACCTGAGTAAGTATACTTAAATCAACCATAATTTGATAGTTTTGGAAAAATTGGAATGTCTATTGAATATTACGATTACTTCGATTGCTTTACCAGTACTGCTGAAAAAGTAATTATTCTTCAAAAAATTATTTTTTTTTATGGAATTTCATCTCTGATACTTCATTTATTTCGAGTCTTATTTTTATTCTTTGCGCAATTAAAACGATTTCCGAATATTTGGGACAGACGATATTTTTCAATGAAACGAGAATGAACAAGATCGCGCGAGCAGTGATATTTTTTCTGGTTCTTTCGCTCTGAATTAATTTCACATATCTAAATTTTATACACTTTTAGTTGTAAGTTGTGGCAACTGTGCGAGATCAAGAGATAAAATTGAATCACAAATTAATATCTTTAGAACAATTTTTTGCGACATCTTTTATTTTGTTTTACTTCTCTGTTTCCTGTTTTAAATATTTATTATTTTAATAAATGTGTTTTCCTTCTCATCACACGCAACAGCACCACAAAGTATTAGAATTAAAAATGTTAGGTAAGTCAGTATAAATTTTCAGTAAATTTTAAGTGTAGTTATGCCATTATTGAAAGAATAATGCCGTTATTGAAAGAATAATGCCGTTATTGAAAGAATAATGCCGTTATTGAAAGAATAATGCCGTTATTTAAAGAATAATGCCGTTATTTAAAGAATAATGCCGTTATTTAAAGAATAATGCCGTTATTTAAACAATAATGCCGTTATTTAAAGAATAATGTCGTTATTGAAAGAATAATAATGTTTAAAAATCCAAACTATAAATTTTTCCTACATTAAAAAATTCGTTGTAGTAATGACAGGAGAAGATTGCAAAATTTTACAATGTCGCATACCGGATGCAAGAGTGCCACAATTAAAAAAATATTGTTTTGTTGACTATGAGTGCGAGAGCACTCGCCGTAAATCGTAATTTTAATTAATTGAGTTGCACATGAAAAGAACTTAAGAAAAGGAATTCCAAATCTTCCTATAAATCGTCTTTTATAGTAGTAACCTTAGTAACACCTTTCGTCTTTTTGTAGCTTTGTCATACAGCAATTGTGCCATGTATGTGAAATGTATTACATGAATGGATATGCATGTGTAGGATTTGTGTCCAAAGTAAGTTGTAGAAAATATAAAGATGGCGAAAGGTGTTAAAATAAATTTTTATTCTACAAAAAACGTTAGTCAATATATATTTTGATTATCTCTTCAATCTAGAGTAAACGAATTCAAACCGAGTAAGGTCGGGTATTTTGCTAGTAATGAATAAAATGGTACATAATATTTTAAATAAGCTAAATAGATTACCTACATCACATGATAATAAAGAGGAGATTATTTTAGTTTCTAAAAGTAGTAGGTGAACAATTAAGCAAACCAAAGTGACCATGATCATGACGAAATATTACATTAACCCTCCTGGTCATTGGCTCGACGAGGTATTTCGTCAATAACAAGGCTGGCAAGATCTTGAAGGACGATACATCACGTCCATCAATATCAATTACCTCTTGACATTAGAAGAAAACTAATGAGATCTTGACCTTTTCATCACCAACTGGGCAATATCGGGACGACGAGATATCTCGTCAATAGTGAAATTGGGAGGATTTTGATAGATGAAACCACAACATCTCAGTCAAAACTGAGGGCTATCTTTATTTTTGAACAAAATCGATTAAAATGCCAATCCGATTTCTTAGAGTCAAAAAAAGAATTACTTGTGTATCTAATAAGTGATTGTAAAGTAAGCTTAAGTTTGCACACGAAGTCGATTAAACAATTTAATAGGCAATCCAAAGGAGTCTCCCCCGTTGGACAGCACTCTAAGTAGATCACTTTCAAAAGTCCACCTCAACCTGCGTCGCCGACAGCAAGGAAGGAACGAGATGAAAAAAGCACAAGCCAATAAAAGCCCGAAAATCACGAAACATGTTCCACTGGATCATTGAGCATTATTAAGGTCCCGCCAAATCCCACCTATCCCTTCTGGCATATTACAAGACCCGGCGTTTGTTTGCGGCCTGTGTTGTCTTTTAGAAGGCTCGCCTGAGCCGATAAGGCAGAAAATTGGCTCCACAGCAGTAATGAGAGACTAACCCGTGCCTTGCATGTCAATATTGACTCCCGTGTTACTATCGGTGGTTTAATGAAAGGGGGAAGGTCTGACTTGTAATACACCCCGCGGTGCTACCGTGTTATGACTGTTGACTCGCCCTTCTTCTTGTAGGCTCTGGGAGGATAGGATCTAGTTTTTAGGGAGTGTCCCACGGGGTGGTGAGGGCATTTCGCTCCTCTGATTGGCGTGGACGGACTTGATTGTAATCCTGGGATCATAATTAAAAAGTTTGGGGACATAATTCGATAAGGCTGTGCGGGAAGCGGGAAAATGCTATCGGAGGGTGTTGTGAGCTGGAAAAAGTATCGTGTGAATTTGAGTTTCGTGTTATTATTAACTCTTCGAGAGTCACGAGATTTACGAATTGTGTAGCATTGCCTTTTTTGCAACACAAACAATGACTAAGTAACCACTTGTATTAGTTGAAAGAATCCTTGGAAATATTGTATCGGTCAAGAAGGCAAAACTGGTAAGAAGTCACGCAGAAAAGACGAACAAAGTTGAAAAATGCATTTTAACACTTTAGAGGGTTAACACCTACACGGGAGATTTTACTGATTCAAGTATTTGAAAAACAGCTTTAGGAAATGTACAGATTGAACACATGTTAACTTCGGAATGATATACAAAATACCTTTTGAAACATCACGAGATTTCTGAGAAATGAGGCATTTCTTTTTCCCTGCTGTATTAATAATGACTAAATAACCGCATGGGTTGATGAGAAGAATCTTGGCTTGGTCAAGAAAGTCACAACTGGTTAACAATTATGCAGGAAAGACTTGCAGCATTTGTACTCTTCAGAGGGTTAACCTACATAGAATGTTTTACAGATTCAACGTTTTAAAAAGTTATCAAATTACACTGATTGAATTCAAATTACGTTGTGACGGTTAATAATGAATGGTTATGATTAATAGCAACTCAAAAAGCTGGGGATAAGAGTGGACTCATGGTGCTTTCGTTTTATCACTTTAGGTGAGCGCAGGTTAGGCGCTGAGGTAACTGTACACCAATTGGTTCTTCACGGTTACGAGGTGACACTGCAGATTTGGCGGCACGATGTGTTATTTGCACATAACATTTGAAGGTTTGATATTATTGAATTAGCTATTTACTAAAATTTATTTCATATAATTAAGAAAATAATTAAATTAATTTACTAACTTTTATATGTATAACAATTAAATAATAGGTACCAATAAATTATAGATAAATAAAATAAGTACTACAGCGTAGAGTGAATGCTTCATAAATATTACAAATGATGTCTTATTGACTTTGAATTACATTTTAGGACAATTTACACCAGTCATAAACGTGATTTGTCATCAAACGACTAAGCAAATTTTAAAAATCACTAGGAATTGTAAGATATGTAGACCATTCGTTCTATAGGTTAAATAAGAAGTAAAATACACATAGTATTCAGTTTATTATTTAAATTACTCTGTCATTGAAAAAATTGTTGAACACCATTTATTACTAAAATATAAGTTTAATTTCTGTCTAATGTTATGTTTACTACACGGGAGCTAGTACGATCATAGATTTAACAACTAAGCATATGGATGATATGAACATAACTTCTTCAAAATCAGATACACAAAATCACCTGTCTTACTTTAAGACTATTTTAAGGTACACATAGTAAAACATTTGGGGAACTTCTGTGACAAAAAATTTATTGTATAATCTTAGTATAAGATTCTTAGTAAATTTTTTTTAACGAAAACCATAATCCGAAATTAGACTATGTTTTTTCCCCAACTTAAGTTCAAGTTCTGTAATTTATAATTTAAAGTTATGTGAACAAAACTTCAATGACATTGCGTAAAGATATTGCTAGAAAATAAACACAAAACGAGACATATTACTTTAAAATAACATCATTGACTTCCTTGTACATCTCTGAACACTTAATAATTTTACACTAACACTTAATAATAAATAATTTTCGTTTTTGGCAAAAATACTTGAACTGCTTTAAGAAAATTTTGTTTCATTAAAGAGATACAAACGAAACTTAATTTGTTTTAACATTTCATACATATGTGGACAACTAAATGTAATGCAATAATTCGTTTATTAACCTGTCTGATGGTTGTAGACGGAGTATCTTTTTCCATTAAGAAACTAACCAGGTCTTGATGTACGAGATATGTCTTCATTAGAAAGAGTGACCGGATCTTGATATACGAGAGATCTCTTCATGAGAAAGATTTACCAGATCTTGATGTACGAGTTATTTCTTCATTAAAAAGAGTTACCAGATCTTGATGGATGAGGTATCTCGTCATTAGAAAAAAATTGACCATATCTGGATTTTGTCATAGTAAAGAAACTTCGACAATACGTGGTGATGAACTATCTCGTCGTTAGAAAAACAAGTCAGATCTTGATAGACGAGATATATCGTCGAAAACACTTAGAGGATTAGGAAAAGATTAGTATATATTTATGAAGAATACACGGATTTTATGTTAACCTTCTTGATGGAATCACACACGTCCGTTTTGAAACCGGGGTCTTGTCTTCCATTCATGACTTCTGACCAAAGAGGATCATCTAGGAATAGAGTCTTTCCCACGTTCCCTCTCAAATGAGCGACGTGTTTTTTTTGTCAATACGCATGTTTTATGGTAAAATCAATTCCAAACTATAATAGTTTTTGGGTTTGAAACGAACTAGAAAAGTTTCAGCACCTTTAAATAAATTATCAAAATCAAATACGCGTTTCTTAAAAATTCTAATTTAAAACAGCAACTGGCGTCATTTTGTAAATCCAATGCTTCAGAATCTGTGCTCAGCAAGGTTGACACCGGAATGTGACATAACGGAAGAAATCCCTTTAAAACGGAGTTTGGAAGGAAGCTTGATGGATCCCCGCAGAATAAATGCTATGTAAATAATATTTGACCGGTAATCGGTAACGGCTGAGCGGGGAACACACGGACCGCTTGACCCGTCCACACAAGCCGTCTGCAAAGATAGATGGTGCTCTCGGATGTCGGCGACCACCCCTGCCGTTTAATCCCTTTCCACCCTGCTGTGTTGTTGCTGGGGGCCTTCCACAAAGGGCAGCAAGCGTTGAGGAAAGTGACATGATGCTAACGAGTCATTCTTCGCTGAAAGCTTACGTCCCCTTTTACTTGTGGTAACATTTTTATTAGAGGATGAATACAATGGCTTGATGAATTTCACATAGAAATACTAGCATAACTTGTTTTGCAAAACATCTGTTTGAATTATGTCAATGGGGACAAGTGTTGTCAAAAAGAAGGTTAATTGGTCATTTGAACTTTGTAACTTTAATAAAATCAATTATTTGTACAATGTAATTGTTGATTATAAAATAAAGGTCTTCAACACACTTACATCGTTTATTTTTTAACACTTAATATATACTTATAACTATCGATTTTATTAGTTCAAACTTACACTTTAAGTAAAAACATAATTTTGCAATTTAAAATTGTGGAAACAGATTTAGAAGTGCTATTAACAAATGTAAAGAAATGGTTAATTGGTAGTTACTCTCTCTCTCTCTCTCTCTGTGTGTGTGTGTGGACGGCATAGTGATCATATCGTTACCACCCTGCCAAATGCACCAATCTTATAAATTGACGTTTCCATAAAAATATGTTCAAAGTTTTGATTCTTCGGGAATCACGACTCAAATATTGTTTTCTTATTAAAATCGCAATTTCCACTAAAGTAAGTATGTGTTTTAAACGACTTTGCACTGGAGCAATACAATGGGCTATTGGCAACGGTCCGGGATTAATCCCAATGGAAAAGATCCGTGGACACCGCGTAATGTTTAACCTTGGTCCGATGACGAGGCAGACCTCAGATGGCATCCTACTCTACATCCTTCCACACCACATTTGAGGCCACGGCGTAATTAACGTGCACTAACCCCATTTGTACACGACGGTCTTTGGCTGGATTCCAACTCGCATCACAGTGGTAGGCGAGGGTGAAACAGATGGTGGACAGGTCACTCTATATTTGAGAGGTACAGTACAGTAAAAGGAAAAAGGGTATAACATTACAAAATAATTTATTTATTTATATTTTACAGAAGAGCTAAATTCACGTAACACAACAAAAATTCAAATTATATAAAGTGAATCTAATAAATGATAAAATATATTTCAATTATCTTGTCTCTGCAATGAAGTTCTTGAATGGACGCGAGAAAATCATGCAAATTGAGAGTAAAATCTAGGGCCAAAAAAACCTCCTTGTAAACCTCTACAAAATTAGTTGATTACTCGCAATACTAGCACGAGAAAACGGCATAGCTTTTTAATGGATTTCTAACCTCTACGTTCATTTACTCTTAGACTGGAATTTGAACCCAAAGTGTATTAAACCGAGGACCAGAGAGAAAAGTTCGGTAACATTTAGGTCGGATGAGAATATATTATTGTTTGTCCCAAAACTCCCAATTATTACCTTAAAATATATTCCTGAATTGGCTAAGTTTTCAACACTAGCGAGTCATTGTGTCTTACACTTTTAGAATCAGAGAACCAAATGCCCTCCACAGTTAACTTTAAATAATTTAAAGGTGAATGAGAGCATAAGCATATTTTTTTTTGAATTGATGAACATTGAACATTGAACTTTGATGGAGAAGGAATAGGTAGAGTAGCTAGGAAGCTGTAATAGCGTCGCTGTGGAGCAGCACAACACACTATTGGCTAAGGAACGGATCAATCCCGAAGGCAACAGTAAAATAGAAGGAGAAATACTCTTTGGGATTCTAGGCATATAAAGCTGATGCCCGCTTTGTCCAAAACCAAATGTATACATGTATGAAAAGAAGACGATTAAGTATAGTTCAACGACGAGTAAGACGAGTTCATAGTTTGTGTCAAGTGACAGCATCACATTGTGTCCAGGGTGACATTAAGATTGTCATACCTCAAAAAAAATAACGTTTGAAGGGTCGTTTGTTCCATAATATGGTATTGGAAAAAGTTAATGAGCGGAAAAGAAGTTAAAATTATGAAAGTAGTCGTGATAAATTACCCAGGCAGACGCATGTGGTAGATATTTTATTGAATATAGCTAGAGTAATTTCTGAAACTGAGTTTTACGTATGCATAATACTTTCGTAGAAACAATGAGTATTATGTAAGACTAATTGGATACTCCTATAGGAATATGCATATTACTTTCATAGAATCAATAAGTATTATATAACATACGTGAGACAGCGTCATAAAGATAAATGCAAAATATGTGGCATCAACGAGTATTATGGAAGACAAATTCCAGCTTCCTACAGGGGATATGTATATTACTTTCGTTGAACTAATGTGTATTTTGTAAGACATATTCTACCTTTCTATAGGAAATTCTGTTTATCCGGAAAATGTTTTATGACGTAATGTGCGTTACGAGCATCGTAGCGGTGATAAAAATTGAAAATTAACCAATTTCAAGACATAATTAGACATCTAAACAAGCTTCAACTCACCAGTGCATATAATGAAATAATGCTTGACAAAAAAAATATTTCTCAATTATTCCCCCAACTTATTTTGACGAAATATCTCGTCCATCAAGATCTGAACTATTTTGATAGTGACAACGAAATCAATCTAGTGTCATTTTTCTTCTATTAACGAGATATCTCGTCAATCAAGATCTATTCAGGTTTTATAATATCAGGTACCTTGTCGAGACAATCGCCACTGGGATTAAATTGAATTTCATGGCGAGTCTTAAACATCGTATTATCAATATGTTGCTATGAATAATTTGAAAAAATTTTGCACAGCATAATGATTTCTACCATCAGAAAATAAATTCATTGGAGACTGACTCAGGCAATAAAAGACGAAGCCCCTCTCTTGGATTTCTTACTCCACATATGTCACATTTGTCCATCCACCAAATTAACAGCAAGAAGAAGCGAAAGGTCAGGTTTCATATAACCCACCTATCTCCAGGAACATAATGCTCTGTGCTGTTATTGATTACTGAACAGACATAAGCTAACTTGTGACCCGATTCAGTCCTACGGGTGGCCATGATAACAGCACTAGATTAATAGCCGATAATCCGCGCGGTTAACCCCGGGCTTGGCATTCGGCCACAGCCGTTAATAGTGCCTCGGTCATTAGACCGGACAATCAGCCCACAATGGACGACAAACAGAAAACGGGGCGAAAATAAACCCCAGATAAAGAAGAAACTTCGTACTACAAAGGAAAATGTAATAATAACCGGAGGCTGGACATGTGCATTAAGATCTTGGTCTTTGGACTTTTGTTGGTTTACAGAAACAAGGCCGCAATTCGATTGTCTTCTTGCAGACTACGTATCGCGGATAGCTAACCCTAATTGCATGTATGTCTCTGAAGCTATTACGCTCGTCTATTAAAAGGTTTGTGCGTTTCGCCATTTTGCGAAATTCTTTTATGGAACTTTTGTAAGAGGAATAGAATTGTATTTTTCTGTGTGCTACAAATACAGTTGGAGACAATACTCAATTGAAATAAATGGTGATATAATGTATTTCTAATAGTCTGCATGTTGTAAAAGAATTAGACAGCCGAATAAACTATAAAAAATTCAGAGCTTTGCTTTGTTCCCAGTTTTATTTTCTTTCTGTTCATTTTTACATGACTAACAGATCCAATTAGTTAGTTTATTTGGAAAATTAACCATGTGATAACGGAATTTTCAAAATAAATGAGAGTATGTAGTTACATATCAAGCAAAGATAAAAAAGATAGTTGTGAAAATGGATTTATTTGTTATGATTATTCATACCAAATTAACTGAGTTTTTGTTTCTTAAAATACATTTTTAATTTCATACAGAATTAACAGACTTTATATATATATATATATATATATATATATATATATATATATATATATATACGGAATTGGAATCGGAATTAATAGATCATAGCTCTTAATCGTTATATGTCTGAATTATGTTTATTTAATTGCTCTTTTAGGATAAGTTACTGAATATTTTAAAAATATGTCAAACACCTTTTATGAAGTTGACAGGTATATCCTTCTATTATACGTTTCGTGTAGATCCATGCACTGTTCATGAGTTTATTTATACTGAATTAAACCATATAGTGCATGAAAATAATTGTAAATATTCTTTGACAAATAAACTGGCTTTATTGAAAATAACTCTTAAGCTTACAATGAAGTCGAAAAGCAACTTATTAAGTTAAATATATATTTGAGGTTCAGGAAATAAAGATGAAATTTATACGACACTGTTATTCTATCTTTATGTGCATCTATCATTAAATACATTCTCGAAATCCTGACATGTGTATCCTTTCAACAAACAAAAAGAACTTTTAAAAACGTCTAGTCATAAATTTAAAATGTAAATATGGTGCTAGTAAATATTGTAATTTTAGAATTTCTGATTTAGAAATAAGAGTTTACCATTTTCTTGAGGATAATACAAGGATTGGGAGTTGGAATTGTGGCGAATTATAGGACTCAAGAGCATCGAATGTTAAAAATAATTTTACCTACATTTAATGTTGCGTAAGCAAATTATAAATAAAGATATATTCAACACATATCAGCTTGAAATAAAAAATTAAACTGGACGACGCTTCACGCTATAGATTTCTTTTAAAAGTGCATATTGAAAGAAATTGACGGCCCTATTGGCAAAATAATGAGGAACAAAACTGTTGAAAACTGGATGTTATTTATGTCATGCAATAAAGGTTTAGCCAATCATGTGCCGTAATATATAGTTTTATGTATCTTAATGTATTTAACAAATAAAGCTATGTAATGATTTAAAATATGTCTTCTTTACTTTAAGAGGTGAAACCAAGTTAAAAAGATATATTGTAACAAATGACCTACGACATTGGCTGCAAAATTTTATACGTGGCCGGTGAGCAATCGTCTGTGACGCAATAACCTACGCTATCTGTGACACTTTCATGTTAAAAAGAACCCAAGTTTCGATAATTTTAAACATAAGCAACGAGATGCGAGACACCTAAGATTTATTTTCTACAAGATAGAATATTTTTATGTTTTTGAGTACGTGAAGGTGTTTATGTGCATTTTTATGTTTAAAATATTTTAGTAAACTTTTGTAATTGGATAGAACGTAATTCATGTTTGTCAATTACAAACTCATTTGAAGCTAACTGTTTGCAAACAAACGCACAAGAATTTAAGTCCTATGATTGTAGCGTAGTTCTATAGCTGTCGAATTTCATAAGTTACGTCGTCCTCACTCCACGCAATCCAAAGTTACACTGGTCCGAATCTCACATTGTATCGTAGAATTTCCAGACCTCAGTGCATCTGGTCGGTCAAAATTTTATGTCCGATACCAAGCATTTTTAATCTACACGACGCTGTATTTATCTTCTAGATATTTTCTTTTGTGCTTAAACCACAAAACAAAATAATTATAACGTTTTCTGTACACATACTGTAATTTTCATACATTCCCTCAGCACTTGTCGATTTTAAAGTATCTACGTAAAAATAATTTAATACATTTCATCAGTTTAAAGATCAAATTGCTAAGAAACTCATCTAGATAATTTTTACTTGGTGCACGCCAATGTAATCTACGTATGTGTTACAAAAATATTTGCAAAAGCTATACACTTTAATTTGTTGTAATGTGTTCTATTACATGTATTTCATAACGATTAAAGTAAAATTCTCCTTATAAATTAACTGATCGCTATCACGTTTATAATTTGTTATGTTTTGTACTCGTAACTTAGCTAAAAACAATTTAATAAACCTTGATCCGGATTTCTTGAAAGCAGAGATGATAATGTAATTAATCTAAGCCCTTAATTCTCTCAGCATTTCTGAAAAAATGCTATTTCCTTAACATGAACCGTTTTTGCAACATCGATTACAGTTGAATAGATAAAACCATAAAATGGAAACCACTTATGATGGCACGCTTAGTGTAAGGTATTTTCCACTTCGACCAGAAAAGACAAGTTTATCCCTTTACTTTTCTACGAAAGAGTTTAATAAGTATTGAAAATTTATAAGTCTAACCTTAAGTTCAAATGGGTCGTATTCCTGAGCAAAAATATTACCTTGAGTCTGGGAGATTTCAGTACAATCGAAATGCAGGAAAGAAATCCCTCAGCGTGCTTTTAACTCCTTTTGACATTCTATTTTCTGTTTTTGTACAAAAAAATTCAATTTCCAACTGTTTTCGAAAGGAAGAAAATGGAATTTTGAACACTCCTAGAACTATGAAATATAGTTTTCTGTTGAAGTCTTTTGCTCCAAAAAAAAAGATGATAAAAAATATATTTTCTTTTTTCAATTTGCTCTGACAACTCAAGGCGGCATCTATTCTTTCAATCTATACGACAAAGAATGTAATGCAAATTTCTTGTGTAATTATTTTTTTGTATGTTTTTTTCACACAAATAAATCACGAAAGTGTATGGTTATGTAGTTTTCAAGCGATAATATAACGTATCCTATTTTTAACTGATCATATTTGTTGTAGACACGCGGATTCAAAAGTATAAATCAAATTCAAATTTATTTGTGGAAAATAACTTAAAGAGCAGGTTTTGTTACATTCAATATGTTTTAATAAAGTCTACGTTTGCTTAGGCTTGTAAATTTTATTTTAAATAAGTACATACTTTAAGAAGTCTAAGGTAAAAATAGAAAAATTTTACTTTTGAATGAATTTTGTTTAAATTCTCAATAAATAGTTATTCGATCAGATTTTACCGGCACCATTTTCCATTAATTATGTGTATTCATTTTAATAAATGTCTTTGACTATATGAAATTATTAGCATTAACAACTTTTGTTTAGCATAGTTTTTGATATCGATTAAATGAATCAAAACTATGCCCGCCAATTATTTCTTAGGGATATTAATAGACATTCTTTAAAAACAGATGAAATACAAAAAGGTAATCATGCATGCGAGTCTTATATGTATACACAATATTGTATAAACTTAAATATGATATATTACATGGAGTAGACTTCATTTAAAATATATATGTTGTTAAACAATTCATTTTCTTAATTATTTTATTACATTGGAATATTTTGGAAAGTAATAAAAATACTTAGATTAAAAAGAAACGTGATAGTTGCGTTTGTTTTAAGAAAGAAAAAATTATAAATGCATCTTGAGTTTTACATCTTTATAGATTTATTTATTGGAAATTCTATATAGTGACATAATTTTTACGTACCGTTTTACAGCTCGTATAAAACTTTGTTTCTTACATATGAACGTTTTTTTTCCCCTTTCGTATAAAACTTTTTCTTAGGTATAAACCTATTATTAACTTTTAAAGGTTTTGAATTTACAGACATAAAAAAATTGAAATGGAAAATTTTTTTTAAATCTCAATCATATTTAGCGTAGATAGCTTGGGAAGTCATTAAAAGATGGTTATTTGAGATAAAGAATTTGTTAATAAGTTAAATTAAACTCAAAATTTATTGAAGTGCACACACACATACACAAACCACATCGAAATAGGATGTTTTAACTATCAAAAAACTTTCAAAACTATAAACTTATCTTTTAATTCAAATTTTGAAAAATCATGCATTCGTGCTAGTGTTTAACAAATTATTTTTCTTATTCATCTCGCATCATTCTCAGATTTCTTTTCATTATAAAGTACATCACTTTTCATTATTACATAAACTGCAGTTTATCAATAGCATTCATTTGGAAGATAAATAAATAGAAATTAAACGTATATTGCGTTGTAACGATTTTTATGTGTTCAATCAAAATGTTCTTAATCTATAACTTTTATTTAAGTTAATCACATTTTCTGGATTTTTTCACCCTAAAATCTCGTTTTTTTTTTATTTAGTGCAATATGATAAAGATACTTTTCATCATTACAAAACATGCACAAAATATAAGTCTTCGCTTTTTTTTTTCTTCAAGTATATTATTTCATTCGTTAACACAAAAAGAGATTTTCAATGGGTTTTTGAGCAGGATTTTAAATTTTTTCAAATGTGCAATTTGAGGTACATTTTACATAAAAAATGCTATATAGTTCAATCTGAAAGTTGATGTACATTTCAGTATAAAAATGAGGCTCTAATCCACTCATAACATTCTGAACAATGAAAATCTGAGAAAATATGTGGTCACATTGCCTTTAACCCTCCAAGTTATTTCAAGATCCATTAGATTTAGATAACTCACCAATAAAGATCTGGACGATTTTATTAATAACGAGATATATAGTCCATCAAGAGAGGACCAGTTTTCTTATGACGATATATCTTGTCCACCAAGATATGACCAGTTTCCGTATGACGAGATATCTAGTCCACAAAGATATGACCACTTTCCTTATGACGAGATATCGAGTCCTCAAAGATCAGACTAGTTTCTTTATGACGAGATATCGAGTCCACAAAGATATGACTAGTTTCCTTTTACAACGAGATATATGTAGTCTACAAAGATATGATCAGTTTTCTTATCACGATACATCTAGTCCACCAAGATATGACCAGTTTCCTTATGACGACATATCTAGTCCACAAAGATATGATCAGTTTCCTTATGACGAGATATCTAGTCCACAAAGGTATGACTAGTTTCCTTTTATGAAGAGATATCTAGTAAACAAAGATATGACCAATTTCCTTATGACGAAATATCGAGTCCACAAATATCTGACTAGTTTCTTTATGACTAGATCACGAGTCCACAAAGATATGAATAGTTTCCTTTTTCAACGAGATGTCTAGTCCACTAAGATATGAACATTTTTCTCATCACGGTATATCTAGTCCACCAAGATATGACCAGTTTTCTTTTGACGAGATATCTTGTCCACCAAGATATGACCAGTTTATTTATGACGAGATATCGAGTCCACAAAGATATAACAAGTTTCCTTTTATGACCAGATATCTAGTCCACTAAGATATGAACAGTTTTCTTATCACGTTACTTCCAGTCCACCAAGATATGACCAGTTTTCTTATGACGAGATATCTAGTCCACCAATATATGACTAGTTTTCTTATGACCAGATATCTAGTCCCCCCAAGATATGATCTGTTTTCTTATGACCAGATATCTAGTCCCCCAAGATATTATCTGTTTCCTCATGCCCGTACCTAGTCGACCAAACTGTACTATTACTCCATGAAAACAAATTATTCCTTGCCCAGAACTGGTGATTTTTTGGAATAGCTTTATTCGAAGCGAAGGCATACCATCTATACGATTTATAGCGAAGGTAAACCATCATGAGGGTCAAAGAGTAATAAACCCGAATCAAAATTTTAAAATATCGATTTTATTGATTAGAAACCCTTTTTACCTTACGTTAGAGTCAATATATTGTAAATACTTTATTGGGTAGTGAGGGTAAATATTGTGGAATGGAGCAACACATTGAGCTATTTAATACGTTCTGGTAACAATTCCCTAGGGAAACATCCAAGGACAACCTCGTAATTTTCAACCATATATGATGAATTATCCGATTGAGAGGATATTTAAAACAAATTTTCCTGCGACTTAAATAAAGATCTTACTGAGAATCTTATTAGTAAGTACATGGATAATTAGGTAGGTTTTTAATTAACGTCAAACTGGAGCAACATAATGGTCTATTAGCGACTGTCCGGAATCAACCCTCGAAGGGGAAGACACGAGGGGAACATCACGTAAATTGGAACGACGATCAGATGACGAGGTCACACATGAGCTGGCACCAAACTCACAAAAATTCCCACAAGACTAACGTGAGGGCATTTCAGGACATTCATCCCCATTTCTACACGACTGTCTTTGGTAGGATTCGAATTCGAAACCCTCCAGTTGCTCTTCCAACCAGTCTACCATGACCCAGTAAATTTATGGGAAGCAATGCTATTCAGATATTGTTTGATTCAATCAAATATGTTTAATCATAATAATTTGAAAAGTAATTCGGAAGCCTTCATCTCATCCTCTTCGCCATTAGTAGTTTATTTTACACATGATTCAGTTTTACTTGGAATATTCAAGGAATTTTCTAGGTGGAATGTTCTACATGGAATATTTTCGATATATCACACAGAAATATGTATAAACGAGTAACAGTAGCGAACTATATTATTTTTTACATTCAGAACAATGATCAGGTAATATATAATAAGTTTTTTAGGTGCCAACTTCGTGCATTTGGTATTCGTATTCTGAGTGTGTGGGGAGACAGCATCGTGTTCTGCAATCCATGAGGGATTTTGCCTTAGGGTTCAAAACCCTTTTTGTTTTATATTCTTCACAGAGAAGAATTGTTCATGTGGTTATTCAGGATTCAGCAATAAAATTCATACAGTCCACTATCATTGGAGTATGAATTAACTTACTACTAAATGATTTTCGACGAGACATCTACATAATATGTATTTACAGTATATCGTAATCAAACTTAAGAAATATCTTTGTTTGGTTCTCACAAATAACCGCTTGAGAGACAAAAGATAATGCTCATCAAGATGTCCCACTTTACTAAGCCCGCAGGCAATTGCCGATGATGATGTCGTCAAATAAACACATTCCCTCTCCGCGAAAGCGAGGAAAAACTAATACTTAACGCATCATTACCATAGGGCCGAGCTGCCTCGATAACCACCGCCTTGACATACTGCTCCAGATGAGAAGTGGATAGCAGGGGCGGAGCTCAAAATGAGGCGTATCATCTTTGGAGGGAGACGAAATTGCATATTCTGTTTCTGGTATATTACGATGATTCTATTGGTTTCACTGTAACCGGATGCGGCCGAAATAAAAGGGTCTCGATAAATATTTATGTACCCTCTTCCACACCACTTTATTTGTCGATAAATTCATCGTTTTACGGTTCGCCATTTCTGTATGCATGGAGCGGTAGGGATTTCGAGCGATGCTGCGGAAAATGAAGCCTCAAATTCGATTTTTATGTCGGATGAATATAATTTTTTTCTCTTTATTCCTCCTTGTGCATTTGCTCCTTTGTGTCTAAGATATTAAATTTACGTCTCTTTATTTTTCCAGGGCTATAAAACGATCGTTTCTTTCTCCCCAATGTAATTTCATATCGACCGCTACAGATGGAGCCGTGCAGGAAAATAAATAAGTGTATTGGAGGAGGCATAAAACCGATTGAATTAAAACGAATTGACTCAGTCGGCAATGGGTCGTGGGGGGTCTTTTGGCATTTTCCGGAACTGTTGAGTTTCCACGTTGTGCTATTTGGTTTTTGGGTGTTTTGTTTTCCCGATAAATGTGTCAACGTTATTTGAAAACTTTGAATGTTTTCCATTCTTCTTAAATGCTCAGTTTGTTGATCTTTTTCATTCTGCTATTATTGGCATATTTTATTCGAAACGGATAAAACAATCGGTGTTCGCTTGAAAATAAACAATAACTTTAAGGTTTTATTCGAAAGAATATTGACGATGATTAAAAGTTTATCAGTTTTTAAACGTGTAGATAAACAGTAGACACGTGGAATTCATTGGTAGTTTCGAAACCCATACTCGATTAAAACTTTTGACAAAAATGATTCCAAACTCCCCTAAAAGTAACCAGGCAACCATTTTGTCTAAGGTTTTTATACACAGAATTCCAATTTCATTGCACGGGCTCGTTTTCACGTGACAAAAATAAATTATACTATCTTCATCTGAGGCATTCTAGTACTTTCGCAGAAAGTTAGCTTACGACCATTAGTTCTGTCACTTATCATATTAGTTTTCATACTCGTGCAAAAACTATAGACGTGAAATATAAGTAGACTGGGAATTGTTATTAGGAGAAGCTTCAAAAAGTGTCAACTATATGTCAACAATAGTCACATACTGCTTTGAAAAATTTACTTAGTTGGCTGATTTTGCATTTTTTTGCCTCGTTTGGCGGTTTTTTATAAGGTGCACTTTTTTTCTTTTCTAGCTATGTGACTACCTCTCTACATCGTCTAAATTACCACAAACACTTTATAAATAACACATATTCCATGTCAATGACAAAATATTTAGCTTCAAAAGTTATAGACTTAATTGCAAATTTTCAAATTATGCCTTGGTTTTAAATAAAGTAAATTAATTAATTTTGATTTTTTACTATAAATATGTAGTACACATATTTAGCCGATAGTTGTATTATACGTCCGTTTTCGATGTTGCTGCAGATTTCAAGATTAGGACAAAATGCCTGCATAACAATTGCAATTGCTTGGAGTTGTGTTGCAGAACACTGAATATAGATCTGCACCCTGAGTTTTGGCCAGATGATTTTCGGCGCATAAGAAGGTTACCATTGGATTGGACGCCGTAGGCGGACACTGTTTCACCTGTGCGGCTTTCAGCTGTATAGTCCGAATTACGGAGGAGATTCTGGGATAAGGGAGAGATAAGCAATCCACAATATATACATACACATTTAAGTACACAGAAGGGGAAAGTCAATTGAAGGGTAAAACATGAAGGCACAAAAATACAAAATGACAAAAGAAGAGGATGACAAAGTTTGTATTGTTTGTTACCATTGCCTAACTAATGTAATTACTTTTACATTTTCTCTATTTCTAAAGCTCATCTCATCACATACATGTAAATATATCTAATATTATACGCCAAGTCTTGAAAAATCAATAGCACTTACAGTAATGGGATTCGACACACAAGTAGTCCAACAGTTTTTGCAATTTTAGGGTCGCGGCGAATTTTAAAATTCAATCTACAACATTTTAAAAGGAATTTAATAGTTTTTTTTCACAGTTCGTTCTGCTGTCGGAAATGAAGAATCATCCTAATTTAAAGTTTTCACCCTCACATCACTATTGACGCCACCTTTTGGAACCATGCCAAATTTTTTTCACCTACCGTCTCGAATGGGAACAAACAGATTCGAATGACCTTCGTTTGATTCGAGATTCATTCATGTTGATTTCCTGAGAAACGGATTCAGGTGTGAAACAAAAGAAATTATTAAAGTTATCACTGGATTTCTTCAGTGCTTTTTTCTATCTGACCGATAGTTACAGATATAATAAACATTTTAACGAATTTAAAATCTGCTGAAAATTTTATAACAGATTTTATCTTTTCAGAATTTATCCAGACCTTATTCGTTTGATTTCTTTTAAATAAATAATTTATCAATTAAATATTTATATTTTTTGGTTTGCGAGGCAAACCAACTCCACGGGCAATGTGACCCCCACGAAAAGAAATGTCACGGGCAACGCCCATTTGGTTTGCGAAGCAGACTAACACCACGGGCAACGTCGATATAGATGTTATCCAATAGGCTAGGAATTTCCATTTGATTTGCGAAGCAAACCAATAACCGCACAAAGCAACTGGCAGGGGCAACGCCGGGCTAGCCACGCAGTGGCAAGTCTTTGTATAAAATATCAAATGACATGCCATTTCTTATGATACAGGAAGTGATCAAGCGCCAGTATGATAAGAGATTGAGGTTGGCATACGGCCACCGACGATGGGCATGCAATGCAACGATGATCCCCTGCAAATATTCCCCCCCCCCTGTCTATTCCAATTAAATATATTTAATACTACAGAACGTCTCTTATCCCTTTTCAATAAATAAGAGATCTACATACACATATAAATTTCTTAGCGAAAGGATGGTAGAATATACTGATAGTGGATATTACGAATATTAACCTTACAAATCCAGAGACAGGAAATTACAGAATAATTGACATTTTGACAAAAACAGCCATAAAATGTAGATTCATCATTCATAAATCTTTCGTTTATACAATGGCTCTTCTTAATATTAGTGTACATTTATGAATGTGGATGTTTAAAATCTAATTGATATATGATATGCTCGTAAAATGGGTAAATCAACTCTTGGGTGCAGAAAGATTTTCCCAGATAAAAATTTATTAGTTTAACAACATTTTAATTACTTCATTTTAAATATTTAGTTTTTGCTATCGGTACAAAAAAAATCAAACAAAATGATGGGGTCCCATTTACATTTTGGGTTCATGCTACCATATTAAAATTCATACAACGTACATGAATATTATGTGTTACAAAATTAGATCAAATCAATCTTTCAGTAAATATTTCATGAGTTTGTTAAAAAATAAAGGTACACATCTCTTAGAGTAAAAATATAGAATATGCAGGTATAATTAACCCTCCAAAAAGTGTCAATCGTCTATCAAGATCTGACCAATTTGAAAATGCCTAAATATCTTTTCGCGACATTCACCAGGAAGGTTAATGCGTTTTTTAAAATTGCGACCACAATTTTGAACATTAGTTTAATATGCTAGCAATTAAATTTGGAATCTGAGCTCTAACATAAATTTACTTTTATGCACTGATTCTATTAAATGAATTACTTTACATAATTTAAAATGGTAAAATAAATGCAACAGACCACACTTCGAATCTCCTTCCCGTTCTGCAAGATTCGTCAACGAAAAAAAAGGCCCGAATGCACACAATCCTGAAACAACGGCTGTCGATTTTTTGGCCTCACTCAAAATGAAGAATCGATAGATATAAACGCTAAAGTGGCAGAGTTTGGGAAAGGAATCTCAATTCTTCCAAGCAATTATGCTGTTCTATTATATCCCCTCGAAGGATCAAGAAAAGAAACATTTCCACGAATCTGTTTAAGAAATTTCTGCAGTCAGTTGGAGTTCTCGATTCCCTGCGGTGAGCATTCCTTTCTACAGATTTTTTCATTCATTCTTCTTCTTTTTACAGTCGATTATTATGCCCCAATACAATCATTTCCTTCCAATTGAAAGATTCGTTTCATGTGATATTTTTTAGCAGTGATTAAAGCAGGTAGAATCCGAAATTACCTCCCAGAAAAATGAATTATAAATAATATTTTGAAAACGTTCTGTGTATAAGTTTTGCTTTTGTGTGTTATTAGTGGGTTCAGTATTCTGTTAATGTTTAATTTGTAACTAGTTCTTGTGTTATGTTCGATGTATTTCCAATTGAAATTTTTGGTGGATATGAATTTCCAATATTTGCTTCGTAAAGTTTTATAAATCATTGGAATGGAATTAAATGTGAATGTTTATATAGATTTGAATCAGAATTGCAATAACACAATTGGGTGATATCTTCAATCGTTTCTTGAAAGTTTTATACTTCCATAGCTAATTTATTTATAATAAATATTTTAAGACCTGCAAAATTCAGTAACATTTTTTTCAAATCCTTGATATTGTACAATATATTTAATAACTAATACAGCTCTTGCAAATTTGTGTACATTTATATGTTATTTAATCTGCTAGCTGCTAAAATAGTTTGATGATTTCGGTACAAAGTCACAAAATAATGTTTATTACTGACAATAAAGAAAACCTAGTTACGAAATTATATTTATCATTGTAATTTTTATGAATTGCGTTTCTATAAAGACACATTTTTGAACGATATGATTCTATCCGATCTACTTTTAAGTACTTTTCCTGGTTTAAAGCAGTGAAAAACATTAAACTCAACACATTCAGCTAAAGCACAGTGGAACTGCGATTAATAGTCAGGGTCATGACCAGGACCAGGACAGTTAATCAAATAGACGGATAACAGTAAAACCTTAAACTACAACCCATTCCCCCTCCATTACATATGAACGAATAATAAACTGGAAAACTGTGTTTCCGTTTACTAACTGGAAAAATGCACTGTACATCCATATATTTTATTTTACTGAAACAAATAATATACAATTTACTTTAAGTACAGTATGGTACATATTGTTACACGTCTAGGTGTACATATATTTTCAAATTTTAAAATAGTCTGTCATTTTCTGTGACGTACTAATACATTTTAATATTTAATGAATTCACTGTTCATAATAGACTGACGGTTAAAAGAGTGACGGTTAATCGAAGTTTCACGTAACAGTTGTAACGTAAGGTGCCCTGTTACATCTCAAAAATACTAGATATGAGAACGAACTTGGTGTAATGTGCTCTTACCAAACGTGATTGTTATATTGATGCCCAAAACTCCTTTCCAGGAATAACCATCCAGGTAATTGACTTGACAAAGTATCTCGTCATAAGCAAAACTAATTAGATCTTGATGGACAGGATATTTCGTCATTAGAAAAAACTGACCTGATCGTGATCTTGCCATTGTAAAAAAAATAATAAACATATTGTCAATATCATTATCAAAAATAGTAAACATCAATAACACAATTGATTAGAACTTGATGTTCTAGATATCTTGACAGCACAATTAGTCAGATTTTGATGGACAAGATATCTCGTCAAAACCATTTGGAGTATTAAAGATCTTTAAGAAACCACGAAATAGGACGAATGATACTTCCAATTCCAAGTAGCTTTTAAAAACGCCAAGAGCCTCACATTCTCACCACTCAGTGTATACAAGATTGAAGTAGCTGGCATTCAATATATCTCTAAATGAGAAATTCCCCGCGAGGGAATCAATTAACGTAATTAATAAGTTGTCTACAACATCCAACGGAATTTTCCCGTCCGCAATGTCCACTGCGTTAATACATTCTCAATCTGTTAAATCAGATGACGTGCTGCTACAAGCGGTCCACAATTCACCATGCATCGGGTACTTTTCACAGAAAAAACGCTACGAGTGAGCCTTGCCAGAATTCCAAATGCTCATCGTGTCGTTCGGGGCGTAATCAATTAATATAATGTATAATAGCCATTTAGCGTGAAAGATTTATAAAGCCCAAATGACACTGCAAAAGAGTCAAACGTTTCAAACCAAGGTTTCATTAGTCATGGGGGAGGACAAAACGCAACGTGTTTATTTGTCTTGGCCAAGGACCCCGTTGTTTTTTCTTGCCCGATGCACCCTGCTTTCTGCACCCCTCTATGGCTCCGGAAGCATTCAAATCTTTGGTACATCACAAAGCGTGCTTTTACAAACGAGGCTGGGATTTATCACGCCTTTCAAAATTCAAACAATTCCCCGAGCTCTCTTTTACGACTTAAAAGAACTTGGCAAGAACTCAAGAAAACTCAAAGAAATTGTCTTTCATGTCTTGGCGACCCTGGGCTCCCACGATGAATGGTTGTATCATTGGTTCGGTCCAGAAAGAACTGCGTTTCTTGCTCACTAGTTGAATTGATCCGTATAATGCAAACAATGACGCCTAACTGATGCTACCCGTACAAAGCTTTCTCCCCCTTTTTTAAGTTGTTTAATTCTTTTTTCTGTTGGGAATTCTATGGACTTGTAAGGCAGGATGGATGGAACCGTGTTTTTATTCTCCCCTGTTTTATTAATGTCTTAGGGACGAAATGAAAAATGCAGTAAAAGTAGCCGGGGAAGCCTGTGAGATTCATTAAGATGGGTACTGCACATTTATCGAGGAAAATGGAAGTGGAAATACTTTTATTGCATGGAATTGAAGTAGTGTTGATTGTTGGTTGAAGAGCACTTTGAAAGATGAAAAATGGTGATTTTTCCTTTGAGTGTGTAACAATGTAAGTGGGAAATTCTTTTAAAATTTAATTCGGGACAATTCGAAAGTACATTAGGCGACCCTTTGAGTTCGGTGGGAATCATAATTGACAGAGCGTATGCACATTAATCATGTTTGCAATTTATCAAACTCAAACACATGTTTCAATAAATTATGCTCTGGGAGTTTGATATAACGAGTGTTCCCGAGTAGCTTAGTTAATCCTGTCCATGAACTTAATATTTGACTTGATTAAATGTACGTGTAAGACTAATACGTAATTGAATTTAATATATAATTTTAGCAAGTAAGTATTGTGTTGTAGACATTAGATTGAAGTTATTTTAAGTGAAGATGCAAGTAACCTAAATTAAATATAGTACACTACTGTTTCTGAAAATTGCAACACCATGAAGGACTCATGCAAACTAAACGAAACTTGCAGGAAATGTTAGGATATACCAGAAGTTAGAATTACAAAGCGGTCACGCATGCCGAGAAACACAATCTAAACTTCCAAGAAAGCCGTATATAAAAAGCACTGTACAAGTGCGTTGAAATGTGTGTATCGTCATTTAACTGCTGTAAATGATTGATTAGAAGTCAATATGCCTCACCAAAAACGCAGAGTGCAAAACGAGCAACTAACGGAGTCTTACATCGGCATTCACGTTCCCCGGATATGTCCTATATTTCGCATGTCTGGGATTACATCAGTAGGCAATTTGCTCGTACCGCTCGTTGGACTGAGTACGACTTAACTTTGGAATGAGATAGAGGACATCTGTAATTTCATTTCTTAACATGACATTCTGAAGCTGTATGATTCGATGCCACGACGTGTACCGGCTCTCATCGATGCGCGTCGTGGTTGCAGAAGATTTATATTTACGGCATTATTTTCGTTTTATTGCTCCATAAATTTTATCGTTTATTTGAACTACTATGAGTAATACGTGGAATAAATTTCATTCATTTCTAATGATGCGTTCCTAATGTTTCAATTTACGCAAACAGTAGTGTATAAATGTATCAAGCAATCATCTGTCATTATAAGCTCACTTCAGATCAATTGCAAATGTAGCCACGTTTCACCAGCAGTCTATATATACTACATACATAATACCTCTGATGGTTATGCAACCATTATTCCACCATGATTCCTGCAGTTTTCCCTACAGAATTGTAAGAAGTTCCTTACGTTTTGACCAGTCGAGTGAAATTGAATACTTCTGAAGATCCTATCAATCAATATATGTGCTTTTAGTCATTATGGGTATTGGAGGGTAAAACTAATAGTATACTAACTCGAAACGGTCTTTAACGGTTTCTTAGTATAAGGCAAAAGAGGTATTAAATCAATCATTTTATTAGCCCTCCAAGTGGTTTCGACGAGATATCTCGTCCATCACACTATCATCAATTTTGCTAATAATCTCGTCCATCACGATATCATCAATTTTGCTAATAATGACATACCTCGTCCATCACGATATCATCAATTTTGCTAATAATGAGATATCTCGTCCATCACGATATCATCAATTTTGCTAATAATGACATATCTCGTCCATCACGATATCACCAATTTTGCTAATAATGAGATATCTCGTCCATCACGATATCATCAATTTTGCTAATAATGACATACCTCTTCCATCACGATATCGCCAATTTTGCTAATAATGAGATATCTCGTCCATCACGATATCATCAATTTTGCTAATAATGAGATATATCATCGTCTATATATTGCCGATTTTACCATGTCGAGATGACGATCTGGTTAGTTCTTTTTATATGGATGAAATATCTCGTCCACCAAAATCCGGGTAGTCTTGATAATCAAATACTACGCCGAGACAACCAACTGGAGGGTTGAATACATCAGTTTTGCAGTCATATGTCCAGAAATGTTGGCCTGCTCCTCGCTATATTAGACATCTCGCCACTGACTCCTCACAAGGTGGTGGTCATGGTCAAACATATCTGAATTCTCATAGATGTTGTTAGTATCATAGACAAAAGCCCTAGAAAGTATTTGCTGAATGAATTTGAGATATTTTGTAAATAAAAAGTGACAATTATCTTTGCGAAAAAAAACCTTCAAATGAAAATAATTGAAACGGGTGAAAAGATTGATTTTGCGTTATGGAGCAAGGTCCATGAAATAGACAAACTGCGCCAAACGCCAGATAAGAAAATAAAATAATTATAGATTTAAAAACATTAAAAATTTGCGGGAAACGATTCCAGCTTAAATTTTGGGTAAAGTTAATTTAAATATAGTTATGATGTAAAAGTGTTGATCAGTAACAAGTAGAAATAAAATAGATGAGAATGATATTTACGTGTAAAGTGAGTATGGTATGAATGTGGATAAAATATTATATCGAACTTAAAAATCGAATGCTTAACAATAAGTTAGAAATACTTAGATGGGTATATTCTCAATTATTTCCCGTAAAGTTAAAACAGAAGTTCTAAAAGCGTGATGTCAATAATGGTTTAAAACAGGACAATAAATTAAAATGTGTTGAATTGTGAAGGGAGCTCCACACACAGGGACATTATCTCCTAAGAAAATAAATGATTGAAAAGGAGTTTGATTTCTAATTAAAATGAGTAGAAAATATTATCATAAACAGGACAATAAATTAAAATGTGTTGAATTGTGAAGGGAACTCCACACACAGAGACACTCTCTCCTTAGAAAAGAAATGATTGAAAAGGAGTATGATTTCTAATTAAAATGAGTAGAAAATATTATCATACTAAAGGATTTAAGCAGAAAAAATGGAAAAGCTTAAGTGTGATCTTCACACAAAAAATATTTTAGCACTGGAAATTAATAGAAATTAAATTAACGGAATTTACATAAATTCATTAATTCGTTCTCTCAATAGTTTATCACGAACTTATACGATGGTAAAATATTACATGAATATGACTTCATCGAACAACCTTCAATAATGCCTTAACTAACCAACTACAGCTCAAGACAAAGCAATCCCATATTCAGGTATTTCGTATACAATATAAATCTTGGTTAATACTACGAAGTAGATATTATTATATCTAATCTTGAAAACAAGATTAATGTTTTCAGAGTAAAATGTATATTTGAAATAAACCTTACCTATCGCGTGTCATAATAACCTTTCCTAGAACACGATATGTCACTGTTCGAGTAAATCTCCAGGGTAAGGACCAAGTTTTAATGTCCATGTTCTTAGGAACAATATAAAATGGGAGTAAGCAATTTATCAAGCTAATGTCAGCTGCAATAGATGTACCTTTTAGGCAATTTGAAGCATGAAGGTCATTCTGAGTAATAGAGAGCTACTAACACAGAATGTCATTCCTTGTAACTGTTCTATTTTTGAAAAGCTCTCGTTGACTTACTTGGTAAAGTAAGATGAATGGTATATAAAAATGTATGATGCATTATTCGACTATAAGAAATATGTATGTAATAGTTTGATGCATTAAAGAAAGGGGTAGTTCCTAAATTGCATCAAAATCTAATCTGAAAACATATGCAGTATGCATAATTTTTTAATGCAGCATTAAGTTTATAAATGCATTGAATGCTTTATGTTTTAAAAATCAATTTTAGAAAAACACTCAATCTTACCATTTAATTCACTTTAAATACATTAACATTCAGTCATTTTTTAAAATATATTTAGCTGTCAATTGCACCAAATTGCTTTTTAATGGGTCTGATTTTATTGTATATGTGCCCCAAATGAACAATTTATGGATCGTTTGGCTGGAGTGTATCATATGGCGCACGGCCCTTGTTTGGGCAAGCTAGGTAAAACACAAGACAATGTTTAAACAATACAAAATTAATTTTTCTACTTTGTGTACTCACAAAGAATGTATTTAAAGACGCTGAAGAGACAAATACGCCCGGGGTGAGTCATATGAATAGAATCTGTACCATTTTGAACTCACAAGTTGCTAGACACACGTTGCAGTTTGCAGACCTATTTACCCAACAATTTATAGGAAATTATTTTTGAATACATAGTAAAGAACTAAAAAAAAACTAGAATTGTTTTATGTTACGTATTTTTACCAATGACTTGTAGATGAGGACTTAAAAGAGGTATAGAAATAGCACTTTAAAATGATATAGTACAACACACATAACAGTGGTAGTTATATTTATATAGCATCACTTACAGTTAAATAGTTTATCAATGGTTGAGGCTGTCTTGCTAAAGTAGATTTAGAACCATTTTTGTATTAATAGGTTGTTGCGAAAAGTAATAAATATTTTACTACAGTGAAAATGAACAAAGCCTGTTCTATAACGACCAAAACACATAGACTTAGTGTCGATTGAAGTTCTCGAGGTAGACAGACTGTACAATATATAGTAAGGATAAGGATCGATGGCGTACCCCTCCAAAATAATTTACCACTTGAACCACATTGTAAACTCCTGAGCTAGAGCATTACAATGTATGTTTAACCCTCTGAGAAGTTATCGTACATCGATCTGTTTCACAATCTAGACTCAACTGCTACTACATGACTTCTAACCAGTAACTAGCTACTTGACCAATGAAAGAAGTTCTAGAAAAATTTCAAACCCATCGATATGGTTATTGAGTAGTTATGTTGTTCTGTGTGTACAATTCAACATTCTGAAATGTAATGACGCTCAGATATTTAAAAGTAATGATTCGCTTAACGTTAACTTAAACCCAATTCTAAATGAAGGAGAGCATGATTATGATTTTAATACTTATATAATTTTACTTATAGAATATAAAATATAATCTGTATTTCGTCATTTTTGTTACAAATTGCATATTTATCATTCATTCGTCGATAAACAATCACAAAAATTCCCTCTGAATAAATATTTTAGGCAGTGCATCTTGACTGTGCTTTAAGATTGAAATCATTTCACAAAATTGATAACATCTCTAACAATTTTTGGTTTAGCGTTAACGTAAATCCAATTTTAAATGTATGATAATATGCCTATGACCATAATATTTATACAATTTGTCTTATAGTAAATAAATGCTGCCTATAAAGTAACATTTATTTAGTCATTTTTACATATTGTGTCTTTTCTTTGCGCGATATCTTTTCTCTGTTGGAAAAACAACACAAAAACTGACTGAATAGATATTTTCAGCAACGTATTGACTGCGTTAAGATCGAAATATTTTCACACAAGTGATAGCATCTTTCAGACAAAAATAAACGCCTTTAAATTTAGATACAAACTAACTGCAACGATTGCTTTTGTTCTCTGTGCGACTCAATGCGCAAGTCAATCCGATTAACCCTCATCACAGTGAACATCGATTCAAAATCGTAAACAATTAGGCCAACGAGCTGCGGAATCAGTTCCCGTCCAATTTATCACTCCCCAAAAAGCCTTTCACAAGCGTGTTTCGACACGAATCGTTGTCCACGACTAATGACTCCATTCTTCAAATTTCCCAGACTTACCCCATTTCTCTTCATTTGAGCGATACGAAGCTCGGGCTCTCTTTTAGCATTTGGAATAAATAAACGCCAAAACTCCCCTGGAAATATAAATGGCGCAGAGTAAATCACAACCTCCAGGAGTTGGCAGGACATATTGCGGTCACCAACTGTGCCCGGAATGCCTTAAGCATACAGATGTCTTGCTTTTAAACGCGGACCCTTTCTTCCCTTTCTTGTTCCCCGGGTGATTTGAATGTAGAAGAACGGACATATTTATCACACGTTAAGTATTTCGCGGTGTAAGTGTATGCTAATGGGAGTGATACAGATGGGCCGCCCCGTGATTCCGAAGAAAGGTTTTTAGTGAAATTGTCTTTCGTTTTTTTCCCTCGTGTCTCCACGACGCCAGATTTTCTGGGCGGACATAAAATGTGGTCAGCGGTAGGAAGTTTGCGGAATGGCTTTTCCAGGAATATGTAAATTGATGAAGGCCTGGTGTGAAAGAGGTTGGGGATGAGTTTCATGTATATTCATCGAGCGAGCGTTTTGTTAAGTTGAAGAAAAGTTGCAAAAACAAGCTGTTATAGGCAACGTGGGAGGATAATAAGTATCTATATACATATTGCTTCGAAAACCAAGATTACAAGGTTCAGAGCTGGAGCGCTGGCACTGTACATTGAAGACCTGGATTCGATACTTAACCTTACCATGACGGACCAATGTTTTTTAATTATGCTTCGTTTGTTAATGTTAATCCTCCTGTTGATTGCCTCGATACGATGTATCATGTCAGTTACTAGCATAAATAACAAGATCTTCAGGGAGGAGATCTTGCTATAATAAAACAAGTTAACCAGATCTTGATCTTGTCACTATCAAAGAAATCGACGTGCTTTTGGTGACGATTTATTAAAGTCACTAGCGAAATTGGTCAAATTTGATGAACGAGATATTTCATCGAATCCTCTTGGAGTGTTAATTTGATTACTTATTCATTTACTTATTCTAATTTGATTATTTATAAAAATTTGAGAATTTATTCATTTATTTATAGAAATTTGATTTTTTATTCCTCTACTTATATTAATTTGATTATTTTTCTATTTGGTTATTTTAATTTGATAATTTATTCACTTCTTTATGTTAATTTGATTATTTTACCATTTGGTCATTTTAATTTGATAATTTATTCACTTTTTTATGTTAAATTGATAATTTACCATTTGGTTATTTTAATATGATAATTTATTCATTTGTTTATGTTAATTTCGTTATTTATTCACTAATTCTCCATTTCCATTCCGGGAGTATAAAATACAGAACTTCTTACTGTAAAATCCAAACTCCGATTAAACGAGTGTCCGTGTTATCTGACAAAATTTGACACCCAGTTTCCTTGCTTTCCAGCTAATATTGATACACACGTAAAATATATTTTCTTAATTTTCAATACATTTTACAATAGGTAATGGTAATTTCAGTTAACATCGTACTAGAGCAACACAACAGGCTATTGGCGACGGTCCGGGATCAGTCCCTTAAGGGAAAGATCCGAGGACAGCACCTCGTAATTTTGAGCCATGTTTTACAATAGGATAGCTATTATTACAGCGTTTAAAATGTTAGCTATAACTTTCACACACGTTCATAAATATTAACGAAAATCCCTTCGGATTCAACAAAGAATGTTTCATTACGATAATTTTTCTGTAAATCTTTACGTATGTTTTTAAATTGTTTTTATCTCACAGAAACGTTTTTTTCTAATTCTACAAAGATTTCACCATTAAATTCAAGCAGGAAATTTACGTTTCATTAATCAGAAAATACATACATTTGCACGAAATTAAATCTTTACTTAAGAAATATTTATTTAATTTCAGCAGAGAAAATTGTTTTTAATATAGGATTATAAACCAAGACAACCTAGATTTTACATAAATCATATTAAAGGAATCGGAACTTTTCTTTTATTGTAATTCCTATTGAATCCCCAATAATAAATCGATTTTTACAAATAAGGCTATTTTTGTTAGTAGTTACCATACTTATGTAACTGATTATAAAAATAGACGAGGATTAATAATTTGTCTTTTTTTTCTCCTTTACTATTATAATAATAACTTTTGCTCCTAAAAATGGTGGGTAGTGCAGTTTTCAAATCCAATTTTGGACTGAATGATATACTAGTTAAAAAATTACATTAGTTTCATACGCAGGTCTAGAGTAATCTAGAATTCTGCCCACTACTAGCACGTAATTAAATGCTGCATCTGTACGACCTCCAAATAATCATCATGGACATCTTTTGTGCCCTTTCTCAAACATTACCAGGGCAGCGCTATTTGGAGGAAAGCAATACCCCGACAATTTTTCTATTTGACCTTACTAATGCCTTTTCCGCTTCCATTCTTATTACTGTCATTCGGCGGACACCCGAGTTATACGCAATGACATTTTGTTATCATTTCTTGTGGGACAGCAATGGGAGGAAAAGTCAGACCTTTTTCTTCTTCCTTTTTCTGCTCCTTGCTCCCGATACTACGAAAATTAATTCCTAGGACACCCATCAGGAGCAGCCGTCACCGGGACTCGAAAAAAAGGGATCAGATCTTCCGTGGTATTGGCTTCAATACATCACGTGATGAGTTTGTGACTTCCTTTGATTGGTCGACCATGCTTCCGAGTCTCGCGATACGCAGACACTGGAATCCGCTTAGAAAGGGGGGATCCTGGTGTGTTTTTTTCTTCTTTAAAGCAACTAGTTTAATACCGCTTAAGAACTTTTTTGTCTGAAAAGGGATTTTTCGATTTTTTCACACGAAAAACGGTGAATAGAAGTTTTTTCCCCTTTATTTTGATTTTTAATGAGAAAAGTGTTAGATTCTTATCTCCGGATTGTGTTTTGTACTGAAACTGAGTGGTCTTTCAAGTGAACGCTTACTCAACTTGCAGGTTTTCTATGTTAATAGTCACAATCTGTAAGGAATTGAGCGTAATTCATTTAATCTTCTGGGATAATTTTATACAGAGATAATTTTTGATTTATCTATGCCTAGTATTAAGATGAAATGGTTATTAGTTTTAGGCTTTAAAATAAGAATTTAATATTCATACTAACGTATATAAAAGTCATTTATAGGTATGTTAGGCAATTTATAGATTAGGTTAGATACTTAATTAACGTAGCACAACAACGTAGAACGTACAATTATGTTAATACAGTACATGATATTAAAAGAATGTGAACTCTGAAACTTAATGAATTCATCAAAAAGAACTTCTCAGGTAAGTATTTTAATTAGCGTCGTACTGGAGCAAAACAACGATATATTGACGACGGTCCATGAACAAACCCTCAAGGGAAACAACGAAGACACCAGGAAATGTTGTACCACTCTCATAAGACGAGACAACACCTCAGCTGGCACCCCATTCTCCAAACTTCCATACAACGACATTTGAGGCCCCAGTCGATTTAACGTGTACCACCCCCCTTTGTTCACGAAGGTCTTTGGTTGAAGAATTCGAACTCGCAATTCTCCGTTTGCTAATCCGTTGATCTTCCATATGAGCTACCAAGGCGAAATTTTAATTGTTAATTTCTAGTCTAGGTGGTTAATTTAAATGGTGTAAATTTCATTCAGTCTCTCGACATTGGAAGAAAACTGACCATAAATTTTCAACTCGTTAGTAAAAAAATGTTCAGATCATGATGGAGGAGATTATTTCTTCCAATCAATACGTACACACACATGTTGAAGGTTAGCACAAACTGTTCTGAATTTAAAAAACACACGAACTATAAGGATATATTTTTAATATTGCCACAAACCGCGTGTAAAGAACAAAACAAAATATGACATTCAAGCGCAAACATCCAATGAGCCACTATAGGCATAATAAGTATGTATAAAAGCAATAGAAATGTATATTTAACTATGTTGCCTACATTGAGAACTATCCCAATTTTTGTCTTATGACGTTTATTGTATTTTCATCATACCCACACTCTAAGAGAGAAACGCTAAAATTTATTTAAAAGAGATCTCAAAAAGGTCCGACCATGGAGTAGGTACCCATTAAATTTAATTGGATAAATAGACTATTCTTAGTCGAAGTATATAGCTAGGCCAAGAATTGTTAACACGAACGGTTCTGATTAACAAGCACACAAATTCTAAATATATCTTTTTAAATATTGCCACAACTTGTGTCTGAATAGCGTCATAAGAAAAAAAAATACTGTAAATGATTCTAAATTCGTTAAAATATCAATGCACGCGCAAACAATAATCATTTGGCGTTTTCGCAAACGATTACTTAAAAAGTATTTTTTAAACCATAAAAATCCATACATAATTGTGTCGCCTACCTATAGCATTATTTGAATTTGTCTCTCATAAGAACCACTGACGCATTTTTATCATTCTCGAAGTTTGAAGATGAATGTACAAATTTATGTAAAATAACTCAATAAGAGTCGATCGTCAAGTAGGCACCTATTAAATAAAAATAGATAAATAAACAATCCCTTAAGTTGAAGTATATAACGAGTCCAATAATTCTCAACACGAACCTTTACATATATATATATATATATATATATATATATATATATATATATATATATATATATATATATATATATATATATATATATATATATATATATATATTTAACATTGCCACAAATGGCGTCCTAAAGAATAAAAACAATATAAGAATTACAAACAAATTTTATTTCTTCGCAAATCAAGATAATATCCGTATGCAAACGATAAAAACTTGGCATTAGCGCAAACGATAAGTATCCGATACGTGTGTATGAACACCATCTGAGCCTCGATAGCCATTGGAAATATGTTTAAAAACATAAAAATTTCTATTTAATTATATTGACTACTTTTGGAATTATCTTCTCAATTATGGTCTACGGTACATAGTTGCATTTTCATCATAGCCACTGAAGAGTTTGAGGAGAAACGCTTAAATGTATATGACAACTCCAAAAGAACCGGTCGTTGAGTAGGTACCCATTAAATTCAATTGGATAAATAGACTATCCCTTAAGTCGCAGTAATAAAGAAGCAAACGAAGCCGAGAAAGATATAAAGCAAGCACTGCCTCATGAAGCATTCTGGGTCCGTCCAATCGACAAACGAAAGCCCCTCCGAGCTATAAAACAGAATAAAAACAGCGAGAGAAGAGAATTAAATAAAGTAGAAAAAGCGAAAGACCGGAAAACAGAACAAAAAACGTCTACAACTTAAGTGGTCTGATTAAGAGGCAGGTATTCCTGAAGCGATTTTGCCATTTTGCGCCCAAAGAGTGTTTAAGTTGCGTGCTGGGAAGCGAAGTAGAACCCGGAATAGTAAAAATGTTTAGCTTTCGGAATCTGTTTTTCGGTGACTTTTCTTTTAGTCACGTTTTTAAGGTAGCAATGTGTTATTCTTTTTTTTTGTCCTTCCCTACAGCACATGCCAAAGCGTTTACAAATATGTTTGGGCTATTTGTTATGTATCTCAGCTAACGTTGTAATGCGTACAGATATTGCTAATGATTTTAAACGGTGGAGTCTTGGATTGTTTTTGTTGTGTTGCTATGGGAAATAGAATGTGGCGTTAAATTGCGATTGGAAAGTATTTAATAGTACGAGTGAGGAAATAAAAACGTTAAGTAATATAAAGTAAATGAACGTTGAGTCAACTTATGAATAAATAGGAAATTATGTGTAAATTGGGTTCATGTACTGAGTTCAAATAACGAAATAATATTTCGACACGTAAAAAAAGTTTCTAGTCATAAACAAAATAGTTGTTGACATCTTAGATAACATTAATTGTAAAATTTTAAAACCTTTATTGATTCAACAATTCCTACTTTGATTACATAAGATGAAATATCAAATTAGAGAGCAATGTTAACACTTTTATGTGCTCAGGATAATGTGGCCATAGCTAGTAAAAACGTGATCCTTTAATAAATAATTTCGTCGTCTAAGTGGTACCGAATATTCATCATCTGATTCGTTCATGGGAAGGGAGAAAATGCACATCCATCCATCCATCATAAAAGATTCACACAACATAGTGACAGACGTTGTTAATTTTTCTAACTTCATCGCCACTCTATCGAAACGCGCATTGAAATAACTACATATCATAAGATGTTACATCGCCAAACGAGTTGATAAGAGTCCAAGTAGGCCAACCAATCCCATTTTTTCATAGCAGTCACGTGATTACTAGTCGACATGTTGATCACTCGTTTTAAAGTTCCTCTCATTAAGTACTCAGTTTATTCATATTTTAAGTCTATATATTGTATGTCAAATCAATAGATTCATCAGTTTGTTTGGTTGAGATTGAACTCAAACGGGCCTTACTTGGCAAAACACAAGACACAAAGTTTAGTACTAAATTTAAACATTAAAGAAACCTTTTACTGACACAGAAGAAAGAAAATATCCAGGATATGATATAGAAGTCAAAGGTGTTTCATCTAGAACTTCCAGCTTTCTAGTGAAGTGGGTTAGCCCCATGAACCTAGGCTGTACCACAATTTACTGAAGAAAATATTTTTTATTTCCTTCAGATTGATGAAAGGTAAAAAAAAATTGATAACGATAAAAAAAATCGGGAATTTCATACATGTAGTAATTATAGAAAATTTACATTGACGGATCCTGTATAGCTTATTGATTAATCTCTTTCTAATTAATTTTTAATTTAAATTTTTAAAAATTATTTATGAATTACAAATATTAACATACATTTGCGGGGATTTAGTATTAGATAAATTAGTGTTTTCAGATATACAACAAAAATTTTGAAGAATATCTATTGTTAGTTTGGCCTTTTTTACATCATAGCAATTTATGTTTATAATGTATGACTTGGCCAAAACAACATTCAAATTAAGTTAATATTAGAAAAATATTATGTTTCTTCGATTTCATACAAATGCTCTTCATTTGTATTCGTTCAATTGACTTCGTAAAAGTAAATATTTTTCAAAACATTTACGAAAACACATTTAATTAAACAGGGAATGACATTTCAAAATTTAACTGCAACGAACTTTTTCGAATTAAACAATAAATTTCCTAATTAATTTTAATTCCTGTCTTATGTATTCCATTTATAATGTTTGATACATATTTCATGTTCACGTAATAGCTAACATGACATGTTTATTTTAAAACATAATCTGAGTTCTGTATGAGTAATTATTCATTTAAAAGATAATTTTACTAACTTTACGCAAACATTTAAGATAAACATGAAAAATAAGTGTTCAATATTCATTCCACATGAAATAAAAGATTATTTCAGTGCATTTACTCTAATATTTATATAAAAAATATAGACTCATCAAATTGCTTGTAATTTTTATTTTGGGACGGATATATAAAAGTTGATCTTCGAACGGCTCTATTGTAAAATATTTGTCAGTTAATGAGTTTCTACTTTCTACAACGATATGATCTAAGATAAATTAAAATCAGTGGAAAAATGCCTTACCAAATGGGCTACGGCATAATTTGCTACGGGCATATTTAATTCACAACGAAACGAATCTATTCAAAATTTCAAAATTGATTCCAAGTACATTTAATACATCTCGAGTACTGATTATTACTAGACACAATTGTATAACGCTTAACACTACAAGTGGTTTTGACGAAATATCTCGTTCGCGGTACAGCTACAGTCTACGTTTATGAGTGGTGGTAACGGCCTTGGTGATTTTTTTGGCGAACTTCTAATGTCGCCAAGTAAAGAATTGTTTCAAAACTCTTTTTCTTTCAAACTTATATTTCTTGGAATGAAAATGAAAGCCTGAAAACACATTTGAGAACGTTTTGAAAAGTATATTTTAAAAATACTTTCGCGAAAAGTAGTAAGCTTAAACACATTTGTGAACCAGTAGAAAAACTAAGCTGCGAATGTTGGGTAAGAATACCCTGAAACTCTTCTATTACACTAAATACAGTAGGCTGTTTGAAAAGAAAAATATTTTTAAAAGAAAAAAAAAACAATAAATAATACAACCTGATCTGTCAGAACTGTTCCGGGAAAAAATAATAAAAAGTGAAAATCCCACATATGGCAAAAAAACAAAACTCTTTAACGTTTCGTGAAAAATATAAAAATTCCACACTGTAGAAATACAAAGAAATGAACCAATGGTATCACAGAAAAAAAAATTTAAAGGATCAATGCAATCAAAGGATATTTTAAAATCAAAATAACCAATAGAAGCAGAGAAAAAATTTCAAACGAATCAATGAAATCAAAAGACTTTAACGGATTTTGGAAGAACTTTCTAGAATATTCAAAATGGAAATTAAAAGTTACCGTTTGCCGAGGTTGCCATGAAAACCACAACCATAAAGACAGATGGGTTTGTTTAATCTACCGTTACTCACAACAAGAAGTGCGCCAAAAAACTCGCCAAGGCCGTTGCCACCGTTCATAAACGTAGAGTGTAGCTGTACCTTTTTCCAGTAAGATCTGACCAATTTTGCTAATGACAAGATTTCTTGTCCGATAATACCGATTTATTTATGATGATTTCCTCTTATGACGAGATATTGATGGACGAGATAATTCGTTCAACAATATTTAGTCAATTTTGTTAATGACAAGGCACCTGCCTCCTCGGAACAACCACCAGGAGGGTTAATGCAAAGCAAATTGGCAACAGAAACCAAATCGTTGTATTTACAATACGAGTTGAGAAACAAAAAAATACAACTTTACATTCATACATACATGCCAAACACATAAACCAACCACCTAGGGAAAAGAATTCGATAAGCAACACAACGTTAAAATCCAAAAGTAAAAGAAATCTACAGCCCTCCCAAGCCATGCATATAGTGCCGCAAAGTTATTGCTACGCGTTTCTATCAATAACATTTAGACTCTTACTGTGGGATCGATTGCTTGCTGCAAAAGCCACTAGTTGCCACTGCTCGAAAGAAACGTCGACAATATATTTCCAGAGGTACTTTTTACCTAAGCTTTCAAGTATTTGTGTAGTTATGAAGCCATAAATGAGAAATACCAAACAGCTCTTGGGCAGAAAATTTTTCCGTCGCTCGGCATTCGATCGGTGCTTTAAGGGGTGTTTTTCTTTGTGGTTTGAGTACTCTGTTTAGGTTGAAAGACACCATTAAATTTCTTGTATTTTCGTGTTGTAACAGCATCGATGTTTTATAACTTTTTTCCAAATACTTGAGGTGCAGTTGCTTTAAGATGAACTTTTATGTGATATGTAACTGTCTAAAAGTAATTTCATTTGTGTTTTTGGAGCTAAGCTTGCTTACTCAACCCTTAGAGGGACCCACAAGAAGATATAAGTTCGGCAACTTGCTGTTTTCTGCATAAATAGTAACGTGATTTAAACTTCTTAATCACTATAACGTTTTCAAGGATTTTTTTTCAATTAAACAAATGTATTTTAGTTATAAATTTTGATGTAATATTAACTGTCCAACCCAGGTGCAGAATTATATTCAATCATCTCTAACTCCAAGCAATTGTAATTGTTCTGCAGGCATTTTGTCTGAATTTTGAAAACTAATAAAATCATAAACAGACGTAAAACACTATAATCGGCTAAATTTGTATTACATATCTTTCTATTATAAAATAAAAATTTTCTGTCTTTTTCAGGTTTATTCGCTTTGTGATTCGTAGATAGCGACTCACGTGATATCGACTATTGTGGTTCAACGAGCTAATGAATTTGAACACGCGCAGATGATAAACACATTTACATTTTTCAATTAATTTATTCATTCATAAAATTTGAGAATACGCGCTAGAAAATTTGCAATGTTTTCAGAAGAACCGGCAAATTCGATCGCCGTTTCCAAAGCAACAGTTGAATATGAAATCTTAAAAAGTTCTATTACAACATGGATCAGCTAAAGCATTAAAATTTATGATGAGATTTCCTCTGAATTTTAACAACATGTGATTTATTAACAATTTCCTTTTTTATGTGGAAATGAGATGTTTTGTTCTTGACATTTCTTAAAATATTTTATTTTTATTTACCGTATATATCCGTGTACAAGCAGAGAATTTTTGGAGCGTTTTCTAAAGTTAAAGTACGGGTGTCGGCTTATATACGTATCCGGTAATCTCGCAAAGAAAGGCAATTTTCCCGTTACTCGGGCGCATGGGGAAAATATCGCAATGGGAAGGGAAGATAAATTTCAATTAACGTCGTACTCGAAGTCCGAGATCAATCCAACAGCTATCCAAATGGGGATGGATTGTGAAGCAATCCCAGCCCTATCTTTATTGAAAAGTATAGTTCGTGAAACGAACTAAATATGATTGCGTAGCAATCATCGGGGGTTGACGGGCGATAGCGAGCAAGCGGAGCCCTCTAGTTTGTAATAAAACATCAAAATTGATTAACTTACTTTATTTAAAACCAAGGTATATTTTCGACATTTACCATATATTTTGTCGATAACTTTTAAAGTTAAATATTTTGTCATTGATATAAAATATGTGTTATTTATAAAGTGTTTGTGGTAATTTGGCCGGTGTAGGGAGGTTGTTCCGTAGCTGTAAAAGAAAAAAAAAGGTGTGGGAAGGAACGTTCTTTGCACTGCAGAACATCGTAACGGATGATTAAAAAAATCTGTAAAAATTTGATAAAATTAAGGAAAGTCGATTTGGTTGGATAAGAATGCCTTTTTTTGGTCAGTTTGCAGTTTCTTGTAAAACTGCTTTTACTCAATTTGTAGAACTGACAAAGCTATGACAAATACTGTATCACTCATAGTTTTATGATAAATATTTATAGTTTATAATTTTTATTTAGCAATAGGGAGGTTATATTTGAAGCTTTTATCATTTTTAAAGAATGGAGAACGAATTAATTTTATTATATGTAAGATTTGTTTTTAAGCAAACTGCATCTTTTCTAGAAAATAAATTTATTTTAAAGGCAAGTATAATAACTAAAACGTATTTTAAAATTACATTTTTTACAGTAAAAATACTCAAGGAAACCTATTATCCTTTTTTAAATGGTAGGTCAGTTGAAAAGAATTTAAAAGATCAGTTTTCAACAAATTTTTAATATATATAAGTTGTTTAAATATAGCTTCACCTCGTAAACGTTGCAATCTTTGTCACCACAGCAAATCTGACCTGTCAATATAATTTTTTTTTCATATTTCAAAAGCCCTATTTCGAATTTTTTTTTTTTTTCAACAAGAAAATTCTTCCTATCTCGGTAAAGTTTCATTTAAAACTTGTTTTAATCTAACTTACATGTAGTTTTATATTAAATCCTCAATCGAGTTTCTTTGTTGCGTGGGATGAAAAATAATTGTGATTAAAAAAGAAATATTTATTAAATTAACAATCACAGCAAAAAGTTTGAAATAGAACTAAAGTAAAATCGTCAGGAAAAGTTGTTCTAAAGGTAATAATTCACAAATTTTTAATCTCGGGATCTCACGTAGTTTCCATATGATACATCTGAAAACGCAGAACAATTTAGAAATGCGAAATTAATTTCAAGCGAATAAATTATACAATATTATTGCTAGTGGTCAATGAACACCAGTTTAAGTTTTGTGTTGAGCACAAGCCTCACCATAAAACACTTTTTTCAATTCAGAGATATAGTTTTGACTTGTAAGAACATGGATGCTAACAATGAGTATCATGAGGATTTTTGCCCAATGCGTGTAGCTTTCAAAAACAATGTAGCATTATTTGAAACATGTAAAAGAAATGAATAATTTTGTGAAAGAAAGATGTTACATTTTAAAATAGCTATGAATTAATTTACTTATATAGTTGCAAACAAGTATTGGTTTCAATGTTTATGTATTCGATGCTTAATTTATTTCCATAATGCGGAATACTTCAGCAATGTGTTTTTAACCAAGAAATTTTATAGAAAATTGGCTGAAATGTGCCTTTGGAGTACAAAAATGAACACGTCTTTAGCAAAATTCAGCTTAGAAAAATTAATTTTTGCCACGGTCTTGTGCAAATATGAATATTTTCTCTTTAAATTATCTTTTCCGATAGTTCGGATGTTAATTCTAATTCGCGAGGTAAAAGTAAGATGCAAAACTCAAATAAAATAGAATTCTGTAAAAGTAATGTTTAGAAATAATTTATTTTTCTAGCTGCACTGTTGCTCGTTTAATTTACATATCAGCTTCTCCAACAGTTTCACATTAAGGTTGATTTAAGTCTTTTTTCAGAATTTTTAGGATAAAAATATAGGCAAAGATTAAAATAATATATTCACTTAGTAGAAATTTGATTTATAAACTATATTTTCATAAAACAAGCAGTAAACGGGAAAGGAGACTGAAGCTGCTGATTTTAGCCACTAAATTAATATAAGTATTCAAAGTATACACAGCTTTTTTAATATTTCTAGTCGTTCAGACGTAATAAGAGCATACACATACATACACCAAACGTGAAAATCACTGAATTGAACTAAAATGACCCACAACGGATAAACAACGTGAAATTGGACGTAAATATTAAATATACAAACGCTCTATTTTTATTTATTGAAAGATTTTAATAAAAAGCGAAAAACTGGTACTATATGATTGTGTTGAAATAGGAAGAAAAAATTAAAGTGTGTACAGAAATTATTTGATTTTTTTTAATATATACGCGCCCGCGTATGCATGGATTATTTTACAAAAACAAAAACACCAAGTTAACTACTACTGAATGTGGAGTTCATAAATTGGTAAATGCATAACACTTAAATACTTTCATTATTGAACAATTAAAGCTTTTTCGCTGTTAGTTATGCCGAAAAAATGCGTTATACCAATTCAAAAATAGAAAACGTAGTTTGATGTGTGTTAATTCTATACACCATTCAATTTTTAAAAAAATTGCACGTCTAAAAACATTTACTAACCCATAAATAAATTGTTTTTAGTTCAAGTAAGACTTTTCGTTACACGTTTTAAATGAGTCATACTATTAATTTATTGATGGTGACATTTTTTCAATTTTTCTGCTAATTCGTTTTGATAGAAGATTATTCGTTTTGATAGACTTAAAACCATTATTCTTTGAGATATACATAAATTATCATATTGACAAATATAAGACCATTAAATAATTAATAATGGTAAAAATACCAAAAATATTCTATTTTAATAGATAATAATTAATTGATAATGTAATCGAACTTAAGATTGCAACAACCTATGAATATATCAATGATAATTCCTAATCGAATCTTTATCGCAACTATGAAGACATGTTTCTTGAACAAATGAAGAAAACTGTTACCATCATTAAAATATGTGAGATAAATAATTTTTTTGATGAAACATGTTGTGTTTTGCTTCAAATATTAATGAATCAAAACTGTCAGTAATGCGAAAAATTCAAAAAATTTATATTATAGCTAATACAAACAATACGTCAACCAGTATTGGGACCAAAATAAATATGAGAGAAATTTGAGTTGAGATATTAATTTTGAACATCCACTAAATCCTTTTTTATTTTAGCCCTTCAAATACAGGTCACTATACTTCATGTATCCCAACTTACATATTTTCATATTTACCTCCACAATTAAATATAATATTTATTAACCCAAACCAGAAACTATAAATTACTAGAAAATTAGATGAAACCAACCATAACCCTAATATATAATAAGAGTTAGTAATAAAAATCAATAAAATAGTACAGAGAACACAAAAATGATAAAATCTAATCCATTGGTGTTTCTGTGGAACACCACATGAACCAGCACTAGCCACAAAATAAATAGGAGAAAATTCATGTTGATATTTTATCTTCGAACAGCCACCATGCGGTTTGGAATGAAGATCTGTAAATGCAGGTTACTATTTTTCATACCCAGTATTTTATATTTCCAAACATATTTTTATAAAATATATAAATTATTACTTTTCATACATAGTTTTTTATATATTCTGATAGATATATTCATGTATATAAAGATTTTTATATATTGTCATATATAAAAAGAAAAAGAATAATTTCATTGTGTTATAGTTATAATAGTTTTTATATTCCAGAAGGGAAGTGTAACCTTCTCAGTCTTCGACGAAAGCAATAAGCAAGGGCGACATCTTTCCGCACCTCATGCATTCCCCAATGCATTTATGAAACAGGGAATTCCGCTCGAACCTTCCTCCACCAAATATGCAACAACACCCAGACTCATTCGAATTCCTGCTGCAGAATTGTACCGAAGCCCTCAACAAACAAGAAAACACTAGAGGATAAAAAGCACCATATGATGCGATATTTATTGTTTCTGAAAGGGCCCCGAAAGATAAATAATAACCACCAAAATAAAAACAGCGAAATAGCTCGAAACGGGCGGACCGCCGTTGGTCAGTTGAGTCACGTCCGCAGCGCCACCGTACGGTGAATGGGATCGAACACGGCCTCCGTGTCCCATACAAAGTACACCGACAGCGTGACAGCGCCGATGAAATTTCGACTCGAACCGATGGGCAGTGTTTTAGATGTCATCTGGAATTTACAGGTCATTTATTTGACAGCTCGACAGTTAAGTGTGGAAAGAATTGTATAAGTGGCATGCTTTTTTGCTTTGGATTGTGGTAACGATACACATTTCGTGATTTGTTGCCTCCCCTTCAAATTTATCAAAATAAGTAGTTTTATGTTTTTTTTATGGTTGAGCTTCTTGTACGATTAAACTTGTGCAACTCGTACTAATAGTATAGCTGCACTTGTTTCACTAAGTCAGATAAACAAATTTTCTACACCTGATTCAGCAATATGGTAGGAAGAATTCCCTCGGCTGCATTTTGGAGTATTGCACTGAAGCTAAGAAATTTATTTTATCGCTATATCTTTAAAGTCTAATGGCCGTACATGTCTCACAATGTCAAGTAGACAAATTTTTAACAGTTCACTCACCGACTTATAAGATGAATGCACTTTGCTTAATACATTTTGACATACACTAAAGAGCCAAAACATTATGACCATCTACTCAATAACGCATTGCGCCTCTTTTGGCTTGCAAAACAGCTGAAACTCGCTTGGGCATAGATGCCACAACTTCTTGGTACATGACTGGAAACAGGTTGTACCAAATGTCTAAGCAGCGGTCATTCAAAGTCGAGATGTTCGGACATTGTGGTGTTTGAGTTCTGAGTTGCCGCTACATGACACTCACTATCTGCTTTATCGGATTAAGATCCGGCGAGTTAGGTGGCCGGGACATTAAGTGGAATTCATCAGTATGCTCCTCGAACTACTCCAACACAATCCGAACCTTGTGACATTGGGCGTTGTCCTACTGGAAAATTCCATTTCCAGTTTGGAAGAGAGACGCCATGTAAGGTCGCAACTGAACTGCAATGATGTTCAGATAGTTCCCAGCATTCATGGTCTGTTCTACCACAACTACGGGTCCCAGAGTTACCCATGAGAACGTCCAACAAAGCATAATACCGCCATCATCAGCCTGTGTATGACCTGCTGTACAAGAAAGGAGCAACTGTTTGCCTGGCAGATGGCGTACCCTGACGCAACCATCGACGTGACGAATAAGAAATCGAGATTTATCTGACCAGACAACTCTCTTCCACTCATCCATCGTCCAGTCGTGATGTTCCCGGGCCAACTGTAGGCATAGTTGGCGATGATGCTTGGTCAACAGAGGCACACGTGTGGGACGTCTGCTGCACAGTCCCATATCCAACAGTGTCCGCTGAACTGTGTGTTCCGAAACACTTGCGCTTGGACCTGCATTGTATTGGACTGTCAGTTGAGCCAGTGTCTCGCGCCTATTATGCTTTACCAAGCGGGACACTCAGACGACCAACATCTTGTGTAATGCTTGTGTCACCGTCATTTATTCACTTTGCATGAATACTAACAACGGCAGATCGTGAACAACCCACAATTCGTGCAGTTTCGGTGATACTCGTTTCGAGTCTACGGGCCATTACGATTTGCCCTCTAATAAATTCGCTTAGATTCAGCAGCCTTTCCCAACAGTCACAAAAGTAAGTGCAAGATTACTTACCTTCTACAGCAGCAGTTAAATGCCATTCTCACTTAATCACGTACCCTCCATCCAGAAGAATTCATTGAAAAATATGGGGATGGTCATAATGTTTTGGCACGTCAGTGTATTTCAAAACTTTTGTATTACACTAGAATTTTCAACTAATTATAGTTTTAATTTATGTATCGAAATTCAAAAAAATTATTTTTTATAGGATGAGTACAGTGTAATATTATCTCATATGAAATAGGTTATTAGATTAGATCTCATACTGGTTAAGTAATAGCATTAAACATTATTAATATCTGATATCCAATTCAACTCCTCACCTATTCCTGCGAGATGTTTAATGTACAAATGCCTTGTTTATACAGGTTACTGGAAAATAGTATAATGTAATTGAAGGATTAAAAATATTTAAGATATTTTACTCAAACGCAAGGATCTCTTACACAGGGATATACGAATTTATTAATACTTAAGTGCAATTGTTTACAAAATAATATGGAGACAGGGGAAATTATTATAGTAATATAATTCTTTGCAAACATGTTTTTTTTAATTAGTAAAACTGAGATAGTTATTTTAGGTAATGAAGTATTTTGCCCTTAATTTGCATAGTATTACATTTAAAAAAATACAATTTTTCTAAAGTCCTGTACCTAAGCTGCAAAGATATCGAGCGTTTAACTTATCTAATTCTTACCATACAATTTTAATTTCTTCTGCTTAGTATGCAACACAACATATTTTAATGTTATTCAAGCCTCTAAGTGGTTTCGACTCAAGATCATGATCTGACCAATTTTGGTAAAGACGAGTTAACAAGGTTATCAAGATATGTGAGATATATTATTAACGAGATCCTGACATGATCTGGTTTCTTAATGACAATATATCTCGTCCATCAAGATGTTATCATATTTCTTAAAATAACGAGATATCTTGTTCATAAAGATCTTATCATATTTCTTAAAATAACTAGATATCTCGTTCATAAAGATATTATCATGTTTCTTAAAATGACGAGATATCTCGTCCATAAAGATATTATCACATTTCTTAAAATGACGAGATATCTCGTCCATCAAGATCTTATCATATTTCTTAAAATGACGAGATATCTCGTCCAACAAGATGTTATCATATATCTTAAAATAACGAGATGCATCATCGAGGCAGCCACAAGAAGGGTTGAGAATAATCAATTGCATTGTCAGTGGAAAACGCGGATATATGTTTATCTATACGGATATCATCTTAATAATGCAGTCGCAACACAAAACTGTACAACATTTTTGCGTTAAACTTTTCACAATCAACTTGTAATTCTCAACGATTATAATATACTAAGCAATTTGATACAAATGAACACTTTCTCCCATTTTTCTTTTTTATGCCAGAACTTGATCTATATTCGTTCACACAATAATCAATACCATTAACGAAAAAAATAACTAAAACACCTCCTCCTAATCGGAATTGAAAGTTGAAGCGAAAAGTCTTTTAATGTGATTAGTCGAGCGAGATAAGCTATGTCAGATGTCTCCGAGACGAAGAGGAAATGGCGCTGCTCCCAACGCTGGAACTCTGTAAATCTATTTTTACTGCCGATGCAGTGGCTTGAATGGAAAACGATCAATAAAACAACCGGAAATTTTTATATTAATACCGTGCAGGATAAAATTAGAAAATATTCCGTGAGACTACTTTCGGAATATGTAAATTAGCACACAATTACATTATCTAGATCGAGAGAATTGCCTGTTCCTCAACCCAGAAACCTGAGTCTTTTCACTAGCTGCAATTTTCTGTTGAAAACATGTGATGCGAAACGGGACACTAGTGGAGTTTTCTTAAAATCAGATCAGATAGATGTTAAGTTTTTTATCATTATATTTGCAAATCTTACTAGAGAAGTATCCTTCAATTTTTTTTATTCAGTTCTGTTGAGTTTTGTTGAAAGCATAACTTCTAGTGCTTCAAAGCTAGATCAGCACGCATGTTTGATTTGATAACCAAAATTCTAACCGTAAAGTTTAGTTTTACAACGAAAGTTTTTTTAAAGGACGGTTTGGAAGCATATATAAACATCTTTTAGTTATTTGTAACACTTTGGTAATTAAATAAAATATCTATTTATACTTATCGTGAATTATTGAGTTTTTTGTGCATAAAAATTAGTTTAAAAATACATGCCAAATATCAACAAAATCACAGATAACGATTGTAGATTTTATTAATACAAACTGATCAATTATATATATTCATCAACTCAATGTAATGCCCTCTAACTTATACAATCCATCCAAAAGCTTAAAAATAAATCAAATGTTTAATCAAAATATGAAAAATTTATTACAATCTTCCAAACTAGGAATAGTTACAGTTCTGTTATTTTTAATTCGCCATTTAGAATTCCTTATCTCTCACATTAATTGCTCTAGTTAATTTTATAAATAAAATTGTTTATAATGTATACGGATTAGTATTTTATGCGAGAAATGCTTATGCATGTGTTAATAACACATTAATTGGACATAGAAATTTCTTAGAACAAAACCAGATCAACGCTGTCCATAAAACCAATAGAGAACACATATCGCTTAAACTTGATGCATATGTATTGAAAATACCTTTCTTGCACAATGGAAATTATTTCTTTTACTTTTATACCGATAACATATGCATATTTCAAATAAATGAAGTGCAAATTGGATGATATTTGGATTGTGTAATTTTAATTTGATATTGTTGTAAAATTTTCTTTATATGTTGAACTCTAAATGGCGAAACTTTAGCTATATGATACATATTGTAGAGGCTATAAAGGGGAGGGGTGTGATCCCGCGATAACCAGGTTGAAACATGTGGTCATGAACGAGTTTATTAGTTAAATTAGGGGACTGGTGGTAACTTTAACCAAATCCCTTTCGCAATTTACATCGTTAAAGAGGTTCCTGGTTTCAAGTCTATCGGTCGGTGCTAAAAGCGATAGGGTTGATAACAAGTAAGCAGAAGGGAACCACTCACAGCTATTGCCATTCATATATATTCCCCGACGCATATTCATGAAATGCAGATGATTTATATAGAGTGATCTTATTTGTAGTAAAATGGATTAAAATGACATTACTAACATTTAAATATGTTTATTAACAATGGGTAGAATGAACATATTTACAGCTTAAGTCACATCGGTGTTCATCAGACATGGCCATACGCTATCTTCTCGCGTCATTCTGTTATTGTCAGCGGAATCTCTCAGAATATCATCCATCTCCGGTTTGGCTGGACATCGAGGTGCTTGTTCATTTCCTCCATCACGCACAGAAAGTGGCGGGTGTTTTACATGTTCTTTAAATTCCACATAGTAATTTTTATCACACATAGTATATTCCTTATAACTAAAATTTTTTCTTGTTGCCGCCTTCTCATAACACGCTTTCACATCTCTTTCAAAACCAACTGACCCATGGTCAACTCCCTCCTCAAGGAGCTACACTATACTATGAGATAATTTAAGTGTAAACGAACCATCACAAGACAAGGATTCTATATCCGGTAATCCAATCCTCTCACTTGGTAGGTAAATTTACCTTAATATGTAGCCAATGACATCACTTCCGGAATACGTGCAAGAAACGCGTACATACACAAAACACTAACGCCATCTGTATTTAGTTTTAATGAAAAAACCCTTGTAGACAACACTTCCGGAATACGTGCAAGAAGCACATTCTAACCCAGAACACTAACACCATCTATATTTAATTTTAATTAAAAAGTTCCTTGAAGACAATACTTCTGGAATATGCGCAAGAAACACGTTCTACCACAAAACACTAACGCCATCTATATTTAATTTTATTGAAAAAGTTCCATGTAGACAACACTTCTGGAATATGTGCAAGAAACACGTTCTACCACGAAACCCTAATGACATCTATATTTAGTTTTAGTTAAAAAGTCCCTTGTAGACAACATTTCTGGAATATGTGCAAGAAACACGTTCTACCACAAAACACTAACGACATTTATATTTAATTTCAATTTAAAAGTCCCTTGTAGACAAAACTTCTGGAATATGTACAAGAAACACATTCTATTACAAAACACTAACTCCATCTATATTTATTTTTAGTTATCTATATTTTTAGTTATCTATATCTTTAGTTATCTATATTTTTAGTTATCTATATCTTTAGTTATTTATATTTTTAGTTATCTATATCTTTAGTTATCTATATCTTTAGTTATCTATATTTTTAGTTATCTATATCTTTAGTTATCTATATTTTTAGTTATCTATATCTTTAGTTATCTATATTTTTAGTATTATTGAAAAAGTCCGATGTACATAAGCCCTCAGGGGCTAGTTTTTAGGTATATACGTGTATAACAACCGCAAAGTACCCGAGTTATCTTTTCCCATTAAGTTTACCCTCGCCTATCCTTTTGCTTATTCTTCTTCCCTCATTGTATTGTCTATCTTGTGTTTACCACTGCTTGGCCAAATACGGCCAGAAAACAACAATTTCTTATAGACAAAAAATTATGAATTTTTTTTTTTACTACTGGAATTTTAGAAATTACACTTCAAAATATTGATACTTATTTCCAAATAATGCTTTGTAATATTTTATTACGCTGAACAACATGGTTTATGATCTGCAACATCTAGTTAGTCAACACCAATGTCACTTAAAATTATTTCCAAACGAAATCATATTTATTTCCCTTATTTTGTGAAGGACCCCTTTACGGTGCTAAAGGGAAAATTCAACCACATCTCAACCAGCTTAAAGAAGGCATTTTTTATGGATCTATTTCTCTCTGCCTTATGAAGAATATTGTATCTCAGGCACATATTCCTCAAACTTTTCGATGCACCCTGCGTTGCCCTACCCGGAATTTATCCAGTTGCTTGGAGAAAAAATGCATAACAACACATGTCTCTGTTGAGCATTATACGGGAAAGAGCTAGTCATATATTTTTGAACCAATGGAAGAGGCGATGATTAAGGTTTAGAATATATGTTTCGTATTTATATTTCCCCTTTTTCGAGGGATTTATATTAATGCTACCACAGGTCTGCGCAACTTCAAAGAGCAAATGCTCGGTATGTAAAAATTTATGGCCTCCTTTTTATGGCTCCCATGTGTTTAAAAACGAATGGTTTCGGTAGTTTCTTATGATCAACGTGACATATAGTGGCTTAAAGCCAGCTTGATCATTGTTCGTTTTAGTTTTCAAGTAATATAGTTGATGCAGTGAGCTATTTTTATGCTTTTCCAAGACTGACGGTTGTATGTTAGTGTAATATATTAATGTACATTTAAGAAAATAATTATTTAAAAAATTAAAGATTATTCTTTTACTTCTTTGCTACATAATTTTAAATGTTTGAATTTAAATTTAAGTTATGTTTTTATTGTAAGACATTTTTTACAACAAATAACATTACATGTTGAAACATACTTATATCTGTGACTTTTTTCTGTTTTTAACAGAACAGTAGCTATTTTATGCAGTTATAAATGCTTCCTTTTGTCTATAAGTTATATAATATCACTATCTGTATGTGAACTAATGCTTGGATTCATTGATTTTTTAATTTAACAAATATTTGAATTTATAGATTGTATTTTCATGGTGGAAGCTGCAGGATTAATTAAATCAACTTAATTTTTTTATTGTAAAATGTATAAGTTAAAAATATTTGAGAAGGTATGAAAATACATGAAACCAAGTGATTTAACCTAAATTTAAAAATGTAATTACAAATGATGCACTATTTGAACACAAGAGAATGTGATAGCCTGCTAAGAAAAATAAGTTTGAGTTTGGATCATCGCGTAGCGGATAATCAAAAATTTCATGAGATGTAGTTTAAAAGCAAAAATTATACAAATGTGATAAAAAAGACCCTCAGAAATTAAAAAAAAACATTGAATGGAGAGTAAGACAATACGTCGGATAAAATAAGAGATTAAGTATGGAGAATAAAAATAATATGTAAGAAGGCTTTAGACGAGGATACGTTAAAATAAGATATACATTAAGAGTTTGTAGCAATTATTTGCATTACTTGCATGTGAGGTTGAAATAAATCACTTACTTCTGATCTATTACCCCCAATGGATACTTGTAATATATACAACACAAAAGTCCTCCAGAAAAAAATCTGATACTTTTACAGAAACGAAACTATTGATTACAACGTCATATCTTGCTCAAAAGTTTGCTATTATCTCTTGAATTTATTCAGAAATTGATTTATGCGAACAAAAATCAACGTTCTTTGAATTCCCACCAGACTTTCTTCACTTGAGTCAAGTTTCTAAAAATATACAGCCAGTGCGCAGTTATTTTTCTTGCTCAACAGTTTGAAATCCTACCTATTGCAATTTTTTTGAACATTGTATTACTCAATTAGCTATTTATACTTTTATTTTTTAGGAATATTCTACTGAGCTTTGTATTATTAAGCTGTTAATATGAGCAGCATTCATAACAAGCACAACATTGTCATATGGTAAGACTAGGAAAGATGTGACCATATGCTCCTATGCATAACGACGCAATTTTCCCATCCTTTAATTCCGCATTACTTGCATTCTGGAACTAGCCCTTGCAATGAAATTCTACATGGATATGCCATCTGCCAATGACAGAAATTCCTGCAGTTTTCATTCCAAGACAACTCAAACAATGGGCCGATAAGTGACAAATGCCACATTACATGCTACTTGTCTCGATTGAGTGTTTATCTCAACAAAGGAATTGTTGGGATTTGAAGAATCGTAATACTAACTGTGTGAATTACGAGTACAAAAATGACATCAGAATGTCATAATAAGGATGAAGTTTTTATATATATTCTACCAATAGAGAGTCCAATAACCTGGAATGCCCCTTATCTATTATATTGAAGAATTAACCAGTTAGACAAGCATTATTTGTAAGCAATATGTTGGTGGCACATTTGTAGTTCTATCATAAATTTATGGTGAATTAGTTTAAATTTGTGATTCAAATTCTTTATGGTAACAGTTATTAAACATTTATATCAGAATGTCACAATAGGATAACCAATAGAGCCTGGAATGTTCATAGATATTATATCGAATAATTATCCAGTTAGTCAAGTATTACTAGAGTAAGCAATATGCTATTACACATATGTTGTTCTTTTAGACATTTATGGTGAATTAATCTGTATTTGACAATTCTAATTCTTGAAGTTAATTTGTTAGAAAAGACCGCAGAGCAACAAACTGAAATATCTTCATTATTTCTTTGGTTTGTTGGTATGGTTACCAAGGAACAGACCATTGATCAAACGGTTTAAAGTTCATAAGTCTCAAAGAGATAACCAGGAAACTTTAAACCAAGCCACCCACTAAACACACACGTAACTGAGCATGTGTATACATGCTAGAAAATATGCCCATAAGAATGCAGACTTGAACCTATTTCATGTAAGAGTACTGATGTTGTAATAACATGTCGTATCAAAGCAGCCATATTGTATTTTGCAACGGTGAAGATCCTACTTTAAACTTCCATTTAGATTTATTTGAGAAAGGTGATAAAAAAACCATTAGGCTGTTAGCCAGACCCATATTAAAATTAAGTAAGCAGTTGGTTAGCTAACCATGAATTAGTTTTTCGAAATACTTGAAGCTGAAAGCACTTTAAATTAAATAAACCTCACTATTCTATATAAATATTTATTTGGCTAAAAAACCATTTTTAGTTCCGCACGTTCCGCAGTTCTTCATAGCGTTGTCTGCTTAAGCAGCCAGGTCATGTAAGGTAGTGCCAAGAGGCTTCTTTGAAAACCTATTAATCACCCTCAACTTTTCTCAGTGTTGTCTCAACGAGGTATCTCATCACTAGAAAAACAAACCAGATCTTGATGGATGGGATATTGCATCATCAGAAGAAAACTAATTTTATGATTGATAGCGTCATCATTAAAAATTCGGAAATACTTAATGAGATAACGTCATCAAGATTTGGCGAAGCCACTGTCTAAACCACATATTGGGTTACGAACGACAAACTTAATCTTTACTCTGTGGCAGGTTATCACTACAATTTCATTTACACTAGCAGTATGGTATAGATCTAAGTACGGTGAATGTTATCCCTCTTTTAAATGACCTAGGGCATCGATCACCATTTACGAGCTGTCAGCGACTGTCCTTTTGTTCGCTACCCTATCCTGTCGACCGTGAGGGGTGAACTCTTTGGGTGAAATGCAGAAGATCGCTCTGGCGATATACGCCACGCAATACTATGAAAGGAAAGCGTCAGTCGTAAATGCCACTCAGGGCTCTATCGTTCAAGTTAAGTAAATAGTAAAGGGGGTTGGACATGAAGGCGAAAGAGCCGTTCCTGGAGACGTTTGAAAAAATCTAAGCGTCGCAGCGTAAAGGTTAATCCAGTTGATTGCTGGTAAGCCTCATACTAGAATTATGCATGTTGTTTTATTTAGACTATTAGTTAGCTAACCATGAATAGGTTTAACCTATACCCTACGACGCTTAGATTTGTTTCAATAGTCTCTAGGAACGGTTCTTTCTCCTGCTTGTCCAGCCCCCCCCCCCTACCTAATTACTTAACATGAGCGATAGAGCCTTGAGTGGCATTTACGACCGGCGCTTTCCTTTCATAGTATTGTGTGGCGAGAGATCTATTGCCTTTTCCCCAAAGCGCTCACAACTCACGGTCGGCAGGGTAGGATACCGAACAAAAGGAGGGATTCTCTATAAGGTCAGTCACTGACAGCTCGTAAATGGTGATCGATGCCAGCGGTCGCTTAAAAGGGGATAACATTCACCGCACACAGATCTATACCATGCTACTGGTGTAAGCAAAATTGCAGTGGTAACAATTGTATACCTGTCTCAGAGTAAAGGTAAACGAAACACAACGCGTGGTGCACTTTGTGTAAAGTAAACCCTAATATTATTTCTATAGATGTCTTATGATTAGGGCAACTTTTTGCAACAAATGCAACTTTTTTTCACAAGTTCTACGCTGCATGTAAAGTACTAAAACCAAAATTCCTCCTTCGTGGGGTATAGTGTAAACGAGTTATAACCGCAACAAAAATGTAGTTTTCTGCATAAATGCAATTTTTTGCATAAGTGCAACTCTACCAACAACTTTTTAAATTTTAGCTTAAAATTAATAAATATGAAATTACTATTTCATTTTTTGCCTTCTGAACCAACCCTTTGATCACGTTTGTCTGATCTTGCGAATGCCGAAGTATGGCTTATCAAACAAGAAGTTCACGGAAAAAAGGTGTTCGCCCTAACGGACGAAAGTGAAATAAGTGTCAAGAAGTACTTTTAACACATTGGTTGTCACTCTTGATAATCCAGAGGAAACTTGCGTAATTGACTGCAGAGTTTGCGAGGTGAGTGACGATCATTAATATGTTGTTCGCCTGGTAGATGACGTTTTAAAATCTAAATGTACAACGAAAGGATTTTGCGCTTCTGCTATCCGATACAGCACATTATATGACTGTGGCTGCACAGTTTTTCAATGTTTTCGAAATGACTGGCCACGGATCGGCCATTCAAAGTTCTTCTGTATTTCAGTATGTATTATAACACTTTTGGATACGACTAGAGTTGTCAATAGATTTTGAATTTTTTCATTATTTACGAATAATTTATTTTAGACTTTAGTGTATCAAAAATAAATGCAACTTTATTTTCATAAATGCAACTCTAGGGATTGATAATTGAACTTTTCCCATTTCTACTGCAACAAAAAAATTGCCCTACTTATGATCTATTATGTGTATGTCATGTGTCATCAATTTAGCTACTAGAATACACTTTGGTGAGCGTGTTCAATTCGACTTCCATTCTAAGTATACCATAACTACATATTCTAATTTAGTTACTCAACGTCGTTGGATAGACCTTTTATCAACGACCTTACAGTGAGCTTAAAAGCCCCTATACATTAATCTTTATTTTCTCCACAGCCTCGTGACGCTCGTTCACTTTTCATCTAAGTAACCATTACATATTTATACGAGTAACTTTATGTTTTACTGAGAAATAATTAATCCCTTCTATAGAGTCCTCTCTTAATGAATATTTTTAATGATCTTCATTACCACGGACTTTTAACATTCTGAAAAAAGTGTTTTTTTTTGCCAAAATATATCCCAATTACTCTGCGATTCTTCTCCAATATCCGAGGCGTGTTTTCTGTTATCCTATACCTGTGTTTTAAACAAGTAAACAAAACAGAAAGTTAATGAAGTTGTTTTTACAAGAAAGAAGAGTACGAACATGTCATGTAGTACATCATCTCCGAACAGAAATATTTTTATCAACTAACAGTTCGTTTTTTATTTGTCTTGTCTTAAGCATTTTCACCACTTTTCAATATTCCTTGCTCTTTCTCTCTCTGCCCATTATAATAATGTTTTCGGTATAATAAACAGTGGATTTCAATTTATTTTTATTTACCCCTCGCGAAACTTTTTCCTCTGAAGATGTCTAGCTCTTAGATAATTAACTTTATCTTTGTTTTGACTCTAATTGGCAAATAATTGATCAAAAAAGGCGGAATTTATCGCTCTAATAAAGAATAAGGTGAAGGGGGGATACGTTGGAGCTGAGTAGCCAAACATTTTAATCCCTTCAGATCGGTTTGTACGTTAACAGGATCAAAAAGGGGAAAAATAAAGCTGAAAAAAAGGAACTTTTGGTAGCTGCTTCTAATCTAGATGGGCTGTAAGATGTTTTATAAGAACTAAAACATGGCTGCCTTTGTTCAGAAAAACTGTAAATCTTCCCATTTTAATTGCATTAATAAGTTTTAATATGTTCCTTTGTTTATTCTTTTAGATAGGAGACAAATATTATTTTATTTTCCATGTACGTCTCTATACTGTCTGGAAACTCAAATGAAGAGCATATGCTTCCAATCTTATACAACATACATTGACAGCTATATTGTGCAGATAGCGTAAAGTAGGTTTTAGATTTAACCGTCCTCCCACTTTTCTCCTCAATGTAATCTCTACCAGATCTTTAGGAACGAAATATCTCGTCAATAGAAAAACTGACCAGATCTTTATGAACGAAATGTCTCGTCATTAGAAAATACTGATCAGATCTTTATGAACGAGATAGTTCGTCACTAACAAAAAAGAGACAAAGTCATCACAAAAAATATGAATGTTGTGTGACGAGGTATTTCACCGTCAGCAAATCAGATCAGACCTTTATGGACGAGATATATCGTCGAAACCACGCCAAGGATTAACTCTCTTGAGAGTCTAATGACCAAATACATGCTAACTATTAATTGCATTAATAAATTTTAATCTGTTCCTTTGTTTATTCTTTTAGATAGGAGACCATTCTTCTTTTATTTTCCATGTATGTCTCTATACTGTCTGGAAACTCAAATGAAGAGCATATGCTTCCAAGCTTAAGCCACATACATTGGCAGCCATGTTGTGTATAAAGTAGTATAGTGTTGTGTAAAGTAGGTTTTAGGTTTAACCCTTCTGGCACTTTTCTCCTCTACGTAATCTCTACCAGATCTTTATGAACGAAATATCCCGTCAACAGAAAAACTGACCAGATCTTTATGAACGAGATAGCTCATCATTAACATAAAAAGGACAAAATCTTGATCGTGTCATCACAAAATATATGTATGTTGTGTGACGAGGTATTTCACCGTCAGCAAATCAGATCAGACCTTTATGGACGAGATATATCGTCGAAACCACACCAAGGATTAACTCTCTTGCGGGTCTAATGACCAAATACATGCTAACTATTCGAAGCTTCTCAAGCATCCGGATACATATCCCATCCCAAGTGTTGGTTGGTCGAGAGACTGAACCCTCCAAGCTATTCTCTGATTTGTTAGCATGAGTACGAGGGTTAAGAGGATGACCATTGTCCACCGAAATACAGTGCCCAACCGGAAATGGCCACCCGGTCTTTGTTCTCCGTTTAACTGAACCGGCCCCCGCGATTCTAATTTCGTCAAGGGCCACTCGAGTTGGGGTGGCCTTCGAAAGGGCTGAGGGGCAGTGGGGTGGACTAACAATTTCATTCTGGGCATGCCCGTCTCGTTAAGCCTATCGCCTTACGAACGGATGGATCGCAATCGCGGAGCGCCTTCCAGAATCAGTAATCCTGCACAGAGGTCGATGGCAGCTGCGTCGAATTTCATTTGAAATTAAAATGATCAGCGATTTGGTATAGTGTGATAGGTTAGTTTGCATTACAATTTTCGATTTTTACAAACCTTCCGTTATGTAACCCTCATTACATTACTTTTTGTTATACTACACAACTTTAACCCACCATTAGTGGCTGAAGTTACTTTACTATACATCTTAACCCTGCGTGTCTGACTGCAGAAGTTACCTTACATTACACTTGAATCATCCCTTAGTTGCATGTTACTTTATACATGACACTTTATCCCTCCGTTAGTTGCAGAAGTTACTATACACCACACTTTTTGTTTTGTTACATTACCTCATAACCCTCCGTCTGCCACAGAAGTTACTTTACATTACAATTTAACAATCCGTTAGTCGTATAAGTTACTTTACACCACACTTTTTGTTTTGTTACATTACCTCATAACCCTCCGTCTGCCACAGAAGTTACTTTACATTACAATTTAACAATCCGTTAGTCGTATAAGTTACTTTACACCACACTTTTTGTTTTGTTACATTACCTCAACCCTCCGTCTGCCACAGAAGTTACTTTACATTACAATTTAACAATCCGTTAGTCGTATAAGTTACTTTACACCACACTTTTTGTTTTGTTACATTACCTCATAACCCTCCGTCTACCACAGAAGTTACTTTACATTACAATTTAACAATCCGTTAGTCGTATAAGTTACTTTACACCACACTTTTTGTTTTGTTACATTTCCTCATAACCCTCCGTCTACCACAGAAGTTACTTTACATTACAATTTAACAATCCGTTAGTCGTATAAGTTACTTTACACCACACTTTTTTTCGTTACATTATACTTTAACCCTTCGTCTGTCGTAAAAGTTGTTTAACATTGCACTTAAACCATCCGTTAGTTGTAGAAGTCACTTTACATTACACTTTAACACTCGCATAATTTAATTTACTTTATACTATTTGATGTACGACATTCTTTTAAAATGCAAAAGAATTACGTACCTACCTGTTTGCGTATGTTTATATTTCGGCACAGATTTTCTTTAATTTTAAAATTGTTGTGAATCTTTAGAATTTCGGTCGAATTCTAGCAAAATACTTTCATAATTTAATTTATTTTAAGGATAATTGTGACTGACAATCATTGCTCAAACCTCGCTAGATTAAATTTGCTGTGGGAATTGGATTAATTTAAAATATGAGTCTTTTATTGTACCTTCTAATGTACATAATAGAGTTCGAATTTTTGTGACTGAATATGCTTCTTGTATAAGCATATTGGGTACCGGGAAATCAAATCCTCGTCTTCCGATAGTTTGTTCACACTAAATTTCATTTTACCAACTTGAAATACATCAAATTTAAATAAAAAATGCTTTAGGTTTTTTTTCATTGCTTAGCATTGAAGTTATACAGTATTCATTGTTAATCTAATTGCTATATTTAGCTATTTTCACAAATTTCGTACACACAGTCCCTTTATTATTTCCGTTTTTTAAAACCAATCAGTTTGAAAAATATGCTTTACTATACTGTCGATTGCAAGATTAAAAATAGTATTAAAGTATAGTAGGTAGCTATAAACAGATGATAACACAGCTTACTTACAAATAACACGAAATTTATTAGTGTATTTACTCTCGTTAACTCCGAATTCCTTTACAAAACTAAATTTGCATGCACAATGTCTACACACAGTGGTCTAATTTCGAGTTTTATAAGTCTTATCGCAATACCTAATGAGAGTCTGAATATCAATTGAATCCTTGCTTACAGTTACTAACAGAAAGCTTGAAAATTGATTAGTATACTTATATACATAAACTCACCTGGTGGTTGTCTCGACAAAGTATCCGTTTACTAACATTACTGGTCAAATATTGGTGGTAAAGATATCTCGTCATAAGCAAAATTTTTCAGAACTTCATGGACGTAAAATCTCGTCCACATCACTTGGAGAGTTAACACAACTTCTTTCAGGAAAGCATAATTACTTAAATATTGTCTACAAAGTAGTCGAATTTCGAGTTTCATAAGTCTTATTGCCATACCTAATGGGCGAACCCAATATCAATTGAATCCTAACACAAAACATGAAAATTGATTATTATCTTTACCCTTATTAACATGAAAACCTTTAGAAATAACAATAACATACAGAATGGTTACACAGTAGTCCAATTTCAAGTTTTCTAAGTCGTATCACAATATCTAATGACAGCCTGATTATTAATTGAATCCGTACAGAAAACATAAAAATTGATTAGTATAGACCCTCATTAACCTGTAAACCTTTAGAAAACGACAATTAAATAGACAATGTCTACACAGTAGCCTAATTTCGAGTTTTCTAAGTCTTATCGCAATACCTAATGACAGCCTGAATATTAATTGAATCCAAGTAAGTCGTTTAGCCTTGGGGTTGATTCCCAACTACAACAGTATCAGTCTGAAGCAACTCCAACCACACAAACAGTTACCTCCCGTCGTGGCATCAGCAGGGCACAGTCACCCCCTCCCCACCATTAAATAATCGGCAAAATTGCTTCCCTCTGTTAATTCATTACACAATCAGTAAGAGTCGCTGCTCCAGCCAGTCGAATATTAATTAAGTGCAAGGGGGCGCTTTGTTCCTCTTTCCTGGAGCAGCCCCAGCGCAACTAATGAAAAGCAAGGACGGGAAAAGTGACTCGGGGACTTTTGAAAAGTCAATAGGTTATTAAATTTCCAAATAATTACCGCGTCTTTCAGTTAGCGCAGTAAATGAAATTTCGATTGGCGTTTCCAGCGCCACCGGAAGAGAAGGGAGGAGGTTTGAAGTGTTCGGAAAAAAGTGGTGGTGGTGGTGTGTGACGTTGTGGCGTGCGGTCAATGGCTCTCGCGAGTATTGTTTTTTCGGTCGGAGCAGAGTCCTAATTGATTTAAGTTATCGTGGTGTGAGGGAATTTCAGTTAGTATTCATTAATTTGATTTATCCGGAATCGAGTTGGTTTTCTTTCTTCGCGTGTGAGTTTGATCGATATGCGGGGAGGTACTAGGGGAAGAAAGGGACGTGAAACTTAACCGCATTCCCTGCTACGAATATGTACTCGTGAGCGCCACCTGGATTTTCTAGGGGGCGCTGTTTGGCAGCTCCGCAGTTGGTCAATTTACTCACTGGTCAGACTTGCGTCCAGAGATAATAATAGAGTTTTGTTTACATCTTTATGTGCTGAGGATTATGTGATCAAACCTAGTAGTTGTGATTGGCTCATTGGGGTACCGCCACTTATATGTACCTGTAAGCGCCACCTGGATTATTTCTATACTGCGGAATTTGGCAGAGAAACAATTGGTCAGTTTTCTCATTCGATGGTATATAAAGGATATATAAAAGTTGAATGAGTTATATTAATCTCTTTATGGGCCCAAGATCATACAATCGAAACTAGTATCAACAGTTGGTTCGTTTCTTGGGGTTTTACGGCAGAAGGGCCACATTTACTAGTAATGTATCCCTAATTCTATATTTTCCAAAGTGGGACCAAATATTCTTCATCGTATTGGTCCAAGGAAAAGGAGAAGACTCGGAGCTGGTTAATATTATAATTGTTCCATACGACATAGTAGTAGACTTTGGTGATTTCACTACTTTTGTCGTCTCGAGAAATTTTTAATTCATTCACCTATCCTGTCACAAGATGTTGTATAGATATGTCCACACTTGTGAGCTTTCATTTTCAACTTACCTTTCAGCATTCAATTTAACCTGCGTCAACACATGCCTTATTGCATGCGCTTAGAGGCATGCCTTTCATCTGTCCACACTCGTGCCTCACTTCAGTTTCAAGATGGATGAAGATGATGCTATTCTGTTAGGAGGAATCAGTGTGACTTAATTAGTGATTAGGCAAGTAAATAAACGTTGGAAATCAAGGCGAGCAATTTGGATGAAAGAATATTTAAAAACGCGCAATATGCATTTAGTAATTTACGTTAATATTTATTATTATTTGTTGGAGTACGCGTTCAAACGCGATGTTTATATTTTTTTTTATTCATTTCGCTGGAATAGTTTGCACGTGTTTCCTTTTACTCGCAGCGTATAACAGCTGAATCTGCTTAAAATTGGAACAATACCCCCCCCCTCCGTAGATAAGTTGTTAAAAAAGGAGGAAGGCGTGGTTTTGCGCCGATGTTTTATTCGATCTCGTATGAGTACGAATGCCTCTCGCCTTGGATGATGTAATATGTATGCCTTCCTTTGCTAGTTGATTAAATTATTGTTGTTACTGTTAGACTTGAGTTTACCTATCTCCCACCCGCTGATCATTATTAAAATTTAATAATAATTGGAATATTTCCTGTTATTCTTTCGTCCAATAGATGTGGTTATTTAGACCTTATGTGTGTTGTGGAACCAATAAAAATAAATTCAAAACACAACGTATAAAGTGGTTACAAAACAGTTATAAATAATCGTCGTTACCGATTAGCTGGATTTCAAAATTTTACTGCTGAAATCAGAAGATGAAACCTAATCGTGCATTTCGTTTTCGTAAGTATTTATAAATATTTGAGTTAAATATGAAAAATAATATTTACATATAATCTATGCTTATGAACTCAAATGAATTTTAGTTTACAAATAATTATATTAATAATTGAAGGATAAATAAGTGTTTAAACGAAGTACATTTATCATATTTCTCCTTGCCGGCTTAAAAATGAATTTGTTTCATATTCATCCTTATATATGTTACCGTTAAAGTATGAAATCCGTTATTTTATAGAATACCTAGTTATTCCATGAAATAACTGATCGTGTCCGTTAAAGTGTAAAACTCTCTTGTATTTCATGGTTTAACTAGTTATTTCATAGAATAATGATCTGCAGCCCCTTAAAGTGTAAAATAATATATATCATATTCCAGGCCATAGGGAGAGAACTTGTTTAGGGTGTTGGCGCCAGTTCATTACGGTTAATTGATTGCTTGCACGTACAGTGCCGGCTGCTGTTCGTCAAATACTGTTTCCACGTATCAGGTATTGAGATACATTTATTTTTTTAAGTTTTATAATTTAGTCATTTGTTATTACGTTAATTTAGCTTGCTTACGTTAACGTGCAATTATTTTTAAGACCTTAAATTGCCTTGAACAAGGAATTTTTTAAGTGATAACGAAAAAAAAGATGCAATGAAAGAAAAGTTTGAATCTTTACTAAATAAGCGTGATGTGAAAGAGAACAGTTCTTTGCTCACCCGTGAAAAATTATTAAGTTTGATAGCTGATGTAAAGAATGTAAAGAAATCTCAAACATCAGATAAGAAATAAGGGATTTAAAAAATGTTCGTGTAAAACCTAGTGTGTCAACAAAAAATGTTTTTGTTTTAGAAATAATGTTCTTTGTAATTCCAAGTGTCATTTTAGTAATCCTTGTTGTAACAAATGATTTTATGGTACGTTTCCATAAATACCATTTATACGCTGCATAAATTAGATAAATTGCTTCTTTTCATTTTAATTGTCTTTCATTAGTTTAATTTTATTTCAGATAAATTGTTTATTTTACACTTTAACTGTCTCTCATTAGTTAATTTATAGAATACCTAGTTATTTCATAGAATAACTAGTTAAAGTGTCAAATTAATAACATATTACACACTTTAACGGACACGATCAGTTATTTCATGGAATAACTAGGTATTCTATGAAATAACTGCATTATATACTTTAACGGTAACATATACATCTTTATAATCTGCATCATAACTAAGAAAGGTTTATTCGATCCAACACAATGTTTATATTATACTGGTATAATAAAAGCTTAATTTGTCAGTTTTTAATTAATTTACATTAAATATGTTTAATTAATGCCTTTTCACGTGGTCAGACTTTCACTCTTGATATTCGTTCTTTAAGTCTATTTGTGAAAATAAAATACGTCAAGAAAAGATTAACTCATGTAGTGTTTCAACAAACAATAATTTGAACAGAAATATTTAAAATGCAATCATAATAAAGTTAAAGGCTCTTGTGTTGTTATTTTGCTAGCGAAATTTAATAAATGCTCTTTACAAGTTTAGAATAAACAACGTTTTCAATTATTTTTAATTTGATTTAAAATGTATTATTACGTTATTAATCATGACGTGTTTAATTTTTTTTGTTTAAGATTTACAGTGTATGTTCCACAAACATTCATAAGACCTGTAGTCTTCTATAAATTCAAGAGTTTGTTCGTTATTCATGATAACACTAAAAAAAAAAAAAAAACACAACAACTTCTGTTCAGCAAAACACTGCAAATTGAAAGTTGAAGCGCACATTGATCCAATGCTGTTGGAACTCCTTGCGCTACGCTGTGCGCTATGAAAACTGCTACTTCTGACTCATCTCGGGCATGCCTTGACGCATGCGTCCCTTGCGTCGAGGAGTGCGCTGTGGCATGCGCTTAACGCAAGCAAAAGCGCACAAGTGTGGAAATACCTTATCGACTATATAATGTCACATTGACCAATCAGTTAAATATTTCAGATCGACTGCTTCAGATCGACAAGATTCGACTGCTAGTCGGTATCTTGGTCACTGGTTTTGTAGCTCCTCTCAATAGTCGGAATGGATCACGGACTATCGTCAACCTCCCGTTGTGTGGCTATATTGAAAAGTTATATACCTTATCTACCTTCCTCTAAATATCAATGCTCAATATACTTAATTTTTATGTCTAAGGTATCATGTGGATGCTGTCAAATGCTCAGCTTTGGACACCTACAGTGAAATTTAAAGTGTGCAACTGATGTCAAACTTCAAAAAAAGATCGAAATAAGTTTGATTATATTTAAATCTAACATGGTTTACAATACTGCAATCCGCTCTAATAATTGACATTTAATTTGCTGTGAAGATGATTAGTATGAGAGCGTAATGTCCTAATTTTAACATTTTATATTTGAATACGTTTGCAAAAAATAAGGTTAATCGTATATAAAAACTTAATACTATAGATAAATATTTATTTCCACATCATTAAAGTTCAAGACAGTAAAAAACTTATAAATTACTAGCAAAATATTCAACCTCGCTCGGATTGAATTGGGTAACTGTAGTCTGAAAGTGACCAGAAAAATAATAACTTCTTGCGTAGAAAAATACTAAATAGTGTAAAATCATTTTCAACACCTTTTTGACATTTTATAACTTCTACAACCTACTTTAGACACACATGCCTTCCCATCCATGTTGTACAGTTCACATCAGATCGCATCTCTGTTAAAGGTACAAACTGACGAAAGGTGACAGACACTGACTGCTACAAAAGGAGATTTTGAGGTAGTATTAGGAACACTAAGTTTGTTTTTAAAAGAAATACGTGTTTTCTTGAAAATTCCGTTTTGTGGCACGTTTAATAATAAAAGAACTTGTTTTAGAATTGGATATTTTCAGTACAGACGATGTAAAAGTAACCTATTTTCATTTTATAATGTTAAATCGAATCGTAAGGTAAGGCATCTCGATCGTCTCTCTCTATGATAAATAATTTGTGATATTTCTAAAGTCCTATACTATTTAACATTAATAGCCTTTAACAATGGGAAAATTCCGCATAAAATTGCTTTATTCTAACGTACATACCGTTCAACCGTTTGGACGTAGCATGGGCACACACATAAAGACAGACCGATGGACAGACGCCAAACTCTCAAGAGACCGATTTTGTATTATAAGGGTTCAAAATGGATAGAAAACTTGAAATGGGTCTAAAATATTCTATGTACAAACACTATTCTTATTAACTTAGATTATAAAAATGCTAATGCATCCATAATTGATTTATGTTATTTGGTACAAACTGTACGCATTACAATATTTGCAGTACTTGTTTGATCATGCAAATAAATAAGTAGTAAAAACGAGAATCACTCAATCTATATAAATAAGAATGGAGTGTTTGTTTGTACATTCAATATTTTCGACACATTTCAAGTTTTCTATCCGTTTTGGACCCTTCTGATGCCGAATCCGCCTTTTTCTCGTTTGGTTGTCTGTCTGTCTGTCTGTCTGTCTGTATGTTGTGCCCTATACACGTCCACGCGGTTTGAGATATTTTCATGAAAATTTGCGTACAGTGAGTACTTATCTTCATTTAGTGAGTGGCATTGGTTGCGAAAGTCTGTCTGTCCGTCTTTCTGTTCTATGCTCAATTTTGTGTTTGTGTGTTGGTGTAGACATCACATGAATTGTATTCCAGATATTTGATTGCATTGTATTTTATTTTATACATTATTTATTAGTTTAGTGAATGAAATATTAAACATTTCTTTATTGTTATATTTAGTTGAGTTTCATGCTAAAACACCTGAGTAAGTATACTTAAATCAACCATAATTTGGTAGTTTGGGAAAAATTCGAACGTCTATTGAATATTACGATTACTTCGATTGCTTTACCAGTACTGCTGAAAAAGTAATTATTCTTCAAAAAAAAAATTTTTTTTATGGAATTTCATCTCTGATACTTCATTTATTTCGTGTTTTATTTTTATTCTTTGCGCAATGAAAACGATTTCCGAATATTTGGGACAGACGATATTTTTCAATGAAACGAGAATGAACAAGATCGCGCGAGAAGTGATATTTTTTCTGGTTCTTTCGCTCTGAATTAATTTCACATTTCTAAATTTTGTACACTTTTAGTTGTAAGTTGTGGCAACTGTGCAAGATCAAGAGATAAAATTGAATCACAAATTAATATCTTTAAAACAATTTTTTGCGACATCTTTTATTTTGTTTTATTTCGCTGTTTCCTTTTTTAAATATTTATTATTTTAATAAATGTGCTTTCCTTCTCATCACACGCAACAGCACCACAAAGTATTACACTTAAAAATGTTAGGTAAGTCAGTATAAATTTTCAGTAAATTTTAAGTGTAGTTATGCCATTATTAAAAGAATAATGCCGTTATTTAAAGAATAATGCCGTTATTTAAAGAATAATGCCGTTATTTAAAGAATAATGCCGTTATTTAAAGAATAATGCCGTTAATTAAAGAATAATGCCGTTATTGAAAGAATAATAATGTTTATTAATCCAAACTGGAACTTTTTCCAACATTAAAAAATTCGTTGTAATAATGACAGGAGAAGATTGCAAAATTTCACAATGTCGCATACCGGAGGCAAGAGTGACACAAGTAAAAAAATATTGTTTTGTTGACTATGAGTGCGAGAGCACTCGCCGTAAATCGTAATTTTAATTAATTGAGTTGAACATGAAAAGAACTTAAGAAAGGGAATTCCAAATCTTCCTATAAATCGTCTTTTATAGTAGTAACCTTAGTATCACCTTTCGTCATTTTGTAGCTTTGTGCGATGTATGTGAAATGTATTACATGAATAGATATGCATGAGTAGGATTGTGTCCAAAGTAAGTTGTAGAAAATATAAAGATGGCGAAAGATGTTAAAATAAATTTTTATTCTACAAAAAACGTAAGTCATTATATATTTTGATTATCTCTTTAATCTAGAGTAAACCAATTCAGACCGAGTAAGGTCGGGTATTTTGCTAGTATTTAATAAAAGAACTATAATCCCAAAGCACACCATACTCGAAATAAATATGAGAAGAAACGTTCCATTTTAATCTAGTTTGGATTTGTATAAACTAAGCTTAAAATGAAACTCTTTCTAATGAGAAAACATTCTTTCTTAACCCTGAAAATAGAAAGTTGAATGGAAAATTAATGAAGGTAATTAATAAAGAAAGGCAGTAAACGTTTCAATTTTTAAAAGTACAATATCAATTACACCTTTACTTAATGAGTAATAAATGAATTTTAGATTTTAAATTATAGTAGAAATGTATAAATAAATCAATTCCATCATTTTTATAAATATTCCTGTAATATTATTTTAACGGTACTTAAGAGATATAAATAATACGAAAACCCTTCATTTGAAGTCAGCAGTCAAAAAGTCTTGTTTGAATATTAAAGCAATATATATCATCAAGTAAAATACGAAATACAGATATTATATTTCTATTTGCATAAATATATACCAAACAGAGATTAACCGATCACTTTAAATTTAAAATTTTCACCATTCGTAAATTAATTTTATTTATGGATGCAATACAATGACATGAATTAAATGGCAACAAATGAAAATTAAAGACGTTAACAGCCTATTTTTATTTTCATAAAAATAGCAAAGTTTTGAATATTATTTTGAAAGAATAATACTTTATTTTCAACCAACGCAAACGAAGCAGGGGGAAATGATAAGTAATAAAAGTGATGCACTACTAAGTTGATTCAGTTAATTTATACTAATTATTTTAAAACGATCATTAAAACTTTTATTAAAGCATATTTAAATAAAGTATGATTCAAGTCAAACGGAAAGGGGACTCTTTTTCACTGTCGCTTTATTTACAGAGAACCAATCATTCCGCAAAACGATTGTTCTGGGTCAATATTTAAATAAGACACTCGCATTAATTAATTTAATCAGCATCACTAGACGCTCGCGGAATTCGTTTTTAATGCATATTTGCATTATAAAAATACTTTCTGATTTATATATTGTTTTAATACTTTTAAACTTGTTTCTGTTTTATCTTTATAATTTTAATGAATGTTTTTCGCTTTAATATTAAATTACTTTCTCGATTAATAAGTTAGAATTCCATACTTTAAGTACATCTGCTTGTAATTTTTTCCTAATTCGTGATTTAATCGCATTATAGCCTTAGAATCAAACCTTATTTATGAATAGGTCCAGTTGATTGATAGGGTAGGTTGACTTTCACCTGAAGGATGGACTGCAAAATTTGGTGTTTTCATGGAACAATAAATGTTCTTAAATAAAATTATCTTAATGTATTTTTCGGTATTAAAGTTGCAAATTACATTATTGCAATGACAAAATTGAGAACTAAAAATGTCAGTTTGTTTAAAAATACTGGTACATATTCCAACAGCTTTGTCGTAACTAAATATATAATAAAGGGCATATGATCTTTGGTTAACCTAACTGATAGCAAAAGTGTAAGTCCAACTGATAGCAAAAGTGTAAGTCCAACTGACTAACATAATTAATGTCCAAAACCTGAAAATAAATGTCAATGATTAAGCAAAGAGAACAGTGAGTATACTTATGATTTACTTATGATAATTATGACTTTGCCTTGCCACTATATCCCTGAAAGGGTTACTTGTACCATCTTTATGGAGAAGACATTTAGAGAAATTTGAGATGAGAACACTTTAACACGTTATTCAATTACTTTCGTAGAAGTACTTGCCATGATATCTGAATCGTATATATAAAGCCAGATTATGCTTTTCTGAAATAGCAAAATCTCTCGAACTTTGAACTATGGCGTCATGAAATTTGCAGTTTACTGTCCGGGATTTAAAGGTCAGCATATACTTTTCACCTAGCTAGGCTGTTCTATCAGATACATAGAAGTAAAACATAATATTACTACTGTTAATTAATATTACTACTAAAGGAGACCAATCAATAGAAATCATGAAAAGCTGTCACGAGTTGAGCCAATGGAAAAGGAAAAATAAAATCACGTGACACGAGAAAGATGTTTATTGAAGAAACGAAACTATTGGGGATGCATAGGCGTGATTTTGTTTCTCTGAAGCACAACTTTAATTATTAAATACTGAGCTTTAGTGTTATGGAATTTACCAAGCTTATACCATCTATAATTTCTGTTCACTCGATTATTTTAAGCTCCCTAGACAGGTCCGATTTTGCTAGATTGGACTAGATGTGTATAATTTTGCTACTGACGATATACTTCGACAAAATAGTGCTGATTTTTATGGCGTGATCAAGACCTAGTCGTCTTTTTTCTTACGGCGAGGTATCGTTATATCGAAATAATCGTACATCAAGATCTGATCAGTTTTGCTAATGACGATATACCTCGTCGAGACAAACATCATGTGATTTAATATAAACCAAGGATATAATAATTTTAAATCAAACACGATCAACTCAAAATGCGAAACTTACACAAGCCCTGTAATATATAGAGGAAAGAACATATAAGCAAGGAAAGTAGATTTATCTTAAAAAACTTTTCCAAGACATGGCGAAACGGCAGAAGAAGCAGGCGGGACTAGGTTCGTTTGAAGTTTCAAAAACCCACTGTGGTGAAGCTACTCACCACATTTATTTTAACACTTAAAACAACAGTGTTCTACAGATATAAAAAAAGTACCCGGATTGCTATCATGAAACAAAATGTATCAATTTAGTGGTCACTTTATTACTTCTTCTTCAATGTAATCTTTTCCGACTTTAATGCATTCCTGTCAACATTTTTATTCCAATCCTCAAAACATGCCTTAAATTCGGTTTTGTGAAACCCCTTTAGGGTTCGTATTGAATTTTCTTTTATTGTATCAATGGACTCAAAACAATGACCACGAAGTGGAACTTTCACCCGTCGAAGAATTAAAGATCGCACTTTGCCATATCACGTCAATACGGTGCTTGTGAAATCTAATTTCTTGAAAGCTTTGCCAAAAAACGCGAATAATAATGGCATTGCGAGAAGGCGAATTATCGTGATGCATAACCCATGAGTTATCTCGCCACAATTTAGGTCGTTTTCGACGAATTGCTTCATGCAAACAGCGCAAAACACTAAAATAATAATCTTTATTCATCGTCAGGCCAGGTGGTAGAGATTCATAACGCAGAATACCACGAAAATTAAAGAACACTGTCAACATTTCCTTTATTATTGAGCGACTTTGACGTGGTATTTTCGGTCTTGTTTCACCTATCAAGCGCCATTCACTTGATTGTTGAGCTGTTTCTGTATCAAAAGCATAGATCTAAGTTTCAAGACTGGTAATAAAGTGTTTTAAAAGAAATCGTCTTGAGAAATAATCACTCGGGACACTACAATACGCTGTTTTTTGGAACAAATTCAAAGTTTCTGGAACAACTCAAGTTTAAGTAGCTTCGCAAACTTAAACGATTTTTCATAATTGCTTGACAGGAACCAAATGATATAGGAACTTGTCTAATAAAGTATCTTAATGTTTAACGACTATCACTAAGCACCTATTTTCTGACCTGACCTGATTGACATGTTAATCATTAGTCGAAGTGTGGATGGTCTACCAGGTCGCGTATCATTTACGATGGATTCTCTACCTGCTTTAAACTTTTTATACCAATAAACTACTGTTGTATTTGATAAACAGTCGTCTTTAAAAGCATTTCAAATGTGTTTGTAGTAGAAATTCCATTGCAGAAACATAATTCAATACATGTTCTTGGCTCATATACATTTGACATTTTGGAAAATCAACGAAGTGAAAATTCTACTCTTACTAAAAACAAATTTATTTTCAAACGATAAAATTAAATAAATCCCTGGTTGTTGCCACATATTTACATAAGTCATAAAAATATTTGATAAAATCTGCAAGTGATATATATGTATTTAAAAAAAAGCCTTCCGGATACTTTTTCTGAGATCATAGTAGTATACTTCCTTTCAAATTATCATATCCCTAAATTTAATGGCAATGAGTCTTCCAAAATGTGTTGACAGCTGCATATGGCAGGTGTTTCCATACTTGTCTCTGTGTATATATAAACCTGTTTCGCTTCCATTCAATCAATTAAACCACAATATCTGTACTCCTATTGTGTTTTATTAACAAAAATCTGAATTATATACTGTCTAGTATTTTTAAATCATTCTGAGTTCTGTTATTTTACATGTCCCTTTAATTGAAGCATGGTTTATGTTCTGTCTTATGGCTTCACATCAACCCTGATCTATATATATAATTCTCTAACGTGGCACGCAAAAAATACGTTATTTGTTATCACGTTTTAGCAACCTTTTATTTGTTTACCAAGAAGTCTCGCGTATCAATTGAATTTATAGGGTTATCGGGTCAAATTTTATTGAAAAAAAAAACTTAAATTAGTATAGCTGTTGCAGTTTACTAACGACATGATGGGTATTCGATTTCCAAAGCATCGCTCACATTTCGAGTCAAAATGTGCTCAGTTTTCATTTGTATTCCAAATTGTTCGAGTTCTGATTCCAGAGGAACTGTAAATTTTTCTGTATTATAACAAATTTATGTTTAAAAAATATTTTTTTGGAATATTAGATTTTGTAAACAATATCTTCATTGATGCGAGTGACGCGAGCAAGTTTCGCACAGCGAACCAATGAGGATTGCAAAGCAATCCTCATTGGTTCGCAATTGCAAAGCAATCCTCCGAGGGTTGGCGAGCGTTAGCGAGCTGGGGGAGGGCCCCCTAGTTAATTTCCATTTCAAGTCCAGGCATGAAAAATTAAATTATGTTTTTATTGTTAGGTTTTTTACTTGTAAATTGCATATATTATTACATTTTTGTGTATTGTACTAACCAGTATATACACTAGTATTATTGAAAAACCATCACCATCTCATTGATACCTCATCATACCCACGGATAAATACGTGTTCTACAGATAGCTGAAATAAAAAAAAATCAATGTACACCTGTCGGTGGTTTTTGATACCTTCTATATGTCACTCGAATAAAAGGAATTCTAGTCAGAAAAAAACGCTGGCTTCATTTCAACTAATTGCCACACTTCTCCGATTCCCATATACTTCAAAATTGTTTCAATATCTCACTCACCTTAATTTTTTTTATATTTTTTTGCAACTAAAACAAACCCCGAACCCGAAACATTTAATTTAAAAGAATAATTGAAACGAGGCGAAATTAGTAGCTATCAGATATCATCCACTCAATTTCACCCCTCTCACAGATCACCAGAACGAGAGTATGCCAGGCAGATAATGGAGATGAGAAACCAGCTCCCGTGTAACGAACTCAGCAAAGGGAGATCTACCCCAAGAATCGCATTTTGACGGCCACCGTAACTGTCTCTGCCGACAGCCCCCTTGAATAAAGATTAATAGATCGTAAGGGGAATTATAAGGGGGTCTGGAACCCACCCCCTCTGCTTCACTTGCACTTTTATGTTCAGAGTCGTTTCTCATTCCACCCCACCGTCCTTGCTCGCAGAACCCCCCTTTTCCCCCTATCTATTTATACTTTTTTTTTTGAAGCGTTTTTGACTTTTTAGCTCTGCTCCTCCTTTTCTGTCTATCGCTTTATTCCTGGATTTTTTTTCCTCTCCTTCTCTTCTTTTCCGTATGATTCTTGAGAGTGGGGGTGCTTTTTTTACAACTATTTTATTTTTAACGATAGCATCCTCATCTTTGGATCGATTCCGGCAAAAGCTCTTCAAAGGGGATGAAAAAAAAAATTAAAGGGGATTTGTCCATATTATCTCCCACCGGTTCCTTTTGTTTCTGCGACTCATTCGGGGAAGCTGCGATTGAATAAAAAGGACGAGCTGGAAAAAGTGTCTCTTTGATTAGCAAATTCCTATTTTTTGGTTTCACGTAAAAAAAAATCAAGTTATATTCAGTTAATACCAAGAAGATAGAGGGGCCTGTGTGACCGTCGAGTTATTTGCCAGCCTGCAACTCCCTTACCAATAAATTGTATTGTCTGTTAATTTATGAATTTATATAATTTTGTTTAAATTCAGAGTAGTTTGAGCTTGTAGTTTTGCCTGAACGTCATATTTCCAAACTTTATTTAACCATCCTTATGTGCGAAAATTTTGTTTTGAAGACAGAGTATATTACTAGTAATATTTTAAACATTCGGAGTACCTCACAATTTACTCGCGTAACACATTGAATAGAAACTGGTTTCAAGTTTCTATTCTGCTGCCTAGTCTACATAGTGTTCATAGAAATTATCTGCCACCCAGTAGGTCGAATCCCGGTTTCCAAGCTCATGGATAGGATTGGATTTTGGGATTTTAAGGCGCAAGGAAGAGCATGGATGGAAGTGATTGTCTTTGTTAGGAACAACAGTGGCTCACCCAATGAGTGCCCTTCTGACATAGTATTCATAGCGATTGTTTGCCACTCAGAAGGTCAAATTTTGGGTTCCAAGCACATGGATGGGATTGAATTTCGGGGTTTTAAGGTACAAGAAAAGAGCATAGAAGTGTTTGTCCTGTTAAGTCCAAACTATTGGGTGCCCTCCTAGTTGAAAGTGTTAATGGCGATTTTATACCATCCAGTAGGTCGAATCCCGGTTTCTAATAGATTGGATGAGGTTGGATAGAATTTTGGGTTTTATGACACAAGGAATTGTATGGATGGAAGGGATTGTCCTAGTTAGAAGTAGCTTTGACTCACCCATTGGGTGCCGCCTAGTTGACATACCGATTGTGTTTCACCTAATAGGTCGAATCCCAGTTTCCAAGACCATGGATGGGATTGGAAAGTATTTTGTGGTTTTATGGCGGATTGGATTTTGGGGTTAGTGGTGACTCACCTATTAGATGTACCTTCACAAGTGCCACCATTTCGTCCCTTGTAGTGACGAAAGCCGAGGGATCAGGCTGGAAAAATGTTTCCCTGTTCTAGAGAAGATGTAAATATAGCTCGAAGATCCTTCTCGATCATGAATAGATTTTGGAAGTGAAAAATACTGTGCTTATAATTACGTTCCCATCATATGCAGCTAGAATTCATAAATTTGGTGCATATTTTTTGACCCTGGCAGGTATAAAAGAGAACAGCAGCAAAATAAAATTTTGAGGTGAGAACTTGTATACGAAATCAGATCAAAACTAGCTGTTCGGTAACAAGATAGGTGTTTAATTATCGTCGCTCTGGAGCAAGACAACGGACTTTTGGCGACGGGCTGGTTTCAAACCCGAAGATAATCCGAGGACAATACCACGTAATTTTAAGCCACGGTCGGATGACAAGGTCACACCTGAACTGGCCCTCGACTCTCCAAACAACCACGTCATGCCAACATGATGGCTTTTGAGACGACTAGAGATTAACCATTCACCAGCACCCACTGCACTCGACGGTCTTAGGTTCGATTCGAACTCGCAATCTTTTAATTGTTAATCCGTTACTCTACAAACCGTGTTATCACAACACGATCTTGTATAGGAAATCACTTCAAAACTGGGTTCTCGTATTCCAAAAAAGCAGTATGCAGTAAATACATCTCCAGAGTAACGAGGTGTACGGGTGAAAGCAAAAAGTAAATTAAAAGTAGGTTAACATGATTTAAATTGTCAATTTAAATATTAATATACTATATGTTACCTTATACAATCTTATTAATCTAGAGCTCTATATGAAAAAATGTCACACTGGCCCCTCCGTCGCTTTAAATATATGATAACTTGTCGTCTTTCTAGTATTAATATTAAATTAAAATCCACTGAAAGGCAAACAAAATCTAAGTATAATCAATAAATATCTCTAAAGGTAGGTAGTTCATTAACTTCGCACTGGAGCAACACAATGGGAATGGCGACAATCCGGGATCAGCCCTGAAGAGAAATGTCCGAGGACGACACCACTTAATTTTTAACCAAGGTCAGGTGTCGAGGCGACACCTGAGCTGGCATCCAACTCAACAAACTTCAGCATCACTCCAAGGTGAGAACATTTGATACCACTGCACATTTTATGTGCACCAACCCCCCTGTACACGACGATCTTCGTCTGGACCGAGATTCGAACTCACAACCATCCGGTTGCTAATACGTTGCTCGTACTATTGGGCTAACATGGCCCGTATCTCATCTGAAGATTGTGCCGGTGATGTAATTGCCTGATTTTGATTGCCAACTACCACTGGAACATTCGATCATTTTGAATGTCGTTGTTACAGAACAATAAAATATATGGAACAAAATGAAATACTCGTTTTGTTAAGATATTCTAAACCCCTCTATATAGTAGTGCTAATTATACTTTACTGAATACTGCTAAGGGTTAAAAATTTATGTTTATCAACTAGCATTGAGTTTTATTTAATTATACTTGACAGTTTATACAGACGTATTGACACTTCCCTAACCGATTAGAGTTATTATATTTTACTGTTAATAATTTATAACGCTATCCCTATTTCGTGATTTAAATCTATTACCATCTTTTGACAGCTTGTCCAAAATCTAATGATTCATTTAAGCGATTACGAGAAGCTATATAAACCGTGTTAATTTATTACCATACTTAATTCTGGTAATTCTCCTTTATTTATTTCTTATTCATCAGAGTTATTATTTTTTCATACTTTCATTTATTCCAACAGCACAAAATAGAAAATATTATTTGCACATGAATTTTATTTAACACGCAATAGTGTGGTTGGAAATGTTTGAAAAAAGGGATGAGTATTGGTGAATTGGTGGGTTAGTTTGGGGGTCTTATGGCGCAAGAGAGATGTTTAATCATGCTATTGGTGACTGGACACATTGCTAACAAGCATTCTTGTGGTTGGAAGTGTTTAAAAAACGGAATTAGTATTGGTGAATTGGTGGGTTAGTTTGGGGGTCTTATGGCGCAAGAGCGATGTTTGATCACGCTATTGGTGACTGGAAACATTGCTTTTAATACTCTAAATGATTTAGACAAGATAACTAGTCTATCAAAACTAACCAAGTTTCCTAATACCGAAATATTTTGTCATCAAGATATTAACGAACTTTTATGCTAATCAAGATCTGGCAAGTTTCTTATAATGACAAACTATCTAGTTTAGATTTGGCCAGTTTGGCTGATGACCAGACAGCTATCAGGATGGCTACTCGAAATTTTGGCGTTGTTACACATTTCCATTTCACAAAGTCATCTTCATTGCACTCAATTTACAAAATTTTCACTCATAAAGGCGGATTAGTCTCTGAATCAAATTTTAAATCTATAAAAAGCATTTTAAAGCATTTTAGTTTGTCTGTGGGTCTTTTATGCACACTAAGGTCAAATAGATGAAAATTAGTATTTTAGGAACCAATTTTTTTTTATTTCATGTCTATATGTCATATTCATATTGTAATGTGTCATATTTGAAGTGATGCTTTTAATATGATGTTTAAGATTCAATATTATTTCGTAGCATATTACCATAATAATGTATTTTTTACGGATTTTAAATTTACAACAATTGCAAATGGGGATGTCCATTCTCAAATCTTACTCAAAGAATAAAGTATTATAAGTGGTAGGATTTAAAAACAGTATAGGGGTTGTTTAATGAGACGTATTTAATTTATGAATAAAAAAACGACGCCACAGACTTTAAGTCAAAAGAATTCCCACATTTTAACAAAATAATAAAAACTTAATTTTCCGTTAATAACATTCTTAATTTACCGTTCTTAGGATTAATCAGGTTTGCAATTTTCTTATTTTATTATAAAATAAAGTTTATTTTTTATTTTTATTTTTTGTTAACCAATTTTTAAATTTATTATCAGATTAACTAATTTCTTAATTTATTATTCAGTTAACAAATTTAAATTTATTTTATTCCGTAATAAACTTTTTAAAATTTTCTTATTAACTTAGGACATTAGATTGCAGTCTTTTTTTTACAAAACACAGATTAATATCTTACCGATTTTTAAAAACTTTGCGAAAAGAAGACACAGCTAATAAAACCCAAAATTACATCTTTGAATCAAGCAATTCGAAAATTCCAATTTCGGTAACTGCCTTATAAGTAGACATAACAAAGAAAAACCCGAACTTTTCAAATAATCCCCCAGTTCCACCCCTCTCAATCACTGACTAGTGCACATGTCCTCCCCCTGCGCGAACATGATCATGCCGTGACTCATATTCCTCAAACCCCATGTCTGCTAGATGCGGGGGTAATAGCTGATTTACATGCATGACGTATCATCTTCCTCCCTTCCTCAATCTCTTTCCCCTCCAAGATTTCAAGGCATGCTGCGATATAAAAAAAATTCCTTCACAAGTGCATCCTTTTACTTAAAAGGAATAGCGGGTCAATCCCAATTTGCTATTGGGGAGGGGAATTCGAGTCGGGAGTGATTATGAAAGGGTATGTCACCCCATAAAAAATCACTTCGGTTTCGAGAACATAAAGCGGGGTTGATGGGTTATCCCATTCAGATTTGTTACAAGCTATCCCCCGGGAAGGGGGGGGGGGTTCTTGCTTTTGCATAATCTTCCTCCTCTTCCATGCATTTAATTGTTGGACCTGCGTTCTTCTACACAAGTTGTAATTTGATGTGCAGGGTATAGCCCGAGGGATTTCAATCGCAATTAGCTGTGCATTCTTTTTACAAGATGTCTTCAATTTCAATACATCTTAGGCAAATTGGGGTTATGTTTTTTAACTTTTTTTATTCTCCTATTTCAACGAGGAACATCCTCCGAATTTCAGATAATTTTGCTAATGACAACATAACGCAGCAAGACAGAAATGCCCTTTGTACCAAGGGGAATGGAGATCTACGTTGGTAAAACATATTGTTTCTTGCCTACAAGTGGTGACAGTTTGGAACAGGTTTCTGCATCAGGTGTCGACCTCTTCTGGGTGGCTTTAGACTCGATGCTAAACCATAAAGATATTTCAATATTGATTATGTAAACGTAATTTTCATATAAAATGTAAAACGCTGAAAATAGGCTCAATAGTTATTGGAATCTATTATAATATGTATGAATATAATATGTTGGTTGTAGGTTTATGGTGGTGGGACCATGTTTGTGGCCAAGCTGCATCGCCACGTACATAGACGTACAAATTTTTACTGATAACGAAATTACAGAAATATCCAAGAGATGAGTCGAATCTAATAGAACACCAGATCAGTGTCAAGTAATTATGAAAAGAAAGAATGTAGGGATGAAATGAGAAAAATAAAGACCGCCTGGGCATTATAAGGTCACGATCCCGGGATTCCCATGCTTTCCAGGGACAGTAAAACCCGTGGGAAAAGGAGAGATCACTGGTGTATCTCGGGTTCGGGAAGCCCGTACACGTCTGCTTCTGTAATATAACTACGTAAGTGATTACTCCAAACAACACATCAATATTGAGTTTTAAACATTAATAATAGACTTAATCATGCATGCAAAGCTATAAGGCTATTTTATGCTCTATTTTGTGTCAAAAATACAGAAGCAGACAATTCATACCACAATCACAGGGTAATCACCTGATGTATTCGTATTTAAAAAGTACTTCAATAACAATATTTCTCGTACAAAATGACGTGTTTGGATTTCTAGACTTCGAAATCTTCCGACGTTGCCAAGATACCAAAATGTGAAGCATTGATGAAAATATAGCTAAATTGCCTATCCCAAGGATTTAATAAAATGTGAAAAAAGCAGATACTTTCCATTCATTCGTAGTATTTGTAACTATAAAATAACTTTTCATCCACCAGTTCTTGATTTAACATTAGTTTAAATGAAATAAATAAATTTTGAAACTCTTTTTAATTAGACTCTACCAAAGAAAATAAATGACGAAGTTATCTTTCTGATGAAGTTTCTTCCTGTGGGATAATTGTGAATGCCAAAGTAAAGTCTAGGAAAGATATTGAACAAACTTCCTTTTTTTGCCCTGATCCCTTGTCGGTCCGTCAACTTCAGAGCTTCTAATCGTGAATAATCGATAAGCTCCATCACTTTACTTATGTGGAAACTTGCTGGATAAAGTTCACGGAACTAATTCAGCTTTTCGGTTTTAGATAAACAACTTTGTGGATAAATGTAAACATTTCACTAAAAAATATTCCACGTTTTTATTCCGTTAGAAATTCAATAAGGAGAGGCAATTTTCTTAATTAATATACATGATAGAATCTTAACCCTCTAGGGGTTGTCTCGATGAGGCATCGCTTTCAATCGCAAAATTGACAAGATCTGGATGAACAAGATATCTCACCGTTAGAATAAAACTAAACAGATCTTGATATGGTCTTAAAAATCTGTCAATAGCTTGATGACACGATGCCTTGTCATTAGCACAATTGGTAAGACCTTGATATGACGAGATATCTTGTCAAAGCATCTTGGAGGATTAATTTAGACGTTTATATAAATTTAATGAAAGTAACACTTGATTATATTATTTGAAAATGCGTAAAAGATGAATTTCAGAAATAGGTACACGTGATTTTGAGTAAAATTTGCTTTAATTTGAATCTAAACTTAATAGCTCTGATAAGTTATTAACCTTTGTAACGCAATGGCCATATTTTGCCAAATTGCACTAAACGCAAGACAAACAATACCAAGTTTTTGACAAAGACATAAGAAAAGCTTTCATGAAATCGAAGAGAAGTCCAGATTATCTAGGTTAAGTTACAGAAATTTTACCCCAATGCTGCCGCCTACAATTAATAGGTTGGTCGTAGTTGCGAATACATTGAAATGTTTAATGATTTTCATAAACCAATCTTTAACATTCTAGACATGCAGTTTTTAATGCACTGTTTACAAGAAAATAATCTTTATTATACAGTTAGACGACAGTATGTCTTTCCATATTGAAAAAAAAATGGTGAATAAAAAGGATTATGTAATTTGTACTTTTATGACAATGACTATAGTTATATATGAATTTGATATATTTAGGTATTTTCGGTTCATAATAATTAGGATTTGAATTTATAAATGACAAGGAAACCATATAAAAATAAGCTTGCTTGATGCAATCGTATCTACATAAAAAAGCATCTTTGTGACAGCTATGTAGCCTATTATTCGGAATAGATGAGTGATTTCATAAATTGGTAGATTTTATAGGGATTAAAATTATATTATAAACTTCAGCTATTATATAACCAAATAAATAAAATAATCATGCCTCAGCTTAAGATTTTCCTCTGAAATATGAGGTCTGAAATATTCTGTCACAGTCCTTTAAAATTGAATACATAAATATCTGTGGCATCGATCTAAAAAATATTTATATTCAAGATAAGCATTGAACGTATATAATCCAACAGTTAGATATTATTTGTTGTAACAGCAGCTGAACTAAACAATTTCTATAAACACGAAAACATTATTATGTTGCTTTCATCATAATTTATTAATTTTAAATTGATATGCTAGGCTTAACTAAATAATGTCAACACAATATAGACGCTTTTATGATGCAACGCACCGATGTAATAATTTTAGATTAAGGTTAGACATCTAGGGTTCTTATTAATAGGTTCCCAAAGTTTAAAGGAAAATTATTTGGAAAAAGTTAAAATCACAGTAACAAGTTAATTCGATTTATACTAGTTATTGAAAGCCCAAATTAACTGTTAAGAAACAAAATTATAACGTAAAATTTCTTAATAAAATCGTCGAAACTCTAGTCTTCAAAACTCATTACAAAAGGTTTAACATAATAAAATTTTAGAAGATATTTTATATAGACTAAAGTATTTTTCTACGTTGAAATCTCAGTAAGAGCCTTTTTTTTTATCACGTAAAAGATAACCTTTTCTTAAAGATTTAGTTGAAAATTTTCATAGGGAAAAAATCTTACATAAACATTTCATAAGTGAATAAAACACCATGTAGAATTAATTCCGCTATATGTGAATCTATTGCAGAAAACAAATTTCGAGATACATCGTATTCCCAAATTTAAAAGACGAATGTTACTTTAAAAAAAAAAAAATACTTCAAAAACTTATAATCTCAGAACATTTATTTAAAAAATATTGCACCGCTTTTGAGTACCTATTTAAATTTAATAAGTTTAAACATAAACTAACACCACCAATTACAGTTCACATATAATAAACTCTAAAGAATTTATATTTAAGTTCCAATTATTTCATTTTTTCGAGAAATCTTAACTCGAAAAGCACAAAACTTCGGAACGCAAATATGTTAAAAAACTTCGAATGTACTTGTTCTATAGGAACTATTTCCACAACATGCACAATCCAATTGTTTTTTAAATAATAGGGGAAACTCGAATCTTTAAAACCCATTGAAAACCAGCCATATAAAAACGCCGCTTTATTTATTCGATGTCGTCGTTTTTCTTCCAAATTCGTTCGAGAACAATGAATTCTGGCATAAAAGGAACGCATTCTTTGTAATTAGAAGAACATATTCGGTAATTACGATTCGTGTATTCTAATTAAATAACTTATTTACAACTACGAAACAATGCCATTGATTGCAGCTTTTTGCTTCTCTCTACGGACCTCCATGTTCTGAATCTTTAGAAATTTATCCTCATTTTTTCACTCCAGCTTTAACTCAATATACATATAGATAATGGTTTCTTTCATTAATTCCACCTTATGTGTCACATTAGTGTCTTAACAATCGTTCTTGGAGAAGAATTCGGATTTAAGGGATATTTTTGACTTTCCAAATTAAAACATTTTAATGACTTTTTTTAAGAAATTTGCTTTAATGATGGGGATACATTAATCACTTGAAGCGATCTTGACTCCATTTTAATCCCTCACGTTCGTTATTAATAAACAAAAATTAAAAGTGTTGTTTTGTTCATTATTTATGTTAAACCCCCAGCTCTGTCTCCGCTTTTCTTTTCACTTAGTCTCCCCTCTGCATAATGTGTTTCAGTATTGAAATATTTTCAATAGTGATATGGTATTGTCTTATAACGGAATAAAAAATTAATCTTCCGCTAGATGGTTATTAAAATAAAATGATCTAACATTACATGCTGTTTTCACTCAAACAGAAGAAACTAGTACGGATTTTCATTTAGTTTCTAACGTATCTTAATCTGCAAGTCAGTTCAATATTTTTGTTGTGAACCTACTTTTATTTTTAAATATTATATTTAATTTTTTCTTGTAAGCACACATTTAAAGAAGCTAATTACTAGAACATGAAGTTATTGTGGATATAACTTATGTGAACCTTAGAACCATTTACATACGTAAACGATATTAATTTGCTTGTATAAACCAATGATAGCAAGCATTAATGCTGTAATAACCTAATACAAACATAGGTGAAAAAAGTATAAACATTAATTCATACATAATAGCATATTTGAAATCCTAGATACATTTTGTTCTTTTTGCCTCTTTTTACTGCAAAGTAAATTGAACTATTTATTAAAATAATCAACTATATAGTGCTATTGAACGATAACTTAAAAATATTAACTTAAACGGAAATAAAAACCACTAAAACTTTAGCGATTAAGTAATATAAAGTATTATTTTAAGTAAATATTTATAGTTAACAACTTATTTAATCGTAGTTGTAATCTAGCGTTAATTTTGAATTTTTATATATATTTAAAGTTAAAACGTGATAAAAATGTTTAAAAGTTTTAATTGATAAAAAACACGGTTCAAAACGTCGAAAGCAAAATACTGCGGTTTTCCTTTTGAAGTCAAATGAAAATATAAAGTTATTTATATTCCTTTTAAGTTTGTTATTACTAGTTAGTATTATAAAGAAAGTTATTACTGCTTTTTTCCTTTGGAAGTTAAAGTATAGTAAGAAAATGCTACAACTTACACATTAAATGCAAAATAATTTTATGTTTATCATTGAGAAGTTATACTTAATGTTTAACTTCAGTAATCACAGTATCAGTGCCGTTTAATTTCAAAGAAACTCAAAAAACTTCATTGTGTTCAAATTTCAAGTTTTATAACGCTACTGATTATACTGGGGAACAGCAATTCCGTTGTCTTAGATATGCGACCTTTTTTTTTAATAACTTTTGTCTTCTGGATCCAAAAAACCCTGCAGTTTTTGTCTTTTACTTTTTAAGCTAAGGATACCCTCTCTTTGTCTCACAAGTCATATAAAATGAGCATATCAAGGGAAAACTTACCAAATATACAGTTCTCAAAGAATAGTTTTATTTATACAAAGGTATATTGTGTTCATACAAATATAGTAAAGTTTTTTTACCAAACAATAAACATACATATTAAGGGGGAAAAAATTAGCTTATAGCTTTTTCTCGAGTGTTTAATCTGTGGACATTCTAGCTTGATGCTTCAACATTAGTCAGCCAGCATATATATTCGTACATCCCATATAACCTTGATACCGTGCCTCCATGACTTTCAAATATTGGTGGAATCCATTCAATTACCTAGCATTTTGAAGCTCTCCAAGGGTTGCCGGACAATTTTGGTGTAGTTATGTGCTTGTGTATTTCCAAGAAAGTCTTTTACAATGTTTCTGAATGCCAACCAAGCATTCTTTTGAAGTTCTGTCTTTGTTACGATGAAATATTCATCTTTAATGAGCTTCCGAATTTGTGGACCATCAAACACACCCCTGCCTTTATCTTTTCAAACGACAGGCTAGGAAATGCCGAAATGAGATTCTTGAAACAGTCTCCTTCAATTGACAAATCTTTAACAAATTGCTTCATGAGACCCAGTTTTGTATGCAGAGGTGAAAATATAATGTTCTTTCTATAGACCAGTGTCTGGTGTAGAACGTATGGATTGCCAGGTTTCAGATCAGATCTTGGCGACCAATTCAACTGCACCCAATGCTTCTCACGAGCTCTGCTGGCCCACATACGCAAAAAAACAGGGATGCAGGTCATTTTAAGGACAACACAGATGATCCATTGGTGCATAGGATATTGCAACAAATCAATGATTATCTTTATGTCTTCAAATTCTTCACGCAAACTGAATAGCCTATTGCGACTGAACTAAATAAATTTCCACTGTGGAGGAGGACACGCTTCAAGCTCTGCTTTGAGCTATCGATGAACAATCGCCATTCAGTTGCGTTATAGTCTGAAATTCCTTACTCCTCCATTAAACCATGCATGTTGTGGCAATGCACAAGACCATCATGATTTCGAAAGTATTGCAGAAAATAATTTTCTCTTGATCGAAAGTAGGATATCTTAGCTCCCTTTTCAAGCAAGTTTTTCTCGTGCATTATTGGTGCTAACAGCTCTGAAGCTTTTTTGGATAGTCCCAAATCTTGTACCAAAGCATTCAACTCATGCTGCTCAAATCCCTTATGAACGGAATCGAGATCAATTTCAAAATCTTAGTCGTTATGGTCACTTCGATCTTCACCAGACTCGTATTCCTGTATTTCCAAAGAGAGTAATTCTTTGAAAACTGGCACTGGAATTGCAGCTGAATGAGTCACTGGGTGGATAGCTGATGGTAAACTTGGATATTCTATTTTACATTTGTTTTTCTTGTTATATCCTGATATTTTTACTATACAAAATTAACAATCACTCGAGTGATCTCTGGGCAAATCATAGGTATACCAAATGGAAATTTATCACGTGTTCACTTCGTCCACATCCGTAAACTTTCGGCACACTGCTTGCACATTTTGTGAGGCGCCCATGATTTATCTTGATCACCAATTTTCACTTTAAAATAGGCAAAATAGGCTTGCCTGACAAACGTACTGATGTTTATCCTTTAACTGGGAATGGTAAAACTGCCACATATATAACAAAACGAATCGAGGCTGTTTAAGCACTTGCGACGAGAACTAGCAGAGGCAGACATAAGGAAAGGTTTGAGTTCATATATAAATAAAAACTAAACACTGCTAACCTTGTATACAAACAAGAACTCGGACTCCATGTCGGAATGCGCTTCACTATATCAGAGTGACACACAACGTTTCACTACAGTATCTCAGGCGTAACTGACCTAGTCTAGACAAGTATTCACATGTCGCTGGTCTCCTACGGCGTTATTCACCCAGCGCCAGTAAGAGAAGGTTTATATCAGCCAATAGGAGAACAATAGTGCTTCCTATGATCCACGCTCGATCCCGCGAAGTGTGGTCACATGAAAAAATGGTGTAGTGGTGTAGAGACAAAACTTGACGTGGTAGAAGAAAACTAACTAAATTTTTGAAATCAGAATGACTATTTAACTCTAAAACGGCTGTAAAATTGAAGTCAATAAAAAATACATTCAAAATTGTTCCCTTGTGTTTTTAATGAGCAACATATATATGCGGCAGGCATTCTTAAATTCTTAGTTTCTATCAATAATTCAAATTTAAATTTTTTAATTAAAATGTTTCAATTCACATTTGCCATAAATTTTTGTTTTGAGTCTTGTTTTCGATACATGGCAGATACTTTTATTTTATTTTTAATCTTCTTACTTGTTTGCTTCTTACAGAAAAAAAATTAAAATTTCTTTTGAAATGTCTCAATCATTAAAAGTTTATCAATGGTGAAGTCCGACTTAAATAATTTTAAGCGTAAATAAGCATTTTAAATCATTTTTTATATAGGTTTAATTACAAATACATAAGTTCAATAAACTTATCATCTAAATGAGAAAAAGTCCTCCTTTAGTAAACATTAATACATGTTTAATCTTAAATATCATTCCCTATTATGCATCTTTAATTAAAATAAACTATAAGTTGAATAATTTAGTCACACTAGCCGTATACCTTACTCTTCCGTTTCGTTCCATTTCAAAACAAAATTAATGGTTTATACGTTTTATGTCTGCATGGCTTTGCGTCTTCCGTTTGCTGGCTATATTGTAATTTATTTGTGTGCATTTTGAAAAATCAGAAACTTAATAAATGAACTACTCAGAGTCAATTTGTTTTCATTTTTTTTTATATCTCCGTACAATTTTCAAAGTAGTATTACATAAATAAAGAGCTCAATACATCCTCGTTAAAATTATTTCTTTATAAAACAATTGCATCACTGAAATATTTAGGCAATTCTCCGAATTTTTTGAGTATTACCTTTATACGACTGCGAATACACATACCCTTTCTATACTTAGGTAAGTCCTAACTTGATGGTGTTAGATGATCCGATACGCAAGTAACCACAAAATCAAGATTACCGAAAAATTTCAAATGAAAAACAGCAGCAACATCTCAAGGGAAAAATGGGGTTCATGAAAACTTAAAAGCTTTACCATAGTAACAGATATTAATTGTGCGGGTTCAAGCGAAACTATTCTGCTGCACCTTATTGCTCTAAACACATGTTTGTTAAACAATGTTTTTCTCATTTTTCTACTTCAAAAACAATGAATAAATCTTTTTTGTATGGAAGACGATTAATCTTAAGTAAATATATCTATGTTACAGTTGCAGTCTACGTTTATAGCCGTGGCAACGGCGATTTGTTTGGTGCACTTCTAGTAGCGATTTATGGTAGGTTATAGTCTAGGTAGCAATCTATCTGTATTTACACTTATTGCGGTTTTTATGGCAACCTCGGCAAACGGAAAGTTTAAATTTCCATATTGATTGTTCTAGAAAGTTCTATCAAAATCCGTTAAAATCATTTGATTTCATTGGTTTGTTTGAATTTTTTTCTTTGATTTCATTGGTTATTTTATTTTTAAAATATATTTTGATTGCATTGGTCTTTTTAAACTTTTTTCTTTTGATTTTATTGGTACATTAATGGTTTTTCGCCAGTTGTCTTTTATTATAATTGTTTTCACAGTACAGTTCTGACCTATCCGTTTGTCTTATTTATTTCATTCCATTAAAACTAATTACTTTCTTTTGTAAAAAACATTTCAGTTTAAGTTTAAAATATTTTATGGGACGTTTTAAAAAATATATTTTTCAAAACATTCACAAATGTGTTTTGGAGCTTCCATTTTCCGTTGTAGAAAGAAAAATATTTCTGAAATAATTCTTTCCTTGGAAAAAAATCGCCAAGGCCGCTGACACCACTATAAACGTAGACTGCAGCTGTACCATATCTTCTCATTTCATGCTTCACTATTTGAAAATTTTAACCCAATAAATTACAAGGGCTGATTGATAAACAATGTGTCTAATCGTATAAAATAAATTTCCCACTAATGTTTTATCGAAATGAAAAAACAAAATCTTTCTCTTGCAAGTCATTTTATTTTGCAATTCACCTTTTTTTACCACACAGTTGCTAACACTTCCCATTTCTTATTCTATCCATGCTTGTGGCTTACACAATTGGTGTGGTCACAAAAACTTCGAATTATGACGATATTTGTCGTCCATGAATATCTGGTCCATTTGCAAAGTAGGGTTAAGGATATCAATATCGTATCAAATTACTTGTATTCTACCTCTTAGAATATGTTTATGGAATCAAGAACTGCAAGTAATTAAGTGAGAAATATATTGTATGAGGGTAGTATGTAAATGCATTTTGATCTCAACTAATGGCGACTTTTTTTAAAATATTTATGGACATTTAAATGCTTGTTATATTTTCCAATGAAAGTGATAATAAATTAAACTGATAACCTTTCTATCTGCATTTAATATTTTCAACCTATGCAAATATTTCAATATTTCAATGAATCTTACAAATTATTTCAATATTCCAATGAATTTTACAAATTATTTCAATCAATATTTCAAACTATCAATATTTCAAAGCTTGTATAGCTAGTGTCCTAAATTTATGTTGATCCAATAACTCATTATTTTTAATATCCGAACATTTGAATTGCAAAGATATAAGCGAATGTGAAAATGTTATTCAACATTTTTCATTTCCGTATAGTATTTAGATGGATTTGCAACCAATTATTTGTACTATAATACTAATTTGAAAGGGGAGTGGAAAAAAAGACACAAGACAAAAATAGTTCTGTATTGCTACATTTTTTTAATTGATTAATTTTTGGAAAAAAAAAATATTCGTGGAAACATATAATGATCATTATATTATCTCTCATTATATCTGAAGATAAGATTACACAAATTGCTGAATTCGCTAATGACATGAAAGTTTTATGCAACAAATAAATAATTTTCGAGAATAGCATCTCATGTGTAAAATTTAGCTTTAAAAATACGATGTTTACCATATAACGTACATTAACACAAAATATTTTACAAGCTTTAAACATGCAGTATTCTTGGTAGTCGAAACTCTGCATTAAGATCTGTGTCCCTTAAATCCAAATAGGATCTTTCTAATGTACTTAATGATTGGTAATAAGTTTGTTTTTGCAATATTTGCGAACAATCAATCAGGAAGAAAGGTATTTAACCTTCCAGCGCTCGCGACGTCTGTGGGAGACACACTCGAGTTGATTTTAGTTATACATATTTATATAGACCAAATAGCGCTACTAATACTAGATCTTGGTTATTAGAATTACTTTCAGTCATAATTTGAATTTTGAGGTGTTAATACACATCCTGCAGATCCGTTATTTGTATTCAACAGATACGTGCCACCGTTGATGTATGTTTTTACTATATGTGTTTTTTTTTAGTTACTAGAAATCTTTATTTTGTTATTTATTACTTTATTATATTACTTAAATGTATATAATTCATTAACTATATCGACAGTTTCATTCCTTCAATTTTCCACTCATTTATACAATTCTTTGGGCATTTTAACTTGTTTTAATGCCTTACATTTACATTATTTCTATTATATATTAAATAAAGAAATAATGTAGAAATTTGAATAACATTTATTTAAATGAATTTCATTGATATTATTTAAATTATAGTTTCAATAAATACAACTTTACATTTTAAATTTTAATACTCTTTACATTTAATTTTACATTTTAAAATTATGTATCTAAGTGATATCCGCGACCTTTCACGTTGGTGTGGAGGGCACAACCTCTGGAATGTTAAATATCCCATTTGAACAACACAACATGCTATTGGCGATGGTGCGAGATCAAACCCCGACGAGTGAGATCTGATGACACCACGTAATTTTTAACCACTGTCAGATGACGAGGTCACACCGGAGTTAGCACCTCACTCTCCAAACTTCCTAACTATGCCAATGTGAAGATATTTAAGGTCGTGAAAGATTTAACGTGCATCTTCCGCCTTTGTACACGATGGTCTTTGGTTGGATTTGAATTCGCAACCATCCGGTCGTTAATATGTTAATCTACCAACCAGGCTTCACATTGGGTTGGTGTGGAAGTTTGGAGAGTGGGGTGCCAGCTCAGATGTTGCTTCGTCATCTGACCGTGGTTCAAAATTACGAGGTGTTGTCCTCGGATCTTTCCCTTAAGGGACTGATAACGGACCGTCGTCAATAGCCCCTTGTGTTGCTCTAGTACGACATTAACTAAAATTACCATTACCATTACCCAACCAGGCTACCGCGATCGGTTTAAATCTCGGAGCGTAACGGGTAGATAAGTAGTTAACTAACGTCACACAATGTATCAAAACAATGGGCTATTGGTGACGATACGGGATCTATCCTTAAGCGAAAGAACCAGGGACTGCACCTCGAAATTATGAATCATCCCGTGGACACCTGAGTGGGCATCCCACTCTCCAAACTCTCACATGACACCAACTGAGCGTCATGGGTAATATTTCTTTATGGCATTGTTTGCTTATTGCATTGGTATATTGCTTCATGGGTAGTAGTGCATGGGTAGTTCCGAATAGTGTAGTATAGCTTTTACCACTCAACACATGATGAGTAAATAACCACTGATTTCTTGAAACAATTCGAGGATAGTTTCGAGGTCAAAACTGATTACAAGCTATACAGTGAAGATTACAAACACCAGAATGGATGTATCCGTGTGAGCCATTCCGAGGTTGATCGCTTATTAAATTTTTAAATACTGAAAACAAACGGTATTCGATAGATGAGTGAACATGAATAATGTTTCGACAGTTCGATGTTTCAGTTCAAAAATAAACTTTTTTAAATGGAAACGGTTCTTGTTAGCAGTATAATAAGTGAATTGTAAATATAAATTAAGCAATAAAAGAAACCTTTGCGAACCGGTTTAAAGGAGAAATATTCTGGTTTTGGATAATATGTAACGAGAAATTGCGATTACATAGGTCGCGTTAACTCTCAAGCTTTTAATGTATAACCCACTATATTTATTTCCTTAGATGCTTACAATAACCATATTTCCAAGTTATTCAGTTAAACCACATTTATCTTCGCGTAATATACAAATTTTGAGTTTAGTTATTTCATACATAAAATCATCTTCACAGATGGGAAATGTATTGTACATAACTGAAAATATTTCCACTTTTACGGGAATTGTTTCTAAAATATTCTTAGAACGACAAAGTTCTGAAAACACTCATTGCATTAAATTTTATTTTAAAATCACAGATTGAATAGAAAACATATCTTCAACACGGACATAAACTATTCCATCGACTGAAAGAGGAGAAACAAATTGAGACAACATAACACTTCAGGAAACGTTATTATTTATTTTCATTTTCAATGAACCTTAACCTAGATTTCCCATTTTTATCACTTCCGAGGATTAACGAGAGACTTTGGAGTTCGGAACGAAAACAAGTAAATGGTTATTTGAATCATCTACTCTACTTGAGTATATATAAATTGATAACAAGGAGCTTTATTTAATACACTTTGTATTCAAAAGTTCCTAGAAGTTCATCCAACGAATACTGGTTCAACAAAAGAAAAATAACAAGTTCCTTTAACTCAATAACTGCCATTTGTATGCCAAGGGCTTTGGGACAAGTAAACATGCACTGGGCTGTAGAAATATTTTTAATTCGAGATTCTAGTTTAAAATACCAATTTCAATACAGCCAGATGTATTTTTCTCAAAAGAAAGGTTTATTTTAAACTGATGTTTATGCAGATTCAGGGGTTTATATAAATTCATCTCAAACTATTCAATATTAGTCAGAGTTTGGAATACTCAATTTTCTATCCGTGATTAGAATTCGTTCGCATTCTTATTAAATTATTAATTCATTACTGTTCAGTGAAAAATTGGTGGCAATTAAGCGACTGATAATTTTTGAACATTATAAAAGTGAATTACAGTATGAATATTAACGTGCACGGTTCGTGAATATGTTTTGATTTGGCGGTGCTACAAAAAGATTATTTATTGTAATCGTATATTTTATTATTTCAGTTTTAAAGATTGTGTTCAAATAATAAATGCTTCAAAATAATAAATGCTTTTGAATTAAAAATTATAAGCATTTTAGTAATTTGAAAACTTTTACAGATGCAATAATGAGATAAGTCAGATTTAGAAGCGCCGACCAACCGGTATAGTGGTTAAGGTGTTAGCCTCTAGATCGGAAGGTTCCTGGTTCGAATCCGGGTCCGGGCATGGATGTTTGTAAACGTATGTTGTAGAGGCGACTGGTGCACCTTAAATCTATCGTGGCCGAAAGTCCTCAAGTGGGGTGCCAGTTCAGGTGTTGCTTCGTCATCTGACCGTGGTTCAAAATTACGAGGTGTTGTCCTCGAATCTTTCCCTTAAGGGACTGATTCCGGACCGTCGTCAATAGCCCGTTGTGTTGCTCTAGTACGACGTTAACTAAAAATTACAATTACAATTACAGATTTAGAAGCATACTTAAGTAACTTATTTTATGTCAATCTCCTATAATTGAGTATTTTATTTTTCTCTTGTTTAAGTGTATTTGTGTAAGTCTTTTCTTGCAGTTTTTGGATCATATATGTTTGTTTTCTATAATTGAAGGTTTCCTGGTAGAGAAAAAGTTAAATAAATAAATACGTAATGTCAATTATAATTTATGTACCTTAAAACACACGTACTCGCAAACATACATAGCTTTCATTTGTTGGAAGATATTTTTGTGTAGCGTGTAGGTAATTTTATTTTGCAGATGTTTTGAAACACAAGTACGTCAAGTGCTTTCATGATGCTTGGTTATTTTCGTCACACATAGTAATATTTTCGTTTAAAGTACATAAAGACTTTATATGTTTTCAATAGCGAAGGCAGATCTTTATGTTTGTGTTAATCAACACGTAATCTAGATATCATCTTTTTACATCTTGTAAAACATTCGAAATTAGTATTTCCAAGTGTGTATGAAACTTGAGAATTAGTTTAAATTTAAATACCGTCCTTTAATAAGTTAATCGAATTTCGAGATTCAATTAGTTTTCCACTTCCAAATCCAGTATGAAATATCTGAAACAGATAAACTTAAACTTATCTTTTAAATATGTTATTTTACTATAATGTCTAATATATGAATATTGGAGAAGAAAAAAAAACACCCTCCACATAAAAGACAAGTTACTAGAAAAACTGCACTTAATTCATAGCTCCCGACAAATTAAATGCGGGGCATAATGTAATATGCCATGATATTGAAGTTTTTCTAGATAATATTAAAAGAGCTCTACTTCATGAAAAACAAATAATTTTACTTAAAAAAATTATGCAATTTTCCTTTTGTAGGATCGAAAGAATAAGTAGAATTATTTTTCTATCTGCAAAGCTTTGAGCTTTCGACTTCTTCCTGATTTTTTCATGGTATGGGTTATTTCTATATTCTATTCTTCATATTGATTTCAGGTTACACGTTTACATTTGAATTGTTATAGCATATTGATTCGATTTAATGCGTGGGCTGTAATATCCCTATACCACACAATAAGAATACAAAATGAAGTTTAGCACCTGTAGTGTGGGACACATATCTGCAATTTAACATATTCAGTGATAATTTGCACAAAGAATTTATCTTCTTTATCCTCCTCAATTAAGACATTTAAAATGTTTTTCATATTAGTGATATCACTTTCCAAGTATTCTATAACTGAAGAACATTGAGTTTTTGACTTATTCCTAGTTTTAATGGCATCCGTTCACTTTAATATTCTGTCCTCTCTTGTAAATGTTAACATTAAATGTCCAATTAATTTTATTAGGAAGTTTTCCTGTGATTATTAGTGTGTGTCTATACGCATGTATTTGTTGCACTTGTAAAATTTTAAAATGCAATATTTATAAAAATAAGTTGTTTGCCACTACTACACAGGTACTACCTTTTTTCTTCGAACTGCCAATGAATATAGATTAACGTAATTGTGAAGCATTTAAGATGTATACTTATAAATTCACATATCGTCGGATAGTGCTTATTACACATTAAATCAAACATTTCGAGATGTAATTTTTAGATTTTCTAAATCAGAATGCTGTGATCTTTACAGTTAAGAAATATATCCAACACATTTTTTGTTTGAAGTTCAAATTACATCTTGAGAAAATCAGTAAAGCTTAGACACATAGACTTCGTTCTCCTGTTTCCTCATATATAAGGTTTTGACTTAGTTTGTTTCACTTGTAAAGCCGAGATATATAATTATACCAATATGAATATGTAATTATAGTTGGGTCGTAAATTAGAAAATTAAGCTTTGGCCTAGCTCTAAAAAAATCATAGAGTAAATTGGATATAGGCTTGACTCACTCTTACAATAGTTCACAAAAGGAAAATGTATCAAAAATAAGTAATAATTTTAATGAATGGTTTACGTGGAAGTTGATGCACAAAGTCTTACATCCATTGTTAATTGAAAATAAATCATCTTTAATTTTATACTTTACTCTATCAGTTAATTTCTAAAGTAGTAGAACAAATCTACTCAGCTTGACATTAGAGTTCAAGTAACAAAGTACTACACTGGAAGCAAAAATCATCCAAGCATGTATCGCTTTCTCTCTGAATTCCATGGGTCATAACAAAAGTTCTTCATACCAAAAAGCAATCGACATCGTTATGGTACCACCACGTGACCTCTTTTCGATGTCTTCCGTTACGCAAGTCATGTCAATAGCATCAAGTGCCATTTCAACCATAAATGTCGAGATTTTTCTCATCTAAGAAAATCTGTTTTCTATTTTTTGTCGATGATGTAATTTTTAGCGAAAATGAGGCATGCCAGCTAGTCTTGCTGAGTTTGCTTCGGTAAAAAGGACAGTATTTTTTGAAATGCGGCGTGATGCAGATTGAAGTCTTTGCCGATCTATCCAAATGTGACAGTTCAGAGACATGAATAGAATTCAGCATGCGCACTTTTATTTTGATCTTTGTGGAACATTAACTTTTCGTCTGGAGAACTAGTTGGTTTCAGACTCCCAAACGGATTTCCATCTCAATATTTCTTAGCTTCTATTCTAGCTATACTAAAGCTAGTCATTTAAAAAACTTATTGAACTCGCAATATTTTTATGTCTAAATCTCATTTTCTTACCTCTCATGCTCAAATTTTTTTTTGCTTTTTCCTTTGCGTTGTGAATTTAAGGCCTTTTTGACAATACAAAAGTTAAACAGAAGTCAAGCGGAAAAAATCTTATGTTACTCGAATTAAACACGTTTTTTTTTATAGAAACTGACACGTGTCACGATGTTATGGAGAAATTAGACCTATTTAATGCGTCATTTAAAAGCAATTGGTAGCTCTTATGTGAAATATATGAAATTCTAGTTTAAAATCTCCGTATAGCCGAAACCTGTAGTGACGTATTATATGTTTTTATTCAAGTACATTATTTGTCGATTTGATGATTCGCATGAAATATTTTTAATTAGATTCTTAAACTTACTTTTTAATTATGTTTTTGCAATTATCGTTCCACTTATTCAAATATTCTAAACTCTTTTGATACTAAAATATTTGGAATATCGGTATAGCTTACACAATAATTAGGTGTATAATTGTGGTTAGCAGAAACAATTACGGTGTTACTAATTTCAATTGGGTCAACCTAAAATAGTATGAGAAAATAGCATGATCTTGGAAATGCAAGGGTACAGCTTCGATGGGTACTTAGACCACAGTCATCCGAAGGACGAAAATTCAATGGACTCCAAATTAATATGAAAATAATTGCCCTCGTAAGAATTTTCTTTTCAGAGTTTAAAACTGTGAATAATATATACGACAAGTTAAGTATTTAGATATTAGCAACGGAAATCATGACGTTGCTAATCTGCTTTTTGTCTATTCTAGTTGTGGTGGGTGGATTAAAACAACTTTTTTACTATCGAATGATCAGAAGTAACTGAATTAGAAACTGCTCTCAGGAAAACATGATACTATTTCCCTTGTAATATTTTTCACAAGTATAAATCCCAAAAATAAATTAACTTAATTGTGAGATCGCCACCCGTTACTGTAACTGATAGGTTACAGTTCGGTATGAGGAGGAGGCTTCCTAATAGAGCTCGAAGCAGGGTGTGCACCCACCCTGCTGTCCCCTGCTTTGCATTGTGCTAAGTCGTTGGTATTTGTTTCATTTAAATAGTTAACTGTAATTGTAGACTTTGAGATGATCTAGTATCTACTGTGTATCCGTTCTTAAGAAAAACTCTTTAATCGGAATACATGGATGTTAACTCCAAGTCAAATTTATAACCCAAAACTACCGATTTGACCCCCTAAAGCTTAGTAGGAATAAACTTTATAGAAACTTCAAACTAAAATGCTCTTAGACAACATTTCCGGCCATATATTAGCTATTTGAGAGGAAAATATTCCCATTGGGTAAGGTGTTTACAAAAAGCAAAATATACGCATAAAATCTGAGGCGTAGCGAATAGGGTTACTTCTGACTCGTTGTTGAGAATGACCCTCCAAACAGGTTTAACCAGTTAGCAGTCCGAATACGGCCTTCCGCAGAGGTTTAACCAATCCTCCGTTCTTAATAAATCTCTCAAAATATTTTGTCATGTCATCAAACCAGAAAAGAGCCTATGAACAGGTTTATGTACCCCCTTAGCACAGATGTGGCCCTCCAAATAGCTTTATCAGTTCCGCCATCCAGATACGCCCATCCGGATAGGTTTATCTACCCCACAGGTTCAATACGGCCCTCCGAATAGGTTTATATACCCAGATATGACCATCCAAATAGTTTTATCAGTTCCGCCGTCCGGATACACCCATCCCGATAGGTTTACCTACCCCACAGGTTCAATACGGCCCTCCGAATAGGTTTATCTATCCCCTTAGCCCATATATGGCCCTTCAAATAGTTTTATCAGTTCCTCCGTCCAGATACGCCCATACGGATAGGTTTACCTACGCCACAGGTTTGATACGGCCCTCCGAATAGGCTTTTTCGGTTCGCAGTCTCCATAAGAACTTTCGAACAGGATTGTCTGGGTCCAAGATAGGATATTCATAGAGAATACTCATTAAAAAATTATTAAAAAAAGTAGCAAATCCGTGATTAGGGTGATAATGCAAATAGCTAGGTTGAAACTTGTGTATGGAGTAACTTTTGTATGTATACATATTCTTGTTTTTAATTCCTCCAGATAAAAAAGATCGAGTCCTAGCAAACCGGAAAGAAACTCTGAAGTTTCCACACCTCTCATCACCATCAAACCGAAAATCAATACCGAAAACACGCACATACAAAAAAAAAAAAAACGAGCCATCAACAATCAATGGATTGCTTCCGTGGTCTCTCCCGACACTCCATGACAGAATACTACAGAAATGATGTAAATTACCTTAATTAATTCGCGAGCCCGAATTCTCCCTTCGTGTAGCCATGATGAAATGTGCGACCCTTCTGACACCTCTCACAGAGCGAGTATAAATTACAGTTCACTTCGAACAGTTCAACTAATGAAACATGATATTAATTAAGGGGATACCTCTTAAAAGTGTATGTTTCGGATGCTACCTTTTTACTTTTATTTCCCAGACGGAAGATTTATGGCAATTATGGATTTAAATGGAAGTCCCGCGAGCCTTTGCTTCCGTTATGGAGGAAGTCTGAAATATGGCACGCGGGTCGTTGGGGACGCGCTAAATGGAGTTTTAAAATGGGTGTGCTATGAAGTAGTCAAGCTGGGACAAATTGATTTAAGATGAGTGTTTTCCGAATTTTAATGCTTCCTCCAAGTAAAAATCCGAGGGTTGTTTTGGTTTTGTTTCTCGTTGTTTCGTAGTACCTTTTGCTGTCGGAGTGCGTTTGTGGAGTATCCGAAATGCCCTTCTCCGGATGTGATTTATTAAGGGATCGAAGTCTTCTGGGAAATTATAAATTTGGGAAGTTGGGATTCGAATGGAGTCTTAAGCTATAAATATTCAGTTATGTTTCTAGAAGAATTCCCTGAGGTATTTTAACGCATTGCTTCTATTTCTGCATTATGTTGGTTGCGTGGCAGTTGAAGTTTTATAGCTTTACCATCCTGCCCTGATGGTTGGTTGGGTTTTATAGCATAACGGCCGTATTGGCCAAGATACACAACAACACAATGGAGACAACGTTAAAAAAGGGGCATAAACATACAAATCTGTCTTTTTTTTTTAATCCCAAGTGTAAAAAAATCAAATTACACTAAATCATTCAGACTGCAAAAAGTGTTTGGTGCAATGGCAGATAGATCCAGTAAAATGTCTTCATCTATGGCACCATGAAATTGAATGTGTGCGAGGGAGAGTCTGGTAATAAGCGGCAGTTTCTATAAAAGATTTATGGCCATCAAAGTACATATTTTTCAAATACAAGCATTCAGAAGCATGCTCTCAAAATCCTATCCTATATCCCCATAGTAGCTAGCGGGTGAAACGGATAGTACAGGCGAAATACGTCGGGAGTATATACTCCTGTAAGGCCTCCCAAGGCATGAAAAATGCTTCTTTACCTGACTAACATAGGCAGGTGAATGGATATTTCAGTTGGACTGCTACAGAGATGGCTCCCAGATCTTATGATCAACACCAGACACGATCTACCCATTTCATGGACCTGTGAAAGTTTATTAAGAGCGGACTAGAGGATAATACTCAGGATGGTTTACTCGAATCCAGCCTGTGCCACATACGACTCCCATGTTTCTAAAGAATTTGGGGAACCCGATGAGCAGTGAATTGTTGGACTGCTACAGAGATGGCTCCCAGATCTTATGATAAACACCATACAAAATCTACCCATGTCATGAACTTGTGAAAGTTTATTAAAAGCGGAAGGGATGATAATACTCTGGATGGTTTACTGTAATCTAACCTGTGCCACCTACGACTCGCATGTTGCTAAATAATTTGGGAAACACGATGAGCTGTGGACTGTCGGACTGCTACAGAAATAGATCCCAGATCTTATTATCAACACCATACACGATCTACTTATTTTATGGACTTGTGAAAGTTTATTAAAATCGGAAAGGATGTTAATACTCAGGATGGTTTACAGGAACCTTCCCTGTGCCACCTACGACTCGCATGTTACTAAGAAATTTAGGAAACCCAATAAGCTGTGGATGTAGGTAAATAGTTGTATTGGCGTCGCACTGGAGCAAGACGTACGGCCTTTTGTTACGATCCGGGATTAATCCTGAAGTTAAATATCCGAGGACAACACATCGTCATTTTGAACCACCGTCAGATGACGAGATCAACACTTGAGTTGACACCCTACTCTCCAAACTTCCACACCACTCGAACCTGAAGGAGTCACGGAGATCCCATAATTAGTCGAATATTCTTAAGGCATGACATCGTTTTCTTGGATCCAGTAATTTTTGCATAAAATTTCATTATAACAGATTGTTTGGTATTTTGCAAAACATAACATTTGAGAAAGAATATTGTTTACAGTGAACTTGTTATGATTGTGAAAATCGTTACAATATTTATAGGGTTTATTTAGTTATAGGATGCAATGACCATAGTTGTCCAGGGTACATCAAACATAAGAAAAGTTTTACCGACGCAGAAGAGAGAAGTACACTCAGAGTAATAGCACGCAGCATAATTACACACGGATTAATTACACGTATAGTAGGAACTGAACCCCCGTCACCTAAAACGTGCATCCTTACACACACATAGAGATAAGCCCAGATTTTTTGATACCGAAATAAATATCCGGAGAAATTTTGATATGTGGTTTTTTATGCAAATAATTAATACATTTCATCAACACGTATCAAGCGTAAACTCTTTCAAAATTCGCTTGACCTATTTCATGCATATTTAAGTGATATTGATGAGATTTCAAGAGATAATGCAATTAACTACAATACCGTTTTCTTTTATGGGATGTGGAAGGAATTTGAATACCCAGGTTCGTGATGACTTTATTAGATTAAACACTCACCTGAAATAGAAAAGAATAAAGGTACATAAATAACTTTGCATTGATAGGCATTCACAGAATTGTACAAAACGAGACACGTTCTTTGCCGTTTTCATGTACTCAAATACTTCATTCTAAAAAACATTATGTATGGAATAAAATATATATGGTGAATGATGAACGTATTTATAAAATGTATAGATCATTATGATATAATACTGTAAAATTTACCTTGTTTTATTTTAAAATTTGCTTCTAATTAAATGGCATGACAAAATTGAAACTAAATTCACTATAAAACAAAGCTTAGTTCAATAACTGCAACTGTTATATCGGTATCTAACTCGACAAAAATATAATTAACGTGTCTAAATTTGTTTTAAATTAGAGTTTACAATTTACATCGGAAAAAAATATTGAATAATTCATTGAAAATAAGACCGTTTTCCGTAGATATTTTCGTTACTTCCTATCGACATCCCTTATCTTTAATCTTACATAAAGTATCGTCAAACACTTCAACACGTTCTGATTGCAATAGCTGTTTCGAAAGTCTTGTACTAAGAGAGGATGCAAGAAAATTTTGGTCGCTACAAATTATTTTTCTTACAATATAACCAGTAACCATGGAATTTAAAATACTCCTATTTTACCACTTAGTTTAAAAGTACGCCAACCTAAACAATTTGCTGTTGCAGAGTTGCTAGCCTGACCATTTTCCTTTTTTTTTTAATATTACAAACGGATAGTATGCATACTTTTTAATATTACGACCTTTGAAGGGAATAAATTAAAATCGCAACAGGACAGCTGGTTTGATTAGTGGTATCGTGATATTCGGGGGGAGGAGAGCTGAATTAATAATTTCCTAATATATTTGTTTCTATATAAATCCACATGATATTACCACATCATTTCCAACAATTTGGCTGCTGTTTAGTAAACGCATGTTTTTAATTATGGAATGATTGGAATTCTCAATATTCGAGGTATTGCTATTTAAATGCCAAAATTCATTGTGTAACCACATGAGAGAGTTTCTTCAAGTTTTTTCAGAATTACAATGATTTCCTTGAACCTTCAGATACTATTTAATATCGGGACAAATTATTTTGCTCATTCAACTTATCATCAGCTCTTTTCCCCTGAGCTCTGAAAAAATTTGGATGCGCAGGGAAAATGAATTTATGTTTTTCTGACCTGGACAAAACGAAAAACACATAGGGGCCCTAGTATGTATGGTAAGTCTAGCTAATCGAAGTGTTACCCAACGAAAACGTATTATATGATTTTTAATGCTATAATTTCTTATTAACTGTACAAAAAGCAATTTTAAGCACACACGTTTGGCTATTAACTGATTGTAGTGTTTTAATTTTAACTGTTATATTAAAGATAACCTTATACGAATAAAAATTGTTATAACTAAATGTAATCATCTAAAACATAGGTAAGTTACAAAACAGACAACGCTATACAGTAAAATACGATGCCATATTTTAAAATTACTTACGGGAAATATTCTCCTTGGGTAGCATTATCTTGAAGTATATTAATTCATACTGAATATTTAGTTACTTAATGTTTTTTAAACATAAATATTTTATTTCATTAAATGCTACTTAAAGCATAATGCAAAAGGATTGCTCAAGCTATATGCTATGTGATATTCACTTCTTGGAAGAAATGTTCCTTTATGCAGTAGAGTTTTAAAAAAAATATTTCGTAACCAAATACGTTTTAGCCATAAATATTTTAGGTGTTTTCAACAATAGAATACGAATAAAAATTGTTATAACTAAATGTAATCATCTAAAACATAGGTAAGTTACAAAACAGACAACGCTATACAGTAAAATACGATGCCATATTTTAAAATTACTTACGGGAAATATTCTCCTTGGGTAGCATTATCTTGAAGAATATTAATTCATACTGAATATTCAGTTACTCTTAATGTTTTTTAAACATAAATATTTTATTTCATTAAATGCTACTTAAAGCATAATGCAAAAGGATTGCTCAAGCTATATGCTATGTGATTTTCACTTCTTGGAAGAAATGTTCCTTTATGCAGTAGCGTTAAAAAAATATTTCGTAACCAAATACGTTTTAGCCATAAATATTTTAGATGTTTTCAACAATAGCTTCGAAACAAACACTAACATTTTTCAAGTTACATACAAAATACATATAGTTCGTTAACAAGTTATTTTAACCATAAATAGGTTTATTTTATTCAATAAAAGCTCAATGAAGCAAAACTATCGCCTAAACTACATGTTGTACAATTTTCATTTAAATGAGATATTATAATCCATCGTTATCAGAAAAAGAAACGATTATTTCTAAAATAAAATTGGGACCCTTTCCAAAGAGTAAGTGCACTTCGACTATTGATAACATTAAAAGAGAACTTTCTAAATATTGACTCGACTGCAAAAACATCTTTCAAACTATTACTAGATCGTCGTTTAATTCCAATGATTGTTCAAAGCCATCCGCATACATAATCAAATGATGAATGGGAATTTCCCCAAAACTAATTACCTCTGAGTTTTAGTTTCCCGGAAGCATCGGACACTCAATAAAACGCACCTCCATTGTAAAAGAAACAAAGGAAAACTGAACATCCAATATCGATAGGCTCGCATTGATACTAGCTTATCGTAGCGATACGATTCGTAACCTTAGTCAATCGATAAGCATGATTAATGATCGCAATCGATATTCTGCGGAGAAAAGAATTCATTGCATCATCGATATCGATTCCTTCGTTACATCCATATTGGAGTTATTCTGATTAATTTGGTGCTTTTGAATTTTTAAGCTTGAGTAATAGACGAGCTGGTTGAAATAAATATTCATTAGTCTGCTGAAGCGGAAGGGTTTAGACTTCAAACGCACAAATCCTTTTGAAAGGAGTATTTTAACATATAAATTGCGTGAGTTTTCGTTTATTTCGGACCAATTTACGAGTACCGGATCGTGGGCGTATATTAATTGCTCACCTCGTTGGCTTCAAAATGCTGGATTTAATTTGGATAGGACCTCTTTAATTGGATATTAATACCCCCGACAGAAGCAACAAAAGTGGGCGAGGCGAAGTCGTACACTGCGACACTAATGCAGACTTGATTTTGAATTATATAGCTTATGTACTAAAATGTAGTTGGGCATGAACCCTTATATGACAAAAGAAGTTTTAAACATGTGCCTTGAAACTATTTGACGTTAAAGTTAAAAATTAAAGCGTGCGGATATATTTGAGACTTTAAATTGCGTTTAGTTAATATTTATTTTGTGTCACATGAAGTCGTTGAAACGAAAGTACTTCAGTTACATAGCGAAGGACTGTGGAAGAGTTTCGGGGAAGATATGAAGCAAAGTAAAAGATGTCGTTGTGTTAAGTACATGGTGTGATACGTGAGCTTTGAAACTTAAATATCAACAAACTATTGAGGTATATTAATATGTCTGGTTGAGAGAGCTAACTGTTATCTTGAAATCTGATTACAAATGAGTTTGGAAGTCATTCAAGGTTGGTATTTTAATTAATATCACACTGAAGCAACACAAGTAGGTTGCTATCGGCCACGGTCCGGGATCAAACCAGAGGGAAAAGATCCAAGGACAACACCTCATAATTTTGAACCACGTTCAGATGACGTGTGCAAACTTAAACATCACACCTATGTGAGGACATTCGAGGCAACGAAAGATTTAATTCGTACCAGACTCCTTTGTACATGACGGTATTTTGTTGGATTCGAACTCACAACCCTACGGTTGCTAATCTGTTGCTCTTCCAACGGGGCAATCGTGACCCGAGTTGAGTGAAGACAAATGCAAGTTCGAAAGGTAATGATTGTTGAATTCTTACAATTGGTGTGAATGGAGGAATAATAATTCAGTACAAGATATTGATCTTAATCGGTTTAGTAGAATAAACGTGGTCGTTGAAATGAAATAACTACCGTAGCTTATTGAAAACAGGCTGAAAGCAGTAATCAGGTTTCGGGGACAGACAAATGCGAAGCATACAAACTTAATAATTTTGAAGCATTGTGTTATAAGCTTGTTCTCATAACAAATATAAGTAGGATGCATGGTGGTTTAAGAAAATAAGCGATTAAAAGAAACCAAATGGAAATGAACTAAGGAATACGCATGTGTGTGTGCATTACTTATATGATGTTCCTATATTTAAGAAATGTTCCTGTTCATCATATAATATCTGCGATTACCCGCTTGCTTTCAGTGAGCGAGCTGCAGCATTTTGTGGTAGAAACGATTGTTTCTGCATTTTATATTGAAAATGCAGTGCCTAGGACTAGAACTGACTGTCGCTCTACTGCCATTTATTGCTAAACAATGGCTGATTCAACTGCGATCAACGTCGTAAAGTTATATTCTCGGATTATTCCCTTTTGAATAGTTCTTCAACCTTTGCCATTGTGTTGAACCATATATCGCGGCATATGCAAAAAGGGACAAATCGTGACGAACAGGATATCTCGTTGAGACCACACAGAATGTTGTTATGTCTTGTAATGCCGAAGTAAGAGTGTAACTCCAAGTCCAACAAGACATTTAATATTTATTAAGACATCACAGCGGACAACAACTTCGTATCAAAAAGGATTGCATCAGACAAATGAATTTATAAGAATACGTATACAGGAAGTAATAATGTAAACACCCATAAATAAAAACACAGGAGAGAGTAATATAAGCATTGATGATTTACAACACTCATAATATAAACACTCAAAGGAAATATGAATCACAGGATATACTCAACTTGATGTCTATTTTTATTTTGCTTTTCGAAAGTATCTAATTCTATTGCGGTTTCCTGGCAACCCTGCCGATGAGCATGCCGATAGCTGTAACAAAATTTTGGTTCGAGTGGCATCAAAGGGATATCATGAATCTTATATAAAATGAAGACTTGGTAGAAAGTCTATAAGAGATACACTAATGCTCTTCCCTGAGAGGATAATGCGATGTCTGATTACCTTGGAGTGGTAAGAAATAAATGTTGGTTATGATGAAATATTGCTTTCTGATTGTCTCAATAACTTCACTAACCAAAGCCGTCATAGCAGTTCCCTTGATCATACAACCCCCTCTTAACTATTTGATACCAATTCCTTGGTTAAATTTATATCTTTATTTCCGAATTTTCAGAAATTTTTGTTACGCCAGCTCAAACTGATTTAAAGGTTACGGACTCGGCATTTACTAAAACGCGATGCCCACCCCCAAACCTGCCCCAGAATCGGGCCTTAAACTCGACACCGGACAAAGGCAGGGCAAACGCGGGAATTTGTAAGAAGTTGGAGGAACAAGTCCCACACCCAGAGAGAAGCGGACAGACGGGGTGAGAAAAGAGCTGGCGAAAAGAAGTCCTAAAAGAAAAGGAAAATAATAATAATAAAAAGTCGAAAGTTTGCTCCAGCGTCAGACTGTGCGACAGGGACACATCTTTCGACTTTGAAGGTGGATTTTTTCGTGGGGGTGGGGGAGAATCGCAAGAGGGGACGGAAAGACACGTTGCAGAGTCTAAAAAGGAATCCTTGAAGAGACGAACTTGTTTCGATCAAAGAAAGGAAACTGGTTTCAAAGAATTCCTCTTTATTTTTGCCGTTCCTCTATATCGGATTCCAGTGAGAGGAAGCACTAGAGGAAGTATCGTCCTCTATTCCTTTAAAAGCACGGGGAGAATCAAGAGGGGAACGTCTGCCTGGAAGCGGAATTAAATGGAATGAGTAATAAAGGACGGGATGTACTCAGAAATTAGTTTATATGGAAAAGAAACAAGGGTTCACCTTTAATTCTTGCAGAATCTGGGCAATCTCAATCGTGATGGATGCCTGGTTGTGAATCCTTTAGGAAAGGGGCTGTAGGGAAAGAATTATTTTTTATATGTGCATAATGATTTATTATTTACTATTATGCAACATCAGAAAATGCTTAAAATCATAATTACGTTTTATTTCTTAGATCATATATTTTTTTTTTACAATTTCTGATACTTTAAGTAGGTAGGTATTTAAATTACTTACGCACTGGAGCAGCACAGCGGTGATAGTTGGTTGTTTTGGGGTTTTATGGCGCAATGGCCATATTTGGTAATGCTGCGCCAGCATAGATAATAGTACGGGATGAATTCCGAAGTGTTGCTCTTTTTTTTTAGCAAGGACCGAATTTGGCCAATCTGAATCAAGTACTTTTTTTTAATTTCCAATGGCAGGGCAATACAAAAGAGATGCATAAGTACAACAGGTAAAAATACATCAGGTGGCTAAATGTCTAACAGAAGTGACCGAAATCATTGCCTTAATAGTTCTCTAGCTCGCCAATACAACGCCGTCTCAGAGTCAACACGGAGTGCAAAGTAGACCTACCTCCCCATGGTGCACTCTGGGGAACGTTTCTTACGGAAAAATGATCTGCAGTTTCGGCAAGTTCTCGCATCGTCCTCAGCTTCGTCGTCTTCATCGTCCTCGTCATAGCCATGCAAGCCGTAGCTTAGTTAGCCAACGTGTATTGCAATGGAATGCTGGTGGCCTGTCTCTGTATCAAACACAAGAGATTCGAAGTAGTTCACTGTAGTCTAGCCTTTAAAATCCTCAAAAGCAAATTGATTTAGAGCATCATCTGCGTGTGCAATTCATACAGCTCAAAATTTCTGCTTTGCATCATAAAAAATTATTCCTCATCTCATACATAAACTCTTCATGGGGTCGGTATTCCATTATGGAGTTCAGTTGAATTTAGTAGTTGTAAAACAAAGAATGTAGAGAAATATCGGATGGGTATCCTTGGGTCATCACCCTCATATTTACTTTAAGCAGTAAATCCCATGGAAAAACTGAATTTTCACACTCCTCTAGAAGCGTGCAATATATAACCGGCAGAGGTTTGGTTCTTCTAACCATCCTGGGTGAATTTCTGTGGTATTGAAAACTTGCTGTTTTAAAGTCCTTTTACATCCCTAACCAGACATTTTGTGTGCATGTTGTTTTGCTTGACCTAACTTACATTTTGTAAGTACGACCTTTGAATTGCCCTAACATACATTTTGTGAGAAAATCCTTTTGAATGACCACATATATTTTGTGGCTATGTCCATTTACATGACCAAACATTTTCTGGCGCACCTTAGCTAGATGTTTTCCTTGTGGAATAAAAATCTACCAAACCCATATGTTTCAGTTTTACTCCAATGAGACTCATTTCATAGCTATAACTTTGCTTTTATTGAAAAAATATATAATTATTACAAAATTTAAAACATATACAAAAACTTGAAATTTTGTTATCAAAACTTTATTTTTCTCAGAATTTATAACATAAAGTAACATTTCTATGTCATTAATTAATAATGCATTTAAACTCCTTAATACATAAAAAATAATGAAATCAAAAGATTTAGTTTAGTAAAACTAAGCTATATTTATGGTTTACAAATAAACCTAAACATTTGTACCTGTTTATTTTTTCCTGTAAGTACCTTATTCAAATTTCGTAACCGCAAAAACTTTTGTTATAAAATTTTTTTAAGACATACAAATGATATTTTTGAACATAAAATTATAATCAAGCTGCGCTGTAATTATTGTTTCCTTTCAGGGGATGTGAAATTACAAGGTTGTGTAATTTTCCCCCAATGGTATATGTGAAAAATAATTACGCTCCTGAAACATTTTTTGTAGTTAACGTTAAAAAAGTTAATCTCAAACACAATAAAGCATGTACTCTCTTTTGTTGGGAATATAAAATAACTCGTCATAAAAGAAAAAAAAACCACAACTTCTATCGCAAAAAGTTTGCTTTTTATTCATTGGACATATCGATATTAATCTAGGAAATTTTAATCAACTTTATCATCTTAAATAAAATAATTTTCGTCTGTTTAAGGTGTATCCCCAGTTTTTTTTAGCCTTGGAAAAAATTAGCAGCTAAAACGTTGGGAGGTAAGTGACGTTCAAGTAAAATCTTTACTTTTGAAGTTATTCTAATCGTAAGTTGAAAAATTGCTGAAGAAACGCGGATAACGTAATTTAAATTAGGATAAAAAAATATAAGCTCCAATTGAGAAAAATTGTTTTTGAATTTTTCATTCGTCTTTGAAGAAGTTAACTGTTTATTTAAATGGAAAATATAATCTATCCAAAATAATATTTATTTTTAGTACTCCAAAAAGCACTTAAAACGTGAAAAAATAAATTTAGACTTCAATTAACGAAATAAAATCGTATAATAATTCTTTATTTCTCTCTATCTGCAAATTCATTGTTTGATTCAAGTAAATTTTACTTTTCAGAAATTCAAATCTTATTTTATAAAAAGTTTGATTTTTTAATTTTCATGACAAATATACAAAATATTTGCTTTAGAGAATATTGTTTCTTATGGTCGAATAATATGTTAGGAATTCAAAAATAACTGTTGGAATGAAGGATACATTTTTCTTCAAAACTAGATGTTGATTTTATAGTGCATAATTTAAGAAAAATGTCTGGTATAATACGTTTGCAATACCGATGTGTTTTGTACCCCCAAGTAATTACAAGTACGATAATAATCCTTTTTTAGTATTGAAATAACTAAGACCATTGAAATATGAAGTGTTTATATATATATATATATATATATATATATATATATATATATATATATATATATATATATATATATATATATATATATATATATATACACAAGAAGTTTTTAGAAAGTTTTACTGGCGCAATGTTAAGAAGTTAGAGTGTGTTACAGGACTCAAATATAATCCAGTAAAGGCTGGTTGGTTTTGAGGTTTTATGGCACAAATGCCATATCTGGTCATTCGGCGACAGACGACATACAACACCATCAAGTAATAGACCCACACAATGAAAGGTTTACTGGCACTGAAAATAAAAATACACTCTAGGAGAAATATACTTGACAGGATTCGAACCTGTGCGCTAACAACTCGACGGTTGCTAGCATAGTGGGCATAACCACGGATCCAAATTTGGTAAAGGATATTTAAAAAGCATTTAAATAATACACGTTTATAAACTTTCCTAGCATTAAATTAGAACATACATATATATGACTTAAAATTCAAACAAGAAACGTAATAGCTAACATAACTTCAAACAAAATTCTTAGCAGCTTTAAACTCAGTTGTGCGATACATTATTTATTTAAAAACTAAACATTTGACAAACGTACGGAAAACGAAGTTGAAAATTAATATACTTGTCCACTTTTCAGAATTATAAATCATAGAAAAGAGCTATTTACCCCTTATATATCGGAATTTTTATTTTATTAAGATAAACATCATTACTCTCAGGCACTCTGTATCTTGTCCAGTCCTGTTTTATCGTTTCTTTTATACGTAAACGGGCAATTCTCACTTTATAGCTGCACGTATAAAACACTATCCTATTTTCGACACATAATAAAAACCTTCTAACCTGAAATATGAACCAAAAAGAAAAAAAAAAGACCTAACAAAATTGTTGCCAACAATACCGCTGTGGAGAGAAAAACCAAATGAAAACGATACAAAAAACAGACGTTGAACAGAGCACTGGCTTCTTGCCAAGTAGTAGTTGAACGGGCTGATGGATTTATTATCTCCAATATATAAACTACCATCTCCCAAATTCCATTCTGGCTTATATCAAAGCAAAAGTATGATAGGAAAAAGGGGGAATTGTTATTGGAAATAGCGTTTTTTTTTCCTAGTCGAGCTTTCGTGTGGTCTAATATCACAAATGTTGTGCCGACAATGCCGTAATCGTCAGAGTTGATGAAAAATAATGAAACGATAATAAATAACGCCCTTGGAGCGGGGAAAATCTTGTGTCGAAAGAAAGGTTCCCGCATGACTGTATTTACTCAGATCTAAACTTGTCTAACTCATATTTCGCTTGGAAATGAGTCGGAATCTGAGATGTAATTTGAAAAGGGAAATGGGGATGAGGCGTTTATCATGCATGAGTTTTCGTATGCTGGAACTGAAATACAGTTATACGGTTTGTTAAAGAATGAAGTTCGTCGGTACTGTCTCGGAATCGACGGGATGATGTCTCGTGCAAAGTGTATTATGTTTATGCAAAGTGCGGTGGTGTAGATTTGGGGGTCGTACGAATGCAAATGCGCGAGTGTGAAAGTCTTGCAGTTGTGTTTGACTTTCTCGTGATAGATACTTACTGTTTTGCAAACGACATGCGTGATTATTGGCAGTGCAATTTCCTCCGGTGTTCATGAATATGAAATACAAGTATTTTACAGTTGGAGAACATTAGAAAGGATATCTATTATGATAGAAAACCCAGTTCTGATTTTAATATTAATCAGAATATCAATAAATTTTATATTTACTTACATATCGCATAGTTTCAAAAGAAGCAATGCTAGTTTTAGAATTTACAGGGTGATTTGGAATGCTCTGGACAAACTTTAAAGATGAGTAAGGACGTGCAAGGGCTCCGTGAATAACTTTTTTTTTTCTATGGATGTGCAAGTGCTACTCCCGGTCATGCTTGCGGTATTCCCCAAGTGACCTTTTTTCTAAAATCCTCACTCTTGTTTTCTCTTATCAAGACATTTCTTCCTTGAAGTTGTATGTCTTGCGTTTGCACAGCTTAACCAAATATGGCCATTGCGCCATAAAACCCCAACAGTCACCACATTATATTTCTAGAGCACGCGTGATATTAATGAATCTATTTTTAACTATTAACGTGCAAAACTGCATTCATAATATAGACTATGTTAAAAATTGAATTTAGAATTTGGAAGAATTGGAGACCAGATGCCATAAAACCCCAAAACCAAATAACCCATGGTAAAAGAGAACACTAGACTAAGTTAACGCCTTGTAGCATGTACACACCCTAAGGAATATATAACCCTATGCCGCATTGCTGATTAAGAAATATTTTTCAAAATTAAACACATTATTGAAAACACAACTATGACCTCTTTATGCTACAGGTATTGCAATATGCAAATCTTATTGAGTTAGGTTAAGTTATCTTGTAATTTAGCTTACCCCTACTATCTACTTGAAAAAATTATTACTCATAATTGGAGGTCAAATCCCAACCTTTAAAAATATTGGGGACACGATTGGTTTGGGCCCAGGTGGTGGTGGTCAAGAGATTATAAAGAATTTAAATATATGACCGGTGTAGATCTATTGTAAAAGGATACCTTACCGTATTACAAATTAATGCGATGATTAAATTGTAGGAGAAATAGCAAAGTCAGATCACGGATTCCGTGATAAAATGTACTTTATGAGATAAGCGTAGAAGTCGACATGCCGATTTAAAACTCCGTACAGCAGCTGTTTATCTCTACCGTGCCTGCAGTCTCTGGTATGTAAAGTAAAACCTTTTTCTAGAGATAATTCCGGATATATCATTTTGAAGCGTGCTTTGTTGATTTGTTTGTTACACTAATTACGTATTAGTAAGGTTTAACAGCATGTTTATTCTCTTGATGAAATTGGAACCCAAAATTAAAGTAATTTATTTTACAATAAAATGTAACGCACAAGAAGGAAATAATAAAAAAAAAATCTCCGTTAGAATAGTGGAACTCGAAGAAATCAGTATTATGTGGGGCCATGGAAAATGGCTCGGACATTGGAATCAGTAGAAAGTATTGGGATTAATTCATGCCATGTGGTCCCGCATTCTCCAATTAAAAATTGCCGCTGGCTATCTTTGAAAATCAGGTAGAAAGATACGCTTCAAAACTTCAGAGATGTAACAGTGTCTGTTGAGTGTACCGGCAATGTTTATTAGGTGGTTTGATTGCCAAACCAGCAATTAAAAGTTTATTAAAAACAGTACAAAAACGTAATAAGTAGAAAAAAAATGTAATCCTATTTTTGATGTTTTTTTATTTCTTTCTCCTTTAAAATATACCTACAAAAAGAGGCTTGCTGTCAAGTCAAAATTGCATATTTTTGTCAATTTAACATCAGATTGGCATGTTGTAAAATGATTTAATGCAGATGAAAATAGCTGTACGAACGAAAATCAACTCATTGATATTTAAGTCAGAAACCATGAATCATGTTTCCAACAGTCATATTTTATCCAAACAAAAAGCTAGTTTAGTAATACAGATTTTTTATACTTCATATGCGAAAAGCATTTCTTTTTAAGGTATGAACACATACACAAAAACACAAAAATCATAAAAACCGTTGTTGGTTACCGTACATTTAAAATTACACGCGTACACTGTGTCGTAGATAAAACATATTTAAAGTCAAAATAAGAATAAGAATAATTTTTTTTTTACGGGACTGCGATGAATTACGGTTCTGAAAAGAATGCAAAAAGTTGATGAAGATAAATGAAAATGTGCACCCGCTAGATGCTTACTAAATAATATAAAAGTTAGATACAGTTTCTTATTTCTTTTAATTATAAAAAGAAAAATGTGACACCTGTCTTACGTCCTTGACACAATGCTTCAAAATGAAAATTATAAAAAAATTTCGTTTAGTAGAACCTGTGTACTTCTAGAAGAGTATATGAAAGTCGGAAAATCTTTGAGATGGGAGTTAAGAAAACTTTTAAAAGACTAATTACGCATGCAAAGTATGAATAAATTCGAATGCGTGCTTAGTTATTCCAAAACATTTATATATGTGCTCATAATGTCTTATACGCGTGTGAGTGATTATGAATTTCACAAAGTTTATTTGTGACTCATAACGTTAGGAAAAATGGCAAAGGGAAGTTATTTTAATCGTTATTTAGGAAATAACCCAAAACAGCCACGTTTATTGATCGAAAAGCTCCCAAGAAAAAATTCGACTGGCTAAAAAAGACAGAAATTATTAAGAGCCATTTCCACGTAACTTACAGAATAAACCGCAAGCAAGAGTGGAATTTTGAAAAATTATGCTCTAAAATAAAAATTAAGATCAATGTTTAATTCGATATTATTTATGTGTCATCTAACACAGTCAAACTGCTCAGCACATTATACAAATCGCTCCACAAATGATAACAGTTAATAAGTTAAGAAACAAATCATGAAAGCTGAAGTTAATTAAACAATTTTTCTTTCAAACTTAGATCATAAAAGTGATTATAAACGTGTGCATATATTTAATTTTTAATGTTGAAATTCATTCTATTTTATATTGAAATGCCTCCTTCTGATAGCTAATTAAACGCATAGCTTTACATAAAATATTATAAAATAGAATTTGATTTTATCTATTAAATACTACTGTAATTAGCTTTTCTAAATTTACAAGCTATAGTTTATAATCTGTATTTATTGATATGCCATTCTCTTTCACTCTAAACTACTTTTAAATAACAAAGATTTATTTTACTCAAAATTATAAATATATCAAATGTTAGTCGGATTGTTTCTATATGATTAAAGTTATTAATACACACTGAAACTTAAATGCAACACCATATAAGAAGCATCCAGTTGCCATGAAATTTGATACTAGATCAATGGAAGAGTATGTAAGTTATTAGCCTGCAGCGTACATGGAATTAATAATGTACCAGTAACACCCCTTTAAGCACTATAAAAGATAGATCAGATATCCGGTTTAAGTATTTAAATTATGTTTTCTTACTGCTACTGGGTACAGGAAGCTTAATTATATCTCAAAATATACGGTTGTCATACGAGCACGCTTATGAGTTGGACGGAGAAAGAATTGCAGCTTATCGAGATTGCGGATTATCCTTCGAAAAAATCAGTTGGACTAAACATAGCCATATTGATGCCAATGCGGAATCGGTGATTGTAAGGGACAAATTGACTGACGGAAACCATTACAGCAGACTGTTTACTCCATAAAACAATGGAACCGGTATCTTATGCATAAGGCTATTTCGAAACGCACTGCAACTTCAAGGACCCTATCTTAAATTTCTGTGTGTTGGTCAACCAGCAGGGGAGTTTTTAGGTCTTTCGAGTATATTTTATTCTACACCATAATCATCTGACATATTATTACTACGTTTTATATGTACACTCAACAACCAACTTTTAGCAACTTTCAGTTTCTAAAATTTTGTAGAATGTTTATCCCTGATCTCCAGGTCTCGACTGTGGTCAATTTTGAACAGGTCAACACAACGTGTAATAATTCCTCAATGTCTACCAGGTTTCATTTCATTTATGACTCGTTCGATCATAAGATATGTCGCCAATAGAACCCATATCGCTCAAAGACTGACACGCCACAAACCGCTCGTGGCTACGCCAGATAAATTCTAGTAAGCTGTTTGAATTGACATACCCAAGATAGCATCACAATCCTCTTTCCACGCCAAAACACGAAGCATCAGTTATATCCGTCCATGTCGGATACACAAAATAGTGATTTCTTTGCAGCTGTGATTTCAATAATTTCACCCCTTGTGCCTTATACACTCACTACCAAAAGTTAAGCACAGAGAGGAAAATGTTAGTTTCCAGAAGCCAATCTGAATTTGAGAGGCTGCAATTTGCTGTAGAGGTAGATGGAAGTATGTAAATGTGTTATGTAACAGTTAATCACGGTTTCGTGTCGAGAAATATGCACAAAAGGCAGTCGTATAAGAAGACAGTATTGAGAAGGGTTAGAGGAGTTGCATGTCAGTGCTGATAAAAAGTGTTCACAACTTACGTTTGATTAGTTTTCAAGACAGACGTGGTTTTTGTGGTTTCCAGAAGATGAATGACAGACAGTGAGCGCCGGCGTTCTGTGGGACGCCTTAAAGAAGGGCAATCAATCACTGATGTTACTTTTTTCTTCGGAGTTCATCATTCCACCATTTCACGATTATGGAAACGATTCCAAACAAGGAAAACAGTTGTCCGATGACCTGTGGCCGGTCTTCCAAGGGTTACGACCCCCGCGGAAGATCGATATATTGCTGCTGTTGCGAAGCGGAATCGAAGAGCAACCTCCACACGTGATACATCTATGGTTGCAGCGTCCATTGGTAAGACAATACCTGCCACTACTGTGCGCTGCATACGTGCTACTACTGCACGCTCAGGCTAGGCTACACATGAATGGACTGTAAGCCCGGGTACCACGAGTTTGTGTTCCTCTATCCGTCTAATCCAAAAGGGCACGATTAAAATGGCGTCGGCAACATTTGAATTGGACTGCGTCTGATTGATCTAACGGTATGTTCATGGATGAGTCAAGATTTGGCCTGGAGCCAGATAACAAACGTGTAAGGGTCTGGAGAGGAACTAGGAACACACAATCGACCACAAAACGTCATCGAATATCACACATTTCGAGTGGGAAGCACCATGGTTTGGGCTGGGATTTCGTTGGGAAATCGCACCGACCTGCACATCTAGACACAGGGTTCTGTGACGGTTGTCCGGTACCGGGATGAAGACCTAGGACCCTCTGCGTGATTGCACGCTTCAATAGTTGGTCCTACTTTCGTTCTAATGGATGATAATGCGCGTCCGCATAGAGCGGGACTCGTCGACGACTACCTGGAGAGTGAGGGAAGTACGCGTATGGTTTCGCCGGTGTACTCGCCCAACCTTAATCCCATTGAAAATCTTTGGGACGCCCTTGGCCATGCTGTGTCTACATGTTTCCCACCCCGAGCTACTCTCTCAGAGTTGCAAACGGCTCTACAGGAGACTTGACAATGGAGTGGTTGATCACCTTATGGAAAGCATGATCACACGCTGTAAACAGTATGATTATCAGGGGCGGTCACATACCCTATTAACGTAGGTTTTTAAAAATGTGTGTTAAATTTAAACATCATTTTGTTAATGACTAATATGACTTCATCTTAGAATTTATGAAAATCCAATATTTTTTTCATCTTTGTTTTTAATTCTTTGTTTTGTTTCATGCATGAACCTATTTGCTACTTTCCTGTCGTATTTCGTGTCAATCAATGCAGTACTTGTGGTTTTTTCGCTTTTTACCTTTCGTGCTTAACTTTTGGTAGTGAGCGTATTATTTGAAAAATAAATAGTGTTTTTGTATCGTTGCCTTCACGGGGGGTGTTTCATTTTCGTTGGCCTGTAGTGTAGGTTAAAGCATGACAAGGTATCTCTCACCATCATGCAAATAAGCAATTAGTGTCTCAGAAAAACATTAATATAAGTATCTGCTTTTAAATTAATAAATTTTGCTACACTTAATATTGCTACGATATGATTAATTTCAAGTATGGGCACTAAGAGCAGTTTGTGGGGAAAACTACATTACACTTATATAAAAAGCTAATTTGACAAAAGTATACAAAGAAAGAATAATGACAACACTGTGACTAGTTTCGTCAAATTAAGTGGGTGTCTTGCCGTTTTTAATTTACGTTTTACTTACAAACCCTCCTCGGGTTTGTCTTCACAAGTTATCTCGTCATTAGCTAAATCATTAACTGAAATTGGTGAAGAATTATATCATCATTTGAAGAAAACTGAAGAGGTCTTGATATCGTCATCGTCAAAAAATTAGTAATATATTGATAGCTATATTTAGCTGTATAGTTATATAACGTCATTAGAAAAGTTGCTCAGAACTAGATGGACGAGATACCTTGAAGAATTTACTAGAATAGTTAACGCTGTCTCCACTTTGTGATGAAAAAATAAATCACAACAAAAAATATTTTAAAATAGCAAGCGTTTCTACTTTAATTTACATTTACAATATTCGTCCTGAAAATTATTCAAGGCTTTCATTCCATTCTACATCACAATAGACGCATTTTTTTTCAAAACCCGAAATATATTTCATTCAAAACTAACTTTTAACTTAAGTTTGATTTGACAAATCTATTCATGAGGGCGAATTCTCCCTCTTTTATGAATTGATTGCACAAATCCAAGCCCGAAATAAGAAAGAAAGCAATCAAAAGTCCATAAAGCGTCTTATCTAGGGTGTAAGGTAGTGGGATAGCACCCGCCATGTTGGCTAACAGATGGCACACTCAGAGAAGAAAAAAAATCAGGGACTGAAAGAAAAATAGAAGACAAACAGGGAGCAAGAATAAATCTTATTCATGGGTAAATAAAGATACCGTAAAGAAAAATTTCCATGCCCCAGAATTAATGCGTTTTTAAATACCAGTGTAAGCAGACTTGCTTTCCGATGATTAAAAAATGAAAACAGTAATAAAAAGATTGGAAAAAATGCAGATGCTCACTTGCTCTTAACGCAGAAGTGATTTTTTCCTTCCCTTATGTGGGGAGGAGAGAGAGAGAGTTTACTGGAGGGAAAAAAAATCCTTAAAAATACTTTTTTCCGCGCAGTTCCTTGGAGTTGCTAAGAAAATAAAAACAAACTACCGACGAATAGTGGGAAAAAACAGGAAAACAAAAAGGGCGCTTTGACAGAGCAAAAACAGAATTTATTTTTTCTTTACTTTAGAATTTCACTCTGTCTCTATGGTAAATATATGTTCTAAATCTCCTTAAAATATAGAAAGAATTGAAGTGTCTATGGAGATTTTACATTTGTTAATTGAGATTTGAGGAAGATTAGTACCAGGGGGTTGCGAGTTCAAATCAATATTACCCAATCAACGAAGGACCGTCTTGTAGAAAGGAAGGTAGTGAACGTTAGATCCGTCGGAGCCTCAAAATCCTCACGTTGGTATGGTGTGGACGTATGGAGAGTGTGGTGCCAATTAAAGCGTGACCTCGACCTCCGACGTCATACGAAAACTACGTGTTTTTATCCTCGTATCTTTCCTTTCAGGGATTGATCCTGGACTATCGTCGCTAATTGTCCGTTGGGTTTGCTGCTCTATTGCGACTTTTATTAAAAACCTACATACCTGGCTGTTTTTCCCGAGTTGTGCTGTTTTACTCATACCTAACCCACATTAGGACCATCTAACTATATCGATTGTTAGGAAGAATCCTGTAAAAAGACCTGTATTGGTCAATAATGTAAAATTGGTTAGAATCCATGCATGTAAGATTATTAGTTACAGAACAAATCTATGCGTGTTGGTAGATTGGGTTTCATTCTGCAAGGATTTTATTTGACCATACTTAGCCAAACACAAGAGAGACAACATAAAGTAATGAAAACAATCACACAGTAGAAGTTTTACTAACATAGAAGACAGAAAATTTTTGTCACATCCAAGAAGGAATCCAAACTTTGTGGCCTGCATCTCTTTAGATGCTATCACAGTGGACATATCTACCAATCTATGAAGGCCCCAATTATGTGCGTGTATGGCGACACGCACACACACACATCTCATATAATATATTTTGTAAACTGTTCTATAATGTACTACATTACTTCATTTTATTTTACAGTAAAAATTTTCCTGCTTATTCTCTCATATATGAAAGCTTTTTCTTTTTACTTGTACAAAATTTATATTAATTTCGCAACTGTTAGTTCATAATTTGTATAAGCTTTCATTTTAACTAACTTTGGTTTGTAAACATAATTTGTAATTTTGAATTTAATTTTTAGTTAACAATGTTACTTTTAGTTGGGTAATTATAATTTTAGTTTAAGTCGTACTAGAGCAAGAAATGGGTTATTGACGACAGTTCGGGATTAGTTCCTTAAGGGAAAGATTCGAGGACAACACCTCGTAATTTTGAACCACGGTCAGATGACGAAGCAATACCTGAGCTAGCACCCAACTCTCCAAACTTCCACACCAACCCAATGTAAGGACTTTCGACCACGACATATTTAAGGCGCACAAGCCGCCTCTACACCATATGCTTACAATCATCCATGCCCGTATTCGAACCAGGAACCTTTCGATCTAGAGGCTAACACCTTAACCACTATACCGGTTGGTCGGCACTTTTAGTTGGGGCAAAATGTATAGTATTTAAATACGCTTTAATATAATAGCTGTGCAGTTGCTGCAATTATTACCATTGATTATGATAAAACTTTGTAATTTACTTTTTATATAAAACCGAGACGCTTCTAAAACCAGAAATTGTCTAAATATTTAAACTTAAAACAATGCGCTTATAAACGACTCCTTAACTTTCCCGATTTAGCATATCGAAAACAGCCCATTGAATCCGCACAACCGACTGTTGAAGACAGATCTTAAAAAATTACTCCAACAACTTCTTATTTACGGTTTTTAATTCCCTTTCTACAGCCTTAATTAAGATCCATTCAAGATTAGGGAGTTTTCGTTTCAAATAATTAACTATGGAGATTCCGCCTGATCCGTAACTCTTCGAGTGGTTATCAATGAACATCAAAGGCGAAAGTTTTAATTGTTAAAAGAATATACCCTTTACATTTTTGAGGAACTGCTGACGCAAATGAATAATTACCGCAAGCGGCAGAAAAAAAAATTAATGCAAACTGCATTAACATCAGCCTTTCATCCGACCGCTTTCGCAGGAGCAAAATAAAACGCATTTATTATACTCGTGATCAGTAATTTGGATGAAAAATGAACGAAATATCGATGGTATGAGGATAACTTTTATCGGATCAAAGTGATATGTAGTTAAATATTTCTCCGCCGGAATGAATAATTAAGGAAAACAAGCTGTGATTGATAACAATTTCCGATGGAAATATCCTTATTTGTTTTTAATATTGCAATTTTTTACGCTCCTTTCTTTTCGTACAAGTTCCTCCTGTATAGTTTTGAGTCCTTTCTTTACGTAATTCTTTTGATGTTCGCATTTTAATGAGAGTAATCCCTGACATGCAGCACACATTGATTGGTTAGTTTGTTTTTATAGAGGAAGTACCATACGCGGCCAAGATTCACCAAACAACTGAAAGACATGCATACCGGGAAAGCTTTATATGGTCTCACTGTTGCAGGGAGTGTTATGGGACAATTTATACAGATAGAGCTCATCGGCCTTAAAATGAGGTCGGGTATTCAGTGGGTGTGCTCACTGCGCTTGTGCCCTTTGAGTTGTAGACCTCAGTTGCGCAACTGCTTCACCAAACAACTGAAAGACCAGCATACAGGGAAAGCTTTATATGGTCTCACTGTTGCAGGGAGTGTTATGGGACAATTTACACAGAGAGAGCTCATCGGCCTTAAAATGAGGTCGGGTGATTCAGTGGGTGTGCTCACAGCTCTTGCGCCTTATGAGTTGTAGACCACCGTTGCGCAACTGCTTCACGGAGTTATACAGCAGCACCAACGAGGATGGTAGGTACTTTAATTAACGTCACACTGGTGCAACATACGGACTATTGGTGACGGTCTAGAATCAAACACGAAGGGAAAGCAACACCACGTAAATTTGAGCCACAGTCAGTGACGAGATCATGCCTTATCTGGCTTCCCACTCTCCAATCTTCCACAGCAAGCCACATCGAAGACATTTGAGGCTACGGCAGATTAATCGTGCACCAGTCCCGTTTGTGCACAACGCTCTTTGGTTGGATTCGAACTCGCAACTCTCCGGTTGCTAATGGTTACTCTTCCAACCGGGCTACCGCGACCCACTATCTCAGTGGGTAAACCCATTGAGTCGCGGTGGAACTTGTAATTCAAGGATAATAAGTGCACCTGCAGAACCTTCCAGCAAAACAAACTTAGAGCATGTTTAAGAAAGGTTTTGTCAAATAAGCTTTCTTCACGATATAAAATTAATTTCTATCAGAATAACTAAAAAGACTTGTGAAATATAATTTTAAAAATCAATTTTTGAATAGTAACTATTGTGTAAGTTTTTTCGATTTTTAATGTGGTTCTCTCTCTCTCTCTCTCTCTCTCTCTCTCTCTCTCTCAAAGTATTTCTTCTCTCAAAGTATTTATTATTTAAAACCTACATTCATAGTAAAATCATGAAATCGCCTCACTAGCAATTTTAAAAGGTAATTCTAAAACAGTATGGCATTGTATATTGTTTACATAAGTGAAGAAGTCAGTCTTCGCATGTTATTGCAATGTACAGTTTGTGCATATTCAGAGATTATGAAAAAATGCGCAGAAATGTCCTTGAGTCATTTCACTGTTATGTTATTTTCGGCAACGCTACTTTATGAATAATGCATTATAGAACCCGAAATTCCGATATTTTATACTTATGTGATATAGTCATAAATATTTTATTCCTGAATAAACGCACTATAATCGAACCAATAGCTAGGTGGATGTCATTTTTAGGACATCGAAACCTACCGATTGTGATTCTATATCGGACATCCCTATTTTAATAATCAATGATTGCTAAATTAGCAAATAGTTTGTGAATTATGTATCAACTATTTTAATAAATATCAATTATTTTAAGTCAATCATAAATATCCACATGTTAGTAGTCTCGACGAAATTTCTCTCGTTATTAGCAAAACGAACTAGATCTTAATGGATGATATCACTTAACATTAGAAGAAAAAAGCACACCAATCCTTGATTATTTCATCATAACATTAGCTGCAATATCGGATGACGAGATATCTCGTCATCAACAAAATTGGTCAAATCTCGATTGACGAAATATCTCGTAGTTGGTCGTTTATCACTAACCACTTTGTGGGAGTTGATGAGAAACTGCAATATATTAAGTTTCAGAAAGTTTTATTTATAAACATACAAATGCATGTGAGTTCCAACGGAATCAACAATTGATTTGAAGTAGGTATAAGCGCGCTTTTGCAATTACAAGATATTGCAAAATATTTTTTTCATGGCATTATTTTATACCTCTTGATGTAAATGGATAAATTGAAGCTTTTGTGTGACAAGGTTATAGAAGTCATAGAAGGTATTGAGGATGTATCAGTAAAACGTATCCTGAGTTATATCAAACCAGACTTACAGTATCAAAATAATGGATGCTTCTTAGATAAAATTAAAGTGATACAAGGCAAAACGCACATAATTGAATTTAAACAAATAAGCCTACCAAATATGAGACACAAATTTCACTATTGTATTATTGTTCCAATGGAACGAGCAATTTATCTAAAATACATTTGAGAGCGCATACCATGAGAATTGTTGTTTCAGAAATACAATCAAAGTGACACTAATCAGGACATCTTGGTGGACTTTGGTCAAATATGGCAGACAAATACATGTGACACACGTTTAATTGTTGCTGAAATATAACTAAAATGGTAGATTTAAGACAGCTATTATTTTAGGTAACTATAAATAGATGGTACAATAGTCATTTTACGCATAATCATATTGACTTCAGAGAATAAAGCGTTTTTTCTAAACGAATACACCAGGCATAAATACACTACTGTTTGTGAAAATTGATAAATTATGAAAGAATCATCAGAAAAGAATGAAACTTATATTTTAGTGGTTTAAATAAACGATCAAATTTACAGAGTAATAAAACAAAAATAATGCCGAAAATCAATAACTTGTGCAGCCTTCAGACACAGCGATGAGAGCCTGTAGATGTCGTGGCATCGCATCATACAGATTATGAATATCATACTGAGAACTGGCATTTCAGATGACCTCTTTGATGCCAAAGTTCAGCCGTACTCTCCGATGTTTTCCCAGACATGCTTTATGGGCGACATATCTGAGGAACGTGCAGAACAGAGAAATCGGAACCTATCGTGCAATAAAGAAAGCTTGTATATTCCAAGCAACATGTAGACGGACATGTCTTGCTGAAATACAGCTCTGGGAATGCGTTACAGGAGGGATAGGACCTCGGGGTCCACAACATTCCTGATTTAGCCCCCACTGTCCAGAGTCCCAATGATTTGGAGTAGGCGGAATCGCCCATGATATCCAATTGCGCTCCAAGCCATAACGCAAGTCGTTGGTACATTATGACGCTGTATAAGATACTGGGAGAAGGCGTTCACCACTGTAGCGGGACTCATCTGAGAAAACGAATTGTTGCCAATTGGCACACAATAGGCGGTGTTGGTGAACCCATTGTAGCCGGAGGCGTCGGTGGTACAGCGTCAAGGGAATCGTGCGCAGAGGAGTCCTTGCACGTAGCCTATGGTGAAGCAGACGTCGACGAACCGTGGAGGCATACAGTAACACACCTGTAGACGTGCTCCAATGTTGCGCAACGCACTAGAGGACATTTTACGGTCCGTCACCGCCATGCGGATGAGTCGTTTGTCGTTCTATGGTGACTTCATATTTCGTGGCCCACTGCGACGTTTGGACTTTGAACGTGTGAACTCCGTTAGTTGCTCGTATGGCACTCTGCATATCGACTTCTAATCAATCATTCACTGCAGTCAAACGACGCTGCACACATTTCAAATACCTTTACAGTGCCTTTTTTAGTGCTAACTTGGAAGTTTAGAGAGTGTTTCTCGGCTCATACATACACGGTCGCTTTGTAATTCTAATCATTTGCATATCCTAACCGGTTTTGCATATCCTGCATGTTTCAATTAATTTTCAGGATTCCTTCATGGGGTTGAAATGATCACAAACAGTAGTGAAATTGCTGAAATAATATAAAATTGGCTTACCGTGTTACGACATTCAAACCAGACTCACAATACCCAAATAATAATTGTTACTGAAATACAATCGAAGTGACACGAATCAGAACACACAATAACATTTCAGTGAAAGGAACAGCGACACGATGTTTCATGTTATAAATAGAATCAAATCGACAGAACTGAGCGCAACAGAACAACCCCCAAAATGCCCAATCTCACTTCCTCACAACAGTCCTTTTACGAACCCCTTCACAACTTAGCCAAGACTACACCTTCCAATTAAACAACGTCTGCACCGACAATCGATCGCCAAGAGGGCGAGAGAGCGTTCATTTGGTAGGAAATCCGAAAATGATGTAATTGTTAAAAGCGACTTCTTCCTTGCATCCTCCTGCTCCCTGGCTGTAAGTGGACAGATTGAGAAGTTTCTGTGTAACGAGGTAATTAGCGACACAAACCGTCTCGGGAGGTGGAGATACAGGAGTCTGGCTTGCCGAGTTATGGCATTCAAATCGGACTCGGTGGGGGATTATAATTTTGGACTTGGGACGTCTACGTTTTCGGTGCAGCACACACTCCGACGTTCATTTTGCACTTAGGCCTGCTTGTTGAAGTGCGATTATGTGCTCAGGGACTAGTTAGGCTGGATTTGAAAGACACTCAGCGGGTATTAATAAACAGGCAGAATGCTCTCATTACATCTGTACTGAAATTGCTTAATTATTTCGACTCTGGGTTGTATTCAATGCATGAAACAGTCTCTAGACTTAATTCCTGTAACATTTTAAAATGTAACTTGATCTATTTTTCCTCTTTCATACATTTAGTTAAAGGACTTTCTTGTTGTCGTGTTTTGTTGTTGTTTATTAATTAAACTTTCTCTGATACAGCTGGTTTTAGTATAAAAAATGATAATTATTCAACTAAAATAAAAACAATTAAATTAAATTGAATAAAAGTATGGATTTTTAAACTCCGAAATTGAAATTAAATGTAGTGTTTTATATGGTAGAAAGATTCGGTTTGAAGTAAATTAAGATGTTACTTTAATTAAAACTAAGAGCGAAAAATCATATTTTTATGGCTAATGTAACGATGACACAGCGTATTTTTCTAAATTTGTTGAGATTAATAAGTAATACGTTGTGTTTATATCCACGTATTAGTCTTTGAGACGTACTCGTAGGATCAGTTACACTCATTTGGACTGTTAAAAAGCAATTTAGTGCGCAATGTGTTTGTTATTTAATTTTTGAAAATGAATACATTTTTATCAATGAATTGGAAATACTGTATTATTCAAACAAGTGCGAATCGGTTTTATGTTACAAGTAAAAAAAATACAGAGATAAATTGAGTGTAATAATTACCTGTATTTTACCACGATATTACGAACATTGATAGGTTACAAGAACTGTTGTTCTAGTTACTACTGTTCTAGTGGACGAACATCGATGGATGACAGTGCCTGTGTTCTGATACGATCAAGAACATGAAATATTGGATGCTATTCTGAAAAAGAACACGAATAACGACAGATTTGTTGTACACTTCAGAGGATTTAGACGTGTTTTCCCATCGGACGGTGCGGCGTGTATATTTGAAACTTTATGTTATATTGTAAATAAATGTCAATGTTCAATTGAGTTCTGCAGAATCCCTCTATTCTTGGTCGTTACTACACACACAGTGTCTATCAAATTAGATATCACTGGGTCACTCTGACATTGAGCATATACAAACCAGGTTAGTTGGGTGTAAGAAATTATGGTCTTCCAACAAGTATGTTTACTAAGTCGGTGCTTTTGTCCTGGGGATTCCATAACAATAGCAATTTGAATAGAACTTTACAAGAGTGAATCGATTTTCGGATTTTCAGAGTGCATGCTATTCTTTGTGACCCAGGGTGGTCATAAAATAACGTTCGTTTACAATTTTAAAATTGTTCTTTAAAGGCATTTCAAACGATAATGACAAAGGAAAGAAATACACACAAGACACCCACTGGTTCTGGATTCACCTAATTGTTGAATGATGGCTAATGTAACGATAATGGACCACTGGTGGGAAACAGTTTACATGCAATTTATTGTACTCGAAATTGAGTATAGTCATATAATTTGCCTTCTCCAACACATGTACATCAACTTTGAACTTCATCCATGTCACTAATATTAAAAACATCAAAGCCAGCACATAGACATACTTCCTTTCAGCAATCAGTTCGATCAAAGTCAATATGTCCTTGAAATATCGTACGAGATGGCACTGATTGTTTTTATGATATAAAACTGAAAACTGCACACTTTAATTTACACAGGAAACCATCAAGAGTTTTTCATTCGAGAAGCAGACCAGCAGTAAAGCTGACTACGTGATATGTTAACATATTTGCGAGCCATCATAGGTAGAGCCTTCCAGAAACGCAGAGCCCCTTCCTTCACTTCTTTGGTCAAACAATCTTGGCTGAGAGAACTGCGTGTACTTTCTTTGTGTTCTCGTTTTACAATTTTACTCTCCACGATTTTTATCAAATTGTTTCTACCTTTGGGAAATCGGAGTCGTTTGACTCCATTTTTTTATCATTTTTTTATGAAGAGAGTCCCCCGGTTTTAACCGTTTTTCTGCTTTTCTGTTTACGTTTTCTAAAAGTCGTAATACGTGATGTTTGGGGCGATCTAAGATTACCAAAGCAAGATGTGTCTTTTGGGAGGAGCTAGTCACTGCTGGGAAGTTTAAAGTAGGAAAAGTGAATGAGCATTTTCGTGTACTTTTCCTTCATAACATACTTTTGGACAACTTATGATTTTGCTCCCAGGTGGCAGAATGCTTGGAGAGTGGACTTGGGGTATATTTGTGAGCAATGTTGACTTTTCAATGTAATTTAGACTTGTTGGCCTTTGTTCTTGGGCTTTAAATTCTAGAATTTCCCCACAAAATCGGCTGTTTACTCTTGTATTCCCTTGAAGATGTTTATTTAAATAATGCAAACTTTATTTTGCCGTCGGTGCAAATTTGGTTCGTGGAAATATGCTTAGAATCCATTCCAACTTTAGGAAATACCTTTGTTCAGGGAGAACAAAGACATATCGTAAGGGGACAGTGGACTTTTTAACCCTTCTTTGCATGATTTTTTCTCTTTATTGGTGAAATAAATCAAGGTGATATAATTCATGTTCAAAATTAAAGGAAAAATGGTTAAAACAATCTTAGTATATATTTATAGTATAAATTTAGCAAAAAACAATATGATGGTATCATGTGGTATTTTTTAAATTAAACGCAAACTTTTTCAGAAATTGCTCGAAAAATAACAGAAACACATGTTACAAACCTTTCTTCCACTCATTTTCACTTTTTTAGCAATAGAAACTCAAATATAATAAAACAAAATTAAAAACGAAATCATATGTTTATTGCAACTACAACAAACAGCGGAATGACAACTTCAAGCTCGTTTTACTGATAGTGACACTTGCTTATTTTTGACAGTTTTTTTTTTTTTTTTTATGCAATGGACATTAAAAAGGTATTCAGACACGATCAACTTAAAGTGAACTTGTTCTTTTATATAATTTTTGGGCATTCAGTGTTTTGATGGAAATTTCCACCATTATGCAAAGAAGGGTAAAACAAACTTTTGCATTTATAAGCTAATTGTTAAGAAATTTGTAGACCATTTGTTTCTTTGAAATGTGCCCCCCAATTTATAAGGATATGTACCAAAATACCATGTCATTCGGAAGTTACTACATGAATAACGGTCCCAAATATTTAACACTCATTGGTGAAATCTATTGTAAATAACACTTTGGTTTTGCGATGCAATGATATCTAGCTACAAGAACGGGACGAACATTTGCATCATCCCAATAGATAAAAAATATCAACAATTTTCCAAAAGCAAAATTCAACCGCTCAGCCAATTTGCACTAGAAGATTGGGAAAATATCTGGCCAAAAATCCAGTTCCTCAAGGACCATAAAAGTTCGCAAACATTCATAAAATATCCCCACTAAAACGTATAATTTCTGAACGTCGAGTTACTTCAGATTACTCTTTATTACTCCTGACATTAAGTGGAAGGTAACACATGCTATTAAGTACAGTAATATCCGTCCGAGCTTTCCAGCGGTTGTTAGTTTAAACAAAGGATGTTTTCCAAAACAGTGGCAGGGAGTACATCCAGATCCAAAAAGGAAAATGTAGATATACTTCATGATACTTTGTGCCATTTGGAATACGAGTCAAAATTCGTTTTTCAGTATCTTACTTCATGACGAAAACTCAAATAAAATTTTTTACTGTAGTAATAGCAAGCATCATGTTTATAAAATTGAATGGTTTTCTTTTATGGACTATTTTAAATTTAATTCAGATGATATTCCATTCTAAAAATATTTATTTTTAACGATCCTGGTGGATTTTTCGACGAGGTCTCATTAGCGTCTCGACATTCAGTAATTAGTTTAAAACTGAACAGATCTTTATTTAGTCACTATAGAAGCAATGAATTCCTTGATAGCAAGATATCTCATCATGAGTAAAAGTTGTCAAATTCATCTTGGTGGACGCTATCTCTCCTCGAAAAAAATTGAAGGTTAATAAAAAGAAATTTTAATAGCAGGCTGTCCTTCAATGAAAACAATACATTTTTTTGTAGTAGGTCAAACTCCTTTTCAATTTAAATTTGTTATAGTTTATAAATCTATAGAATTTTTATGCTTAAATTTGTGCTAATTTTACACTTAACTCTCTTATTTTCGAGTAATGTGGTGTTGCTTTTACCGTACGACACACACACAATGACTTCATAACCACATCCATGGGTTGAAATAAATACTAAGATTCCATCGATCAAGGGGTTAAAGACTGCTTAGAAGGCGTGCATGGAAAACGAAAAGTTGCAGAATGGATATATGCATGTGAAACCCTATTGAAGGTTAAATTAATTTTGCATCGGGTATTCACAGGTAACAGGAAAATTTGAAGCGAATTAGCATGTGGATGTTATCTCAAGCAAATGGAAATTATTTACATAAAGAGGGAAGGTGCGTTTAAATTGAAATAAGCAAAAGTAATAAGTATTTAAATTAGAAGGCAGGTAGTTGAATTTAAGTCGCACCGGAGCAAGGCAATATGCTCTCCGCAGCAAAGTATTTAAATAAATTAAATAAAAAATCCTATTTAGATATGTGTGTGCAATTACGTAACATTATTTTGACTACAGCATGCAGAATCTGTTTATAACACTGATGAGTTATTCTATTCCCTTCTGCATATAAAATTACATCTTAATTTACAAGCAAATACACACTCCTTGTAATGCTTTCAGCATATTTCCATGCTAAGTAAGGTAAAGTGGGGAAAAAAGCATCCGGCAATAGCATGGTCCTTAATGCAAATTCAAAGTAAATTCAGAATGTGTGCCCATTTGTAATTTCGTTTTCCCTCAGCAAACCAGCTTTTTTCCGGATTCAATTTCACTCTTGGTTGTATCAAATCTATATTACATTCCCAGAGCACGCTCTTAAATAACAAACAAAAATTAAACCCCTCTTTTACTTCCTTACGCGACACATTTTTTTCGCAGTCTGTTTCTTTCTCTGTTTCTTAGCTCACTCAAACGAAAAGTTTTCTTGAGGCGTGAGATGAAACAATGGAGGCCAGTTGTTAGGCTCCTCTCGTCGAGTGCGAGAAACTGGAGGGGAAAAACAAAAAACCCGTCTGTTTAATCTTCGTTGTAAGAAAAAAAACATTTGTTTATACTTTCGTGTTATCTCCGTAACCAAATTCGACGTTAAGTAATCTGAGATCTGGAAAATGCAATTAGAGTGTGTAAAAAAATCCGTGCTTGGAATGATGAGCTGGCTGGCTTCGCTCGTACCGAAGCATAAAAAGGTGACAAAAAACCGAATCGATTGAAAATGCTTCTGAATATTTTTAAGAGGTTTTGCTGATGGTGGCGTAATGAAATTTGTAGTTTGGTTCTGTGAATAATTCAAAATTTTTTTCATTATAATGAGGGGAGATCGATTTATTATCATATTTCCCGTTAATAAATGTATGCGACCACAACGGTTTCAGGTACCCTTTCTTCTAGTTTAGATACTTTTTGACTCGAATCTTTAAGGGAATGCTTTCTAGACGCATAAATACATATATACGTATTTACATAATCAAATGAGTTTATAGTTGTCTTCTTAACATTGCTTCATTAAATTCAGCACACTTCTGTTTAGCTACGTTTTATATGTAAATTTGTTGAGCGTATATAGACCCATGCTCTTTTCGACAGTTTCTATTAATAGTATTAATTGCTGCATACAGGTTGGTTGGAGTTCATGGAGAAAGGGGGATATTTGGACAAGGTGTGTGCCAAACATAATATCGTATATATTGTCGCATGCTGATACAGTGAGTGGTCACACTTGGTTTAACGCTTGACAGCAAACTAAAAATGTCTAACCAAAATAGTCGGGTACGTCTTCATGAACCCAGTGATTTCGACAAGATATCTTGTTCATCAAAATTTGATAAATGTTACTAATGACGAAATATCTGTAATAAGGTTATTGCTTACATTTTAATTACGACAAAATTGAGTTAGTTTTATCATAATGACGATTTTCCTCCATCAAGATCAGGACACATTTCTTAGTGACGTGATACCTCGTTGACATGAAAACCAGGAGGGCTAAATAGAGGATATGTCTGTAGATGTCCATAGGAAATTTTGCATTATGGTAAGAGTTCAGGGGAAAAGACTACATTAACTTGTTGACATTTTGAACTTCAAATTCTGAAGAGACTGATATTTCATCTGCTGTTAATAAACACAAACTATTACTCCCCCATGCTAGTCTGAAATAAGTAGTTCAGTAATCCATCAATATGTCACGCGTCTTAATGGAGAAGAAATAAGGATAATATACCAAGAGCGATATAGCAAGGACGACAAAATATTACTCAACACAGGACATTTTACCAGTTGTTTGATGATCTCAATATGTAGTCAGTATTTATTTAATGATGAGATGTACAGTGATAACTGCTCAGTTTTTCTAAAGACACGAAATACGCATTCAAGACAATCACAAAGAAGGGTTGAGGTGCCAAGCTAGAGTCACGAAGAGTCCGGGAATTATAACGTATCATACTTAGTGACGAATCTCGTTTGTGTCTTGGGCAGATTGTCAAGGTGTCTGCTTATCTGGATACCTAGCAATCACTATCATTTTTAGTTTACTGTCAATGTAAGAAGTTGAATTTACATAACACTGGAGTAACACACAGTAACGCATGCGACCGATTTACAGTCGAACGGTATACCACTGTTAACTGCTGCTGTAATGCTGATAAGAGATAATTTAGGACAGTCAGTAGTATTTTTATTAAATGCAGGGAAGTATGTAATCACAAACATTAATTCATATTTAAAATTTGTTATCGAGCACTTACATTATTCATTACACAAGGTGTTCACTAAAGAAGACTTGGGAAGATGTATTCCACGAAAAAAAAATAGTACGTAAAGTTGACCGATTGGAGGACATTTGGTGTTGTATTCTCCAAGAATAACTGATGTAGTATAACGATCGGGTTTATTCTAGGACGAAATATTTTTGGTATCAATCCTTATATATTTAAAAACGTGTAACATTGCTGTAGAAAATTACCGAGAAATGCTGGATAATTTTTAATTCTCCACTTTTATCTGGTCAATCTGGTCATGGTAGCTCGGTTGGAAAAGTAACTGATTAGCTATCACAGGGTTGCGAGTTCGAATTCAACCAATCGTGTAGAAGGGGAGGGATACACGATAAATATGTAGTGCCATGAAATGTCCTCACGTTGGCGTGGTGGATAAGTTTGTAGAGTGAGGTGACAGCTCAGGTGTGTCTTCATCATCTGACAGTGGTCAAAAGTTACGCGGTGTTGCCTTCAGACCTTTCCCTTCGGGTTTTATTCCGGGTCATCGATCTGTGTTGCTCCAGTGTGACGTTAAATAAAACACATATCTGACTAACAAAATTATAATTCCTAGCTTGATACCATTGCGTTTATTATATAAAGTTCCAGCATATTACAGACAGGGTAAGTTATTTTATGTCAACTATGTAAGTACGTTTCCTCAAGTAATATTCTCTCATGGGATGGTGACCCAATTTTTAATTCATCATAGTTGTATTTATATTAGTACATTTCTATGAATCTATTTACTTATGCGAATGTACAGTTATTTTCTCAGTATGTATTTATCTCAACGTCTATAAAGAAAAACTCTCGGAAGGATGTAATATTATAGTGTGATTAGACACAAAACTAAAATCATTGAACATTTGGATACCTATCTCATTACCAAGAGTATAATTGCCATCTTGGTACCATTGCATTTATTTTGTATAATTGCAGAACCCTCCAGAGAGTGAAAGTTATTTTATGGCCGCTGTGTAAGTACGTTTCCTATAGTAATATTCCCTCATGTGATGATGACCCAATTTTTAATTCATCAGAATTGTATTTCTATTCGTAAATTTCTATACATGTATAATTTCCGTATAATAAAATGTAATACGTATAATTTCTATTGATACAAATACAGTTATTTTCTCAGTATGTATTAGTCTCAAAGTCTATAAAGCAAAACCTTTGCGAGGATGTGATTTTATAGTGTGATTACACACAAAACTCAAATCATTGAACATTTGGATACTAGAAAGAGAAATAATTTCATAAACGTGCATGCACTGTACATGAATGTGCTTTAATCTTCAAGTGTTCGCTTTATTTTTTCCTTTACACTTCAGTTTTTGTACGTTTTCTCTTTAAGTAATACCGATATGTAAAGTTATGAAGTTATGTGGAACAATTAGTTCACTATTGTACGTTTTCCCTTCAAGTAATATTCATCCGTAAAGTGATGAACTCATGTGAAACAACTATTTCGTGATTTATAGTAGGAATTTGAGGTTTTGAACAATACTTCCACAAGGACTGATTTTAGTACAGCACCTGTTAATTGTTTACTATAAATCCCAGACCTTCCAAGCGATAAAATTTACTTTAAACTTAATTTCTTTACGGGAAAGCATCGAACTACCTTCAGTATTGTTTTCCTTAACCTCAACTGGTTGTTTCTGAGAAATTAATGTACCAGGGAGTGATGTGAAAATATTATCTAGATTCTTATCATCCTATACCATCAAAGGAGGCGACTTAATCTAGGAAATACGCATAAGTTCTCGAAGACAGTTCGGAACGAAAAAAATCTCAGACCATTAATGCCCGCACTCTGCACCCCTATCTAACATTTTGCTCAGATAACGGAGAGATTTAAAGTCCTCCTGAGAAATTACTCCCGGAACATTATCATTTTAATCCAGAACATTCGATCGCATGGATATTGAAAGCCCGGAGAAACATAATGCAATAGGAACAAGACTTCTGCATTAGCATAATCGAGTTGGAGGAGAAATTGATTGAAATTTTTTCCTCCTCCGAATCTCATTCCGAATGTAAACTTTTATTTGTTTTAAAGCCTTCATTATGCTACTGTGCGTTATTATTCATTCCGTATCCCTTAAGTCACTCAGAAAAGTACAAGGGGAGCAAGAGGCCTATGAATATTGTTATTCGTTAAGATGGGAAGATGCATTTCGAGTTTCTTTTGCATTTAAAGAATGGGACATTACTTTTATCAAAGTGAAATATATTGTTAAATATTCTCTCTTCTGGCTCCATCGATGGTATCTTTTTGTTCTGTTCGTTTAAGCTGAGAGCGTATGTTCAAGTTTAGTGTTTTTTTTTTTCAAATGTGTTGTTTCGTATAGTTATTTTTCAATTTTGTTCTATACTTTTAGATTTATCCTGCGTTATTTTAACAAGAAAATCAAATGGATGTAAACGAATGAATGGAGAAAAAATAAACCGTTGGAAAATGTTCGCAATGCGCTGCCTATGGAGTGAAGTAGTAGGAGTGGCAAGTTGATTTTCGAGTATAAATATTTATGTAAAACAAGGTCAACTTTTCTGTTTCAATGTTTTTTATGGTCTATTATGAATAGAAAAAAACCATATGGATCACAGTAAAAGAAATGATAGTTAAAGTAGATTAAATGTCTTTGAGAAAGTGGATAAAAATCCAAATTTCAAAGTGAATGAATATATGAAGTATGTATTGGAAGTATTTGCCTATTATTGTTCTCTAAAGAATTTTAGCAACATCTTATTTTCTTCATTTTACCTTATCTATGAAAACAAAAAGAAGCATTGTATAACGATAAATGAAAGGATAGTAGAGGTGGATTTAAATATCACAGAAAAAGTGTTTTTTCTTCGAATTTCAAAAAAACGTATAAATTGTTACAACCATGCAAAAGGTACCAATTGACATTTCTATAAAAACGCATTCAAATGATCGATGCTTCGTTGCAATTCTTCTGAAAAATCGAGTTTGTTTGAGCATGAAAATCGGCATTTCCACTAAAAATTAAGATGGTGCCTGGTTTTGGTATAGTCTAAAACGTGAAAAGATGACGCGAAAACTGCAATTAGATGAAAATCGCAAGAATACAGATTGGTGCCTTTGGTGTGGCGGTAACGTTATAGCGTATGTATTATATTAATTACTAATTATTATTAGTTAAGAATTTTAGAATGTAAAACTAATCTATTTAGTTTCTGATACGACAGTTTAAAAATTGTCTTTTTTTCATATGTGCTTAATAGAAATACTATTATCAATCCACATAAAATACCCATTACTCTCTTATCTCAATGTTGATATAACTAGCGTAGTTTCTCTTCAAATACTTTGTCAGATTAACGAGTCTAAGAATCTGGAATAGAGTTTCTAAGTTAATATTTTTTTCATGCAAGGAACACGCTTAAGATATATTTGTTTTCCTAAACATTCTTTTAAAACAGTAGTTCTTCAAAGCATTTTTCTGCTGATGGAAGTTAATTACCTTTTTTTGTAACATTTTGGTATTTGTTTAATTATTTAGGTTTTACTGCAGTAAATGCATTACTAAAAACTAAGAGTAAAAGCTACAGTGTACCTAAAAAATACTGCACACTAAATTAGATTGTTTAAGCTCTCTTATGCTCTTGGCTATAAAAATTGTTTCCATTTTAAAATTTGAACAAACCCATATAAAAACACTTACTAGTATCCAATTCCAGTATGTGCTTTGTTAAGGTTTAGTTCTTGAGAATAAATTTACTCCCATTTCCTTAAAAATACATTTCGCAAGATCTTTCTGCACATTTTCTTTGAAAACTGATAGCGTTATGGTAATACATATCGTGTTTCCATATTTTTGGCAATGGCAAGTAAACAAAACAAATGTTTAATGATCAAAACAAGTATTATTCAACAAATTATTTAAAATTGAGTAATTACTGAGTTGAGAGATTACATATTTAAGTAATTATTAAGGCAACTTTTTGCAACAAATGCAACTTTTTTTTCACACGTTCTATGCTTTATGTAAAGTACTAAAAACAAAATTCCTCCTGCATGCGGTGTATTGTAAGTGAGTTATAACCTCAACATAAATGCAACTTTCTACATAAATGCGACTTTTTGCATAATTGCAACTTTTTTACAATTTAGCTTGAAATAAATTAATATGAAGTTACAATTTCATTTTTTGCCCCTCTGAATCAACCCTTCAATAACGTGTGATTGAACGTAACGTTCAATACTAAAGTGAAATAAAAAGCAAGAAATACTTTAACACATTGGTTGACACTCATGATAATCCAGAGTAATCGACTGCAGAGTTTGCAAGGTGAGATTCGGTCATCAGTATGTTATTTCCTTGTAGATGACATTTTAAAATCTCTGAATGTTGAGGGAAAGGATTTTGCGCTTCTGCTATCTGATACAGTATATATATATATATATATATATATATATATATATATATATATATATATATATATATATATAGGGTGTTTCAGTGAACCGTTTCAGAACTTCTAAGAGGGGTAGGGTACATCCTGACAACTCGAAATCATATAGCAATGTGGGGTCGGAAATTCTTTCCTGAAGCGGTGTTGTACACAGAAGCACCGTAAAGAAAAGAGACCGTAAGTGAGAAATCGTTTTAATAATACATGGAAAGAAGCAAAAGGTACATGGATTAAAGTAAGTGTTCGAAGCTTCTTCCACGGGTTACAATACACGCCTCATATCTCCGACGCATGGACATTAGGGTGGTCCAAAATTTCGAAGGTGAAAATATTTTAGGTCCTACCCTTCTATTTTGTTCCAATGTATTAAAAAATAAATCAGACAAAATTTGAAAACATTTTAATAATATTATGAGGTAGCTCAATGCAGATCAAGTTTGCATCATTGTTCAATAGTGATAAATTGTTTGTATCCATGTTCAATAGTGTGTTGTCAAAAAACCAAACTAACTACAAATAAAACTGCTATTGTAATCAACAAAAAATAATTGTATTATAAAAACGTCATTTTTATATGAACGTCAGATCGCAAGGCTGTGTTTGTTGTTGCTGAAATGGCAACGAGTTTGGGTTGTGAAGTGGATGACATTACCCTATGTAGAAGTTCTATTCACCGAGAAAGACTGAAACACCGCTCTAATATGTTTCAGCAGCTGAAAACTGAATTCCAGGAACAGAATGCTAAATTAACAGTTCACTGGGATGATAAACTGTTACAAAACTAAACTGGGAAAAAAAAGTCGATAGACTTCCTGTCATAGTAACTGTAAAAAGTGTCCATCAATTACTTATAGTGGCCAAACTTGCATCAAGAACCAGAGAAAATCAAGATGTTGCAATTTATGCAGCTTTGCAGGACTGGGGCTTAGCTGACAAAGTGTCTGCTATGTGCTTTGACACAATGTGTGTGAATACTGTCTAAAGCAATGGCACCAGTGTCTTATTGGAGCAAAAAATGAACAAGACCCTACTATATTTGGAATGTCAACACCACATCATGGAATTGATTATCTGTGCAGTTTTTAATAAATGCATGAGATTCTCTTCTGCACCAGATGTACTTCTCTTTAAGATTACAAGCCTGCTGGGAGTTCATTGATAAGAATAGGTATAGGACAGGAATCAATAATAAGGACATTTGGGCCCAAGTGGCTGATATAAAGAACAATAGAATTAAACTTGCATAAAAATTACTGCATGATTCCCACTCAAGAGATGATTATCGAGAATTTCTTGAACTGATTTTAGTATTTCTTGGTAAAGCTCCTTCTTGTGGAATCAGTTTTATGGCACCTGGGGCTATGCACCACGCTCGATGGATGTATAAAATATTGTACTGTCTTAAAATATGGATGTTTAGTTACCAGTTTATACCATCACTCCAAGAGAAGAAAAAGGATTGCAAAAGATACGTATATGTGCTATACATGTGTATTTAAAAGCTTGGAAGACAGCTTCTTTACCTCAAAATTCGCCATACAATGCTTTTAATTTAATGAAATCATTATTACAGTATAAAAAGATTGATGAAGAAATAAGCAAAGTTTATTTAAAAGAATGAGTTTACTCAATGCATTCCTTCACGTAGATCAACAAATCCGGGAGTATCAGGAGGATTATTGCAAAGCACTGAAAATTATTGAAGGAATTCCAGCTGTTAATGATCTTGTTGAAAGGGATATAGCTCTCATAAAAGAGTTTAATAGGAAAATAACACAAAGTGAATACCAACTACAATTCTTGTTGCAGGTTATCGAAGAACACTGATGAGTTTATCCCAATTGCAAAAAGCAGAGTTTAGCAAGCGCTTGCACAAGTACAAAGCACACCCATTGCTGTTTAAATGTCACTTGTATTATTTTAACTCATAAAATGCTAGAAACTTCAAGAAACAAAAATTGTATGTTTTTCTAGATGGAGTTTTGTTTCTTTATACATCTATAGCATAAAATAGAAAAACACAGAACTTGGAGGGTGTTGAGCTACCCTTAAATATTAAAATTATGAGCTCAAACTTCACAAGAATTATTTTTTACATAGATGGAACCAAATAGGAGGGTAGGACCAATACAAATTTTTCTTTTTTTTAAAAAGGCCTTTTTTGGACCACCCTAATGGACATCCGAACATTCTGGAATACTCCAGGCATATCTCGAATTTCTCCGGCAGCTACTGCAATTCTTGCAACCAGCTCCTCAACATTGTCAACAGGGGTGTCATAAACTAGCGATTTCAGATGACCCCAGAAATAAAAATCAAGACATGGTAGGTCGGGTGACCGAGCAGGCCAACGCACGGGACCACCACGTCCGATCCACTGTTGACCAAATGTGACATCCAGGTAGTTACGAACCTCTCCGCTATAATGGGCAGGGGCTCCATCGTGTTGGAACCACATTGTCTGTTGCGTCGATGCAGAAATCTGTTCATCTCTCAAAAGTTGTGGCAATACTTGCTGCAGAAAGAGCAAGTAGTTCCGGTTAGATGAGACAATAACAGGTAAGGTCCGATGAGGTGATCTCCCATAATACCGGCCCATACATTGACCGAAAATCGAATCTGTGCTGCACGACGTTGTATTGCATGCGGGTTCTCGACCGCCCAGATATGGTCGTTATGCGTGTTCAAAATTCCTTCCCTTGTGAAGGATGCCTCATCGGAAAACAACACTTCAGGAGGAAAAGAGGGATTTGTAGCACATTTTCCAAGGTACCACTGTGCGAAAGCAATACGAGGTGCATAATCCTCCGGTTGCTGTGTCTGGACACGCTGCACGTGAAACGGATGCATGTCTTCTTCTCGGAGAATCCTCCAGACGCTGCAATGAGAAACCCCGACTGCGTTTGCTACACTTCGTGTACTCGTTCTTGGATTCCCCTGTACATGCTGCAGCACATTCTGTTCGACGTCTGCAGTCCGTGCTGTTCTTACCCTGTCCCTGTCAGCTCTTTCTAATGAACCTGTCTCAGCTAACCTCTGGTGCAGTCTTGCAAAGAAATTATGACTGGGGATACGCCTCGTCGGATATCGTTCCGCATACAAACGCTGTGCGGCTGGCCCACTACAATTTGCAGCCCCGTACGCCAAATGCATATCGGCTAACTCTGCGATCGTGTAATCATCCATCCTACTAACTTGGCGTTCTTGTGCGAAATGAAGATTCCCTACACGAAAGCTCGGGATTTTCGCACAACACCATCTACCGCGTCAGGAAAGCATTTCTGACTGCCCATTGGTATATGATTTTGGTTCGTCAGTATGTACCCTACCCCTCTTAGAAGTTCTGAAACGGTTCACTGAAACACCCTGTATATTATATGCCTGCGGCTGGAATCACACTCAAGGTGCTTTATCCGCGATTGCTCTACGTTACTTGAGTGGTACACTTGTTTCACAACTGCAGAAAAAGTCCAATGCAACAATGTTAGGCAACATCAGTCTCTGTCGAGAGCAGTTTTTCAATGTTACAGAAATTACTGACCAAGGATTGGCCATTCAACGACATCAACGTTTTTCTGTATTTAAAAGATGTATACATAAATTTTGAATTTTTTCGTTTTTTACTAATAATTTTTTATAGATTTTAGTGTATCAAAAATAAATGCAACTTTATTTTCATACCAGCAACTTTAGTGAATGATAAATGCAACTTTTCCCATTTTTACTGCAATAAAAAAGTTGACCTAGTAATTATAACGTATATTAAGAATGGAATGAATTTGTTAATAGTATTTTAGAGTTAAATAATTAGATTTGCCTGTAATTATATATGCAATGGATCACAAAGGTGTTGTTGAAATTTTATTTTAGCCTTACATCAAAGTAGTCGAATTATTAAAAGTTTTTTCTAATATTTAAAATGTAATATAATGCATGAATTATACATACAAAATTATTTGAACATAATCCGTAAAGGTACATAGATTTTCACGTTTTCGTGCAATATTTGTACATTATACAGTAAGTGGTCCAATACTTTTGATGCCTATTTGCTATTATATTCCAATTATTTGCTTAGTTGTGATAAAATATTTTATTGAAATTATAATTTTACTACTGTAATTGCTAAAACCAATTAAATGGCTATTTAATTTTGAACAAGTTTCCAGTTTACGTTAACAAAATATACATTTAAATAAATAAAAGCTATCTGAATCGCTATCGGTATCTTAGTTGAAACAATAACATCTTAATATGTCGCCATTTAAAGAAAATATATAAAAATCGAAATATCTTCTGCACAGAAATTAGAACGTAGCGTAGAGAAGATAAGACTGATATGGTTCTTGAAAAGGAATATTTTCAGTTTTAATCACGAAGTATGTAGAATGCATTTTTAACAAGTCTCAATTCAAATAATCCTTCACGAAGTAAATCGATTGCAGAGCAACTGTGTTGAATTTTTCTGGTCCTTCCAAAGCATTAACGCCATAGCACTGAGCCTAGGAAACCTATGTTTGAACAATTTGATAAACATTGCCATACACATCGTCTTACCGAATTATTTCGTTGTATTTCTGAAATGACACAGTTTCAATATGGTTTTTCCATGCAAACAAACCGTGCAGTCTAAGAAGATTATTCTGCTGTCTGGATGCTCCCTTATGATACTTATCGGGATTACCTTAAACTATAGTTTATCGCCGTTTTGGAAAGCTTTGAAGCTTTATATAATTTGTGTTGACCGATCAATTTTCATTTGGAATTTCTTCTTTGAGTTTTTATTGGCGAAATGCTGAAATAATATTTAAAAAAAAAAAAAACAAGACAACAAACTTCACAGTCAGAATTGGCCAAATATAGCCTTACGACATCATAAAATCCAAAAAACCCGAACGCAATAACAGAATACGTACAGGGAGCACCATATCCCCGTAGAAACAATATGGCCGCCTATATTTAGATTGGAAAAAATGCCTTTTATAAACTAGGACAAATTAATAAAAAACATTTTCCGAAATTGTCGATTCTCTTATATATTCAGTCCTCCAGATTCCCCAACTGGCTACACCATTTGGATGTAAGAATCTCAACATTCTTCAAGGACCATCTAGAGAATGGTCTCCCTAACTTTGCAGCGTTAATCGAATAAGAACTTTCTAGAGAAGGCGTTCCTACCTTGAATGCAAAAACACTCTTAATGATTAAATCACAGTGAACTTAATTCCCGCTTTTCATACTTTTCCAGAAATGTGACACGCATTCCGAATTAAAGTCCCGGGATTTATAGAGTATTGGTTGCAAGGCATACACCGCTCATTTTCCCGATTCCGAAAAATTACAACCAATTACACCTCGCATAACAGTTACGGTTGCAGAGTAACGGCGGGTTATTTGCCGTGTTATTACTAAGCTAGTTACTTTGATGTTTCCTGGAATTAATTCGCTGCAACTCGTAACTACTTACGATTTGGAAGAGACCGAATAAGACAATTATTATTTAGGTTCGTGTTTTTTTCCAACTCTAGGCCTTAGGTGCCCCTTCGGTTAAGTGCGCTGTCGCTAATTAAAATACACTGAAGTGTTATTACTGGACTTGGACGTGAAAAATAATTAAAACCGGGCTCTCATAATATGATAATATTCCAGATAAAAGAGGCGGATGGGTGTTTTTCGCAAACTATTCTCGTTATTTTTAACTACTTTTGTAAATAACTGTCTCCTTTATCAATGGATTGGCGTGATTTATTCCACGGACATCAAAGGTGAATCTTCATTGTTTGCAAAGAATCATCAGTGAAATTACTATTTTTCCCCCTTTGGAATCATGTTGGGAGTATATTTTACTGTTAACCTGGGAATTACTTTCATTTGCGATTATAGGTCATGCAAGGTTTAGTAAATGCTTTTGTCATTGTGTTGATTATGGTGGTAATTTAGGAAATTTGTGTGTCCGGTGCTTATAGGTAGACGCCACAGTTGCCATTTTCTATGTGATAATGAAATACTTTATTTGATGAGCTAACGTAAAAATATTTTCTCAGGTCCGATTTCACTGCTGTGATCGAATGACGGGTTTGGGGATTAAAGCTCTTCACCCAATTTGTTTGCAATACAAGAAGCGCGAAATCGAAGTTATTTTTAACAACAACGAGGGGGAATTCAAAAAGCAGAAGGATAGGTAAGGATGAAACAGAAGGGAGGATAAAGGATACGGTATGTGGGGATTATAATTGACTTTAAAATATTTAGACTTAAAGCAACATATCAGGCCAGCTATACAAAAAATCAAATCTCAGGACGATACAACATTTATCTACAGGCAAAAAACGAAACAGTGTGCGTCTCCAAACGGTCCACAGAACGAGTGCACACTTATTTCGATAACATAAACGATCCTCTCGCTTTTAAACGGAACAGACGCTTTCACTTTCAAACGGAACAGAAGAGAGCTCTTTCCGGTTGGAGAGGAGAGAAGAAAATGCTGTTCAGGCATAGTCTATATTTAATACAATTTTATTTATAGTAAAATGAAATCTATGAAAGCATTACCATTTATGACACAACAAGAGCTATTGAAGTACTACTCTGTCATGCTTGCCAAACAGGTAATGTAGTAAGTTCTTGATCTATAGCATTTCTTAGTGGACAGGAAAAAATCGTGATGTTTTGGAGGGGACGGTATGAAGACGACTGATAAAGTACTTATTGAAGAAGAAGCTCAAGTCATACGTTAGATTACGATTTTCCTACCTCTATTTTTTACTTAAATTAATTAAAACTTCAAAACAGCAAAATATTTTGATATAGGTGTTAGATCATTTATTATTTTCTTACTTTCCTTTAGGGGTCCGACTGATTGACAACCACAACTCCCTTATTAACTAGACAATATGACGGTAGATCTCCTTACGAACTTTTCATTATGATGACAGAGTCCATGGAGAATGACGACCACATAGTTGGCCTCTAAAGTTCCAATTCTTAAGAAATAGACTCATTTTTTCTCTGTTGTTCGTATTCTAAAAGCATTAATGCCATAGGAGTGAAATACGTATTGGATTTATGCAAAAATTCATCCCATTTTTAGCGCTAGATGGCATTGCATTTCATAACCGAAGTATCTACTTCACACGTGTAAAGTTTATATATTGTTAGAAAGAAGGAATTTCAGTTAAAGCTAGGGAAAAAATTACGAACATAATTTACAGGTCTATAACACTTACGTAAATTAATCACTTAAAAGAGTGATCTCAGTATGACTAAGTCAAAGTTAATTATTTGGGAGTGCTTACTTTACGAATTCCAATTGGGCAACCAAATCTTCAGCGGCTGCTCGAAAAACAATTTCCGCATCCATAAATGATACAGTGAGCTATTGTTGTGGTTTAAATTGGTCTCACAAAATTTTCATCTCAAGATCATACTATTGAGATTCTCCCTGCTCTGGCAGACTATCAGGCTTAGATAAGACTATAAGTGGAATTCGAAATTCAAGTTAAACTTATCAAAAACTAACAAGACGGTAAAATGTGAGTCATTAAATCGTCTGTATCCATTTGCGTTAACATAAAATACACGGAAACTGAGGAATTGAATACTAACAGATTGAGCATAGCCAACAAGCTTATGCTGTTAACCATTTGTTGTCACGTCATATCAATGAACCATTTTAGGGACATACAATGAAAAGAGGATACAATACAACGTGTTGCGTTCTAGACATTATTAAAAGATTGAAATTCATTGACATAAAAACCATGTATCCACCAAAGTTGTTCCGGTCTTAAATAGACACAGTCCGGATTGTTCACTTTGAGCTTCTGTCAAACGAGGAAAACATTGATTGCATATGAATTGCACTCATTTCAGTTGAATAAACAAAGAGCAGACCGCAAGTATTACAAGACGAATTCTATCCCAAAAGGACAATGATAGGTCAGACATTACTCTTCCAGTCATAAATGTTTCTTAGCAATAGATAATCATTTACGAAATCAGAGATTCCAAATTTGACAAGACGTCGTATGTGGGATCAAGCATTTCTCTGATAACAGAGAGACATTTTTTTTTAAATTACATTTAGAAACGTTAGATTGCAGAGCAAATGTAATAGAAACCGAATGTTATTGCTTTTCTGAATAAAGTATTGCTTTATCCTTATGTTTACCCTTTCTCTTTATAGGTTAAAACGGTACACATATTCTTTGTTATCTGATATTGCATTCATCGTGTCAAAAATACAAGTTGTAGAGCTATTGCCTCTTTGACCAGAATGATATTCTCTACACCAGAGTAGTTTGCATAAAAATAATACAATCCTTACTAAACGACCTTATTTAATTACCACTAGGATTTACAACGAGGTCTTCATAAAAATAATACATTCCTTAGTAAACGACCTTATTTAATTACCACTCGGATTTACAACGAGGTCTTCAGGAGGAATCTCCTTAGTCATAAATAGTTTTCTCACATACCGGTAAAACCAATGCGAGTGCCGATTCAAACACATGATACAATATGGAGAATTTCAAACATCGCCTAGTTCTACCGACGTCACCGCTTAAACAGATGGCCTTGGACTTGTCAAATCGGATACTGGAATGTTCTGTTGGTGGTCAGCTCTGCTTTGCTGACCCTACACTTGCCATTTCCTCGAATGATTACTCAGCGGAACCAAAGTTCTGGTTAGTACTTCAAAATAAACTTCTCATCACATCGCCAAGATCTGTGTGTGTGTGAATACTTGTTTTAACTCAGAGAGTAAAGAAAAACCATTAAGCTCCTTGTTTATCTGTCAATTCACTTAGCGACCTAAGTAGGGGAACTTGGTCGTTAAGTGAAGAGTGCCTGCACATGAGTTTCCATGGCTTGGGGAACATATCCACCAGAAAATCGGTCGGCGAGAATACACTATACTTACCTCTTTGGATTTTATGCATTAGCAGGGAATACCACTTATTCTCATGTACTTAAAATTTAGTGATCGTAAGCTTCTTAAGTATTAGTAAAGTTTACACGCTTAAGTATATACTTACATGTGAAATTCTAATAAACTGGAACTGTCTTTAAGTTTTAAGAATTCTTGTTTATCGAGGAGGAAATAATGCAGCAATTAAAACGATCGATATCCAGTTACTGCTCATAATTCGCTCCCCTCCCAGTGTAGTAAATTTTCTTATCTCTCTTAAGAATGTTTTAAAGCCTGTAATTAGATAAAGAAGGATGTTCCTTTTTACTATGCATTTTTGCATTTACAATGCCTAAGTAAAACATGGTTATCACGTTAATGGAGCAAAATGCAATAGATTATTTATAACTCATCAAGAACAAGCAAAATACAATAAATTATTTATAACTCATGAAGATAATTCGAATACTTTCTTGTGTTCTGAATAATATAAAAACATAATATTCGTATAACTCCTATTGGCTGTGTGATAGAGGTTCCTCCTCATTAGGAAAACTTACCAAGCTATTGATAGTCGAGACATATCGTCCACCAAGATCTCGTCTCCAGTGATTGGAATAAAACATACCAACATTTGATCTCGTCTTGATAAAATATCGGCAATATCTCGATGACGATTTAACACGTCATTTGTAAATTTGGTCAGATCTCGATAGACGAGAAATCTAGTCGAAGCCGCTTAAGAGGTTAAAGACAGTATAGTAAGCCAACACAGAATCAGATGAACTTTAATAAATATGTCGTATTGATAAATTTCAGTTACTAGGGGGCTCCGCCCCCTGCTCGCTTGCGCTCGCCAACCCCCGGGAATTGGTTTTTTGGCCGGGGGTTGGCGCTCACCAACCCCCGGGAATCCCATTTGGTTTGCTTCGCAAACCAACACTCCTTTTACATATGGCATTTGATTTGCTTCGCAAACCAACATTCCTTTCGCAGAGTGAAACTATCTGAATAATTTGTATTATCCTGATTTCACTTTACGGTCCATGACGTCACAGCGAGGGCTTCTCCCCCTGCTCGCTTACGCTCGCCGACCCCGGGGATTGCTACGTAATCCCGTTTGATTTGCTTCGCAAACCAATACCTCTTACGCAAGTGATTTCACTCTTTTTTACTTTAACACTTAATGCACCCTAAACTAATAGCCGCATGAGTAAAAAAATCTTCTGCATCTTGTTCCTTGTACAATTTTAACTAAACCCTGTTAATCTCCAAACTTTACGATGTGTACTTTGTACTTTCTCGTTAAACCGTCTGAGAACAGAGGGAAAAAAGCGAGCCTTTTTTCTCACCAAATAAAAAGAAATATTTTTTATGGCAATTGTTGCTACGATAAATTTGATATCTGGCAAACCCGATAGTCAAAAATACAACCCTCCGCGAATACAATGCTCCGCGAATTTGCTCCGCGAAATAAAAAATACGAAATTTGTGTCACCAACTTTTGATTGCATCGAATTTATATATGAACCAATTTTAAAAATAATGGTACCGTAAGAAAGAGTATAGTCTGAGGTATACTGCGCTATTTTCAAAATAAAAAACTAATAGTAATACCATATAGATATGACACTTTTAGAGTTAACGGATGTGACAAAAAGTAGCGAAAATATCCAAGGATTACGAATTTTGTACGACCACCTTTTGATCGCATCTAATTTAATTATTAACCGATTTCAAAAATAATAGTAACGTAAGAAAGAGTACATTCTGAGGTATACTGCGATGTTTTAAAAATTAAAAACTAATAGTAATAAGATATAGACACCGCAGTTTAAAAAAAAGTGTTTAAAAATGTCCTGATTTTTCCCGAATTTCAAAAAAATATTATCAAGAACCAAATTGAAATATAAAAAAAACTCGACGAGCTGCCAAAATTTACGTTCGGAGTTCTTTAAAAAAAACTCACGACTGAAGACTGAAAATTCGTATGTGTTTTGCTCACTCGCGGAAGAAATTTCGCTTCTTCAATTTTGGCACTTAATAAACCCTAAACTAATAGCCGCATCGGAAAAAAAATCTTAATAATTGTCCAGGGAATACGATGAAGAACAAATCATGTTAATTTCGTTTTTTTCCAATCAGTACTTTCTCGGGAAATCATTAAGAATCGAGCTAAACAACACAGTTTTCAATCCTGCGGCGGCGGTGGTAACTTTTTTTTAATATAGAGAGAAAAGTGTATTAAAAGTGAAGGTAAGTATTTTAATTAATGTCACACTGGAGCAAAACTATGGGCTATTGGTGACGTTTAGGAATCAATCCCTAAAACGGAAAAGTATAAGTACAACATCACGTCATTTTGAACCACAGTCATATGACGAGATGGTACCTGAGATGATATCCCACTCTCCAAACTTCTACAACCCATCAACGGAGGACATTTGAGGCCACAACAGATTTAACGCGCACCATCCTCATCGTATCCCTTTGGTTGGATTTGAACTCGCAACTCTCTGAATGCTTATCCGTCCCGCCGTAGCCAGTTTACGGAAAGGGGATTTTAACTTACCCGAAGAATCATTATAAGTATGGAAAATAAAGAATGATAATAATAACACACTGACAGAGGAGTGTGCAAAGCTGCAACTATCTCTGACATGTAAATATTATAACAGAAAGAATTTTAAAATTTTTAAGTAAAATAGTACAGCAATTTAAAAAATTAAAATATAACACACTGACAGAGGAGTGCGCAAAATCTGCAAGTATCTCTGACAGGTAAATATTTATGTTATTACTATTAGTTCTTTAATATGTTATTTCTATAAAACTCACTTCTCACCAATAATTCCTTCAAGAAAAGTAATAAAGAAAGGTGAAGGGGATTTGTTATTATCAACAATTACGCAACCGATGACTAATTCTACATCGTAATTGCGAATTTGAATGATATAACATTTACCTGCCAGATATAGTTGCAACTCTTGCGCACTCCTCTGTCAGTGTGTTAAAAGTTATATATTTTTTTAATCTATGCTGTATCTAACTTTCTTAAAACATATATATATATATATATATATATATATATATATATATATATATATACAACGAACTTCACGGGACCGTAAAAAAGTTTTCGTTGTAACGGAAATTTTGCTAATTCGAATAAAAAAGAATATTTTAAATACGTAAATTCGGCTTTTGTTTCGAAAGAAGACTACAAAAAAAAACTATGATTAGGTACTGCAAGTAGGAAGTTTATTTAGTGTAATCGTCCACATGATCCACATGATTTTCAAATAAATAACCTGTTATAGCATTTTCGAAAACCTGAAAACAAATTGACTTGCATCTTTTAGGAAACATTAATCCTAAATGAACAAAATGCGAGGAAACAAAACTCTATTTCAGGAAATCTACGATTTTCTTCTTTACAAGGTTTGCCGTTGTATTTGAGAGTAAATAATTTTGCAGTTGATGAATGTTTGTAAAGATAAAGTCCGGCACATTGCTTTGTGACGAAATAAATGTCCGCATTGCCTCCAAACTTGCTAAGTCTTCTGAAGAAGACATTGCGCACATCATCTTCAACCACAGCCTCTTCATCGTCACTACTTTTATTTACCTCATCTTAGCTGTCTTTAATGGATTGGATGATGTCTGCTTCCGTCAGTTCATAACATGTTGAAACGTTGTCCACCCCCCATCTACACTGAGATAATTTTTTAAATTCAAATCGTCAGGAACCGAAGTTTTATTTTTTGTAGCGTTCCAAATTTTCTCCAACTCAGATTGCTGAATGTCGTGCGTATTTGATTCATCATTCAGGTCGGCTTCTTCTAAAACTGAATTGGCGTCTTTGTCTGTAGTTGCATATGTTTCCAACAGTTTGCTATTAATGATTGACTGATGTCATCTCAAGATCCACATACCTATTCGATAGCTACCTTCACGTTGCATTTTCTTTGGATATTTTTCTCCAAATCACATAGAATTTGACGTAACAAAAAGGTTCTGTAGCGTGATTTTACAGCTCTGATGATGCCTTGGTCAAGAGGCTGAAGTGTTGCCGTGCAATTAGGCGGGAAATACGATTACGACAGTGACAAATTTCTGCTTGTTTCTTAGAAAACCAGTCTTTAGATTGAATGAATTTCGTTTTAGTCGGACTGAAACCAGCTGCCAAAATAAACAAACCGCAAACGTGTTATTAGATGAGTGAATCATGAAATGAACACATATTTTTGCCTGTACAAATAGTTCGTTGTATCGGGATTTTCAAAAATCGATCAATTCGTTATATTGAGATTCATTTAACATTGTTTAAATTGCTTTTCGGATGGGGACATCCGTGACTTTCGTAATAACGGGATATTTCGTTGTATCGGTATACGTTGTAACGGGATCTTACTGTATATATATATATATTAACTAGCCAGTTTATTCTTGTATCCAATATAAGGATAAGCTGGACAAAAGCAGTCCCAATGAAAGTAAATCCCTTCATTATTAATTTATTAATTCAGCTAAGAATTTGTTTTGTGTTTAAGTTGAGTTGAAAACACAATTTAATGGAGTGCATTTTTTTTGTATAGTATCAATTTTCTTTAAACCTTTTAAGTCATAATAGTATTTACATATTCTTGGTTAGACGCATTTTTACTTCATCTTTATTCTGCAAAATAATGATTAAAGTTTCCTTAAACAATTTTGAAATGTGAAGCCGACCTATATGATGTCGAACTTTTTACCCGCTTAAAACGGCGCTAATTTATTTAAAAAGCCAATTTTTCAACACAAGAAAAGAAGTCATTTCCAAAATATCACATCCAGGAATTACCAAAACGCATCGGCGACCACAAATCCCGAAAAAATGCCCACAACCAAGAAAATTACAATATTCCTAGGTGGCGTGTTGCAAATTTAATTACGCAACTTAACTCCGCCACACTCCGCTAATGAACATGCCTCGCCAGCGTCATCTGTTTTCCCGTTTTTTACCACCTCCTCCCCCGAAATAAACAAGAGCGCAGCAAAACTTGTAAATAAAAGATCCGCATCTCACACGGTCCCCTTAAACGAGCTCGAATTTCAAATAATTTAATCTAGCAACTAGTTAAGCAGCAACAGCAAAACGGGAGTTCCACATCTCCCCGGCAGAAAAAAAAACGAGCACCAACAACGCTCGCAAAAAAGCCAGCGGCGAACCCAACAACAAATATACCCACACGTCCGTCGCTCACCACTGAGTATGCACAAAACTCATTTGCCCGTTTTAAGGGGATGGAATTTTGAAAAGAAACATTTTTAAGCGAGGCAATTTAACCTGCCCTCATGGGGAAGAGCGAAATAATTAGAAGAAACTGCGGACTAGGCAGAACGCATGGAAAAGAACAACAGCTTCCGACCCCCGACCGAAACTATGCAGGACCCGGAATTAAGAAGCAATAAGCGAGAATAACTTTGACGTAGATATTTGAAGAGCTCTGTTGTAAGAGATATGGCTGGTATTTAGGGTGTTTATGATCATATTATCTTTCTAGGAGGGGTCGGGGTGGACTCAGGGGGATCTTGATGATGCTTCACGGGGCAGAAACTATTCAGAACGAATTGCGAATTAGCGGAGGCCTGCCGACTCAATCCGTTTGTTTTCTGAGTGGGGGAGGAGGGTTCGCGCTCGGCGAATTTGCGTTTTCTCGGATGATTCTTTGTGTTGGTGGGTCGCGTCGGCGGGTAATGAGAAATAAAGTAAGCCGCGTCGTTGTTCTTTTGTGCGGGGACGCATTCCTGTCGCTCGAACGGTTTAATTGAAGGCATTTCGGCTTCCCCCTGAGAGTGGAAGTAACCCTTTAATTGTATGAATGGCCTTTGGTCGCGCGAAAGAAACTGGGTTGCGATTAAACGGGGGGGGGGGGGCGTAGTCGCCGCATAGTTTCGGGAGCGGGTTTCGTTGGATACAAATGGGAGGGGTGCAGGGGGGTTGAGAAACGAGATGATAACTCGATTAAGAGACGGTTGGGAGAGTCTTTGACGAGATGTGGAGGCCTGTTGGGGGGACATAATTTTGTCACGAATGTAACATTGTTGTCGAATTGAGAATATTCTCGTTCACCTCAATCCTCTGTAGGATAATCACAAGGGTAATCTGCTCTTTAATGTTTGTCTTATCCTCATAGTGGTTAGATCGTCACTGGTAAAACCGACCGGATATTGATGCATGCGATATTTCGTCAGCAGAAAAATGGACTGGATATTGATGCATGCGATAATTCGTCAGCAGAAAAATGGACTGGATACTGATGCATGCGATAATTCGTCAGCAGAAACATTGACTGGATACTGATGCATGCGATATTTCGTAAGCAGAAAAATTGACTAGATACTGATGCATGCGATATTTCGACAGCAGAAAAATGGACTGGATATTGATGCATGTGATATTTCGTCAGCAGAAAAATTGACTGGATACTGATGCATGCGATATTTTGTCAGCAGAAAAATTGACTGGATATTGATGCATTCGAAATTTCGTCAGCAGAAAAATAGACTGGATATTGATGCATGCGATAGTTCGTCAGCAGAAAAATTGACTGGATACTGATGCATGCGATATTTTGTCAACAGAAAAATGGACTGGATATTGATGCATGCGATATTTCGTCAGCAGAAAAATTGACTGGATATTGAAATCGTCACATTAAATCTCGTTGGCGTGGTGTGGAAGTTTGGAGGGTGGGGTGCCGGCCTTGGTGTTGCCTCGCCATCTGATTGTAGTTAAAAACTGCGTGGTGTTGTCTTCGGAGACACTGCCACCACAAAATCCTTAAAGTGATGGAATTTCTCAGCTCCAACATTGATTACATCTGTGAGAGCTGAGAAGTCTAAGTCGAAAGTTCTCAAAATAACTTTGCTTTTCTTTCGAAATTTTTATAGGTAATTTCGGCTGTCTTTTAAACGTTCTGACTTCTGTATTTAACATTATTATTATTTTTTAATTATTTTATGTTTTTTTTGTTTATGTTTATGTTCTTTTATTTGTTTTTGTTTTCTCATTTTGTTCCGTTTCAATTTTTCACACTTTGCCAACCTCTTTTGTCATTTTGTATTTCTGTGCTTACACGTTTTTCCCTTCACTTACCTTTCCCCTTCTGTGTACTTAAATGTTTTATATATGTATTGTGGATTGCTCTGTTGTCCCTTATCCCAGAATCTCCGCTGTAAGGCGGACTATACAGCTGAAAGCCGCACAGGTGAAACAGTGTCCGCCTACGGCGTCCAATCCCATCCAATCGGACATTTCCTTTGGGGATCGATCCCAGACAGCTGACATTAATCTGCTTTGTTGTTCTAGTCACCATCAAAAATTGGCAATATCATTATTATTTGGAATTCATTCGGCTTTCTCTACGAGGATCGTCATTTGCAAAACCGTTCAGGTCTCGATGTACGGCATACTTCATCAAAAACATTTGGAGGGTTTTTACCTCCTGGTTGCTGTTACGATGAGGAATATAGCAAATCTGACCAGATCGTATTGGGCAAGGTACCACGGCATAGAAAGAAAACTTACCAGAACTTTTCACCTCGTCGTCATAAAAGAAAATCGGCAAAATCTTGATGAAGAGATATCTTGCAATTAAGAAAATTGGTCGTATTATGATGGACGACATGACTCATCAATGGCAAACGTGATCAGACCTTTATTTGACGATACAGCTTGTTAAATTCAATCGAGACGGTCAGGAGTGTCTTGCATGTGGGATATCTATGATAACCTAGTCAAATCCTACATCAATCAATCATATTTATAAAAAGTAAGAAACCCCTTAAAAAATCCACACATAACCATTTTCGTTGTCAAAATTTTGCTATTCTAATGTTTTTTAAATTCCAAATTCTACTTTTTAAAGCATTTACTTGTTAGCAGTATGAATTATATGCTTGTGTTTCACTTTCCCTGTTTTTTGCCTCGAAGATATATCTCATCGCTTACAAAATTGACCAGAACTTGATGGATGTGATAACATATCGGTAGAAGAAAACTGAACGTATCTTGATCTGATTCTCATAAAAAAAAATATTATGTAATCAATCGAAAATATAAGTATTTTCAAATGGCTTCTAATATTTTAGCCTCATAGGTGATTCACATAAAATCAATAAAAGAAACCTCAAATAAGAACCAAAAATCTTTATTTGTATACATCCAAGACATCAATTATATAAAATATTTTATAACAGATTCTGAAATTTTTTAAACCCAGTTTTCATTTGAGATAATTGTAAAGGGTGTATTCTCATTAATTGCGTGTTTTGGAAAGCGTTTTCTATTGGTTAGTAATAATTTAGTAAGATTATTTTTTATCATCAAAATATACTGGATATACTGAATATGTATTTTTTATATGTTTATTAAATACTGAGACAAATGTTTAAAAATATGCCTGCTATCTACATCAAACTTATCAGTAATGGTTACGGATAAAATATTAAATAGGATCAGATTGTTCAATCATTATTAACCATCCGAGTGGTTTCGACGATACATCTAGTCCACCACAATTCGACCATTTTACTAATGACGAGATATCTCGCCATGAAGATACTGCTGATTCCTTTTTTTTCTGATCAAGATTAAGATCTGGTCAGTTTTCTTATAATGGCGAGACGTCTCATCCATCAATATCTCGTAAGTTTTGTACTGACGAGAAATTTCGTCCGTTTTCTTCTAATGACGGTACATCTCGGCTTTAGAGATCTCGTCAGCTTTCCTAATGACAAAATACCTATTTTCGATATAACCGCCAGGAGGATAAAAAACATTCACTGCAAATTAAGGTGAAATATAACGCGTAATTATCACCAATAAAAAGCTCTTAATACTTGTAGTGTGAAATTTTCTTACCAACGAATTCCCTCAACTACCCGTATATATTCAAATCACTTCAGAAAGTCCAAAAGAAATTTTCGCTGCAAACCCGAATCACGCGACTTAAATATTAAAACCACCCGTTGAATAAGACATCACCGATCAATTAAGGTACCTTGAACAATAACCAACCCGAGTCGACGAGATTATTATCGGCATGACGCAACACCATCCACGCCAGACACCAATCCCAAAAGAGCAGCAATACCGAGCGACCGAGAGAGAAAGGATATACATATCAAATTCTCCCCAATAAAACGAAGAATATATATATATAATCCACGGCAGAAAGCAATGCCCAAGCGCTGGCTCACTCGCCCCGGCGAATATACATAGAGCTTATTGCTGGATATAGAGGAGGGTCTACGCCGGAGTTCCAGCAGTCCCCTAACTCAATTACGGTGCTGACTAAGGAATCGATCTGGTAGGGGAGGGAGCATAAGAACACACCAAGAAGGAGATCTTCAACTATTGACGATGGAGAGGTTAACTCACTCCATGCTGAATCTCCACTTCGGTTTCTGTAGCGACTCGAGCGCGACGACTTGGTGGGAGGATCAAAAATGTCCTTCTTTCTTGAAGGTAATTTTGAAAGAAAACAGATCCGTTGCTTTCGGGAGGTTTTCGCGACAAAAAATTACCCTTCTCCTTACCCCACCCTTGGAGGCAACGTCTTTTCTTTCCCGACTGGGATGTCACCGTGGAAATGCCAAATTGAATTAAATTATATTGGAATATACGGGAATCATTGCTGAGTTGAGTTCTTGGAATGGGACTGAGGAGCGAAGATGTGGGGTGGTAGGGGAAGAGAGAATATTTTATTTTCTCAGTTTCAGTGAAATCATTAATCAAGTTCTTTTTGGGGGAGTTCGAATCGGGAGATAAGTGCGAGGTGTGTTAGGGGTAGGAAGTTTCTCGGGTGATTTGCATGGAGTCTGTTTAAATAAATATTCGACTGTCTAAAACTAGACGTTTCGCGCGCGGGTGATTTGATTACGGCGATTTTGAAGTTTATGAACTCCGTGAGTTCAGAGGTGTAATCATTACTTTGTTTTCTACATGACGAATGCGTCATCCCTCCTGGTTTGTGGCATTTGTAGTGACAGTTTTAGTTTGACTTTTGGAGTGTTGAACGGAGTATTTATTTGCAGCAATTTGTGTTTTGTCGCTCGTGTTTTAATAAAAACTTACCTGTTTATGTGATCTTGGTAAAATCTAGGAAATAGGTAGAAACTCTTTGAAAACTGAATTAATCATTTGTTGTAATACATACCTGTAAATAAAGAAATTATTTGCATTATTATTTCATTGATAAATTCTTTATTGTTGACACTTTCAAACAAATATTTAAAATTAGTTTAAAAAAACTTTTTGATGAGAGAGAACTAAAACAGCACAACTATAACATATTAAATTTATATTATCCAAAATAGTAGTCAGATTGTTAATATAGTTTAGTATGCTGAATTTTGATGTTTAAAGTTTTATAAGACACTAGGGGGCTCCTCCCCCTGCTCGCTAAATGCTGTACCCCCTGCTCGCTAACCTCCGGGGATTGCTACGCAATCCCATTTGGTTTGCTTCGCAAACCAACACTCTTTTTACAAATGGCATTGGATTTGCTTGGCAAACCAATTCCTTTCGCAGAGTGAAACTATCTGAATAATTTGTATTATCCTGATTTCACTTTACGGTCCATGACGTAACAGCGAGGGCTTCGCCCCCTGCTCGTTTACGCTCGCCGACGAAAATATCCAAAGATTCCGAATTTTGCATGATCAACTTTTGATCGCAACCAATTTAATTATTAACCGATTTAAAAAAATAATAGTACCGTAAGAAGAAGTACATTCTGAGGTATACTGTGATATTTTAAAAATTAAAAACTAATAGTAATAAGATATAGATACGGCAGTTTAAATAAAAGTAACAAAAATGTCCAGATTTTTCCCGAATTTCAAAAAAAATATTATCAGGAACCAAATTGAAATATCAAAAAAAAACTCGACGAGCTGCAAAAATTTACGTTGAGAGGTACTCTTTAAAAAAAACTCACGGCTGAAGACTGAAAATTTTTATGTGTTTTGCTCATTCGCGGAAGAAATTTCGCTTCTTCAATTTTGACACTTAATAAACCCTAAACTAATAGCCGCATCGGAAAAAAAATCTTAATAATTGTCCAGTGAATACGATGAAGAACAAATCATGTTAATTTCGTTTTTTTCCGATCAGTAGTTTCTCTTGAAATCGTTTAAGAATCGAGCTAAACAACACAGTTTTCAATCCTGCGGCGGCGGTGGCGGCGGTAACTTTTTTTTTTAACATAGAGAGAGATATATTATTTTTCTGTAGAAATAGAAATGGGCCTTTATTTAACTATTAGTATGGTTTATTATGTAGTAATTTAAAGATTCAATGCATTTAGTTGATATAATTATACATATTAATGTGACTCGCATTACTTCACTATTTTGAAATCGGTGAATGCAATGGTATGCAGTAACTACTCAATTATATCATCATAAAATAAAAACGATATTATTTGCTCTAATTTAGCAATGAATACGATTAGTGCAACTATTCACGCCAGTTAATAGATAATTGTAACCAGTATTATGCATTAATAAAGCAGTGTTCTGCGTATTTTAATTTAATCAGTTAAAATACTTCCTGTTAAACACAATTTCCTATTTCCGATTCCTATTTTGTCAAATATCCTATTACTCACTACACCAGTATGTCAGCAATAAAATACTTGAACTGCATCAGAGCCTCTCAGTGATTACAGTTCGAATTTTGCATAGAATACAGTACACATATTGCGAAGTATAATATGCAAATATTGTATAATGTACAGTGGAAATGTTGTATGGTATCCATTGGTAAACAATACAAATGCTGCATGTTATTTAGTGGTATATATTACAAATGTTCGTGGTATCAGTAGTATACAGTACAAGTGCTGTATAGTATTCAGTCAAGAAAAATGTTGAATATTTATTCCCTGGTATACAGCATAAGTGTTGTAAGGTATTCAGTGGTATGCGTTGCAAATGTTGTATGGTATTCAGTGGTATACCATACAAATGCTGATTTACAACTGTTTGAATACTTCACAAAGGTAATAAGCTTCTAAAACGAAAACTGTTTCATGAAAAACGTTAGGTCTACTTTCAATTCCGGGATACTGCCCTAGAGATCTATTTGTCGACAGGAAGCTTTTTCCTTCCAGGGATATATCTACATTCACTAGTAGTATTGGTTTAAGCAAATGTGTTGGGTGAGCGCCAGACGAACCCAGCATATTTTAACGGAAACAAAACCTCGCAACTATAATAGCACGCCATGTCCCTCTACGGCACCAGAAGCATGACATCTTTCTGCCAAACAGACACACCCATTTGCTGGATTTCAACCGAAATGAGGGATTGTGGTTCTTTGAACGTACGTCATTCCGATGCCAACTTGAACACATTATTGAGGACTGGTGATTCATGCTTTTTGTGCGACACGTACTGAATTTCATGATTGGAGGTACACTTTGAATAATAATTGTTGAAATGGAGTTTGTATTTATTTATAATACAATTGACAGATGGATCTAAGAGGCCATAATGCTAACAGATTGATGAATAATCATGTTGATTCCAATGAACTTTTTATAGGCACACCTTCAATACAAGTGTTTTACAGGACTAAGAAATTATCAATAAATAAATTATACAAGTTAGATGATTTAAATTAAACAAGGCTAAAAATATAAAACAATTGATGTACGATATATTATTTAAAAATGAGAGTTTTAAAACACGTAAAATCGTTGCTATTACATGTTTAAGAGTATAGAAGTAGATGGTTTAATTAACGTCGCTCTGGAGTAGCACAGTGGGTCATTGGCGACTATATGGGATCAAAATTCATGGGAAAGAGCCGAGGACAAACACGTAATTTTCAATCACGATCAGATGACGATGTCACAACTGTGTGGCACCCCACTCTCTAAATTTCCACACCCCACCAACGTGAGAACATTTAAGGTCACTACGGATTAAGCTTGTGTACCCTCTTTTGTACACGACGGTCTTTCATTGGATGTAAACTCGCAACTCCCAGTTGCTAATCAGTTACTCTTCCAACATGTAAAATTACGATTTAAAACACGTTTCTTTTTTCCTTAAAAATATTTTATTATGCGTTTGATTATTAGTAAGGACATGTTTCAGATTAAGATTTGGAGTTGTAAAACATAAACTCTGAAGCTAAAATTGGTACGTAAAATATGTCATTTAATTTAAATGCGTAATAGTGATAAAGTACAATTACATGAAATTCATAAATTGAGTGGTTTGGTAGACAATAGTTATACAGTATATTCTATACAGATTGATGAGTATCTCTTACACACAAGAATTTATATCGGTCCTATATACATGTGCCTAAAGCATCTGTCTTTGCATGAAAGTCTACCTGAACTATGGCAGTTCGAATTTCAGAGATTTATTATTTGTTAAATTGTTAAACGCTTTTCGTCACATTTGGATTGGTGTTATGGAGTTTGCTGGGCACCTGTCAATTCAGCAGCACAAATTATTATCACATTTGGATTGGTGTTATGGAGTTTGCTGGGCACATGTCAATTCAGCAGCAAAAATTATTATCACATTTGGATTGGTGTTATGGAGTTTGCTGGGCACCTGTCAATTCAGCAGCAAAAATTATTATCACATTTGGATTGGTGTTATGGAGTTTGCTGGGCACCTGTCAATTCAGCAGCACAAATTATTATCACATTTGGATTGGTGTTATGGAGTTTGCTGGGCACATGTCAATTCAGCAGCAAAAATTGTTATCACATAAGGCCAGTGAATACTGTTTAAATAACTGATTTTATGTGACATTTCCTACGTTTTATCAAGAAACAATATCAAGAAGTGTTCAACACATTAATGCTTTCTATCTGTAAATAAATTTTAATAAGCATAGCGCGAAATACTTTAAAACTTATTATGTTGTTAAAATGTGTTGAATTTATTTATTTTATACATTATATTTCATCCGAAAATAAACAGTGTTAGGCGGAAATAAGTATTACGTGTTACAATTCCTCATCTAAAAACTATGAAGCAGGGTAACATTGAGATGAGTGAGTGTTATAGCTCTTCAGTAGCCAGTACTTAAATACCTTAAATTTAACATAAAATAAAGTTTATTCTGAATAAATAATTAAATTAATTTTTTGATGGGTTTTTTAAGCAGTAAACGTTTTTTGAAAAATACAATACACTTTACATGTGTATTGTTTTTCCAATGAAAACGTATGAACAACCCAGATAAAAAAAACTTAATGTTGAGTCTTAATTCGATTCGTCGCCACTTAGTCAATGTCTAGCTTTTTTTTCTCCAACACGAAATTATTCGTGTGAAATAATTATACGAATTTCATGGAGAAACCATTTACAATGTATTCTGTTCACTTTTTCAGTCAAATTAAAAGAAAATCTTCAGAAATATTAGATTTGCGGTTAATTCTATAAGCGGCAAACATAAATTGAATTTGAGTATATTACTATGTTAAATCACAACTAAGATGGATCCGTAAGTAATTCAATCATAACAGAAAATATAATACCATAACAATTTCCACATTTTTCTATATTTGAGATTTGTCATACGTTGGGTTCTTAATGAAGCTGCCTGCCCCCTGTGTGACAAAAACGAGTCGATGGACAAACATCACCTGCGTGTCTGTGAAGCTCTCCATGGAGAAACTGATACATCGCAATACTGGGAAGCTAGAAGACTCTTGGGGTGATAGCCTTTGGCTATCCTTTGAACTTTATGATGTTTTTTGTAGTTGTTCTTCTTCTGTTTACATTCTTTTTTATTTTGTTTTCTTGTTCATGTACCCCAGCCATTGGAAATATAAAAAAAAGATTTGTTATACAATATAGATGTAAGAATAGAAGTAGTTGTGAGTAGGCCTATATAAATCTCTTTTTTTTTCGTAAACTCAAAAGTACAATGACATTTTTCTGAAGTATAGAAGAACGTATAAACAATTGTTAACAGACTCACCAAAATAAATTTGATGGACAAACCATAGACATAGAAAAAATTTCTTTGTGTGTGGTTTTTCCCTGGTTCAATTTTTAATAAATTACTATCCAGAATCCTGACTTGGAAGTATGTATCACGTGTTTATCGTGCATATTCAATACATTAAAGATTATATTAATAGTTAGATACTTATTTACAAATTTATAGTACAATTACCAGTGTTTCTAATGCTTGGTATATAATTACAAGTGTTCTAGTGTTCTTTACAATGCAGTGTACAATATTATATAAAAACATCAGCGCTCTTTATTGTGTAGTGCATAGTAAAATTACACCAGCATTCATTATTATACAGGGTATAATACAATTACATGTTGCTTCTCATTATACAACGTTTTGTACAATTACCATTGGTTGCTTATTTTAGTATATAATTACCAGCTGTCCTTATTATACGTACTATGGTTACCAGCTTTCCTTATTACACAGAGTATAGTTACCAGCTGCCCTTGTTATACAGATTATAATTACAAGCACCACCAGTGACCGAGTGATTAAAGAAGTCGTAATAACCAATTAATGCTTAGAGGTCATACTGTCCATAAGTAGGTGAGGGTCAGTTGGGTTTTATGGCGCAAGAGCTATGATTGGTCAAGTTGTGCTAAACACAAGACAACGTCAAGTAATAGGCATATGGACACAAACACACACACACGGAAAATTTCATTGACACCGACGACTTTCAGGGTACATTACAGGAATCAAACCTATGCCACCTACAACTCGCAAGCTTCTAGCGCAATGGACAAGCCCGCTGAGGGACTAAAAGCTGGCATTAGATTGGCAGGTATTTGAATTAACTTCACATTGAAGCAACACAACATGTTATTGGTGATAGTTCGTGATCAATCCCAAAAGGAAATATTTTTGAACAACTCCTCGTAATTTTGAACCTTTGTTAGATGAGCTGATATAATAAAAAATATAATTACGTTTATTATTTATTATACAGTGTATAATTACTAGTTTTCTTTATTACACAGCGTATTATTATCGATGTTCTTAATTATACATTGCATAATTACTAGTGTTCTTTATTATACATTGCATAATTTCAAGTGTTCTTTATTATACATTGCATAATTAGAAGTGTTCTTTATTATACAATGTAGAATTATCAGTGTTCTTTTTTACAGTGCATAATTACCAGTACTCTTTATTTTACAGCGTATTATTATCAGTGTCATTCCTATGCAGTGTATAATTACTAGTGATCTTTATTTTACAGCGTATATTTACCAATGTTCTTTATTACAGTGTACAATTAACAGTTTTCTTTATTAAAGTGTATAATTACCAATGTTCATTTTTCTACATCACATAATTATCAGTACTCTTTATTACACATTGTACAATTACCAGTGTATAATGAACAGTGTTCTTTATTATACAGCGTATAATTACCAGTGTTATTTATTATGCAGTGTATAATGAACAGTGTTCTTTATTATATAGCGTATAATTACCAGTGTTCTTTATTATGCAGTACATTTGACAGTTACCAGCATACCGAAGACCGATAAATTTGTAAGATCGTGACCCAACTCAAGCATAGAGCAGTACCAACATTTTTCCAAGTGCAAAGCAGCACAACCTTCCGACTAAAGTCCAGAAGTGCACGCGTTACAAGTGATAAAATGTATCCCTCAGACTAACAAATCGCCACTTGGCTGAGCTCACACGTTAACGACCCGTTAACAAATTACCGCCCTCCCACAGAATCGATTATCAAACGTCTCGAATGACTGATTTCGGGGAGCAATCAACAATCCCAATACAACTCAGAAAATATTTATTGCCGGCCAATCCCAGCTCCTCCACCCACCCCCTACCCGAATCCCCTGGATCCTCCTTAAACGCCAAGCATCAATTCGGTACACACTAAAAATATCAGGCACCCATCACGGACTAAATCTCCTTAAAAATTTCACGGGGGACTTTCGCACTCTGTAGGTGAGCCGACTTGTGTGCGTCGACGCTTTCCTTAATTAAATTCCACACTAAATGAACCTTGTAACGGTTTCGGCTTCAAAGGTCGTAATTCAAGACGAGCTTTTAATACCTCGAATTCCGACAGGATGAGTTAGGAGATCGGCAAGGGGCGGGATAGGGTTCCTTTTTGCGATGGGAGAGCGTTTGAGATTTAATCTTCGGCCATTAGGGGAGCTATTGTCGTGTCAATTGGCCCTTCGGATGTTGTTAGGGCGTCATTTCTCTTCCCGGTTTGTATCGGAAGAGGAATTTGAAAGGACGAGAGCTGGTTTTCAACGGGATTGTGTGTGGTAGGTCAGTACCTATTACCGTACACTCACAGTTATACGCGCTGTCATTATCAATGACCTTACTGCAGTAGTTGTGACTTATCTGATCATGCACTTTCAAATTCTATTGATGTTATGATAATAGCTATGAAGTGCTTGGTGAGGTTATCTTAAAAGGAAATAAGAGCTCGCGGGAATTCTAGGTTTGTCATGCTTATATGGATAAGGCAGAGTAATTATATACATAAATATAAATTAATTATACGCAAATGTAGTACAATTCTTCATTTTCTAGCTGCTGAGACGTTCTTAAGAAAGGTAGACAACCATTTTGTCATTATTTTGTCACCGCAGGTGACCCCCTTACCTCCCGACATATGTCAGGTTGAAGGTTGATAAGGTCGCCCACGGGTAAGTGAGAAGTGCTAGCACTCTTGATTAACAGCATTAAAAAAAGACCCTCGTTGGGGGGCCCTAGTAAACACAGTTGACGCGGGGGTCTTCGGGAACTGGAGGTGCCTCGGCCGTAGTCCCAGTAACCCTTAGTTTAAAACCCGTCAGTAGAAAGAAATAAAAAAGAAAAACTTCACCCCCATTGCGTTCTTGTGTCCGTGTCACTCCGACCCCGTTTGGGTCTACTAACTTGGCCTCAGCTCCATCGTTCCCTTCTCCCCCCGCGTTACACAACATGAAAATACAATTGGAGAATATTTCATGAGCTTATATGAGAGAAAACGTTCAAAATCTTTAACACACTATTATAAGTCCCGAGCCGGGTTCCTGCCACAGTCTTTTCAAGTCCTTAGTATTCACAGTCCCTAGTCTTTTCAAGTCTTTAGTATTCACAGTCCCTAGTCTTTTCAATTAAAAGAAAACAAAAACAGGCATCTGTGTGTTTCACTGCATTTGCATCACCCCAGGGGAGCCCCGGGGATGACGCAATTTTACCCAACAATAATCTAATTTAGATACCTTGGGGTCTGTAGGAGGAACACTTTGCAGAAGATGAGTCCTTTACCGCTGTGCTATTTTTCTCTATATTCGTCTCACAGCCCTCCCAACTGTTCATAACTACTGGAGGTAGACAACCATTCTGGCTCACGTTGGAGAGATTGCTTACACCAAGCTGGTGGATTGGTTGGTTATTATGGTTTTATGACGCAAGGGTCATGTTTGGCCAAGCAGCGCCAGACACAAGACATACAGTATAGGGATAGACATACACACGATCAAAGATTTACACTGTCACAGCAGAGAGAAATGCGCCTGATATAAATCGATCCAATCCAACTGGATCTTGTGCGAGAAAATAGGTTATTAATATAGATGACTCATGCTCTAGGATCAACAATATGGAGTGTTTGGTTTATTATGGCTTTATTATGGCTAGGGACATATTTTCCTTTGCGGCTAGGTTAGACCGGTTAAAACAGCAGCAGTTTAGCAACCAAAGAGTTGCTAGGGTTAGTATTAACAGTTACCACGAAAATTAGCAATAATTGATACTGTTACCGTAAAATAGCAGTTTTGCCCATTTTAGAGATCATATAAGGTTTTAGTGTAATAATTGTTATCAATAAGAATAACTTCTCAATTCATCACTACTAAACCCATCAAGCCGTGGGCTTAGTTTGGCTTAATGCTTTACGGTTACCTTTTCTACAAGCGGTCTAATTGGACCGAGACTTAAGCGGCTTACAGGATTCCGAACTACTGTGAACATCCATGGCAATACCGGTATTTGACCTGCTAAACCGAACAGAGTGCCAACCACTCGAATACGGGGGACCAATTAAGCCATAGAATAAGTTTGTCTAAAGGATTGTTTACGTTTTTAAAACTCGACATAAAATCGCAATTTTCTGAAATTGTAAGTTATACCTAAATCCTTTAAAGCTCTATTAAAAATTGTTTACGTTTTTAAAACTCGACATAAAATCGCAATTTTCTGAAATTGTAAGTTATACCTAAATCCTTTAACGCTCGATAAGTTAAAATTTTTCACAAGTCCAAAAATATCACCAATAATATTGATAGCTTTGAACTGTAATTTGAAGTTAATTTATTCCCCACGTTCTCCACTACTCTCTTCAACTCTTGTAACGTCTCCCCTAATTTTTGTCCATATCCGAAAATTGAACATCCTAAGGGACATTAAAATAAAAACTTGTACAGCTTCTGCTCCAGATATATAGTTTAGAATCATGAATCTCAAAGGATTGCGTATTTTCACAGCTCGTAATTATTAACACGAAAGCACTTGCAGCCTTACAGGCATAGCACGTAGGACTACAAGTATTTTCGCGTTGTTAATTTGGTTTCCGTGGATATTTCAACGGCAATGGAGAAGAAGTAATCCTTTCGCAAGCAGTCGTGCTGAAATAAGTTCGAATACTTTTAGAATTATCATATTATAGTCTGATGCACAGAACTATTTTCCTCTAAGTGTGTCGATCCTTGATAAGAGCAGATACGGTGCAAAATATATCCCATGAGAAAAATAAATTGAATTGGTAAAAATATTTCGGTGATTAAAGGGGCCCATAAGAAGGAATTTTATATGTAATAAATACAAATAGTGCAATTTAATGTAAAGGTGCCAGGTAATTTTAGTCAGTAATAATTTTTTTTCTTGGCACTTTCGCTTTTGTTGTTATATCCCTGATGGGTTCCAATGCGTTGTTCAACCTAGCAACTTGCCGTCTTTCCTGCATGGTCCTTTAACAGTTTTGATATTTTTGACCAGTAACATATTTTCCTGGGATCCTTTGAGAGGTGCATTGACGTTCAGAGCGATACAACACGTTCTTATTGTCCCCCAAGAAGCGTGATATAACGAGGGTTTAATGTATATATACTCTTAGCAGGGACGATTTCCTATATCAAGACATAGCTCATCAATTCGTACTTCATATATTTTCATAACTTACGTAAAACATCCAGTTTGGATTATTCTCTATAGTACTGTAATATTCTATAGCACCCAAGTGTGTCTAGGATAACGGTCTAGTGCCTCGGAGGCCTACTGTCTCCCAAGTGTTCTTGATGCTTGCGCCAGCCAATAGAACTGTAAACAGTTAGCTGTCGAACTTTGCCTTATTATAAACATTGTATGTTTGGGTTTTCACGCTTTCATTATTATTAAATCCATTTGTATGTGGTCTGTGTAAAAACAAATGTTGTTTTAAATGTCCAAAAAAATTTGGATTATTTCATCACAGCACGTTCCTTGTAAACCTAGTTTTGTCCAAGTTTCAAAACTTACCCCTATGAAATGCAAGGTTCTTAAAGGTTACTTAAATCCACAAACGCATTTTCAAATCACTTTCTTCCCCGTACCATGACAAGTCGAAAATTCTTGAGACCCATGCCTGGAAAGTTAAACTCATCCTAGCACCGGACATTAAAATAGACAAGTAGCCCGGCTCCTAGATCGGAAATACAGTTTCAAAACTATGACTCTCCAAGGATATACTGCGCAGATTCCGCACGTCCAAGGACTGGAAATTAACAACGCGTAACTACTAGAGGTCTGAGTAGCAGAGCCGGAGGACACTACGCCAGCGATGGGGAAGAGGTAATCCTTTTGTAGGCAGCCGTGTTCCAAGGTGCTGAAATATGTCCGAATACTTTCAGAATTACCATTACGTAGAATTAACATTTAATGGCACTCCTAAATCTTAAGTACCGCTGTAAAAGTGAGTTACGGTATTGAGGTGCGCGCAAAATTTCATTCTTCCGAGTCGAGGAAGACCTATTTGGAATTCTTTCGCAGAATGCGACCGAGGATAGTCGGCGTCTTCCAGGTTGCTTTGGGGGCAGACACCTGCGATGTTAAATGATGATATCCCTTTTCTGAAAGTATGAAGAAGTCGACGGAGTCGTCAGTTTCAAGAGGAGGGAGGGGTGCTTTGAAATAGGAAATGGGATTTTCGGAGCCGTTACGAGCAAAGACATTTCGAGAGATGGTGGGAATATTTTGGAGGAGGGTTTCTGCATTAGGGTGGGAACTGGATGAAAAACGCTTCACTTTTGACAAGGGATGTTTACTCCGGAACGGAGGCGTGGAAAAAGTTTCTCCCCAGATGAGGTACTTTCAAACACAAATATATCATCACCTATTCAAATAGCCACTTTTGACTTCCATTCAATGCGTGTGAATTTATTTACATGTTTGAAAGACATTTGTAGCTTTTAGGGGCTTGCTCTGGCGGTAAAACTGAGTTTCTCGTTCGATTCGAAGCAAACCTTACAAACGGACGAATTTTTTTTTGAACTGAGCAAACCTGAGAAAAAATATCAATCGTTGCAGATATTTCTGTGCTTGGGTAGAAAAAGAGTCGACGTCCGAATTGGCTGATTTGAGAAACGTCAGCAAATCAATTTAAGTTAAAGAAAGTTGCCATAGAAAAAGTGACAATTCCTCCTGTGTATGTCAATAAAATTGAAAGCATCAAAACATTGGAAAGTATTGATAATACGATGTATTAAAAAAATCATGAAAATGAAAATTAAATCAGGTGTTATCTAAAATTTGCAAAGCGAACGCAATTTATTTTTATACCATGTTACATGTTTGTAAATTTCAGATTTGACTGTAGAGTGGGAATTTAATAACATAATAATGTTTGCATGATGTGGAAGTGTGAAGAGGGAGGGGATGGTGGTCCCAACTCAGGTATTGCCTATTCATCGGACCATGGTTCAAAATTACGCAGTGTAATCCTCAGATCTTTATTTATATTAAATTATTAAAAATAGTAAAAAAATCGGTTCATCATAAACTCTGTTTTGTAACAATTTTAATTGCTCAGTTGCAAAATAAATCGTCCTAAACACAAAATATAATAATTAAGTATGAAGAAAATGTTGAAGGTGTCACACAGAAATTTAAATTTCAGAATTAGAATCTGAGAATTATTAATAAGATTTTTATAATACTAGCACACATGACGATGTATTTATAACGGCTACCACGGCTTGGGGCCAAAACGTCGAAATTGGTTCCCTTCAAAAAATTTTCCCAAAGGAAAAATTAGGATTTTTTTGTCCGCTCTTAGTTTAATAAAAAGATACTACAATTTCGTTGAACTCGGGTGAATTTTAAAAAAAGTCGTCAACATTTTGAAAGGAGACAATTTTTTAAACGAGTAGTGTTTGAGATGATTTTGCTTAAAAAGATATCCCTAGTCCCCAAGGTAAAAAATAGAAGCAAAATAGTCACATTTCAGTAGCCTGTGTCAGCCTTGTAGCATTCAGGTATACCGTTTGGTCCACAAAGTCGTCGATACCCTTCTTTATCTAGTTATATTTCGACTTCTGACGGTGTCTGCTGCACACACGTCCACGGCTTTCTGGATTATTCGTAGATCAGTGACTAGAATCTTGTTTTAGCACATGCATCATTAGAATTGTTACGTTTCTGATCTCCAATTGACGAAAAATGTTAGTTTCAGAATAGCTATTTTACTAGTTCCCGAATCTATTTCATCCAATCCTTTCAAATTCTTTTCGTGGGGAAGACCGTGTCTTGGAGTCATCTTTTTATATCCTCTATCATAAAAGCAAGTAACCATTTGCCTTTATTTATTCCGTCATTTGTGTTTGGTTTCAGGCATTCAAACATTTAAAAAAAGAATTACTAGTCAGCAAGAGTTACCACCTGGAGACGTGACCAAAACGCTTGTAAACAGAGAGAAACAAAATTATCTTCAGACAACATCCGGTACAGCAGTTGTACCTTAATAGCGACAAGAAAGAATTTAGACTGACCAGTAAATCAGTTGTGTCTTGAAAGTTATAAGAATCGCGCCAAGAAGGAATTTAGTCTACGGCCGAGTACATCAGTTGTATCTTGAAAGTTATAAGAATCGCGCCAAGAAATAATTTAGTCTACGGCGCCGTTACAGCAGTTGTACCATGAAAGTTATAAGACTCGCGCCAAGGAAGAATCGCTATTGTTATATCTATAGCCGTAGTCAAAAGCTAAAAAAAAACTTTTGAATATTATTAAAAGCTCATAAGCCTTCGAACAGAAAGTACTTCGTGGTATCACTTAGAAATGAACTCACACAATTCTCGCATTCTATGCTTATATAAAAGTGCACAACAATACCATTCAGTCTTATAATACTTATGAAGGTGTCTAGAAACTCGCGAGAGCGAATATACTATTTTATATACATTTAAATACAAATTTAAAATTCAATATACAAGACTTCGAATTTAATATTTCAGAGATATAAACTTTTGACATACCCCCTCGAAAATAAAATAACCTCCAATACTTTATTAAGAAATCCTTCTACCCAAAGTTTAAATGAAATTCTAGAATTTAACACAATTCTCTCTCTTCAAACAGTAGCCAGAAAAAGAAAGTTTCCAAAACGTTTATGCCGACCACAGAGAATAATATTTATTGATTATCGTACCAACAAATCATTCGGAAGGCAAACAAGCGCATTGTATTCAGAATTTCAATTCGGGACAAGAAATGCTCTTAATACCCGCAGGAAATGCATTTTTCAAGAGAAGAAAAGGGAAGAACTGTAGACAGACAGCAGCACTAATATATTGAAGGCAAGCTTTCCTTACATTTTGGAAGATAGCTGACATCAACTTTTATACATTGCACGTCACAGCATTCATAATTTTGTTTCTAACCCTCGCTCATAAGTTGGAAGAACTTATCAAATATGGCGAACGTTGGCAGATACCACAATTTTAATCAATTCTTATCAAATAAAACATGGGAGAAGTCTCTGGGGGATTTTTTTATGGTGAAAGAGGGAAAAGTTAGAAAAGTGGAAAATTTGATGGAAAAAATATGAAATATTGGCATCTTGTGCTCTGGAGAAGGCTATAAATTTTTGAGATACGATGAAGATTTTTTGCTCTTCCTCCATTTCAGACTTTGCATTGTTTAATATCATCGATTCTGGGAGTTTCCCGCATGTGTATTCGTGTTAGACTGCGCATTGCATGAAATATGCTTCCTGGAGTAGAATCATGTGAGAGGATTGAAGAAATTCTATTATTTTGTTGGATATTATAGTAGCATGCGGTGACTGTAAATCATATGGATATGGAATTATATATTAGATAGGAATTCAATTCTGATTCATCCCCATGTGTTTTGTAGATTTTTATTTTAGCCATTCATAATGCTGATGCAACTGAAAAGGAAGCATTTATCTGAATTACGTCATATCGTTTGTTATCCGTGTCTGACGTCAATATGCAAGTTTTTCAAAACGAAACTGGGTATACTTACAAGAAAATATACAAAATATTTTAGTGCTATGCATTAAGCCTATAAGTATTACGTGATTTCTGAGCAGTGTATAATTGATTTTCTTTCATAACAGATAATAACTAAATACATTTATATATTGGTTGTAAGAATCCTAATAAATATTATATCACTGAAGCGGTCGAAACTGGTTCAAGGGCATTCAAAACGACTGCAGGTTAGAGAACGGATGAATATGCGTACACTCAGAGGAAGTTCAGTTTATGTTTATGCATTTTCTTTGTGTTTTTGTGTAGTATTATATACCTTCCTGTATAAAATATATTTTATTCAGTAAATACTCATTATTTGCAATAAATAGCTAATGGAAATGGAGAGAGCAACTTGCATAAAACACCATTATTAAAAGTCGTTCTTTTGTTATTTTTTTCGAGAATTTATTTAATCATTTATTTAAAAAAAAATTCCTATTCATAGTGGATACTTTTCTAACAAAATGTGAGTGCACCGAATGATGAGTAAGTTTTTCAAAGACAAAATAATATTAGTGCACACAGAAGTAGCAGATAACTTTTTGAAAGACAGTTTAAGACTATGAATGACCTAAAAATTCATATCTAGGCCAATGTATGAAACATTAACTGTAGATTCTGCTGCAATAGATAAGCGCCGAACTAACTTGTATTTTCACTTGGTTAAATTTATTTACCGAATAATCTTTTTCCTGTGGACAAAAAACTCGTAAATGTTTCACGTATAAAAATATGGTTGTTTTGCTATTCTTACAAACTTGTAGTTTTGTTTACATCGAGAACTTATACATATGCAAAGTTTGTCGTTATCTGTTGACGTAGAAACGGATATCATGTTGTGTTCCCTAGGGAAGGCTCGTTACGAAATGTATTCAAGTTCATCACAATGGTTTTGATTGATGAAAAATTGAGATGTTTCCTTGCCTACGAGATCTGTACTGCTGTCTCCCCCCAAAAAATGAAATTACGGCACCTCTGAGTCATCCCTACGCAAAATGAACATGCCCTGTTTCTATAGCTACCTCCACCACCCACATTTGGTGATGGGAGCACTTCTTGTGTCATACAGACAGAATACTTATACGTCCTGAAATTGCTAGTGTTGGTTTTCATAAAGATATAATACATAATAAAGGTATTGGACTTTGTTCGAGTTGACCGCAAAATGGTTTAGTTTTCTTTACTTGATAAGATGAATAGTCAAATATGGCCTTGTGTTCCAAACACCAAATCAACCAAGTAACTTGATAAGATGTGTGTTAACAATCTCGTAGTTTAGCGGGTTTTAAACCAAATAATTGAGAGATCGAAGCCAGGTCCAATCAATGGTTGTACGTAGGGGTATGGTGCACGCTCAATCATCCGTAGCCCTAAATGTCCTCAAGTTACCGTGGTGTGGAAGTTTGTCTACTTGTGTGTTGACATCGTCATCTGATCATGATACAGTTACAAGGTTTGTCCTTGGATTTTTCCTTGTGAGACTAATACCAGACCGTAGGCAATAACTCGTTTTGTTGCTCCAGTGAGATGTTGATTCAACTACCTACCAATCTCAGTGTTGCACACCAAAGTATTAATAATTGAATGATACTATTGAATCGATGATTTCATTTCCACTTCAATGTAAACATTTCCCATAGAATGCGATAGCCCGTTATGATGCACTAGTTCGACGTTATTAAAAATACCTACCTACCCACTACAGGACTTTAAAAATAAATTTGGTAAAATACTAATTTGGAGCAAGAATGTCCACACATAAAAGAGGATTGATTTGAAAGTCTCTCGTCAGTCAAGTTGCTATTGATGCATTTTACACTGTATCAACATAATATGCCATTTTACACTGTATCAACATAATGTGCCATTTTGCACTATATCACATGTCTAACAAAATTAGATTTTAAATATTGCATTTTATGTTATAGGTATTTATATACTCCATAAAGATTCTTACTGTTTTGGAGATCTTATGCAAAGACTAGAATGTCATGTTTGAGGTTAATTGAAGAATGCTATGTTCTTTTGAAATTTTGAGAATTTTTGGTGGATAAAATACTGTTTATTCATTTAATCATCTAAGAAAGTTTTTGTATGTTATATCAAATTTTAAAAAAAATTGAGGCGATAACTTTATATTCAAAAAATAAATTTATCTTTTTCTTTGTTCCGTTTACTGGAATTTAAATTTACAACCCTAGACCTCACAGGACTTTTGAGACGTGATACATTGATTTTACCCTACAGCACACACAATGATTAACACAAGTAGTTTCGACGAGATATGTCGTCCTTCAAGATCTGGCCAAAATTGTATGCCGAGATATCTCGCCAACAGTGTTTTACTGATATTTTTTTAATGGCATTATGAATATCTGATCTGTTTTCTTTCTAATAAAGAGGTTTCGCGTCCATCACGATTTGGTCAGTTTTGTAAATGACAAGATCCCTTGTCGGGACAACCAGCTGGACGATTAAATAACCGCAACTGGTTGAAAGAAAAAAGGTCAAAAAGATCAAAATTGGTTTGAAAACTGCAGGGGAAGACTACAAGTCTTAGGACGATTATATGCGTGTGTTAAGGATTGCAATCCAGTACGATTTTCAATCCGGCTGGATTGACACTTATCCGGTTGGATCCGACCGGATCTGCCCGGATTGGTACTTTGTTAATAAGTCTATCTAACCCGTATGTATTTTTCCAAAATCGGCTGAATGAAATTACGTAAAAAGGATATTACAACAAATGGACGAACAAAACATTTATTTTAGCATTAGAAAATCAACTTTATTAATACTTTTACATAGGTAGGAAATCAATCACCAACAATTAGTTATAGTAACTACTAGTACTACTAGTAGTAAGTATTAAACGATTGATGATGATAAGACTTCTAGTTCCCACACCAATAAACATCAGTTTGTTTAAAACGTAGTACTTTTCTATTTATCTAAAATAAAGTAGTCTCTATCTCTAATGTCGTTGAGCAAATGATATATAAATTGTACCTACACTTGTCTCATACTAACATAAAATTCTAATCTGTGGCAGTTTTGGGTCAACATAACAAACAAGGGAACTCTTAATTCTTATTAGTTGATAAAATTGAAGTTGTATTGTGATGAAAATCACTTTTGAGTTTGAAAGAACGATCTAAGGAAAGAAATCGTATTAAATGTGTCATCCACCAACCTACTTCTCAATGAGCTGCAAATATAACTAGCAGTCGAGAAGGTCCTCTCAACTTCGACACTAATTGGTTTAACCGTCATTAAATAGTCGTACTTATGAGACAAATATTTTCCTTTGACTCCATTTCATATATATGAAGTCATTTCTTTCTTCAGTATTTTCTCAAAATCTGTTTCTTTTCTTAAGTTTGTTTTTTTGAAAGTCTTCATTTTCTTCCAGAGTTTACTTTTCTAATTCCTTTTCATTAAAAAAAATATTATTGATAGTTTAATTTATTATTTTTGCTAGAATTCTCCAAACTGATGACTTAAAAATATAAAATCGATTAATTTACAATCGATTGCTTAATAAGCAATTTTACAATTTTAAAGTTGGGTTTGAATAATCGATTATTTAATTTTAAAAAATTTAGTTTTATCGAATCCGACTGGATCCGGTAGGTAGCTAAATAATGCCTGATCGAATTGTAATCCGTAGAGTCCGTCCTCTTAGAGGGTTGAGAAGCATTTGCTTGATCATAAATAATTGCCTTTGACCATGTATATTTTAAAAGCTATCAATTTCATCGTATGATATCAATTTAAAAGTACCTTTGATGCGTAGGAAATAAAGGGCAAATGATTTTTTAACATTGTGGTTTCTTTATAAACCATAACATAATGCCGTAAAGGGTTTTTCACAAATAACTCCAATCCCAATAACACGTTTTTATAACACAATTTTCAAGGTTAAAAATAAACGCATCCATTCTCGCGAATTCAGAATGAAAACACACCTAACTCGAAATTTATCAAAGTCTCCATCTTTTTCTCACGGCTACAGCGAGTACTGAGCAACCCACATTTTCTCTCCCATGTTCCAGCATCCGTTCACTTCAGAACGAACAGACAAGCAAAATCAACTTGCACTGCTCCCAGAAGAGATACAAATGCCCGGTACATCAGGTGAGAAAGAAATGGAATGCAACAACGGTGGGAAGGGAAGGAGGCAAGCAAAATAAATAAGTAAACAACGCTTTCTTGCGCAACAGGTTCTTCAATCACAATTTACAGGACGGCTCCTGCGCCAGATACGAAGAGGAAAGAACGGTGAATACGAACGCTGAACAAAAGGGAATGAAGCTTTAGGTATTTCAGCAGCCAAAAAAGCTCAATAAATTGCCGAAAGGAACAAATAGCGTGTATTACTGAGCACATTGTGTGAATGGTAGGCGTGTCAGGGGAGGCCAAAGTGAGCCAAGTCAACCTGGATTGCATTGAATATCTCTATTTCCCTTTTATAGCATGGGAATAGAAGTCCAAATGGAGGGGATCTTATAGAAGGAAATAGGTTTTCGTTTGCATACTTAATCTCAACTGTATACTGTATTTATTTTTTCCTTAACTAGGTACTGGGGTTGAGATAACCGAGTGGAAAGAGTAGCGGATTACCTACCGGTTGAAACGATTTAAAGACATTCGTGTACATTGGGGATGGTGCTCGTTAAATCTGCCGTGGCTTCAAATTTCATCATGTTAGTATGGTTTAGAAGTTTGGAGTGAGGTGCCAGCGTAGGTGTTGATCACTTAATCTGACCTTGGTCTAAAAGTACGAGGTGTTGTCATCGATTTTCCCTTCGATATTGATCTTGAACAGTTGCTCATGTGCCATTATGCTAATACAGTGTGACGTTAATTCAATTACTCTTAGCAACCTCAAGCATACAAAGAGGATTTCTCTAATCCTTTTTTTTAAACTTTGGTTTGTCGTTTTCCGGTTCTGCTATACTGTTTTGGTAGAAATACCAAACAGGAATTTACAGCTTAATCGTCCGAAGCTTTTATACACATATATGAACACTTATCAACATGCAGCTTTACCTGCATGACTTGTAATCAGTTGTGACCTACTTGATCAATATAATCTTATGATTTTTCAATCAATTGATGTAGTTATGTAGTCATAAAATCTGTGTTTTGTACTCCTCCTCAGAAACTGATTGTTGCATGTTAGTATATATGCATGCTATCCTTATGAAAAATCAATTTTTGAAAACACTATTATTAAACTAAACTGTAAAAGCAGATTTTCAACTGTAAAACTTAATTTACACTAATTTGTGTGTGTGTGTGTGTGAATGAAGTTATCATTTATGATATAATGAATAGTGTAATTTCTTAATTTAAAAGAGCAAACTGATTAGTATCAGAAACAAAAATGATAGAAAATGTTCAATTAAACATAAAAAACGGTATTTAAAATAGAGAATCTAAAATGTAGACAATAAAACGATTTTAATTTTAAATCACCTGTACGGGGCACAGGTATTTTTATTTTGGTATGGTACAAACATGTAGAGCGAGACTGTCTATGATGATATAACCCATAAAAACTTTATTTAATTAAGTTTTAAGTTAAATTGAAAGCAGACACACACAATGAATTTGTGGATACTTTTTTTTAAGTATTCATGGAATACTCCACTTTAATTTATCCTAAGTCCTTTTCAAATATTTATCAAATGTCTTCAGATAATTATGTTAAAAAATAAAAAATCTTGTGATAATTGGTATAAATAATCAATAAAATTGTTAGAATACAACAATGAAAGTCTTCGTTCAAAATAAATATACGTAAAAAATACAAAATATAAGCTGAAAATATAAGGCTTTTATCTCTTAATTAATTGGATAATTTAAAATTAATAACAGTGACTAATTAATAATGTATCCTAAATTTAGTAAAAAAAGAAAATAACAAACTATTTTTACTAAAAATTTTAAATTAAAAATGTCTAAGATTCAATAAACTTGTTTCCACAGATAAAAATTTTACAGATTGATATTTTTTCTACGAACAGGGATGCAATTTTTAAGATAATCCAAATTAAACGAAGGCACTATGAAAATAAATAAAATTATTAACTATCGATTTCACATCTACACATGTTCACGTGTTTTTAATCATTTAAGTATTCATTACCGTGATTTATTTAATGTTTACATTGTTTCATAAAAAAATAAACGTTGATGAAGTTTTATAAAAATCAGGATAATCAAAGTACAACAAACAGGTAGGTTCATGGGCATTACGAATCTTGTGTACCAACACTAGAATTAAGTTAATTTATTGAGATCACCCTACTTAATATTGATTGATAAATAGATAAAACTAAAGTATAAAAATTATTTCTCAAATTTTTTTTACAACAATGGATGATGAAACAGAAAATGATAATGCCTGCAGCTTTCAATTAATGGTTCAACATTTCACTCATTTTTCAAGATGAAGTATCTAATAACAATTATTTTTTGTTAATACGAACCATTGTATCACAATTGTTTTTATGCAATATCCCATCACAACCATGACAATCTTTTTTTTTTATAATAAAATATCCCATTACAGTTCTTTTTTGTTTCTCTGAAATATCCCCTCACAATTGCTTTTTTTATATTGTAATACACCATCATGATACTTTAGTTTTTTTTATAATGAAACATCCATCACATCTACTTTTTTTGGTAATGATCACATCCATCGCATTTCTTTGTTTTTATAGTGAAATATCCATCACATCTCCTTTTTTTTTGGTAATGATCACATCCATCACAATTCTTTGTGTTTCTTTTTTTTTATAAAATATCCCATCATACTTATGATAAAGAAATATCCCATCATATTTGTTTCTTGATGATGACAAATCAATCCTAAGTATTTGTCCTTGATAATGAAATATCCTATCAACAAGCTTTCTAAACAAAACCAGCATTTTCAATTTCTCCAATTTTCAACACGCAAATCCACCAACAACCACAGAATGCATGTCACATAACTGCTCGTACACGGCCGCTCAACGTCCCACTCAGCCGCAGTCTCAGTTGTTAGCCACCGGTCAAGCAACAGCAGCCACTCTATTACCACTCCAATCCATTCCACCAAAACTCCCAGCCTAAGCCCCGCGACCATAAGTATGATGTCCCTACTAATGACCTGACATCGAGTTTAATCCATCTACATCGGGAAAACTCGACGCCGCCTTTGAAACAAGGGATCGGCGGCGACGTCTGTTGTCAACTTTGTTAAAGTGTCACTACGGGCATGCGTCCGCATCTGATTAAGGCGTTAGGTCAACAGGCTTTGTTTCCTCTGTTAACTTGTCCGATCGGAAGCCTATAAAGGACCGGCTGAAAGATGAATTAGTCAAATGCGTGGACGAGAAGTGCGGGTTCCATTAATATGTCTGTCGCTGGGAGATGAAGTTTGTTTTAACGCGTGCATATTTTATTAGAACAGGGTCCATTTATGGTACATTTTTAACTTAAGGGGCAAATTGAGAAAACGATAAATGTGTTGGAGTAATTAGTTTTTTTTTTTTGACATATTTAACGGCAAAAGGGTTAACATAATTTTTATCAGTGTGTTTGCGGTGTACTTATTGTAGTTTGAAACTGCATGAACTGGATAATAATTTAAGTTACGAATAATTTGAACATAGATAATAACCGCATTAGGTTTATATCAAGTGTTTATTAAAGATTCGTTTTAGGTTTTTTGGCTTAAGGGAGTCCGGGACACATTGAATTTTTTTTTTTTATTAATTTATTTAGAGTATTGAATTTTTTTTTACTGATTGCCCATCTAACTAATAAACAAAATCACAACACAAAATTTTTCCAAAAGTTTTTAAAAATTTGTAATTAAAATTTTTTGAAAAAAGAGGGGTCATTTTAAATTGCTAAGACTCAAAATATTCTTGATCAATTTTCAAAATTCTTGCAGTAAATTATTCAAAAATTTATAAATTTAATTTTAATTCAGCAATTTAAAAAGTATTAATTTAATAAAAAATATTTGAAAATTTTAAGGTACTTTTTTTTAAGTCATATTTTTAAAAGTAAATATTTGTTTGAAAATTGCTGAACCGTAATTAAAGTATAATGTTTGAAAAAGATATATTCCAATTTTCAACTCTTAAACTTTATCGGTTTTCGACTTATAGCAATTTGAATACAGGAAATCTTGAAAAAATGTATCATGGAGAAAAACGCATTTAAAGTTTTAAAGACAGATGTTGTTGCCATGACAACAACTGTCAAGAGTGTTAGATTTTCAAAACAACGCACCACAAAAATTATTATATCTCTAGTTCTAATTAAGATAGAAACATGATTTAGACATCATTTTAAGCAGAAAAACACAGAGAATTTCTTAAAATGATAAAAAAAATTTCGAAAATTTGACGATTTTTGTGTTGCACCTTAAGGTCGCATTTGGCCAATTTTACATATTATCAAACTACGCGAAGCACAAGACATAATATGTAAAGTTGGGTGATTGCTTTCAGATATTATGAAGTAAGGGACATATTTGACAAAGCTCGTCCAAATCAATAGACAACACTATGAGGGAGGATAGGTACGTATTTTAATTAATGTCATAATGTAGCAACACATCGGGATATTACCGCGACAGTCTGAACCAAATATGTCCATGTCCTAAATGCTTGAATGAATATTTTATTGATAATTTTATAAAGCTTTTCAACAAACTTTCGATATAATATACACAGTATTTTAAGATTCCTTTTTTATTTCAATATTTTGTATAAATTTTAGTGAATCAGTAACGCATTTTACCCCAAGTGTTTCCCAAATCATGCTTTCAGCTTACACAATATTTTAAGGGTAAGTATATAAGAATTTAAAATGATGGCTGAAAGGAATTCTTAGAACAATTGATTCTATTATTGATAACTAACGATTGAAAATGTCTAAGAGTTTCCAAGAAAAACTGATGTTGAAGGAAATAATCCCAGAGCGTGTGAATATTTCATAACAAAAGTACATGCTATTGAATAAATATGTATAACGAATGTGTTAAGTTGTGTCGAAAACATATTTCAAAGACTTCAATAGTGTTCTAATAAATTTAAACAGTTTTTATGAACAGATAAAATTTGCAAAATTCATTTTCATTTCCATTTTTATCAACGTTGGCATATTTTCCACGCCTTCAAATAAATTTTAGAGGTAAGCACGATACTTGTCCACACTATGCAGTTTACCTAAATCAAAGTACAAAGGTCTTTTGGGGCACTACAGTTATATAATAGAGTTGGACTAAGCTGGATACCTTTATAAATTTTTTATCTCACTTTCGAAAGGTTTCAATTTACAAATAGAACTATCTGCATGACTATTTACAATGCACAATCAATGAATGAATGTTCACGAAGTAACAGTAAGTTTCTCTTTACAGTTTGTCTTTTGTTTCCTGGTGTTTGACTTCACCGTATAGCTGTCTAAACGAGAGCTCTCCCGTCCAACACTTTCCCCAGTGCATTATGTCCCTCGTTTTCCTTTGTGTCTTTCGTGGTAGTCCGCCTCCCGCTTGGAATGTTGATTCTGATGTTTTTATCCAATCACACCTACAACCTTAAAGCGGTAAACTCACAGCTGTCCGCACCCTCTTTTTGGATCTCAGAATCGTCAAAAGATGACGTGTGTGACAACCAGGTGTCAGGTGCAAGAAGTCGGATTAACAAGCCGACTCTCGGACAGATTTAATGGCTTTCTGGCTTGAGTTACCACCGACTGTAACACACGTGTTCTTTGTTTTAGGGTGGTCGCCTGCTCCTCACTCGTGGAAGGCATACGATGATTTGGGGGTTGAAACCATATTTTATCCAGACGTCACAGTAGCTATATAATTTAAAGCATTAGAAATCTTACAGTTGAATAAAATTCTAAATTCCTAGAAAAAAGGACGTTTTTACCATCAGATCCCCGATTTACCCATACTTTCAGTGCATGGATACATGCAGTGGTTTGGAATCTAGAGTTTTGAGTCATACAAATTAAAAATAGTGTTATATTACTCACTCCTCAAAAAACTTTCATAACGACTATATAACTAGGTTTATTGAGCCGCGGTAGCTCAGTCGGTAGAGCATCGGGCTCGCATCGAAAGGGTTGTGGGTTCTGTCCTCGGCGAAGCCTGCAATTCTGATGGTTGCGAGATCAGCGCTTGGGCCTGGCTAAAGACTGTCGTGTTCGCTAATGGTGGCTGGGACATGTTAAATAGGTCGTGGACACAAAGTCCCTCTTGTTCCCATACCAAATCAATACCTATGGGGGGGGGTTATCATTATTACCTGATCAGGAGGTTATCGGCCTCTGATTGGGATCTAAATTACGATATGTGTGAGTGAATGGATGTGTGAAAGGGACCTTCCTGTAAAACGGATGTGTCATGCATGAAGAAGTCCAACCCTCCGGGGCAATGGCACCCCCAATTGGGCCATATATGGCCCGCACAACAACAACTATGTTTATTGGTTGCATACTCCCAAGAAACATATTGGTTAAGAAGAACAAATCTAATTAAGAGTAAGACTACAAAAGACTACAGTTTGCATGAGGGAAATATGCGTTTCAGCCCTTCAAGTGGTTTGGACCAGATATCAAGTCCATCAAGATCCAGTATTGCAATGGATGATATATCTCGTTATCAAGATATCGCCAATTTGTGAATGATGACGAGAAGAAGACCTGGTCAGTTTCTTCTTATGAGTATCTCGTAGATCAAGAGCTCTCCACTATTGTTTTGGATAAGGTGCAGCATCGAGAAAACCACCAGGATGGTTAAGAATATTAATTTATGTTCATAAACTGTTCAAATATATCCTTGCTTTATATCTACATAAGTATCTTTATCATGAACCACATAGCATCTTATACAACATGAACACAGAAATACAGTTCACTCGCAGAAATTTAAGTTAAAGGGGCTCCGTTTCAATAGGTTGGTAAGTATTTTAACAAACATCGCACTGGAGAAACGCGGGCTATTGTCGACTGTCCGGGATCAATCCCAGAGGGAAATATCCGATGATAACACGACGAAATTTTGAACCACATTAAGATGACCAGTCAACTCTTGAGCTGGTACCCCACTCTCCAAACTTCCACACCATGCCAATGTGAAGATGTTCATGAGAATGACAGATTTACCACTCTTCAGCCCTTAGTACACGACGGTATTTAGTTGGGTTAAAACTCGGAGCCTTCCGTTTGATAATCTGATACTCTCCAACCTTACAATGCAGCTCTACATTATATTAGAATCATGTGAATTATATATATAAATATGATGTATATTTGCTTTCATCCACCTAACTTTTATATATTGATCATTCGTTTGTCAAGCACCCGGTAAATCAAAGATTTGAATCCCGATTTGCGTGCATATGTTTTTGAATATTGTTTCCCTAAGGAGTAACTTTGGTTCAACAAGTGGGTGTCCCTTTACAAATAGCCGTCAGTTTGCCCCGTGGAGTGGCGATTGCTGACTATGTAAGGTACTAGAAACCCGGGCCTAGACTAACTATGCCTAGACTAACTAGACTAACTATGTCCATGTACTAGAAACAAATATATGTATTTCATGTACAATAACTCATAAAGCACGAAACATGACTCTCCATATAGCACGCGATAAATCATGCAATTCGGTTTCTGTAACATCAGTCTATAAAAGATTATAAAATAATATCACCACGCAATTATATACATCTAACCCTCATATCGCGTACCCAGGACCTCTCACATAGCACGAGACCATTCGTCAACTTCAAAAATCATCGAGTTATTCCCGATTTCGGAATACGAGAGTGCTCTCTACACCCCTTCCCCCTCCGATCAATAAAAAGTGAATGAAAAATTAAGCATATATTCATATATCACGGCACAAGGGGGATGTCGATATGTATCTCCAGAGGAATATTTCCGAATGAATTTCCACACAGCTTTCGAAAGATGAAAAGATATCGCCACAATCTGTCGATCACGGCAATGAATCCCCCCTTTTCTTCATCTTTTCCCTTTCCATCCGGGTAGTTGACAGGGAAAATGGAGAACCCTCCAAGATCGACAATTGATTGCCACAGATCCAGAGAGAGAGGGGAGAGAAAGATGACGATATTCAACACGTCACGTAGGATTTTTATTCTCCAATCTCATGATTTGCCACTTTTAAAATCGCTAACTTAGCCGGATTTTTTTCGTCTATTCGTCCTTTCTTTTCCCACTCTTGCCGTCGCTTTTTTGATAGTTTATAGATGTCTCGCTCATCGGGGAAATAGAATTAAAGGTATCCTCTGGTGCTGTCTTTTTTTCGGGAGATGGCGTTTTCTCCTGTAACCGAAGGCTGTGGGGGCATTACAAAGTATAATGTTGGCTTCCCATCCAAGCAGCGTTTTAAGAGTTTTTCGGGCAAGATTCCGGTGTCAAACACAAGGTGCAATCGACCGGAAACTGCCCCTTTTTCAGTTTTAAACTCAACAGAATAATGTGGCGTTTTAAATTAAAGATTTGCCGCCTCTCAAAATTACGCCAAGCTCTATCAAAAGTTTTTAAGTGAAAAAGCGTTTAATTTCACTTATTTTACTAAAAATGTAACATTTTATTTTCTTCTGAGTAAAAGTTTTGTGAGTCATTTTCATTATATCGCAGGCTTACAAGTGAAACATATAAAGTCGAAGTTCTTTAGATTTGATTTTAATTGGCTTTTCTAGACTAAAGTGTTTTTAAAACTGGTGAATAGGGTGGAGCGAAAAACACGAATTTCGGAAATTGAAAACGCCTATGGTGGGAATAGTTGGGGACTAACATGCTTATTATTAATACAAAATATGAGCTAAATCAATTAATATCTTCAAGTGCCAAAATCACTTCGAAATTTCGAAAATTTGCCAATTTCTTCACAAAAACAATAATAACGCATTAAAAAAAATTTTATGCATCTTTTTTAAAACCATTTGTGGATGAAATGAACTTCCTTGTTTGTAAAAAAAAAGTGTTACACCTAACATAATCCCGGAAATTAAAAAATTTTCCCCCTTTTTTTAGAGCGTTATATCACGCATGTCTCCACTCCTCTCAGTAGACTCATCATAGCGTTCCTCGCTACTAGGGTGCACGGACGCTTCCACCACATGGAATGGAGGTGCCTGGGTTTCTTTAAATACCCGCCCACTTTTTTTTTTGTAAATATCTAGTAGGTGTATGCTCTTGCAAATGCCCTACCGATCTAGTCTATTGAGGAAAACTTAGTCCTTTGTTCAAATAGATTCGCTTTCGTTTCTTGGTGCGTATTTTACTGTTTTTTTTATACTTATTTTAGATATTTTTTATATAGAATTTTAATCTATAAGTTCAGTTTTGTTTGGGTTTGGTTTGTTTTGTTAGTTAAGGATACACGGTTCTGTGAATTAGTCGAAATGCTTAGGACACGATCACTAGATGTATGTCCCGTGTTTAAAATGGCTGAAATAATGAAACCTAACATGCTTCCAACATATGCAGATGTTATGAAGTATTATCTTTATATGCAGAAATATTATAAAATAGATGCTAGTATGTGGCTGATGTATGTTCAATTTTAATTAAAGAGCTTAAAGGATTATGGAGAAAAAGTGCTGAAAAAATACCATAAAGCATATATAAATTTAAGAAACTATTAAAAAATACTGGCGAACTATATTTCTCGAAAAAGGTTGTGTCCTTCAGGGAATCAGCAGAAAAAAATCTATTTGATATTAGCATATGTAAATGCAAGAACTTTCTCAGTTGTACTTTCAAAATGAAAGTACCTATTGCTGAAAGAGCTTTTTTAACAGATCAAAGGACATTTCGAAAAATGGTCATTGGAAATGTTGACATTAAAACCAGCAGAATGATTGCAGAAAAGATTGGAGCGCAAAGAAAGAGAAGCAGAGAGCCAAAACGTTCAACTCAAAGATTGTAAAGGAAATCAATCCAAAATACTCTCGCCCTTTATTACGGGAGCTACTTTGAGTTTTAATTTGCCTAAGAATTCTAATGACGCTATAAACACAATCATTGATAATAATTATTCTTCAACTTCACAAACGAGAACTAAACTTCCAAATGTGGCTCAGGCTTGTGACAGAACTGGCGTTTCCTATAGATAGGCAGCAATTCTAATAAATGCTGCTTTGAAGGATATGGGAAAATTTTCCAAGGATGATTCTTCAAACATAGTTCATCGTAGTAAAATTAGAAGAGAAAGGACATAGACCCGCAGCTACCTGAAAAGGAAAAATGAGGAAGCAACCTCTTTATCAGAATATGGAATATACTTTGCTGAGCGAAAGGATTAAACTTTAGTAATGATTAAAGAAAGAGAAATGATTTCTAGAAACACGGTAACAGAAAAACATATCGTTCTAATACTAGAACCAGGATCAAAATATATGGGACATGCAAGTGGATGGTTGTGATGGTACAGTGGTAAATACATGTTTAAGAAATGGAGTCATTCGACGTATCGAGCTCTTTTTCGGACGTCCTGGGCATTGGTTTATTACATACAAATGAGCTACCCAGCTACCTTACGTCATTTGTTGCAACCTTTAGAAGGGAAAACAACTGGAACAAAAGAATACAGCGGAGAAATTGGAAAAATGTTAGAATCTTGTGAAAAATTGCCTTTAACAAACTTTGAAAAGATAGAAGTAAATTTGACAGATATTGTCCTAGAGGATCTTAGCACTGATCAACGATACCTTTACGAAATGTGCACAGGGATATCAAATAAATACATTCCATTAAGCTTGTCACAAAAAGATCCAGGAAAATTGAACCATTCCAGATGGTTGACGACGACAAATAGAATTTTAAGGTTATTTGTTTCAACAGAAGATCCAACCCATAACTTGAAAATATTAACAGAGTATGTTGTGAAGGTACACTCATATGTGTGGTTTAAAATTAAAAGTTAGTCATCATGTTGGTACGGGAGTCTTCATTTGTACCATATTTTAAATAAATCGAGATTTTTGCCTGAGGATTTAAAAATTGTAGTAGATATAACTTTGCAAAGAAATGCTTATTATGCCCATCCAGGAAATATTATTTTCACAATGTTAGCTGATGATCGAAAACACGTCAGAGAATTGAGCCTTAGAAGAATTTAAAATTACGACAAAAAAAAAGCTGAAAAGAATATTCGAGAGTTTAAAATTCCCAAGTTAAACTTCGAAGCAGACGATTACATAAATCTAATTGAATGACAATCAGATTCCATTACAGATCAACTACTTACAGTATCTCTTTCTGATGATCAACTCAAGTCTATGATTCTAGACGTTCCAACCAATCGTAACATGTTTAACTTTTAATGCCATTCACAAGCAGTAGAACGTTGCGTTAAATTAGTAACTGAAGCATATAGTATAGTATGTGGTACAGAGGCACGATATGGATTTATTCTGTCAAGAATTGGTTCTAGTCTTCTTTTACCCAGATTTGAAACCAAAAGCCAATATCAACCACTTTTAAGATAAACCACTTGCTAGTAACTTCAACTTAATTTTTTAGGGCAAGCTAACAACTTAAATTGAAATTTTTAGAGGGGAGTGGAACTCGATATATGTAGCCACCTCCTCGTGCTGAGGTGTTTTCATAATGCAAAAAAACAGCGAAGAGCTGCGAGGGGAAGCGGCCGTGTAAACGCGCGTTCGCAATGATGAGTCTATTGAGAGGAGTGGAGACGCGCGTGATGGCGCTCTAAAAAAAGGGGAATTTTTTTATTTTCCGGGCTAATGTTAGGTGTAAAACTTTTTTTTACACGCAGGGGAGTTCATTTCACCCACCCATGGCTTTAAATAAGATGTATTAAAAATTTTTAAATGCGTTATTATTATTTTTGTGAAAAAATTGGCAAAATTTCGAAATTTCAAAGTGATTTTGGCACCTGAAGATATTAATTGATTTAGCTCATATTTTGTATTATTAATAAGCATGGTATTCCCCAACTATTCCCACCATAGGCGTTTTCAATTTTCTAAATTCGTGTTTTTCGCTCCACCCTACTGGTGAAGTCAATAAAGTCATATTGCCTTTGCGTGTATAACATTTATTTTTCAGAAATATAATTAGTTTGCAAAGCCATGTATTGTAGATAGAATTTTACTGCCTTCGTTTTCGAAAAACTGTACCTTACTTGATTGTTTTATTTATATGAAGACGATATATTAAAATAGTCATTTTTTTATTTGTCAAATTGTAATTGATATATATAATACTTTATCTCAGTACGAGAGGAAATTAATATAAGAGCACAAAAATACTTGTCTGTATTTAAAATTATTCTTTAATCATATTTTGCTATAACTTTGGGTTGGTTTGTTTTAATGGCACAAGGTCTAAAAACAGACAACCAGTGCCATGCTCATCGTAAAATAATAAAATCGCTGTATAGGTAATTTCGGTAATATTAATTAACGTCAGACTTGAGCAACACAACGCTATTGACCATGATCCGGGATGTCTCCCATAAGGCAAAGATCCGAGGACAACACCACGTAATATTGAACCACGGTCAGATCACGAGGCAACACCTGAGCTTTCATACCACTTTCCAAAATTCAACACCAATAAAATGTGAGGACTTTCGACCACGATAGATTTAAGATGCATCAGCCGCCTGTACACCATGCGTTTACAAACATCCTTCACTGACCTGGATTCGAACCAGGAACCTTCCGATCTAGTGGCATACGCCTTAACCACCAAACCGGTTGGTCGACATATCGCTGTATAGATAAAATAATACGAAAATTATCGAAATCAGATACGAAATTGCGAAATTAGGTCATAAGCGATATTGTTATGTAGAGATATTGAATGGTTGTTAAACTAGTTAAACTACATAAATTACTTTATTTAACATTTTTTAAATTTATAATTCGACTTTTGTGTAGAAGAATGTTTAAAAAAATTAAACAAATGATCAAACAAATTTATCTAAAAATTTAACTTGTCAAAAGAAAAGCATTTTTTAAATTTATATATCCATTTATGCAAATTTAATCATATCATTCAATGTATATTTTCAAAAGTTTATAATAGTTCTTTGATAACTCGACATTAGCTAGACTCAACGATCAGATTTTTACCATAGACAGACATACTTTACTCAGACATTACGTACGCTGAAAGTGCTGTAAAGGTTCTAAAGGTTTAAAAATAAAAATAAATATACGAGCGTGTAAGTATTCGGATCTAGAGAATAATTTTTAGGATAATTGTTAGAAATTTATTTTATTAATTGTTTGCGAAACATGTTTAAATATTTTGCCTAATACTTTAAAACATTGACTGATTCCTTAACTTAGCAAATTTTAACAAATTAAAATTAAAGTTATTATCAAATGATTAAGTTGCAGATAAAATAAGTTTACGGAAATAACTTGGAAAACCTTCTTAAATATGTAAAAATCTAACATTAAAGCTGTGTTTTGTTAATACTATATTGATGAATTATTTTATTTGTTGATCTAATCTCTCAACTACTCATACGTTTCAAAACGAAGACGCGAAAGCTTAGTTAAAAAATAAAATCCCATACCTAGAATCTCATAATACACATACTTTTAGAAAAATATTTTGCTCGATACAATTCTTCCATCCTTTAAGTCTTTTGTTACTGATTCTATTTCAAGTCTAAACAGTAAAATACTTTTAACAAGAAAAGTTTCAAACGCTCTTTGACATGTGTCGAGGGATATTTTCTCACTGGTATGAAGCGAGAAGTAACAGTGTTACATTGGTTTTGTTACACAAGAAAATGTATTGTTGGGAAAGGAGTTTAAATTTATAAAAATGCTTTTCTGCATTGTATTTTTGCACACGTAAAGCCGATAGATGGCGAAGAGGATTTTAAACAGATTGATAAAAAGTTGTGTTCGTATGCAACGTTTTTTTTTTTTTATAATATTCCATATCATTTCAGCTATTTAATTTAAATACAAGCACACTTTCTGTAGTAACTGGAGTAATTTAACTTTGGTGTGCAATAGATTTGTATAGTAATGTAGTAGTAATATAATTAGCTAAATCAGCAAATGGTCTGTTAAACTGTCAAACAAATTTATATAATTCTCCAAAAGAGCATCATAAATTATAAATTTTCGATTGATTAGTACTGCTTAATGTAATTTTTGGAGCGTATGATTTCGAACATGTGATTGATGTTATAGTTTATGTTCTATTATATATTGTGCATGTAATTTTTGTTGAAGTAAGTTTTTCCATATTTTGATTTACTTTTGAACCATAATTGAAATTTCGATTTGTAAAAACGAAAAAAACTAGTTTACAGAATAGATTTCAGTGATCCTCTTCAAGTAAATATACAGCTCTTGTAAAATGTTGCTTAGTAATTTTGAATTCTAGTGTAGCTTCTACACTCAACTCAAAAAATATTTGTATGACACTTGAGTCTTTACGTAGAACCAAAGGCGTGCATTTTCATTACGTTTTGATGTAACAATAATTCTTGCCTCAGTTTCTTTACTGGAAAAGTACACATTTAAAAAGTTTTCAATTAAATTATTTTAAATATTATTCATTAATTCATTATACAAACCATAAAAGCGGTTTTTTATTTGTTTCCCCTTACATCGTTCTTCACGAGATTACTTCCAATAGTTATTGGTATTGTATATTTTTTATATGCATCATTTGTTTTTTCATAAATAGTAATCTTACTAATACTACAGATTTATAACTTGATTCATGAGATTAATTATTTTGTAAGAATACAGGTTATGTTAAGGTAAAGATTATTAGACAACCGTAGTATAGCATGTGATTAATTTACTGGGTACAATCGATGTTATTAATTTGTATAATATTTAAAGAGTAGTTAATAACATAGTTGTAAATGTATATTGATCATAATGATTAGACATTGGCATGATAATTTAATTTGTAATTTAAAACCGTTTTCTGAGCAGCCATTGTCTAGTTACAACATTACTATTCATCACAAAGATATGCTTGAAAAAATACTTGAATTTTTCCTTCAATCTTTCTTTAATTCAAGTTAATTAAATAAATATATAATACCTTGCGTTATATAGTATGCATTTAAGCACTTTCCCCTTTCATCATACGCTTTATATAACATTGTACATCTATTCAAAGATGTTTGGTGAGGACATACTTTTTTGCAAGAAACATAAAAGAGATCTTATAAAATTTTCATTCAAAATATTTTAAGAAATTCAAACAACCAAGTATTCATGTTTCGTTTGTATTGTATTATTTTCTATACTCGTTAGTATTTATATTGACAGTTTCGTAACTTTAACAAAATAATGAGCTCTTTTCCAAGGCTTATTTAAATATTCCAAAAGTGTGCAGTGATATCTTGAAAGTTATTTTAATTTGCCTTCTAAAAATTCATAACAGATTAAAATTCTTTAGATTTAATTTTAGAGTTACCTGCATTTACCTACTATAATGGAATTTTCTAAATTAATCTTACGCCTTATGCTTTCAAATTTAACTTAAAATTAAACGCGAATATATCCATGCTACACACACAAAAGATGAGAAACGTGAAAAAATATTGGTAAATGGGAAGTTCGTGTTCGTTGACAAAAGCAGCAATTCCAACGTATTAAAGAACGAAAAAATGTAAAAGTCAGTGAAAAGAACGTGAAAATTTATTCGATACATTAAATGACGCGTCCACACCCTCGAATAAAGATAGAAAAAATCCTAAGCAGGGGTAGGCAGGTTTGCATGCAATTAGAACACTTCCAAAGTACCTATGTATTAATTTAGCTGAGTGCTTTTTATTTAGGAAAGGAAGTGCATTTCAGAGTGCTGCATATACCATTGATTGTATTTTCCCTCTTTCGAGTTTTACTTTCCTTTTTTCCCCCTAACTTTTTTCCCTAGCAAAAGACCTCCGTTCACTTTTATCACAGTTCTATTCACTAATGGAACTCTGCTAACAAATCGTTTGAATGAAAGCGAAAAAATTATAAATAACTAGGTTTTCTATTAAAAGAAAACTAAAGGGCGGGAATATTAATGCTATTAATACTCGCTTTTGTTGTTTTTTGTTTTGTTTTTCGGATGTTTGTATTGTGTTTTAGCGTTGTTTAAACTTTTTTCGAAACGCAAGCACCGCCTTTTATTGCTTTTTGCATATTCGTATGATGTCCCATTGCATTCAATTTCACTTCCTTTTCAATGAGTCTTAGTAAACATAATTATTTTGCTCCGAATGTCTTTTTCATTGAATCTGATGCCATTGTGTTTGCTTTTGTAGCTGATAAGTGTGCAATTTTTGATGATATGATTCGGTCGTGAATTTAATTTCTTGAGTGCTTTTATAGTGATAAGATGCAAACAAGAGAAAAGTAGATTTTTATTGGAATTTTCGTGTCACTTGTTTATAAAATATTGTTTAACCAAAACCAAAGTAAACGACGCCCCAACGTTACATAACTTGTACGATATGTTTAATTTAATGTTTTTCCACTCTGTACAGTATTTAGATCTCACCGAGTATATCGTTCAATATAATTTATTTATTTATTTATATACTTTAAGATAAGAAAGATGCACGTAAAATTTATACTCTAATTATACTAACAGTTCAGAAAATTAAAAAAAACTTATAAAATATCCTTAATATAAGTATAATAATTACCCAAAGCATTAAAATATATAAAATAACACTTTAAATAAACTAATTTCATAAACGTTCGAAATTGGTTTGGAAATAAGTGTCAAAATCGGTACCTAAAGGTAAAACTAAAAGTTGGTAATTAAAATTTATATGACTTCCTCAGAAATGATTTATTTGCTGCTGTCAAAAGAACCATAAGTTATAAAAATCATTAAACATATATTTAACTAAAAAAAGTTCACAAAAGGTTAAACTGGTTCTTGAAATAAGAATTAAAAGTGGTAAATAAAAGTAAAACTAAAAATGGGTTATTCAAGTTTCTACGAATTCCGTAGAAAGCATTAATTTACTTCGGTTGAAACAGTCATATGACATAAAATGATGTCTTATAGAAGTCTTATGTTTAAATACAAAAAACGATATCCCAAGCTTAGTGTTAAACTAATAATCAGTGACATTCCATTACTTCAAATCAAAGATTATCAAATGCAAACATAAAAATCAGCATCCCAAGCATTTTGAAGCGAAAAAAGTTTAAACTTAGAAATCACAATCAGAATTTTCAAAGCCAGAGCCCAAAACCATTTCTCGTAATCGAAGCACAGAGGAAACCGAAATTTATTTTCTCTATTCCCGGTGCATCGTGAAAGGTGCGGAATGGTTACATCTCTCCTCACTTCTGTACATCTTTCCCGTTCAGGTTTACAGCAATTGGAGCAATTGTAGGAAGAGACGTGACGGACGTGCAAGAGACGTGCGATCGAATGGATTTATAGTTCCAGTTTTGTTCTGGTAACATTTTAGGGAAGGAGGGAAAACGTAACCGAAATTGCGGTTGTAAAACGTCTAGAAGGAATTGGACGACTGCTGTAGTTTCTGATAAAAAATATATGCCGCATCGGATTGGAGAAAAGATACTGCCCATGGCTGGCTAAGATTTGTTTTTAGGTGTTTCATCGAATATTTTTTTATAATATTTTGTAATATGATAGCTTATGTGAGATATTTTCAACATGGGACCCGCGGTTTACTTGGGAGGTACATGCTAAAAAGTTGAGGAAAACGAAATTCGGCGATGCATCTGCGCCGAATAAGATCACATTGTAGGTTTAGCAAGACGTCCGAAGCACAATGAAATTTTGTCTATCAAAAAGGGTTTCATTCAGGAGTTTGATTGTTTGTTTAGTGGTTTTATGGCGCAATGGCCAGATTTCGGAAAGTTTAGCCAAACACAATAAAAAACATAACAAAAAGAGGGATTAGGGAACAGAAAAGAAAAAAAATCAGGAAAAGATCGCTTGGTTATCCTTGGAATGCGAAACTCTTCCCCCTGTTAACACCATGGAAAAGAAAAGATTAATAGAGCCGGTCCGTTAAGCCAGTACCAGCATGAAGACGTGACTCTGAGGAGTGTCGGAGTTGAAATACAATAGTATAAATAGTTGTGCTTGTGAATTTTGCAACCGTGGCTAAATTCACGACAATACTCTTCCTCAAGAACTTAGGAAGGTTCCAGAATTTAGAGGCTCTAATAGAATCTCTAAATTATTGAGGAAGAGGTTTTTTTCATATGGTTGTTTTTTGTTGAGATTCAATTCATATACATACAAGGCAGGAAGCGATGGCCATTTGTAAAGTAGCACCCGATGGGCGGCCATCATTGCTCCTAACATAGGACAGAACAGTTTATATCCATCCTTTGACCCCGGATTTGAAATATGGACGTTCCGATTCAGATGTCAACACCTCAACCACTAGACCGGTTGGTCGGCATTGAGGAAGAGTACTGTCGTGAATTTATCCACCCCTGCAAAATTCACTTACACAGCTATGCTACCACAAGCTTCCAACGTTACCAATTGTGTGAGACCATGATAACTGAATTACGGTCATGGATGTGCTTGCAAATGCGTGGTCACTCGCTGGATCATTGTGACTGGTGAATGTCCTTTTGTGGATTTGAAAATTGTGAGTCACCGTGTGAAGTGAAGGAGGAATAGCAACTAAGATTGAAGCCGTAAAAGAAATAAGAGCACTGTCAATTATCACAGGGATTCAGAAGTTGTTGGAAGTAATTATTATAGCAATGGTAATACAACTTCTCTGAGTAGACCATCCATTTAAGATCGTGTCAATATTTGCTAGTATTGTGCCATTTTGTATTCGTCAAAGTGCCAACTGACTTATTTGGTTTTTTTTTAAGTACCAGCGTTCACATCTCGCTAACCAGTCATCATTTTAACAAGACTTATGAAAGGCATTCAACTTTGTTTACCAAAATGTGTTTCATAACAGAGTTGGGTTACTCTGCTATTATTACTGTTACATTGTGATAAGTAGGTAAGGTAAGGTAATTTTATTTACGTCGCACTAGAGCAACACAAACGGGCTATTAGCGACGGTCCGGGATCCATCCCTTGAGGTAAGATCCGAGGACAACTCCCCGTAATTTTGAATCACGGTCAGGTGACGAGGTCAACTCCTTAGCAGGCACCTACTTTCCATACTTCCACACCACGCCAAAGTGAGGATGACGGATTTAACCTGCAGCAACCCCCGTGAAGCCAAAATTTGGTTTGCGCTACTTGTAGAAAGATAGTTCCGATTGCGTTTGTCGATGATCCATGACGAGAATTCCTTGGGGACTTTCCCAATATCTAGTGACTTGCATTTGTATGATTGGCAGAACTGGATCCCAATTACGACGAAAATTCGTCCACTTCCCCTAACGTCAATATATTTAGTACTGCTTGTAAACCACAAGTCTTGTTTGCTACAAAAGCCGGGGCTATTGGTTCCTATAGGGACAGGGAAGGTTCATTTTGAGAAAGGGTGACAGTTAAATATCCTAACTTTTTTATTTCAATGAAATGTTACCGTTATAAAGAGGTAGTTTACTAGCTTTGATCTTATGCCCAACAAGTAGTTATAAAAATATATTTCCGAAATGTCTTTAATTGTAACAATGTGTCGAGCTTGAAAGTATTTTTTCAAGCATCATCTATGCAAGTTGGGATAAGGTCCCATTTCTACGGCCATAGCAAATATTATGGCGTTTCCAGTTCTCCTGGTAGACATGATAGAATTGGTCTATAAATGCAAAATTTAATGAATTGGTATTTGTTATATTTTATCCCCTTGTTATATAACTAGTTTTTTTATCTTAATGCAATATAGGTATTCCAGCTACAAACAAATTTATAAGAATGTGTGAATTATAAAAGTTTGAGAAACACTGGATTATGTGGTTAATAGCTAATTAGGAGTAAATACAACTTCTAAGGACCATTTGAACCTTAAATGTGTATTTTGAAGAGTAAGCGCATTGTAGTACATTTAAGCATTTAACACTAGCTTAAATTTAATTTAGAAATCAATGCTTCACAGTTATGATGTTTTATATTGTTCAATCAAGCTATATGCATGTTAATTAAAAATTTACGCTGGTAATCATTAGTGTTTGTGATGCTATTCACACATAGATAAAATAGCAAAATTATAATTCTATCAAATATCAACTGAGGAGCTATAGGGGAAAATGTACCAGAGGTACAAAATTTTATTTTGAGATTTAAATTTTTTTCTTTTAAAGTTAGTATGAAAAATGGAAAACTCTCAACCTTTTTCACTGTAACTTGTTACGACACTCCCTCCATACCTAGAGACAGGGGGTGTTGTACATAAGGACTTGGCCAGCAAGTGAAGAATAAAACTTTAAACAATTTTTCAACTTAAACTTTTATAGAACTATCAAGAAGAATTTCTTTTCAAAATTAAGATTAGTTACCAAAATATCAAGTATTTTACGAAAACAGTCATTTCGACTGTTTTCGCCATTTCAGCTTGGATTCCTAAAAACCTCGCTATCTTAAGAAGTCTCTCTCACATTTTTTAAATTTTTCTATAAAACCGTGAAAATTATAGTTGAATAATAAAAATCGAATGAAAATAAAATTAACGCAGATATTTTTAGTTATACCTAGGAGCTCCACGTGCAGTCAAATTGACGTTTAGTAAAATTGGATAGATTCATCTTTTTTTCTGGCTCAGAAAACACCTTTTCTTGGAAAAACATTTCCCCTACACATTCCTTTCATTCAAAGTTTGTTTACAACTGGAAATACTTCCCACCTCTTCTCCTCCTTGTCTACCTTCCACCCTTTTTTTGGGAAATGCAACAATGACACGCTGCAGTTGGGAAATGTAAAGAAAAAACTGTGTTAAAACAAATAACAGATCCAATGTCATATGCAAAAAGAAATGTCGGGGACCATGTCGTCAGTGCTTGGAGGCTGTTTATAGAAGCAAAATGTTACGCCATATAAACAAATGCACGAACACAGAGGCAGTTTTGAACAATGAAGAAAACTGGATAATATCTTTAGAAAAGCTTGATGCTTTATTGCTATTATTTATGCAAGAGGAGCATAAGGTTGCATTGATATGCATCATGATTTTTTTTGTAGAATAATACATGGGATCCTCCTTTTGTTTGAAAAACAATGTCTTGCAATCGTTTTCAAGACAATGAAAAATATAAGGATTGACTTAATGTCAACTAGGACTCAGCGTTTAGAAACTAATGCGTTTGCAATGTTTTCATATATTTGGAATAAATTTATAGAGAACTGTGCTATTTCCTTTAAGCAAGGAGAAAATATAGTTGTTGATGTGCAGTTATTTCCGTCCAAAGTCAGGTGTACGTATATACAGTTTATGCTAAATAAACCAGACAAATTCGGTATCAAAAGTTAGATGCTAGTTGATGTAGACGGGAAGTTTATGTGCGCTGCTTTTCCATTCCTCGGAAAATATAAATCAAGATGTGAAACTAAAAGCCTCCTGAAAATAAAGTAATTTGTCTTCTAATCCCTTATCTGAATCAATACAGGAAGAAATGTGACTGCCGACAACTGTACTTCCGCTCTATCATTTGCCAAAAGACTTAAAATTAAAAACACAAGTTTCGTGGGCACATGAAGATGACATCGAAAAGAAATTCCACATGAAGTAAGGAAATCAAAAACCCGGCTGTATGAAACTATTTTAATTTAGAATGGATAAACTACACGGGTCCATCAGTTTTACGCGAGACAGAATTTTTAATTTGCACAATTCCCATGTGTGGGCTACCTCTCATAACCCCTAACCCATATGTTACATGTCGCATGATCTCTAGGAGCGGGTCTCATAGCGGTCTCTAGGAGCGGGACGACATGTGTGGGCGGGAATTGTGAACGATTTCCTTATTGGCCCATACTTGCTCCCAAATCGACTTAACGGCAGAACGTATCTTATCTTTCTGGAAAAGGTATTACCAGAATTACTTGACAGTGTTCCAGTTGCTGTACGAAATACCATGTGGTTTCAGCACGATGGAGCTCCAGCCCATTCCTGCAATAATGTTCGCAGTTACCTCTTTACCGCCTTTGGTCCTCGATTGGACGAAGTGGACCAGTCGCTTGGCCAGCACGCTCACCAGATTTATCAAGAATCTATTTTTTCTTATGGAGACACTTAAAGGCAGTCGTCAACGAGACTACAATTGATTCGGACGAGGACCTCATTGCAAAACTTCCAGTCGCTGCTTCAACAGTTTGTGAAACACCTGGTATCTTCGAGAGAGTACACCAATTACTTGCTAGGCGCTACCATGCCTGTAGTGATGTCGGTGGTGACACATTTGAGCAGTTACTGTAATATTATGCAAGTAAAGAGCTTTTTTTTTCATTTCCTCATATTTCTTGTTTTTCCACCTCCACTTTTCTTTTCCGACCCCATGTTGCTTTATAAAAAGTGCTTCTTTATATGTACTTAACTTAAATTTAAGTTTGGCGTGGAATCGACAAATACAAGTCACGTACGACATTCAGCAAGAATACGTACCTACTCAAATTACAAAAAAATTCCCAATTTCAGAAAGCGTCCTTGGAGAGGGGAATCGACTGCTCAGCTTCTTTTCTAAAATACCCACAAAGGTTCAATTATATTGAGATCAGGGCCAAAAGACGTACTCTATTTCATCTTCATGTTCATATAAGCAGTCCCGGGCAATTCCACAGGTGTGAATGGGGGCATTATTATCTTGGAATACTGGTCGTTTATCACGAAACACAGTTTGCACCATTGGATGAAGATGGTTTGCCAGAAGACTGACATAATCATCTCCTGTAGCTCCGCCATTCAGAACAACAAGTGGGCCAAGACCACAATGTGATATGGCACCCCAGATCATCACTGAACCGCTTAACGACGAACCATGCTTAACCGTAGACCGAAGAAGTCAACTTGGTAGGCTTCTGGTGGCGTTCTCCAAAAGTAAGCACGTCCATTTTTCCGGAATAATGTGAACGACGATTCGTCTGACCATATTACATTCTCCCATTGTTGTTGTGTCCAATTTTTATGCTCGCGACACCATATTCGTCGCTTCAAGTTTTTGCATGGTGTAATCAATGGTTTTGAAATAGGCACTCTACCATGAATATTTGCCATATGCAGTTCATGCCAAATAGTTTTTGATGAAAATGCTTCCTGTAGATGTGTGTTCATCTGGGATGCTGTTGTATTTTTATTTTTATTTTTTGACACAATCCACTTCAAAACCCTTCTGTCTCTGTCATTCAGCTTCGATTTTCGATCACTGTTTTGCTTTTTAGATGATCTTTTTCCCTGTTTCAAATATGCTGACATTACAGTCGACACTGTTCTTATCCCAACACCTAGAAGGGTGGCCGTTATCGTTACTAAGGCTCCAGCAAGACTGGCCCCAATAATCATGACAATAAATATACATATATATATATATATATATATATATATATATATATATATATATATATATATATATATATATATATATATATATATATATATATATATATATATATATATATATATATATATATATATATTTATTTTCTGATTTTTACATGCATATCTTCATACATTAAGCGCAGGACGTTAAGATAACATTTTTTAATTTACGTGGTATGAACTTGATATATGGCGTTAGGTAACGGTATTAATTTTTCCATGGCATAACGCACATGCAATTTGAAGTAGATACGTTATTCCATTTCACTTACCACCAGAATTGAAGTTTGATGTGCCATTTGCTCTTTCCAAACGGTATTGAAAACCACAAAAAGTCGAAGTAAAAAAGAAATACAGACAGATGAAAGAAAAGAGAAGACGTTGATGTGAATCGTTCTCATTGTTTTTTTTACTCCACACACAAAGGACGCCTTACTTCTCTTTCCATCATCATCATCATCAGCAGCAGCATATCATTATCAATTTTCATTCCAACTCTTTCCTTCAAGGCGAGGTATTCAGGAGAATTAAATATTCGAACCAATTCTTAGGAATTCCGACGGATCTTTGTGTTAAGATAGAATTAAGTTTTAAAACGTATTGTTTAAAGATTATTTTAAATTAAACGAGTTTCTTTTGCGCGCTTTATCAGTTTGTTAATTGAATTAAAAGTGAATTCTTAAATGGTGTATTTTATATTAATAGTAGTAGGGGGGGGAATTACACAATTATTCTGACTCAATTCCTAATTACGTCTAGCATCCTAGGAATCACCATATTTAAAAGCTTAGATAAAAAATGAGCACAAATGTTTTATAGGAATACATTTCCTTAAAAAATATTCTGTCCACACTTAAAAATTTTAATTTTGGGAATTATTCCAAGCGACAGTGTTTTAGTTACTTGTAATTAATGAATATATATAATTTCATAAACAAAGAAATTTTTAAATAAAAAATGTTACGGAAATTTTTATAAATGAATGCCTTGGTGGATTTGGGCGCCTTCAGGGAGGAGCCTGACCCAGACAACGCAAAATGGTGTTCTTACGTATGTGCTGCAATACCCTAAGACTGAGAGATTTAATAAACACAACCTTTTTTCAGGTGATGACGGGATCTTATACATGGTCAGTTGAGGCACATTGATGTCAGACGTAAGCCGGGTCCAAGGTGTGTGTGAGCTCCGCTTGTGTGAACAAGAGACTAGGGGTTACAAAAGTAAAGGCACGGCCTGATGACGCGACGATGTCCTTGGTGGGTTAACATATAGTGGTTAGCTCGCTGTAAGGTTATTCGGGGAGGTAACAGGTGTGCAAGACTCACCACAAAGAAAGCAAACCAGGAAAACGGAATACCACTACTGAGTCTTTCCATCACTTCCATTGGCGCATATTCAAAACACAATTATATACTAAACATCAACACACAATACTAGAATATATGATATATATCAACATTTTGGAGATATTATGCAATAAAAGCAGGTGTAGAGTATTTTACATTTTCATTTGTCAAAATCGTGCATACAGTGTAACCATACAATTTAAAGCTAACTAAATATTTTCACACCTTTTCAATTATAAGAATGAACGCAATATACAATATATATAATTCAGAAAAATTAATTCTTTGTTACCTTTTCAAATATATTTTTGAAAATATATTAAAATTACGGGAAAGAATCAATGAGTAAACTGTCGTGAGCAATAACTACGAACTAGAATGATTGACTTAAAACCATTTATTCAATATTTTGCTGACTGTAGATGACAACACTGCTACGTTTACTGACTTTTGTTTGAACTCCTTTTTATGGGCGGATATCCTTGTAGAAATACTTAATAATAACAATAAATTATCTAAGTTTGTATGTATAAAAATGACCATTTTAGTTTCAATCCTAATTTTAAGTATGGATTGTTGTGAAATATAATACAAGAAGTTATTTCCGTTCAATGACCCGGGTTAAAAAACAGAAGTTGAAGCAAGATAAGTGAAAAAGAAGATAAGGTCAATTTATTGTTTTTCCTAACTAATTATTGTTTAAAAAAAACAGTTTATATGATCACAAAAAACTATATTCGTTTAAAAATAACTTTTTGACTTAATAAAAATGGCTGTGTTACTTTATACATTACGTTGTTTGCCTTAAAATACGCTGCACTAAATTTGAAATGAAAAATCGACTATACTATATATCATTTTAGCTCTAAAAATAATATATTCTTCCCATAAGAGACAGTAAGTAGAATATTATCAATTACAAGAGAAAACATTCAAAAAAGAGCCATTCATTCTATTAGTTTTATAAGAAAGATAAACTATGTTTTCCAAATTTAAATATGATCTTTGTGTTGTGTGTTCTACAGAATCTGAAAGAAAGGACACCACATCGAATATCCTAGAGCCCTTTCTGTTTAAGAATAACTATCAAAACAAACACATGATCCTGTTTTGGTAAACGATACCCTTCTCCTAGCATCCCCAAAGAGGAGTAACAAAATTCAGCTTTCTTCACTAAGAAAATAATAGCAAAAAAGAGGCAGTACTGTGTCATGAAGCCATACAAAGTTCCACGAATTATTCATTGAAAATATCGGAAGGAAACCATAAATTTCTGCAGGCATAGTTTATATATATATTTTAGAACACTATTTTCTCGAGAGTCGCAAGCTGAGAACGGTGTACATTAAAAATGTAGCGGGAGTCAGAGCATGAAAAACTAGATAGTGGAAAAATAGCTTCTAGAAAAGATTGAAAACTGAAAGCATCAGCAGAAAACTGATGGAATTTCCTATATAGAAGATGAATCACATGAAAAATGCTTCATAAATATATAATCTTTATATGCCAAAGTTGAATTGTTAAGGAGACTATTGGTTCACAAATATATATTTACAAACATGAACTTACAGCACTCACCACCGCCATTGTGCGTTTGAGTCTCCGCGTAATTTATATCTGTTTAGTGGCACATAAATGCTACACATGCTTTAACAACTATTAAATTTCTGTGAGAATATTGTTTGAAAACTCCTTAATATCATTCATCATCATTGTATTATTTGAGTTTTCACATAATTTAGATATTTTTAATGTTACATAGAACTACAGATGCTTCAATGGCTATTATATTTCTATCAGTTACTATGTAAATGCTTAACACTTATAACACACTCTAACCACCATTGTATATTTGATTTCTCATGTAATTTAGATATTATGTGTTACATAATTGGTACACTTGCTTCAATGGCTCTATTGCATTTATAAAAGAATACTATATAAAACACAGTGAAATCATTAAAGAAATGTAATACCCTATTTAACATTTGATACATACGAACTTCATTCAAAACCTGATTTCTAACTTAAACAAAACACTATATAATTTCGACAACATCGAATGCAAATTATTTTTATGATTTTAAATCTACAAACATCGAACGGGATTTTAAAGCGAAATCTAAGTTATAACCACTTAGTAACCAGACATATCAGCCATTAGAGTGACCACTTTGCCATTAACCAATCCAACTTAAAGTCAGGTTGCGAAAAATTTTAAGCATGCACTTTTGTTTTAAATATTTTTCACTGTAGTATTTACAACGCGGAGGAAGATAGCACTACCTAAAATGTTTCTGGAGTTATTAATAATTATAACTTTGTTTAAGAAAATAATTTTGAATTAATTAGATTAATGACTATTATTTTAACATTTAATATTTTTGTTGTATTTTAAATGTATAAATGCTCTTAAAACCTCATAATTTAGTAATTAAGTTTCAGAAGGTACAAACACTGTCATTAAAAAAAATAATTCCATTAAAAATGTGTTTTTATAAAACAAAATTTATACCAACAGACGAACTTGTTTTAATAGGAGTAATAAGACTTCGCAAATAAATAATTGTAAGATTTGAATATAAAACGAAGATTATTAATTACGTGCACCACCACCCCAAGTCCATGATCAATTTCTACATAAAGGCAGGTGATTATCATGTGTTACTATTTACACGACATAATTTTTTTTTGTCTTTGAATAAAATTACATATAATTAGATGCTAAACGGCCAGCCGAAAGCACACGAACTTTCATTTAGGATCATCATTGATTAAAATAATGATTCAATAATGACGAACGCTTTATCCTCAGAGCGGAGTGTTCTAATTAGTAATGTTGAATTAAAATGGCGATGAAAAACAAAACAGGCGATTCAGACTGCCGTAATAATCATCTTCGAACGTTGATTATAAGTTGATTAACTTTGTCATCAGCTATTCATACAAAAGAAGATGAGAAAAAAACACATAAAAGTAAATGCACGCCCTTTACTGCTGGTTTAATTAACGAGGCTGTATTATTTAAGAGCATTAAATGGCATTATTGTTTACGATTCCTAACAGCATCATTACGTATAGGGTGTTTCGTTAGCAGAACAATGCAAGATTTATGTGGATACGAAAGACTTCGAAACTAATATCGAACATGTTACTTGATGTTCCGTCGATGCTTATACGTAGCCTTAAAAATATTTTAAAGTTAAATTTGTGTTAATTTTAATGTATAGGAAAATGGAAACAAGTCAATCAAACTCAATTTGTACTAACTAGTTAAACTGGACTATTACAAAAGGAATTTATTATAATTTCTAAGAATATGTTGTCAAAACAATTTATATTGATAGACAACTAAATATTTCAAATGAAATTACGTTATTAGAAACTTGATCAAAGTGATATATCTCCAAATAGCACCGTTAGACGAAAGTGCATCTATTTACTACCCAAGACTGTATCAAACATTTACGCGTTGCATCTCCCGATCACTCGGTTTTATCGTGTAACGTGGTACTGGGAGAAAGTTTAAATCTGAATACAGAACTAAATCATTGACTGCTTCGTACAATTATCGATAGCTATTAAAAACAGCAGTTTGCGTTAGGAACAAGCTTATCTGCCCAGGTCGATTTCGTAGCCCACTTGACACTTATGAGATTTTACGGCATTGATACCGCCCACATGCTATGCATCGAATACTTTTCAAAGATCAAGATAACTATTTTTCTCGAATCGCATACTAGATCATTTGTACATTCAGCATATTTTTAACCGACCTTATACACAGAAATTTTTATTATCATGTATTCCACTAGGGGCTCCCCCTGCTCGAAAATGCTCGTAATCCCCCTGTGATATCTAAGCAATCCCATTTAGATTGCTTCGCAAGAGTCGTGATGAGGGTCAGGTATGAAAGTGTTTTAGCTTCTCAAACCAACACAAGAAATAATGACTTGCTTGCTCCGAACTTTCAAATTCTAAGGAATCAGTCCCATCCCCACCTGACATTACACGGGCGCATGTCGTCTTATTTTTTCCCTAAAAGAGATAATAAATTATTTAAAGAATGAAACCCACCACCCGACACGACACGGGCATGCCTCCTCATTCTTTCCCTGAAAGAGAAAAAAAGAAATTAGCAGAAACTGACGCTTGGATTACCGTGAGGAAACAGGAACCGATCTAGAAGTTCTAATTTATGAAACATATAAATTCAAAACAATATTTCCTTATACACTATATTTGTATCTCTTTTCCATCTTTAACAACTATCTTAATATTTTCAGCACTTAATGTTGATTGACTTAATGTTGTTAACTTTCTTAATGTTGGCACACATCTCGACAGAGTAACATAGTTGACTATGTGCAAACATGTTACGTAAAATGTAAATACCTACGCATTCAAAAATATGACCTTGTGACTTGTTGATATAAATCAGTGGTTCCCAAAGTGATCCTCGGAAAGTGATTACGGACCTCCAGGGGTCTGTGAGACCACTGAGGGGGTATGTGGTATATTAAAATTAATTTGGGGGTGCATGGACAACGTATGGGGGTCTGTGAAAGGTTTAATATAAAGTAAAATAATTGTGACCCATTTTCATTATTATGAAAGTTAAAATAAATTACCATAAAAATTTGTTAGCTTCATAAGAAAAGAAAAATAACGTATTTTATTTTCTTACATCTTAAACTTGTGTCTCTTCACTGATAACAGTATGACGTCAGACGAAGAAAAAATACGGATAATATAGTTTTGAGTATTTAAATTGTGGCTTTATTCTGTTATCAGGAAATAGTACTTTACCTATGTGATTTCTATGCAATAAAATTTGTAAAACGAATCAATGAAACTTTCTAAGATTAAGAAACATTTGACAAAAGTCCATAGTGACAAAAAAAGAAAAATATTTAACTTTTTAAAACAGTCAAATAAAAATATTTGAAGATATCGTTGTTGCGATAACTCTTAGCGACAACAGCTGAGCGAATCGACGATGGACTGCTTGCTTCATATAACATTACTTTACCGATTGGAAAGTCGCGAAAATCAACACACCATTGGCGAAGAACGTATTATATCAGCTGTAATTGAGGTTATACGCACCATGCTGCATAAACCAGCTTTCGATAGTATAAAAATTTCATTGAGTAATAATACAGTACAAAGACGAATTGACAAAATGGCTTTATGAGATTTGTAAAAGAAAAACTTTTCCTTGTATATTGTTATTTATCAAATGTTTGGCAACTGATTGGAAAGGTGAAGCAATATTTAATGAATTAAAATGATTTTTCGATTTAAAACCTATACCCTTGAGTAATATCCTCTACGTTGCTAATGACGGTGCTCCGGTAATGGTAGGACGACACCGAGGCTTTCAGGAATACTTAAAAAGAACTATACTGAATGTATTATTTGTATATTGTGTCATTCAACAACGACATTTAGTCGCTAAAAATGTGAGTGAACGCTTTAATGGCTCACTACATTATGTCATTAGAGGAGTTAATAATATCAAAACAAATGCCTTAAACGAGATGTTTTTTGCTCAACTTTGCTTGGAAAATGATGAAGATTATAATAGTTTACTACTTAGCACATGGAAGTTGGTTGGTTATCTAAAAATGAAAATTTGGATCGATTTTATGCTCTCTTTGATTCAGTGTCGGAATTCCTTGTAAGTAAAGACAATAATTTGCTGCTCAATTTAATTAATTCCAAAAATGACTTAGCTTATGTAACTTACTTATTTGCAAATTTGAAGAAATCAATTTAAAGATAAAAGGCAATCAATTAAATTTAATAAATATTAAAAGTATAATATCTGCGTTTGTTACAAGACTTTCTATGCAACTTGGGGAGAGAAGAATGCTCTCAGTTTCCAAATCTTTCAAAATTGCAAAAACGAGATGTCAACACTTAACGGTTCTTTATTCTGACCATAGCCAAAGATTTGAAGACTTTTTTCACATGGTTATCCTTTATTGAGTGTTGGACCTTTTTGCAAGTAGACCCACAAACTCAGATGAATCCATACAAATAAAGGAGCAATATATTTAATTATTATTAGAGGAACCCAGACCAATGTTTGAACATGGATTCCACAAATTCTGGTTACAAAACACATACTATTTATAGATCCTGCATTATGGGTTAATGCACAGAAGCTATTAATTGCTTTCATGTCTTCCTATTTAGTAGAACGTGGATTTAGTGCAGCTATGAGCTTCATCACTAAAAAAGAAACCGACAGGAAGTCATCGCTCGTGAAGACTTACAAATGTTACTCAAAATCGAAGTTAAGCCTCACAGATTCCGACAAACGTAAATAAAAACCAAAACGATAAAAATTAAGTGTACCAAGTTAAACAGTTACAAACAAAAAATTGCTTAAATGATGAAAATTATTTGTATCAAGTTAAACAGTAACAAACAAACAAAATTCTTAAATGATAAAAATCTATTCAATAAGTCTCAAAGCTAACGATAAAAAACTAAACAATAAAATTACAGAAACGATTCAAAATCAAAAGTAAGCCATACTGATTCCGACAAAGTTGCGATATTTTAATCACGGCTAAAGACTGAAAATTTGTACGTTTGGCTCACTCGTAGTAGAAATTTCACTTTTTTAAAAATTTAACACTTAATGCAAACTTATGTAATAGCCGCATTGGGAAAAAAGCTTCTTAATCTTGTTTCTTGTACAATTTTTAACAAACCATAAGAATTTCTTAATTTTCTGATGCTTTCGGGAAACCCTCTGAGAATCGAACGTTCGTTATTACTGATTAGACTTTCCGGGTCATGACGTCACAGCGAGTTTCAACGGCAAAAAAAAAAAAAAAATCTTTGTTCTATCAATGGCAATCTAACCTACTCTCCGCGATGAAAAACTTTTTGACATGTCGCAATATTTTTAAATTATACTTTTCATCGAATCGAATTTGATAAACTACATGGTATTTTTAAATTTGAAATTTAATAATATTTAACTATAGATATGACAGTTTAAGTTTTGTATAGGAAATTATGATGTAAAAGTTCCGAAATTTTTATGAACTACTTTTAATTGCATCGAATTGATTTATTAACCAATTTAAAAAAAACAATTCTACCATAAGAAAGAAAACATTTGACGGTTTCATTAAATGTGTTAAATAAAAAAATAATAGTATTTAGCTATAGATATGAAGTTTTAGAAAAAGGGTATCGAACATTTCCCGATTATTCCCGAAATTCAAAAAAATGTAACCAGGAACCAAAATGAAATTTCTAAAAAAACTCGGCAGGGTGCAAATATTTACGTTTAGAGGAACTCTAAAAAAACTAACGGCTGAAAAATGAAAATTTGTACGTGTTTTGCTGACTTACAAAATAAATTCCGTTTTTTTATTATTTTGACACATAATGTACCCTACACTAATAGCCACATGGGGAAAAAACCTTCTATTTCTTATTTTCTGTACAATTTGGAACAAACTATGTTAATTTCGTTATTTTCTGATGTGTACTGTCTCGGGAAACCGTATGAGAATCGTGCAAAAGAAAATGAGTTTTCAATCCTGCTGCGGCGGCAGTACTTTTTTTTAATAAATAGACTTTTGTGTATCAGTTGTTGAGTTGGAAGGAATTTGATAAATCTTACTGTGTATACAGTATAATTTAAATTTTAAGCTAGTTCGAGCAGAATTTGTAAAAAATGTTAGCATACTATAGTAGTCAACCAAGAAATTGTTACAAGACTCCCAACTTAGTATCGAACCTGTACAACACTGAGTCACAGTTAAGGCAAAACAAAACCCAGCCACTCCTTTTTGGCGCATCCTTCAGAATAAAATAATTGAAATTTATTATTCGTTAGAAGATTATGAATTTAAAATTTGTTTTAGGTTGTAGTATTCAGAATAAATTCCTACACAATTCATAACTTTCGATGACAATACCCGATTCAGAGATCGTATTTGAAAAATCTGTATCAAACTGTAGCCTCGGGTAGGTAGATAAATTAGGTTCTTATGGTTTAAGGTTCAAAAACGGACAATCTACCAAACGCAAGATAAAAGTAAATAAAATCAAACTTTGGTCTTGGATACTAAGCATAAATTAATTTGACCAGCTGCTTCTGTATTGAGCATAGAAAATGTACTTTATTTTGAACTTATATTATTATTTTAATGTAATAAATCTCCTGCAAATAATAATATAAGTTCAAAATAAAGTACATTTTCTATGCTCAATACAGAAGCAGCTGGTCAAATTAATTTATGCTTAGTATCCAAGACCAAAGTTTGATTTTATTTACTTTTATCTTGCGTTTGGTAGATTGTCCGTTTTTGAACCTTAAACCATAAGAACCTAATTTATCTACCTACCCGAGGCTACAGTTTGATACAGATTTTTCAAATACGATCTCTGAATCGGGTATTGTCATCGAAAGTTATGAATTGTGTAGGAATTTATTCTGAATACTACAACCTAAAACAAATTTTAAATTCATAATCTTCTAACGAATAATAAATTTCAATTATTTTATTCTGAAGGATGCGCCAAAAAGGAGACTAAAGTTTGATTTTATTTACCTTTATCTTGCGTTTGGTGATAAAGGTGAGGGATCCGATTATTTTTGCAGTTTGTACCTGAATAAATCCAGTTATGAGGCATTTTGTATCACACGAAATATAGATACCGTAATTGTTTCTGCGGAGATACATGTTTCTTGTTCATATTTTGAACGCGGCGTTATTTGGCTTGATTTTCAAATACGATTCTCAGCACTTCGCCAGTAAAAATTACAAAGAATGAATTCCGAATTGATACACGATAGTTAATTCGCCAACAACAACTAGATTAAACGCCAAAGTTTGTAAACCAGTAACATTTTCGTAAATGCCTCTCTACAAACATGAACTTATACCACTCACCACCATTGTGCATTTAAGTCTTAGTTGAATTTAGAAATGTTTAATGTCACATTAATACTACACATGCTTCAACGTCTATACACCAGGCCGTCTGGTTTGTTTGATTACTCTGAAAATCATCATGAGTCATGTTTATTAATTTTTTGTACATATTTCACTCTGTTTACTAACGTATTACATAAATTTGTATCTTTAATCTGGTATTTTTGTGATGGAAAAAAGAGATCTGGCCTCTTAGTGAAAAGTGCAAAGTAATCGTATAATATACTCTCTCTATAACAACAACTCGCTAGTCCTTTGGCCTTGTTTAATAGATGGACGATGAACCATTTGAATGAAATATGGTAAGTAGGACTCATATTAAAAGACCTTACACGTGAGTAAGAATACGAACCACACCCATCTCCTTGTATATTCCTCTAATTAGGCTTAGTACTTCTTTGTGTGTACGTTAGTAGGTCTCTTTGTAGTCATTGTACCTCGTGTGAATTATTCCAGTCTCATCAAAATCGCAGAATTAGAGCCATTAGGGTGGCAAAAATAACATTAGGCAAATGAATGGTCCTTCAGAGGCTCCTGATAATTATCTTATTTGTCAGCTTTGGAATGGAAATGACAAATATATTTATAATAATATCAATGTTTACTTACTCTCAACATTTTCAAAAGCAATACTTTAACTTGGTTTATTTTCATAATTTAATTTCAACAAATATTTTGATAAGAGATTCATTGCACTGTTGAGTAATCTATTAGGTGCTGACTTTCAGTGTTATTGACTGACCTGTCAATAGCGTGATATATTTAATTTAATATAAGGTACACTTGTGTACGTCTGCTATTGTAATTAAAAGAAAAAGATAAAATAGCTTTGTAAAGGATTTTCGATGGAAACAAATGGAAGATTTTACTTCTGGTTTCCCAATACAGAATACGCCCGCACGTTTTACAACAAAAACGTAAGCCCATTTAGCTTACAGTAAAGGTAGAATTTGGAAGTAAAAATAGTTTAGTTTATTTTAGTTTCCACTGTTGCGTGTTAAGGATATATAATTATCTAACTTAGAAAAGGACAGATTTATTAACAAAGATATAAGTTTTATTGATTCTAAAAATTTTCAACAGGTTTTTCAATATGAAGAGTTTGTCTTATCCACATAAAAGTATTTATAAATCAAGTTATGCTCCTTTGTAATACATTACGTTGTAACAACAACTATGCCTTAAATGTCTTTGTAACAAAAATTATGCAAACGGTATTTAATTATTTATTACTCTATTAAAAAATAACAAGCCTTAAAGCCCTTGATATTGGAATATTCTACTTTTTATCATCAATATGCGTTTGAAAGTAAATTAATAAATAATTTTACTAGATAGATCTATGATTGACTTACTGTTAATGGCTATTTATAACTTCTATTTTATTACCATGAGTGACTTAATTTTTATATCTCGAAATATTTTATCATAATTATCGATTAGTTAATGCTAAAAATATATGCTTCAAGCAGTGTGTATCCCAAGAACGTTTTAAATTATCCAATTCATATTGAGATAAATTTTAACATGGTACTACAAAAATTATTTGCTTATAATGCGTAAGATTTTTAAAATTGTAAATGAAGAGTAACTATATTTTAATTTATGTTTAAAAGAAATGTTTTTTAATGTAAAACATTTGCAGCTTGGATTAAATTTAACCACCTGCTAAGAAATGTAATCTAAAATTATTTATATTTTTAGCTTATAAATAAACCTAATTCATATAAACGTCGATATCATTTCTTAAGGTGACATTTCCTCCCATAAACAGTTTTATATTCAATAATTTGTAAAGTTTAGTTCATCTGTTTGCTGCAAGTAAATTTCGTTACTCTGAAAAACTATGTGTAGATAAGTTTAAACTCCTGTAACATGAATTACAACGAAAACATTCAGATTGCTATCTAAATTTCATCACCATGTCCAATAAATCTTTTTAGTTTTAAGATATACATCACAGTCGTATTATCAGTTTACTCAAGAAAAAAATTGTGTTTGAACTGTATTATTGGTTAAAGTACGAAGTTTCTTCTTAAACTCTATTTGATATATTTAAAAATAAAATTTCAATTTGTCACCCTCGCTCAAATGTATAGAAAAAGCAAACGTACAGTGAAAAGTTCATTTTAAGGTGTAACACTCTTTCACCTCTGCGTACAATGCATTTTATTTTTCATGGTCCGCTTTTACGAGTGCAAATAAATGTACAGTATATCAATAAACCTAGTGTAAATAGAAGCGAAACTTTGAAAGGAATACAAGAATTGAATTTACATGAGTGAAACTGGATAGCTATAATGTTATAAGTATTTTGAACTGACAAAATACTATTCTGGAGGGTATAGATGTGAATGGAAGACGTTGAAAATGATGCTTTGATATGAAATTAATCTAAAATATAATAATTGTGTGAGCTAAATAGTCTTTATGTAGTTAGACAATATGTAGAGGCTATGTGGTTATATATTTAGACAGATTTATAGCGAGTTAATTTTCGGATATAATAGGCTAGATGGAAATCGATTTAAAATATTCATGTTGTATCTTTCAGTGAAAAAATATTCATGTTGTATATTTCAGTGAAAAAGTGTTCATGTATAACTATCTAATTCATGCCAAAGTGCATATTAAGGCTAAAGGTTTAACATATATAGACTAGATATGTAAAAAAAAATCATTTATAACAATACATTTTACACTTAAAAAATATTTTACATTTGTTACATGCATTAGTTTTTATTTAAAAATATTTTATTACTTACTACTATTACTATTATTTACGATTGTTACTGCCTACTATCTATACTTATTATTTACTGTTGATTTTTTATACTAAATACTTTAATACCTGAACTACTTAATAGGTCTCTATATAAGATAAAAAAACGCTTACTAAATACAGGGTGATGCATAAGTAAGTATACAGTTTCAGCGCACTATATAACAATGACAATGTAAGATATTTTATGTTACCTATAACATTAGTGTAGGTGAATGATTCAAGTTTTCTTAGAGACAGTCACAGATGTTCTATGTGCTGACCCTTAGTCACGCTACACACATCGAACCGGTAACTCATATCTGCCCAGGCGTATGTTAGGGCTCCTGAAACAAGTGCAGTGACTGTGGATGCGGTATGATGTTTCAAATCCGCTATATCAACATGAAGAGGAGGGTTAAATACGTTATCCTTTACGTAGCCCCAAAGAGAAAAGTCACATGGTGTTAAATCAGGGCATCTTGGTGACCATTGAGTTAGTTAGTGTTATGCAGTAGTCGGCTCTTCGTCCAATCCATCGGTGAATATGGTACTAGAGGTAATTTCGCATATCACCTGACCTGCTGCACCATCTAATTGGAGAATAAAGTTTTTCGACTTTATTATCTAACTAGCAAAATACCCGACCTTACTCGGTTTTAATTCGTTTACTCTAGATTGAAGAGATAATCAAAATATATAATAACTTACGTTTTTTGTACAATAAAAATTTATTTTAACATCTTTCGCCATCTTTATATTTTCTACAACTTACTTTGGACACAAATCCTACACATGCATATCCATTCATGTAATACATTTCACATACATCGCACAATTGCTGTATGACAAAGCTACAAAATGACGAAAGGTGATACTAAGGTTACTACTATAAAAGACGATTTATAGGAAGATTTGGAATTCCCTTTCTTAAGTTGTTTTCATGTGCAACTCAATTAATTAAAATTACGATTTACAGCGAGTGCTCTCGCACTCATAGTCAACAAAACAATATTTTTTTACCTGTGGCACTCTTGCCTCCGGTATGCGACATTGTGAAATTTTGCAATCTTCTCCTGTCATTACTACAACGAATTTTTTAATGTTGGAAAAAGTTCTAGTTTGGATTTTTAAACATTATTATTATTTCAATAACGACATTATTCTTTAAATAACGGTATTATTCTTTAAATAACGGCATTATTCTTTAAATAACGGCATTATTCTTTAAATAACGGCATAACTACACTTACAATTTATTGAAAATTTATACTGACTTACCTAACATTTTCAAGTCTAATACTTTGTGGTGCTGTTGGGTGTGATGAGAAGGAAAACACATTTATTAAAATAATAAATATTTAAAACAGGAAACAGCAAAGTAAAACAAAATAAAAGATGTCGTAAAAAATTGTTCCAAAGATATTAATTTGTGATTCAATTTTATCTCTTGATCTCGCACAGTTGCCACAACTTACAACTAAAAGTGTACAAAATTTAGAAATGTGAAATTAATTCAGAGCGAAAGAACCAGAAAAATATCACTGCTCGCGCGATCGTGTTCATTCTCGTTTCATTGAAAAATATCGTCTGTCCCAAATTTCCGGGAATCGTTTTCATTGCGCAAAGAATAAAAATAAGACTCGAAATAAATGACGTATCAGAAATGAAATTATATAAATATAATAATTTTTTGAAGAATAATTACTTTTTCAGCAGTACTGGTAAAGCAATCGAATTAATCGTAATATTCAATAGACATTCCAATTTTTCCAAAACTACCAAATTATGGTTGATTTAAGTATACTTACTCAGGGGTTTTAGCATGAAACTCGTCTAAATATAACAATAAAGAAATGTTTAATATTGCATTCACTAAATTATTAGATAATGTATAAAATAAAATACAATGCAATCAAATATCTGGAATACAATTCATGTGATGCCTACACAAACACACAAACACAAAATCGAGAATAGAACAGAAAGACGGACAGACAGACTTTCGCAACCAATTCCACTCACTAAATCAAGATAAGTACTCTCTGTATGCAAATTTCCATGAAAATATCTTAAACCGCGTGGACGTGTATAGGGCACAACATACAGACAGACAGACAGACAGACACCAAACGAGAAAAAGTCGGATTCGGCATCAGAAGGGTCCAAAACGGATAGAAAACTTGAAATGCGTCGAAAATATTGAATGTACAAACAAACACTCCATTCTTATTTATATAGATTGGATGAATAACGTTTCTGACAACACCTGCCGATATACTTGATCGTCCTGGCTTTGGAACTTTGCACACATCCCATAATTTTAAAGTTTTTAAAGTGTATTTACACACTAAAAATCCTGAAAATTCAACAGAAGGTCTAACTTTTTTTTTTTATGACTTCAAAATATTCTTCAATTCCTTAGTTTTCAAACGATGCCAAGATCTTGAAAATATTCGAAATAGTTTTCTAGTTACAAGGGTTTTCGTTAGGTACTGTCACCATAAACAGACGTGTTTCCAAAACTTTAAACTCAATTTCTGAAGAAACAAGTTTTTGCAATAGGATGCTTTGTTCAAACGGTGATAACTCAACAATAAATTAATCTATTATAATTATTTTTGTATCATTATAATCTACATAATACAGTGGATGTTTTGACCCTCAATCAGAGTTATTAGTTAAGAAATAAATTTTTAATGGATTTTTAAATCCTCAATTTTCAGAAAAAATCGTGATTCTTTATGCATTTTTGGCGAAAAAAGTTGTAACAGAAAACCTTTTCTCTCAATAAACTTGATGGAGGGTCAAAACATGAAGAATAATATTGGAAATGATTTCCAACTAGAATTGTCTTTCTAGGCAAATTAGAATTTGAGATATCACTGTTCAAAAAACATACTAATTAGCTCATTACATCTTAATTAGTTAATTAATAATTAGTTTAATATGATTTTTTTTCACTGAAATAGTTTTAAGCATAAACCAATGACCTACTGTGAAAAAACTGGATTTTTAAAGTTAAAATTAAAAAAATAAACTTCTAGTGTGTACGTACACCTTAAACCAATCGTAAATGAATTTTCTAACTAGAGGTTCTTTTCCAAATCTGATCAAAATTGCCGTTGTACAACGATGACAGACTCCGTTTTGCGCAATTCAAGAACACAAAACGCCTTTCCCACTGCAAACGCAGCCATTTCCCCTGACAAGTCACGTGACACATTCGCTATCGCCTACGTCACTTCGCATGAGAGGGGGACACAAACTTTATTAGTATACCTAGCTAACAGTTCCCATTTGGGGACCGTGTCGTAAACTGTTCCTGTTTTACAACATATGGAACCTGTATACGTACTTATGTATCACCCTGTACTTCAATACCTTAGCTAATTAATACGTCTCTATCTATATAAATAAGAATGGAGTGCTTGTTTGTACATTCAATATTTTCGACCCATTTCAAGTTTTCTATCCGTTTTGGACCCTTCTGATGCCGAATCCGCCTTTTTCTCGTTTGGTGTCTGTCTGTCTGTCTGTCCGTCTGTCTGTCTGTCTGTCTGTATGTTGGGCCCTATACACGTCCACACGGTTAAAGATATTTTCATGGAAATTTGCATACAGTGAGTACTTATCTTCATTTAGTGAGTGGCATTGGTTGCGAAAGTCTGTCTGTCCGTCTTTCTGTTCTATGCTCGATTTTGTGTTTGTGTGTTTGTGTAGACATCACATGGATTGTATTCCATATATTTGATTGCAGTGTATTTTATTTTATACATTATCTATTAGTTTAGTGAATGCAATATTAAACATTTCATTATTGTTATATTTAGTTGAGTTTCATGCTAAAAAACCTGAGTAAGTATACTTAAATCAACCATAATTTGGTAGTTTTGGAAAAATTGGAATGTCTATTGAATATTACGATTGCTTCGATTGCTTTACCAGTGCTGCTGAAAAAGTAACTATTCTTAAATTTTTTTTAATTAAAAAAAAAATTTTTTTTTATGGAATTTCATCTTTGATACTTCATTTATTTCGAGTCTTATTTTTATTCTTTGCGCAATGAAAACGATTTCCGAATATTTGGGACAGACGATATTTTTCAACGAAACGAGAATAAACAAGATCTCGCGAGCAGTGATATTTTCTGGTTCTTTCGCTCTGAATTAATTTCACCTTTCTAAATTTTGTACACTTTTAGTTGTAAGTTGTGGCAACTGTGCGAGATCAAGAGATAAAATTAAATCACAAATTAATATCTTTAGAACAATTTTTTGCGATATCTTTTATTTTGTTTTATTTCGTTGTTTCCTGTTTTAAATAGTTATTATTTTAATAAATGTGATTTCCTTCTCATCACACGCAACAGCACCACAAAGTATTAGACTTAAAAATGTTGGGTAAGTCAGTATAAATTTTCAGTAAATTTTAAGTGTAGTTATGCCATTATTGAAAGAATAATGCCGTTATTTAAAGAATAATGCCGTTATTTAAAGAAAATGCCGTTATTGAAAGAATAATGCCGTTATTGAAAGAATAATGCCGTTATTGAAAGAATAATGGCGTTATTGAAAGAATAATAATGTTTAAAAATCCCGTACTAGAACTTTTCAAACATTAAAAAATTCGTTGTCATAATGACGGGAGAAGATTGCAAAATTTCATAATGTCGCATACCGGAGGCAAGAGTGACACAAGTTAAAAAATATTGTTTTGTTGACTATAAGTGCGAGAGCACTCGACGTAAATCGTAATTTTAATTAATTGAGTTGAACATGAAAAGAACTTAAGAAAGGGAATTCCAAATCTTCCTATAAATCATCTTTTATAGTAGTAACCTTATTACCACCTTTCGTCATTTTGTAGCTTTGTCATACAGCAACTGTGCGATGTATGTGAAATGTATTACATGAATGGATATTCATGTGTAGGATTTGTGTCCAAAGTAAGTTGTAGAAAATATAAAGATGGCGAAAGGTGTTAAAATAAATTTTTATTCTACAAAAAACGTAAGTCATTATATATTTTGATTATCTCTTCAATCTAGAGTAAACCAATTCAAACCGAGTAAGGTCGGGTATTTTGCTAGTATACGATATAAACGCTTAGATTCGGCTTATACCTATTGGGGTTACATAACAATAGCTTTTATATTAACTTTTGTTTCAATTGATATCAATATTTAATTAGGTAGGTGGTTGTAGATGATGGTGATACTGTAGAGAGTTATTAGCAACTATCCGGAATCCATCCAGAAGGACAAAATAGATCCGAGGACAGCACTTCGGAATTTCGAACCACGATCTATGACGAGACCTGCACCTGAGCTGACATCCCACTCTCCAAAATTCTTGAACACGTCACAGTAAGAACATTTATGGCTATTTTAGATTATTAGATCCACGTACACGGCGGTCTTCGGTTGGATCGAATTTTGAAATCGTACCCCTCCGTTTGCGGATCCGACTCTGCCAACTGGGGTGGTAGATAAAGAAAAATAATTCAATACTTCAAAGTATTACTTGTAGTAAACTAGTATTATTTGTACAAACACGACGTCCGATCATGCTTTGGGTTTATAACAGAAATACCACAAAGCTAGAGCTTTATATCAGAAGTAATCTCTCACAATTATATGTCTCATTAACAAGTGAACAGTTACCATGTATGAGCAAAGTCCCGCAGGAAAATTATACCCAACAACTTAGAGTAAACAATAATGGTAACATGAAGTAGGAAGAATAAGAAACATTTACAAAGGACATAAATGTGATAACTTACCATATTTAAATATCAGTATGAGTACAAGATTCCATGTGTTCAAAGTCAAACTTTTAAATCACATTCAAATCCTAAACTCAACCACTATGAAATACCTAAGTATTTACAACTATACCACCCTCACTAATATCAAGTAAATTAGCTACTAGACATCAGCGCCAATTCCCAGCAATGTAGAGTAAACCATCATCATAACATAGAATGGATAGGGGGAATGAAGTATAATCTTCTCGTTAAAATATTGTCATTACTACCACACAAGGGTTAAATTTTCTGTGTTCGTTAAATTGGAGCTATTTTAAGGCAATGAAAACCCGAGGAACTCAACATAAACGCTCACAAATACAGCTCATAAACACGCGAGACAAATATTCGAGGCATACAAGTCGTTTTGTAGGACAATTATACCCAGCAACTTAAGGAGAAAACAGTTAATACAAGATAGAGTAAGTTTGTAGGAAGTATTTACAACATACAATATAACTACAAATGGTAACCATATTTAAATGTTAGTATTATTAGTACTTAACTAGTACGTTTTTTTTTGTCTTCTTTAAATTTAAACTTTTACACATATTAAAATCAGTAATTCAATCACTATATTTAATCAAAACTCAAACAATGACTCACTCGTTATAAGTACGCCGAAAATTGTTACTAACAATAAGCTGAAAGTCCCGTAATACAATTATGCTCAGAAATGTGACAAGAACTGTTTATACATACAATAATAATTTTTATTTTCTGTTTTCGTTAAATTCAACCTATTTTAAAACACATTGAGATGCCGTGAAACTCCAACCCCTAAACTGCAACTCCAATTATATTTCCCATTATAAATACACAAGACATAGTTACGAGGCAAAAATGCTAAGTTTTGTAGGACAATTATACCCAACATGTTAAGGAGTAAAAACGTATTACTACATAGAACATTTACAACGGACAAAAACTATAAAAATAAGAATGGAGTGTTTATACACAGAATATTTTCCACCCATTTCAATTTTTCCATCCTTTTTGGACTCTTCTGATGCCAAATATGCTACTACTTGCGCGTTTGGTGTCTGTCTATATGTATGTATGTGCTCTATACACGTCCATACGGTTTAATACATTTTCATGGAAATTTCTTGACAGTGAGTACTTATCTTGATTTATTGAGTGAACTTAGTTGCGAAAGTCTGTCTGTCCGTCTTTCTGTTCTTTATTCGATTTTGTGTTTGTGTGCTTGTGCAGACATCACAAGAATTTTATTCCAGATTTGTGACTGAAATGTCTTTTTTTATACATTATCTATTAGTTTAGTGAATGCAATATTAAACATTTCTTTATTGTTATATTTAGATGAGTTTCATGCTAAAAAACACCCGAGTAAGTATACTTAAATCAACCATAATTTGGTAGTTTTGGAAAAATTGGAATGTATATTGAGTATTACGATTACTTTTGATTGCTTTACTAGTACTACTAAAACAAAGAAATTATTTTTAGAAAACTATTTTTTTAATTGAATTTCAGCTTTGATACTTCTTTTATTTCGAGTCTTATTTGTGTTCTTTGCGCAGTGTAAACCATTTCAGAAAATTAGGGACAGACGATATTTTTCAACAAACTGGAATGGTTACGGAAACTCGTGTTGGTTGATCGCCAGCATTAATATTTTCTGATTCTTTTGCTCTGAATTAATTTTGCATTTCTGAATTTTGTGCCTTTTTTGTTGTACATTGTGGCAACTGCGAGATCAAGAGATAAAAAGGAATCATTATTAATATCTTTAGGACAACTTTATCCCGACATCTTTTGTTTTGTTTTATTTCGCTGTTTTCTTTTGTTTTCTGTTTTAAATATTTATTATTTTAATACATTGTGTTTGTTTTCATCACACGCAACACCACCACAATATATTCGTCTTAAAGTGGCAGATAAGTCAGAATAAAGCAAATTTTAAGTGTAACTATGCCATTATTGAAAGAATAATGCCATTATTGAAAGTATAAAAATGTTTAAAAAATTCGAACTAGAACTTTTCAAACATTAAAGAATTCTTAAAAGTATATAAATAATTAAAAGTTATAAGTAATTAAAAGATTGTGAAATACTACAATGTCGCATGCCAGATACAAGAGTGCCACAAGTAAAAAAATATTGTTTTGTTGACTAGCGCCGAGCTATTGTTTTGTTGTTGCAAGAGCACTCGCCGTAAATCGTCTTTTTTATTAATTGAGTTGAACATGAAAAGAACTTAAAGGGAATTCCAAATCTCCCTCAAAATTGTCTTTTGTAGTAGCAACCTTAGTGTCCCCTTTCGTCCTTTTCTAGCTTTGTCATACAGCAAGGGTGCAATGTATGTAAAATGTATTAAATGGATGAATATACATGTGTAGGATTTGTGTCCAAACTAAGCTGTAGAAATTGTAAAGATGGCGAAAGGTGTTAAAATATTATTTTATTCTACGAAAAACGTAAGTAATTATATATTTTAATCATCTCTTCATTCTAAAGTTAATCAATTCGAATAATGTAAGGTCGGGTATTTTGCTAGTAAATAATAAAAAGAGTAAACGCATTTAAATAATAAACTATTTCATGTCTTCCTTAAATTCAAACTCTATAAAACAGTTTATAATCCAAGACTCAACCACTATATTACGTCTAAACGTTCACAATTATGCGTACTCGTTATGAACAAGTCCCCTAGGATAATTATACCCAGCAATGTATATAGTAAATCATCATTACAACAGACAATGAATGGAATGAAGCGTAACCTCATCAAGCCTAACGCAATGAAGCGGACCCTTAAATTTTAGAACTCCCATCACACAAGAAAGGTTAAGATTTCCTGTTTTCTTTAAATATAACATACCTTAAAACACATTGAGATCCCAAGGAATTCAACGACTGTACTGCATCTACAATTATATCTCCCGCATTATAAACACGCGAGACATAGTTGCGAGACATAAACGCCAAGTTTTGCAGGACAATCATACTCAGCAACTTAAAGAGTGAACTCTCATTACACAACGGCCGACTAACAAGTATTCCGCGCACTCCCAAGTAGCGAACGAGTTTAAAGTTTCACCGGGCACCAAATTGTCTGCTGCCGAGGGTTCTTTTTCCAACTTGAGCAGTGGCATTTTACCCGGAGCTTTTATCAGCATTTCTATTTTACTTCCCTGGTATCTAGACGTCCATTAATTGAATCAGCTATAAATTAAGGCCCAAATTTCGGGATCCCCCCTAAGTGACGCTTAAGGCGTAATGCAGTATCGGTCTTTTCGACTTTCGATTTTTCCATAACAATGGCGTCCGAGGGGAGAAATTGAATTTCTGCAAGATAACTGGGTTGTTTTAATGGAAGAGGCTTCTAAATAATTGAATGAAGTGTAGGGTCTGATTTAGCAACACGGAATCCCCTTTCACAATTATCTCCGGATAATTGTTTTAAAGCAGCTCTATCGAAACCGTAATGGCGATAGTCCGATACGTACCGTGATCTGCGCTATTACTAATTTAAGTTTACATATTAAAATGGATTCAGTTCATATCTGGCCTAATCCTCGAAGTGATTGTAACGAGATATCTCGTCCATTTAGGTCTTACCAATTTTCTGACGATGAGATATCTTGCCATTTTTTTATGACGAGATCGAGTCAGATTTTTACCTATTAACGGGATATCTCGTCAATCTTTTCCTGGTAGGTTTTGCTAATAATAAAGATACCTCGTCGTCAAGATGCCCATGAGGGGAGTAAATAGGTTTTCTCTAATCAGGATTACCTTTCACTTCTTCTATAAGCTCTGCCGTTTTGTTCCCCAAAATATAATACATCTAACACCGTGGGCTTTTCACAGCGGCTTTGGTAACCACAGTGCTAAAATCTCCCTTAATTGTTACTTTCGCCAACACGAGGTATTTACTCTCATTATCTTAAAGATGTCTGACAAAAGTTACTTCCTAAAATAAATCATCGTTCTTGATACAACTACGATCGCATAAGTCTATTCCAACTCCACAATCCCGTAAATATTTACACCCTATCCCATTTACTTCCGTTTTTTAAAAGAAATATGGTTTAAAACATCCTCCTATTTTTACACTTGCATCTAAATGGTTCATTAAGTCGCTAGATTATTTCCTTTTTAAATCTTGACACATTGACCTGATGTGTCCTGCTCTGTTTCAATTGAGGCAAATTATCGGTTTAGACCCTGTCCTTTTTAAATCTGTACAATCTAGCCTTATGTGCCCTGTTCTGTAGCAATTGGAGCAAATTATCGGATTATTCCTCTGAAACTTATCCTTTCCCCAAGAATTTGAACACGAGTGATTCTTCTTTTGGTCCCTTCGGATCTACTAAACTGCTAACTCTTAAGAATGGAACCATTCTGTCCATTTTTATCTTTGTTATATTGTTTTATATTTCAGACTTTGTTTTCCATTCTAAAAAAATGCAACGCACACTTTCATATTTATCATATTTTTCTTCTGAGGAGGATGCTGTTTTTATTTCGTCCCATTCATCTAGGAATTGGTCTCTAGCTTAGAATGAAAATCTCTTTATGACGTGTTCTGTAAGGATAAACTCCTTAAGGGATTCAAAATCCTTCACCATCTACAGCCTCCAACCAATTATCTAAGTAATCCCTCAGTTCTTTACACACGAAGAACTCTACCAACACGGGATCAGGAATCTTCTGCCGTTGAATAAAGCACCAGCAGACGTTGCTATAAAGTTATTTATCCTCCGAGTACCAACAAACAATCTCTCAAGAAATCTGGATGATAACACATTTTTAAAACTAACACAGTGCATTTCACTGTAGTCGAAGGAGTGAAACAGGATCATGAATCTAATTTATCTAGATCCGTCTATCCCATCAAGTTGCCAGCAAACTTAACTGTGGTGTTGTCGCCCCAAACCGGTAGCGTGAAAACAGTACGAATCGTACAAAAGGAGAAGACAAGAACAGCTAAGATAATTACGTTCTTATTATTCCAAAAACATTAAGAAATATTTATAATATTTAAATCATCATATATTAACATCGTTACAATACATAAAATTATGCATCTCACATTCCAGCGCGGGTAACAAACCTCACCCGCTGTTTCTATCTCTCTCTCTCTCTAACCGTCTCTCATTGTCGTCTCCAAATCATCTGCCACAGTCCAAAAATAACCTAACGATAAAAGCCAATAACCAATTACAGATCCTCTGGACAAACACAACCTGCAGAGGACACTCTCTTTTCACCTGCTCATTCAAGTCGCTGTAAAGCGCGCTACGCAAGAACAGCAGCTGGCTACAAAATATAACCAATCATAATACATTCGGCACTCCGAAATTCCAATGACACAATAAAGTATACACCTGCCCTGCAAGTGAGCTTTCCTAATGGTCCAGCACAACGGAGTTTCTCACGATTTCATATTGCGCATACACAAAATGAACGTTTTCTCTGACACAGAAAGGAAAAACATACCTAGGACAGTTATAGGAACCGTCTTCAAGGCCAGTTTATGCATACCGCTTACATTGGATTCCAAGCTATTACAAACATTCATGCCAAGACCGCAATTTGAACCCAGAGACTGTTGAATCGAGGTACAAACCGCTAACCACTCGGCTATCAGGTCAACTACAGTGCCGAACCGATGCAATGATGTCTTCGGAAAACTATCGATTGCGATAAATGATCTAATAATCTGTAATGCCTCATGGGTCAAAAGTTTGTTTTGTCACTCATCGGTTTTAGCACCTAGGCCTAATTAAAGAAACTTCTATTGATATGCCGTTAATACATTTTATTTTTTTCTCTCTTAACTACATCGACAATTTCATTCTTTTCATTTTCACCTCATTTGTACAATACTTTGGGCATTTCAAATTGTTTTAATGCCTATATTTACATTATTTATATCATATATTAAATACAGAAATAATGTAGAAATTGGAATAGCATTTCTTTAAATAAATTGTATTCATATTATTTAAAGCATAAATTCAATAAATACACCATTTGCATTTTCAGTTTTAACACCCTTTACATTTAAATTTACATTTTAAAATAGTGTATCTAAGAAATATCCGTGACCTTTTACGTTAATGTGGAGGGCGAGAAAGCTGGAAGGTTAATATGTTACTAAAACGAAATGAATTTCATAGTCTTCAATCCTCTGAGGTTCAAGAGATTTACGAGTAGTGTTGTATTGTTTTTATCATACACACTTAAAAGCAGAACAAAATGTGTCAGCATACAAAGAATTCTTCACGTTGCACAACGGATATAAGTGTGCATCTCACAGAAAGTTTGAAAATAAGCTTAGTTTACTTATTTCAAAATTATTTTAAAATATTCTAAAACATAATTTAGTCCATCAAAGTAATTGAATATATAGAATAGTTGTGATTTGATCTAAGAAAATGCTTAACCACGGAATGGCTTAAAAGACAACTCAGCACCTTGATTTCCATTATTTGGACTAAGAAGTTAAAGTCCTACCACAAGCATTGTGTGAATGGATCTCTTATTAAACATCCTTCATTAAAATTCCAGCTCTTACTTCCTCACAGAAACAATGGCTGGATGAAACCGATGCATTTTGAAAGTCCTTTGTAAAAGTGCAAGGTAATATGAAGACTTTTTTCCCACTGTCAGCGCATAATTTTTGCTTAGTCACGCAAAGTCCGATTTCCAACTCTTTTCCAACTTGCATCGCTTGTTCTATATTGATCTCTATTCTGAGGAGGGACAGATTAAGAATGACTTCCAACTGATATCCATTCCTGATACAAGAGGGGCTATTTACAAAGTGAGATTTATGGCAATGGGAAATTATATTTATACATTGACCACATTAATGTTGCTAAGCTTATTTAAACGGTTTCATATAATGGATTAACCATTTAATAAATCAGCGTACAGTTAAAATTATTTTATGAATTTAATGAATTAATAAATTTTGTTTTGCTACGTTGCTTTGCCTGAGGTTTTTTTTTACTTTAAAGTTGTGCTCTTTTCCTCAACTGTTTAGCTGAATCGTCCAGTCGTATCTTTTAGGAGTTTAGTCCGTTTTGTATGTATGTGTTCCTTCCTCTTTTTATTGCTCGGCTCTTCACAGCTTTTGAACTTTTGTTAATTTTTACAAAATTAAATTTTACATTTATATTTCTAAGAGAACGAGCTGAAATTAATAACGCGTTGACTTAGAAATTCCACACAAAATAAACTATGCAAATTTATGAGACTTGATAGTTTTGTTGCTTCACTCAGATTTTTGCTTTAGATTATATTCCATATATTTATTTGAGGAAGACTAGAAACATATTTGTCTCTATTAATTAACGATATACGTTAATTGGAAGAACCAATTACTACCACCTTAAACTAGTCCAGTAATTGCTTTCATGCCAGTGTAATTATTCAGGCCATAACAAATATTGCATTCAACATTCTAAACGTAAACCTATAAATTAAAAAAAAAATAGATACTAAAAATTGTTTTGTTGTCAACACATTGATGCACTATTAACTTTTAAAATATAGTTGTTTTCAGTTCAAAACGTTTAATTACTATAGATGACTGCAGTATATAGAATTCAAGTTTCGTACATCTCTTGGTTTATAAACATTTAACTAGATAAAAAAATGAAGATTTCACTAACTCTAAAATGCAAAGAGATGCAATTTTGATTGGAAATTATATTTTATGAATTCCATATCAAGTTACTATCGTTAAGTTTAATTTTAAAATTCTGTGTTAAACTTACATTATGAAGAAAATTCTCAATTTTCAAAAGCACTCCTCCAAAATCTATTAATCTTTACGCTGCTGCAGATAGAAAATTTTTACCACTAAAATTTCGTTTATACCACCGGCATGGTATAGATCTGTGTTCGGTAGATGTCATCCCTCTTTCAAGTGACCGCTGGCATCGTTCACTATCTACGAGCTGTCAGCGACTGACGTTCTAGAGATACTAGGGGTAGGGTACCCTTTGTTGGGTAACCCTACACTGTCGCCCCTGACGTGTGAACGCTTTGGGGGAAAGGCATATGATTGCTTTGGTGAACGCCAAACGATACCCAACACAATACTATGAAAGGAAAGTGTCAGTCGTAAATACCACTCAAGTCTCTATAACTGCAGTTAGATCATTAGGTAAGGGGTGTCTGAGATGCAGGCGAAAGAACCGTTCTGTGAGACGATTGAAAAAATCGAATCGCCGCAGCGTAAAGGTTAATATGTAGTTATCAATAATGAAGATTTTTGTTTAAAATCTTAAAGTATAAGCAGGCTGGATTTTTTAAAATTTTAATTAAACTAGTTTTTAACAAAATGCACATGGTAAAAGCTCAATTTTTTTTTTACAACCAACTCAGTTTGAGCTTCGGAAACACGTCTTCATAACCATATAAACATCCCGGTAGTATGTACTTGAGACGAATCGAATCTGAATAGCCTACAACTCGAAGGTTGCTAGCGCCGTGGACATTTCCACTGCCACGATGTCCCCCTCCTTACGAACCTTTCAAAATTATTATTTTTTCTTGATCTTGGGGTCATTTTTCAAGGATTTATGTACCTTATTTAGGTTAGTGTTTTAAGTGCATTCCCCTTCTGAATGTTCTCATGCTCTGTCTATTAGAGGGCCAGGATCAACAGCAACGCTTCAGTAACACGAACTTCATCATCTGAGTCAGAATCGCAAATACATATCAAATGCAGTCTCCATCCAATTACTCAGACAACCTCAAAAGAATGCATTATCCACCAATACTTAAAATAATTGCAAAATTATCATTACCTGCAATTCGGGTGCTCCAAACGTATCGAAATTAGGAAATCATGTAACATAATTCCTATGTGATCGCATCCAGGCCAGAAAACGGATTGCGAGAGAAAGGAGGAGACTCCAATTAGTTCCAAGCAGGCAAGCAACGCATTTGTCACTCTGTAAAATTAGGAAAAACTTAACAATTCCGGGATCCACGATTTTGGAGCGACGGGGAAACTCTACAAAACGAGCACGTCTCAAATGGGATACAGAGCCAATTATTCTCATTAAAACGATCCAGTGTTGAAGTAACTAGAGCATTTTGCGCATCGCAAGTCCCTGTTTTCGTTCTTGGTCTAGTGTTTATCCCTTGCATTAATTAAAGGAAACTGTTTTAGCGTGCCTGATAAAGTATTCAAGGTTTGCTAACAAGCTTCGTTTTGAAAACGCAATCAAAAATTCGTCGTGCTACAGATCTGGGCGTTTAGTCTTTGTGATTTGCTACGAGCTGCGCACTCTGCAGCTACGGGGACAAGAGTCAGTGAGGTTTCGGACGGGGTCTTAATGAGAGGAATTAGACCTGTGTTACTGTGCTGGTGCTGTGGGCACGATGAACTTTCGACTTCGGGAAGTGGTTGCGTTCATTTGCGTGGAATACGCAAGAATTCTTTTTGGAGACGCTTTCAAAAGAACGGCAGCGTCTTAGCGGGTTTGAAATAGTCACTCGTGGAAAAGAAATGTTTAGATGTATAACCCACTACAAATATTAGTTTGAGTTCTAAGCGCGATGAACTGTACTCAGTCTCCTCTCGGTTTTGGTTTTTCCATGGAGATTTATGGCGCAAGGGCCATATTTGTTCATCCTCAGGATAGTTTCTTTGTTAGCTAGGTATTTAATTAACGTCGTCACTGGTGCAACACATCGAGCTATTGGTGGCGTTGACGGATCAATCCTGAAAGGAAAGATGCAAAAGCAGTACCACGAAATTTTGAGCCACGGTCAGATGGTCATATCACATCTGAGCTGGCACCCTACTAGACTTCCACACCACGCCAACGTGAGGACATGAGGCCACGATCGATTTCACGTGCATCAGGCCCTTTGTACAAGACGGTTTGGGTTGGATTTGAACTCGCAATACTACGGTCGCTAATGTATTACTCTTTTAAACGGGCTACCTTGGGGTCCTGCTATTTTTAGGTAGTTCATTCAATTGGTTTATTTTATGCAGTTTTATCTCTAACAATTAGCAGAGGTGTTTAATCGTGATTCATCGTTTCGTTACGAAAAGTGCATTTTATGCTTCGCATATAAGTTAGATCATGCTCCTTATCTCTCAGTACATACAGGATTTTTCAATCCGCATCGAAAACTCTAAAAGCAGATAGGGCGCACAAAATTAACCAGCTTGGTGGTTTATATTAACATTTATAACTGCGCTGTTGTAGCCAGAATCTGGTGCAAAAACCTGTGCAGAACAATTACTAGTTCTGGTCAAAGGGACAATTTGTTTTCTAACTTGGAGCACTAGTTCAGATTTTTTTCTGGGCGAAATACCTCGTCCAACCAAATTTCCCTGTTACTCCGTTTCATCCTGAAACTGCTCTTAGCAAACTACCGTATATTAATGGCTTAATGGAAACTATCCTACCTTAATGGCTTAATGGAAACTATCATATCTTAAAGGCTTAATGGAAACAATCATTTCTTAATGGATCCTCATCGAAACCACTTGATGGTTGAAATTGTTCATTATACAACTGGGGTGTAATTATTGGGGACTGAACTAAAGTTATCCAGTGCTCAGTAGAGCAACTTTATCAAAATACACCCTTTATAAATGTATGTGTACCTTTCTCTTCACACCCTGTATAGTTTTTAAAAAAAAGCGACATCAATGAACGGAAATTATTTTAGTATTTCTTCGATAGCGAGGTCCTTAGAAAACACTGAAAAGAATACGATATAATCCAAACATAGAGTGTTGGATGTTGTGGAAATTTTTCAATCCTAGTTATCTTAATGACTAATTTTAAGAGTTTCACTTGATTGGATGAAGCACAGCATAACACTTTTTTTTGCATCCATCAAGCTCCAGACTACAGTTCCGAGCACAGAGTTCGAATCTACCCCACAACTGCCTTATCTTCCGCTTATTAGCTTTCATTTACTTCCACGCACGTGCGTTTTTAGTTCACTCGGATATCCTCGAAAGACGTTTCCGAATTAATTAACTCTTTCACCGAGTTAATTACTAGATATCAGATAGCCCACTCCTGATAATTTGCTCCAATGAATAGCGGCATCTCATTTTCGCGATTCCTAATTCATGTCAAGAGTGGCGGATTCGTTCTTCATTAAACATGTGAAGATGTTTGCAGAAAACACCGGACGTGTTTGGGAAACTTGAATCATACTCTAAATATTATCCTTCTAGCGGCCCGTCCTTTGTAAAAATTAGGAATGCAAGACAAATATTTATAGTTCCGAAACTGCAATCTTACATGCTACAGCAACATGAATAATTGACGAACGTATTGTAACTCTCCTAGGTTGACGCTCCGTGGTTTCGATAGGATATTTCGTTCATCAAAATCTGACAAATTTTTCTAATTGCTTAACGAAATGCCTCATTCATCAAAATCTGACCAATTTTGCTAATGCTTAACAAAATATCTCATCCATCAAAATCTGACCAATTTTGCTAATTATTACCAAAATATCTTATCCATCAAAATCTGACCAATTTTAATAATGATGAGATATAAAGTTCATTAAGATCTATTCAATTTTGATAGCGACAATATATCTCGTTCATAAAAATTTTACCAATTTTGAAAAAACATGACGATATATCTTGTCATCCAGATATGCTCAGTTTTGCTAAGGATGATATATCTTGTCGAGAAGACCATCAGGGAAGGGTTAACAATTATATAATATACTAGGAAGCCCGCCCACTAATCGCTAACGCTCGCACACACGTGGAGGATTGCTTTATAATCCTGATTGGTTCGCTGCGCGAACCTTGCTCGCTTCGCTCGCATCAATGAAGAAATTGTTTAGAAAATATGATATTCCAAAAAAATATTTTTCAATTATAAATTTGTTGTACTACAGAAAAATTATACAGTACCTCTGGAATGAGTACTCGAACAATTTGGAATTCAAATAAAAGCTTTCAGCAAATTTTGACTCGAAATGTGAGCGCTGCTTTGGAAATAGAATACCCAGCATGTCGTTGGAAAGCTGCAACAGCTCGACTAATATTCATTTTTTTCAATAAAATTTTATCCGATAACGCTATAAATTTAATTGAGACGCGAGGCTTCGTGGTAAACAAAAAATCGTGCACTGTTTCCAAAACGCTGTTACAAATAACGTCTTTTTTGAGTGCCACTTAATTGAATATTATATATATATATATATATATATATATATAATTTCCTACGTGAACGTTTAAGGCTTATTCAAACGTCTTTGAGGAAAGCTGTGTTGATACATTTTACATTTCATGGATTACAACTTTAAAAGATATAGTTAAAATAAATTAAGTAAAAGCTTTTGTATTTTAATTAAATTTGTGTGGCAGTATTTTAAGATTTTCAACATAATTGCTATGCGTCAAAAGTTATGAATAAAACAAAAGTTTGTATAAAACATGTTATTCGACATTTTTATTTTAAACACACGGTCACTGTCTTAACTACACATTTATTCAAAAGCGCAGTAAATTTAAGACTTTAACAAAGCAATTTTACTTTAATGTTACTACCGGGAATTTAATTTAGCTAAATTTAACACAAATAATTGCTAGTGCTATTTAACGCATTTTGCGTTAAAAATTTTTTTTTTCTGCTTGTCTCTATGGTAGTATTTTTGCCACACGAGAATCTACTTAGACCATCATTTTAAGAAGAAATATAAAAGTATTTTTTTAATTAGCATTATATGAAGCACCAACATGTTTTTAGTCTTCATATCTTATCCTATATTTAACTAAAGAAGTATCGTCTTATCAATTCGTGAGTTCATGCAACGGGCTTGTCTGTTAAATATGCTGATGAATGTCTCTTCGGCTCAAAATATGATCTTTCTACTGCTGCAATACATATTTTTTAGATTGAGAGTTACGTTAAAAATCAAAAATAACTATTCCTTATACTACACTTGCTTAAAAATGTCTCAGATACACAAATTTTAGATGTAGGATTCGGAGAATGTTTTACTATGATATCCATCAACATTGCTGCCCAAAAAAGCAAAAAGAAATACATTTATTTAGAGAAAAGCAAGAATTTTTTTTAGATATTCCAAGATCTTTATGTTCCACAGGGAAATGCGAAGAATTGATAAGAAGGTAAAAGAGAAACTGAAAGTAACGTTACAACTGATAAACATATGATGTTAATCTAGACAAATATCATTGATATTCCATTAAAAAAGGAAGTACATATAGGATTTTTACATTCTATTGTTAATCTTAAGATTTGTTTAAGTCGCTCCTCTCACCCCCTTCCAATACAGGTTTCAATCTACTTTAAAAAAAAATTTAATACTTCGTGAAAAAAAAATAGATTTTTAATAAAAATACTGAATGTATACAAATTCGCATGGTTCTTATAAATTAGAACGTAAATCAAAAACAAACATTTTCGCCTGATCCTCCATACGCAGAATTAAAAAAATATTTTTAAAACTTTCAGGAAATCTGCAAAAATATCAGAAATGTATCCTTTCTTATACTTTCCCTTAGGTAGAATAAAATCGGATAGTAAAAATTCACGATGTAATCAAAACTATTATGTATATTTGTTTATGCAAATATTTCGTTATTTTGAACAAGTATTTGATGCTTTTATTTGATTGCACTATTTATTCGCATATTGAAATACAAAACTTGTCCTGAAAATATAAATGTATTTCAAACACTAAACTGGGACCTTTTTTTTAAAACAGATGATTCCGGTCACACGTTGTCATTTTACTTAGAAGTTTCCTTATAAAGTTTATGATCAAAATCATAAATTATATACATTTGTGAGTAGTTCAATTTACGTTAACAAGAATGGATGGTTAGTTGGAATTGATGACTCAAGGGCCATATTTGGATAATTTGACCGTGGTTCAAAATGACGAGGTCTAGTCTTTGGCTCTTTTCGTTCCGGGTGATCCCATATCAACGACAATATATGGTTGTGTTGTCCGAATCCTCTTTGGCTCCGTAGATCGATACAGCTTAAAAGAATATATTCCTTTTGTGATAACCATAAATTTAAAAATTCCGAAAGGAGTTATCTGAAAGCATTGGGGATTAGTCCGATTTTTCAACATTTTGTCACTAGCTACATTTATGTTTTAAGTGACTAGATGAGAAATAATTTCTTATGCGCTCTTCATTCTAATTAATTAGCTGAGTCTACGATTATTATTTACTCAAGGACTAAGTAGACTAGGACTTACAGCTGAAAGTGGACTCGCAACCACTATAAATAAGAAACCATGACGGAGATTAGAAACCATAGGTTATTGAAACGAGGTCCAGAGATGCTTCAATCTGATTTAGCATCCTTCATATACGACTCCTTGTCAAATATATAACATGTATAGAGCATCCACGCATCATACGAATTTATTTTCTGAATGGGAATTTATTTCTACTGTCTGTAGAAAAAGTAATAATCGTAACTTGTATCGTCAGTCAACTTGTGTCTAAAAGATTTTGAACTACCTATAAAATAGGATTAAATTCGTCCCCGTGCATTCCATAACAAAACCCATTCAACAAACAATGTCAGGACATTACAATTCTTCCAGAATCCAAAAAATAACATTTACAGCACTTGTTGTTCTTCCCATACTGACCGACCCTATTCATCGACCGGTTCAAGTGAGGGATATTCTTTCCTTATCAAGACACTGTTCCATCCCTTGGGATATCGGAGTTGGAACTTATTAAACAGCAATATCCCGACAACTCTGTGTGACAGAAGGACCCTGGGCAGAGAAGTGTCTTCCACATAGAGTGGCTGAGTTAATATTTGCTAGCAGCGTAATGGTATTGCTTGAGAGTTGGGCTGGTTGGGTTTTATGGCACCTATCCCATATTTGGCCATGCTGCGCCAGACACAAGACATACAATATCAAGCAATGGACATACACAAACCAGGAAAGTTTTACTGACACAGCAGAAAGTAATACATCCAGGTAGGAATTGAATATGCGTCGCCTACAACAATTGGTACGCCATGGTGTAACTGATTTCTGAAAATTATGATCTGTGGACAAAATATATTGATAGTAGATAGTTTGTTAAATCATTGCGTTTTGTCTATTTACGAAAAAAACTGTTAATTTTTTTAGAATGTTTTCTTATTTTGTAGTTTTTACATACGTAAGGTTATGAAGGCATACCTTCAGATTGTATATTCCAGAAATAAATACTAAATGAGAGAAAAGTATGACATGAATATTTATAATTTGTGTAACTTGGAAAAGGTGGGTCGACTGTAAACGTTTCCAATATATTTTTCCAGCGACAGTTTATGGACGGAAAGAACTTGGATGACTGTACAGTAACCCGGGACAATATGGGAAGTGTTACCATACAGCATCTTATGTGTACTGTTGGACTGAAGATCCCAAAATGGATAAGCGGAAGACTTCGGAAGACCCGTATTTACGTGCTATCTTGAAAAAAACCGTTATGTTACAGCATCAAACATGACTTCGGCATATTCCAATTCGCAACCAAGTACTTCTGTCTATCAGTTTCTGAACTCTCCAAGTGTTTACTACAAAATATTTTTTCCATCAATGTCTGAGCAATTTTGCTAATTACTAGATATTTCACCATCAAGATACATCGGACATTCTATTATATGATGGTAAGATCAAGATCCTGTGTCCAAATGGAATTGAAAATTTATCGCGTCCCTCAAGTTTGACTAATTTTGCTTATGATGAGATATCGCGTCCTTCAAGTTCGACTAATTTTACTAATGAAGAGGTATCGCGTCCATCAAGTTTGACTAATCTTGCTAATGATGAGCTATCGCGTCTATCAAATTTGGTTAATTTTGCTAATGACGAGGTATGGGATCTATCAAGTTTGACTAATTTTGCTAATCACAAGATATCGCGTCCATCAGGTTTGACTAATCATGCTAATCACGAGATACCTCATCCATCAAGTTTGACTAATTTTGCTAATGAAGAGATTCGCGTCCACCATATTTAATTAATTTTGCCAATGACAAGGTATCACGTCCATCAAGTTTGACTATTTTGCTAATCACGAGATATCGCATCCATTAGGTTTGACTAATTTTGCTGTTCACGAGATACCTCTTCCATCAAGATCTGTCTACTTTGCTAATTCTTGTTCGGGACAGCCTACAAGAGGGGTGACAATTTATTTTCACATTTAAAACACAAAACAGGTGTGAAAAATTTCCAGTATTCCAATGTATCAAATAAAATTCTTGCAGTTTTTAAGATGGATTTTAGTAGAACACCTGAATAATGGACACAAATTTTCTCAGTTCTTAGCCAATCTCAACAAGAATTGTCATTAAATGCATTTTATGATCTGACGCTTCTTTCTCTAAAAGGAAAGTTCATAAATTAAAAATTATCACCTTGTTCAATATAGTTAGAGTTAAAAATGCAATGAAGAACCGATAAAGCAAAAAAGCAATCAGAAATTGTCATAACCATACATCAAAGTATCCTTTAAGCTTATTTGTGCAAATGCATCCTTTAGATTACTATTCTGCTATGCCTAATTAACGTTTCTGGAAGATACGAAAATGGCTACCTCATTCCTCCTAAACCATCGTATAAAACGTCAAACATGAAATAAAATGAGATGGACTTCGGAATAAAACAAAAACTAGAAAGAGACATCATTACGATTTTGAATCGTAAAAGACCTTAAATTACGGTCTTAATTTTCCGTCTCCGTCGTTCCGATATAAATATTTAAACGCGAGACCGATATGTGCGACACCCAAAAAACACAAGCCAGAAACACATGTTTTAGTTGTTACCTGGAACCCAAACTGTTAACGCAAATGACGCAAAAAGTACAGGAAAAAATATATTTTAAAAGCTAATATTCATTCAGAGAAACACGGTAAGAGGAGTGAATTTTTTATGAACCTGGGCAATTTAAATAGGCGATGTTTGGTACAACCGTGTGTTGAAGGTGTTGCATTCAGATCTTTGTAATGAGATTTGAAATCGTTTTAAAAAGAAGTCATAAATAATTCAGAAATGCAAATTAGAAAGCAAAGTGCAAATTTATTCTCGTTTTTTGTTCGTTATCTCTTACCATTCCAGCTGAGGGAGTGTAATATGAAGAATCATCTCGAAGGTTTCTTTTTTTGGACATAACTTCTGTTTCAAAGTGATTTGGAAACGTGAAATTCGCCGAGGTAATGTTTTCTAATCGAAGGAGAGTGTTCGAACGAAGACTTTGAAGGAAGCTATTTGCTAATTAAAGTGTCTGATGTTTGTATTGAAATTTAATATTCTACGATAGATTAGAATTTCATCTCATGAGTGCTTCCAAGAAGACAAAAAACAACAGCCCTTTTTAATTTATTGTGCAATAGAACCTATCGCAATGGTATGGGTTTTGATAGGATGGCAAGGCATAGTGAAAGTTTATCAGTACTTCGCCCTTCAAACAGAAAACTCCACAAGAAAATTAAAAATTACAACTTGAACAAACTGTTTAAACATTACATCAATGCTGCCTCTATTTTCACATTTGTAACTTTTTCTTTTTCAAAATGGAGTGATGTTGTTTGAAAGATTGAGAGCAAATGAGATGAGATTTCGTGCCTGCTAATGAAGAAAAATTTGTATCAACTCAAAATGTTGTAAAAAAAGAGTAGGGACCAAATATATGCAGTAATGCTTTTCGCTTTCCTGTGAAATTGCTGAATAAAATCGATCCATACAATTAAATTTAATCTCTATTCACATATGTGAGACTAATAGGTGCCCACTGATTTTTTGTACTCACTAAGCATATGCTTGATCTTGATTGCTCGATTATGAAAACGGTCTTTGTAATTAGAAATTGTACGTTATCACTGTCCAACTTGCCAGTGTATGTAGCCAAGGTGAATTAGCAATATTCTCTCGTTCTCTTCATTGTTTTTTGCAAACTTTTAATGCAACTCTCGATTAACTGTAACTGCTCAATAATGAAAACGTCCTTGGTAATTAGAAGTTAGAAGATGTCGCTGTCTAACTTTACAGTGTATGTCGCCAAGTTGAAGTAGCAATGTTCTTCCGATCTCGTCAATATTGTTTGCAACCCTTTAATGCAACCGCCGATAACTGTAGCTGCTCCTTTATGAAAACGTCTTTGGTAATTAGAAATCGGAGATAATAATTTCCAACTTGCCAGTGTAAGTCGCTAAGTTGAAGTTCCAGTGTTTGTCAATGTTTCTTAAAACCATTTAAAGCAATTCACGATTAACTGTATAACATAAACTTGAGCTTCAGAGAAAAAAAACCTTGAGCAGTGACTCAATTGGCATTCTGAATCTTGTGTTTTTGTTTCATTAATGCTTTAATATCCAATTGATAGTGCCATAGCAGAAAATAATTCCGCATCAAAATGTATGTTTTTCTGAAATACAATTTAGGGACTAGTGCGTTAAATGTATTTCATGAATATTAATCGACTATTGTTATCGATCTTATCAGGCAGGCATTCATCTATATAATATCCCATGAAAGTTGGACGGATTTTAACACATAAAAGTCATATTTGGCCTATCTGCGCCAAACATCAAACATATAGAAAGGGAAACAGGGATTGTTTTTATTGATACTGTAGTAGGAAGTTCAATCAACTCACGTTGGAGAAACGTAACGGGAAAATTACAAAGATACGGGATCACCCTCGAAGGGAAATATTCTAGGAAAACACCTCGTAATTTTGAACCATGGTCAGACAATGAGGTCAACACTTGACCCAAAATAGAAATACACCGTGGTAGGAATCGAACATATGTGTGCTACAGTTACTAATGCAGTGGACATTGTCCCATAGAGTGGGTCGAAAAAAGGTTTTTTTTCTTCTTACTATCACACTCTAATATTGCGGAAAAGTTGGTTCCTGTTGTAAAACTATCGTGTAAAAAATTTCATCCCTATTTATTGATATATTTTGCCTCCCCAAGGGGTTCGAACTCTCCAAAAATATCAAAATTCGGGCATTTTTAATAAAAAATAAAAATTTTTACAATTACGTTCTAATAGTGCACAAAAGTAAGCTAATACATTCAATGTTAACGGTAAAAAATTGTTTAGATCAGTACATATCATTCTGCCTTTGCCCAAAAAAAAAAGCGGTCCAAATAACAGAAAAAACTGATCACCAGTTTTTACTGTATTTGCAAAAGTCAACATTTTGCAAAAATTTAATTTTTTTCAATTTTTTCTAATTTAAACTTACGTGTTTTTTTTCGTAAGCTCTTTCCCATCGGTATTTATCGCGGAACGACACCAAAAGCACGTTGTGTTCTTGCAACGCGACGGTAGTTAAAATATACTTACCTATCTCTTATTTTATCTATACGTTAATAATTTTTGTTCCGATTTCTTTCACAACATGTTTACTACTCCATAAGATTGGAAGAGAGAGTTTATATTTAGTTATACCTATGATTTAGAGCGACGGCAGTTAGAATACCTAGGTAAATGTTATTTCATTTATACGTTAATAGTTAGTGTTCAGATTTCTTTCACAACACGTTTACCACTTTATAGGATTGGAAGAAAAAGAGTTTACAGTTAGATTCATTGAATAGGAAACGTAAAAACGATTATATTTAAGGTAGGTATTTAATTAACGTTGCACTGGATTAACTCAACTGGATTTTGGTGACGTTTCGGTATCGAACCCGAAGGGAAAGATCCAAGGACAACACCACGTAATTTTGAACGACGGTCAGATGACGAGGTCCCAGTTGAAATGGCACCCTCTCCCCTAAATTTCACGCTACAACAAAGAGCGGCCGTTTGAGGCCATAAGTGATTTAAAGTGCACAGGATCCCTTTGTACACAACGGTATTTGGTAGGTTTCGAACTCGCAATCCTCAGGTTGTCAGTCCGTTACTCATTGAATTAAAAACGTTAAAGCTAATCTAATTAATATGTTTAATGTTTTTTTTAACATATGACCGTATTGGAATTCAATCCATATGCACTGCAATGGTCGCAAGCGATGACCATTTGTGAAGGAGCACCCAATGGGCGGCCATCATTGCTCCTAACATAGACAGCACAATTTTATATCCATGACCTTCCGATCCAGAGGTTAACATCTTAATCACTAGACCGGTTGGTCTGCAATATGTTTAATGTATAAAACGTGATAGTAAATTGTTTGTTTCGTAATTAATGATATACGAGGACTAATTAAACTGTTTTGTTACAAATTGAACAATAAAAGAATAACTAAAAAGAAAATGAGCCACCCATTTATTCACGTTTCCAAGAGATTTATATTCCGGCTCTTCGATAATAATCTCCTTTTGAAATAGTTATTTCAAAATCAATCATTTTATGAAGAGGCATCTAATTCACAGTCACCGAAGCGTCATCAGTCCAAGCTGATGTAAATCAATTCTCTATAAATCATTAGCGGCACATGGTCGAAATCACGGCTTGTGTGACGGAACTATTTAATTCTCTATTATGGACAAAACAAAGGGCATATTACGGATAATTGCAATATATGTTTCAGTTTGCAATATACAGTATCAAAGTGAGATCGTTAACCAAGGATTATCTAGTTATAGTGCATGTTATGCTAATAGTATATAACATGCAAGTATGTAATTATTCTAATTCATTCAAACTATGCATGGATGGTTATAAAGAGGGATGGTAATTCAATGATTTACATTTGGTTTCGCTTGACTTGTAGTGAATACTTCTATATTTAGTAAATTTGATGTATATGAGGACCCTGCTTTATAATCTTTCGGACAATCTTATTAAAGTTATATTGGTTTCCAATTAGTTTAAGCGCGAGTCCTCAGCGATCCATACAACTTCAAATAGTACTCTTTAATGAGGAAATAGTGAACTACGATGATGAATGTGAAGTTTTAATTACGAGTACTATGTTACATAAAACAAATTAAGTGCATTCAAATAGTTGGCGTGACTTACTTTATAGACTTCTATGTTCGGTAAATTTAATGTATTTGAGAATTAATTTAACCTTTTAGACAATCTTATTAAAATCATACTGGGGTTTCTAATTAGTTTTAACAGTGAGTTCTTATTGATTCGTACGAAGTACTTAAATGTATGGAAATAGCTAACTGAGATAATTCAATGAGTATGTTGGTAGTCATGTAAAGTCGCAATGCAGCAACACAGCGGACTATTGGTGACGGTCTGGAATCGATTCCAAAGTTATAAACCTAAGAACGTTTCGTAATGGTGAATCATGGTATGGTAACCATGGTATGGTAAGAGGTGTCAACACACCTGTGTTGACACCTCTCTCCAAAATTGCACTCTTACCAACGCGAGGATATTTCAGGACACGATAGATTTAACGTACACCAGTAACAAGGTACAAGACGGTCTTTGGATAGACCGAGTTCTGAACTCGCAATGTAGTTTTCCGCTGCCCTGATTTTAATTAATGGAAAAGTTGACACTGTGAATAATCTCGTATAACAATTACTAATTAAACTGGTGTTGTACTGTCATATTTATATAACTACTCATGGTAAAAATAAATGCGTACGCAACAAAATGGGCTGTTGGAGACAGTCCGGAATCAATCCCCAAGGGAAAATTCCGAAGACAACATCACGGAATTTTGAACCATGATCAGATGACGAGATATATGACCTGAGCTGTCACTCGATTCTCCCCTCTGTACACGAAGGTCTTTGGTTGTATTCGAACTCACAATGCTCATCAGCTGTGTCAGAAAAAGTACCCATTACCTTAGGAACTCGGAAAATGTATGCAGATTCAATTACTGTCAAGTTGTATTCTGCCATGGGTGAATTTCTATTTTCTGTGTCGGGGCCGTGGGAGATTAGTTGGAAGTGCAACGAATTAGCAACTGGAGGCGAGTTCGAAGTCAAAGACTGGGGATTTTGCACGTTAAATCTCTCGTGGATCCAAACATCCTCAGGTTGGCATGGTATGAAAGATAGGAGAGTTGGGATGCCTGTTCAGATGTAGTTCTCGTCTTCTGACGAACTGTGGAGAGGTGCCAGCTAAGGTTATTCATCATCTGACCGAGGTTCAAAATTACGTGGTGTTGTACTCGGATCTTTCACTTGGGAGATTGATCCCGGACCGTCGTCAATAGCCCGTTGTGTTGCTCTAGTACGACGTTAACTAAAAATTACCATTACCATTACCTGGACCGTCGGAAATAGCCCGTTTTGTTGCTCCAGTGCAACGTTAATTAAATTGCCTACCTACCCGCAATGTCGATAATCATCCGTTGTGTTGCTCCAGTGTGACAAATTTAACTAACCTAAAATGGTTTTTGACATTTCGCAAGAAATGGTCGTAGTTTTTAGCGGATTTTTGCACTGCGTTATCAGTCTTCAAGGTAAGCGGTGAACAATTTTGTAAAGTTCAGATTCGGAACCGGATGTTTGCGTGTTCGGAGCTCTATCCAACCAAAGAACGTCAAAAATGTGGATGGTGGCGAATTTTTAATCTGCAGTTGTCTTAAAATGTTGGCCTGGTTTGTAAGAGTAGAAAGGCACCACAGGTAATGTGACCATGACATCTTACAGTGAATCAAAAAAAAAGTATTGTCCTCAAACCTTTCAATATGGGATTGATCCCGCGTCGTAACCAATACCTGTGTGTTTCTTCAGAAAGACGCAAATTCGACTACCGACATTAGGTCGAAGCATAGGGAATATAAAATAAAAGTTAAATGAGAGTACTCACTCTACTATTATCTTTCATCAATGAGTTGGGTGTGAGCTCCGGTTTTAACCAAGTAATCGGAGTGTTGTTCAGGGGTATTGTCCTCTGATCTAAACCCTCGAAATTGGTCTAGGACCGATCATCGCCAATATTCCATAGTGTTGCTACAGTGCGGCGTTAATTACAGCTATCTTCGAATTATCTTTTAAAAGTTGTGTGAAGGCATATTTTAAGACTGCTTTCACACTGAGTTTCTCAACATAAACAATATAACACTTTGAAACGAAACTTTATTAGAGAAATAATTAATTGTGCTACATTATAAATTATTTTTATCTGTTAAAACGGGTTCTAAAATAAATTTAAATGAATAATTGTATAGTTCCCAAAGTAAATAAATTATGTAAAATTAGACTCAATAAAAGTCAAGTACACATTAACTTAGTCAGGACTTTTTCTTGCATTTTTTAAAAATTTCCTAATAATTTTTAGCTGAATGCAAGGCATTAGGGTGTGTATAATTTCAATAACTGCAATTTACTAGATGAATATTTATGTTAAAATAATTTTTAAATACACTTCCTAAATGGTTTGTATACGCTGTATGACTCGTACTCGTATATTCGAAATATTGAAATTTCAAACTGATTTTAAGTGTTTTCACAAATTATTAATAAAAATATTTTTAGAAAAAATATTTCCTGAAATTTTATTTTTCAATCCTCAAATTAAAGTTAAGGGTCATATACTCATAAATAATTATTTGAGTATAATTATGTATTAAATGGTCTCCGAAACATTATGAATAGAGCTTGAATGAATGGAAGAAATAAGGAGTAACTGACATAAGAAATCTTTCATTACATTATTACATATTTAATATAGTTTTTTTATATAATATAATAAATATAATATATAATAAATAGTCTCAAACGTACTTCAACGGCACGGTCTAACGTAGAGTGTATTTTTAAGTTTGTTAAAATGGGAAATTAAAGATCACCATGTTGTTGTTTTACTCACAAACCCTCGCAAGTCTTGAAATCGAAACTTTTTTAGGTCCAGCGAAGAACTAGATGGCTAAACTGTAGACAGTTGTGTTGGCGTGGAGTGGAGGTTTGGTGAGTAGAGTGCCAGCTCAGGTGTTTCCTCGTCATCTGACTATGGTTCAAAAGTACGTGGTGTTGTCTTAGGATCTTTTCTTTCAGTGATTGATTCCGGACCGTCGCCAATAGCCCGTTGTGTAGCTCCAGTACGATGTTAATTAAAATACCTATCTACGTAATTAGGAGATGCGGGGATATAGAAATTAGTAGATAGTGTCGATGACACAAACAGTATTAATGACGAGAATACTCAGACCTGGTGTTAGATTGTGGAATGAATTAAGCAGACATAGGAAATTTGAATGATTGTTTATTGTGAATATTTGACAGTTAATTTGCAAATTGAACAGTTATAATATAGTTTTTTATTAATATTGAATATTAATTGCATTGATTAATGGTCTGTGATTGCAGCAGTTTTTGAGTGATACAATTCACGAGATTCTCACAACGCGCAATTCAAGATTACACTGGCTCAAGTCTCGCTCAGCACCGTATAATTTTAACATATTGCGGATACCCCAGTGTTAATTACGCCGGCTCACTGGGTTCGAAAGTCATGTCAGATATGAATATTCTTTGTCTACACGACACTATACGTATCTTCTGGAAGATCTTCCAATTCAAAAATCATAAGACAAAACAGTTGTAACACTAAACATATTATATGCATGTCGCCCCAACCAGTAATGTCCCGATTTCACAGACGTGTTGACGTCAAAATTTTCTCGATGAGGGTAATAAGTGATTAGACTGAAGAGGTTTTTTGATTGGATTAGTAAGCATACTTTTAACTTAATAATGTCAAAACCACAAAACCAAATAAATCGGACATTAGAGGTTTTGATAAAAATCGACTTTATGGAAGCTCAGGCAGAATATTATCAGAGTAATATATCATTACGGATTCAACTTTTCCTGATTATCTGAATTTGATTTGTCTTCGAAATCAAATCCGAAACCCTCCATTTAAGTTGTATTTGCTTTTCTTAGGCTATTTCATTATCAACAATGAACTGCATAATGCTTAATAATCCCAGGACGCAATACTCGTATGCAGATTCATGTGTTGAGTACACACTCTAGCCATGGAAAATTTAAACTGGGAATCAATTTACCCCACGAGACGGAAGCTGTATTTTTACGAAAACATATCCAACACGAATTACACGCCTCAACCTAATTTAATAAAACTGCGGTGGAGTCAAATTTGACTCACTAGGCTCCAATAAGCAATCAACGCGTAATTTTCGTTAAAAACACGTTTAAACGAATTACACGACGGAAAGCGTCACGGGTGCCGAAAATGAATTCGCGCCGTGACGTAACTCCTCTCACGTTCCCGAGAAAATCTATTTTCCAGAGCCCCCTCTCGTAGAAGGAATTAAAACGGGCTTTTGTTAAGATTCAATTAACAAAGGTTCACCATTAAAACAATTAATTAGAATCTTGTTAAGGGAATAAAGGCGTTGGAATCTCACCGAAGGGGGAAGCATCAAGGCTCAGGAAGCAACCACGTTTCCTTTAGGAAGTAAACAGATAACAAAAAGAACGAGTTGTTAATGTACCATTTTCGGTTTGGAGCTAAGCCGCTTGTAAGATTTACTCTGTCTTCGAGGAACTACACGTCCTGCTGTTAATCTCCAGTATACATTTTTCGTTTATTGATTCCAGTGAAGAGGCGACTTAAAGCGACTTAAAAATGGCAGGGCCTCGCGAGTGCTGTAATCTTTGCAACGAGTGGTAATAACACCAGTTTTGAAATATTCAGAAATAGCAGTTCCTCCGATAACGAATGTTATTGTCTCGATGCCGGCTGGATTGTAAGAACTGGAGATTGAATTGGGTGCTTCGGTAAGGAAGAAGCTTTGTAGTGGGAGTTAGAGACGAAATATCTTGTGTGGGGAGCACAAAAGCGAAGGATTATGCATTAGAGTTGCCGTGAGCTCTATTTGAAGTAAGAGAATAGAAGTGGAAAGAAGTGGAACGCAGATTGTCTAATTAAAAGTGAAGAAAATGTACGTAACTGGATCTAATTTCTCAGAAAATTTTAAAGAGTAATCTGTGGTGATTTAAAAGAGTAAGTGGCAATTTAAAGTGTAAATTTTGCGATTATGTTTATCTTTTGATCTCTTATACAGGTGAGTAAATCTACATCGTTTAGCATAATTATTTTTGAAGTACCAGGTAAATAATGCATTATTGTCATTAACTTCCTGGTATTTTGAGTTCTCCAACACATCGTATGATAAGTGACTATAGCACTTAGGCAAGTTTAGATTAATAATTAACCTACGTGCTATATTTTGCTATTATTTCTCTAATTTAGCAAACACACGTAGTTGTTCATATCTGTCTTTGCAAGACGATAATTATAAATCTAGAAGCACATAGATGATTTTATGGTGTAACCTATAGAGAGGTACATTTTTAAAATTTTACTTAAAACACTAAAAAGAGATTTCGTCTGCTTCATCCCACCAAATGGTTTCAACGAGATATCTCGTCTATCAAGATCTGACCAACTTTTATAATGGCGGGATATTTTGTTATCAAGATATTACCGATAATTACGGGATCAAGATCGTCAGATTTGCCAATTATGAGATAACTTATTCATCACGATCTGGTCAGTTTTGATGTTTACAAGATACCTCGTCGAGGTAACCGCTAGGAGAATTGAATGTTCTCCCTGAAATATTAGGTTGTCCTGAATGTAGTTCAGTTTTTTAAGAGCAACGAAAAAGTCTCCGTTTTTGCAACAGATAGCAATGTGTGATGAAAACTGGATACTTATATATTGTGGAACGAAATAGATGAGCTACGGTAGCTCAGTCAGTAGAGCGTCGGGCTCGCATCGGAAGGGTTGTGGGTTCTGTCCTCGTCGGATTCTGCAATTCTGATGGTTGCGAGATCGGTGCTTGACCTGGCTAAAGACCGTCGTGTTCACTAATGGTGTCTGGGGCACGTTAAATAGGTCATGGTCACAAAGTCCCCCATGTTTCCATACCAAATCAATACCTCTCGGGGGTACCTGATCAGGGGGTTATCGGCCCCTGATTGGGATCTAAATTACGATATGTGTGAGTGAATGGATGTGTGAAAGGGACCTTCCTGTAAAACGGATGTGTCATGCATGGGCTCGCCCAATTGGGCCATATATGGCCCGCACGACAACAACAACAACAACGAAATAGATCAAGAGACAAGAAAAATGAACCACCATTTATTACACCAAGTACTGTTCTTCATCCAAAGGAGATGTCATGTATAGGTTGCGATTGCTATGGAGTACTTAAGGAGTCCTTCCCCGAAACCAAATTTTTCATTCCTACAAGTACTGCTCCCATTTAGACCAACTGAACAGATCACCCGAACGAAAAGTCCGGAATCAGTTAACGAAAAGGACACGTAACCTTCCACGATGTTAAGTCAAGATCCCATGTCTCCTTAATGACAAAGAAAAAGGGTAACACCTTGCCAGGGAAGTTTTGATTCATTCGCCCTGTTCACACGACATTACATATACGGATTTCCATTTATACCGATTCTCACAAAATTATTTCGATGGAAAAACTTTCATTTCCTTAGACGAATCCGAAACACACCTAGAAAAGTTCTTAGCCCAGAAAGAAATTAAAAATGTGTTAAAAGGAGGAAATTATGACGTCGCCGAAAAATGACAGAACACTTGGCCAACGGTTGATGCTTTTTTATTCATAAAGCTTTTTCTGATAGTATTACATAACGTTAATATGATAAATGATACTTTTCTACATATTTGGGGTGTTCTTCGTGGTATGGCCTGAGACCTTTGCATGTTGTTCCTAATAAATTGAACAGTGGTATCAAGGTATAGATGTAAAACATCTTCCCTGACTTGCTCATGATCGCAACCTAAACCCCATAGAACATTTGTGGGACGAGTTAGAGGGACGGTTACGGATTAGGGAACCACGTCCGAAATCTACAGCTGAGCTGGAGACATTCTTGCAGCAGGAATGGACACAAATACCCATAGCTGTGTATCAAAGCCTTGTTGAAAGTATGCCCAGAAGGGATGCTAGTGTCATTGCAGCACATGGGAGATCATCCCTCTATTAAAGCCTCCCCCCCAGGTGTTATTTCCCATATAACATCTAATCTTTCTGTCCGATCCATTATTGTAGGGTAGTGTATATGATAATACTTTTATCTGTATTTATTAATCCCATCTATCCAATATATAAGGTTTTTTTTCCAAAAGTATCTATTGTATAAATGTGGTACGTTTTACTTAAATATATCGAAATTCAATACGGCTCTATAACCCTCCTATATCTTATACATTGATATTCCCAATCATTTGTCAATTTGTGAAGAAACTATATTTAGCATGCTATAGAAAGTGTGATAGGCATATATTTTTGTTGATTTACTCTTAACTCATTGCATAAGCTTCAATACAGATTTTTCAAAATAGGGAAATTTTCTGTGAAGGTTATGTTAAAGTATTTTGTGATTACTCTGTGGAACCGTATTTAAGCAGGGATAAATATCCGTCAATGCCTCCTAGAGGGTGCAGAAAAATGAGAGACAACAAATCATTTAACAATATTGTTGCTGACACTAATTTTATAGTTTGTTAGTAGTTACTGTGAAGTTTGTTTATCGTCCTGAACGACGCTGAAGGCATTTGATGTCAAAATAGTGCTCAAAATTGTTCGTTCAACATCACTGCAATGTCGATTGATGTACAAACTTTCCACGAAGAATGTTGTCAAATAATGTCTTCTAATACCTGAGTTTAGCGGTTGTGGACATCCATCTATGTGAATACGGTTTAATTTTCTTCATCACCTCCACTTAATCCTTTTGACGGTTGTATCAACAAAGTATAAAGTCTCATTTACAATACTGACCAGATCGTGATGAACGCGATATTTCGTCATGAGATTGAAACTGACCAGATCTTGGTATCGTCATCATAAAACAATTAGAACCATCTTTATGACAAGATATCTCGTCATTAGCAAAGTTAGTCATACCTTGATAGACAAGGTATCTCGTTTAAGCCACTTAGAGGATTTAATGTGACATTCCTACTGTTAGCACCAACCATACTTGGTCAGACATTTGAATAAATTCTACAAGAAATGCGCAATAAATGTATTCAATTTTCAATAATTGCTTATTACACCATTGTAAAACACATTATTTTCAACTTTCAACAGTTCTTGATCTTTAATTTAAGTCCAATCAAAGACCGTTGTGTAGAAAGGGCTGAAGAAAGTTATATCTGTCGTGGTTTCAAATATCCTTATGTTGGCGTTGTGTGGAAGTTTGGAGAGTGGGGTGCAAACTCAGGTGCGACTTTGTCAACTGACCGTGGTTCAAAATTACGTGGTATTTTTCTAGTATATTTCCCGAGCTTAGTTTGTTTGACGAGTTTAAAAACTCTGAATACATTGACTTAATTTGAGGTCCATTTTTGGTTGCAAATATATTGATGAATAGGTATGGATTCTATATTACAATAGAACTGGTCCAAATTATTAAGCTACTTCACTGTTGTATACAATGCTCACACACAAACAGTTTAAAACGTGTTAACCTTCTATTCCTGTTCCTTATTACTTATATACCAAAATTATACTTAGAGTTTTATTCCCACCTGGTACTGGTACAAATTGATAGAATTTATTTCTTTATTCTTCAACAATTGACCAATTGAAAAATGTGTCATAAATAAGTAATAATAAGGAAGAGAGAACATACCTCATTAATCACTGGGTATGCGTAGCACCAAAAAAAAACCTTCCCGCTCAAAAGAAAATTTTGAAGAGTTATTCAATAAAAAACTTGAATATTTCTCTTGTATTTATTGCTATTATGTGTCATGAAGTAAATTGTTAGACACACATTAAAAAATATCTAATATCTTTTACGGTCGATTGAGTCATGAAACCTTTATTTCGCTTATAGAAATATATGAATTAAAGCGGTGCGTTAGTTAATTACTGATTTAGAAAAAGGATCCCTAAAATGGATAAACTTCCATTTCTCTTACAAAAATACAGGAGGCAAGTTTTCCCAGTTGCACCTCACTAAATATTGCATTTCCTATTTCCTCAGTTTCATCCTACTAAATATTGCCTAGCTCTGCATGAGTATTTTTCTGAATATCAACATTGATGCTTGTCTTTCAAATAAAAGAACATCTAGTAAAACTAGCAAAATTGATGCTTCTAAGAACTTTTCACTTCAATCTAATCAGTACTTAAGTCACACATTGGTTTTAGTTCCCTACACATATGTAATTCATAGCCCTTTGTGAATATACAGAACACATTGACCAGTGGCAGATATCGAATTGGAACGCTATTTCAGATTTGGCTGAGTGTGAATACCACTATCCATAGTCGTTATGAGCTGTTCATATGAAAGGACTGTCCTTACATAATGAACGGAGCGCAATCGTATTAAACTAGCTATTATATTATTAGTATTGTATCGAACGCTATCCATCCGAATAGCTGACGTTTGGGCGGGATATTCATTGGACCGATTCGTTGCAAGCTTTACTGTGTCATAGAGCATGAGATTTGGATCGCGAGCGTATGTTTTGTTCGTCAACCCTACGGATAAGGCCTACCAAATTGTACACATTAAAAATAAAGACGTGAAAATCGTCTTCCAGGTAACAGTAATTGTATTTCTGCATTTATTTCCATCTCAAACTTGTCTTAATAGATGATATTTAACCCTGCTTTTAACCCTGCCCTAACAAACGTTTTAATAAATGTTTCTTTCAAATATCTTTTTACCAATTTAACGATTCTTCTAGAACACAATTTAGGTCTTGAATGTGACGCTTATTTTGGAACAGAGGAACTATCAATTTTAATAAAGCATTCGTGATTATTCAGACGTTTTAAAAAAAGGAAAGATGAGGAAGAAACGTAAAAGCATAGTAGTGTATATTATTAAGAATATCACAAAGCGTTTACTCTATAATATATTTCCATTTCCGTACTTTCAACAAAAAGATTAAATTTGATCAATAAAGCCTGGAAAATATTTTACTTTATTTATAAGACACCGTGTAAACATCATCGATCTACGCTCAAAATAAATAGTATTAATGCAATTTTTATCGACAAGATTTAGATCAATTTAATGGTTTAACTAAGTGCTTCTTAAGTGCGATAAGAAAATCACTCTAAAAGTGTTTCGTAAGCTCTTTATAAGACTAATTTTTTATCTTTTTGCTTTTTTCCACGTGTTCCAGAGGGAAGTTGAGGCTTAACAACATGTTTGGTAATTATGCGTCCATTACATTAATTAACTTATCAGTGCGAAGATTTAACACGAATGAGCAAAGAAGTTTTTTTTTGCGGAGGAAAAAAGTATCTGCAGAAAATGTTCAAAAAGCTTAATTAATCTTTAGTGTAAAAAGAATTTACAAATTGAGAATCATCCTTAAAACTCTACTTCAGGAGAGATTTCAAAAATCAGATTTCGGTTTTCTTCTTAAAAATTGCAGACATCTTTTTTCCTCCTTTGTGGAGTGACAGGTTGGGAAGAAAATAAAATTAATCGAAAAATTTGCTTAAGTCAGTTGCATGTTGGGATGTTTATGCAAACGCACGAAAGTATAAATCAGAGAATTTGTATTTTTCTTTTCTTTTCTGCATTCTTTTAACTCCTTTTAAGGTTCGAAATTTCTCGACCTGGTACTACTTGAAACTTCGTATTATTTTTTAAACATCATCCATCTTTTCAAATTAAATGAATTGTTATTACTAGGGCAACTTTTTGCAACAAATGCAACTTTTTTTCACATGTTCTACGATTCATGTAAAGTACTAAAAACAAAATTACACCTACATCAGGTGAATTGTAAGTGAGTTATAACCGCAACATAAATGCAACTTTCTATATAAATGCAACTTTTTGCATAATTGCAACTTTTTACAATTTAGCTAAAAATTAATTAATATGAAATTACTATTTCATTTTTTGCCCTCTTAATCAACCCTTCAATCACGTGTGTTGAAATAAATAGTAAGAAGTACTTTAACACATTAGTTGGCACTCATGATAATCCAGAGCAAACTTGCGTAATCAACTGCAGAGTTTGCGAGGTGAGTTTCGATCATCAATATGTTGCTTCTTTGTAGATGACGTTTTAAAATTTCTGAATGATGAGCGAAAGAATTTTGCGCTTTTGCTATCCGATACAGCATATTATATGACTTCGGCTGGAATCACACTCAATGTGCTTTATCCGCGATTGCTCCAAGCTACTTGAGTGGTACAATTGTTTCACAACTACAGAAAAAGTTAAATGCAAAAATGGCAGGCAACATGAGTCTATGTTGAGCGCAGTTTCACAATCTTAAAGAAATTACTGACCAGGGACCGGCCATTAAACGATAGCAACGTTATTTTGTATTTAATAATGTGCAAATAAGTTTTGAATTTTTTTCATTTTTTACTAAAAATTTAGTTTAGATTTTAGTGTATAAAAATAAATGCAACTTATTTTCATAAATGGAGCTTTTTTGAATGATAAAAGCAACTTTTCCCATTTTTAATGCAACAAAAGTTGCCCTAGTTATTACATAAATAAGAATTGGGAGTCTTTTTGTCTATTTTAAAGCGGTAGTAAAATTCATAAAATAACCTGTCAACACACAAAGTTGCTATAGGAGGATTTTCACGTACAGCTTAATTTGCAGATGGCTTTGGTGTTTGATAGTAAAATGCGTCTCCTATACGTATTGCTATATTTTAAATCTTCTGGTGGTTTGAGTCAAAACTGCTATGTAGGGGCCAGCCTCTGATGCAATAAACTGCTTGAAATTATCATGTTCTTGACAAAATACAGTTTCTTTTTACAACTTGGATCTTCAACTCACCTCATTTTTGTCTCCATGAAGTCCTTGGTGAATTTGACTAAATCCTGACCTCATCTAGTTACTAGCAAAAATGACCGGATCTTGATGGATGAGATATCTTGTCGAAACCACTTAGAATGGTAATGGTAATTTTAGTTAACGTCATACTAGAGCAACACAACGGGCTATTGACGAAGGTTCGAGATCAATCCCTTAAGGAAACCACTTAGAAGGTTGAGGATAACTCAACTATCTACTGAACAAAGGCAGTGGATAACATGAAGTAAAGTCCTCGTCTTCCGGTGGTTCGTTTGTTATACTCAAAATCCGTCATATTAATGAATCAAATAACCAATCGGATAAAAAGCTAAGTTTTAACACAATGAGTACACACACGTTTTATAAACCAACAGACTGGTAGACCACAAAACGTTTGGTTGATAAGCATGACTGCCTTCAATGGTATTATATAGCGTTTGCTTACAGGATAGGAACAGCTGAAATCAATCGTTGAATCACTAAGACTTGGATCATTTATAAAATAACCCCCTCAGTCAATAGCGTAAAAGCTCTAAAATTACTAATGCAGATAAAAAAAAGGAAATAAAATAAGTGGTGTCTATTTTGGTGTACCGAAACATCAACCATCATCATCATCTTATAATATGGTATAATAAATGGATCGTATATAGTAATATGATATGCTATAACCTCGTCAAGACGAGATAAAGGGAGGAGAGATAAATTGTTATCATCAGGAGAGTTACATCGTGGGTCTTTAAGAAAGTTATTAATAATTCCAATCAATTTGGAACTATGCTTTTATGGAAAAGATTGTTGCAATGTTTTAACATCATTTGTTTCTGCGTAAGCTTTTAGAGGCATTCAAATATATTATTTATTAATGTACCCGTCTCGACAACTCTTCAGACTAATCACGATAACTTATATCCATACCTATTTTGCATTGAACTGACCCGATTCTCACCAACGTTAAAGCTTAGACTAGCATTTCAACATTAAAAATGTGGACTCGCCGTGCTACGCTTAAAAATTCTGAACGTAAAACTCAGAGACATTGGAAAAGGGGTCGATTTAAGTGCGATCGAGTACAGATATTGAGTCGGACGTCAAAGTCTGAGGAGAATTTTGCGCTCAAATCTCACTTTACGTAATAATTATATTATTTTCATTACTCCTTTTCTAGAAGTAACAAAAACGGTATTCTAAAATTTTTTCTACAAATCATTGTTAATTCTTGAACCCGTACTTCCGAGAGACCAGAAAAAATGCCAGAATGGCTAGAATTTGAAATCATTATATCCTTTCGTACGTAAGAATTATCAGGATGGAAACTATTTTTCTAATTCTTGACAAATGGTAGCGATATGTTGGTAGTTAGTGTTCTTTACTTCTCATTGGAATAATGCAACAGGCTTTTGGTGATAGTCTGAGATCAATGCCAAAGGGAAACATATTCGAGGAAAACACCTCGTCATTTAGAGCCGAGGTCAGATGACGAGGCCACTCATGAGCTGGCATCCCATTGTCCGAACTTCCACACCAAGTAAACGGAATGATATGTAAAGTCACGAACGATTAAACGGTGCACCAGTACCCCCATACAAGAATGTCTTTAATTGAAGTTTCGAAAACTTCCAGCTGATAATCCGCAACTCGACCAACTGGGCTACACCGACATCTGTAGTGAGAGACAAAAAGGGGAAGAATTGCGAACAACCGTCTTATAACAACCAAACAAAACAGAAAATTCCTATGCCACTTTCCTTCTCTACACTTTCCTTCCTTAATCAGGGGTTGTCTTCTGAAACGGTAAATTCACATTGCCCCACTTTATGATACAATACCAAACGTAGTCATTCCTCAATTCGTAACAAGTGGCCTTTTGTTATTTTCTTCCTCCATCGAAATCCTTAACTCCATTGCTCTTATGGACCTTAAATTTATACTATGGACCATCCTAGTATTTTATTATTCACCAAAGCATCTCAATAATTATTAAATTAGTTCAGTTTTTATTTTCAGTGCCTGAATTCAACCTTTGTATTATTCATCCTGTCATTCAAGAGGAACTGGTAACTGAGGAAAATACCCAATTTCAATTAGTGTACAAATTTTACTTTCAGCTGATTTATGTTTTGATCTCAGCCGTTCGAGATATTCACATGCATATATTCATCAAACAACTTACAATCTCCCTTAGAGGTTTCTACCAATTTCAAGGTTATTGACCAATATAATCTATTCTAAGATTTTTTTAACCAATATATTGTCAACAAAAGTGTGAAACCAAGTAAGACCAAAAAAAATTTATTTCGGGTTATTCTGTTAACATACGCAGAAAAATCATCTGCGTCTATTTAGTCAATTGCTGGTTTTTTCAACTAGAGAGTATATTAAATATACTATCGGATAGTATAGTAAATATTCTATCGTACATTATATTAAATATATTATCGTATGGTATAATTAAATATACTATGCTGCAGCAATTTAGTCATTAAATGTGATGCAGGGTAAAATCAACACTATTCGTAAATATCACGATTTCAAAGAATACTTGCATGAATCCAGTTTCGACCTTCTTGACCAATACAATCTCACCTAGGTTATTTCATTCTATTCAGTTGTGGTAATTTTTTGATTAACCCTCCTGGTTGTTGTCTTGACGAGTTAACTCGTCATTCTGGCCAGATTTGCTAATGCGAGATATCTCGTAATTACATAAAGACTGACCAGATCCTGATCCCGTCATCATTAAGTCGGTAATATCTTGATTACGAGATATCGCGTCATTCGAAAAATTGGTCACATCAAGATGGACAACATAGCTCGTCATTAGCAAATGTGGTCAGATCTTGATATACGAGATATCTCGCTGAAACCACTTGGATAGTTGAATGTGATACAGAGTCTAATAAAAGATATCCTAATCGAAAATATCGTTACGTTCAAAAGGCTATGGAAACCTTGCATGAAACCAATCTTAACCTTCTTGATCAACAGATTATCTCCTGATTTTTTCAACCAGTATATTCGTGGTATTTTATACATTATATGTAACACAGTGTAAAATCAACATAAAAAACTTTGAAATTTCGTCACTCTTAGAGGGTTGAGTCACCAAAATAATTCCAATACACGAAGATCGGTTAAAAAATTCCACATTTAGCTATTAACAGCATAACGGTGAACTTGTTTCAATAACCCAAAGTTTTGAATTGCAAAATATTTTATACAAGGCGGCTATCGAAGTGCGCCATCTCTTCTAGGCAGCACCGATGATATTCGATGAAGTGAATATTCGAACGGCTCATCTTCTACCCACAAACCACTGATAGGTGTGAATAATGCTTCTGTTCCTGATTACGAGCTCATTTGCATCATTTGCATCCGCATGTAATGTGCAGTATAATGCCCATCGGAGAATGGGCGAAAGTGGCGTGTGTTGCCCTGAAGTGGTCATTAAGAAACAGGATGTGAAAACCTATTTAGAATGTAATGCCCCTCGTTAAATGAATGATATTCAAAGCAATAAATTTGTTACGCCTTATGTAGATGAAGATAAGTGCAGAATCGCTGGATATAATAAGTTGCGAGGCTAAGTGAGCTAGCAAAATGAATGCTTCCTCGCCTAACTAGGTTTTACCAAAATAAGAGTTGTTCTGATAGTGTAATTAACTGGTTGTTCAGATTATTGATGGTTAGGAAATGTTCGAAGACGTAAATAATAAACCCTCTTGGTGGTTAATCTTCGCGTCGAAAACTGCACTCTAGTGTCCGGTCTCTGGTTCAGAAATGTTCCAAAGTTTCGCCATTTCTCCGCAAAGACAATGTGCATTTCCTACTTGGATCAATTATTCATTCTTGGAGTAAAAATGCAGTTTTGTTATGACGAGATATCTCATCATATATGTCTAGATATTTGATGAGATATCTAATCGGAAATGACTAGATATTTGATAAGATATCTAATCGGAAATGACAAGATATTTGATGAGATATCTAATCGGAAATGACTAGATATTTGACAAGATATTGCATCAAAAATGACTAGATCCTTGACGAGATACATCGTCAAAACGACTACTTTTCGAGAAACCTCGTCAAGACTTTTAGAGTTTGAAGATGTTTTAAGCTCAATCCATTTTACTTAACTGCAGTTTAGAGCAGAAACTCATTAACTGACGAAAATATTTTGTTTCGTTTTATCGGTGCCGTGACAATCCGGTTTGGAAAAGTAACGGATTAGATACTGGAGGCATGCGAGTTCGGATCCAACCCAACACCATCGTTTACAATGAGTGAAGGTGCACGATAAATCTTCCGTGGCCAAAAATGTCCTCAGATTAGCGTTTTGTGGATGTTTGGTGCCATCTCAGGTGTGTTCTAGTCATATGACCGTGGTTGAAAACTACGTGGTGTTGTCCTCGGATCTTACACTTCGGATTTGATCCCGGACTGTCGCCATCAGCCCGTAGTGTTGCCCCAGTGTGACCTTAATTGACTACCCACCCACCGATTTTTTTTCCGTTTAAACAATATTAATATTCAACAAAAAAAAAAAAAAAAAAAAAAAGGAAAATTTCAATTGTTTTGACTGTGTTTTACAAATTTTAAACAGATGTATAACTATAATTTTATTATCACGAAAATAATCATGTAGCTTGTCCAAAAAATGTCAGATGATGAGTTTTTGCTTTGTCAACGAGATATTTGCTTAGCTGTTAAGAGAACTGTGGAGATAAAATACAAATTTTTGAAGTTATTTTTCGATTGCTATGAGATTGCATACTGTTACGTTTCGACTCAAGTGTTTGCATATGAAGTATGGTTCATTAATATAAGGTTGTGTGAACATTATTACATATAGTTCGAGATCAAAAGTTTTGATGAAATTGCAAAAATCGATAGAACTTATGAAGCAATTTTCCGCGCATTCTCATTACTAAAATTTACATCGTAGTTTGTGTACCTATAAATTTCATTAATTCATTGTGTGGAAAGTGTGTCACTTCATGGAATAAATAAAATAATTGTTTAAGAACACCGAAAATTAAATAATTATAGTATTGAAAATAATTTTTTTAAAGTGTTTGTGGGAACAAATCAAAATCTCAGAAGAGTCTCATAAAATCTTAATCTAAAAAAGCGTTTTTTAGATAGACCTACTATACTTATCAACTTTTGTTTTAAGCCGATGTCTATGAACTCCAGCAAAAATATATTTTGTTAAGTACGCAGATTGCTATCATTTTTTAAGTTGAAATTAAAAAATTGAATTTTCAATGAATTTTTGTGATTTTGAAGAGGTTTACACTGTTTACTTAAATTAAAGTATTTCAATTTTGAAACAATGTAATATTATTCTACTACTCTCGAATGAATTATATATTTTCTAACCTAATAGGCTTAAATCAGAGGGTAAAGAAAATGTATTTAGATACTTGTTAATATTTGTAATATATAGGATGTATTCATATTTCAAAGTTAAAAATACTTCAACTTCTATAGAAAAAAAGGAAATGCTTCTACGGTTACTTTCATCTATTTAAATGCTTTTAATATACTAAAGTGTTGATTGATTCAGCAGCATTAGATACTGAAACTTAATACTATTGAAATTGGAAGAATGTGTTGTACTCAGACATTAGACACCACTAAAAATATTGCTCAAAACGAGATAACTAAATTTAGGATGAAGCTTGTCCAAAAATTGCAAGATGATGAGTTTTTGCTATGTTAACGAGATATTTGCTTAGCTGTTAAGACAGCTGTGGAGATAAAATACAAACTTTTGAAGTTATTTTTCGGTTGTTATAAGATTGCATACTGTTTCGTTTCAAGTCAAATGTTTGCATATGAAGTATGGGCCCATTAATATTAAGTATTGTGAACATTATTACACAAAAAGTTCGGGATCAAAAGTTTTGATAAAATAGCAAAAATCGATAGAACTTATGAAGTAATTTTCCGCGTATTTTCATTTCTAAAATTTATATCATAAGTTTGTGTAATAATATATATATATATATATATATATATATATATATATATATATATATATATATATATATATATATATATATATATATATATATATATAACGCTCAGTATCTCGACCTAAAACCCATAGAACATTTGTGAAATGGTTTGAGCGACGCTTACAGAGCCGTGAACCACGTCCGAAATCTACAGCTGAGCTGGTAACATTCTTGTGGCAGGAATGGACACAAATACCAATAGCTATGGATCAAAACCTTATTGAAAGTATGGCCAGAAGGGTTGCTACTGTAGTTGCAGCACGTGGGGGACCATCCCCCTATAAAGCATGTATTATTTCACTTATACCATCACAGCTTGCTGTATGGTACATTATTGTAGGGCAGTGTATGTATACCACACATTAGATTACTGTTATAAATCAAAACATAATACTAAAGGTTTTTTAGTTTTAATGCGCTGTTCAAACTAATTTTAAGGCTTCGGAGGACGTTGAAATTTTAATTTTGGTAAGAAACTAATTCTAAATATAGAAAAAAAATCATGTCTTGTGTAAAGAAATGTCTATAATTAACACCATCTCAAGAAAATATAATTAGTTACAGCTATTTCGAGGTTAATATCGTAAGTTGTTGAGGATACCGTGATTGTGTTAATCCCACGTAAAGTGCACGTTCCTTTATTCTGATGTTAATTAAAGTTACACATTCTTTCAGAGACTTCGCAAACTAAAAGAATTATTTTAAGGATTCATTGCGCCTCTAACACATTGATATGAATAATTAAATTCCTCTAATTATGTCGTCTTAGGTAGGCCGTATATTTGCGCTTTATAAAAGATTAAAATTTAATTAAACTTAATTTTTTGTCAGTGTATTTTACTTACATCATTGCTTATTATCTATCTAAAGTTGTAATTCAAGAAATTAAAACTCGAAAACACTAGTGCATAGAAAATTTAAAACAATGGTTTATTTAAAATTATCAAATTATCCTTTTTAAGTTAAATTTTAAGACATAAAATAAACAGGATATCGAAATGGCTGCCAAATGTTTATTGCTTTTGAAAACAAAATGATTAAATCCTTTATCACCCTATAAAAGTACAATTTACGGTTATGGTTTTGTAATATCTCTTTTATGTAATCATTAACGTTTCAAGCAATTTTACGATTTATGGGTCGCAGTTTCCAAATATATATTCGTGCGGAAACACATGCTTTATGCCTAATAATCCTGTCTGTGAATTTAGAATACTGAATTATTATAGAAAGGTTATAAGAAACGTTATTTCTGTGTGTTATAATATATTTAACTAAGAGCAGAAAAAGCTTATCCTGAAACGTGTATCTTTTCTACAGAATAAATTTAAATTAAAACAATATGTTTTTGTGTTAGTATTAACGCAAACTTTCAAAGACTGAATATTTGGAGGGTCTTATTAACCTCAAATCAGAAATCCATTATATTCAATACCTTGGGTTTATTTGAGAAATTTTAATACCTCAAAGTAGAAGTGATGAGATCAAAGAGGCAAGATTAAAGACTAGTATTTAGTATTATAAAAACAGAGGATTCAATTTTGGGAGGTTTAATCATGTAAAAGAAGAAAGTTAGAAATGTTAAGCATTTTTACTTGCATATAATTTAAGAAAATTTTCTACTGTATTAACAAAGTTAAAAAAAATTTCATGTATTATCTGTTGGTAAGCGATATTATATTTTTGAAACAAGAAAATGTAAAGTCGCTCCATATTGTATTTCGTGTATTATTTATATGCAAAGTATCATTCAAGCGATACATAATACATCTGAGTAAGCTAATATTGCTTTAACCCAACACACATGACAAAATAGAGGATTGAATTTTGGGAGGTTTAATCATCTAAAAGAAGAAAGTTAGAAATTTTAAGTATTTTTATTTGCATATAATTTAAGAAAATTTCTATTGTACTAACAAAGAAAAAAAATTGTGTATTCTTTTTTGGTAAGCGATATTGTATTTTTGAAACAAGAAAATGTAAAGTTGTTCCATATTGTATTTCGTGTATTATTTATATGCAAAGTATCATTCAAGCGATACATAATACATCTGAGAAAGCTAATATTGCTTTACCCCAACACACATGACTAAATAGAGGATTGAATTTTGAGAGGTTTAATCATCTAAAAGAAGAAAGTTAAAAATTTTAAGTATTTTTATTTGCATATAACTTGAGAAAATTTCTATTGTACTAGCAAAGAAAAAAAAATAATGTATTCTTTTTTGGTAAGCGATATTATATTTTTGAAACAAGAAAATGTAAAGTTGTCCCATATTATATATTTCGCGTATTATTTATATGCAAAGTATCATTCAAGCGATACATCATACATCTGAGTAGGCTAATATTGCTTTACCCCAACGCACATGACTAAATAACCATAGATATTAGTGGAAGGAATCCTAGAAAGATTATACTTGTCAAGACGGTCGAAACCGGTTACAAGTCATTCAGGGAAGACTGCAATTCACAGAACTTATATATGTATGTTAACCCCTCAAGGGGTTGAGGATGCAACGCGCATCCAAAATTGAGAAGGAGCAAATATTTTCTAAGCTATTTAAAAACGGTTCCAGTACTAAGAATGCCTATAAAATTCAAAATAAATCATTTATATATAAATTAACTCCATGCTTTTCGCAAAGAGAAAACTATTGATTGTTATTTATGTGTACAGGGCTGTCAATTAAAAAATATCAATTTTTTTTCCTGAAGAATATATGAAGTTATAATTATCGTTGCCAAAATTATCAGGAAAAGTAAAAAAGCGTTTATTTTTTAACACATTTATCCTAATTTTAATCAAGATAGAAAATAATTGAGTTGATTATTTTTGAAAATGACCTGAAACAACAAACGAATAATCTTACCCTTAATTAAATACGGTCTTTATGTGGTAGGAATTTTTGAATACAAGAAATACTTAAGTTAATCAAAATTTCAGAAACTTTTCACTACCGATGAGTTACTACCAAAAATAAACAGCTCACTCATAAAAATTTCAAAAATACCAAAAATAATTATTTGTTTGAAAAAAAAAATGCGTCGTACTCGTTTAATCACGATATATTTTATTACATGGATGTCTCTTTATAAACTTTAAACCTAAAAGGCATATGCTTAATTTAATATGCAATTAAAATTGTTAGAGAACAGTCTTTCATATCAGCTACAACAAATATAATATAGGAAATAATGAAATTATTTTTGATTAAAATTATTGAATGTTGGCATAAAACTTGAAGCTTTTATTTCTGTGTGCGAAATATTTTCTATATTGAGTATATTTCATAAAACATGAATGTCTTGTAAATAAATCAGCCTTAAAGGATATAAGTGTGTACATTTTTTTATGTGTATTCAAACAGAAAATTTTCAACAAATGTGTGATGTAATTTTAGAACAATATTCCTCAGTAGATTAAAATATCAAACGAGTAATTTGTCTCAACTTATTTGCGATAAAGTTATGGGACGGACCAAAAGTTATACATAAGACAGCTTTTATTCATTTCTTAAAGCTTTGAATTTGTGATATCAAAGTTATATTACTATTATTAATAATTATCGATACTATACGTAACTATTGATTTTCATTATATCTGCAGATCTTTAATAAAATAATAATAATAATAGTTTTATAATATCTCATAAATTAAATGAAGTCAGAAAACTGGGATCTGATATAGCTTTACAGTGTTATTGTCTTTTAAAGAGGCTATTTGATAACGTTTCCCACTATAACTAACCAAACCCATACCTGACTTACTCATTTACTACATTATTGGTTAGATAATAGTTTAAACCAAACTTATTCTATACAATCTCGACAACAATTGAAAGTAAGTCACGAAAGAACAAACCGAATATATGGTCTTTTAAAGATAAGAGGATCCGTTGATAGTTCGTAAATTATCTTTATAAACAAACATGTATTAGTTAAAAGTAAATGACGTGGTAGGTAATTCCGTCATAATCCTTTATAATTTTTATGCGCTGTCAAAATAAGGAGAAGTACCTTTTAAGGATGGCATTTTCTTCTCCACGATAACACAAAGCGGTATATTCTTACAATGTTCTTAATGAAAGATGTTGTTGCTCTTATGCTATTAATAAATACAAGTAAGCCAAAGTAGGAAGTACATGAGGTGTGAAATAGCTTTACAACATTATTGTATTTTGAAGAGGATAGCTGATCATATAACTATGTTCTAGTCTTTTTAATAAATCGAAACATAGTCACGAAAACCCGAATCCCACTGACCTTAATGATGAAGTATTTACAATATTACTGTTAGAGTTTAATCCAAACTTATTTTATGATATCATCTTTACACTGATATAGCTAGTCAAGAAAAGGCCAACGCTAAAAACAATCATTTTAGCCTTTTAAAGAAGGAACACTATCGCAGTTCTTACATTATCTTGATAAGTAAACTTACAAAAGCATGACAGAAATAATGTAGATCTGTCATTATTTATGCATTTCACTAGTACAAAAACCAATGATAAATGCTTTTGAAGGTATTCGGAAGACCAGGATCACAAAAAGCAATATATTTTGCAACGTTTGGGATAAATTAATAAGATATTACTTTTATGATACTTGAATATTGAATTTAGGCACAAAGTGATAAGTTAGTCCGAACTAGAAAAACATGTCTATTGTTTTTTACATATGATAGCTCAACTCGTAAACATCTTAAATAATAAATCGACGTTGTCTTAATAAAGTGAACCAAATTACAGTTACTAATTTGCAGCATTAATGTACATAGGATAGTCTTAAACAAGATTATTTTAAATTTAACAGCTTTACAACAAATAAAGTCGCGAAAGCCATTTCGAAAAAAATTGTTGTCTTTAAGGGGATCCTATCGCAATTATTAGACTATATTTGAAAGCACAAAAGTTACAAACAGCGTATATTTATCATTATCTATGCGTTTTAAGTACATCAAAAGTAGTAATAAATACTTTTGAGAGTGGCATTTGATAGACAACGATCGCAAAAAGTAGTAGAAGTAGATTGTATCTATATTTGGAACATTCTTAATAATAGAATTAAAAAATAATTACTCCTTAAGACATTGTAAATAAAATTAAGTCATTAAGTGATCAGTTATTCTTAATAGGAATATCCTGTCTTTTACAGAGAATAGCTTAACTCGTTTGATATACTTATAATGAATCGAAACAGAGTCACGAAAAAATGAATCAAATTACCTTATTGGTTTACAACATTATTGTACAAAGGATATTCTTAATCCAATATTAGTAGTCTTTACAAAAATAATAACCAAGTCACGAAAAAATGAGCCCAATAAGCAATCATCGTCTTTAAAAGGAATCCAATGATAGTACTTATGCTATCTTTAAAAGTTAATTTACCCAAAATAGCGAATTATATAGCGCATATGGTATGTCTGTAGATATTCTTCATAATATTTATCAGTTACACAAAGTGAGAAGGAGAAATACCTTTTGAGGATGACATTTGGTAGACCACAACGCTGAGGTATCCATGGAGCAACCAAACAGATGCTAGTTTTGAACTGGCCCACATAAGGAAGAACGTGTTTGTCAGTTATTTTAATGGAAGTCAAGCAACGAAATGGAGTAAACAAGCCTCCTACGGAAAATTCCCCAGTTCAGTTTTATTGCGACACGCAATAAAAATTAAAACACCTGCACTCTCTGAAATGTCCCATCTAGAGAAAACGAGTCAAAACTTCGGAGTTTTTCCTTTTTCGGCGAGAGGGAAATATTTTAACAAGTTTTCTTCAGTCGAAAATGAGTTTTGTTTGCGAATTTTGCATTCAGTGTTAAATAAGCACGAGTTGCGTACTCCAGTACTCATGTACGTCGGCCGTAGGGAACGAGAACTCGGCGGTACTGAAGTACGGAAAACATCTCTATCCGCTCCTGTCGCTACCCTAACATTTATTCGTTTCCCGCGGCTCTTGATGCTTAGGAGTTCAGGGTTGCTAGAAAGTGGAAGAGTTTGGGAATACGCGCCAAGGGAGCGCCAAGGCAATTAAATCGCCATCAACCCGGGGAAATATGGATTGATAGGAAGACTTTCCGAAAAGTAAGTTCGTAGCTATTTTTGGGTTCATGGACAAACTTGGACTTGTTTAGGTTAGGATTTTTTTTTTATCTTGCTGGATCTTGAAAATATTTTATAATGTTTAAAATAAAGATTTAAGAGCATCATTTTCTTAGAACACTAACAACACTACTATACATTGAATCATCCCAAAACTGAATATTACCTTTCATCCTTTACATCATGTTTGTTATGTGAAAAATTCTATTAAAATACATTTGTTAATAGTTGTATTTTCTGAACATGGGGATTTTTTTTATTTTTACGAGATCCCTCGTATAAAATCAATCAATTGCAATTTCAATCAATTAATATTAATTCTGAGGTCAAATTTAACGCACTTCAGTAACTGTTTTGAATGTTTATAGCAAAATATGTACACAAACGTCTCATACTGCACATTTTGATAAATACTTTCAGTAAATATATTTATAGACAATTTTATTCTTTAGAAGTCTCTTTAGCGTCTTTAAACCATATGTTAAATGTGTCGTTCTTTAGAAACAATAAATTATCAGTTCAAAAGAAGCAATTGTAATCTTTTGAAAACGTTGAATTTGGACAGCTTAACTTTTGTTATATCCTTTTGTAAATATACATTATTTTTTTAATTCATTCTTTTGATTTAGCATTCAATATCTGCTCAGACAATATCAAACAATGGGAATACACATAAGGGAAGTTTAACTAACACAGAAGGTTAACTAAATACATCCAGGGTTAAATCTACCCTGACAGGATTTGAAAATGTCCCCTTGCGCTGTAACTCACGGGCTGCTATAACACTGCTCACCTACATTGAGATACGACAGCTCTAAGTAAGGAAGGATAAAAGTGAGAGTTTTATCTATATAATGGAAAGCAGAATAGTACCAAAACGTTAAAAAAATTTAAGTATCAACGCTGGAGTACGGATAATTTAAAGAACGTATTACATTAAAAGTGAAAAGGTTTGTAATTAAATGCATTTCTTGAAAATCTAAAATTTTTTTCATGCTTCCGAATTTTGAATAATATTAAATAAAATACATATCGCACCCATTAAGAAAAGTGACACAACTAAAAACTGCAGAATTTGAGAAACATCAACTTTATGGATACTATAAAACTTATATTGAAATAGTATAAGCTTCTTTAAATATTAGGTAAATTCTATTATATTCGATAGAATAGTAATACACACGCTGGGGCACCTCATACATATTTTTCAGTGACATAACCTAAAATTTTTTAATTTTTTACCTGTGTCACTTATTTTGCCAGGGTGAGACATATTAGTTAACTGTTTTATTTTGCAAGAAGTGAAATTAATATCCTTTTTTTTAAATACAATTTATCATTTTACATTATCAATTCATTTTCAAGTTGTCATTTCACTCTTATCCTAAAATATGTGACTATGTACTTAAAAAATGATATTATGTTTTTTTTATTGAAGTTTAATTCTTAAAAAATCATCTTTATGGTCTGAAATAAATTTAAATCTCTTAAAATTATGAATTATTTAAAAGTTGAAAATTGGTCAAGTTATTCAAATGTTGAAAATATGTTAAGTTATTCAAATGTTAAAGTTGTTATTTAAATTGAATGATGTACCCATGAATGAACAATGGTCCTGTGTAAATGAGGAATATATATAACTTTGTTCACAGTAAGGCAACATTTTTATCTTACTTTAAAGTAAATCCCTTCATTGTTTATCGCTTATTGACTGGATCTAACATATGTACAAATCAGAAAAGCTTCGCTGGAAATTAAGTTTCTAATTTTTGTAACACAAGAAACGAAGAAAAATGTCTTTGGAAATGAAGTAAACAAACAAGAATAACCGTTACGTTAAAATCACCCAATTATTTAACTGTTCACCGAATTCCTACTGTTAAAAAATGTTTTAATGTTACTTTTTATTTAAGTTATCCCCCCTAGTGAGATTAATATCAAACAATTTTGTAATAAGAATTTATTATTACTCATCACCATATTATTAGTTTTGGATTAAAATATTTAAAATGAATATAAAATGTAATATAACATATTTTAAAACATAAAACAACTTACTTGGATATGTTTCACAAATATATTTTTTCATTTAAGAAATTAATCTCATATGAAATATTGATAAGATTGATAACTATATTTCTAGATATACCATTAAAAATTTCATGATAAAAACTTAGTGAGTAATTAAAATCTTAAATTATGTTAATAATAATCTTAAATATGAGTTTTCACTTGAAAAATGATAGCGCTACCGCTATAATAATCACTGACTCATTCACTATCTAGTATTTAAACATTTCGTTTCAAAATGCCGGATTTTAGGCAGTAAAACCATTTTAAAATGGCCGACCAACCGGTATAGTGGTTAAGGTGTTAGCCTCTAGATCGGAAGGTTCCTGGTTCGAATCCGGGTACGGGCATGGATGTTTGTAAGCGTATGGTGTAGAGGCGGCTGGTGCACCTTAAATCTGTCGTAGCCGAAAGTCCTCACGTTGGGTTGGCGTGGAAGTTTGGAGAGTGGGGTGTCAGCTCAGGTGTTGCTTCGTCATCTGACCGTGGTTCAAAATTACGAGGTGTTGTCCTCGGATCTTTCCCTCAAGGGACTGATCCTTGACCGTCGTCAATAGCCCGTTGTGTTGCTCTAGTACGACGTTAACTAAAAATTACCATTTAAAAATGTATATTATTTTTTTAATACAGTGATTATGTACTCAAATTACACATTTCAGAAAATGTAACTCAAAATCGATTTATAAATTAACATTTTTGTGTTCGTTTTGACTGTTTAAGATTGTCACATACGTACTTATTAAAAATAAAGAATCCGATATTAGTCAATTATTCCATAGGGATACAATTTTTAGTAAAGGTTGATTATTTTTATGTAATGAAATAATATGATGGCTTGAGTCTTTAATAAATAAAACATTTTTAACCTTCCTGGTTAGGTACGAGGTATCTCGTCGTCTCCCGTCATCGAAGAAAACTGATCAGATATTGATCTCGTCGTCATCAGAAACAAAACTCAACAGTATCTTGATGACGAGATATCTCGGCATTAGAAAAATGGGTCTCATCTTGATGGACGATATATCTCATCGAAAGCAATTGGAGAATGATTTAAATCGCAATACTGAGCAGTTAAATTATACTAAAAATATAAAATTTAATGATGCACAATTGATTATTGAACATCGTATAAAATGTTTGACGTATTCCGAGATGAGAATTGTTATAACATTTTATGATAGATGGTAGGTGGGACGTTAAAGTAACATCGCACATGGAGCAACACACGGGGCTGTTTTACCCTTAAACCCTTTGTTTCCTTTCTATAGATGGTGGGTTGGGTTGAGTTTCATGGCGTAAAGGTATTAGGCAAGTTGCGTCAAACACATAATTTAATGGACATACACGCAAAGAGAAATGTACTTACACAGAAGAAAGAAATAGACACCCGGGAAGAATCGAACCCCTTTCCCATCGATGCTATATTTTATCATGATGCAAAACTGATTTTTCAACATCGTAAAAAAATTTTCCGCAATGAGAACTGAATACAACATTTTGTGCTAGATGGTAGGTAGGAAGTTGAAGTAACATCGCAGTGAAGCAACGCACGGGGCTATTTTCCCCTTGGCCCCTTCATTTCCTTTCTAAATATGGTTGGTTGAGTTTTATGGCTTAATGTGCGTGTGCACAATAGAAATCCTAAAAATCCAACAGGAAGACTAAATGTTTTTATTGTTTTAAAATATTCTTCAATTCCTTCAAATAATGCCAATATCTTTAAAATATTCTAAAAAATTTTCTAGTTACAAGGGTTATTGTTAGGTACTGTCACCATGAACAGACGTGTTTACAAAACTTTAAACTCAATTTCTTAAGAAACAAGTTTTTTCAATAGGATGCTTTGTTCAAACAGGGATAACTCAACAATAAATTAATCTGTTATAATTATTTTTGTATCATTATAATACACTCTATAACAAAAAAAAAATCGACGTACCAAGAAGGAATCATCCGATTGCTAAGAAATTCTTTCGTATGCAAAAATGTTTTGACCAAATATGCAAATGATTAAAAATTGGTGTCCAGTGAATGGAATAGTGCTATCTCCAGCGCATCGGAACTGCGCATCCAGCAGACGTATATAATGAGTTGTTCTTGAACTGTTGTTAAAATTTTCTGCTCCATTGCGATTTAGAATACCTTTCAACGACTGAAAAAATGCCTCGCCGCTGGATTCGAGCTCATTATGAGCAACTTTCAGAGTTTGAAAGAGGTCGTATCATTGGATTGATTGAGGTAGGTTGGGCAAATCCGAGAATCGCTCGTCATGTAAGTCGAAGCGATGCGGCGATTAGAACATGCTGGCAAGAATGGGTGGACAATGGCGAATTTCAGCGTCATGATGGTAGCGGTCGACGTAGGGCCACAACAGATCGCGAGGACAGAGTGATTGACAGATCAGCTGACACAGCTCCTGATTCATCGCTATCAACCATCAGTCGTGCGACCCATACACGAGTGTCCACCATGACCATTCACAGACGGCTGGTAGAGCGAAATCTACGCTCGTACCGACCGTTACGCTACATGCCACTCACGCCTGCACACTGTCGAGCCAGATTACAGTGGTGCTTGGCTCGATCAAGCTGGAATGATGCTGACTGGGGACGTAGAGTCTTTAGCGACGAATCCTGCTTCCAACTGTGTCCTGATGATTATCGAAGACGCGTCTGGAGACGCCCAGGACAGCATGCCTATCCTGCTTTCACTATTGCAAGCCCCACGAGCCCAACAAGGAGTTATGGTCTGGGGTGCCATTTCCCTTGATAGCCGGACTTCTTTGGTCGTCATTAGAGGTACACTTACTGCACAGCGGTACATTGACGACATTCTGAGACCTGTTTTGCTACCGTTCCTTTCGCAGTACCCTGAGCTTATTTTTCAGCAAAACAAAGCCAGACCACATATGCCACGTGTTGCTATGAACTGTCTTCAAGCTTGTCAAAACTTCCTTAACCAGCCAGATCACCTGATCTCTCTCCCATCGAGCATGTCTGGGATATGATGGGAAGGCGACTGCATCCCGTATGGAATGTTGATGACGTAGTCCCACAATTGGAGCACATTTTCAAGAAATACCGCAGGAGACCATCCGGGAGCTTTATCGCTCTATACCACGCCGTGTGGCAGCTTGAAAACGAGGCTACAGGCGGGTCAACACTTTATTGAGCTCGTTGCTGTAACTGAAATAAATCATTCAATTGTTTTGAAATTTTAATCATTTTCTATTCTGTACATAATTTTCCTATCCACCAATTTTTGTCTTGATCGGACAGCTCCTTCTTGGTGCGTCGATTTTTTTGTTATAGAGTGTATACATAATACAGCGGATCTTATGACCCTCAATCAGAGTTATTAGTTAAGAAATACATTTTTAATGGATTATTAAATCCTAAATTTCCAGAAAAAATCGGGATTTTTTATGCATTCTTGGCGAGAAAAGTTGTAACAGTTAACCTTTTGTCTCTAGAAACTTGATTGAAGGTCAAAATATGAAGAATAATATTGGAAATAATTTCCAACTAGAATTGTCTTTCAAGACAAATTACAATTTGAGATATCACTGTTCAAAAAACATGCTAATTAGCTCATTATATCTTAATTAGCTAATTATTAATTAGTTTAATAATAATTTTTTCTCACTGAAATAGTTTTAAGCTTAAACCAAAGACCTACTGTAAAAAAACTGGATTAAAAATAAATAAACTTCCAGTGTACTTACACCTTAAGGGTATTAGGCCAAGCTGAGCAAAGCACATAAATTAATGGACATACAAGAAGAGAAAATTTTACTAACAAAGAAGAAATAAATACACCCGGGTTACAATCAAACCACTTTTCCATCGAATACAATTTAGTAAATACCCATTCTTATTTCACCAGATAACGTGGGTTCGTTTTTGGTTTGCCATTTTGATACTATAATCCGAAAATCTACGACTATCCTTGACGATACTGGCATTCGAACCTGTATTCTGTTGAACAAGAGTGCTTATCATTTGCCTACTATGATAGTCAACAGAGGTATTCATCCCTTAAATTTTAATCGAAATTAACCAGTGGATGTTTCACATTTTATGCCTCAAATTTATATACACTGAAATTTATAATTGTGCTGAACTGAGGATATTGGATACAGCTATCTGGAATAGAGTATTAACATCCTATTGAGATAGGCTTTCCGGCCCAAGGAGCATCGGCCCAATAATCACATTCGTTTCAGACGCCATAATTTACATACAATTAAGTAGAACCGAATATTAGTCCTGTGCAATGAATATTTCCCGAGTTGCAGTCATTAATACAATTCTGAAATGCGACGATAGTGAAATGCGGACCGCGAAGCTCTGTCTTGACAGTAATAGCGCACCAGTTGACCAATGCTTGGGGGAGGTATAAATTAGGCCATCGGAAGGCTGATGGCGATTAAACTATTTAACGTTGCAATGAAGTAGTTTATAGTGGATTACTGTGTAAACGTAAACTTTGGATTGTATATTTTAGGACGTGGGTGATAACGTTAAGATGGTGTTGCAAGCATGTAACTTTCTAAGTTGTTTGTAGTTTATTGTTATTAATCTAAGAATCGAGAAGTTAGTGTACAGGCTATTTCAACACTTACGGTTCCCATGTGGAATACAAAATTAAGGCATATTTACATTGGGATGTATGTCCATAAGCGCCACCCAAACACGATAGAGGATACAGATGCGATACAGGTGCAGAAATGAAAATCAGAGAGTGAGATCACTTTTATTAGACTGATTTTACAGCAGCTGCACACTTTTTGCTTTACTGTTCTGACGGTTTAACGATAGTTGCACACCTACAGTTAACAATTTAACAGTAAATGCACTTTAAGTTCACAGTTTAACAGTTGTTACACACTTACAGTTTCTCATTATTGAGAATTTGACAGTAGTTACTAACTTACAGTTGCAAAGTAATGACAATTTAACAGTAGTTGCACACTTACACTTTGTACGTACTGACAGTTTCACAGCATTACGCGCTTATAGTTTGACGGTACTGACAGTTTAACAATAGTTGCACATTTACATTCTTTTACAGTACCGACAGTTTAACGGTTGTTGCACTCTTACAAACGAAACCAATTTGAAGCCGATTTGAAGACATTCTATACTCGGTTATACCCGATTGAGTGTTGGACTCTGTTGGAAGTAGACCTACAAACTCAGATGAATCCATACCAATACAGCAGCAATTTATTAAATTATCCACAAATGAGGAACTGAAACCAATGTTTTAACAAGGATACCACAAGTACTGGTTACAAAAGCACATACCAATTTTATATATTACATTATGGGTCACTATCCTGAAGCCTGTGGACTACTTCCACGTCTTCTTATTTAGTAGAACGTAGATTTAGTGAAATTATGAGCCTGATCACGAAAAATTTAAAAACAACTGGAAATTAGAGCTCGTGGAGACTTACGAATATTGCACACAAATATAGAGCCGAACATAAATAATCTCACATCATCCCATCAGATTCATCCATTTCATTGAAAAAATAATATATTGTGTCTTTGTATTTTAAAATAAGTTATAAATTCTATAAATACTACATTAAATATCAAAATGTTTTATATATATATATATATATATATATATATATATATATATATATATATATATATATATATATATATATATATATATATTTATTTATTTATTTATTTATATATATATATATTTATTTATTTATTTATTTATTTATCTTTACGGTCACCATTCACCATACAAGACATCAGTTACATTTGTTATTTTCTATTAGGCAGTTGTTTAGAGTTATTTCACTTGGGGGTTCGTGGTCAGGTTTTTGCTATAAGAAGGGGTCCATAGGCATAGTAGGTTTGGGAACCACTTATCTACATTATGCCACTTGTCGTGGAATATCACACCTCTTTATAAGAAAGTCTGGTGCAAAAGCGCAAACAAGTGGTGGCTCGGTATGCGTTTTTCGGGGACTGCTTCTGATACCATTTAACAGCGGTTCGCCCTCTGCAAACTATAGTTTTATAGTAGTCTTATATTAGTACCCACCCCACATGCTATGTGCCTGCTAGCTATTTCAACATTCGTGGAATGATACACATTACCTATACGATGTCAGGGTTTAAATGACCATTTGCTGAAAGAACCATTTATAAAATGCAGGTGGCACTTGGAGGTATAGAAATAAACCAAAAATTATCCGAACTTTTGCTATAAAATATCTTTAGGTATGTTACACTGACTTCTGCGCATCTGTGCTCAGAGATAATTCTACTGTGGTCACGTTGCCTGTTTGCCCTTCATACCTTCAATTTTCATGCTTCTGCTTCAATGTAAACATGGCCGATCTCTAAGAGTTTGCACCAAGACGGTGAAAAGAGCAGTGATCCGATTTATATTGTTGGAAGGTGTTTCTGGGGCTGAAATTCTTCGGAGGCCTACAACCCAATACGACGACAGTGATCTTGCTCGTAAAAGTGTCTATTAATGGATCGAGAAGTTTAACGGAGGCCTACAATCCAATACAGCGACAGTGCTCTAGCACGTAGTAATGTCTATTAGTGAATCGAGAAGCTTAAAAGAGGCCGGAAAAGAGTGATACACGAACCAGCAGGACGTTCATCAGAAAATTCAGCGAGCTCGAGAAATGGTACTGGCGAACCAGCGAGTTATCACCGACAATGTAGCATGTTGTCTGCAGCTTGGACGGACAAAGAAGAGGGGAAACTGATGCATAAATGGTTTGATGGCCTAAAGAAAACCTTCTTCTTGTGGAGGGTAAACACAAGCCTATGGGCCGCTGAACCAAGTGCATCGTAAAGGAAGGTGAGTGTGTAGAAAAATGATGAACTTGTTCAACCCCTACATTAATCAATTAAATCAATTGAAAAATAAAGTTTGATTGATTTTTGACTTTTTCTCACACATTCTTATGTGAATACTCTGTTTTATTAAATTTTTATTTATACTTTAATTAATTAAATTTAAATTTATTATAATATAAATAAAATCGAAATTAGAACTTTTATTTTCGAACACAGCGGGAAACATAGGCTATTACTTTTCTCTCTGCAGACCAGTCTGTAACACTGACAACCATGAAAATTGGCACACTGGTAGTTCTAAAAGTGCCCCAGAAGCCGAAATTTTAAAATCTAAAGATTGTTTTTCTACAATAAATGGATATGGACAAGGAAACACGTTCTACAGGAAACTGAAGGAATACAATGTTTCTTATTTTGAACTCACGTTTTCTCTATGAGCATAACTTTGTCATAAGGAACGCCGTCCGAGTAATAATTAAAGTATTAAATCTTTCACTAAAGACCAAACGAAAAACTAATTGATCATAAAAGCGTAATTTTGCTATCCAGCTGAATCACCACGACATCGTCTTTTACTTAAAGTGGGATCTGCAATTATTTACTACGGAATCTCGACCCGTCATAACTTTGTAACGACACAATTCTGTGTGTAAAGAAGATGATGAGCAATGTAATTGAAGAGACTATCTTATCAGGAAAGGGAGAGGGAAAACAGTTTTTATCCTACGGATACCACTCATTCTTAAGGATGTCTCTTTTAACTTTAAGTTTGCAAGTACTTTTATTTTACTTTTCAAAATAGTATTATTTAATTAGTTCATACGAAGTATAATCTAATTTTGAGCGTACATTTCGTTCTGGAATGATATTTGTTCAGTTACGATAAAAAAAATTTAATATGGTGTATAATTAAGTAGAAGAACAAATATTTCGATGGTAAATTCAGGCATTAAATGTAGTTAACTTTATTCGGAAATATATTTGTTAGAAATGCATTCTGTATGTTTTTATATTATTATTTTTTTTTTCTATTCATAAAATGCTTACAATATAGAATTATTAGTTTCAATCAACAAAATTGAGTTAAATTAATTTTTCTTGTTAAAACAAAAATCATTGAGTAACTGAAACTCATTAATATAATTTTTAATTAATGTTTATTTTTTAAACAAACACTATATTTTTGTTGATAAATAATTCGGAAATAATTTTGGGTATGTATTTACAAGTCACATACGAATTTGCGGTACATAAATAAGCGATTGTTTTGCAGAAGTTTTGCTTTTATACAGATAAGTCTAAATGTGAGCTTCACGAAAGAACACAGAAAAGTAGGGAAAACGCATGCATTCACCAAAAACAGCGATAAAGAAAAAAATGTGGCATCAGAAGTTAGAAAATCTCCTAGATGGCTCTGATTCTCAACGTTATTCGAAGTGAGATGAGCCACGTGACAAAAATCCTCGCGTTTCCATGACAACGAGAGGAATTGGGATTGGCGCTTTCATCGGTTTGCGGTTGTCGATGGCTACTTTCTGGTCATCGCCGGCCAAGCGGATTAAGTATTTCGCTCTTTTTTCCCGTCCCTCTTGTTTTTCTCATCTCTGTTTTTGACGCCTTCTTTTTCCTTGACGTTTGTTTCTTCACCTACATCGCGAGAAGAAAATAATATGTTGACTCAAGACGGCATTCGACCGAACGAAGACTTTTGTTGCGTTTTCAGTTTTGTATCACTGAATTTAAAGTAGTAAATGCATGCAACAGGTTTATCAACCTATGATTATATGGTAAAAAAATAAATTCACCTAAGATCTATCGAATTATTTAACGATTAGACTTCGAAAAAAATAACTATAAAATCTGAAAAATAGGTGGTTAAAATTATTTAAGTAAATAAAACCAGTTATAAAACTATTAAATAAATTAACCTCCAATCTGCCAAATTACTTAAAAATTAAATTTCCATAATTGTTGTATAGTAATTGAAAAACTGATATGTTTGGAGTGATTTAAGTTCATAAATAAAAACATTTATAAAACGTCATTTTTCATTAGTTAATCACAATTTCTGTAGGCCGAAATAGCTGTTTTGCTGTTATGTTCATGCATATTTCTGGCACACTTAAAAATACTAAACTACACTAATAAATGACAAAAAATTATAAGCTCGATACAAAAAATTTGTTTATATGGAAAAAAACCGTACGGCAGTGGATAAAGGAATTGAACTATACCCTTATTATATTACCGTGTCACTTATAGTAGAAAGAATTCAACTGTGCAATTCAAGAGGGTCAGTCTTATATAAATTTGTAGACGCAAAATATGCATAAAGGATCATATTCATACCAAACTAAGCATATACATAATTTACAATACCATCTACCGATTTAGACGCTGCAAGTTGTAGGTGGCGCTTGGTTCAATTCCAGTATATCACAGTGGGTGTATTTCTCTCTTCTGTTTCAGCATACACACATAAGTCCCTTACTTGAGGTTTTCATTTTTGTAACTGACACAAATGACCAAATATGGCATTTTCATCAAAAGCTCCAATAAACCTAATTTATACACGATAATTTGATGTGAAATCGAAATTTAACGTTGAATATATGGATCAAATGTATCAAATTGTTTGGTGTAACTTTTTTGGATAATGAGTAAGGGAAATTTGGAGAGATATTATGGTTTAGTACTGACTATTGCTATTTACAAACTGTAAAATATGCTATTGAGTATTCACGTTGACTTGGTGTGGAAGCTTGGAGAATGGGGTGCTAGCTCAGGTTTTGATATAGTCATCTGACCATGGTTCAAAACTACAAGATTGTTGTCCTCCAATTTTTCCCATAGGGATCGATCATGGACTGTCACCGATAATCTGTTGAGTTTCTCCAATGCGAAGTAATAGCAAATACCTGCCAATCCTACTATTTTTCAATAATTAGAAAAATAATTTATTTGCCTTGACAATTTTAAAGTTCAAACGGAAATTACGGCTTTCAAATTCGTGGCATTCTGGTATAATATTTTTGGTCTATCAGTAGTATCGGCCCCAGAATTAACAATACTTCGTTGAGAATATTTTTTGTGTAGCACTTTCATAACTCTTAGTAAAAGAATAATAAACATAATATAATTATATTGAAAGGTGAGATTTGAGTGCAACATTTTCCTCGACCGTTGACGTTCGTCTCAATAGCAATTCTCAAACTCGCCTAATCGATCTATTTTCCAATGTCTCTGAGTTTACGTTAAGAATTTTTAAGCGTACTGCGCGAGTCTATATTTATAATTTTTAAAGTTTGGTCTAATTTATAAGAATAACATAGGACAGAATCAGTCAGTTCAATGCAAAAGAGTTGTGTTAGTAAGTAATGGTGATTACTTTGAATGGTGAACTAGATGTTATTCTTTGAAAACTCTGAAAACTCATATTTTTGAATACCTTTTAAAAGCTTGTACAAAAAAAATGACGTTAAACAGTACCAAAATGTTTTTCATTAAGTCACCCTTGCTATTTGATTGAAATTCTCTACAGCTTTCTAAAAGACCTACGATTTAATGAAGTTTTAACTAGCAACACAATACAAATATACCAGAATATTTCCTGAATATCAGCCTGAGGATTATCGGTATCAAAGAAAATTAATTTTGCTATTTCTGAAGAACACTTTTAACGATTCAACAGTCATGTCTAGTGTTTAAACATGTTATTTCAATTGCTCAATCGGGTAAGAAACCTCGTAGAGAAGTTTGCATTTAAGTAATATAACCAAAACGCTCAGTGGAGAGTATAATTAAAGCCTAAGCCCCAATAGGTCTGATCACTGCGCTAGAAACCTAGACAGTGCGGGGTTGATTCCTGTCAGGTTCTACTCCTCATAGAGTGTATTTCTTTCACTTCTGTGTCATTATAAGTTTCGTTGTGTGTATGTCTATTTGCTTTATGTTGCTTGGTACGCTTGGACCAGCAATGTTTCCAATTTCATAAAACCCAATCAAGCAAATTGTTGGTCAATAGTTTTAAAGCTTCAACAATAAAGATAAAGTTGCGGAATTTGATTTACTCTTCAACCCTTCTGGGCTGTTGTCTCGATACTGTATCTCGTTAAACCGACAATAATGACCTTATCTTGATGGATGAGGTTCCTTATTATTGGAAGAAAATAGTCCACTATGCTACTCCAGTGAGAGTTTAATTCAACTACACCTTAATGTATAAATTTTAAATTATTCCTTAACTATATTTATAATGTAGAATTAGGGTATTTTTAATTTTACAGAGGATCTCCGAATTCGTTTCAAATGCAGAAATCGTTTTAATTAACTCAGTTGCTCGTTGGGTATGATTAGTCTAGCGTACTTCACGTAAAATTTTGTACTTGCGAAATAAACGACTATAGTACATAAGTACTTGTTAAATTAGTTTCCCAGATTTTTCTTCACTTCCAATTGTAATCATTCTGTCATGCTACAAATTTTATTTAAATTAATTTTATAAAAACCAAACAAACTATTCGCAATGTTTTATGGTAATATTTAACATGCAAGGTATTATGAAATCAACATTCGAAAGGAATGAAGATCAACCTTTATATATTCAGATAGCCCTAAATACAGATACCGTTTTCAGCCCACCAAACTGTTTCGACGCGATATGTCGTCCAACGAGATGGACGAATTTTGGAAATGACGAGATATCTCGTCATCAAGGAATTGGTTATTTTTTTATGATGACTATATCAAGATCTGATTAGTTTGTTTCTTCTGATGACGAGATAACTCGGCCATCCAGCGCTAGTGAGTTTTTTTTAATAACGAGATACCTCGTCGAGACAACCAACAGGTGGGTTAAGTGACATTGCAGAATTTCAGCTATTTTTTTTGGTTTTTTAATAGAATTTGTTTTATTTATAATGACCAGATCAAGAAGTAGAAAGACTGTGTTGTGCCTACTATAATTCCAGATAGAAATATAGTGTTGATTCTAATATGATTCCTGATAGAAACATTGTGTTACGTCTAAGACTAAAATAACAAGCAGTTCAGTTCCACTATTCCCCCGAATGATATGCATTCCATACCCCTCGAGAACCTCTCTGCAAAGAAGGTTCCTGACAGGCCTTTTACTACCAAAGAAGTCATATTTTATCTCAGTTCTTGAGCAGCATGAGGGGCTGATTAGTAATACTATAATTCCAGATAGTAATATAGTGTTGATTCTAATATGATTCCTGATAGAAACATTGTGTTACGTCTAAGACTAAAATAACAAGCAGTTCAGTTCCACTATTCCCCCGAATGATATGCATTCCATACATGATTAGTAATACTATAATTCCAGATAGAAATATAGTGTTGATTCTAATATGATTCCTGATAGAAACATTGTGTTACGTCTAAGACTAAAATAACAAGCAGTTCAGTTCCACTATTCCCCCGAAAGATATGCATTCCATACCCCTCCAGAACCTCTCTGCAAAGAAGGTTCCTGACAGGCCTTTTACTACCAAAGAAGTCATATTTTCTCTCAGTTCTTGAGCAGCATACGGGGCTGATTAGTGTCCCCTCCTCCCAAAAGGAGTCCCATCTCAACCATCAGTTGCTTAAGATCCGCCATTCCTTGCTGTTATTCCCAAATCGCTGCGATGCGGTGCATTTTCTCGCCCCGCCTCTAATAAAAGGCACAAAAGGCATCCCCATAAACAGCCCGAATGCGACTTATTTACCCCCGGCTCTGTTCCGGGAGGGGAGGGGCAAATTTAAATATGAATTATGCTTCCGAAACGCTCGTTTTATTACCGCTGCGACACGTTGCGGTGTTGTAAAACTCGCGGGCTCTCTCGCCTTCGAGGTGCTCTGGGATGTTAACAACTATTAAAGTTTTACGGGGAAAATCTGGGTCTTGCCTGCGCGTGTGCTCTGTCATGGCATTGGGATTTTTTAAGTGCTTGTCTGGATTCCAGACAACGGATATTGTGGCAGAGATGGGATTGAAAGTTGGGCGGTGGTTTTTTTTCTTCTGAAATTCGAAGCATTGGGTGAGCATAAATATTGGTTGTGGAACTAGTCTTGATTCAGGGTTGGAATCAAAGGGAATCGTGGAATGAGTGGTGTTTAGTTTCTTGAAATGCAATCCATCAGGGTGGTACTTGGCCTTAGGATTGAATTTCAATCAAGCATTGGTTTACGGATGGAACCATAAAAATCTCTCGTGTGTATATGGCTGTGTTTGTTTGTAAATCAATGCATTGGGTAGGTGGTTCAATTTATGGAGGTAGTTACTCACTGGAGCAACGGGATATTGGTGACGGGTCTTAGATCTGACTTCATGGGAACAAGGTGAGGACAGTACTTCGCAATTTTGAGCCTCGGTCACACCTGAGCTGGCAACCCACTCTCCTAACTTCCACACCATGCAATGAAACTACGACAGATTTAACGTGCACCAGCCCCCAATGTACACGATGGTCTTTGGTTGGATTCAAACTCGGAAACTTCCAGCTAAAACTTCCAGTTTCAATCTCAGTTATCAAATCGGTATTTAACTGATGAAAATATACTTTCTCACCTGATTTAAACCAAATCAAATGCTTGGCGTGGTTTCTAATTTGTATTTAATAAAGTGGATTTATTTTTTAAAGTTTTATACTTACAACGGCAGAAGGTATAATTAATTAGCAACTGGATCCATATGGGAAATAAGTGAGATGTGGAAAAATAACAGAAAGAAATTAATTAAAAAGACAAAGAATTGTGCTTTTCTGCGTGATCCTATAATTAATACGAAACATGATTTATCAGTGCTGTACTGAAAACATTTTATTCCTGAAACTTTACTAAGTGCTGTCCTAATGGGGAAAGCATTTCCAAAATAACTGGATTGTTCTGACTTCATAAATTTGATTTACCTAATAGAAAATGAAAACATAATAGAAATACTATCAGTAAACGGATTAAAGAGAAAGTCTCTAAGGCTTTTACCTCCATTGAAACGGGAATGACTACATCTGGATTTTCTGTCAGATCATCCATCAAAAACCTATGTGTATAAAAGTGCATCATGAAGTCGAAATGTAAATTATTTTTATAAGGTTTTTCCTGCACTAATCTATACAAAAAATTAATGAATAATGTTTTACTACAATGAACAGGCGTCGAGTCTTTTAACCCTCCTCTTGGTTGTCTGGAATAGGTATCTATCATTAACAAAACTAATAAGTTCAGATGGATTCGAGATATCTCGCCTGCAGAAAAGAAACGATCTCGCCATCATAAAAAAGAAATCGAAAATAGCTCGTTGATGGAATATCTAGTCATTATCCAATTTTTTCAAATTGTGATGGTCGATGCAATATTGCAACCACTTATAGGATTGGTGCTAAGGTGTATTGCAAAGACGAAACGAGTGGTTCCTCTAACAAATCAATGGAGATTATTAAAACTGTTTAAAGTAAAGATTACTTCGGGCTGGCGAACAAGAGTGAATATGGGCTGAAATCCCTTTGTTATTATAAAATGGAAACTACGGTTTGTGTTACAGTGGAGAGGGATAAGCTGATTGGGCTAGTTGTTTTTTAGGTTTTATGGAGCAAGGGTCATATATGGCCACAGCGTCAAACATAAGATAACTTCAAACATGGAGTGTCATGATGGGGGGGAAAAGTAGGATTTAGGAAATATAGTGGTAGGATGAAAGTACAAAATGGTCGAATGGGTTTACCAGGAGCGCGACTCCGTGTTTACTAAAAACAGTAAACCCCATGAGAAAGAAGAAATAACTAGAGTACGATGGGTTCGTATAACTCGTAAAATAAAAGGAGATGTGTCCCAGAGGACATGTGCTGATAGGAATAGCTATTTATTGTTACGACTGCACGGCCAGTTGTCTGCATCTACTAAGTAGATAGGTACTTTTATTAACGTCGCATTCCAACAGCACAACGGGCTATTGGCGACAGTGCAGATCAACAGTACGTCTACCGAGAGTTTCGTTACGTAGCGACTAGGCAGCACATGCATGTTTCAGGGAATACTTTCAGAAATGTTAATGAATATATATTTATTTGCCCGGAATTCCCACAACCTCAAGTAGAAATATCTTCTATTTCTGGAGAACTCAAACTTCTCGGCCAATCAGTATCATGCCTGTTGAAATGTAAAGACCCAGTTTCGCACAGCTTTCGGTACAAACGCTCAAATGTGTGACAGTTCGACCTTCATTCATTAAGGAAGCGTGCATGGTAAAATCTTAGAGCGACTCTTCTCTTTCTATTGGAAATCCTCATACGTTAATCGTATGCCAGCCATTTTGGAATTCATCAACGTCACGTACAAAATTCGCCTTCCGAATCACGAAGTTTTTTAAAAAGGACGATTTGTGAAAGCACTAAACAGCGCCATCTTGAACCAGCACGAAACAGTCACGGACATATATTATTTTACAATAATGATAATTTTGATGCCCCTTATTACCTAAAGTTTGACCAAGTAATGTCAAATCACTCTGATTATTAACTTAAGAGTGATTTCGACGAGAAATCTCATACATCAATACCTAGTCAGTTTTGGTAATGACGAAATATCTCGTCGAGGCAACCACTAGAACAGTCAACTCTTTGATTCAGCCATGTCATCACTCATAGTTTTCACACATTTCATATAATTGTAGTATTTTTTCATTAAATATTGTGTTGTTGTTACTAATTCTCCTTGGTCTAGGTCAACTAGATCAAGTCCAGAAGATCGTACACTCTCAAAAAGTCCATAACTTGGACAGGATTCACTTTCAAATCAGTATTGACCATCCCCATACAAGTAAGAAGGTGATTTGGGGAAGCCGGAGCCAAACGGATTTTTTCTACACGGTAAAAAAGTCTTACGTCCCTGGTCATAGTAGAGAGACTTAATGTGGCCACTAATAAGTCTAGAAATGGCAGTCTGCATTGCTCTATCTCCATCAACCTCCAGGGCAGCCCCTGGATGGTGTGCATGGTACCAGTCATGTGTTGGAGGTGCTTTCCAACCGTTGTTGAGAGCAATTTTTCTTATGGTGGCTAGCTCTTGGTGCGTGAGGACGCCCGAGAAGTCGCCATTGGCACTTGTTCGCTCCTTTGCCAGGCTGTCAGCAATTTCGTTTCCGTACAGGTCAACATGAGCAGGTACCCACTGGATATGGATCGTATTCAAGAAAGATAGGGTCTTAAGTTTAAGTATAATGTCAATGATTGTCTATTAAATATTGTTAATTCGATTACTTGGAAAGGTATATTCATCTTTATGAATATGAGTGATTACCTATGCTTCGCATCTACAAAAAAATTGCCACGAAAGATTTAATTTGCTCCAGACCCCTTTGTACATGACGGTCTATAGTTCGATACATCCCTAGGGAGGAATAGAACCCGATTTAAATTGAACCTGCACCACCGATAACTTGCAAGTTAGCAACTAGCGCAAATAGGAAATCAACTGAATAGTGGTGACTGTCATATGAACGACGTAAGAGAACCATTAAATATGCATGAAAATGTTAACACGTGGAAGGTTATTTATATTCCATGTTTAAAACTAAATTTGGTTCAGTGTCCTATACCTTAATTGAGATCCTAATTTAGTTAATTATGTTAATTAATTAACTTAACTAATTATTCCCAACGACGCGGTCACAAAGTGATCTACAACTTCGCAATTAAATATCCGCTACAAGGTAGACATGCGATTTAAGAAAAAGGCACGAAACTCATCGCATCGCTACGGAATCTGACGGCTATTCGCAAGTCAATTGAAAACATCAGAGGGTTTCCTCAAACTTTAATCAGAGCAACTGTTAAAATTGAATGAAGCAAATGTAAGCGCTGCGGGATTCGCGAAATGAATGAATTCGCTTCATTCAATTTGGGACGGTAAAGGCTTTAAAGTGCACTCGGAAAGCAATGTAATTGCGTTTCACGAAATCTCTTTAGTCAGCCTACCTCACCGAGAATCATGCGTGACTTAAATCATCGGGCAATTCTAAAGAGATTACCAATCGCATTACCAGGCGGAGTATTCACTAGGGTGTTTAATACTCATTGACAAATACCTTGCTTGCAGGATCAAAATCCCAGCGAAGTTGAAACAAGTGCCTCGCAGTTGAAATCTTATTATTCCAAAATGCAATTGTTGAGAGTGAACAAGGGTCGTTTTCGAGATCTTTACATTTCGTTTTTAAACTGGGGTTGGAATGTTCCCCGTCTCTTAAAGCGTTAACTTTATCGCGCCATGTGCCTTTAATGCTACGTGTGATAGATTTAAGATCCAGTAAAACTCATTAGATTCGGAATGGTAATTGGTAATTTTGTAATTAACGACGCACGAGAACAACACAACGGGCTATTCACGACGGTCCGAGTAATTGTAATGGTAATTTTTTAGTTAACGTCGTACTAGAGCAACACAACGGTCTATTGACGACGGTCCGGGATCAGTCCCTTTAGGGAAAGATCCGAGTACAACAACTCGTAATTTTGAACCACGGTCAGATGACGAAGCAACACCTGAGCTGCCACCCCACTCTCCAAACTACCATACCATCCCAACATGAGGACTTTCGGCCACGACAGATTTAAGGTGCACCAGCTGCCTCTACAACACACGCTTACAAACATCCATGCCCGGACCCGAATTCGAACCAGGAACCTTCCGATCTAGAGTCTAACACCATAACCACCATACCGGTAGGTCGGAAGATTGGGAATGGGTAATTGGTAATTTTTTAATTAACGTCGTACTAGAGCAACACAACGGGCTATTGACGACGGTCCAGGATCAGTCCCTTTAGGGATTGTTCCGAGGACCATACCTCATAATTTAGAACCACGGTCAGATGACGAAACAACACCTGAGCTGGCACCCTATTCAATTCGGAATGGGAATAAATATGTATTGATATTTTATTGACCCTTCTTAAGGTAGTACATTACTTTTAAGGTTGGTAGGCGTAGAAGATTGGTGGGCCAGCTCAGGTGTGACCTCGTCGTCTGACCACTGTTCAAAATTACGTGCCGCTGTCCTCCGATCTTTACTTCGGGGATTGATCCCAGAGCGTGGATGATCGACCGTTCTGTTTATGCAGCCTGACGTTAATTATAATACCTACCGTACGGTTGGTTGGGTATAGTGGAACAAGGAGAAGACACGACCAGACTCCGTCAAAGTTAATTGTTAGCCTCTAGATCGGAAGGTTCCTGGTTCGAATCCGGGTACGGGCATGGATGTTTGTAAGCATATGGTGTAGAGGCGGCTGGTGCACCTTAAATCTGTCGTGGCCGAAAGTCCTCACGTTGGGTTGGCGTGGAAGTTTGGAGAGTGGGGTGCCAGCTCAGGTGTTGCTTCGTCATCTGACCGTGGTTCAAAATTACGAGGTGTTGTCCTCGGATCTTTCCCTTAAGGGACTGATCCCGGACCGTCGTCAATAGCCCGTTGTGTTGCTCTAGTACGATGTTAACTAAAAATTACCAATTATCATTACCGTCAAAGTTAAGTAAATGGTAGGTAGATAGGTAATTAAATCACGCCAGAGAAATATATCGGACTGTAGGCGAGATTCCGGGATCAATCCTGAAGGGAAATAACCGAGGGCACCTCGTAATTTTGTGGTCAATTCCTGGGGATTGGCAATCCATTCTCCAAACTTCCACACCACGCAAACGAGAAATTTGAGTCCAGGACATATTTGACGTGCACCAATACCAACGTCCATGACGATCTTTATTTGCAGAGGGTGTTGAACTAATGACCTTCCGATTGCTATCCCTCTACTCTTCCAATCGGTTTACCTCGGCCCTGTCTCAGAAGTCAGATAAATGCACTCAAGGAGGTATCGAACCTGTACCACTTGAAACTCTCAGGTTGTTAGTGAAGTTGGGAGAAACTTAATTCACGTCGTACTGGAGCAATATAAAGGACTATTGATGACGGTCCGGGAACAGTTACTAAGGTCAACACCACGTAATTTTAAACCACGGTCAGATGGCGATGAACAACTGAGCTGGCCACAGCTTCCACACCACGCCAGCGTGAGGAATTTTGAGGCGACGACAGATTTAACGTGCACCAGTCCCCTTTGTACACGATGGTGTTTGTTGGATTCGATCTCGTAACCCTTCGGTTGCTAATCCGTTACTCCTCCAACCGGGCAGCCGCGGATAGTTAGTGAAGTGGGACCACCTAGTATTTGTAAGATTCTGATCCAATTGAATAGTAACAATAGTTTTAATCTTCCCTTCTTTTCGTATAGGCCCCTATTTAGTGAGTTTTTTGGTCTCCTGGTTCGGATTATATTAGTTGTTTCATATCCTCATTCAGACGCTCAATGGGCAAAAATAGTTCCTAGTTCAGGTTGGTTGGTTTAGATTTTCGGCTCAAAGGTCACGTTTTGACAACTAAGCCAAATAACGTCAACTAAATGGACATACCCACCCAAGGAAAGCTTAACTGACACAAAAGGAAGAAGTTCACACAAGTAGGAATCGAATGAATTCTCAATTCAGAATATTCTTCCGTAATGAATAGTTAATAGTGAATAGTTAAGTGATCCTCAGTGCTTGGGAAATGTTCTTTCATGGTTTTGTGAAGTTTATAAGATAGATTTATCTATGCAAAATTATGAATTTTTAAATTAAAATGAATACGGTCTATAATTCGAGACCACCTATAGATAACCTTTCGTTTCAGAATTAATGTATTCGCACCTTCAGTACAAATAATATGGTAAAAATTCGTCTCACTTTCAAATCAAGATGGTGTAATTTGTTTTCAAACTTTGAAATAAATCTTTTCTTTAAATCATTAATCGTACTGAATATAGGCCATTCAATTTTTCTAGAAATTCAATAGTACATTTGTCTTGCATCACACTTTCCTCAAAGTTAGAAAATTCATACTTGTGATCAATTTTGAAACTGAAATTTCAAGTCAATCTGTATTATAGATGACATATATTTCTATTGATCTAAATTTTATTCATATAAGTCTATTCTATGGAGGTAAAACATTTATTAAAGCGGAAGCACTGATGGAGGGATTTTGTCTCCTTTTAGAGTATAGAAGCGTCTCATTTTTGAGTAATCTCCTTTTAGAGTAGTGGCTCTGAATTACAACACGATGCAGACAATTCTCGAGAGGTCACAAAGAAAAGATTATTATTCTCAAGTTATTTCAAAAGTTACTATCTGAAAAAGAAGTCTGTCATGTACAATATGGGAATTAAGTTATAGAACCCTTAATTTTTTTTTATAAATTTTATTAATAATTTAATAAAAATTAATAAATTTTTAAATTACGAAAATTGACCAGCTCTTTAATTCATATCATTAAAAATTAGCGATATCTGGGTGACAAGATCTATCGTCATTAGCAAAATGCCACGTCTTGATAGACGACATACTTCTTCATTAGTAAAACTGATCACATCCTGATGGACGACATCCTGTCACTACAAGAAAACTGACCAGATATTTGTCTCGCCATCCTAAAAAAAATGGCGATATCTTGATGACGTAGTATCTCATCAGTAGCAAATTTGGCCAGGTCTTGATGGGCGACATTTCTCGTCACAGGAAGAAAACTAACCAGATATTTGTCTCATCACCATAAAATCATGTTTTGATGTCGAGGTATCTTGTCATTTGCAAAAATAGTCAGGTCTTGATGGACGACATACTAATTCATTAGTAAAACTGATCACATCTTAATGAACTGCATCTCATCACTACAAGAAAACTGACCAGATATTTGTCTCGTCATCATAAAATCAAGTTTTGATGTCGAGATATCTTGCCATTTGCAAAAATAGCCAGGTCTTGATGGACGACATACTAATTCATTAATAAAACTGATCACATTTTAATGAACGGCATCTCATCACTACAAGAAAACTGACCAGATATTCGTCTCGTCATTATAAAAAAATGGCGATGTCTTGATGACGAGCTATCTCGTCATTTGCAAAATTATTTAGGTCTTGATGGACGATATATTTCGCACAAATCACTCGAAGGGTTAATGTCTAAAATATTATTTATGCATAACAATGTGTGCCAAAGCAGTGCAATTCTAAGTTATGTGGACGCACAATGCCACTGTGCCTCCGCTTTTCCTTTTGATAGGAAACCACGAAAATAAATACGTAAGAAACAAGGATGGAACGAAACAAAAGGAGGAAAGTCTTTCTGGAGGGATGACAAAAAATACCGAAGCCAAAATGGAACGGCCCCGCGTAAGGATATCCCAATAGTATTTGTTCCACTGAATTCCCGGCAATGGTCATTGGATGGCAGTCATGGCGGCAGTAACAGCAGACGTCCAATTTTCCTGCCCCAGAGAAAAAAAAGCTGGATTTTTTCTCCCCTGCACAAACAGAACCCGCGATTTAACACGCGCAGGACATTGAGATCCAGGAAAAGACATTTCTGTGATTAAGTTTGGGGTTCTTACCCTCTGCTCGCAGGTTTTTATTTCGGTTTGAAAGCGACAGGAGGCCCGGCCTTGGGCATGTTGCTGCATGCAATTGCGCTGACGCGATGGCTTATGAATGTAGGTTTTTGGGCGTAATGCCGTTTTGGGGGGTGTAACGTCGTAATGAAATGCTTACGGCGTGTACCGGGTGACATCAAATATGTTTCTCGGCTTTCGCGAAATCACTGACATGGTACTCGGTTGGAAGGAATGAGCTTGAGTCACTTTGCCACGAGCCGGATCCTGCAGTTTCCTCAGAAAGAATAGATTTCTTTCGGTTGGAATGGACCCAATTTAATTTCTGCAGAATTGAAGCGGCTAATAGAACTTTACAGGATTCGGAACTGTCGGCGTTATGGAGTATTGATTAAAAGCAAATTGAGTCGTTTCGCGTGTTGCGATTGGAGTCGAATCTGTTGCGCTCGGCTTTGGTTTTAGCGTTAAGGTCGGAAGTTGATTATGAAAATAAGTCTGCGGAGTTGGAAACAGTTTGGGGGAAATCAGATAAAATATGAAATTAATCACTTTTCAAATATAATACATGATCATGTGTAAGAAAAAGGGTGTTTCGGTTGGTAGATTTTTACTGTCGTACAACGGGAATAGAGAAATGCCACTTATAAAGAGCAAGGAAAAGAACATTTCTTAAGTAAATTACTATTATATTTCGTTTCTTTTTAAAATTAAATTACGATAACAAACGATGATGTATGGGGAAGTATTATGATACAATGGCCATATTTGGGAAAGTTTCTCCGAACAACGTGAAGTAAATGATCAGACATACAAATATTTACTCTTACATAAGACGTAGGTAAGTAGCTATTTAATTAACGTCGTATTGACGCCTCATTACGGGCTACTGGCGACGGTCTGGGTTCAAACCCGATGAGAGAGATCCAACGACCAACATTACGTAATTTTTAACTTCGGTCAGATGATGAGGTCGACACCTTTGCTGGTACCTCACTCTCAAAACTTACTCACCACGCCAAAGCGAGGACATTGGAGACTATAACATCTTTAACGTGCATATCCAGTTCGTACACTACGGTCTTCCAACTTGCAACCATCCAGTTGCTTGGCCGTTACTTTACCGACAAGGCTACCGCGGAGCAATAATGTGTATCAGAAAACACTTATCAAAGAGCCATATCAATCCGGCGGAAAGTAATCTTTAGATCAGAATATGAGTATTCTAGAGGGGTATCTTCTATCCTAAGAACAGTCTGGTAACCCTCCAAGTTTACAAGATATTTCACCCATCGATATCGGCACAATTTTGCTGTGACGAGATATCTCGTCGATGAAATATTGCTGATTATATTTTTATGATGACGTTATCACGATCTTGTGTCAGCAGAGTGATATAGAGGTCCTATCATATCTGCACCCTAATTATTAGTGATCAGAAATGGAAGTTATTTAGGTAAAATATATAAAGAATTGAAGTCATATTTCATGAACGAAACACACTACAAATACATTTCAGTCCATGTGAGAAGGTGAATTTTGATTTCTGAAATGCACGAAGTCTTTCTAACAAACCTAGAGTATCATGCATTGATAAATGTATCCCATTTTACCATTATGGGGGTATATCTCCGCAACGAAAACTACCCCAACCGCTGGTGTGAAAAAATGTCTTCCAATCTGTCACCAGTTCTGGATAAGGGACAGTTTGTTTTTCTTACTTGGATATTCGTTTCCCTTGGAGTAGTAGGGCATTTTTTCCCGAAGATATCTCTTCCTTAGCACAGTTAACCAGATCTTTGGCGATATATCTCGTCGTAAAACTTGGAAGGAACATTGTATTCTGATTTTTTTGTCAATACCTTTTTCTATTGTTTCCATCCAAGAATTCTTCATAAGAATCCACATACTGCATTAGTTAGTCCTCAAAATCATTCGTCACTGAACAATATGAAATACCAAGTCTTTTGTAAGTGGGTTTTGATGTTAAAGGACATTTAAACGTCAACTCTCGTAAATCGGGCTCGACTGTGGTAAAAATTGGTAGAATTGCGTTATGTTCGAATTCGAATAAACGGTGACGCAGAACCACCGTTTCCCCTGAGTTAGAAATCCGTGAATTGACATTCTGAGAGACATGGGGAATTAAAGTTGTTTTGTAACCCACCTGTTTTTTTACCTTTGCGTCGAAAACCACACTGTTGTGGCCAGTATCTGATGCAACCAAACCTGTTCTAAACTGTCACCAGTTCAAAGCAGGGACAAATATGTTTTCCTACTTATATCTCCATTCCAATAAGAGTAATAGGGTAGCTTTACCTCGACGTGTCACTAGCAATATTCAAAAGGGAGGTATTTATTTTAATTAACATCTCACTGGAGTGGAACAATGGGCTATTGGGGACCGTCAGGGATTGAAACCAATGAGAAAGGAGGACTAACCACGTAATGTTGAAAAACTGTCAGATGACGAGGACACACGTGAGTTGACACCTCACTCTCCAAACTTCCACACTACGCCAACATGAGAACATTTGAGGCCACTTCGTATGTAACGTTCATCAGCCTTCTTTGATCACGACGGTCATTGTTTGGATTCGAACTTGCAAATCCGTTACTCTTTCATCCGGGCTATCCCGACCTGTGATATTCGAGAGTTTTGATGGACTAGATATCGTGTCAATAGCAATATCGACCAGTTCTTGGACGAAATATCTCGTCGAAATCACTTTGAATAGTAAAATTGGGTTAATTTAAACCATTAAGAGAAAATTTGTGTGTGGGGGGGGGGAGGGTAGATTTAGAGAATAACTACTCTTATGGAGAAAAAATAAATATTTTAGGACAATATGCGGTAGTTAAATATTAATATTAATGATTATCTAGTACCCGGGAGCAAGTGTGCTTAAAATTGCGACGTCCGTCACAGAACAAAGTCATTGCAAAACCTTTCTTTCCTTAATTTTATCAAATTTTTGGCCGATGTTTTTTAAATTATAAATTACGACGTTCTGCAGTGCAAATCCCGCTCCTTGACACCACCTCTTTTCCTTTTCTAGCTACGGTCCAACCTCTCTACACCGTCCAAATTACCACAAACACTTTATAAATAACACATCTTCTATGTGTCAATGACAAAATATTTAACTTTAAAAGTTATCGACAGAAGCGATAATTCTTAAAGTATGTCTTGGTTTTAAATAAAGCAAGTGAATTAATTTTGATGTTTCATTATATGTAATACATATTTAGCAGTTAGTTGTGTTATACGTCTGTTTTTGATTTGACTGCAGTTTTCAAAACTCGGACAAAATACCTGTAAACAATTGCAGTTGCTTGGAGTTGCGTTGCAGAACACTGAATATAATTCTGCACCTGGGATATAGTATATAGTATTTATAGGGTGGAAATCTCAGCGCTGCCACTCTCTGTACATAAATCAAGTACCCTGGTGGAGCAACGGTGGATAGATAAACTGACTAATTGAAACTAGATAAGTTGGTAAATAGATGTTGAGTTACACATAGTTGCAATCCTATCATTATAAGTAAGGGTTCTACGGTCACGACACTATAAGTGAGGTTCCTACGGTTATCATATTATAAGTAAGGTTCCTTGATATAGTTATGAGTGGTTTTTTTTAGTAAACATTGTGATTATGATAGAGAGAAAAATATAGTAAGACAGTTTTTGGAGATAACGCTTAAAAAATACTAAACTTATGCAACACAGTATAAGTAAGGTTCCTAGATGTTGTTTTAAGTAGAATTCTGGTAAACATTGATTATAATAGAGTTAAAATTATGATAAATAAGTTTCGCCATGACATTTAAAAATTGATGAACTTATAAAACAAAGTATAAATAAAACTCCTTGATATCATTGTGAGAAGTTATCTGCAGAACGTTGAGTATAATAGAGATTAAAATTATAATAAATTATATTTCGGGATGACACTTAAAAAGATCTGAACTTAATAAAATTGTACTCGGCGTACGCAGTAAATATTGCCGCTAACAGTATTTATAATTTAAATTTAAAACGTTGATGATTTTTCTGGAAAATAGGTAGCTGAACTAACGTTGCACTGGAGAAATAGAACGAGATGTTGGCAACAGTCCGGAATTCAACCCAAAGGGAAAGACCCGATGACAACGCCTTATAATTTTGAACCAGGATCAGATAAGGTAGTCAACACCTGGATATTTTTTAAGGATTGGGAATGAATTATACTTAATATTACTTTTACACTCTTAGAATATATTTAGTAGACCATGTAAGGAATGCGTTAGGTATGAGTTTCAAATTTAATATGAAATAAGTTTCAAATTGTCCCCAATTTACACATTGCGAAAGAGATGGTCATAGTTATGCATGAATAAATAATAACATTTTTTTTACTTCCAACCCTTTATAAGCCTGTTCACTATCCGGTTAATATGGCGTTTGGGAAGATCGACGTTCTGAATTGAATTGACACAGATCATGTGGGCAAAGAGACTGTCGTGAGATCCCAAAAGGGTCAGCCACGTTAGCTTACGAATCAACTTGGGCCGTTTGGCAACAAAAAAAAAGACCACTCTTTTCAATCAGGCTAGATAATCACTTTACCCAACCAATAAATTGTCCGACATCAAGGTTCATGTTTTACTACGCGTCTTATCTTCAAACCGAGCGACCAAAAGTAACATGATGATTAGTTCACATGCATCGTCTATATCATTGGGGTCGCAATAGCACGGTTAGAAGAGTAACGCAATAGCTACCGGAGGGGTTGCAAGTGTGAATACAACCGACCGTCGAGTACAAAGGGGTTGGTGCACGTTAAGTCTGTCTTGGCCTCAAACGTCCTCATGTTTGCGTAGTGTGAAAATTTGAAGAGTGGGTGCAAGTTCCGATGTGAACTCGTCAGCTAACCTTGGTTTAAAATTACGTTAGTATCCTCCTCAGATAATTCCTTGCAGATGGATGTCGGATCGTCGACAATAGCTCGTTTTGTTGCTCCAGTGCGATGTTAATTAATATACCTGCCTACCGCTTATTTTATTAGAGGGTCGATGCTTTTAAATCGATTATATATTTTCTAGAACGCAATTAAATTTTAGTAGTGTTTAGTGAATATAATTTAATTGACGCTCTATTCTTCGCAAATAGCGCAAGGATAATTATTCTGTCAAACTCATAAAAATCTTTTTTCGTGCATGCTTGATCAATAAAAGTTAAAATGGGGATACTAAAAAAAATATTATCTTGACCTTCGACGTTGGGTTCCAAGTTCTTACAAGAATGGGCGTATCCAAAGTCAATTTCCCTCATGATTACTGGTTGTCACGTCAACTTGTAAGAGTTTTAAACTGCAAGTTGAAGGAATAAAGACATGCATTTATAAAACAACGTTACTGTGAGATTGATCTCGAAAGACGCTTCAAGTAGATCGAATCCCGAATATAGAATTTCAAAGGAAGTAGAGTATGGGAAGAAAACGGATTTTTCAGCAACATGAAACTTCGTTCAAAGTCTGAAGTCTCCAGGAAAGTCAGTTTTACAATGTTTAAGTCAAAGGGTCTAGACTTTTATCCCTTAAACCTTTGTAAGAAGAGTTTGACAAGAATAAAAAATATATATTTCATACCTAGACTTGAATCTCGATACTTTATTTGATGTTCTGAAGGAAGACTATGATATATACAGGTAAGCTCGAAGTTTCTAACTTATTAAGGCCGGTTTACACGCTACGATAAATTGTAACAATTTATCGTAACGATCGAATTGTTTTGATTTATCGTTGGGTGTAAACAGGACATTGTAGCGATAAATTGGAATTGGATTGGATGGTTGATGCCGGCCGGCATCACTTTCTGCGAATCGTAACGATATGTTGGAACGTATAAACAAGTGGCAGCCATTTCTCGCTACGATTTGACTCAGTTTGCACTTGCATCTGCATCAGAAAGGTTGTGTCTGATAGTTCGTTCTTTGATTAACTGTTGTTTTTATTCGAATAGTTAATCATGGCAGTTAAACAAACTCCTCGAGAGTTCTAGAGTGAATTCATTGAACTTTATCGGAGTTTTACCTGCTTGTGGCTCGTTAAGAGCAAAGAATACTCCGACAGGAATAAAAAAAGACCTTGCTTATACAGAGCTCGTTAAAAAATACAAGGAATTGGATCCGTCGGCAGACAGAAATATTGTTGTGAAAAAAATTAATACATTGCGTACGGTTTATAAGAAATAACTGTCAAAAGTTAACAATTCGGCAAAATCCGGGAGAGGTGCGGATGACATCTATAAACCTACTTTGTTGTACTTCGACCTTCTGCATTTTTTGAACAACCAGGAATCTGCAAGACTTTTTCACTTTTCTCGCTAAACAACCAATATATATAACAACACTACTTCCTACATGGCTAAAGCTTATTTAGAGGTTGATAGCGGTCGACAACGAATATTTGACAAGAAATTGTTACGATTTATCGTAGCGTGTAAATAATACTCACACTTTCGATTTATTGGAACAATAAATTTGTCAATCACATCGTAACGATTTATCGTAGCGTGTTAACCTGCCTTTAACTCTCATGATATAAATCTGCGATTTTTGAAAGCAAGGTTTTGGGCGATTAATATATAACATTATTATTCAACTATATTATATTATACAAGCGGCATATTTAACCTTTACGCAGCGGCGCTTAGAATTTTCAATCGTCTCCAGAAACGGCTTTTCTCCTGATTCTCCAAGACACCATACCTAATTACCGAAATTGAGCGATAGGGCCGTGAGTGGCATTTACGACTGACGGTTTCCTTTCTTAGTAACGTTTGGCGTGAGAAGAGATTTCACCCGACGACTTTCTGCCTCACGGTAGGTAGGGTAGGGGGCCAAAGAGCAAAAGAAGGGATCCTCTAGAAGGTCAGTCGCTGACAGCTCGTAAATGGTGATCGAAGTCAATTGTCACTTAAAAGGAGGATAACATGCACCGCTACCATGCCGCTGGTGTAAGCGATATTTTAGTGGTAACAAAAGCCAATCTGCCGCATTGTTAAGGTTAAGAGCGCATATATTCTGAATCGGAAGTAAACATTTTATACTGCTGAGAAATTGCGATACTATAACATTTTGTATCAACACCTGTGTTGTTGTTTTTTTTATGTACAATTTATTGCAAATAACTAGTTTTTTGTTGTGATAACCAGAATAGGTTTTGTTTGTAAACTTTACAGGATTTGGTCTCTAACATAGTTGGTCCTGAGTTCGAATTCCATTTTGTAAGCACATATATGATGGTGATTGTCTCTGTTAGGAATAGTGGCAACTGCCAACTGAATGATCCACAAATTGTCACCAGTTTGCCTCTTGTAGTGTCAATGTCCTAAAAGGTCAGCCATCGAGTTTTTTTCAGACTACAGTATGATGTTGTGTGTTCCTCTAGTGCCGACGTTGTATAATTAACTGCCTCTACCTACCTTAAAACTTTAAAGCAGGGCTCGAAATACCCGGGTGCACAGGTGCACTGTGCACATGAAAATAAAATTGTGCACCTAATGTTTTCCCGCTAGGTGCACACAGTGCACCTAACGTTTAAAAAAGGGGGGGAACGTGTTTTTTTGTTATTTTGATGTTTGAACAAAATATTAGTATCGACAACTCTCACTCTAAGGGAACGAAATTAAAATTCCTAAATACACACTAAGCGAAAACAAAATCGCTGTGCCGTAACGGGTTTATACAGGAGGGAGGTTTACTTGTGTCACTGCCACCAGAACTTTCCGATGATAGAAACATTTTCCAGATGGCTCTGTTAAAGCGACAGTCTCGACAGCCGTGCGCGTTAAAATTTCGATACGTTAAAATTTTTTTTTTTATTTACTATCTACTACGAACCTATACAAACATACCCAACTAATACTGTAGTTTACATTACATTAATACTCTTATATTACGCTACTTTTTAATGTACACCTAACATATAACCTGTGCACCTAATTTAAAATCTTAGATGCACAGTGTGCACCTGTATTAAAAAATCTATTTCGAGGCCTGCTTTAAAGTATTACTGTACAGTCGCGGAGAGAAAAACGAACCACCTCTCTTCATTCGAGTAATTTTAATAGTAAACAAAATTAAAAGATAGCATTTGACAGGAACCCCCTAACGTCTTCTATAAATTCAAATGTATGAATTTTGAATAAGGGGCCATCTTCATATTAAATCGAATACTAACTTCATATTTTCCAATGGAAACATCATATTTCGACACACAATTTCGATTCTATCAACATTTAACTTCATATATCAAATTTCATGCCATTAGGTCTTACTGTTTCGAAGTTATGAGTACAGAGCGATTAGAGCTCCTAATGTTAAATCAGTTTCTTAGACTTATCTCACGAAAAAATATTTCTATAGCGCTGATAATTCGTGCCGTGTTATTTTTAAACAGCCAAAACAAACCCCATTTAATATTTTATTTTAAAAATAGTATTTAGTAGGGTGATAGTAGAAAGGGAAGGCAGAGGGGGAGACCGGGGCTAGTTGACATCGTTTTTTGGATTTTGATTATTCTTTTATTTCCATTAATACTTTCAGCTAATAGAACCAATGCTGCTGATAGTGGAACTCCTTGGCTACAAATTATGAAGAAAACCTCCCTAATAATATTAGTATCGTTTACTCAAAAATTTAGTTTACGAGTGTGCTAAAACTAAGCCAACTTACCCCTAATGTGGGCTGGGTTGGCATAAGACCTGGGGTAAGTTTGCGTATCATATCATTGTGATAAGATCTAAGCAATGATGCGAGATAATCAATTTAAAGCTTATATTTTAATACAAAATAAGAAAAACTAAGAAAACAAAACAAAAAGAACGAGGAAATCTTGAACGATTCGTGTCCACCAAAAAAGTTGGGCGATCGTCTGATTGTATTGGTGGCTTTAATTTTCACAAAATTTTGTTTCGGCTGTACCGGATTGTGTCATCGACTTGTGAATATCACTGGAAGCTGCTTCAAAGAACTCTGCACTGTTGAAATAACTTCAGAATCTGTATCAAATTTTCTACCACGGAGCTTCTCCTTCAACGTCGGAAACAGCCAGAAATCACATGGTGCGAGATCTGGAATGTAAGGGGGATATGGCATGATTTACATATTTAATTGACTAAGATATTGCTGAACAGACGTAGCGACATGCGGGCGAGCATTGTCGTGATATAATGTCCAAATCCCTACCAGTTCATGTCGCTTTTTCGTGTTGTCGCAAAATTTTCAAAACTGAAATATAATATTCACCATTTGCAGTATTTTTTGGAGGCACAGCATGCTGATAGATTGTACCTTTATGATCAAAGAAAATAATCAACATGAGCTTTCCAGCATATTCGGTTTGTCGAATTTTTTTCGGAGGCAGAGAATCAGTGTGTTTCCATACACTTGTTGCGGACTTAGTAAGGGGATTAAAATGATGCACCCAAGTTTCATCACCTGTTATTACAGTGTTTAGGAAATTCGGATCATTTTGAAGCATCTGTTTCCACTCACAACATTGGTGAATTATTGTTTGGATTTGTTCTTTAGTAGGGTGATTAGGGACCCATCTGGAACAAACTTGGCGAAGCTGTAAATTGTTGCGTGGAATTAAAAATATCGACGTTTTTGAAATGTTAGTTGATGCCGCTATATCATCACATGTCGTTCAACAATTTTCTTGCAAGATTGACCACAGTGTTAACATTTCGATCATTCATAACACTTTCTGGTCGGCCAGGCTTAAGAGCCAGTTCTGCATACAAACGTCCTTTTTTTTTTATCACCTTGACATCTGAAAATCGTAGACTCACCAAAAGATTTGTTTTCGTAAGCTTCTTTCCTAAACTTAACTGTTTCTGGAGCTGTTTTGCCCAAACGATAGCAAAATTTTATGGAAGAAAGCATTTGGTTTTTAAACTTTGAATAACTCACCTCCATTTCTGTAGGGCAAATAAAAACAGTTCTCAAACAGTTTAAACAAGCGCAAAACTAGGAAAACAAAATCGTCTGCTTCTTTTAGAATATTTATAATAGGGAATATGCACTATGTCACAAAAGGTCCTAAAAGGGTAAATTTTTTACAAATTCGATCATGAACAATCCGAAAATCAACTTTAAAAATCTCAAAAAAGTTTAATTTAAGCTTAATAAGCGATTAAAAAACGCGTTGAAGTCACGTGACTGAAAACTGGGTGGAGCTTGGTGTGACGTCATAGTACATGAAAATCTATCGCTACATTCGCCGGCTGCATGTTATTTCAGGTTGCTTTCATTGATTTTACGCTAATTTTATTTTTTTTAAATGGTGTTGAATTATAGTCTTTACATTATTATTATTATACAGATTTCTTCTTTAAAAATGACGACTGTAGAACAAGGCTTTGTAAAAGGCCAGTCGGATAATCTACCTAAATTGGATGCTATATCCATGTTTTCTTTTTTGCGAAACCATCCAAATTTTATGGGAGTAAAAAAATGTATGGGAAAGGCGTAAAAGCGAAGAGTATGATAATATTTTGTACACCATATTTATTTTTTAAAAACATGTACTTTTATATTGCTTTTGAAGAGTAGTGCTATTATCAAAAAGTTGTACTTAAGAAAATAGAATATTAATAGTTGTTCTCTTTTCCTTAGTAACTAACACAATTCATTCTGAAACAGATTTTTTTAAAAGATAATTAGAATAGTATATCAAATAAGAGCTTTATATTAGGAAAATAATTTCAAAGTAGATTAAAATTGTTGGGGTATTAAAAGAGTAAATTTTGAAAGCTAACTTAAAATTAATTTTCTACATTAATTTTTTAGCAGCATTATTTTTGTTAGTTAATGAACAATAATTTTTTAAATATATTTAAGCGATAAAACGTAATGCATTAAAAGATGATCCAAAAATAATATGTGTAGAGAAACTTATTGCGAGAATTGCAACTGCATTAAATATTGAACACAACATTTGGTAGTCCAACATTTTAAACCATGAAGAAGGTAATGTGATAATTTGATTAAAATTGCAAGAATTTAAATTCTATAATACTTATCACACATTCAGTTTAAAGAAGAAATATGACACAGTTTTACCAACTGAAAATTAATTATCATGAGTATAATAATTCAATGTTTATTGATGTTAGCGCTCTGTATATTTTTTTTTAACCAGTTTTTATTTATAAATATATAGTATTCCCAATATTTATTTATTAAATTATTTTTCATGAAACAAGAAATTCTGCATTATGAGTGACTGGATACCGAAAGAATATTTTTTCGTTTTAGCAAAAACACTAGTAGTTATCCACAAGATTAAATCACACAATTCTTAATTAAAAACAATTAAAAATACAAATAATTTTTGGTATTTAAACTTACCAAAAATGATCTTCACAGCAATGCAAGCAAGAAGTAGAACACAGCTTTTTGCTTTTCTTTTAATCTCTTTTCACAACGCTGCACCATCTTCTATGAACTTGTTCATATTTTGGTACAACAAAAAAATACTTTTTTGGTGTTTTAATCGTTGAATTATGACACAAACGGAACAATACAATATTTTTAATTCTTCTTTTTAACTATTTTCGAACCTTCCATTGCTGAATTAATCAAAAATCTGTAAATATAAGACTACTAAAAAGATACCCATAGAGATAACACAGTTCAAGGAACGCTTGATGGGAAAATCATATACTATGACGTCACAGGCAAAAATCGTCAGCGACTGCGGTTTTTCGTTAAAAGTGACGTCACAGCAATTTGAAAAGTGTTTTAAATATAATTAATGTCGTCAGATTGCAGTTTAAGTGGCATTTTTCTACATAGTTTTTCGTGCTCTTTCATTTTAAAATGAATTTGAAAATCATGCATATTGTCCATAGTACAGTTAACAGGTTGAAAAAATGCGTCAATGAGCGCTTGGCAGCTGGCGAGTACGCTCTCCCTGTTGCGCCTTCGTTCATTACCTCCTTTATAATAAAGCCGTCTGTCTAGTTTATGACGTCACCAGCAGAAGGGAAAAAGTCTTCCGATCGCAAATTCAGAAAAACTTTGAAAATGAGATTGTCTGCATAAAAAGCAGTGTGTATTGGGATATACAATTGAAGGGTTCTAAAAAAACCCACTGCTTAAAAGTTATTAAAGCTAAGAAAAATACTCCAAGAAATATCCATTTCCATGGAAAATTACTTTTATTAAAGTGCAAACTCAGTATTTGGGTACAAGGAAAAAGCACAAATTTACTAGTACATACAAAATGTACTTTATAAGCATACGACATGCTTTACATTATAGGCAAATCAATAATTAGACTCTTGAAGCCTGTTACTATTGTTGAATAGATATAATAGCAAATTATTGGTTAATAAAATACAAAAACGTATATAAATAGTATGTACACAATAGAAAGAAAAATTAAGATTCTTTCATTTTTTTTTTACTGATGCCTAAATTTAAATATGAATTCTACTGTAGACAAGGCATCTAACAAAATTCTAACTTTTATTAAAACATTTTTATGGTACATTATATAAGGGAAATGACGAACTAACCGAAGATGCATAAATAATAGGAATGAATGTGCCCGATGGTGTTAGTGAAGAAGTTGATTAGGCAATTAAAAAACCAGGAAGAGACTCGGGTGAATTACAATAGACATCCTTAAAGGGAAACCGAAGAAAAAAATTGAAAATGTGCAACCCTGGATTAAACACAATTTTACCTTTTATCCTGTGTTAATGTTTTGAGTTTTGTTTTATTTGGTAATTTGATCATCTTGTCATTTTTGGACCTACAACAGTTTTTTAAAAGTGTATTTGTAGCTAATCGTAAAAGCAACTTCTTAATTTTAGTTGATGAATGCCGCTCGCATGGTGTAATAATTATTTCTTTGGATATCAATACTTATAGAGTAGCACGCAAAACAAACAGGCATTTGTTTGATACTTTAAAAAATTGACTCTCAAATTCTCTCACAATAAATTTTTGGAGAACAATAAAATTTTGCATTATGACATTTACAGCGTCCACAGCTGGGTACTTTAATGCACCTCTGTCACAAGTATGGATATGCTGAAAGCCTGAATGAATAATTAGTGGTTTCGCAATAACTAAATTGCCACTACAACTTTCACATTTAATCCTTTTTACAACTGAATGACAACAATAACCAGCTAAATATGTGATTAAAGGAATGTTTTCAGAAATTGAATCTATGTCATTATCTGTGATCTCAATATCTGGAATCCATATGGCTTCATAAACGCTTATAAACACTTTTATACAACAGTATATTTTACAGTAGAATCCGCGTTTGGTAATTACTTCGATCCCCAGAGTTTGATAACATTAATCGAGTAATAATATTAACAAAAAATCTGAAAAGTGATGTTCTATAGATATTTGTAGTGTGCAGATTTTGATTTAACCACAAGAGCACGCTTGACTTACTTAAACAAAGTTATTCTTGTGAATTGTTGGATATCATTATAATACGATGTATTATTAAACTTGCTGAATTATTGACACAACCAAAGAAGAATAAAACAGGATGATCACAGATGCTGGGCCTTTGGTGATTCGAATAGAATTTCGTAACCTAACAAATATTCCATTGGTATTAATTACTTAAAGTATATTAAATGTAAAAATGAAGTCAACTTACCTTTTTCTCCCTTTCTTAGCAACTGCGAGTGTAAAATGTAATCACGATAATGCTACAAAACACACTTTATTCTATCGGTCTCCATACATAGAAATATTTACACGGCTGCCTTATCAGGCATTCTTTTTTGGAATTACACGAAAATATAATAATAACTAGTGTTCAAACGATAATACGAAAATGTAACAGTTAATTAATGTGCAAACGATAATGCGGAAATATAACAATAACTAATGTACAAACGATAATTCGAACTACTTTTAACAAATCCACTGATGAAACGCTCGCTCGGATGGCTTCAGCCTACAATTCAAAAAAGACAAGAATCGTATACCTTTTGATGGTGACGTCATATAAGGTTTGCGTATCAATCAGAGGGCTTTATAATCTAGGAGATAGTGCTTCGTTCCGCCTTATGTACTCCGTGGTGCAGGCATCGCTACGAGTATCGCCACTGTTCAGTTAGCTCAGTGGATGGGTGGTTCGAGTATTGGACACTCGTCCATCCTGACTGGTCGGTCCGCCGACCTTTGCTGTGAATTGAGGATCTGAAAATAATTAAAAGAAAGGAAAAGAAAAAACACAAATATTTACAAATTCTCCCTTGCAGGACACTAAATGTTTTCTTAAAAATTCACTTCTCAAATTGTTTATTTATTGTTATAAAGTGTAATGAGAGTTCATCTGGAAAAGTTTGCACTTGAAGTGAGAGAAAGAAAAAAACACATAAAGAGAAGCTAAGTCTACTCCCAAGGTTTCATAAAGCCTGCACTGGCTGAAGTAACAAGTGGACCTTCGTGGATTTCCACTTTCTCCACACCATACCTGTCATTAAGTCTAACTTTAATCTCTTGGTATGGTCCGAAGAACCGTGGTAAAAGCTTTAGTCCGACACCAAATTGAGTTTGCTTGATAGCAACCTTGTCGCCTATACAATATGTTTGTACTGGTTTTCGTCGCTTGTCGTATTGTAATATACTTTGTTGCTGGACTTTCAAAATGTTAGCTTTATCTTCCTCACGTATTTGTTGGACATTTGTAGTGAATATTTATTTGTAGTTTGTATGCATTAATGGGAGTGGTCCTAGAAAATCAATGTGATAAATATCAAGTGATACATCTCCCGTTCGGATAGGATGTAGAAACCCTTCTTGTTTACCTGTTTTTTAGATGATAATAAGCATTGCACACAATTCGAAATGACAGTCTCAGCCACTTTCATTATGTTGGGAAAAAAGAATTGTTGTTTCACCAAATTTTCAGTTTTGTTTATATCAAAATGGCCTTTCGAGTGTTCAAGCTGAACAATGTGTTTCTGCATGTCTTATGGAACTACTAAAAATTATTGGTCATTGACCATTTTATACAGCACGTCATGTTTTAATGTGTGCTCTGATGTTGAAGACTGTTTAGGAAACGGTTTGATACTTTGTGTAAACTTGTCATTCGTTTGAGCAACTTTTATTTTTTGTGTTATCTCATCATGTTGTATGACCCAAACTGGGTAACGACATAGGGCATCGACGTGGCGTATTTGTTTAGCTGGCCTATGGAGTATTTCGTAGTCAAAATGTGCTAAGAAAAGGACCCATATCGCTATTTTTGGTTGGAGATTCATTTTAGACATTGTTTTTTGAAACGCTTGACAATCCGTAAAAATTTGAAATTTTGTTACTTCTAGATAATGTGGGAACTTTTTAAGGGCTTCGACTATCGCTATAACTCTTATTTCATAACTTGAATATTTTTCCTCTTGGGGGAAGTTTGACGACTCATATATAGTATTGGATGAAAATTTTTATCAGAATCAGTTAGAAAAAGTATAGCTCCAAAACCTTAAGAGCTTGTATCGCAATGCAGATGTAAGGGTGCTCCTTGTTCGTACAGTTTAAGTATGGGTTCTGATGACACCTTCAAAGCAAGTAAAACATGTTTCTGCACGTGATCAAAGTGAAATGACACTTTGTCAAGTAAAAAGGTCACCAAGAGGTCTGGCTATTATTGCAAAATCTTTTATGAATTTTCGAAAACATGAATTTAGCCCTAAAAAGTATTCGACATGTTTAATTGTTTAGGGCTCAGGAAAATTCAGTACCGCTTTTGTTTTGAATACAGAAGGACGTATTGTATCTTTTTCTAGTATGTGTACTATAAAAGTTATTTTTCGTTGCAGGAAATTTCATTTTTTTTTTAATTAAATTCTAGTCCTTAGTCCGAAGCAAATTTGAAAACTTTTTAAGTTTGGCAACCCCTTCAATTTTGTGTTTGGAAGAAATTATGATATCATCCATGTAAATAACTACAGTACCATCAGCTAGAAGTTCCTTAAAAATAGATTGAATAAACTTTTGAAATAGAGATGGAGAATAACATAATCCAAACGGAACTCATTTTAACTCAAATTGACCGTTATGCGTTACAAAACTTGTATATTTAGAGCTCTCGAGAATGACTGGAATGTGGAAATATCCATTGTTAAGATCTAAATTACTATATACTAAGGCTCCCTGTAGTTTGTCAAAAATGTTCTCTATAAGGGGGAGTGGAAATCTATCTTTTGTTGTTTTAATATTAATCTTGAGCTAATCTACTCAAATTCTCGTTGAATTATCCGCTTTTTTTAACTAATGGAGATGGATAATAACACTAATGGAGATGGATAATCTGAATTGCTCTCTGTAATAATTCCATTGTTTAACTATTTCGCCATCTGTGTCTTAACCTCCTGTTTTTCAATTTCTGCTAACCAGCGTGGTCGCTGCTTAGTCGGAAAATTATCAAAAATAATTGTTTTCATTTTCAAATTCGTTTGTTTAGATTTATTCAGCGTATATGATTTTATCAAACTTTCGAGCTCATACCTTAATTTGAAATCGCGATATGCAAAGTATCAACTTCCTGTAAAGACGAATCTACATAGTTCGATATTGAATTTAAAAAAATCCTCTCAGAAGTCGAGGGAGGTGTTTAGTCTACTATATTGTTGTTCTTTCTGCTGCTATTCCTCATTTTGCTTTTTTATAGCTTCGTCTGTTGTGCGATTATTTTTTATAGCTTCGTCGTCAGCTGGGCTTTTGTGGATTTCAATTCGGTGGGGTTCTATTTTCAGATTGTCCAATATGATCGAGGGAATAATGAAGTCCTCACATAAATTTTTGCAAACTGCTATGGGAATGGTTATAGTGTTTGTAGGGTTATTGGGTAATGCTTAAGAAACGTGTGGTTTTTGCTCTTGACAATTACCGAACGCCCCTGTTAACGTAATGGAACTTTCATATTTTGTTTCTGGGTAGAGGTGTGGTTCTTTATTACTGTATATAACTGTTCCGTTATCGATGAGGATTTTATATTTTTCCCGTTAACCAAATATTTTGGTATAGCAATCTATTGACACATTCCTTTCGTTGCTGTGGTTTGTGGCTTTCGATTTCACATTAAGGGTTGTTTTGATTAAATCTCGGATTACCTGGCCTGGATGAGTTTCCTTTATTGTAAAATCCTCGCGTTGTGTTGTTTTGTCTTCGAAACTGTTCGTGTGGCGTTTGTCTATAGCGGTTTTCGAATGTCCGCTGGCGAGTGGGTGCATAACTGAGTGATTTGCACTTTGAAACAAAGTAGATGTCACTTTCTCTTGCGAGTTGCGGTGTTCTAAACCAATTTTTCGCAAGAGTGAATGAAATTATGGGATTGTGTATCCCTTTCTAGAGTACTATAAAGTTTATCCGAAACCATTAGTTCACATAAAGATTTAAAGTCATTGACATCTCGTGTGGCGTTTGTCTATAGCGGTTTTCGAATGTCGGCTGGCGCGTGCGTGCGTCACTGAGTGATTTGCACTTTGAAACAAAGTAGATGTTCTTTTGCGAGTTGCGGTGATCTAAACCAATTTTTCGCAAGAGCGAATTAAATTATGGGATTGTGTATCCCTTTCTAGAGTACTATAAAGTTTATCCGAAACCATTAGTTCACATAAAGATTTAAAGTCATTGACGTCTTGAAGTCCGTAGTAATATCCGAATGGCTCTAGTTAATCTTGCTGCAAATTGAGTATGTGTTTCATTAGGAAATATTTGGCACCTACGGAAATTAGCGAGACACTCTTGTGGTGTTGGTTGGAATTCTTTTAGTACGGTAGCTTTGACCTATTCGTAGTTTTTCAATTCATGTTCCGGAACGCATAGTAGGATATTGGCAGCTTTTTCTTGAAGAATGTTAATTAATATTTCTGATTCCTATTCTTGAGGCACATTTTTGTTTCAAAGGCACGTTCGAGCGAATGGAAAAAAAAACAGTAAATTTCTGCTTTAGATGGGACTGGCATGCTTAGCGTTTTAACACTTTTTATATAACTTTCAATGTCTGGCGGTGATGTGTCGTTTATTCTAGTATTATTTCCGATTGGAGATTGGTTTGCTCCTGCATTATTATTTATAGTAGCTAATTCGAGTTCTCGAGCTATTTTGTTTTTGAATTATTTATCCTTTCTTTCTACGACTATTTAATTTGTTAAATCTTTTATAAATTCTAGGTCTTGTATGTACGTATTATTTTTCTCAATAATTTCTTTTAGTTCGATTACAGTGTCACCTTCCGGTACAATTTCATCAATTTCTTGAATAACCTTTTTAAGGTCTTCTTCTTATTTTTATACATGCTTGATAAAAAGGTTTGGTCCTACCTAATTTTCTTGTTTGGCTTCTGTTTTTGCGGCGGCGTCTGCTTGACCGTTGCACTGGACAGGATCGTTGAGGCGGGGAGATTGACCTCTAGTTTCTGTTTTGGTACATCGGTGAGTTGCACTGGACACGTTGAGGTGGGGGAATTGACCTCACGCTTTTGATTTGAATGCGTCGTTGTATGTTCACAGTTGAACTGGACACGTTCGTGGAGGCGTGGGAATTGTCCTCGTGCTTCAGGTTTGGCTGTAGAATTTCGTCTCACCATTCGGAAATAGAATGTAGTTTCTGTAGAATTTCATTTCGGTTCAAGTCAAGAGCTGTTAATTTCGTTTCGCAAAGTTCAGAACAGGGCGAACCCCCATGTTCTGGTTGGGTAAGTCTAGGGGTGTTGAATGAAAATTCAAGAATAACTCGGTTGAAAAGCAATGACATTGTATTCAATGGATTAATCATACATCTTTACATTTAGGCTGTTAAGCCTAACTACAGGAGACGTCACGACGAACGCGTCAATGAGCGCTTAGCAGCTGGTGAGTACGCCTTCGTTCCGCCTTATGTACTCCGTGGCGCTGGCATCGCTATGAGTGTCGCCACTGTACAATTAGCTCGCCGTTGTGTTACTCTAGTACGAATTTAATTAAAAACTACATCACCTTACCTTACGAAAGTAAGTGTGTTTTTTTCCACTTTAGTGGATATATAAGTTCTTCGCCGTCGATGATCACTATCCTTCCTATGCTAACATGCCCCGCGAATTATACAGTACCAACTTGCCCCACCAGGCGCAAGACGATATTGCTGCATCATTCTTCCACGTATAAGTTTTACAAACAATTCCAGTACATGAATACAATCGTTATTGCACAATCTTTTTAACACAGCCATTGAAAACATCTCAACATATTTTAGAGCTTCATTTAAAACACCAAAAATTTCAATTAAGAAAAATACTTAGTTGGTAGAAAACCACAAATCCGTTTTTCTTTTATCTCTCTGGAAACTTCTACTTGTATTACACTGAAACTAGACAGGATGATGTAACATTCACGTGCAGTTAAATAGTGGCGATAACACCGCTATGAAATTACTTTGCTGAACACTACAAGGTGAATGTCAACTAACCCGTTAAGCCAACAAGGCCTGATCTCCCCTATGCAATAATAATTATTAAATTAATATTTGAAAAAGTTATGAATTTGAACGTTATTATATTTTGATGGGAATCGATTCAGAAATATTTCCAATATAGCCATGCAAAATTCAGCACAATTCAATAGTTAAATTTTCCTCATTGTTGCAATTTTAGGGACTACTAAAAGTTTAAAAAAAAAAACGTCTGACAAACCACGGATAGTTATTCTAGGATCGCTTGCACTTGCATGGAAAATATAATAATTTAATTCTCAAATCGTTTGCATTTGTAGAGTAGATACCCTATCCTACAACAATGGACCGGACGCCAGCGGATTTGCATTAAATCCGACTACTTGTTTGGGGGTGTTTTTCGTGGTTTGGCCTGGGATCGTTACTTGTTGTTCTTGGTCAACTGAACGCAGACGCATACATGAACATTTTGGACAGTCAGGTTTTTCCTACGCTCTGGTATTTTTATGTAATGGACAATTAATACTTCCTTTTATGTAATGGATAATTAATACGACAACGCTACATGTCATGTTGCAGCCTCTGTCAAGCAGTCGTGCCAATATATGGATGCAAAAAGTCTTCCCAGGCCTCCTCAGAGTCCCGTTATAAACCTCGTATAAAATTTGTGGGACGAGTTAGAGCGACGCTTACGGAGCAGGGAACTACGTCCGAAATCTACATCTGAGCTGGTGACATTCTTGCAGTGCAGGTATGGATACATATACCAATAGCTATGTATCAAAACCTTGTTGAAAGTATGCCCATAAGGGTTGCTAGTATCATTGTAGCAAGAGGGGAAGCATCTCTCTTTTAAAGCATGTATGATTTCCCTTATACCATTACATCTTGCTGTCCGGGCCATTATTGTAAGGGTAGTGTATAATAATTCTCGAATAGCTGAAAAATACGTTTGAAATAGTGTTCAAATTTGAAATTCGTGTAGCGATAACTATAATTAATCTCGATCTACGAATAGCAACTTCCTATGGGGAGGTATTACCTGAAATGGACACGAACTTTAGAATTGTATTTCTTTTGGTAAGGCAATAGTAATTTTTAGTTAACGTCGTACTAGAACAACACAACGGGCTATTGACGACGGTCCGGGATCAGTCCCTTAAGAGAAAGATTCGAGGACAACACCTCGTAATTTTGAACCACGGTCAGATGACGAAGCAACACCTGAGCTGGCACCTCACTCTCCAAATGTATATCTTTTGGATATAAATATCGTAAAGTCATGAAATTTCAATTTAACGATGCAGAATCTGATCATGGAATCAAAACACGGTGTTCCCATTAGAAATGGGGAAAAACGAATGGACATAAAGTTTTAGTAATCTTCCTTTACCGACTTTGGATTTTTCTTTCGGTATTTAAGGCCGAGGCAGCCCAGTTGGTTTGGTTTAGTTGAAGTTTTATAGCACAATGGCCATATTTTGCCATGCTGCGCCAAACATAAGACATACAATATCAATTAATAGACAGGCAAACAATGAAATTTTTACTGACACAGAAGACAGATATGCGCACAGGGAAGAATGCACAGGTAATACAGATGAGCAATCGAAGGGTTGCGAGTTCAAATCCAATCAAAGAACGTCGTGAACAAAGAGGGAGGATGCGCGTTAAATCTGTCGTGGTAATAAATGTCTTAACGTTAGCGTGGTGTGTAAGTTTCTAGAGTGGGGTTACAGCTCAAGTGTGACCTCGTCATCTGACCGTGATTCAAAATTATTGGTGTTGTCCTCGAATCTTTTCTTTTGAGTTTGATCCTTGACCATCGACATAGCCATGTTCATAGAGTGAAATTTTAAATCAATGACCTATCTACCCTTGTTGGCTACTTTGCAATTGTCCTCGAGTCTTTTCTTTTGGGTTTTATCTTTGACCGTCTCCAATAGGCGCGTTGCTAGAGAGCAACTTAAATCAATTACCTACATACCCTTGTCGTTTTATTTTCAAGTGTCCTTTATTGGTAATTGGTATTTTCAGTTAACGTCGTACTAGAGCAACACATCGGGCTATGCAAATGTCCTCGAATCTTTCCTTTTGGGCTTGACTCTTAGCCGTCACCAATAGCTGTGTTGCTAGAGTGAAACTTTAAATCAATTACCATCTATCCTTGTCGACTATTTTGCAATTGTCCTCGAATCTTTCGTTTTTGGTTTGATCCTTGACACTCAGCGATATTCATGTTGCTAGAGTGAAACTTTAAATTAATGACCTACCTACCCTTGTTGGATATTTTGCAATTGTCCTCGATCATTTCCTTTTGGGTTTGATACTTGACCGTCACCAATAGCCATGTTGCTAGAGTGAATCTTTAAATCATTTACCTAACTATCCCTGTCGACTGTTTTGCAATTGGCATAGAATCTTTCCTTTTGGGCTTGACCCTTTGCCGTCACCAATAGCCATGTTACTGGAGTGAAACTTTAAATCAATTACCTACCTATCCTTGTCGACTATTTTGCAATTGTCCTCGAATCTTTCCTTTTTGGCTTGATCCTTAACCGTCACCAATAGCCATGCTGCTAGAGTGAAAGTTTAAATCAATTACCTACCTTCCCTTGTCGACTATTTTGCAATTGGCATCGAATTTTTACTTTTGAGCTTAGCCGACATCAATAGCCATATTGCTAGAGTGAATCTTTAAATCAATTGTCTAACTATCCCTGTCGATTATTTTGCAATTATCCTCAAATCTTTCCTTTTGGGTTTGATCCTTAGCCGTCACCAATAGCCATGTTGCTAGAGTGAAATTTTTAATCAATTACCTACCAACCCTTGTCGACTATTTTGCAATTTGCATCGAATCTTTACTTTTGTGTTTTATCCTTGACTGTCACCAATAGGCATGTTGCTAGAGTGTAACTTTAAAACAAATACCTACATAGCCTAGTCGACTATATTTCAATTGTGCATCATTTATCAAAAGCTGGTTATATTTTATGATAACAAAAATTAGCATCAATATTTTTTTTCAATTGAGGCATGTATTTTAATTAACATCAAACTGGAGCAAAACATCGAGCTATTGGCAGCAATTCTAAGGGGAAAGATCTGAGTAAAACAACGGGTAATTTTGAACTACAGTAATACGACGAGATTACACCTGAGCTGGCACCTCCGCTCTCCAAATATCCACACCATTTCATTGTGAGGACATTTTTGGCCACGACATATTTAACGTGCCCCAGACCTATTTCTATCCGACGGTCTTTAGTTGGATTCAAACTAGCAACCATCCGATTACTAATCCTTTACTTTTAAAGCCAGGCTACCACGGTCCTGTTTATGGAATAAAGATTTTTGTATTTACGAAGTTTGATAATGTCTAAAAACAATACGCGTTCATAGATTATTTTTCTTTAAACTGTTGCTAAAAATCGTTTTATATTGATACTAAAATCAATATTTATGTTATAATGAAAAATTGTATCTGAAAATCATCTAACACTCCACATAAAAGTGATCAGTAAAGTGCATTTTCACCCATCAGGGAGCACGGATTTTACAGTAACACATTCGTCATAAATAATTTATTGAACGTTTATTTATGAACTGAATACTCTCATTTAATTCACGTATTCAAATTTTGAATCATGCATTGACTTAAAATGAGCAAAAGTAATTTAAAAAAAAGGTTTTCCAAATTGTTGTTTCAGAGTCTAACATTTTCAATGAATAAAAATGTAGCAATTCAAGATACTCGTTTTTGTTAAAAGAACTCTCGAAAAACAACTCGAGGTGGTAGTCTATTCAAGCAAATGTCCTTTAAAGTTAAACAAAATTCATAGAAAAAAGTTAAAATACACGAAAAAAGTGAATAGAAGAAAGTGAAAGGATTTAAAATTAAATTGTCTGGAACTTACGAAAGAAATTGAACTGGCAAGAGTTTACGAAATGTAGAATTTTGTAGCAAATTTTAACAAGTTAAGTAGCCTTTCAAGAGTAATCTGATTGCAAATACAAAGCATATATCAACGACTACTTTTACCAAAGTTACTCAAGTAACATGTTATTTTATTCAAAATTCTATTTGTAACGGTTTTATTCCGAATAGAAACTGTCTGGGAAATAATTAACACAAAATTGAACTGTATTCGTATATGTATTTATGCAAATACATACATATTTATGTATTCGCATACATATGGATATGTATGATATGGATATGTATGTATTCGCATACATATCCACATATAAGAACCTATAGACTAGCGGTTTTTTTTAAACTATTTATGTTAAAATCCCTAAAATATCCTTTTGGTGTCCCTGGGATATAAGAACCTATAGACTAACTTTGTAATCAATTTATGATCCTGAAATCCATGGTACATGAAGTTGATGGTACATGATCGTGTCATGAAGTTCTGGTTTATGATGGTGGCATGAAATTCCCAAGGGTTCTTTCGGGGGTGGATGGATTGGTCGTCTCTTGATACCCGATCACCCGAGTTATACATTCATGACTTCCTCTGGGGATAACAAATTTATTGTGTACCAATTCTTTAAGATTCCAAACCTGCAGCCTCCTCAAAAATAGCTGTCGTAGCTGAAAGTGTCTGCAAAAAACCATGAACTTTTGAACGGATAGGACAATCCATATGTTGATGCTGCCATATGTTGATGCTGCCAGATGTGCATTGCTTTTGATAGTCTCAACTTCGAGCACCTACTGTGAAACTGAGATTAGGGCTGGAAATAGTTCATACTATTGCTGTCTGATTTCATCTCCTCAGAGTATCATCTAACGTATCCGGGTGGGACATGTGGACATACATCCTTAACCCTCCGAATGGTTTCGACGAAATATCTCGTCACTCAACATCTGACTAATTTTGCTAATGACAAGATATTTTGTCTATCGTGATCTGATCCTTGTGACCAGATATATCGTCCAAAATTCCGGTCAGTTTTTCTAATGACAAGATATTTCGTCCATCAAGATCTAATAATTTTTTCTTATGACGAGATATCCCGTGTATTAAGATTTTGTCAGTTATTCCCATTGACGAAAAATCTCGTACACCAAAATCTCGTCAGTTGTTCTAATAACTAGTTACGCTGTCCATAAAATCCGGTTAGTTTTTACTAATGACGAAATATCTCGTCCATCAAGATTTAATCAGTTTGTTTTCTAATCAAGAAATTTCTCATTGAGGCATCACAAGGAGGATTAAGGCGTCACTCAAAGATTCAACATCACTTCGATTGTAAATAAGCATGAATAAAATCGAAAAGGCTGAATGTTTTCTGTACAGAAACGTACGCATGCGCGTGTTGTTTGTTTTGTCATATGCTGCTCCAGCGTGCGGTCGTTACTAGTGTTTAGATTTTTTTTTTGTTCCTTACATTTTCTTAGAATTTGTACACGAAGCTTCGAAACACCGTAATACATCACGCCTCGAAACGAGATATTATGCAGATTCATTTAAAACCGCTGAAAACGAAAGTGAACACGTTACCTACTTGATTCAATAAGAATATTAACACAGTGTAACAAACTCTTCAAGACAGAAATATAGTTGCATGACAAAAACTTCCAAATTCGGAAACATTTTTACTGTGTTTCAAAATTTTGTATCTGATAACTTTCTCGCGTGTGTCATGGTCGGTCTCGAAGAAAACTAATCCTCTTTGCAAGTCTCCAAGTCTAGACGCATTGTAATAAATTCATACGGGTATGTTGAACAAGGCACTGAGTAGGTTCCATTGTTTTCTACCATTGCTCTGTTGACAAGAACATTGCATGTCTGCTAAGAATCTTCTAACGAGAACGATACTGAAATGTACTTACATTTTATGTCGATATCGTTTCATTTGGTATTTCGATATTTGAACAAGCGGATTCTGATAAATTCAATGTTCTTACTTTAGTTGTTTTTTCAGGTTTATTTTGCTGAATATGCAGGCCATCCTTACTGCTTTTCATTCCTGTCTTTGTAACTAAGACGGTTTACCCGCATTGTTTCTTAAAGATCACATAAAAACGATTGTATTAAGCATACAAATTTCAAGAGGCAAATAAAAAATGTTGCCCATGTATTGGATTTGAGAAAACTAAGCAGAATTCTGCATGGAAGATAATTAGAAACAAGTCATATGTTTGTTGTATTCAATGTTTTATTTTTGAAAAATTGTTCTTAGAATAAGGATTTGGATCAAAAAGCATCCGACCTTATTTTTTACTTATACTAACAGCAGCGTTGTTGCAGTATGTTGAGTTATATTTTCTGGCGTAAGGACCATGTTTTGCCAAGCTGGTGGGGTGCCAAACGATATCAAGTAAGGGGACAAACAAACACAAAAATGTAGTAGAACCCTACTGCACATTGTGAGAAAAAAAAAAGTGATCACCACTTCTTATATCTGACAATGAAGAATAATTACAATAAATAACAGTTTTTACTTATTGCTAAAGATTGGCTTTAACTATTAATTTAAGTAGTAATAATTTAACTGATGAGTATTTTCAATTTCTATACTTAATAAACTTTTAATAAATTAAACAAAAGTTTAACCATCTTCAATGTTTTGCATTAAAAATAGTTTTGTTTCGTTATTTTAACATTAACATCTAACTTTCTCACCTGAAGAAATGATTCGTGTTTGGCGCGGCTTGGTCATATGTGGGCTACAGACAAACGACTAACGTAGAACCACCAACCAATATGAAGGAATGATAGTATTCCACAATCATGGGAGGAACTAGCAAATAGCACTTACACACAGTAACATTGAAAAATGCTATCGGCTGTAGAACCACTTTTGGACGTGTGTCGATGCAGAACGGGTCTATTTTGAAGGCAAGAAACCTTGAACTGAATATTTCGTATAATCATAACTTATTAAACAACATTGGTACCACTTGATTCTTGTAGAATGGTAATGGTAATAATGGACGTCCCACTTTAGCACCTCAACGAGCTATTGGCGACGGTCTGAGATCATTCCGGAAGAGAAAGATCCAAGGATAACGTTTCGTAATTTTGTAGAACGGTCGTGTGACGAGGACAACACCTGAGCTGGCATCTCCCCTCCAAGCATCCACGCCATGCCAGCGTGAGGACTTATTTTTGTGGAAGTGCAAACCGTAAAGATATGCGTTTTTCTATTGGATTGCATTTCAGAGATATTCGCGTCGAAAGTTTTGTGTCGTCATTTCCGTTATTTTTAAACTGTTAGTGTAAAAATTCCTAAACTATCCTTTTGGTGTCCCTGGGATTTCAGAACCTGAAGGCTAACTTTGTACACAATTTATGATCCTTAAAACGATTGAATGGGATAGTGACTAACTGGTAGGGTTAGTTTTTCCTAAGGCGCATTAGCCATATTTGGTCACAATGTCCTAAACAAAGTTTTCCAAACACGTAAAATAACATACACACATACTAAGCATTTTATTTGATGATGTACAAGAAACAACTGCACCCATGTACAGATCGAACCTGCGTCACATTCACACCGCAGGTAAATACTAGGTAGGTAGTTGGTTTCACTTCACACAGAAGTAACATAACAGACTGTTGCTACGTTGAGGGATTCCCCCCGAAAGGCAAGATCCAATAGGATTGTTTTGGATGTCGTAGACGTTAATATCTTTACGGCTTTCAGATATATATTGGGATAGACATCAGAGTTTGGGTAGGTAGGTATTTTATTAACAGTCGGGGGCTCTGGAGCAACACAAAGGGTAATTGGTGACGGTCAGGGATCAAAACCGAAAGGAAAGATTCGAGGACAACACCATGTAGTTTCCAATCATAGTCAGATGACGAAGTCACATCTGAGTTGGTACTCCACCCTCCAAATGACCACACCAGGCAAATGTGGGATCAATTGGAGACGTGACAGATTTAACGTGCACCTGTATCTTTTGTATACGACAGTCCTTCGCTAAACTTTCCGGTTTTTAATCCGTTACTCTCCAATCGGGCTACCGTGGCACCTCTCGAGGGCTTTGGAGAACCGGGAAAACATTTAACTATCGATCAAAATTAGTTGTACATATAAAACATAAGAGAAGGGCTAGGATTTAAACGACTTGAAGTACAGAAATACATGATATAAGAAAGGTATTACCATAAGACTTCTGAATTGCGAACCACGATAAGAAGAGATCGACACCCGATTGGGCACCACATTGTCCAAACTTCACACCCCACCAACGGGACGAAATTTGATGCCAAGGCATATTTAGCATTCACCATTTTCTACTCATACGACGAACTTTGGTTGGATCGAGTTTTGAATTCCTAACCTTAAAATTGCGAACCGTGACTCTAGCAACAGTGTTACGGGGTGAAATTTCAAAAGTGGCATTGCATATCAGGCAAGATGGTGCATGATGTGTTACCAAGAGTGTCACTAAATTCTACAAGTTGGACCAGGAAAGAGAAACTCTTCTTAACAGGGCATGGCCCCTCCCCATCCTACACAACAAAGTTTAAGAAAATCAAGTCTAAAAACCGATCCTGTGGTGAAAGAGGCACACGTCTACATCACAGTTTGCCCACATACATCCATAGCATATGAGAACGCCTGCCGACCACCTTAAAATCGCATGGCTAAGGAACATCGCATTTAACAAGGGATCGAGGGTTAAAATTATATATATATATATATATATATATATATATATATACATATACATAAAAGCCGCTGATCCGAATTTGCGGGCCTGTCAATAGCGGTAGGAACATATCGGAAGATGTTGTCTTTCACTAATAAGGAAAAGGCTGATATCTATTTTATCTACGGACCTGCAAATGGAAATGGCTCAGAGGCTCAACGATTATACGGAGAGACGTTTCCCAACAGGCGGTTGCCCGATCGTAAAACATTTGAGAGCGTGCACCAACAGTTGTGCTAGACGCGATCCTTTTTCTCTTTCCGGTTGGACGCAGGTCGTGCAAAGACGGACAGAACGTCAGCATGGAAGAAGCCATTATGAATATGGTGACTGATCAGCCAAGTACAAGTTCCCGAGCAGTGGCTAGGCAGTTACTTGTATCACAATCCACGACATGGCGAGCACTGAAGGCTGAACGTTTGCATCCTTACCATGTTCTACGAGTTCAGAAACTGACTCCAAACGATTATCCTTGTCATATGGAATTCGCTCGCTGGTTTCTGCAGAAAAGTGCAGTAAATCCATATTTTATGGCAACTGTGATTTTCAAGGATGAATGTACACTTACACGTGAAGATGGATTTAACACCCACAGTCAACTTGTTTGGGAGGATGTAAATCCACATGTTACTTATTCACATGCTCATCATTGGCGCATTTCTATCAATGTTTGGGCAGGAATAATCTGAGACAACTTACTCAAACCTTATCTTTTGCCAGAAAAACGTGAAAAAATACCTCACGTTTCTGCAACAGATGCTGCCAGACATGTTGAAGGACGTTCCCACACACATCCAGAATTCCAGGTGCACCAGCCCATATGCAAAAGAGGTGCGAAACTATCTGGATTTAACTTTTCTGAACCGATGGATAGGGCGAGGTTGTCCTGTAGCTTGGTCACCACGCTCGCAAGATCTTTCATGTAGTGATTTATTTTGTGGGGACAGCTGAAGGTTCTTGTGTATGAGACCCCCGTTGAATCTGCAGAAGATCTCGTCGCCAGACTTTCGGCCGCTGCAGGGGATGTACGCGATATGCCTGGCGTTTTTCAGAAAGTTCGCCAATCCTTCCTTCGCCGTTGTACCTCATGCATAACATGCACTGTTTTGAATACGTATTTTAATTAAATGTCATTAAACTTGCTTTTATCACTATGTGCTAATTCTCTCTTTGTATGTTTATGTATCTGATAACAACACTTTCGGCGCCCTCTAGCACCTTTGCCTTTTAATTCCTACCATGCATTCGTTGATGAAAATTGTTTGTTTGGATGTGTACTATCACCTCTTAAAGTTTTAAGCATCTTTTAATAATCACCCTGTATATATTTATAATATAACCTAGCATAATGATTTAAAATACTTACTGTATAGATATCTTGATGTATATATGTTATGTTCTCTAACATTCTGGGTATACATGTCACTTCGATGACATGCGCTACTCATCCGGCTACACTTATTTAAACTGCTACATTGTCTCACAACACTAGATAAGGAAGTGTGTGTTGGTGTTACCTTGGCCAGTAGGTGTAGGGATAAAAGACAAGATTTAATATATGCGTTCAATTTCTCTAAATTGCGTACATGTTAAACCTTCTGATGGTTTCTCGTCTTTCTCGTCTCTTTCTGATGGAGTTATCTCGTCTTTAGCAAAACTGAACTGATCTCAATTGACGAAATGTCACATTACAAAAGACTGACTTGATCTTGATATCGCCATCATAAGAATTGCGATTCTTCATTCGGAATCCAATTAGTAATCTTGATTGTAATTATCTAGTCATTTGCAAAATTTTTCTCATTCTGACGTCCGAGATATCTCCTCTAAACCTCTTGGAGGATTAAATTTACTCTAACATTAATTGGCATCATTTTAATGCAATTTAAGAATCGTTTATAATCATATAAATCTACGTTATTTGTTGTTTTTATTATTTATTACTATACATTGATTTTTTAAATGATCTTGTTAAAGTTTAAATCTTAATTCGTGAACTCAAAATGTTTTTCCTACAAATTTTGTTATCGTATACCATAATATCCAACTACAAGCACTTTTCTATGCTCTAAGATTTAACAAGTGTTGTATATTTTATGCAGATCGGGTGTCTGATTTGAAAATCATGATTATATGAGAAAGGTACGATCTTCACTAAAGTAATACGCAATCACAGATATTTCAGTGATAAGTAAAGAAAGTTTGCACAAGAAAATGGGATATGATAAAGATTCAGTTCTTATATGTCCCGTGGAAAAAATCTTACGTGTCTAACCTAATTGCCTTTTGCATTATGCAAAAGATGGATTGAACCACCTGAATTCTTTGTTAGCATTGCTTTTCTTTTTTAGTCAATCGATATTTGCCACTTGTCTTTTTTAACATTCCCAACGTGAAAGGTCAAAATAGAAAATAAAAAAATGTAAAGAAAGAAATAGATTTGAACTAGAGAGGACTTTAAGAACGTTTTAAATGAAAAAAGAAATCCTTTAGAAAAGCAGGAACTGAATTAGAATACAAGAATCACGACAAATCAGCATACATTCAACATTGTAGTAGAAAAGCGTGACATTTAAATAAATATGAATGAATAACTTCTGTATAAATAAAAACTGAGTGTTTATATTTCTTAAACATGGCATATTTTTGTCCCGTTTAAAGTTATTTATCAGTTTTGACCCACTTTAATGCAAAACCAATGGCGCCCGCTTTTTGTTTGTTTGAATGTGTGTGCTCAAACGGCTGACAAAATTTTCATGAATTTTGTGTACATTGCAAAGTTACACAATGGCTTAATTTAACAGTACCAGTTTGTCTTCTAGTTTTATGCCTATGAGTTTATGTTTCTGCAGATACCACAGGACATTAATTATAAACTTTTTCGTGAAATGTTTAACTAAATGTTCCACAACAAAATTTTATAAAACATGTTAACCTTGTGAATACCTTATTTGAATTTCCTTTTCCCGATTTTCTATGCAAATTTTATTCTAAAACAGCTGAATATCCATACACAAAAAACTTTCAATTTTTCAGTCTTGAAGAAGCTAGATACGTAGGTGAATTAACGTTGCACAGCAGCAATGGAACTGGAGTAGAATACATATTTTATTTTAAATATGCACCTTAGCGTATTAATGCATGTTAGATAAGAGGCATGGAAGTAATAAATATAAACAATTTTTCAAAATCAAAACTTAATTATAGTGAATACAATCCGCTTTTTTTATTATTATCGTCTTTAATTAATATCTCCTATTTTAAAATCGATGAATGCGCGTTCTCACAAATCAAGTTTAATTGACCAATTATAGTTGATCGATAAAAGCTGAATATGACTTGAATCAGTTTTTGTTCACACATTTCAATAGAAACTGATCAACAGTTTAATAAGCGAAGATAAAAAAGTTCCAGTTGAAAAATTATTTATTTATAGAAAATCACATTTAAGGTATTACGAACTGGTATAAAATTTTCCGCTGATTTCAAATCCGTTGAAATTTTCACTCTGTCTTTAACGGTCACGAAAATACAAACTTAGCCTAGAGAATTAAAAAATAAAACCATTTTTGTTTTGAATCTCGAATGAAATAAACTACGACAGATCGTTTGCGTGGAAATAACTCGAAAGCAGATGGAGAATGACTCATCACTTGAACGATAAAGTTTGAATGGGTCAAACATTTCTTGATCCACTGAAAAGTTGATCAACTCTATTGAAACAAACACTACAGTTTTCATTAAACTTGAATCGTAACAACGCGCCTTTAATATTTTTTTAGATTCAATTTCTGCAAATCGTTTCAAAACATAAAACATTTTTATACTCTCGAAAATAAAAAAAATTATTTTATCAGAAATTTATTTTTGGAATTAACATCCATCCTTAAAAGCAGCGATAATACAAATTGTATAATAAACTTTGTAAAAGTATAAAGGAAAGAAATTGAGATCAACATTCGAGTAACAACATCATACAGCTACCTTATGAACGAAACTAAAATTTCCGTAAAATTTGATTAATAATATCTAGGAATAATATTTATATTTTAAACAAAGTGTATATATTATATACCTGTATATATAGCGAGAGGTGAATTTAGTGCATCGGAATCTTTGTTATAAAAATCAAGAAAGCAGTTTCTAAAGCATTTATTTTAAACTAGCAAAATACCCGACCTTACTCGTGTTGAATTGGTTTACTCTAAATTGAAGAGATATTCAAAATATATAATTTATTTGAATACCTTTCGCCATCTTTATAATTTATACAACTTACTTTGGACACAAATCCTACACATGCATATCCATTCATGTAATACATTTCAGATACATCGCACCCTTGCTGTATGACAAAGCTACAAAATGACGAAAGGTGACACTAATGTTACTAATACGAAAGACGATTTTGAGGGAAATTTGGAATTCCCTTCCTTAAGTTATTTTCTTGATCAGTTCAATTAAACTTAATTTAATATAATAAGCTTAAAATTAATAAAACTTACTATTTACTGCGAGTGCTCTCGCACTCATAGTCAACAAAGCAATATTTTTTAACTTGTGGCACTCTTGCATCCGGTATGTGACATAGTGAAATTTTGCAATCTTCTCTCAGTATGACAACGAATTTTTTAATGTTTGAAAAGTTCTAGTACGGATTTTTTAAATATTATTATTCTTATAATAACGGCATTATGCTTTCAATAACGGCATTATTATTTCAATAACGACATAACCACTTAAAATGTACTGAAAATTTATTCTGACTTACCTGCCGTTTTTAAGTCGAATACTTTGTGGTGGTATTGCGTGTGATGGAGAAGGAAAACATATTTAGTAAAATAATAAATATTTAAAACAGAAAACAGCAAAATAAAAGATGTCGGAAGAAATTGTTTTAAAGATATTAATTTATGATTCATTTTTATCTCTTGATCTCGCACAGTTGGCACAACTTACAACTAAAAATGAACAACATTTTGAAATGTGAAATTAATTCAGAGCGAAAGAAACAAAAAATATCACTGTTCGCGCGATCTTGTTCATTCCCGTTCGTTGAAAAATATCGTCTGTCCCAAATATTCGGAAATCGTTTTCATTGCGCAAAGAACAAAAATAAAACTCGAAGTAATTGAAATATCAAAGCTGAAATTCCATAAAAAAAAATTTTGAAGAATAATTACTTTTTCAGCACAGTACTGGTAAAGCAATCAAAGTAATCGTAATATTCAATATACATTCCAATTTTTCCAAAACTACCAAATTATGGTTGATTTAAGTATACTTACTAAGGTGTTTTAGCATGAAACTCATCTAAATATAACAATAAAGAAATGTTTAATATTGCATTCATTAAACTAAGAGGTAATGTATTAAATAAAATTCATTGCAATCAAATATCTGGAAAAAAATTCATATGATGCGTGCTCAAACACGCTACCACAAAATCGAACATAGAACAGAAAGACGGACAGACAGACTTTCGTAACCAATTCCACTCACTAAATGAAGATAAGTACTCAATGTATGGAAATTTCCATGAAAATATATTAAACCGTGTGGACGTGTAAAGGGCACATACATACAAATAGACAGATGGACAGACAGTCACTAAACGCGAAAAAAGCGGAGTCAGTGCCGTATTTCTAAATAGCCTAAGTAAGCTGCATCCTAGAGCGGCAAAATTTTCAGGGGCGGCAGTTTGGCAATTTATTCAAAAGTTAAAATGAAGTATTTCAGACGTTAATAATATTTTCAGTACGAATTTAAGAATACGTGTTACTTAAAAATATGATTTAGTCCTTGTACATAGCCTACTTTCTAAAACTTTAACAAAATACAAATTCACTGCACGTAATCTTGTATTATAACTTTCTTGTAGTGCAATCTAATTTGGTTTGACAACACTGACACAAGCGCAGCAATTCGATTTGACAACACTGTTGGTGGAAGGCCCAGTGGCTCCTTTGTCAATAGTGTAGTGTCAGTCTAGTCCGTCTGAGTCTGACGCTGTCATTCATGTCTATCGGTGTGCACAACGGGATCGTTGATGATTGTTTTGAGCGAGGCGTGTTCGATCTGTTTGTTACGATTTTGCCTTATATTTAAGAGTATTCCAATGCATAACGTACAGTTTTTAACAAGTAGGCTACTCCCTACTAGCTACTATGAGTGACGGTAGGTAGAGACTCAGTGGAGCTGAGTACAAAAAACGAACAAAACTGAAACTTAAAGAACAAGAACGTGTTCTGAAACAAACAAAAAACTAGATATGTTTTTAAAAACTAATAGTTTGCCAGTGGAAGAAAAGAACGATAAAGAAGATAAAGGGGAACCTGGAAGTGCTCGTGCTGTTTGTGATGGTTCTGTTGGGGACGACAATGCTTTCCCTGGAACGAGTTGTTCCAAAACAGCCATGTTGTTATCAGAACCTACTGAAATACAAGTAAGTTCTCACAATGAGATTGTACCCGATAGATTTGATGATAAAAGTCAATCTTTAAACAGAAAATAAAGAGCCAACTTTAGCAATTTCTTTAAATAAGGATCGAGCTTTGTGGATCTTAGATGATGCTACTAGAGATCTAATAGCAAAAAATGGCTTTGACCAAAACAAGAGATGACGCTTGTCAAAGTTTACGAGAGTCTTGGGAAGAAGTGTACATTGCTGTGACAAGAATTTCAAATGACACAACAGAAAAAGCAACGACTAGATGTGAATCCCGAGGAATACTTCGAAGATTAGAACGTTTTGAGACTGCGTTTATGGTGTGTTTCTGGAGCTCAGTACTTCTCAGAATCGATAAAGTTAGCAAAGCCATGCAAAGTGGAACTGTGGATGTTTGGTTGGTCAGAGATTTGTATGGCTCTCTTGAAGAATATTTTACGGAACAGAGAAACAACTTTGATTACTTTGAGGAATTGGCCATGGATGTAACCAAAACTACATCTTCTGAAAAAGATAATAAAAGACAGCCAAAAAGAAAATTTTGGCCTGACGAAGACCGAAGTGGAGAAGTTAACTTTACTAGCAGGGATGACCTTAAAATAAATACGTTTTTACCAATTATATACTCTTTTGTTTGTGAATTCAAGAAAAGAAAAATGGCCTATGACGAGTTTCAAGACTGATTCTACTTCTTAACTCAGTTGTGTGATAACAATACAGATATGGAAGAGGAACTGAGGGAAAAGGCCACCAACCTTTACCACGTCTACACAAATGATTTGGATTCGGATTTCACTGAAGAGTGCATCCACTTTAAAAATCAATGTGCTGTGGGTAATGATCACCCATCTGATAAATCGTTGGAAGGAATTTCGAAAATTCTGTGGTGTAATCCTTACAAGATGTTTACCCCAATTTGGACATTGCTGTAAAGATAAGTTTGTGCATACCTGCTACAAATTGCGCCGGAGAAAGCAGTTTTTCCTGCCTTAGAAGAGTTCAGAAATACTGCGAACTAGTATTTCTGAAATACGGTTAAACTCACTTTCATTACTTTGTTTTGAGTCAAATACAACAAAAAACACTTTCATATGAGGACATTATTAACGAGTTTGCCATTAAGAAATCTCGTAAGAAAGCTATGTAAATTTGAACATGAAGATTACGTAGGGTTTGTTTTAGAGAAGTTTGTATATTTTTCAACAAATAAACCAGTAATTAACTACATTTTGTGTAATTACATTTCCGTGTCGGACAACTTAATTCAAATTGAACACAGTTCTTCAATTACGCAAAAGATAGTCATTAGCATTAAAATATAAAAATATGTTTAAAATAGTGATCACTGATCTCCAAGAACAAATTAATTAATTAAGTTCGAAACCCGTGTAATTTTTTAACGAATCTTAAAAGAAGCAAGTAAAAAAGACAAAGTAGCTAACTAATTTGATTATATATAATTTATTATGTAAACCATTAAAATTGTAGTTTTATCGAAACTACATGAACTTTATGTTTAAAAAAAATGAACTCTATCCTTTTGTTGAATAAAACAAATGAATTTAAGCAAATATGAACTATAGAGGGGGCGGCAAATGAACTTTAGCCTATAGGCGGCATACTCTTAAATCCGGCCCTGGGCGGAGTCGGCATCAGAAGGGTCCAAAACGGATAGAAAACTTGAAATGGGTCGAAAATATTCTATGTATAAACAAACACCTCAATCTTATTTATATAGATAAAAGAAAATTTCACAATTTTCCTTTTTACAAACTCATTCTTTCATAAAGCTTTTCATTTTAAAAGACATTAGATTTTTTAAGGTTCTTAATGCATCATTATTCATTTTATAACGTCTTTCCATGAAGTATTTCTTACAGAAACTAGTATTTTGATAATATTCATACAAAGTGGGGAATAATTTCACATTTATTATGCAGTTAAGAATTGAAAACAATAACTTAATACATGGCTAGTGTTCCAAACTTTTATTATTCTCTCATAATAGTTAATATTTTCACTAGAGTTCGAACCAACAAGAGTTAAAACGTTGAACAAGCAGCAACATTTCTTAAAAAGGAAAATTGCCATTAAAAAATATAATTATATTTCTCTGATAAACTAGTCTTCACATTTGAATAAAAATTAATCCTAGTGCGTTTAGATAATTTAACTTGTTTTAGAAATGACAAATACTTGCGAATAAATACTAATTAAATTTAACAAATTCACTATATTTGGTGTTTTTTTTTTTTAAAGGAAAATCAAATTAATAAAATATTAATATAAACTCATATTCATAATTATCTTCACATACCCAACAATAATTATTTCCCATGGAATACCCAATCGATGTAATCCATTTTTGCAGGGAATGTGTGAAAGACAAGCTTCATTAGCATTTCCAATAAAAAGTGATTAAACGGCTTCTGATATGCTAATCAAGGCGTTACGTCATCTGACGGTGGATCAAGCGCTTTGCGCAAAGTGAATATTTGGGTGAATTTCTGCAAAACAGCGATTAATTTTAGTGTGTAAGGACTCAAAACGGTTTTTTATGGCTCCGAAGTGTCATTTGGAAGAATCTGTGAAGTGGCGCATTCTCACTCGTTTCGAAGCAGTCCAGACAAATCATGGGGAAGTAGCGAGATGTGTGAACATTTCAAAACATACCGTCTATGCGTTGTGGAAACAATTTCAGAACTCTGGAAGTGTTGTAAGGAGGCTTGGACAAGGTCGTAAACGTATAACAACTGCTTCTGAAGATCGATATATGGCAATAATTGCAGGTTGTCACAGGAAGTCTATTGCTCGGCAGTTAAGTTCAGAGCTTGCGGCAGCCACGGGAACTGATGTATCACAGCAAACTGTATATAGAAAGCTTAATGAAAAAGGTATTTCTGGCAGAAAGCCAAGGGTATGTGTTTCTCTGTCTTCACAACACAAGAGGGTTCGCTATAATTGGCGCAAAAAACATCAGAATTAGTCAACACCAATGGACCTATGTTCTCTTTACTGATGAGTTGAGGTTTAGTTTTACATCTGATTCTAAGCGATTTTACATCTGGAGGGAGACAGGAACGCGAAATCTTCCTTCAAACATAATGGGATGGACAGTTTTGGTAGTGCAAGCGTGATGGTGTGGGGTGGAATAATGATCAATGGACGTACGCACTTACACGTTTTCAACAGAGGATCTGTGACCAGCCACATATATCGGGATGAGGTCTATATGTATCGGGAAGAGAATGTTATGTAAGTATTTTTCATAAGTGCATAGGGGTCTGATTTTTATTTATAGACTATAATGCTCGTCCACATCGAGCAAAACTCCTTGACGAATTCCTTGAAAATGAAGCCATTGACAGAATATCGTGGGCAGCAAAATCTTCTGATCTGAACCCGATACAGAACTAATGGGACTATCTTGGAAAGGCAGTTGTATGGAGACATAATCTTCCTAGAGATATAAATGTCCTGAAGACCGCATTGCTGGAGAAGTGGAACTTAATTCCCCAAAACTGTGGCTAACAACATTATTGCCAGCATGAAATCGCTTTGTGATATGTATGTACAGTTCAGGGGCGATCACATTCCCTATTAAATTCGTAAGACTTAATATTTTTTTCAAAACTTTTCATGTCACATATTATTGCCTTTTTATTGCTTCATGCAACAGTTTTATACCATACGCATTGTTTTTATTTTTCTTCTTTTGTATTTATGTGTTATGATGTTATATCTCATTCCACTCAAATTCATAAAGTTAGAGATCACAGTTTCTGAGAAATCTGTGATTCTATGCATGTAAAGATAATTTTGGACACCAGTGTAGTTTATCAATTCTAATATAAATGTTTCTAAAAAGTACCAATAAGATAACAATTTGATATTCATAAATCAAATCAAATAATACTGGAACTTCGTGAATTACAATTTATTTACACAAATATGTTTTACGAAATCCCAGAAGGGATAAATCAATTCAATATTCTGCAAAAATTCAGTTTCAGAATTCCCCCCCCCCATTCGTATTCTATTTAATTGTGTTGATAGGTAAGTGGTTTAATTAATGTCGTCGAAATATAATAATACAGCTGGATATCGTCAATGGTCCTGAACAATACTGGAGGGATAGATTTAAAGACATCATAAATTTGAACAGATGACATTTGAGAATGTCTTGAGTTGCCGTTATGAGCTACTTTCAAACACTTCCTATATGAGTCATATCATTCAAGGTAATCAGTATTGTAATGTGTAAACGTTTGTGCTCTAACGGAAATTCGAATGTCTATTATAAAGAAAGCACACACAAAGCAATCATCAGTAAAAAACTATCCCAAATCAATAAAATATCTCAGAATTTTTATAATCTTCTCAAGGATTAAAAAAAAAAAAAAGCAATAGCCCATTTTTCTTGTATTATGTTAAATAATATAATAGTTACAAAATTACAAAAAAAAATACTGTGTGTTTATAACTTTACATAACTATCATACATAGGAGAGGAAATGCGATTTTAATTGACGAATATAGTTATACTTCATGCATTAAGCATTCAGATTGTGTTAATAATTGTTAAAAATGTTTCGTGTATAAAATATTTAAGTTCATATTATATTAATAGGTAAGAAATTGGATGATAATAAATTTAAGACTGTCTATATTTTGAAGTTCTTACAATGAAAAACATACTTTTCAATCTTAATTTAAGTGAAGTTTGTAAAATTAAAAATCCATTCCATGGCGTTTATTAAAAACCTCAGGCAAAACGCTGTGAATATTTTCACAGTAAATAGTAGTGCCGTTGAAGAGATAGTTCACTTCTAATTGAAAAGTGCTGATGAAGAAGTTGAAGCTTAAGATTAGCCTACGACTGGAGGGGGAGGGGAGGAGTGGATCTGATGGTTCAGATAACACCTACGATTACAATTTACGACAGGATTATTTGAAACTCTTCGGTTGATACGATCTTTTTAAATAAAAAACTCTTGTGATCATAAATAAATTAATTAATACCAAAATTATTGTAACGTGTAGAAAAGCTTGTAAAAAAGCTTGTACCTATGAAAGTCTTAGTAATATAATTACTCATTTCCACTAAAATATGGAAAAAATATCCAATTTTTGTAAATTAAGTGTAAAATATTATGTGTAGATGGCAGCACCTCAGTAGCAATGAAAAATTTAAAGTTTACTGTAATATTATTGTACTCTAGTCTAGAAAACCACAACGTTTTGTGCTTCGCAATTTAATTTCTTAAAACCAAAGAAATTTCAAATTGTGTGTCTAATTTTCTTCAAAATATCAAATAACGATATAAATGGCATTAACTTCAACATATAACCTGTAGATGGCAGCACATCTGAGTGTTTGTTCTGTACGATGTTAAATTTATTTTTTTTTTCAGTGGGAAAATTTTATGGATAGTAAGATTTACTACTTGAAATAAAAGAAGTGATGCATGAAAAACATTTAGTGTTATACTAGGAGCCCACTAGAGAAGATATAACGAATTATTTTATTCAAAATTGTGGTAAAAAACCTATAATTTGATGTATAAATATTATTCATTAAAACTTAGACATTCAAGAATTTAAAATAATATTATTATGCATATATTTTCACCAAATCAAAAACTTCACTTATAAATTAATGACGATTAAATTATATGCAGTAAAATTTAGAAAAACTATTTTAATTGACGTTATTTTTTTTCCATTATAAAATTGAAAATCTGGGATTCATTAAAAAAACTAATTCATAAATAATATGGACCTAACTATATAGTTAATCTTATTCTACACCCACAAATCATACAAATACGATACTTAAATCAGAATACCTGATGGACATATCAGAATTACTGTACTGCTATCCATTAGTACAAATTTCTTTCTGCGGGGTTTGTAAAATTTATCAGTTATTTTTTTGCTGTTGCTTTAAGGAATAACTATAAATTTACAATTGCAAACCGAACATTTCAAATCTAAATTATACTTAAGGTTTTTAGAAAACGTTCAGGAATATATATTTGAAGTTGCACTTCTTCGTACTTCTGATGAAAAGATAGTTTAGGATTTAACTTCAGTATTATTAACTAATGTTTTATATCTTATTGCACTAAAAATATTTCTCATGAAAAGTTAAAAAATGAATTACTTTGATGTATGAAGTTATATGACATTATATCATGTATAGGAGATATCAGTATTAATTTGTGATGTTTGAATGATCCAGAAAAACTTTAAATGTATGTGAAAAAGAGAAGCAAAACATTTAAACCATTTACTCAACTGGCACCATCACCAAAGTCTGTTACACAACTTGACGAAAGGTTACACCAAATAAATTATTAAAAAAATCGTATTGATTTTGAATGTTATATATTTATATATGAAAAACCCGAAACATCTGGAACTGAGATTCAGAAATGGGAGGTAAACTAAATTTCTAGTCTGTAACATTTCCATTAAAAGTGTCTTGACGAAATTAATTAATTTTATCGGACTATAGGAGAGAAAAGGCTTCACATAGTGAGCCTAAATTTCGTTTCGTGTCGCCATCTCTATAAATCTTGCACAACTAAGTACTTAATATGTTAAAATTAATAAAAATATGTAATAAAAATTGTAAATAAAGCAAAATTCAAAAGAGTAGGGGGAGAGGAAAAATCCAAGTAAATACTAAGTAAATTACCAAAATTCATAATTATTTGAAATTCGAAATATTTTCAATTGTTTTCGACGCTGAATAAAAACATTTTCAAGATTTTAATCGAATAACATTTTAAACTTATTTTTTTATGTATATAATACAAAAAATATGTGTTATTTAATATAACTAATGTATTTTATGAGCTGCGACTGATACTTTAACTCGTTACTTTATTAATAACTATGAAAGTGTCCATTGGGCCTTAATTGCTTCGTGTTAAAATTTTAGGCCTTTTTCAATAGGTGCCAAGTTTAACCCTAGCTCATACTCTTTCAATCCAATTTCAAAATACATTTAAAAATTATCAGCCAACTAACATTTCGGAGAACTCTTGAAATTCATTAAACTATATTCGAAAATGCAAGTTTTGTTGCAAAAAATAACTATACGGTGACAAACCAAACAGCAGTTCAATTTGTTTTTTCAATGTCTTTGCATCCGAGAGTTGCAGAAAATGTTAAGCAGAAACTCAGGCGTTTTGCAATTTTTTTACCCAAATTGTGTTTACTTGGCGTCAAAATTATCTAGCTCTTGGCCGTATAAGATTATCCACCAACCTATCATTATGAAATTCTGTTTGAGTAACCGGGATTTAATCTTTAAGGAATTGCGCATTGTAAATAAAACTTTACTCAAATGAAGTTGCAGTATTACAACAAGATTAACTGAAGGGTTAACTAAAATAGATGTTATTAGAAATCTTTCTTTATTTCAGGTATTCTGTGCTATAACTAGGAATACGACTACTTTAACATTTTTCAAAGGATTTTGTATTTGAAGTGTCGTTTATTGACTCACGGTTCAAAACTATTCCGAAATCTTAAGGGGGCCGTGGTAGGTTAATTAGAAGAGTAACGGATTACCAACTGGGGTTTGCGAATTCCAATCCAATCCAACACTATGTACTGTGACGTTATGCCCAGCCAAACATAGAATATTTTTAGAATAAAAATAAATTTATTATATCTTGGATAGATGAAATATGTACACTTTTTACATGAAGGAATGCAGTTTTAAAACTGAGGAGAGTGAAAAATCATCCCTCGTTTTCTTGCACAGAGATCAATCACAGATCATACGAAAGAGGCACACCGTACGCTCTCTCCAGAAGTCCGACTCAGAAGTCCAGAAAATCTCTTGCAGTCCCCTTCTTATAGCCGACCCTACAGCTGGGGACAAATTCATTCTCGTTAGGGTACGGATCAAAGGAACCGACTGGCTCGTTTGTCGGTCAGTCCAAAAATGTTCGGACTCGCCGACACATTCCGTTCCCATGAGAAACTCCCTACGGCGGTGTGGATAGCGTAGAATGGGAGAGATGGTCCACAAAGAAGCGGCTGCTTCAATGAAATCCTTCCCCACGGCTTTCCCTCGACACTAACCCTTAAAGGGTGTGGATCTCACCACAGTACAAAGGGAGCTGGTGCGTATCAAACTTGTCATGACCTCAAATCTGCTCACATTGGCGCTGTGTGGAAGTTTCGAGAGTGGGGTATAACCTCGTCTTCTGACCGTGAATGAAAATCACGTGCTGTTATTCTCGGATCTTTCCATTCGGATTTGATTCCGGACTTACGACATCAGCCCGTTGAGTTCCACCAGTGCAATTTAATTAAAATACCTACCTATCGTATTCTCCTTGTTGATAGTTATTTTCCTATAGAATTTTGCTATGGTTGCCCTGTGTTGGAAGAGTACTTATTAATATCTACATGAATTAACGTCGTAACCTACTTTTAGAATTATGAAAATGCTGTTCTTTCTGTGACTTGCCTCTACGTCGGTATTAATATATTTCTTTCTAATTTTTGCACTCATACAGAAACTAGGTTCCTGGTTCGAATCCGGGTCAGTGCATGGATGTTTGTAAGCGTATGGTGTAGATGCGGCTTGTGCAGTTTAAATCTGTCGCGGCCGAAAGTCCTTAAGTTGGGTTGGTGTGGAAGTTTGGAGTGTGGGGTGACAGTTCAGGTGTTGCCTCGTCATCTGACCGTAGTTCAAAATTACGCGGTGTTATCCTCGGATCTTTCCCTAAGTGGGTTGATCCCGGAAGCCGTCAAGAGCCCGTTGTGTTGCTTTAGTACGACGTTAATTAAAATTACCATTACCATTACCATACAGAAACTAGCAAGTTAAAAAGTATATTATCGTGCACTTATGTGTTAAAGTTTATAAACAATTTCAATTAAATCATTTAGAAGTCAGGATATTGATCTCATAAGAAGTGCAGTATCAGTAAAAGCTGAAAATATTAACCTAATAGGTTAAACCACCGAAAGTATTAATGTTACAATTTGATATCATTTTGAAGTATAATATTCAACTCTGTACTTTTCAATATTTGTGTTCAAATAAAGTAATTTTTTTATAAATATTTGATTTATTCGGTACTGCAAAACATGAGTTCGTACAATAGAGTATTTAGCGTAGGTGATATAAAAATTATAATTCAAAAACATAAAAACTTCAGATTTAACCTCTTATAAATGCGTATCAATTCTAAATTGTATTGGTCGTTTCTTGGGAAAAACGGTCGGCTGCTTACTTTTCATAGGCACATATTTCAGATCTACAGGTATCTATGTAGATATTTTAATTAATGTGCACTGGGAGAAACAAAACGGGCTACTGGTGGTGGTCCGGGGTCTAACCGAAAGTAAAATATTCGATGACAACACCAGTAATTTTCAATCACGGTCAGTTGACGAGGTCACACCTGAGCGGGAATCCCATTCTCTAAACTTCCACACCACGCAGAGGTAAGGACATTTAAGGTCACGACAGATTTAATATGCACCAGACACCCTTTGTACACGACGATCTTTGCTTGGATTTCAACTCCAAGCACTCAGGTTGGTAATATTTTACTCTACCAACAGGTCTACTTCAGTCTCCAGAGCTCTTCCGAAAACTTGCATTTCGATTGTCAACAAGCCGACCAAACTGATCCGGGACTGGAAATGCCCAATATGTTGCTCTAGTACATTTTTCGTACGCCTTTCAAGTTTATGTGCTCTTTTTAAAAAGAAATTTGCACATCCGTCACATGGCATCTATTCACGGTAAATTGGTATTTCTATTTTTATTACAGATGACTGATACATGCCGTTCCTGCAGTATTATGTTTACTGCGGTCTTCCAAGATGTAGAGTAGCCAATCCAAGACTTGGGAGTCTAGGATTCGACCTGTCGTTGGACCCATAAATATCCTTACATTTTTGTCTTCCTGACGGCTGGCGAGCAACGAAACCCAAGCGACAAGTTTCATCATTTGCATGCTAAAGAACTGAAGCTGGAACAATTTCGTTTAGGCAGATGAACAAGATGGAAACCTTTCACTGGAGGTATTTCTGGTACAAGCCCGAAATATGGTCACAATCAATCAACTATAATGTTCAGACTCTTGCTGTGATTCCAATTCCCTCACTGAAATAGGGAAGCCGGATTTACTGCAGAGTTCGAGTGTAAAAATTAGTCAATGTACTGGTAAAGTGATTAAAATTTCTTTGTTACTATTTGGTTTCGTACTTATATTGCATACGTTATTTAGCTAATGGAAATTGTTGAGAATTCAATGTTACTCTAAATTCTTAGCTTTCCGAATATTTGAAAAGATTAGTGTGCTTTAAAGTAAAAAAAAATACTGTGACTCATTTATTTTACTCGCCCAAAGGCCTTTTGTAGTCATATATGTGAATAGACACAGCCTTGTTTAATTTTCTCATCAGTTGCAATGCTAATATTTCTAGTAAATAAATATGAAGCTCTGACAGACGCAAAATACACATTAAGACCACGCTCATATTGACATGCGTGTGGACGTATTAATATGTATTTTGCGTCATTCTTTGCGTGAATTTACAGAGGGCATTGTAGGATTATATATGTATGTGCTGATAGGAATATGATTTGTGCACACTAATACCAAAACATGTTAATTTCCATAACTTTATTTTGATTAAAAAGATTACATGATTTTTTTTGTTTCAAGTATTGTAAAATGAATCTTCGGGGTTAAACCTCACAGAACCTTAAGAAATTTTAATTTTAGATCCGTATGCAAACTATTTGGACCTCCAGGATCATGACATAATTTCCACTGTACATGCGATGAGTTCTGTCTTGCAATTAGGAAGTATATTCTTTAAATCATTATATCCAACTTGACACTTTCCCCACCTGTAAATAAAAAAATTCACTACTGTAACTATACATAAATTCATTTTCGGTATTCACGAGAACAGTTATCAAAATAATCCATCATTTTTAAGTAAGAAAAATTCTCAAGTTTTCAGTAATTGACCGTTGGATAATTAAAGGGTTTTACTGTTAAACCTACAAGCGATTTCGACGAGATATCTCGTCGAAATATTGACGATTTCTTTTATGATGACGAGATCAAGATCTGGCTAGTTTTGTTAGCAATGAGCAACCTAATCGAGAAAACCAACAGTAAGGTTCAGGTAAAAGCAGAGAGGGCTATTCTTTTGGTAACGTTCCCAAATTAGAAGTATGTTAATGCGTACATTGAATGATACTCGAACGCAATTTAAGCACGTCCCCGAAAATAAAAAATAACGATAACGTCGTTAAAATAAATCAAACTGCTCGATTAATCAAATTAGCTATCAACCAAAAACCTATTGACCATTCTCTTGGAAAGCTCTTTTAGATCATATCTTGATATCACGAGAGCCCACCAAAATTCTAGAGTGATAGATGCCAACAGGTAGGTATTTAATTAGCATTCCTCTGGAGCAACACAGTGGGTTATTGGCGACGGTCCTGGATCAGATATAACGTACACCAGCCCTTTTTACACGACGGTTTTTGGTTGGAATCACACGCACCACCCTTCGGTTGCTTATCCATTACTCTTTTTTAACCGAGCTACTGCAACACGTTAAGATCCAAGGATAACGTCTCGTAATTTGAACCACGGTCTGATAACGAGAATATCCGAGACGACACCCCTCTCCAAAGTACCACACCACGCCAAAGTGATTTCCATGGCAACGACTGAAGTGATGGCAACGACTGATTCATGGGCTCCAGCCTCTTTGTCCACGGTGATCTTTGGTTTGGACCGAGTTTAAAACTCGCAACCCTACTTTTTCTCATCCTTTGTTCTTCCAACCGGGATGCCGCGGACCACGTACCTTATGAAAATTGCAACTCATGTTACAAGGTTTGTATAATTAATCGAGATAAGTAGTTGGTTCTACTTTAAAGTGTAGTCCTTAAATGTTCAATGGCAACTCAATTTTTATGCTTACTAAATTATATGATACTAGAGGATTCCGCCCCCTGCTCGTCTACGCTCGCCAACCCCCGGTGATTACTACGCAATCCCATTTGATTTGAGAAGCAAACTAACACTCTTTTCTCAAGCGTCTTGGTGAGGATGAGATGTGAATGTGTTTAATATAACCGCATTGGAAAAAAAAAAACCTTCTCCTTCTTGTTCCCGATACCATTTTGAACAATTCATATTAATTTCGTAATTTTCTGTTGAGTACTTTCTCTGGAAACAGAATCAAGCGAAAACAATCGAATTTTCAACCCTCCGACTGTGAAACTATCTTAATAATTCGTAAATTCCTGATTGGACTTTCCAGTCCAAGACGACACAGCGAGTTTCACCAAGATCATTTCACGTTTCATCTCCGCGATAGACAATTTGTACACTATCGCAAAATTATATTTTGAATCGCATCGAAAAATTTATTTATAAACCAATTTTACAAATAATTATACAAAAAGAAAGAATGCGTTCTAAGCTTTCACATGGTATTTCGAATTTTAAATATAATAGTATTAAGCTTTAGATATGACAGTTATAGTTTTGTATCGGAATTTACGATTTAAAAAATACGAAATTTGTATGACCAACTTTTATTGCATCGAATTTATTTATTAACCAATTTCAAAATAAACACTACTATAAGAAAGAGTACATTCTAAGGTTTACAGTGATGTTTTTAAATTTAAAAACTAATAGCACTGAGCCACATATATATAACAGTTTTAACAAAACGAAACGAAAATTTCCCGACCCTTCGATTTAATAAATAGAAGTATTTACTGAACTGACTTTTTTTAGATGGGCTTTAAGGGGAAAGGACCATATTTGTCCAAGATACACCAAGTCAGCAGAAATACAAACACGTAAAGCTATACTGACACGAGAAATGTATACAGAAATGAATCGTGTAGCAGTAATAAACTGGTTAGAAGAGTAACGGATTAGCAACAGGGGGTCTCGAGTTGGAATCCAACAAAAAGCCATCATCTATAAAGGAGGCTGGTCTAAATCTGTAATGGCCTCAAATGTCCTCACTTTAGCGTAATGTGGAAGTTTGGAGTTGGGTGCTTGCTCGGATGTGACCTCATCTGACCGTGATTCAGAACTACATGGTGTCCTTGAATCTTTCCCTTTCGATTCCATCTCCGACCGTCGCAAATAGCCTATTGGGTTACTCCAGCACGATACTAATTAAAATACGTTCGTACCAGGAAGGCATAGAACCTGCACCAGGTTGCTAATGCAGTGGACCGACGCTGAGCCCTGGCAAATCAAGTCTTTCTTGGAAGCCATACCATAATACGATGTGAAACATAAACTGTTTGTCATAGAAACTGTAATAATTCTATCACAAAGGAGTATACACGTTTATTACAATTAGAAAATAACAAGATCGTCGACCAATTTGAAATTTCGTGACAGTCAGAGAGATAAAATAATCTTGATTTTCCACGCGACACAGCGACTCAATAACCATTTATACTGATCGAAATATTCATAAGGAAAAGTTTGGACTTGGTTAAAAATTGGACAGAGGACATGCAGAACTGTTGGTTTGTCGGGGCTTTATGGTGTATGTGCCAGACATACAACTAACAAGTAAGACACACAGTGAAAGTTTTACTGCCACAAAAGGGAGATAGGTATTTTAATTAACGTCTTACTAAGAGCAGTGATGGTGAATCTGTGACATGCATGTCAAAGGTGACACGTCAAGGCATTTTAGGTGACACGCATCGCTTACGGACGTCTTCGCCCAAGAACAGTCCACGCACACTGCGCAAAGTGAAATGGAGCCCATGGCATTTAAAGTACCAGCATATTGTAAACTCATTACTCGACCAATTCGGTGAAAGAGTTTATCAATTTTGAAGCCTGGAACATACAATTAAATTAAGTATCCGGATGTAGTAGTCTACTGTACTTTGGAATTAAATGGTTTCCATTTGATGCAACTTGATGATTTGGAGATGGGCAACTTGTAGAATTTTAAGACAGCATCTGGTCTCAAGTGTTTGTCGACTTGAGGTCTAAACTTGAGAATCTTTTAAACTTGGAAGAAATCTTTTAAAGATTGCCACTATGAATAAGAAATTTGGAGTGATTGAGACCGATAACCGGACTCTTTAAGCACCTTGAAAGATCTAGCGACGGCTTTACCCACAATTTTTCTATCTACGCACTTCATTGATACCTTATACTCGGCGTTACATAATAATTAAAACCAATTTTTAAAAACCGACTGACATGGAATTGGAAGCGATTTCTCGGGCTTAAAGTGCTCGGAATACCAGCGTCCATTTAAAGATTTTGTAAATGCAATTTTCAGTTACAGTAAAGTCAATAATGTAAAGAATAATTAGTTGATTTTGCTTTTTTAACAAATAAATATATAAAAAATAAAAAAAATTGTATACTAGAACTGCAAATAATCACAAAAATATGGATATTTCTAGATGTGACACGACACTCGAGTATGTTTTCCAGCTTTGACACACCAAACTCTGAAAACGTTCGCCATCACTATCCTTGATCAATACAAAAAGCTATTGACGACGATTCGGGATCAATCCCCCAAGGGAAATATCAGAGGCCACCGTGTAATTTTGAACCTCTGTCAGATGACGAAATCAGCACCAGAGTTAAAAATTCCTCACCACACCGTGAGGATAACTGAGGCCACGACAGGTTTAAACATGTAATAATCCCCGTATACACGACGCTCTTCGACAGGACCGAGTTTTGAACTCGCAGCTCTGTTGTTGCTAATACGTGGCTCTTTCAGCTGAGCAATCGCGACCCCGTGGGTTGTCCTCTGATTTGTTGCTTTGAAATGACGTTTGAAAATATGAGTACACCTCAGAAGATACGTAAATCGGATAATGAGACAGTGCATGGCTATTATTAGTGTCCATGATAAAAATATGCATTTATTCGAGATATTATTGAACTCTCAGTTTTCAAAAGAGAACATAGATGGCAGCACGAAAAAATCACAATAATTAGGAATGTTAACTACGACTTATATTTGACAAGATACCTATATTCTCAGTCAGATACTCTCTACAAACTTGATATCGATTGTAATATAAGTCATAATTTAATTTCTCATCAATTGGAAAGTTGATCATTTACATTCATTTTAAATCCAAATATTGCGTGTGTGTGTGGTTCAAGTCCTTTAACAAAATTATTCAACTTTCGATAAAAGACCTTACAAATTCAAAGCACCTAGGCGAACCTTAGCTATTGAAAAATATGTGGTTTGGGTTGAGGTTTTATTTTTATATGGCAAAGTACATCTCTCCAAGGTGAGCCAGATTTTTTTTCTTACGTAAATGGACTTACACGCAAACAATAAGAATCCTTACTGACACAAGTGTTGACCTCATCATCTGTCCGTGTTTCAAAATTACGAGTTGTTGTAGTCGGATCTTTCATTTCGGATTGATCTTGTTCCGTTGCTATTAACCCGTTGTGCTGCTCCAGTGTGAAGTTAATTACCTATCTAAGTACCTTACTGAGAAATAAACAAAAAGTGCACCTAGAGTAGTTACAAGTTATAACACGACCAATATAGAGCCACTTTATTGGAGTGTCAGATGGCACTTTCTCGATAAATGTCAGTCAGAGTTAATCTTGAGTCAGAGTGTTTTTTCTTACGTAAATGGACATACACGCAAACAACAAGAATCCTTACTGACACAACAAGTGTTGGCCTCATCATCTGTCCGTGTTTCAAAATTACGAGTTGTTGTAGTCGGATCTTTCATTTCGGAATGATCTCGTTCCGTCGCTATTAACCCGTTGTGTTGCTCCAGTGTGAAGTTAATTACCTATCTAAGTACCTTACTGAGATATAACTAAAAAGTACACCTAGATTAGTTACAAGTTACAACACAACCAATATAGAGCCACTTTATTGGAGTGCCAAATGCCATTTTCTCGATAAATGTCAGTCAGAGTTAATCTTGAGTCAGAGTGTTTTTTCTTACGTAAATGGACATACACGCAAACAACAAGAATCCTTACTGACACAACAAGTGTTGACCTCATCATCTGTCCATGTTTCAAAATTAAGAGTTGTTGTAATCGGATCTTTCATTTCGGATTGATCTCGTTCCGTCGCTATTAACTCGTTATGTTGCTCCAGTGTGAAGTTAATTACCTATCTGAGTATCTTACTGAGAAATAACCAAAAATTACACTTATAGTAGTTACAAGTTATAACACGACCAATATAGAGCCACTTTATTGGAGTGCCAAATGGCACTTTCTCGATAAATGTCAGTCAGAGTTAATCTCAAAGGAGGAGTCATCAGTACCCTTGTATATGGGTAGAAATGTAAGAGGAAGCTCCTAGTTAATGTTTATTGCACTATAATGTGTAATATATTTTCCAAGTTTAAAGGGCTATAAATAGCTTCAACGTGTAAACAAAAGTATGTACAAAAATTGTACAGTATATATTGAGAAAGACTTTTAAACATTTGAGCGAATTATATATTTGATTCTTGAGGTGCAGTATTATGAGAGACGCAACTTCTAACGAAGTGTGGGAGGGTATGATGGTTATAAAAATGACGTTTATCAATTTAGTCTTGCATGTACAGTCACAGAAAAAAAATGAAACATCCTTCTTTATTCGAGTAATTTTAACAGGTGAGAAAATTCAAAGATGGTGTGTGACAGGAATTAACATCTTGAAAAAATTCAACTTCATAAAATCTGCATAAGAGGCCATCTTCATATTAAATTAAGCACCAACTTCATAATTTCCAATAGAAACCTCCTATTTCGACACACATTTTCGAATCTATATCAAAATTTAACTTCAGTTACCAAATTTGATATCATTAAGTCTTACCCTTTCAGAGTACAGAAAGGTTAGAGATTCTACTGTTAAATCAGGTTCTTAGATTTTTATCGATATTTTCCTAAATAATATTTCTATAGTGATGGTATTTTGTAGCATGTTCCTGTGACAACCCAAATCGAATCCACTTAATATTTTATTTTAAAAATAAGTTTTAGTATGGCAATACTAATTATTAAATTAACGTTTGAAGACATACGGATTGGAACGTTATTATATTTTAACGGAAATCGATTCAGAAAGACTTAATATGGCCATGAAAAATTTCAGCTCATTTCGATATTTAGTTTTTGCGCTACGTTAAATTTTCCCTACTATTGGGATTTTAGGGATAATCAAAATTTTAAAAACGTTTGACAAACCTCGGATAGTAGTTATCGGATTGTTTTCACTTGCATAGTAAATATAACACTCCGATTGTTGAAAAATACGTTTGAAATAGATTTCGATAGATAGAATAGATAGACTGAAATTCGGGTAGCAATAACTACAATTAATATCGATCTACGAATACCATATTTCTATGTGGAGATAATTCCTGTAATTTAAACTAATTTTAGTAATATATAGCTCTAGAAATATCAATAGTTAAGTCATGAAACTTTATATTTAGACAAATTTAGCTACACAGAATCTGATTATATCACCCAAACATGGTGTTTTCATTAGAAATATTGTACGAATTGATACAAAATTTGATATGAAGCCGTCACCTTGTGCCATTTTTTTAATGTGAATTTGTGGAGGACTTTATTACCTATTGAATGATATTTTTTAATATGATCTACTATGAATATTGCTCGAAATAAAGGAGGTGGTTCTTTTTTTCCCAGTGACTACATCGATAACTTTTTTATACACTTATCAATATAGGTAACTTGAAGTGCACAAAACAAATAGAATCATTCTATAAAATTCTGTTACAGAGTTAACAAGAATGTTTACAATTTCAACTATGATGCTTGTTTTTTTAAATCAAAATGTAAAATATTTTCTGATTTATCGCGAGAGATGTTTATGATATAAAATGAATTGTTATGATAGTGTAAAATAAATTGTTATTAAAATAAATGTTTAAGTTATTTTATTTTGATTTGAAATTAATATCAAATTTATGCAATTTCAAACTTATAAAAAAGTTTAAAAAATAAGTAAATATCGGAATAATGGAAATAACATCTAATTGTGTTTCTTTCATTCACTACATTATTTACATAAAACTCATAAACAAATACAAGTTTCCCAATAAATACGCTTAAAGAAAATTTTTATGATTATTAATTCATTTAAAAAATAGTTTCATTCATTTTTATTAAGTATTTGAAAATGGGCTTAGTGAACAAAGATTATAGTAATTCATTAAGCATTTTGAACTCCGTTCTAGAAGAGTTTACAACGCAGCATAACCTTGAAATGAACAGAAAACTAGATTGATATTGTGCAATATCTTTCATTATTTTGATTTGAAATTTATTGTAAATTATTTACATTACATTTCTCAAGTTCCGTTTAATGGTAGCACTATGCCATATTGTATATTCTAATCAATTGCGGCTTCTGTCTCTTTGAACGAAACAATTAAGTTAGATGGTGGACACAGACATCTACTGATACGTCAGAGTCTTCGTCGCCAATTTCTGCTTTCCTCTTCTGCTCTTCAAATATTTATTGTGGCGCCATCTATCAGGAAATTATATAACTATAATATAGATAAGATACATATGCGTTCCCTCTTGAGAAAACAGCGTTCGTTAGATCCATTTCAACCATTGTAAGTTAAATGCTACAGATTGAAAAGGACTATATAGACCAAACATCCATACCCTTTCATAAAAATACGGGTTGATTAACCTTAAATTAAATTATTATCATCGATTATTAGCATTATCGTTTCTTAAATGTTTTCTTGAAACTGTTGGAAATTTGCTGTGAAATAAGATTGAATAGTACAAATCCATTTTGTTTTAAACTTCTTGCTCCATACATTTATTCTTATTTTAGGAAGTTATACCTCAGTCTCGATTTTTGGAAATCAATTTAATATATGGAAACTCTTTGATAAGTATTGAAGAAAATTTATTTGATTCACACAACAAATGCAAGATACTCGGCCGTACATTCAGGATCGTAACAATTTACACTGGATGTATATGTTTCTCACAGACTGCTTTAGCAAAAGTATTATGACGAAGCAAAAAAATCTTACTCTCCTAAAAGTTACAAGTTTTTTTGTATTATCAAATAATAATAGAGTTCATATTTTTATAATTTTTTTGGCAGCATACATCAAATTTGGTGAAAGTAGACAATATAGTTGAGTGATTTAGTACTTACTTTTAACTCGAGGGCATTTGTCTATCTATCTCAATTTTCTTTGATGTTGATTGAAGAGGTTTATAGTCCTTTAAACTTGGTAAACGCATTACACGTTACAGTGCAATAAACATTAACTCGAAACTTAACTTTGATGTTTCTTTGATTGATACCTGTTGAAAGCAGCATTTATTGAATTTGGTATGTTGGAATTATACATTTCTACAATTTATCGATATATAACAGGGGTGGCCTCAGCTCGGCTCTTAAGCAAATAAAATTTAGGTATGAGATATGTTAAACTATAACTGATCAATATCCAAAAATAATTAATTAATTTCATTTCTTGTTACAAAGTTATTCAAAAATATAAAAGTCAGAATATAATTGAAAAACATGAAAGTAAAAATATTATTCAAAACGAAATATTGTTCTGATTCTATCAAACAATTTTGTAATGTAGTAACAATTTTAAAACGCTACGTATTTAAAAAATTAGATCTGCTTGTGGATGCTTTACGAATGTTGTTCATTTTAGCAGTTAGTTGATGACTTGTTGATGTTAGTTGATGACTTGGGCAGTTCGCACATTCTTATTGTTTATTTTGTTATTAAAGATTAATAAAGGGCTCTTTCGAACATTCCTTCCTGAAATATGGTGTAACTTGGTCACCTCTGTTTTATAATCTAAGCGCTGTTTACTCAAGGATCACTTTGAAACATAAACACACGATTATTGCCAAGTATGACTAGGTATTCTCAACCCCTATCGTAATTTAGAGTTTGATAGCTAGGTTACATTAACTTTGCACTGGAGCAACAGAACTAGAGTAAGGAGCAGTTACAGAAATTGAATTTATACTACTCTCAATATAAGAACTCATTATGTGTATATAAAGATCTTCTTCACCATTAGAAGTATTTGCCTAACAATTACAACACTTGTACCAATTTGTAAGTTTAAAATTATGAAATCTAACTATGACGTGTCTTAGAATTTCCACATAAAAATGGCAATTATTTAGTTTTAAATATATTTTTATAAAACAAAATTGTAAGCCTCAAAGTCTGCATGTAATTTTTGCGTACCATATGTGTGTATATACTTATTATACTAACCGGATGGTTCCATGTGTACATAAGAAGTATTTCAAGTATTCTAGGTAGGTAAGTATTCTAATTAACGTCGTGTTGGAGCAACACAACGCTACGTATTCTAGACTCAATGAATTATTTATGATAAGAACCTGAAATTCTCTTATTTATTGCTTTTAATACGTATTAGGAAACCTTTAAATTCTGTGTCTCTAACATAATTTTTGAATTGATTATTAAGGGCAAAAAGTTTAACTTATTTCTATAAGAGTTAATTTAATTAAGAGTTAATTTAACTATATAAGAGTTAATTTAATAAATTTAGTTAACTTACTTAGTTTAATTAAGATTTTCAATACCTATGTCACCTGGGATGTTTTAATTAAATATCTATGTTTGATGTATTTACAATATCACTATTACTCTAAATCCACTTTGTATAAGTATTTAATTGTACCTCTGAAGTGTTCATATTAGGATTGTTTGGATTAAAAGCCAAATATTTATACAAAGATGGAAGTTTAAATGGAATATCCACTTAATCGAAAAACACAGATTAGAACTGATGTGTGATTTTGGTTCGACACTTCCGTCATCTAGTATGCCATGGTTATTTAGAATACCTTAAACTGACTTTAAAACATGTATGGATGTGCGTGTATTGATCGGAATTTGAGCCCACTCCCCTTTAATTGAGACCCTGAGCATAGAAGAGATATAAATGTCGACTGTCTAATGGTAAACCTTTTTATGTACCCAGGAACACGTGACCACATCTAGTAGTAACGTGATCCTTAGATAATTTCGTGTGCAGTTGTAAACGTACATTCATCATCTGATGGGTGTTCCAATTGATTGGTTTGCACGCACGCGTATATGCGTTCTGACACCTGCATGCTTCCCTCCATGACTTTTAAATTGTTTTGTATTTCCTGACAAATACAGTCAATCGTAGAATCCTTTCAACCAATAGATGTTATATAATCATGTGTGTTGTGCAGAAAAATAAATGCTTCAGTGCTCAGAAATCTCGAGATTATTTATTATGTGAATAAAGCACTCGTGGGAAAGGAATTTAGATAGGCTCTTCACTGAATTAAAAATTCAATGAATTAATAGACTTCTACTTACTTTTATTGCTTAATGCTTATATCATAGATGCAAGAAGGCAAACAGATTTCACATTGAAGGAAAGTTATTTCTCGACAGGATATACAACATGCGTTTGATTACGTAGTTTACATTTGTATATAATAGGCAGCATGAATTTACTTATTGTGTAGAATGCGTTTGAATGTAAGTAGAATACATAGTATTTTTAGAATTCCTTTGTGTATGGAATGTAAACAATTTTATAGCATGAATTGTTGAACTAAAGTTTTCTTAGTATACAATCCTTACAACGTCATGCAGCCATATATTACTTTAAAATATTTAAATAAATATCTTGTAGTAGTTAAATTCCCCAATCTTCGTCACAACGCAAGTTGCTACATGCATTAATCGTAATTTATTGTATCTACAGTGTCATATTACAACAACGTTTTTCATTATTTAATCTCAAGAGAAACGATATTTCCTCGACATCTTAAAATTAATCTCCATTTTCCGGGAATATTATATCGAAACACGCCATGGTACAAATTTCAATAACTTTAGAGACTAAATTAAAAATATGCCTGGTTGAATGCGTTGTATTTCCATAGTTTAGAGACCTACCTCATCTTGGAATTATGGTGAAATACGCAATTAATAATTAATTTTAATGTAGTTAATGTGGAGAGAAAATAAGTGATTATCTGTGAAATATGAAAGTTTGCAACATTTTCCACCATATTTGTAAGGTATATTTTATTGAGGCAATTATTATTTTTCATCGTGTATTAATAACTATAATATTCGCATAAATATTAGCGTAACACTAGTGTGTTAAAACATTTGAAAATCAACACGTAAAATAAATTATAACTATGTACAAACATAAATATGTGTTCAGCATTTTATAATTCAAGCAAATGATATTTTTTAATGAAAAAGTTAAAAAATCTGTCGATTTTCATATTATTATTAGACATTTTCATGTGGGATGATTATTTAATAAAAATCATTGATTTCATTCTATTGAGGCAGTAAAAATACTTATTAATGATAGAAAGGTAAGGTATTTTTATGCCTATTGAATACGACACACGAAACCTTGAATATGCAGTACTACATTCGTATCGATATATTAGTTCTGTGATATAATATGAAAGCTATCTTTCCAAGCAAGATACATCAATAATTTATTTGGGTAAAAAATAAATGTAGTGAGCAAATGGAATATTCTAACGACTTTTTTAAATGATCTTAATGTCGAATATATAACATTTGAAAGTATTTATATATACTTTTAAAAGGGAATTATTGATAAATTTTTCTATTTGGGTGAAAAATCAATGAAGCCAGTAAAACAAATATCTATAATTTTTTAAAGGGATTACATATTTGTAAAAGCAAGATTGAAACGATGATAAAATAAAAATATGTTACAGCCCGAAAAGTGGGAATAATAAAAATATTCTCTCTTCAGTACCTCAAAAATCACCCTCTCGAAGTCATGCTCATATTGCAATTTACTTTCGTTAAGAATATCGCACCCCGCCAAGAAAAGTGACATGACTCAAAACTGCAGAATTTGAGAAACATCAACTTAAAGGATACTATAAAACTTATATTGAAATAGTATAAGCTTCTTTTAAATTTTAGGTTAGTATTTATGGTGGTAACTTCTATTATATTCTATAGAATAGTAATATAACACGCTAGAGAACCTCATACATATTTTCAATGACATAACATCAACGTTTTTATTTTTTGTCTTGTGTCACTTTTCTTGCCGGGGTGCGATATTTGTAAGAGATTTTTAGTGCAATCAACAAACAGAAAGACGATAATTTTATTCCCTGTTACCCAATACCTAACACATAGGATTCCCGTCTTAACACTAAACATCGATGACATTAGGCGAGCTTTACAGAAAAAACCTCTTCTAGTCACTTGTCACTAATAATTGTCACTGATTGGCAGGTAAGCAATAATAGATGTTCAGCGTAATAGTGGGACATTAAATATTTAAATATCTTCAAAAAACATAGAATGAAGCTCCCACTTTGTAATTTGTGCCTTGCAAAACTATTTTTCCTTTCCTTTTATTCCTAAAACAGCGTGATTATAAAATAAACGTAGTTAAATCTTTTCGTCTAATAAAGTATCAAAAATATTTAACAATTTCGTGCGTGTTTCATTAACATGTTTCCTGCTTAGCCGTATTTGAAAAGTATCGTTTCCAGGATATATGTGTCAAAAACGGTACGCGATATAGAATTTTATAAATCTATAAAACAATCTCCTTTGTCGCATTTGTGAACTGGAAACATATTTATGAGAACAGTAAATATTAAAATGATAAAATGTAAAATAGATTTATTTCATATTGAACGTATATAAATTCATAAATCACTCAACCTGAAAACGAGTCGCAGTGTGTATGCAGAAAACGCTATATTTAATGCTGTTCATAAAGCACTCAACCTGAAAGTTAGTTGTTGTTGTTGTTAATATTCCTTCACTGACTAACGGCAGCTAGACAGTGCATCCACGAGTCCCTCCTCAAGTCCTGCTGGCTGCCTCATCGTGGCAAGGTGGTGTCACTGGGTGATCTGGTGAAAGTACATCGGGAATTAATCTTCTGGCAGAGACATCCTAGGTATGTAGGCCAGACCAATATGCCCAGCTAAAGTCAGTAGGCATGGGAGGCAAGTTAGACTTCTATCCCTCGGATGCTCCTTAAAAAGAAGATCCACATTTCATTTCTACCATGCGTTTTAGAACTGAAAGTGAGTTGCAATGTGTACTGAAAACGCTACAATGGGTACTATTCATACATCTCTCAACCTTAAAATGAGTTGCAGTTGCTATTAGTAAAAACGCTGAACGCGGTACTCTTCATACATCTCTCAAGCTGAAAATGAGTTGCAGTGTGTGTAGTAAAAACGCTACGCTGGGTACCATTCATACATCACTCAACCAAATATGAGTTGCAATGTGCATAGTGAAAACGCTACACACGTTACTATTCATACATCCCTCAACCTGAAAATGAGTTGTAGTGTGTACAAAAACGCTACACTCGGTCCTATACATAAATCACTCAACCTGAAAATAAGCTGCAGCGTGTGGACTTTAAATTCTACACTCGGTAGGAAACTTATCTGCTTAATATTTTCAGAAATTTAGAATTATAATTTTGCTGTTGAATTACTCATTGTGTGAGCTTGTTCATGGGGGTATTGGTAATCACATCTCTACTGTGATAATACAGGATTTTAATTATATATTCTAACAATTTTTTGTACGTTGTATTCAGCATTAACTTCATTGTTTTTTCCGCAAGAAACCATCCACCCCTCCCTTTTTATTCACTAAAAACGCAACAAATTCAATTTTCTAACGACATAATTAGCACATAAAGTTATGACAAATCCCCTTTGGAAGTTTGCAACAATACAATCGAACAAAAGTTCAGAAAGTGAATCAAAACTAAAAAAGAAATTTTTCTAAAAAGTCGAAGTTTCGTTCTGCATAATTTTCCCCTCCCACTCCAAGCAGCATACATTTGACTAATGTACCTTTGATTAAAGAAATCTCGCAACAGCAAAAATAAAAACGCGCATGACTTCAGACATAATTGAAGCTCCCACACATTAAACAGCAGAAGACAAAAAAAAGGATGAAATAAATATTCAACAAAGCCGTTGATTATGCTGATGAAAAGTTCCATCAGAATTAAAGCTTGGAGCGCATCGTTTCTCCTGCCTAATGAGAAAGCTTTTGTATTTGATAAAGGGCAGCAACGTCATGTAATTCAACATCATGAAGTTAATGAGGTCATTGGTGCATATTATTACTCTTTCCTAGAGAGAAATGATCTGATGGCTTTAAATATGCATTTCATACTTCGTAATTTGTTTCTCAATCGAGGCTGGATTTCGGAGGATTAACAAGGAGTTTAAGGTTTTGTTGGGGACACTGGGATGGATTATAGATGAGGTAGAAAAATATGCGTTTTATTAATCCGGGTGAAAATTAGTCATCTTACAAGATTACAAGGTAGATTAAATGAGGGATAAATAAAATGCAAGATGAAGTGTTGTCTAAAAATATAATAGCTATTAGATATAGTAACACAATGAATTTTAGAGTAATATAGAAACAAAGTAATTTTTGGACTGTAAATGTCTGTCAAGTATAAAAGACATTGCAAGTGTCGCAACAGAAAGCGAACTTTAACATATTGACCAAAAAGTGTTTCGCCACCCCCTGAGAAGTTCACAAGCATATATCCGTTTAAAACCTGCAGTTCACGCTGCATGACTTCTAATCAGTTTTGACTTTGACCTCATCAACCAATATATATTTTCTAGGGTTCTTTCAAACAGTATATGTGGCGATTTAGACATGACATGAGTGGGAGAGTGGATATGCGAGATTTTAAACTGTTTGGAAATTTCATAACATTAGCCATTAATCATAGGTTTGAATATGTTTCAGTTAATGTTCACATTCATGGTCCTTTTCCAAGGTTTTACCTCAAATGTTATGTTGCTTATAGCTGTATGGCCGTGAGCAGGAAGTGCTTAAAACTGCGATGTACGTCGCAGAACAAACAAAGACTTTGCAGAACAATGTTTTCTTAATTTTATCAAAATTTTGTCCGTTTTGTTTTCAATCGTAAGTTACGATTTTCTGCAATGCAAAACGCGTTTCTTGCCACATATTTTTTTTCTCTAGCTACGGAGAAACCTCCTTTCACCACCCCAAATTACCACAAACACTTTATACATAACACATCTCCTATGTCAATGACAGAATATTTAACTTCAAAAGTTATCGACAAAACTGCAAATTCTGAAAGTATGCCTTGGTTTAAAAAAAAAGTAAGTTAATTAATTTCGATGTTTTATATTATAAATATGTAATACATATTTAACCGATAATTGTCTGTTGCGTCTGTTTTTGATTTGACTGCAATTTTCAAAATTCAGACAAACTGCCTGCAGAACAATTACAATTGCTTGGAGTTGTGTTGCAGAACACTGGATATAGTTCTATACCTGGGTCTAAGAAGAAGCTTCGAGTTAATGTTTATTGCACTGTAACTTGTAATGCGTTTACCAAGTTTAAAGGACTATAAACCTCTTCAATTTGTAACCCAAAGTATGTAAAAACATTGTACATTAGAAATTAAGAAAAGCCTTTTTACATTTGAGAAAAAAGAAATGATATAGTACTCAGTAATCTAGAGATCTAAAGGGAAGCTCATAGTTAAAGTTTATTTCACAGTAATGTGTTGTGTTTTCCAGGTTTAAATGACTATAAATCTCTTCAATGTGTAACCAAAAGTATCTACAAAAATTGTACAGTAGATATTAAGAAACACTTTTAAACATTTTTGAAAATTAAATATTGGAGTCTTGACATGCAGTATTATTAGAAGCGCAACTTCTCATGAAGTGTGGGAGGGTATGATAGTTATAAAAATTAATTTTTACTTTTAACAATTTACATGTACAGTCACATAAAAAAAACGAACACCCTCTTCATTCAAGCAATTTTAACAGTAGAGAAAATTCAAGGATGGAGACATAATTCCGCACCTGGGACTGTATGGGTTATCTATATTTTTCTAATTGATTGGAAGCATTCTTATTCATTTTTTGGTTTGAACCATTAGATCAAATATCAAATTCAAAGTGTTTTAATTTACATCAATAGCTGTGTATAGATAATAGGAGCGTTTTAAATTCCCTTCTTTACATAGAGGATAGATTTAAAAGTGTATGTCTCTTACGTTGACAATTTGTTATCTAGATATATTTTCAAAAAATTAATTAGGTTATTTTATATACTTGTTAAAGGTTTATATATAAGTTGAACTATGTTTAATTAGTACCTGAATGGTGAAAATAAGTACAGGGGGGGGGGTTGAATACCCCATCCTTTTCCATCAAAAATTAATATATATTCAGCATTTAGAGAAATAAACTCTAGACTCATTTCCTAAGAATGTGAGCTCAAGACTATAATAACTTTTATAAAGATAAAGGACTAAAAGATCACCAGTGTTCTTAAGTTTTCCGTGAACAAAAACGGAAATTTTTTAGCCACAGCTGATTTATGTGGTATGTTTGGAAACGAAATTACCCTCATTTTGTAAGGAAATTTTATAAAATTGTTTAGTGATAACATTTAACTGGTTTCTCTGGCAGTTTAAATTATTAGGAATTTACAGTAATTACGGATAAAAATAAATGGAAGTTCCATTGTTCGGAAACGTTTTGAATGGGAAATTACAAGGAACACCAGTACTATAGGCATTTCATTTTCTAAACACAACTTTTCAAACTCTAAGTTGCAATTCTGTTCAAAAAAGAGTGAACACTTTCATAGGAATTTAGCAGTTATGTGGTCTATCTCTGAAATAATCAAGGCTATTATCTTCTGAATAGTTTGTATTGGATAAACACTTCTTACATTCCATATAACATTTGTTTTTATTAACCCGAGAAAGCCGTACGATTCAGTTTGGTGCCAGAGGATGAGTTGTAGAAATTTATGATCTCGTTTCATGAACTTCAATTTATTTAATTTGTGACCTCAGATGGCGATTTACAAGAGAGTAGGAAAACCGCGATGTGTTTGCTAAGTCATGCAAAACGTCGGTGTTCAAATTTGAGCGCGATGAGTTTGCATACAGTCTAGACGTTGCAATATGACACGCTACGCAAGTAGACATTTCCACTCTGTTTACATAAATTTAAATTAATTGATGGTGTGATATTTATTTTATGTGACTAGTATATCCATATACTTTGAAAACTTTCAGAGTAATTTTCCAGTTATGTGATCTGTCGCTGAAATAATCCTGGTTATTTTCATGTGAATAGTTTTTTTTTAGGAAAAACATCTTTACATTCCAAACAACTTTTGTTTTAATAACCCGGGAAAGCCGTGGAGTACAGTGGTGTGGTGCTAGTGGATATGAGTTGAGAAATTTATGATCTCCTTCAAAGAACATCAATCTTTAATTTTTAGAACAATAAACATTTTTTTGTATTTGAATCGCAGTGGAAAGTTTTTCTATAGCTAGGTAGGTTTTAAATTAACATCACGCTGGAAAATGCTACGGGCTATTGGTGATTATCTGGGATCAATACCGAGGGGAAAGATACGACAGCTACGATTTTAATGTCTTTGAGTTGTATTTTTATTTTTGCTGACTTTAGTGATTGTGAGCTAAACGTAATATGCTGACAACGTCTTTTTGTACATGCGAGAAAACACTATATATAGTAACATATACAAACGTACACCACAAGCATATCATGACTAATGGCATAAATGCGCGTTTTAAGATAAGTATTCAACTAAAAATAATGTTTTGCTTCTAAATCTTAGTGCCTTTGTAGTTATTTTTGACAGAATGCTACCTTCCTCAATTAACTTTTTTGTGGTACATATGGTTTACATTGAACTATACTAGATAATAGTTACATTTTTCTGGAGTTTATGGCACAAGGAGGGTCTTTTACTATTTGTTGAGCTGTGATCAGATTTAGAGATAGATTATATTCGCATTGAACCTACTGGTGTTGGGGAGGGTGATGTATTTTCAGATATCAGGACCCTGCAAAGGAAAATGAATGTGGCCTTATGGATAATTTATCTTGGTCCCTGTGACATGCCCAAGTTAAAAATTTTAAGGTAAGCAATGCACAGAGAGATGAAAGTTGTCATTGAAATCCTCATTCTTTGTGGGTATAATACTGTTCTTGGAAAAAAAAGGCACTGGGAAAATACACCTAGTCTTCAAAATGATCTACTATACAATGCTATGCACCGAGATCGCTTTGTTAAAAAATTATGAGATTTATGTGCTGATAATACTAAAATATATCCTAACGACAAAATTTACAAGTTGCTTCTTTCTAATGCATATCTATATAAAAATGCCTTCAAAACTATAAGGTTTCTACCTTGTAGTTTGAAAGTATATTTATTTTATTATAATTCGAAGGCATTTTTGTTTTATAAAATTCAGACATCATGCGCTCAGCGGTTGGATTACGATGAGCGTATCATGAAATACTTTTGTGTGAATTGCTTTGTTGTCTTTTACAAAAAACCACACACATAGTTGTAAGTGGAATCAAATATATAAGAGTTTGTCGTATGTTATTAGTGTTATATTTACCTTCTGCACAATAAATGTATTTCTGTTGAAAAAAAAACCTTTTAAGTACATTTAAATTTGCATACACTTAGTACACTATAATGTAATGTACAATCAATTTTTTTTTCACAGACAGGTAAATAATCCATATATATTGCCGTAGGAAAGAAACTAAATGAGCTTATGATTTCGCGCCCTTGTGGGACTAGCGATACCAAATGGTACTACGTATATTTTTTACTACATTATTAGAATTCACAACAAAATTTGCATTTATACTACTTTATTAATATCATAAAACAATAATACACTAAGAAATTGAAATTTAAAAAAATAATTATGTCTCTTCCGGTTTAAGTACACGAGATTGGTATATCTGAATGTGTCTTACCCGTAATTGGAGCAGCTGCAAAGTTTGTGTTTATGGAAAAGGGAATTTTGGGCATAAGCACATTTTAGGAATGAGCACCCATTACTTATTATCTTACCCATAATTGGGCAGCTACAAAGTTTGTGTTTATAGTAAAAGGAATTTTAGACATAAACACATTTTAAGGATGAGCACCCATTACTTATTATATTACCCATAATTGGGGCAGCTGCAAAATTTGTGTTTATAGAAAAGGGAATTTTAGGCATAGATACATTTTAGGGATGAACACCCATTACTTATTATCTTACTCATAATTGGGGCAGCTGCAAAGTTTGTGTTTATAGTAAAAGGAATTTTAGGCATAAACGCATTTTAGGGATGAGCACCCATTACTTAATATATTACCCATAATTGGGGTAGCTGCAAAATTTGTGTTTATAGAAAAGGGAATTTTAGTCATAAATACATTTTAGGTATGAGCACGCATTACTTTTTCATACATCAATTAAATACATGAAGTCGAAATATCATATTGTTTTGACAGCTACAGAGTTCGTGTTTGTTAATACGTTTTAGCATAAGTTGTAGGGAATGTCTCAACTATTTCAGTTTTCTCATCTATAATTATTGAAGTGTGTGTCTCTTTGTTTGGCGTGTTCTGACGAATCTATGGCAGTTACAATAATGAAATTTTGCTCACATGTAGTCCAAATTTTTTGCAATTTTTGTGTCCAGCCCCAATTAAAAAAAATCAATCTAGAACATTTTAAAATTAATTTAATGACATTTAAATATTATTGTTTACTTTTGCATGGCTATAGAGATATGACATATTCTAAATTTATTTCCTCCGTGCTTCTCTTTCATTTTACCGAGGGACGCTCTCTCCTATACCGTTGAAAATGGAATAAAAATTTCAACGGATTTGAAATCTGCGAGAAATTTCACATTGCATCGTTACCTAAAAATATCATTTTCATTAAATAAAATTTTTTTTTGAAACATTTATATTTTTTTCAATACGAACGCGGCTGAGAAGAATGACCTTCTTTTGGTTCGATACATCACAGATTTCGTTTCCAGCTCTCAGCAAAACAAATACAAAATATTTTGAGGGACATTGTTTAGTTATTTTTGTAAAATCGGGATCGTTAAAGAGACACATTTGATTTTTTTTTTAAATAAATAATTTTTAAATTAAATAATTTATATTTTCGCAAGAGATTGTGACGTCACGCTGATTGGATCGCTACGCAATTCGAATTTGGCCGAATTGGACAATGACGAGGCCATTACAGTGTTTCCCGTGGTGATGGCGTGTGAAGCAAATCATAGTTCATAATATTCATAATTGGGTTTGCGAAGCAAACCAATACCACGGGCAACTCCATGATAACTGTAATCAAATTTGGCCACATTTGGCAATTTAGTAGGCTCTTACGATGTTGCCCGTGGTGTTGAATTCGTAGGGTATTCATTCCAACAGACTACAAATCTCCATTTGATTTACGAAGCAAGCCAACAACACGGTCAACGCCATGATGACTGTTATCCAATAGGCTACGAATTCCCATTTGGTTTGCGAAACAAACCAAATGGGAATTCGTAGCAATCACGGATGTTAGCGGTCAGTGGGCACACCTGACCCCACGAAAAGAACTTTCACGGGCAACGCCGAGCTGGACAAGCAGTGGTCACACCTGACCCCACGAAAAGAACTGTCACGGGCAACGCCGAGCTGGACAAGTAGTGGTCACACCTGACCCCACGAAAAGAACTTTCACGGGCAACGCCGAGCTGGACACGCAGTGGTCACACCTGACCCCACGAAAAGAACTGTCACGAGCAACGCCGAGCTGGACAAGCAGTGGTCACACCTGACCCCACGAAAAGAACTTTCACGGGCAATGCCGAGCTGGACACGCAGTGGTCACACCTGACCCCACGAAAAGAACTGTCACGGGCAACGCCGAGCTGGACAAGCAGTGATTAGTCAGACCAAGGTCTGTCATACTGTAGTTTTCGTAGTAGTGGCAGTAGCTTTCGTAGTAGTAGAAGTAGTTTTCGTAGTAGTAGTAGTTGTAATTTTCGTAGTAGTAGTAGTAGTTTTCGTAGTAGTAGTAGTTGTAATTTTCGTAGTAGTAGTAGTAGTAGTTTTCGTAGTAGTGGTAGGTTTTCGTAGTAGTGGTAGGTTTTCGTAGTAGTAGTAGTAGTTTTCGTACTAGTACTAGTAGGTTTCGTAGTAGTAGTAGTAGTTAGTAGTTTTCGTAATTTTTCATTCTATTTTTTTTTAAATTTAAAGTAGTTTTGAAAAAGTTTTGAAATGACCCAATTTTGCTTTTCATACGTAAGTTCTACAAAATTAAGAACAATTTATCTAGTCGGCATTATATTATGAATGTATAAATACTTCGGACTGTTCTCTGAAACAAAAAATTCAATTACTAGTTCCAAAGCAAAAAATGGCACCCTTGAGTCACTTGTCTTAATAATTAAAATGAATATAAAGATGCCAAAGCAATCGACAAAATATAATACACCCGTTAATGCGAAATCGTATAAATAGTAAGCGCCAGGGAATAACTTAACATCACTGATGTAAACAAAGAAAGCGTTGCAATATGTAGTAGTGAAACCAAATCGTTGTATTTAAAACGGTTTGTTATTATATACATTTTGATGCTTATTATTCGTGTTTTGAAAATTTGGGATCATTAAAAATATATGTTATCAACTATAAATTGTATTTGCTAGAACTGTTTTACGTAACATTTCAATTTAAAACTGTTTACTCATGCCAACTATTTTAACTTATTCTACACTAATCGGGCACCCATTAACAATAAAATCCTGTAGAGAAAAAAAAACCTTCTCGTGGTTGTCTTGATGAAGTATCCATTCACCAGCAAAACTATTAGGTCTTGAGGGACCAGTTATATCTCACTAGAAGAAAATTGACCAGCTTTCGATCTCGTCATCATAAAAAAATTTGTTCTACCTTGGTGACGAAATAACTCGTCATTAGCAAAATTGGTTAGATTATGGTAGACGAGATATCTCGTCGAAACCACTTGGATGGTTAAATGCATTGAATTATGATCGAAAATAAAAAATTTGATGAACATGTTCCCATTTCCCTCCAAAGTTCGTTTTCCTAAAAAATCAAGTTCGTGCACGCGATCTTCAATTATTGTCTCTAGCCACTCACTTTCACTGGAGAAAATGATTAGAAAAAGTTTTATCAAATTTAAAACTGCATGATCAAAGTTTATACCTCACTTACTTGAGAAACATAACACAGCATAAGAAGAAGGTCATTTTTTTTTTCAAAAGACAAACCGTTAATAATGTTTTAACATATTTTTCTTTTGAATTTAAAGTTTGTAGAGTTCGTTCACATCTTCAATAAAAATCCTTAAATATCATTTTCTGATTGTATTTGCATAGTTTTTTCAAATTTTACAGAATTAATTGTTTGCCGGAAAAAACAAACATCACTGTGACGTGCGTCACTCTTCTTGAGACCTTACAATTTGTATGAAATCCTCAAATATATTTTTCTAATTTAATTTAAATAGCTTGTTCAAGTTTTATAGCAATTTTTGTTAGCTGGAAAATACAAACATCATTTTGATGTGCGTCACTCTACTTTGACAATACAATTAGTATAAAATCTTAAAATATTTTTTCTGATTTGATTTGCATAGTTAGCTGAAAAATACAAACATCATTTTGAAGAACGTCGCTCTTCTTAAGACCATACTATTAGTATATATGTTCCTCGAAGATACATAACATTATGTCAAATGTTTTTTTGGAAATAAACTTTCTACAATAATCTTGTTTAACAAATTCAGATTTAAGTCAATGTTATTTCAATAAATGATGATAAGTTTGACAGCTCTTCCGAAATAGACTAGTAATTATTCAGAAATGTATAAAAATCATTAAACTGCTGCCTCAAATAATTTTATTTATGTGACAGCGTCCTATGCCTTCGAAGTACAGATATTGTAGCGAATTTATGCAGGTTATGGATGCAAGCGAAAACGTGTCGAAAACCTTCTTACGATTTAAAACTAGAAATTGCATAATACAAATTCTTGTCACATATATCTACATAATTTAAAACAAATTTGTCTACCTTATAATTTTTCAAACTCCAAGCACAATCTTGTCTTAAATGATTTATTTATTCCAAAATAAAACAAGAATGGTTTCCATATTAGTAATAAATTTATCCCCATTTGTGAAATAGAAAGATCTTTCCGTTCTTTATTCATAAATCACGATTTTTAGGAAGCATTTACCTCGAGTATCAAACACACCTTGCACCAAATATTTATAAATTTTAAAAACCAGCAGAATTTATCTGAAATAAAACGTGGTCAGAGAATATAATCATCTCTGTATGATAGAAGATGAAAAAAAATTCCAAAAAATAAAACTATAGGAGAACATGGAAGGGAAAAAAGATCATAATGAACAGCCTCGCCTAGAACAAAAGACGTTTTTTCCCTTAGAAGTTCTTACTTTCAGAAAGTAGAGCAGCGCCACCTGTGAGCAGAAAAAAGGAGAAGAATGGCTCGCTATAAAAACAAGCACACACATGGGACGATAAATTATTTTCTCTCTACGTTCGAAAAAATCGAATGTTGAAAAAAGTGTATGTTGAACATAAGAAAGTGGCAGCCAATATGTCACACTAGATTATACCAGGGTTATTATAGCTATTGCCACATTCCTGTAATTGGGATCTTAAAAGTGATTTAATATGGAATGAGAGATAAGTAATTTTTAAAGTCCGTTTCTGTGGTTTATGATTGTATTTCTTCATAACTGTCTTAAGATAGTCTATCTGCTGTTTTAAACTAGTGGTTATCGAACTGTATTTTTTTTTGCACTTTTCTTTAAGAGAAAGGAATTATTTTAAGGATCTATGTTAGTTTATCAAAAACAACTTTATTTTAAAGTTGTAGTGCTGAATTAGGTTTTGAAACAAGTCATTATTGAAAAATGATATCAAAAGTGGGACCTTAAGACTGAAGAGGTGTAATTTATTATACAAAAGTTAAAATTATTTTTTATTGCTATTCAATTGTGTGTGTGAATTTTAGTTGCATTCAATACACAATTTATTTTTACTAACTCAGACTGCTTCGTAAATGAAAAAGTAAAATTATAACACACACAACTGTAAAATATTTATTTAATCTAGTTTAAACAATCCACAATTATACAATGCTTAAGAAAAATAAATGTATTTGAAAAATGATTATCCCTAATACAGCACTTTATATAAGCGTATTGTGTTTTATTTGTTTGTAACTTCAAACAAGATTGAGAGTACTTGTGTAAATTTGCCTCGTTGTATCTTAATTATTTCTATTTTCAATTAGTATTATTTCCATTCTGATTTGGCTTGCCCTTATTACTTATGAAAATACTGGTAGCATTTGTTTATGTTGGATAATTTTCTAAAACTATTTTGCATACTCTCAAACTTTCAAAGCAAAAATTAAAGTCCTAAGTGCATTGCTTATTCAAATAATTTTCATATATGCATATACCTCCATTTATGTTCCAACACATACTGAAGTAAACAAAAGATTTTGTCTATTTCAGTGTATGTTTGAGGTTAGACAGCTTGAGCTTGTTCGTGTAAATACACTCATTGACATACAAATTTGCGCACCAAGAAATAATTGTGGGATTGTAATGAAACTTGGCATGTAGGTACATGTCAGCCAGATATGCAAATGATTAGAAATACAGTGTGATTGCGCATTGAGTAATGCCACTAGAGGGCGTTGAACTTCGTTCTCCTAGGAGTATAAAAGAGGAAAGCAGAGCTTGTTTGAGTGAACTTAATCTTTTGCAAAGGAAACGCCGAGGTAGATGTCATTACGCCGCCATCGAAGACAATATGAGCAGCTGTCAGAATTCCAGAGCGGAAGAATCATGGGGATGATGGAGGCTGGGAGGTTAGCTCGGCAAGTAGCTCGTCAGGTAGGCCGTTCTGATTTTATTGAGGAGTTGTTGGGACCAGTGGACAGAAGAGATGTCATTTACACGGTGATCAGGCTCAGGACGCCCAACAACAGACCAGTCATCGAGAAGACCGTCACATCATACGAGACGCACGCGTAAAGCCAACTGCCACATTGGCCGCTATCCAGACACATGCAGCACCTTCACTACGGGCCCCTGTGTCTTCCCGAACCATCGCAAGGCGCCTGGCTGAAGGACATCTGGTATCGCGGCGCCCATTACGTGTGCTGCCAATGACACCCACTTACCGACACCTCCGTTTGGAGTGGTGTCGCGCACGACGGGATTAGACTGCAACGGAATGGAACCTAGTCGTCTTCAGCTACGAATCTAGATTCAACTTGAGCAGTGATGACAATCGTGTTCGCGTGTGGAGGCCCCGTGGTGAACGCCTCAATCCTGCATTCGCTTTATAGCGACACACCGCTCCCACAGCTGTTGTGATGGTATGGGGTGCCTTTGCTTACGATACACGATCACCCCTAATATTCATCCATAGCACAATGACAGCCCAGCGGTACGTCCATGACATCCTTCAGACACATGTGATGCCACTCATGGCAGGGCTCCCAGGAGCCATTTTTCAACAAGACAATGATCGGCCACACACAGCAAGGATGTCACAAGACTGCCTCCACCGCATTACCACCCATCCCTGGCCTGCTCGATCCCTAGATTTGTCACCAATCGAGCATATGTGGGATCATTTGTGACGGCAAGTTGGACACCCTACGAGTTTGGTCGAACTAGAGGCGCATTTACAGCAACTATGGAACGAGATGTCTCAGGATATCATACGGAACTTGTATGCTTCAATGCCCGCTCGTATCGCATCGTGCATTCGCGCTAGAGGGGGTACAACAGAGTACTAAAACTTCCGTTCATTCGTACTTTTTTCTGCAATAAATGATCCCTTTTCTTTGATTTTCTAATCACTTACTTATATCAAAGTAGTAGTTACATGTATAGAATTTCGTTTAATTTTGACGACTTTTTCTTGGTGCGCAAATTTTTATGGCAGTGAGTGTATTATGGCTTTACTTGTAGTAGCCACTATGAGATATTTAATGGGGTGGGCCGAAAAAACATATTTTTTTTCAAATCGTAATACCGCGGAAAAGTTCCGAATGTGGAAGACTAGAAAGGGGTAAAAAAAAGAAATGAAATCGATTTTTATCATTCGATCGTGCATATGCTCTAATATTTGCCAAATTTTGAAAAAATTTACATTTTTACGATAATTTAAAACTTTTTTTTAAATTAGCCTCTTCTCGAATATAATAGCTGAAAATTTGTATGTATTAGAATCACAGAAATTAAAGTTTAAATATTATTTAAATACATCAACATTTCCGGTCGTACATTCTCTTCAAAATTAATGATAGTTTGAAAACCATTTACAAATAAAGGTAGATCACACACAGTTCAAGGAAAGAAAATACTAACAACCTACAAAAACTAAAAGCTTATTTCTACTGAAGATAGCGACACCGACCTAGATTTTAAAGTGCCAAAAAAAGTTTCCCTTTATAATTAATTCAGTTAAAATATACTGCATTACAGTGTGATTGTTATGGAGTTTCTGATCACACTACCGCTGTTATGACATCAAGTGTTTTGTATGACGTTGGATTCATTACCGATTCTGACGTCTAATGTTATAGACAAAAACAAAATAAGAAGAAAAAAAAACAAAATGTTAGAGCTGAGTTTTGTAAATCTGACGAATTTCCACAACAAAGTCTCTATTTTAATGGAAGGAAGGACGACACGCTAGTGGTAGATATAGCTTATTTGAAAAAAGTTTCATAGAATAAAAAAGGAGGATCATTACTCGTTTATTCAAGAACCTGGTTCAGACTACATCGGCTATGTTATTCTAACTTCTGAAGATAATGTCACTTCTACTACTTCTAATCTGTCTGGCAATGGTACGATGGGCGTTCCATAAAAACTGAGAGTAAAATCATAAAAAATCAAGAAATATAATTACATAAAAAAATGCATCATTATTTAGTCAAAATACCTACTCTCAGATGATATGCAACTTTTCCATCGTTCAACCCACTTTTCAAAACAAGTAGAGAAGCTTTTTTTCTGGAGAAGCTACTTCAAAGAACCCTGCACCGCTGAAATAACTTCATAATCTGTATTAAATTTTCTACCACGTCGGAAACAGCCAGATATCGCATGGTGCAGGATCTGGACTGTAAGGGGGATGTGGCATGATTTTAATATTGCATTTACTAAGATAATGCTGGACAGACGTAGCGACATGTGGGCGAGCATTATCGTGATTTAATGTCCAGCTCCCTACCAGTTCATGTCGTTTTTTTCGATATGTGTTATCGCAAAATTTTCAAAACTAAAATATAATATTCACCATTTACAGTAGTTTTTGGAGGCACAGCATGCTGATAGATTATACCTTTAAGATCAAAGAAAATAATCATCATGACCTTTCCAGCAGATTTGGTTTGTCGGATTTTTTTCGGGGGCGGAGAATCAGTGTGTTTCCATACACTTGTTGCGGACTTGGTAAGGGGATTAAAATGATGCATCCAAGTTTCATCACCTGTTATTACAATCTTTAGTAATTTCGGATCATTTTGAAGCATCTGTTTCCACACACAACATTGGCGAATTCTTGTTTGCTTTTGTTCTTTAATAAGGTGATGAGGGACCTATCTGGTAAAATCATGGCGAAGCTGTAAATTGTTGCGTAGAATGCGAAATATCAAAGTTTTCGAAATGTTAGTTGATGCTGCTGTCTTCTCACATGTCATTCGCCGATTTTCTTGCAAGTTTGCCCACACAGTGTTAACATTTCGATCATTCACAACACTATCTGGTCAGCCATGCTTTGTAGCCAGTTCTGCAGACAAACAACCTTTTTCGAAATCACCATGCCATCTAAAAATCGTAGCCTCACCAAAACATTTGTCTTTGTAAGCTTCTTTTATTAACGTAACTGTTTCTGGAGATGTTTTGCTCAAACGATAGCAAAATTTTAAGGCGGAACGCACTTCGTTTTTTAACTTTGACTCACTCACCTCCATTTCTGCAGGAGAAATAAAAACAGTTATTTAAACAAGCACGAAACTAGGAAAATAAAATTGTCTGCTTCTTTTGGAATATTTATAATTGTACAGTTAACAGTTTGAAAAAATCGCCTGCACTTTTATATTTTAGTTTCGTCGTGTTGCCACTGCATAAAAAAATTACTCTCAGTTTTTATGGAATGCTCTTTGTATTTCTCTTGAAACATTAGTTGTCATAGGATGTGATGGCACTGCTGTTAATACAGGTTGGAAAGACGGCCTGATTTGCCGAATCGAAACACATTAAGGGAAACAGTTACAATGGACAGTTTTCCTTCTCCATTTCAATGAACTACCATTCTTGCATCTGTCTTAATACCTAGATGGTAAATCAACGGTTAAGAAAACCGTTCAGAGGGCCAATCGATGAAATCTAAGTGACTGCGAAAAACATCCAATGATTAGCTTCAAGAGTATTCGCTGTCAGATTCCCACAATTGACAGAAGTATACTAAGTAAGGATCAGCAATATCTACTCGACATTTCCATGGCAATAAAGTAGGGAAACTGTAAAGAGGATTTGGTGTTCGAGTTCATGGTCTCTTCTCACACTCAAGGAGGTTGACAGCAGCAAATTGAACTCTCAGATTGTATAAGTACTTAAGTGCAGAAAGTCCCACACTTGAACTTCAAGAAATAGCTGTATTTATTTTGAAGTCATGCATGCCAGTTATTATTTATAGTGTATTAAAACAAGTAAATACTTTACAGACGGACCAAAACGTATGTACCAATCACTACAATCATCAAGGTACCTGCCTGAAAATTTACGTAATATTATCGACCCTGTGATCGAACGAAATGGGTTTTTTGCTCATCCAGAACATTTAATGTTAGCCATAACACAATGTAATACAAAACACATAAGAGATCTCGGACTTCGACGCATTGTAAAAGAGAGACAGTAAGATCCAAAGAGAACAACTATTAGAACATCCATGCCACCAAAACTCAATTTTAACGCTCATGACTACTCATATATAATTAACTGGACAGTGAGGGGGGTGATTGTGACTTATTTTCTCCCACATTATTAAAAGATATCAGTGTGACGATGAGATTAAATCACATATTCAAAGTGACTCAGTCCCTAATTGAGATACAACGTTCAAGACATTCCCAGTTCACACACAAACAGTTGAACGATGTGAGAAACTTGTGACAAAAGCCTCAGGAAAATTTAGCGGAGATGAGTCTAGGGATGGTTTTAACAGGACGACTTTGCTGTCAAGGTCAACCATGCCTAACTTAGCCCATAAATCAGATTTCAAAGAACCTTCAGTTACGAATGAGTGAAAACGGAGGTGTTCAATTGTTCAATATGATTTTCTTGAACTTAGACTCTTCACACAAAAAGAGGTGGGAGTGGTCTTAGAAGGAGTCCGATTTTGACTGTCTTAGCCGATGCAAAATGACAAATTTAAGCAAACACAAAAAAAACAAAAGGATAATTTAAGAAAAAATTTAATTATTTATAGAGAATACCTATAGGCCTAGAGCCGCGGTAGCTCATTCAGTAGAGCGTCGGGCTCGCATCGGAATGGTTGTGGGTTCTGTCCTCGGCGGAGCCTGCCATTCTGATGGTTGCGAGATCGGCGCTTGGACCTGGCTAAAGACCGTCGTGTTCGCTAATGGTGGCTGGGACACGTTAAATAGGTCGTGGACACAAAGCCCCCCATGTTCCCATACCAAATCAATACCTCTGGGGGTACCTGATCAGGGGGTTATCGGCCTCTGATTGGGATCTACATTACGATATGTGTGAGTGAATGGATGTGTGAAAGGGACCTTCCTGTAAAACGAATGTGTCATATGTGAAGAAGTCCAACCCTTTGGGGCGATGGCACCCCCAGTTGGGCCATATATGGCCTGCACGACAACAACAACCTCTAGGCCTTTTGTTGAACTTATTTAGACGAGGGTCGTATCTGGGGATTTGCTGAATTGCGGGATTATCAATTAGATCAAGTTTGTCACATAATTTAGTTGCAAGTTAAGTGAAGAATTGCTTAAGTTCAGCAGTTTTACGATTTTCTGGGATTTTATTATTTCTGTAATACCAGGGATAAAAAACCACTGTTAATACGGAGAGTAGAATTTTGAATAGCTTATAATTTATGGAGGGTACTTTTTGTTATATATCCCCAGACAAGACTGGCGTAGCTGAGTTTTGGACGAATCATGGTTTTGTAAGAGAGCAATTTACTGTCAATAGAAAGTTTGGATTTTCGACCTATTAAGGGGTAAAGATTGTTCTAGCCGCAATGGCCTTAGCTCTAAGGGAGGAATGTGGTTTTCCAAGTTAAACGAGAGTTCAATGTGACTCCAAGATAATTACATTTAGAGTACAAATAATTTGATAGCCATAAAAATTAGGGAGGTCAGTTTTCTAAGTGAAAAGTATAGCTTGGCATTTGTTAACATTATTTTTGATTTTCCAAGCAGTAAGCCAAGATTCAAGTGAGTGTATGTAGTTGTTGAGTGTGGTCATGACACCTGTTAGATCATGGTTTCTGGCTAACACAGCTGTATCATTTGCAAACATGCAAAGCATTGATGATGGGTTTTTAGGTATGTCGTTCACAAACAGATTGATTAATTTAGGTCCTAAAATTGAACCATGTGGTGTGCCAGCTTGAATGGTGCGTGAGTTTGAGATAGTTTTGTTAACACGAACGACAAATCGCCTACTTGTTAGGTAGGAAAATAGAAGTCTAATATGTGAGGCAGGAACGCCAAATGTAATTAGTTTGTAAATTAGATCGTTGATCGAAACCCTATCAAATGCTTTGGCTACATCAAGGAAAATTGTACTAGTATTTTCTTGGTGGTGGACAGCATCCAATATGTGCTCAGTTACCCTGAGTAATTGTTGGTATTGGAAAGCTGTTTTCTGAATCCCAATTGTTCAGGGATAATAATATTATTTTGACTGCAGTTAGCTTCAAGTCGAGTATTAATAATACACTCGGCAGCTTTACTGAGTACTGGGAGCAAGCTAATTGGCCTGTAACTCTCAGGAAGTTGGCTACCTTTATTTGGTTTCAGTATTGGGACAATCACAGCTGTTTTCCAAGGTTGAATGAATATATATATATATATATATATATATATATATATATATATATATATATATATGCAGTCCAGTCACATTAATGTGACCACCACTTACTTATGACGTCAACGTGAATAACCAATCACAAAACGCAGGGGGCAGCACATTGCAGTTTTGAGTGTATATAAAGGATGTCCTAGGGCATCGGAAAGCATTTCAATAGCTGGCGTAATGCAGAAACGTAGCGATTTATCCGACGTCCAAAAGGGCATGATTATTGGCCTTCGGGACAAATTATTGGCCTTCGGGTGGAAGCATTTCGGAAACGGCTAATTTTGCGAACTGTTCGCATGCCGCCGTGGTAAAAGTATACCGTGCATGGCAAAATGGCACTATCCAAAATCAGCGGCGTGGCACATGTGGTGCACCGCGGGCTATAGATGACAGAGGCGAACGAAGGCTACGGAGATGCGTTCGGGCGAATAGACGTGCACCTGTTGAGCAACTGACCCGCCCAGATGAACCAAGGGGCTACCAGGAGTGTATCCTCAACAACGGTTCAGCGAACGTTGCTGCGCATGAGCCTCCGCAGCAGACGCCTGGTTAATGCACCTATGCTTACTGCTGTTCATCGACGACGAAGGCTGGAATTTGCACGCCAGTACCGCAACTGGACGTTCACAGAGTGGCGACAGGTGGCTTTTCCCGATGAGTCACGTTTTATGCTCCATTGGACAGATGGACGTTGGCGTATACTTCGTGAAACGTCTGAAAGCAAACACCCTGCATCAATTGCCGAAACGATCCAGACTGGAGGAGGGAGCATTATGGTTTGGGGAATGTTTTCCTGACATTCACTGGGTGCACTCATTATTGTGAAAGGCATGATGGATCAGCACAAGTACGCATCTGTCCTTGCGAACCATGTCCACCCCTACATGCGAATTATTTTTCCTCAGCATGATGGCATCTACCAGTAGTACAATGCGAGGTGTCATACAGCTTGCAGTGTAGGTGCGTTGTTCGAAGAGCACCAGGATGAATTTAACGTACTCCCCTGGCCAGCAAACTCACCGCATTTTAACCCAATCCAGAATCTGCGGGACCACCTCGATCGGGTTGTTCGCGCCTTGCATCCTCAACCACGTAATCTAGCGCAGCTGGCCACGGCACTGGAGTAGGAATGGCTCAACATCCCAGTGAACACCTTCAGAAACCTAATTCACTCTCTTACTGCACGTCTCGCAGTGGTCCGCTCTGCCAAAGGTGGTTATATATATATATATATATATATATATATATATATATATATATATATTAGGACACGCTGACCAGTTGCTGTCCCATTTCCCGTAGACTTTCACTTCTTCACGACATCACAAACGGTTGACCGTGGCTGTGGTAATTAAACAGTAAAACCTGCAGTTTTCTTTTAAAATCACTAAGTTCCTTTCGTTTTGACATATTGACACTATTTCACTCAGTACTAACGACGTTACCACTTCTTGTATTTTTATTAACCTCAACAGTCACGTGCGAGCACGGATTTGCATAAAATCCGACATGTAGTCAGATTTAGGCAAATCAGCTCGTAAGGATATAAGCATGTATATATATACATATATATATCACATGGCGAAAAGTATTCTAGTGCTATTATGCTGTCTGTCCCAATAATATATATATATATATATATATATGTGTGTGTGTGTGTGTGTGTGTTTTGTCGCAACCTCCTGAAAGTGTCCAAAAATCCTTGAATAAAGAATCTCTTAGTAAGTGCCAACACAAATAATAAAATTATGTGTTTAAGAGCAGACTGAAATGTACGTAATTTGTAAAATAAGTGTTAGCATAAAATCTAAAGATGACTGCCTGGTAGTGTTATGATTTTTTTCAATGCTTTTCTATTCTAATCTAAATTAGTAAAGAAAAATTAATTGTAGTAGTCTGCCTACCACTTCTCACTATATAATTTCAGGTAGCTTTTTAAATCCGTCCTATGAGTTTGGTCACAGTTCCCATGATGTACAATTCCCTTGGGTATAATGTACCGACAAGTTAGGAGTTACATTGAAAACGGATTAATAACGGATACAAAAGATTAATAACGGAAGTAATTTTATTTCTATTTAAAACTACTTTTAAGATCATTTTGAGAAAGTGATTGAAGTCGAACAAGTGCTATTGGTGTCACAAAAATAGAGATGAGTGTAAATAAAGCTTAGAGCTTTGGAAAAGCATAGGGACCAATGGATCTACATCGAAACTCTTTTGGTTTACTGTCGATTTAATTCCACCTAATAGACACGATCAGGTGTAAATGTTTCTGTAAATAAACGGTTAAGCGATGAAAGACCAGGAGTCAAAACCGGAGGAGGTTCCTCTGTTACTTATTCTACGAGGTCAACATATTAAAAGAAGTCTACAACAAACGTAACCTCCAAATTCTTGAATAAGCAATAAACTTTGGATAAATAAGTCAGATAAGTTAAAAAATAGATAAGTACATTTACATACCTATACCTCCCGACTGGTAGTGAAATACATTCCATATTTATGGTAATAAATGAGTACATACTAGTATGAAACAGCACTTAACCAGCCCCCTTGAAAATTGAAATGGTAAAAGCAGTTGGTGGCTGTGTCGAATAATTTCATCATTAGCAAAACTGAATTGATCTTGAGGGACGAGATATCTCGTCATTAGAAGATAACTGGCCATACCCTGCTCTCGGGATCATAAAAAAATTGGCGATACCTTGATGGCCATGTAACTCGTCATTAACAAAGTGGTCAAAATTTAAAGGATGCGAAATCGTCGAAACTACTATGACGCTAAAAATGTCGATGAGATGAAGATTTCCGATTTCAAAAATATTCTACTATACTGTAGAATTACTTTAAAAAGCTTTATTGTGGACTTTGTGTCGTACTTGTAGTTTACATATGATATGTGGACTGTAAAATTTTATGCAAAGGCCAATCTCAAATAGAGAAAATAAAACTTACAAATACCATTACACCCAAAACTACCTTTAAGAAATTGATGGGAGCGACAACTTCGTAATCCTTTGCAAAGAAATGCAGATCACATAAAAATGCAAATCCGTTTTCTTTACCAAGTAAAGAACACTGAGAAAACACGGATCCATCCCAATCGCTGGTGTTGACTTCAAAGGTAAAACGAGATAAGAATACGTCTTTGGAATGAGGCAATTACATTTCTTCGAGGAAACTCTTTTTAGGTCCTTATCTCGCAAAAATGAGCTGGGAATCCTATGCCGTTTTCTACAGTTCGTCTTTCCCTTTTAATCCATCTATCCTGTGTCCTTCCAGTCACTGCGACTTTATCTGCACACCCTTTAAGCGTGGCATTTTTCTTGAGCGCATTAATCTGCGGTGATAAATGTGGAATAAGGAAAACTTACATCACTGCAATGTCAAAAGTTTTTTGGAGAAAGATTTCTTCTTTTTTCACCCCTGCTTTCTTCCGAGTGGTCTTTTCCCGCTTTCTTTTTTTGTTAAGAAACCCGATAGATTGAATTTTTTTCTTCCGTCTTTTGTTCTGATACCAGTATTTTTTAAGCCATCTGACCCGTGCATTTCTGGAAATTTTTTTCATGCCTTTTTTTATTCTTTGGGTATACATTTTTTCCCCTATCATTACAGCCGTATAACATGTAACAAAACAGAAGCTATTATAAGTCGGGTGCTAAAAAACTTTAATTGCTTATATTCTTCAAATAACTTTTTATGCGATTTTTTCTAAGCTAAAATTTACTCCCACATTTTTGTTCACAGTAAATAACTATGTGTTTCAGTTTATAGTAAATGTATTCATTAAATACAAAATTCGCAATTGATTTTGTACCAGATTCAGCAAAAGGCAAATTAAATACACATTGACTAATTTTGATGAGATATTACATTCCCTAATGAATAATCAGTAATCAAATATCATCATTTAGAAAATGAACATGTAGAGTATTGATCATAATCACTCTTATAAGTACACAGCGAAATTTATTGTTATTTTATTTAATGTCGTAATTTAGCTATGAATAGAACAAAAATTAAATAGAATTAAAATGGACGTATATAAAACCGTTTATTAATATGAATTCAATATTTCATAAAAGTATTTCAAGAATTTATATTGAACCATGCATGTCAATTTTATCTGATAAATCCTATTAATTTGTCAATTGTTAAATTTAGAATAAACGGAAACATAATATGTGAAAATAGGTACCACAGACTATCGATTGGAGAATGAGCAAGACGTACGTCCTTAGACAGACACCACGTCAAAGGCTAGTGCTCTTACATATACCACTCGTTTAGAAACGATGTTATGACTAATTTGTATGAGATATTACATTCCCTAATGAATAATCAGTAATCAAATATCATCATTTAGAAAATGAACAAGTAGAGTATTGACCATAATCACTCTTATAAGTACACAGCAAAATTTATCTGATAAATCCTATTCAATTGTCAATTGGTAAATTTAGAATAAACGGAAACTTAATATGTGAAAATAGGTACCACAGACTATCGATTGGAGAATGAGCAAGACTTACGTCCTTAGACAGACACCACGTCAAAGGCTATTGCTCTTACATATACCACTCGTTTAGAAACGATGTTATGACTATAATGACGTGAGTTATGTCAACTATTTTTTTATACGGTAATACCCCGATGCTACGCAATAGGTGTGACCGACGCCAAATCGCATAAATCGGGTCGTAATATTGTGTATTAATTGGTTCTTTTTGTAAAATATATATATATATATATATATATATATATATATATATATATATATATATATATATATATATATATATAAACGTATTTGTAAATTAAGCTGTTTCGCACAACACTCGGCCCATTCCGTTACAGCGTATCATAGCAAAAGAAACACTAAAGATAACCATCGTCAGTGTTGCCAAACGAAAATATCAAAAACCGCATACCACCGGATTCGCTTAGGTCGGGATATTGCTGTACTCAGTTTCCACAGCATCAATCGCGTTTTGTTTGTTAATTAATTAAATTGTGATGATTATTTTTACGAATATATGTGTTCCCGTATCGTCATCCGTATGCAGCAAAATTCAGACTATAAGACTTTTATTTGCTACTGATAGGCAATATATTTTACTGACGTAGATTTTTAACGTTTTGCTGTAGTTTCGAGAGTGGGATACCAGCTGTGATAACAGCTGTTTGGTGTGTGGGATACCAGCGAGGTGTTGATCTAGTCATCTGACCGTGGTTCAAAAGTACGAGGTGTTGTCCAGAGATATTTTCTTTCGGGATTGATACCGGATAATTGCCAAGATCGTTTTTTATTGAGTCAGTTTGGGGACACTACTGCTTTAACATATAAGAAAATGACTAAAAAGTGACTATACTTTAAAAACCTGTAAAAAAATATCTATCAAAGATAACTATATACAATTTTCAGAAATGACTAACAAGGAATCATTGTTTTGAAAAATAGAAAAAGTTTAAACTATGTGTTTATAGAAAAAAAATTATTAAACTAAATATTTTCAAAAAGTGAAAATTTAGATTTTACATATTATCACGCTGCGCGCAGGATATTTCAGGTAAATTAATTTACATTAAAAAAAATTATTTTAAATTAAAGGTAATAGTCAAATTAACATTTTAGACTACAGGATTGTATTTTAAATAAATAGAAAATTTTCTAGGTGGATTTTATAAAGAAAATCAATTTCTCATAAATTTTTCAGCATAATTTTTATCATAAAACTTTTTTTTTTAAATTAGATTCATTATAATAGTCTATTTATATTATATTAATGTTATACACATTTGCTGAAAATTTCAAGAAAATTGCTTTATTAGAACAAGAAATATCTAGCGCGCAAAGTGAAAAAATCATGTTCTGAGAAAATCGCATTTAAAGTTAAAATTTAACAACAAGATGTTATTTGTATGATATTCAAAGAATATTGTGAATGAAAAATGTATTTAAGTATCATTACAGCTTATTTGAATAATATTTTTGATTATAATTGTCTTTAATGAGAAAAAAAAACACAAATACCTTGATAATTTGATGTTGAGATTTATATTTTTTAACGTAATAATTCATTAAACAAAGAAAATGCAATATTGCAGCTTTAATATTTGTCAAAATTAAGTATCCTAAAATACAAATTTAATTAAAAGTTAAAAAATTAGACACACAAATAACTTTTATATTTGTATTATATTTGTATATTTGTATTGTATTATTGTGTATATTTGTATTTGTATATTTGTATTGTATTATATATATTTGTATTATATTTGTATTATATTTTTATATTTGTTATATTTGTATGTATATTTTATATTTATATTATAATTTAATAATAGTTAATAATACGAAACACACAATTTTTAAAATTTCCCAGCTTCATATAAACACCCTTCTTTTTTTTTTTAAATTTTTCTTGTTTTAAAATTTTAGTCATGCGCTTTGCACGTCTACACTCTAACGACATTTCTAGAGTTTGCTTTTCTGCTTGTTTTACTCGTGCACTGTCGAGACTTAAAGCTGCATTTATGGAATATTTCCCAATTTTTAATCCCAAATGTCTCATTACTTCTATTCTTCCGAACTGTCCATTATTGAAGGAAATAATAGCCTCGTTCATTGCTATATCTGCAATTTTTCTGCCTGATCCACTTTGTTTCGGACACATTTTCCAAACAAGGGCATTCAATGACTCATTTGGATTTTGTGTCCGACCACCAACACAACGTCTGAGCAACTTGGGATCAGACAGATCCTTAAAAATGTTTTTAACACAGTCCATAACTGCAGCTGGTATAACATTTTTATGTTGATAGACTTTATCAATGTGTTTATGTCGTTGAAATTGACACCAAGAGTTCTCACCTAGAGGACAAAAGTCATGTAACGGTTCATCATCCGTTGAACGAGTGTGGCAATAAATAGCCCATATGGCTTTGCGCATATCGACCCAGGAAGTTTTATTGCTTCTAATGGCATTGCCGTAATATATTGATCATTTTTCAATAATTTTATCAGTTAATCGGCCTTTTCCACTGAGGGGTTTTCTATCACTTAACTTTTTACCACTAAAATGTTTTTTCATTTCGCGAAGACGTCTTCCCATTCTTTTTTGAACATGGCCGACACATTCAATCTTAGTGACTTTCACGTCTGGACCATAAATTTCAGCCTTTTCAATTTCAAGGAAAGTTTTAGTGTCACCGTCGCCAATATAATTAATATATTGGCAATTATGATTGGCTTCGGAACGTTGAAACATCCTAACCATTTCGACAACTTCCATTTTTGCCGCTGATCCTTCGTGGTTTTTCACACATGATTTCTTATGGTTTTCTTTCCACAATTCGTATTCCAGTCTAGATTTCGGTTCTTTCCACTGGTCACAGCCTTTGCAAAATGATGCCATGACTTCAGTATCAACGACTTTTCCTGTCTCCGCTCCAATTAGAGTTGCAACACCAATTTGGGAAGAATGTCCTCTGGTCTTCCAAGACCCATCACCACTAACCGTTATTTTTGAATCTCCCGTCAAGTGTACTTCTTCTTCGGAAGCTTGTTTCATAGAAAGTTTAGCAATATTGCCAGAAGAAACATATATATTTTTTTAAAGTTGGTACTATACGTACGTATGCTTGCCAGTGGAGGTAAGTCCATGATCCCCAAAAAAGTTTTCATTCCGGCTAATCCTTGTCCAATACACCGCATGGCGTACACAAACCTCAAGTTTATTGCACTGATATTTCTTTTTTCTCCCATCATATTACTGTTTCTAACTGCAGTTAGCTCTTTGCAGTGATCACAGTTCAGACTGAATTTTGATGATAATTCATATGTGAGAGTTTCTTAAATTGCAATGTTACTCCCACATATTTTACAGCATAAATATTTTGATATTTCAGAAAAAAAGCTTGTAATATCAATCAGTATAAATCCATTGAAGTCTGAAGAAACAGTTGTATCTTCAAAACAAGAGCTTTTCAATTTTTTGTATGAAGAAGAAACATTAGCGACATCTGATTCTTTTGAAAATCGATTGCCATAAAACTTGCGTTTTTTAGGTCTTACACCAGATGCTCGTTTGTTGTTTGAAGAACTCATAATTATCAAGATAATCAAAAGAAACTAGAGCAGTCGAATAGTTCTAAAAATAGCTGTTTTTTTTTTCAAATATGTTTACAATTGATGTAAAAAAATGTGTCGAAAAATAAAACGCAAACGCAACTATACAATCGTAAACAAACAATTGAAAGAAAAGTTAAAGTTGCAGTAAGTTCACATTTGAAACTTAAATCAAGAACTGTGAGGCTTTTCAGGTAGCAGATATTTAATTTTATAAAATCTGTATTATTCTTTTAAACTTAAGATAAAAATCAGTTTCGGTTTCACTTTTTCGGTTTCGGTCATTTTTTGGCAGTCATTTTGCAAAAGTGACTTTCGGATAAAAGTAAATATCTCGCGATTGGTTACACGTACATTAAAATGTTTGATGTCATTTTATTCAGAAAAATATGCAGTTTAATAATATATCAAAAATGAAAAAACGATTTTTTGACCTTTTTAAAGCAGTAGTGTCCCCTTGTTAATTGCTCATGCAGTCTTAGAGCCAGGCGAAGGAAATTCTACTTTTTTAACACTGAAATGATAATATTAATAGACACTCCGAGGGAGATAATATGATAATTTGTTCAAACAAACCTATTAACCCTCCTGGGGGTTGTCTCTACAAGGTATCTCGTTATTAGCAAAATATACCATATCTTGTCGGACGCGATGCTTCGTTACTGGGAAAAGTTCAGACCATATCGTGATCTTGTTATCATAAAAAAAAATCAACAGTAAAAAAAATCAGCAGCAAAATTCAGCAGATGATGAGATATTTCGTCCTTAAGAAAATTGGTCAGATCTTGATGGGCTATATATCTCTTTGAAACCATTTGGATAATTAAACGCAAAATGTAAAGAAAAATGTAATACATAAATATTCTGGTTAATAAAGATAAACAGACATGAAAGAATTAGAGTAAACTCATAATTTTCTTTGAACAGAAATTTCCTGAACTTGCGATTTATGCATATCTCCAGGGGGTACTAAAAATGTATGATGTTATCCAAATTATCCAAATATTTCTTGAAATAAGAATTGTTTAACTGTTAAAAAGATTGTGAATATATGATAAAATATTGGTTTCCATAATATACCCTAAGGGTAATTATTGCAGTTCTGTTAAAGACCAACAAATTTTATTTGAGATTTCTGCTACCAACTAGACCCTGCATTTCTACACTATATATATATATATATATATATATATATATATATATATATATATATATATATATATATATATATATATATATATATATTCCTAATAGAATATTGTTCCATTGAATGGAGTATTTAAGGACGCATGTTAATGGTAAGAATCGAATGCTATCCGAATTTTTCTGTACAGCAAAATGTATCAAAAATTAAATTCTGAGATTTTTGTCCGAAAACGATATAAATATGCGTATTTATTTATTTGAATATTACTTATAAAACCTGTGAGTTAAATAATTCATGCAAATTTATTAACCTAGCAAATAAATTAAGTTTATCAGAGTCAGAACAATTTTTCTTGATTTCTTGCATCTTTATTTCATAATGGGTGCTGTAAATAAGCATTTTTAGTATAATTACTACCATATGTAGTGTTTTTTATAATTTTTAATTTCGTTAACATGTATTGCTTAGTTTTCTGTAGTCTGCGAATCCTGGGAATGCGTGATATTCAAGGTATTATTTCACCTATTTTATGTTAGTCAATGAACAAACTTTTACACTAAAGTAAAGATACGATTCATATTCAGTATCATCAGTTGCGCTGGATTTTTTTCGGTGTCTGAATAATACCTTAAATTTGGTTTTTCTTAATTAAAGCTTCCTCTCGAATAACGACTTGTTTTACATATCACTTACTTTACAGGATCGAAAAATGCTCAGTAATATTTCCGATGTCAATGTTACCATAGCCACATGGAACCTTATTCCATTCACTATGTTTAGAAAATTTGGCTATAATTGTTAATTCTCTAAAGAATTTACATGTATAATTCCACCAAACAACCTGAGGTCTTACTACATAACTTCTACATAACTTACTACATAACCAGTTTGGATCTTCGTGGCCAATATAATATTTCCAAAGGATTATATTCTAAGAAACGACGAATGGAATTTCTCTATTCCTCGGAAGGAATTATCGGAAGGAAATGACCAACAAAATACGAGTTAGAATTCTATTCAAAGGAAAGGATCAGTGTAATTCCAAAGGATTCACTTCCATTGAAAAAAGCAATATAATGCTACCAAAAGATTATATTCTAAGGAAATGACAACTAGAGTATTTCCCTAATGTTGAAAGAAGCCTTGTATTGTTATAACTAATAGATGTGATTACACAGACGATAATTGTGTTGTGGGGTAAAATGAATATTACACTGCTTGGAAATCTCATGCCGCACAAAGGGTTGAGGTGATTGACGACACATTGATAAAGCTCCACATTTCCTTTTTCTTCCATGGTCCTAAAAAATCATTAAAGTAAAAATGAATCTATGAAACAAATCACAATAAGCACGACGCTTTGCAATTCCGTAAATAAATTATGAGAGGTTACATAGACCGTTATTCCCCATACCGAGAGGGTGATTTAATGATAGTACATGCTGATGCACAGCACAATCTAGTGGAGTTCGTTGGAATTAGCTGTAAGAAGAGATTTCTTATTACTATCTATGCTATAACTCCATTAAAAGCTCATTTCCAAAATATTTTCTCATAGACCGATATTCTGCCGAGTTAATAATTAGTGCATACTTAAAATGGCAATTGATTTCTAATGCATTATTTGTATGATAACCATGTATGTAAAAGTGCGCTCAAAGTTGTCTTAGTTTCATTCTATGAATACAAACTGATTGTTAATCCCTTTTCTTCTACTCTTTCTATGACTTATAATAACTGATTTTTTTCCATAGCTGAATGCCTCCATTTACAGGTTCAATCAGCTTAATTCCGGCACAGAACACTACTCACGTTTCCGAACAAAACTGTCATCCACGGGAAAAAATACGCATTTACCGAGAATAACATTTCTGGAGTCCATGCGGAAATGACAACTCGTTAGTCCTCAATATGTTCAGCTCCTTCAACAAAGGGAGAAAAACAACAAACAAAAACCGAGAAAAATATTCTTTCGTATTAAACTTTAGTTTGGATTTCCCCTACTCCCTTTCTCATAATGGGAATCAAAGAAAAGAAGAATGAAAGAAATCTGCTACAGTGTGTCACATATCAAATGGTAGAAAGAAGAATACCGATTTTAATTTCGAACCTAGGACGAATAAAGTCTCCAAGGAGTAATGCATGAAAAGAAAATGATCAAGAAGTGTAATTTAAGGAAAAAATTTGGGGAATCCATTACGTTTGATTAGCCAGACTTTCCGTAACGAGAAAATATTTTACATTGGGGACTGAATAGCTTGGAAATAAATAATTAGGAGAAAGTTACTTTATAAACCCATATATATGTTTATATGAAATGCCAAGAAAACTGGTACAGAAGAGCTTATGTAAAATGCATAGCTACGCAAACCACGCACGTCATTTCTTGTGTCTTCGTATGTATAAAGTGAACTATTTGTGGAAGCATCTATTGCTGTTTTTGCAGTGAGTATGGCAAAATATCGTAATTTAAGGAATTCCCAATGGTTCAGTAGTTGTTGCTCGTGAGATCGGTCATTTCGGAGGCAGATAAATTTAAATGCACTACTTACTATTCACCTGTGTCTTATTGGTGTTCTTAACGAAGCTGCCTGCTCACTGTGTGAACAGAAACTAGCCTTTGGACAAACATCACCTGCGTGTCGAACCATCCATGAAGAGATTGAAAACTGGAGATACTGGGAATCTAGAAGACTCTTGGGGTGATAGCCTTAGGTTATCCTTTGAACCTTTTAATGTTTCTTGTTGTTGTTCTTCTGTTCACTTTCTTTTATGTTTTCTTAATCATGTACCCCAGCCATTGAAAAAAAACTTACTATTCAAGGGTTACTACAAGAATTGTAACAAAAGTTGTATAGTTCTGGGTCGACGCTACCACTGAGCACTTTGCGATTGAAAATGAGTTGCCTTGTCCAAAAAGTCTCAGATGTTTCGGTGAAATTAATGGATCTGTGAATGAAGGTAACCCAATAAAACCATTGATCCCACCTGTCAACAGGGGATTGAACAATCTAGTGGTGCCTCCTAATGGTAAGGGGATTATTTAGCACTATTTAAACATTCTAGCGTATGTCTAAACTAGGTATCTCTTCATTATAAAGGGCCGTGCTATCCCGGTTGAAAGATAACGGATTAGCAACCGCATGGTTGCGAGTTCGAAAATGTATGTTTAGTTGTCCTGGTTGCTTTTCCTTCGAGTTTGATCTCTGACCGTACATTCCTCCGTGTTGCTTTAGTGAGACTTCAATTAAAATACTTACCTACATCATTATCAAAACTGACCAGATCTTGATGGACGAGACATCTTGTCATTAGAAGAAAATGATCAGGTCAGACCAGAATCTTCAAAACTCAGATAATTATCTCGACAACAAAAAAATGACAGTATCTTGATGACGAGATATGTCGTCATTAGTAGAAATGGTTAGATCTTGATGAGCGAGATATGTCGCAGAGATAATTTGAAGGTTAATGGGACCCCTCTACAAACGTCTGTAATTGATGAACGCTATGTGTCAATCCATTCTGACATGTTACACCCGTTCATGTCCTACGTTTATTCTGATCGGTTTGGTCTCTTCCATAGGAATACGTGGTTCCACGCATGTTTAAATACACCAAATTCGGATTAGATGAACTCTCTCTAATGTAAGTTTGAACCTTTGCCATTCCCACCTAAGTCACCAGATATCAACGTTATCTAAGGCATCGTGGATGCTATGCAACACGCCGTGAAACACAAAAATCCTCTACCTCGAAATACCTACAATGTGTCTTTTCCAAACTCAGAGCTCGTTTAGATTTTGTCGGCCATTTTAAGCTCTATCCGCTATCTATCTAACTGACGGAGTATGAGAGAAATAATTAACATAGAGATCCTTAACAAACTCAAGCAGGTATCATCCTTCAGTGAGGTGCACCTACAGTGGATCCCTTCACACCTGGACATCAGAGGAAACGAAGTTGGGGATGATTTTGCAAAGGAGGGTGTTGATGAACCATTGTCCGTTACTCACCCTTTGACATTTCTTGAGCTTTACACTACTAGAAAAAAAATCTTAATGAAGAGGCATGGATCGTACACCCTTGATATCGTGGTGATTGCCCCAGGAAATATCTCTTCCACTCTCAATTGTGATATGCATATTAAGACAGCGCTCTCGAGCATTTTCAGTGGCCATGTGGTAACAAGATTCACTCAATTTGCCTTAGGTAGTTGAATTTACGTCTCACTAAAGTAACACAACGGACAATTTTTACCACACGAGTTAATTAACTATTATATTCTACAAACTGCTTTGTGAATTAAAGTATAAACATTACACGCGTATATCTACAGTAAAAACTTGTATTGACTTTTATACATGATCAATGAAATATTTCAAGCCTTCCTTGTTTTAAATACTTCCTAAATTTTCCTGAATTATATTCTATTGGATATATTTTAGTCAAGAAAGTGTAAAATAAATTCACCTAAACTAATGCTGAGTTGTACAGTAAATATAATTGATCCAACGTCAAGGCCACTGCAGCGAACATCAACCTGCTCTTAACAATGACCCTACTTTAGCTACAAACCCTTCACGGACCCAGGAAAGTCCTATGAATGTAGAAATCCTGCAACTTATATCCTTAACAGCTTAAAACACTAACGGAATATTAACTTGTACAAAATAAATAGGTTATTCACTATCATTTAAGTTTAAAAACCAAAAGTTTTCCTCAATTTTATTGAGTTTCTTACTGAAAAAAACCTATTTCAGACCAAGCCTCGAACTAACTTATCAAACAAATGCCTGGAGAGAAAACAAATAGAATTGACTTTATCAACCACCATCCTGCTTGTCACCATGACCATTTTATAAACTGAACAAACCCTCCAGCATTCCAGACAAGGCCCATTTATGGCGAAATTCTGCAATTTTTCTGCGCAACAGCTTAAAAATTGACGGAATAACAAATTGAAAAAAAAAATAGGTTGTTCAGTATCATTCTAGTTTTAAAGCCCGTTTATAAGTAGTTTCTCGAGTTTAATCAACTCCTTACTGATATAAACTATATATTTCAGAGCAAGACAAGAAAAAACTTATCAGAACAATTGCCTAGTCAGACGACAAATAGTATTGACTGCATCAACCATCATCCTGCTCGTCACCATGATCATTCTTTAAACTGACAAAACCCTCTAACGTTCTGGACAAGACCCATTTATGGAGAAGTCCTGCAACTTTTCTGCGTAACAGCGTACAAATAAACGAAATGTCCTAAAGGACATTATATAAATCGCATCGATCCAAGTGTGATACTGGAAAAAGCTAAGGAGGGAGCAAACCAAGTGGACTCAATATATCTTTCTTCTGCTTTTTCTGCTGTTTCTTCTGTTGGCCCCTTCGTTTTATCTTGTTTCGTCGGAAGTAAGTGTTGGTCCGTCGCAACAGCCGCATTTAATGATCTCCAAAGCTGGTCATCGTCGGAAATGAAAACAGCGGCCAACGAGAACATTAAGCGGCAAACAAAGCATTTCGGGTTAAATCTCTCCCCCGCCATAAGCTTTGTTAGGGGGAGGGAATGATGGTTAATGAAATATATCGGCAAATGTTGCATGCCAGCTTTAGTGTTCCGTCGATGGGTAATATTCGCCCGAGCACTTACGCCCAGCCCTGTTTCATAATGCGGTGGGGGTTTTGTTTTTCGTTCGGGGATGGTGATTGTTAATGCGGGGCATGTTCAGGAGGACTTTCTAATGGTTTTTTGACTTGTGTGGTTGTTTTGAGGTGACTGCATCATCTACGTTAAGTGAGGTGACGGGGATATGTCTTGTAGATGGCTTGTATTTTTGGGTGGAATTTTCCTTCATGTTGTTAAATAGTTTTCTCTTTCGTTGTTGACATCGTAGCTAGACTTTCTAAATTGCTTGCGAGGTTTCGGGTCCAGACTAAAATCTGATTAGTTCTGTAACCGAGAAAAATATCTTAAATTTGGAAACAACACAACTATAGTTTATTTTCCATGACAAATAGTTTAATTACCAGCAGAAATAATCAATTTGTAAGATTTCAAGATTTTGACTTGCACATATACATTAATATTTATACAGCTATGTCACCATGAGAGAGTGAAAGGTTTCTTGAGTACGATTAATCTATCAAATGATTGAAGTTAATTTGTTGTTATCTCCACCTCTGATATTAACGTCATGGTAAGTTATATGTTCCTATGGGTAATTGTTTAACATTTAGGGTACAGTACAAGAAGCAAAAGAGCTAAAGCATAAGCAAAAGAAATAAAGGCTTCAAATATAATATATTATGCACAGCTGGGACGGAAATTTATTTATGACGTTCGTTTATGTATTTGAATGGCTTATTTTGGAACATACCATTTTTGTCATACACATCTACCATCACGTACGAAGTTAATTAAAAAGAAAATTTTGCTTCGCGTATTTCTCAAGCATAAATGGTATAACTATACCTCGTATAGCAAAAAATCATCGTAGAGCGATAAACCAAACATCCAAATCAAAGAACATCAAAAACATAATAACTTCAAGTTCAAGTAATGTAGATTTTTTACAGATATATGTGCCCATTGAGATATTTTAAGGTACTTTCTATTATCAACACAGCACGTATTGGAATGCATTGACTCAAAGTTTGCTAACTGCAATCCATAAAACATGAAAATGAAGCGAATTAAATTTTTTATATGTTCTAAACAAGATGACAAATATTTCTATAACGCGTTTTTTAAGAGTGAATGTTCGTAATTAATTTTAATTACGGAAGAAATTCATTTTCAAATAAATTAAATAATTCTTATATTGTTATAAACTAATGAAAGCAATACTACACCAAGGAACCTTATTTTATGAACAACATTCACTAAGCTCAATGAAAATATTTCAGATTTATTCGTCTTAAATTTTTGTTTCAATAGATTTGACTTATTTTGAGAAAAAAGGAATTTTATAAAATAGAAAAAAAGGTCGTAAATTCTTTATGCTCAAATAGAACTCCTATCTTATTCTAATTAGCATAAATTTGTCCATTTGTATTTAAAAAGACTTAAGTTTATGATTTTAGTTTTATGAATAATATTTTATTGAAAATAGAAACGTATTTTTAGAAAAAAAGTACTGAGATTAAGTATACATTTAGAATAAAAAAGTAAACTAGGAAACCTTTTTGAATGATTAAGATCTGAAGAAGAAATAAATCTTTCCATTTAGGAACTGAATTTAGACTTCTTTCGCATTAATAGTAAAAGGAAATTCCATCCATTTCGAATCTTAATATCTTAAAAAAGAGGAACAAAGGTCATTTAGCTCTCCGCTCTGTCACAAACACGTTCGTTATTTCCTGATCCGGATAAAGAAACACACATAAGAGTAAAATAAAAGAGAAATATATCATACCGAAAACCTATAAAAACGAACTTGGAAGACGGCCCAAAAGTTTTAGGCATTTCTGAAGGAAACGGATCAATTACAATTACAAGAGTCGGACTGCCATATTTATCATAGTTTTGTCCGCAAAAAACGCGCCGTTTTTCAACTGACAATGTTTTTATACCGGACTTCAGGAGTGATAGTCCTCTAACATAATACCAGAGATAAATTCTATAGATTTGCCATGCATATTATATAGAGCGTTTCTAAAGTAGTTATGTGAAAAAGAATTTTAATTCATAATTTTGTGTTACAAATGAATAAAAAAATATATATACAAACTCAACATAGCCACCTTGTTTATCAACACACTAATCCCAGCATTATGTGGTAGCATGGAAAATCTTTAACAATTTACATGGTATCTTAGCCGCTACAGCTACAATCTGCTCTTTAACCCTAAAAGTGGTTTCTACTTGATAACTCGATTATCAAAATTTGACGAATTTCGCAAATAACGAGATATTTTGTTATCCAGAGATGAACGAGTTTTTCTTATCCGGATAACGATCTAGTCAGTTTATTTCCGGTGACGAGATAAATCGTCCATCAAAACCTGGAAACATTTGCTAATACTGATATGTCTCGTTATCAAGATACTGCCGATTTTTAATGATGACAAATCAAGATCAGGACAGTTTTTTCTAATGACGAGATACCTCGTCCATCAAGATCTGGTCAGTTTTTTCTAATGACGAGATATTCGTCCAACAAGACCATGTCATTTTTTTTCTAATGACGAGATATATCATCTATCAAGATCTGAGAAGTTTTTCGAATGACAATATATCTCGACCGTCAAAATCAGGTCAGTTTTTCAAATGACGAGATATATCGTCCATCATGATTTGGTCAGTTTGATAATGACGATATACCTGGTCGAGATAACAACCAGGATGATTATTGTTTTATACTTCTATTTAAGGGGAGTTAGTACCTTTTAGACCTTGCGTTGCTCGCGAAAACATACTTTTTTCGATTCATCATAAATAATTGAGTTTTGTATATTGTAGTATAAAATTGATACAGTTTAAAGATAATTGTATGGCTTTTAAAAAACAGCAGTCATATTTGTAATTAAAAATATTTTTTTATATAAAATCTAGCAAAAATTATACACAACTTCTTCGTTTTGAAATTTACCCACTTAACTTTCCCACAAGATAACTTTTGAAAGATGCAATGTAAAACCCAAATGTTTGCACCAAATTGAAGCAAATGAATGTCTTAATTCTGTGAACTAAGGAATTTGTGATATTTGCAGTATAAATATTTATAAAAATTAAAAGTATTAAAATAAGTCAACTTTGAAAATGTTTTAGTTGTGTATGGATCTATAAATAAAAAACTATAGCTCTCATACACAAATCCATAGTTCAGAGAACTAAGATCTTCTTTTAGAATAACCATACAAAATTTCTTAACTCTACGTTTATTAGTTTTTTTTTTTTAAACTTGAGGGAAATTTAAGTGGGTAAATTTCAAAACGAAGAAATTATGTATAAGTTTTGCTAGGTTTTATATAAAAAAATATTTTTAATTACAAATATGACTGCTGTTTTTTAAAAGTCATACAATTATCTTTAAACTGTATCAATTTTATACTACAATATAAAAAACTCAATTATTTATGATGAATCGAAAATAGTATGTTTTCGCAATCACAACGCAAGGTCTAAAAGGTACTAACTCCCCTTAAAGAAAACACACACAGAAAGATTTAGATGTCTTAGGAGATGGAGTGGCATCCCATATTCTTGGAAAATAACACCGACGATCTACACTGCTTGCTTTGTGTTATGCCCAACCATACCCTAACTTTTGGAGAATGTCCTACCCACACCAAAATGGCACATGTAGTGTGGTGACCTCAGTTCTACAATAAGGCTATCTTTAAACCTCGCATACTTTACTTGTTGTTATTCTTTCTTCAGTGGTCAACTTGATAAGAAAACCTAAAAAGAAAAATGATTATTAGACTTTTACACTAAAATGGATGGTTACTTTCGAAATACTCCGTATTTTATCAGGAAATTATAATCATCTGACAGAAAGAATACATAAAAATGTGAAAATGTTTACAGAATACCAGGACACATATAGCAACGGGTCAAACCAACTTAATATTACTTTGTAATGCTATTCAAGATCATGAAGCTCAATGGAGAAATTGGAAGGATTTAACTCAGACATGGTCAATATGGTGATCTAGTTCAAGGTTTGTTCCTTAGTATAGATGACAAAAGATGTTCGATGTAAAAAACTATATAAGTTACATGATTTGTAAGAAGTCTGGAAAAAAAACTGAATAAGGTTATTTCCTTTCAAATAACAGGCAGAAAAAAAAAAGTACACAGGTTAAAAAATTACAAAGGTTAGCAATAAAAGTTTACGCAAACAAAACATAAAAAAAATTGATTAAAAAAAAAAGAAGATAAAACTAGAAAAATAACTAAAAAGTAGGTTCTTTTGTACTTCCTCTAGTATCCCAATATCAACCACAAAGGTCTCGACTGAAGAGCGCAATTTAAATTTGCAGGTGACGGATGTTCATTTCTTGGTATTTAGCATAATGGGTGCAGCTGGTGGGGTCCAGAATAATTATTAGGCGTCAGTAATGTTTAGCTATGCAATCGTGACTAATCCGATGTCGGATTATTACAAGACTCCAACTTTGGGCAACAGTGATTTATTTACGATTAAAAAGTATTGCTTGAATTTCTAGTTAATAGTTATTGGCTGTATCTGTCTTTGCAAAGTAAGCTCAGTGATCTGGAATTTATTGTAGTGTTACTGTTGTATTTTGTTGTGTTAGAGGACGTACAAAATCTTCCATGTGGGTGCTTCTGGGCAGCGTTTTAAAAGGTAAAATAGTATTTGGTTTTGACTTGAGTCCTAAGGTAGTAATACATGTTCTAGAATGCGAAGTAGATGTAGTACCATCTAGGCTTGATGAAATAGGACCATAAAAAACTATTGCAAATTTTATTATATTATTTTTTAGTCGGCTGTTAAATATTTTACGTTATAGTTATGCTTTAGCCTCCTTTGATTACTAGCCTGAATTGATATTTATATTTTAAATATTCACCCCCCCCCCTCATTTCAAATTATACAACAATTTTCGATTAGGGATAAAAATCATTAAACGTGTTGGTAAACAATTATCCTAAGGATTAATTGTTTCGAATTGTCTCCTATGACGTGATAATTGCGAGAATTTAAATTAAAACTGTTAATCTTTTAAGTAATCTAAAACATAGTACTCGTGTAATCTATGCAAGAAATTTTTCCATAAATGCAAAAATTTAAGACTTAACGTGCTAGACTTAATATCCTCCCAATTACTACATGAAGTATATGTATTAAACATTACCGAGAAGAAAGAACAAATTACCTCAAAATGGCCATATAAGTAAGTCTTGATTACTTTATTTACGTTATCTTATTTTTCGTCCACCATCGATATAAATACATTTTTTCTTCCTTTTAAGCGTGTTTTATGCAACTTGTTGCATATTAATTTTCCAGTTTTTTAGCTAAATTATAGTATTTTTCTAGAACTATTTTGTGAAAGAACTCCAGTCCAAATAAATTCCAGCGTTAAAAATAGAATGTGTAGAGTATTTTGTTTTGAAATAAGAGTAATCGTCTTTAAGAATTTTTTCATGAAACATTTTTTTTTTAACCTGATGAAGTAAAAAATCCAGTATATCCACTCTTATTTTCGCAAAGGAAAATGCAACTCAGTAGTTTTGTTGATAAATCTATCACACGTAAAGGATAGAATTGCTTGGAATAATTTGGTAAATTGACTTATTTGTTTCTTATTTACTAAAGATCGAATGAAGCTTATCTGTTATAAATCAAATTACAAAATCTTTCTGAAGCTTTACTTTTAGAATTTAACTTTGCATTTTTATAAAATATCAATCCTTCAGTTCGTTTGCAAAAATGCTTTTTAAATATTTTATTTATTTGAGCAGTAAACCAAATACTGGTTATGCATTTTACATTTCTATATATATTCACTTTTTAAAATTTGCCTTTTTATCAAACAGATGGATAAAATGTTTAATTCATGCTTGTCATACCTATATATGTATGTTTTTGGACAAATATTTAATGGACTATAATCACATCAATAGTATATGAATACATTTGAATGTATATAACACAATTTGCAAACAAAATTATTTGAATTTTCAGGAAGTAAAAATTATTTTATAAATAGATGTTTCAAGTAGATGAGTTATTTACAGTAAAATTTGTCAAAAATATCAGTATGGTTACCAAATCTGTATAAAAGATGGATGGTTAACCTTTTCCGTTATGTTATAAAACTTTTAATATCTAGATTGCATCTTACAAATTCAAAATTCTGTGATGATTATTGTTGAGTACTCAGTATATAGTGTTCAAAACTGCAAAAATATTTGACATTATGGTCATTCCAATAATAATTTTCAAAACTTTTATTTCATTTGTTAGTAGGTTCTGTATTGCCTCTCATTATTATAATTGAACAAAGTAATTCACTAAAGCTTGTTTGTAAATAACCTTTGTTATTTACTGAGTTATTTACTATCCCTGGAGTTGCTTTTGCCCAATTTTGCTTTTACATAACGGACATTCTCTATCCCCACATATCGAACAGCTACATTTAGTTTCAGATTCTAGAATTTAATCTTTTAACCAACGAATGGATTCCGACAAGATATCTCGACCATGAATATCTGATCACTTTTGCTAAGGACGAGATATCTCGTCCTCATGGTATAGCCTATTTTTGGATAATGACGATTCGAGACATGATCAGTTTTCTTGTAATGACGAGACATCTCGTATATCAAGATCTGGTCAATTCTGCTAATTACGAGATACCTCTTCAAGACATTCAACAGGAGGGTTGATAATTATCAAGTAACCATCTTACTTTTGCAGGATGTATTGCAATATAGGCATTCTGGTAGTTCGTTAACGTTGACGCGGAGCAAGCAACACAACGAACTATTCGTAGTGAACTTGGTTGGTTGAGTTTTTATGACACAAGGTTCATATTTGGCAGTGCTGCGCCTAACGAAGACAGACAACGCCAAGTAATAAAAATAATACACCCACACAAAGAAGGTTTTACTGATACAGAAGAGTGAAATTCACACAGGGAGAAATGTAACGTACCAAAAATCGAACCGTGAAGATCCGGGATCAATCCCGAAGTGGAAAATACCGAGAACAACACTATGTAATTTTGACACGCTGTTATACGACGATTTAACGCCTCGCCAAGCCATTAAAAGGGGACAGGAAAACTGGCATTTTATCGGAGTGAGTAAATACAGCATATAATGTGGATTAAGATATTTCTCGTATTAGAAGTGCCGCTTAGGCCGCCTTACAATATCAACCTCTTAAACCTTAAAACCATATCAATCGTTGAAACTTTATCTCTTCGTCTTTCTTACCTTATTGACATAGGTAGTGCGTCTGCTATTGATCATAAGATCTGGGAGCCCTTTCTGTAGCAATCCGACTTAGCCACCCGTTTACCTTCCTATGTTTCGTAAAGCAGCATAGTCTTCACGTCTTGATTTTTCCCTTAAAGGAGTATATACTCACAACGTACTTTGTCTATGATATCCGTTTCACACTCTTGCCATCATGAGGCCATACGATAGGACTTTGAGAGCGCTTAAAATTTATAAAACCACATAATGGTAAAAAAAAAAAACATTTTCAAGTTAAAGCATACTAATATGTCTAAAATTTCATGTTTCGAAATTACATGTCTTTACATCTTAAGGCCATAATGCAGAACGATACCAAATTAAAAATATTTTACTTTGAAAACAGGATTGCACACAGTTGATATTCCACAAAATTTCAATACTCATAGCATCGATTTTCAGTAGCAGAAGAAAACTCAACAATACCTTGCTTCAAATTTAATGACTCTCCCGCAAAGAAGATATCGGTACCAGCATGAATCGGTACATATTTCAGCATTGTATATTTGAACAGCGGTAGATATCATTACTATTTTATGGAGCCAGTATTTATTAGCTACCACAGTAAAAGAAAACGACTTCAAAGCCCCATGTCACAAGGGGCATACTCCGTAACTTTTATTATCTTATGAAAACTTACTGCACACGCTAACAACCACTGCGGAGTGTCTTTCGTGGTCTCATTGATTTAGAGAGTCGTCTAGGGCCGAGAGTCTTTGAGCACTCTCATCCCACCCCTCACTAAAATATTAAACTCATCGAATTGTGATGATATTTGTCTTGAAGGGAAACCTCGCAGGAAGTGGTGGTGTTGGGAAGGAAATAGAAAACTGCCGGAAAGTCACGTATATTTGTTTCAGGAATGTGCTCTCCGAAGACAAATTTAATAAAACATCAAATAGGCACAAGATTTCGAAAAGTGTGCTATTTTATCTCCAATCTTTACAGAGGCAAGTGTTATCTGGAACAGAAGGTTCCTGCAGCCTTGTTTCCTGTGTTATACACTTTCGTAATTATCACCAGATTAGAAACGCATTTCGAAAAGTTCCCAGACGTATTTGAGCTCAAAGCCTCTTCAGACCCGCTTTTGACTCATTAAATATTCAACGAATCTACCGTCGTTATGTGCGTTAAGGGTATTTCCATTATTCTTGATTCGCCCAGCCCATGCAACTTGCGCTCGAGGTACTGCTTGATTAAGGAAGTTGTTAATTCCATGTATTTTATTGGGGGTATTAATGACTGCATAGCAAAAAGTTAGAAGTAACTACGAATGATTTACATGACAAAATTTAAGGATTGCAATAAATGCATCCTTATTTATAGTCATGGCCAATCCTTGAATCATTCGCCCCCTCAGCTATACTTTTCCGCATTTCGCTACCCCTATACGAGTACAGACTTTCAAAGTCACATGTCCGAGCTAAATTAATGTAAGTTTATTATGTAAATGTTAATGACGAATTCGTGTATGTCCTAAATACGGACCAAAAATGTCCGTACATAGACATAGATGATGATGTAAAAGTTTATTATTACAGAAAAGTTTTAATTACGAATGATGTTCATGTGATACAATCTTCTGTCATGTAGTCACGAAAAACTAAAGTGTATTCTGATGGCTTAATTGTGTGTGTGTCATATATGCAAACCAAAAAGGTAAATTTATTAAGTAAGTGTTACCTAGAATTGATTCTATGATACAATATTTTATGTCATATATACGGATCAAAAATGGGCGCACATGAGACATATGAGGTTATGTAAAAGTATATATTAGGAGTACACACAAGTTTTAACCAAGATTTATTTCCATGTTACAATTTTCTATGGCATGTACTCATCAAAACTTGGAATATAATGTGAGGCTTGCTTATTTTATGCAGGCTTAAATGTCGTATATAAGCATCAAAAATATTAATACATTAGTTAAGTGTTTTGCAGATTCCTTTATTGAAAAGGTGTATCACGCTGAAAGATGTTATAAATTTAAGCATTAAAAAATTGTTTTTCAAACTATGGTAGAGTATTCAATCTAAAAAATTGCACTGTCTATTTGTATAAAATATTTTTTAATGTCTTTTATCCACGTCCAGATAACTAGAGGCTCTTAAATGCGAATTATTTTATAGATTTTATTAGAGATTAATAGATGTATACATCCATAGTTCTAAATTTAGGCTCATTCTATTTGTTACATCTAAAAACATCTGTAACATTAATTCGTTTAAAATGAACCAGTTCGTTAAATAGTTTAATTCATGTAATTAATCGTTTAAACATGTCTTTGTATTTAATAAAATAAATTTTACTCATACAAAGCGATTTCTATCTACGAAAAATTGTGTGGATTATAAGGTTATCAAATTATTAGATTTTAGGTGTTATCAGAGAGGAGCTTGAACCATACAACACAATATGGTGTTTTCTACGTATATGAGTCGCAAAACGATAAGAAAATGCTCAGATACTCCCCGCATACACCATTAAAAGCAAATGTATAAAACAAAACATTAAAATAAGAAAAAACTAAAGCAAACCAGAAACAGCTGCTGTTTCTGGTTTGCTTTAGTTTTTAGACTATACGAAGGATAATAAAATGTTATTGAACGTATGCCTTTTTTCAAAATACTTCCCCCATTAGACGCTGTATAAAACACATTTATAAAACAAAGAATTGAAACGCTGAATCAACCGAACCGAAGTAAACTAAACTTCTCAGTCTCACCCTAATTCCAACACTATCCCAAAACTAATTTATTCAAGATTATTCTAATCCGAGTAGCAGAAGTTTCTGGTTGATCAAGCCAGAGCTGGAGTCTGAACACTCCGTATCCCTGTATTTACACAAATCTGGTTTCTTGGACTTCCGGCGAGATGAAATCTTGCTCAGGTCCCGAATCCAAGTTCAACTTCCAAGTAGCTTCTCTGAATTTCAAATATGGTCCCTGGATCATAAAGCACAACCAATTCTAATCAGTGTATCGTTTCAGAAACAGGCTAATGTACTCGGAAACAGAATCTGTGCTAAAAACTCCATTCGTGGAATTGCACATTATTTACGTTTAACTTCCCTTCCCTAACTCAGCAAATGGTCTCGCCAAAAATCAAATGACAACCCATTAGGCATGGATTGCAACTTCTGCGCCTCCAAATTTATTTCCCATTAGGAACCGTATTAAGCATGTTTATTGGAATAAAGAATCGAAATCGAAATGCCGAAACAACCGAACCAAAGTAAATCAGCCTGACCTTAATTCCAACACCATCCAAAAACTAATTTATTCACGATGATTCTAATCCGAGCAGCAGCAGTTTCTGGTTGATCAGGCTAGAGGTTAGCAGGAATTTGAACACTCCGTTGCCCTCTAATTACACCAGTTGGGGCTTCTTGGACTTCCCGTCGAGATCAAATCCCGTGCAGTTCCCGTTCCCAAGTTCCCGCAGAAGCAAACTTTCAAGAGTCTTCTTGTCTTCCCCACAACGGGAGAACTTGCAACCCGCCCCTTTTCTGAATCAATAGTTTTCTGTCTTCCAAAGATTGATCTCTCTAAATTTGAAATTAATTGAATCCAGCTGTCGTCTGTATTAACTTCGGTACCCAGTGTAACTCATACTTTGTAACGATCGGATCGCGACGCCCAGTCGTAGGTGGGAACAAAGTAAATATAATAGCCTTCCTCTTGGGCATTATTGAAAAGGGGTGGAGGCGAAATGCACAAGTAATGAATGGGGACTGGGGGACTTTTATTTTTGGTTGCGTTGAAAGGGGGATCGCATTAAAGGAATGTGGATGGAGGTGTTTAATCAAGATGACGAGTGTTGGGATGACTTTTTGCTTGTCAGATTTTTCATTAGATGAATTAATGGTCTCGCATTTAACCGATGTTTCATTAGCTGCTGAATTCTCCCTCGATACGTCTTTGAACTTGCGGTACCATGTTTTTATGTTTATTAATCTTTGGGCTCTTACACCAAACAATAAACTTTGTGCTGTTTCAAAAATGTATGGTTTGCACCGTTAATAGCATCATCTAATGATGTTTACTAAGCTATCTTGGGTAACATTCTTCAGATATTTTTTCCGCATTTATAGATTTCGATACTAAACGCTAGTTTCAGTGCATTTTTTAAAAATTAAGTATCGAACATTTTGTTTCAGTCTTGAATGGTTATTAAGTTTGTAAAAGAGCAATGTTGTTAGTGGCCTGAAAATTAAATAAAAATACATACTCATGCTATTTTCCGAAGATTATAACACCCGAGCTCCTTCCAAACATTCTAAACCATACATTTTGTTTCACCATACAACGTAAAGGGAATTTGGTAATTCGCATGATGGTAATTGAGTGTTTGTTCCATAGCCACATATTTCTGCATTTTATGCTAAAATTGTAGTTGGTAGTTGGATTTACGTTACACAATTCTGAAGGGAAAGATCCGAGGACAATACCTCGTAATTTTGAATCACGGTCAGATGACGAGGGCAACAGTTCAGATTGTATCTCACTCTCCAAACTTCCACAGAATGCCAACGGAAGGGCATTTATGGCCAGGACAGATTAAACGTGTACTAGTCCCCATGCACAAGACAGTCAGTGTGTACTGGGCTAACGCAGTCCCAAGTAAAAAGAATTGTGAGGATTGAAATATTGGTAATCGTGATTGTTAATATCTCGAACATTCCATAACATAAACCCTGTACCTATTTCCCAAAGCTTAAACATGGTCTTATCTATATCGTACATTTTGTTCTGTCATTAACATGAAAAGATTTTGAGAATTATCATATTTATAATTAAGTGTTTATTCAAGTAACTAGTGTAACTAGTAAGTAGTGTAATTCAGGTTCATTATTTGAAAGCAATAAGGGAGTCTGATTATTAGTAAATTAATAATCGAGTGCCTAATGCAACTTTTAGTGCATATAAAACTAATGTGAAAAAATTAACCTGTAAACTTGTAGGTTATTTTGAAGGGTAAGTTTTAACGTATAATGTATTTTTTTAATACGTTCAATTTAAAAATTCTTATCTTGAGAAAAATAAAACCATGTGTTTTCCTTTTTTCTGTATTTTTTGAAAATTTTTAAACAATCTATTTAAATTCATATCTTTGTTATAATATTATCATATAATGAATACATTTTTAACATAGACTAATATATTAACTACTTAAAATTTGAATTCCCATAGCATTTATATACTATTTTAAAAGTCGAAATTCAAGATAATTAAACAATAAATCAGTTTATAACTCTTTTCGCTTTGGTTTTTATACCAATACTTAGAAAATGAATTCCCTTTTTGTTCTCATATGCAGTTTTGAATAAAAAGAACTGTCTCGGCAAAATTTTTGTTAAACATCAAATATGTTACATATAAAAAAATACTTTGCTAGTAATTGAATATTTATTTACATACGTGTCACATTACATACATAACATTGTGTATATGTGGAATAATAAAGTTTTAAGTTTGATATTTATTTATTAAATTCTTTTGAGCTAATGTATTTAAATACATGCAATTATGAGATTTTTCTAATTAATTTAAATGCAGTTTTAAGATTGAATAGCTTGCACAATTTCAATAAAAGAAGAATTAGGAATTTTTAAAATACTGTTTTTAATTTTCAAACCTATAATTACAGCTAGGCTTTATAACATCGGTACGCATGTGTTTTTGTACGTATAGTGGTAGAAGAATTTCATTTGGATAAAATTTCCAACCGTCTCAAGAAATTAATAAATAGTAATTGAAATAAATAGTAATTAAAAAATGCCAGTTTCGAATTTTGAAAAATCTAGAATTCGCAACAAATGTATTATGTTTATTGACATCATGTTTGGATTCAGGAAGGTTTTTTTTATAATTTATTTTTTCTTGACTAGCACTCTCTTAGAAAAGAAATGCTCCAATTTATCGTATTCGTAAACCACAATCATTTAAATTATACCGTTTTTATTATTAATTTTAATAGCTTTGCATTCGTACTTTATTTCTTTTATTTTATTCTTCCCAAGCCTCGACACTAGAAAATAACTGGAAAAGTATATTATTATTCATTACGTTTTTCAACATTTTTCAAGGCGTACATTAGATTAAATAGGTTTAGTTATCTTTGATATCCATTCGGCACTTTGAATCCTTGCATCGATCAAAGCAACTCGCACATGGATACGCATGCGTTTTTGTACGCATATTGTATAATATTTGTCCTGAATAATATTTCACACCGCCTCGAAAAATTAACAATTAGTAACTGAAAAAATTAGTAACTAGGAAATGTCATTCCCACATAGTGAAGAGCCTAGAATTCTGCAATAAATAAATGTATTATCCTTCTGAATATGGGATTCCTTATTGACATTATATTTAGATTCTAGACGCTATTTAACGAATTTTTTATGGACTTACACCTTCGAAAGGAATTATTCCAATTTATTTTATTCTTAAACTCCAGTCTTTTTAATTACATCACTTTTATTTTTTTAAATTTCTCTGAATTCGTACTTTATTTATTTTACTTTTTTCTCCGCAAGACTGGAAATATCTGGAAATGTCTAATATCCTTTACGCTTTTCTACATTTTGCACGGTGTACATTAGAGTAAATAGAGGCTTAGTGATCTTAGATATCCATTCGGCACTTGGAACCCTTATCAATGATTGATCAAAGCAACTCGAAGTACATGGGTATTAATATTTACTTTCGCGAGAACAGACATAAGATAACTTATGGGATTACCACTTAGGTATTTCCATAACTACATTTTCACAGATCAAAGACCTATTCTCCTTTTTGTTAGAAGGACTGTTCCCTACATTAATGGGAGATGCTATAGGAAGAATAATACTTATATGGGTAAGCCACGTATGGGTTTTGCAAAAGTTAAGCATCACTTAATGTTTTCATCGTCTTTCATCATAGAGAAATGATAGTACAGTCATTGTTAAATGAAGTGCACTTCATATCATACAATTTCGAAATAAAAAGCTGACGTTAATTGGTCTTAAAAGGTAAAGGTATATTATAGATTGTTGAATGAGTGCGTGAATAGTGCAGGGTAGTAGAATCGTGTGATAAGGAATATAGTGCATAGTAGTTGAAAAATGTGAATATTGATAACATGAATATTGTGTATAGTAGTAGAATGGTGATAAAGTTGATGGTGCGTAGATTACTAGAGTAGTGATAGAGTGAATATTGTGTATAGTAGTAGAATAGTGTGAATGTTGATAAAGTGCATAGTGTGGGTAGTAGTATAATAGTGTGAATAGTGATAAAGTTGATAGTGAGTAGATTACTAGAGTAGTGATAGAGGGAATATTGTGTATAGTAGTAGAATAGTGTGAATGTTGATAAAGTGGATAGTGTGTGTAATAGTATAACATTGTGAATATAGTTGTAGTAGAATAGTTATAATAGTAGTATAGTAATGTGAATAGTGTGTATAAATGTATAATAATGTGAATAGTGTGTATAAATGTATAATAATGTGAATAGTGTGTATAGATGTATAACAGTGTGAATACTGTGTGTAGTAGTATTACAATGTGTATAGTAGTAGAATAGTGTATAGTATTAACAGAAGTAGAATAGTGCTTACGTTAGTGGAATAGTGTATATGCCAACATGAGAACATTTGAGGTCTAATATATTTGACGCACATCAACCCTAATTTATAGGACGGTCTTTGGATCGAGTTTCGAACTCGCAACCCTCCGATTGCAATTCCGCGATGCTACAAACTGAACTACAGCGATCCTATTAATATTCTATTATTTAATAGTGCAAGCAACTCTTCGTTAAATTATTCATTGAACTATTTTTTCTACTATAGTTCAAATTAAATCCATGTTTGTATCAATGGGCAATGCATACATTATATTACTCTCTATCATGATATACAGTTACATTCACGTGCTCTCGATAGACATAAACTGTATACATAACTGTTAGCTTTCTTATAATTTAGTTATGCTTTTCATAAAACAAAAATCAGTTAACATATGGAACCACGATCTTTGACAATAAATTAACTACTACCACCATTTTAATCACTAAATTCTTCATTGAAGTGGAAGTTTCATCTATAAAATCTACAATAATCGAAATAGAAAACAATGAAAACAGAAATAAATATGCTACTTTTAACTTTTTCAAGAGGCATGTTTGAATCTTGAAACCATTTACACAAAATTTTTGTTTATGTTACAAAAAATTCTGAACTGATTTTTAACTTTTTCAAGAAGCATATTTGAAGTTTGATCCTACTGTATAAAAATCATACTGTAAAATCATACTTTACATACTGTAAAGCCCATCTGCATAAAAATTATAATTTATGTTTAACAAAATTGTAAATTAAAGTGGATCTTATCTTTCTAAGCTGGACTGTTTTTATAACTTTAACACAATATAGCGCTGTACGAGTTACTTTAAAATGTAAAGTTTCTCTTACAGGGCCCCGCGCATATCAAATATGTAAGGTTCGTAAGTATTTTCCAAGAAATGATAGAAAGTGGTTCCAGTTCCACAATGTATTCTTGGCGCACTTCACTTTCCCCGTAACTGCTTTCAAGTCCATTATAACCGTTCAAGTGAACCACTTACCCCAAAAAGCTTCTGGGCCATTTTCCAAAAGGTATAATGAGCCAGTCTTAAGGTGTGCTTCTTTTCCTTCCCATTGACCAGGTCAGTTAAGCCGCAGAAAACATTTACACGCTTTTCCAGAGAAGAAGTTTCCGTCCTTTTTTATTATTTCTCGGGCATTCATTTATTTCGGAAAGGCGCTTACTTCAGAGGCAGGCTTACAATCGATTGCATTTCCACTCGATTGAGTAGTTGTAATTCATCGATTATTTATGCTCGCATAATTCTTAATTTCGTATGCTACGAGGGTTTTCTCACCTTTTGGAATGTGACCGGGATTTCCACGGTGTGTAATAGCTAGACTGTTTGGATTAACATTCACTCTTTCAACAGTTCAGAAAATATTTTTGTTGTTACATGGACTTAGAATGAAAGGTGGTTTATGTTATTTGAATCCCATTTCTTATTTGCTTATTTTAGTTGCAATACAGACATTCATATTAGCTTTTTGACTACAGCTATAGGTATAACAGGCGCTATTCTTTCTTGGTGCGATTCTTATAATTTCAAGGTACAACTGCTGTAACGGCCGTAGTATAAATTCTTTCTTGGCGTTTTATAACTTTCTAGGCAAAAATGATATACCAGCCGTTGTCTAAATTCTTTCTTGGCGCGATCATGGGATTATACATTCATGATCATGGAATACATTCTGTACCAGCCTTAGTCTAAAGGTTAAGGGATATAAGACTCATATCAAGAGTCGAGTGCCAATAAGGAATATACACTAACCTACAGTAATGGACCGACGTCAACAGATTTGCATAAAATCCGACAACTTGATTGGGGGTGTTTTTCGTAGTATAGATTGGGACCTTTGCATATTGTTCCTGGTAATTTTAACGCCGATGCCTACATGAACATTTTGGACGATCAGGTTCTTCCTACGCTCTGGAAATTTTATGGAAGGGACGAATGTTACTTCCAGGTCGGCAACGCCTCATGTCATGTTGCAGCCTCTGTAAAACAGTGGTATCAAGATATGGATGTAAAACGTCTTCCATGGCCTCATCAGAGTCTAAACCTCATAGAACATTTGTGGAACGAGTTAGAGAGATGTTTACGAACCAGGGAACCACGTCCGAAATATACAGCTGAGCTGGCGATATTCTTGTAGCAGAATTGTACACAAATACCCATAGCTGTGATCAAAACTTTGATGAAAGTATGCCCACAAGGGATGTCAGTGTAAGTGCAGCACGTGGGGGGACCACCCCCCTGTTAAAGCATGCATGTTTTCCCTTGTACCACCATATCTTGCTGTCCGGTACATTATTGTAGGGTAGCGTATTTGCCTAATAGGTTATTGTGCAAATTATTGCGAAATTTGGAGAATTCGGCACTGTCGATTTACAAGTGAAACACACGAAATCAAAAAACTTAAATCTCAGAAAATAATTCTCCACTCACTAAACGAAAGTAACAATCTGAGTTTTCAACAAATCTAACCATCATACAAAGCATACACTTCTTGGTGAATACACACACACACAAATCTAAATATCGCCACATTCTGGTAATGCAAAAACTAAAAAAGTCATATCATGAAATATTGACTATGTGTTCAACTTGTAAAACGATAGTTTGTAAAAATTTGTCCATTCATTTTAAAGTTAGTTGGTTGGATTTTAATGACTCAAAAACCGAGAGGAGCATAATACAGGAAATATAAATCAACATTAGCATTTTAAAATTGCAGCAGTATATACACTTTATGCCTAATATTGTATCACTTGTGCGTAGTATTGTATTTATTTTTATCGAGTTTCACTTGATCTACACTCTATAACAAAAAAAAATCGAAGCACCAAGAAGGAGTTGTAGGATGGAGACAAAAATTGGTGGATAGGAAAATTATGTACAGAATAAAAAATTATTAAAATTTCAGAACAATTGAATGATTTATTTCAGAGTTACAGTAACGAGCTAAATAAGGTGTTGACTCGCCTCTAGCCTGGATGCAAGCTGCCACACGGCGTGGCATAGACCGATAAAGCTCCCGGATGGTCTCCTGCGGTATTTCTTGCCAAATTTGCTCCATTTGTCGGACTACGTCATCAACATTCCCTACCGGATGAAGTCGCCTTCCCATCATATCGCAAACATGCTCGGTGGGAGAGAGATCTGGTGATCTGGCTGGCCAAGGAAGTGTTTGACAAGCTTGAGGACAGTTCATAGCAACACGTGTCGTATGTGGTCTGTCATTGTCTTGCTGAAAAATAAGCTCAGGGTACTGTGAAAGGAACGGTAGCAAAACAGGTCTCAGAATGTCGTCAACGTACCGCTGTGCAGTAAGTGTTCCTGTAATGACGACCAAAGTGGTCCGGCTATCAAGGGAAATGGCACCCCATACCATAACTCCTTGTTGAGGGCCCGTGCGGCGTGCAAAAGTGAAAGCAGGATTGGGGCGTCTCCAGACACATCTTCGATGATCGTCAGGACACAGTTGAAAGCGGGATTCGTCGCAAAAGACTATACGTCCCCAGTCAGCATCCTGCCAGCCTAATCGAGCCAAGCACCACTGTAATCTGGCTCGACAGTGTGCACGCGTGAGTGGCAGGTGGCGCAATAGTCGGTACGTGCGTAGATTTCGCTCTCTCAGCCGTCTGTAAATGGTCATGGTGGACACTCGTGTGTGGGTCCCACGACTAATGGTTGATAGCGATGAATCAGACGCTGTGACAGCTGATCTGACAATCAGTCTGTCCTCGCGATCTGTTGTGGCCCTACGTCGACCGCTACCATCTTGACGTTGAAATCTGCCACTGTCCACCCACTCTTTGCCAGCATCTTCTAATCGCCGCATCTCTTCGACTCACATGACGAGCGATTCTCCGATTTGCCCAACCAGCCTCTTTCAATCCATTGATACGACCTTTTTCAAACTCTGAAAGTTGCTCATAATGAGCTCGAATCCTGCGGCGAGGCATTTTTTCAGTCGTTGAAAGGTATCCTAAATCGCAATGCAGCAGAAAATTTTAACAACAGTTCAAGAACAACTCCTTATATACATCTGCTGGATGCGCAGTTCCGATGCGTTGGAGATCGTACTATTCATTCACTGGACACCAAATTTTAATCATTTGCATATTTGGTCAAAACATTTTTGCATACGAAATTTCAAAGCAATCGGATGTTTCCTTCTTGGTGCGTCGAATTTGTTTGGTTATAGAGTGTATATCATATTAAGCATGAAATTTACTTCCACATTCCGCTAACGTGAGAACGTATGAGACCACGACAGATGAGACCCAACGTGCACCAGCCCTCGGGTACTTGACGGTGTTTGGCTGGGTCTAATCATAAACTCGTAACCCTCCAGTTGCTAATCATGTGCTTTTCCTACTGTCTAACTGGGTTACCGTGGCACTATCAAGCATGAGGGATTTGCATTCCTGTTTTCGTTTATATTTTTTGTAGGTGGTCTTTGTTTTATGTATTGTTTTCATGTATAATATCACCCCAGTCCTTTGTTGATATATTCGGTGGCTTGGGTTGAAAAAAAAGATCAAGTAAAAATTTTAAATGTAAAAATTAACAAATGAAAGATAAAATATGAAAATGCGTGAAACAAGAGGTAAAAATTAGAACGAAAAAGGAGTTTAAGACAGTGGAATCTAACTTTATTATTTATACTAGTAGCCCTATTATCGTTTTGATACCTTATAAAATTCAAAAAACAAAACCCACTAAAAGAGTAGGATCCAAAATTAAAAGCATGTTAGCCCAATAAGTAAGTGTAATTTGTAATCAATGAAATTAATATTTACGTAGGAAATCCCATTAATTGATCTGTTTAATGATTACGATTATCTGTACCTATGGGGTATATAAAACAAACTAACCCACATATTCATATGCAATATGATACGATTCTTCATGATTTATACACAAATATTCACATTATAATAATAAAAGATTTAAGGGACATATTTATATTGTAATTCCAAAGGATTATAGCTGCTGTAAGGCTAATTAGATTATAGTTGGCTGGTTGTTTTTGTGGTTTTAAGGCAAAATGGCAATATATGGCCATAATTAGGTTAGAGCGACGAGTGCTATGCTATGTTAGTAAAATATACATGTTTTACGGCGCTGTACGTTCGGTACTTACGAAGAAAAATAACACCATTAAGCGTTTACGTACTTAACAGTTTGTCGTCTCTTATAGTCTGACTTTTCCAACTTTAGACTCTCATGTGAGTTTTTTAAATCTAACATTTCCTTCAACAGAAGGCCGTAGATTAATTATAAACAATTTTCTCATTAATTATATTTGAGTGCTTTTCGAAAAGTTTAAAATGATTAATTTAAACTATTCCAGACGGTAATGAAGTTAGTTGTATTAGTTAAGTGTTAAGTTTTTGGTTAGCTCAATATTTATACAATAAATTGTTAACTATATTACATCTAATCTTTACCAGCAGGTGAAGTTAAGTTTTCAAGAATCTAGAGATGAGTGTTTGAGCCTTTCATGAACCAATATAAACTTTCCTTTTATTTTTTTTTCTCAGTTAAAGTACGCAAAAAGTAAATGAACACAGTTTGGACTATCATTTACTTTTCATTATTAAGAAAACTTCATTTCAAGGTGTACAGAATATAATTTAATCTTAAACGTATAAGCAAATACTGCTTTGTCATGAATCAAACATATTTTAAGTTAGATTAATTTCTAAGTATGCCGTAGAAATTACGGATAGAACGTGTTTTAATCAAGTACCTCCTATTTGGTGCTAAAAGATAAATTAATTTCCTACACATCGTCTAACGATAAACACCTATTCAGAAAGTATAGTTCAATGTGTCTTAGACCTTCGAGTGTAAGACATGAAAATATTTGCATTTTGCAACTGGTAATCTTTTTTGCATGCCTCCTCCAAACCAAGTTTTAACCATCTTGATTAATATAATCATTTCTAAGGTCCTTTTTGACGACGTTGATTATTTAGCAATTAAGCATGCTGTAGGGTAAATGCAATACTACAGTACTCAAGAATCTCGACATACAGATGGTTTATAATTTTAAACGTTCTATCTTATTAAGCCCGTTATTACACTATAAAAGTTCTTTGACAAAGATCTTTTCTAAATTTTTATTCAAATTTATTTTATAAAATATCTTTTAAGACAATAAATGGATTATATTACACTGTTTAAAAGATTTATAAAATATTTTATTAAAGTTTGGGTCAGCTTGAGTTCATTTATGTTGTTACCGGTAGCAGCTATGGATAAAGTATTTTTACCATTTGCTGAAGCAAATTTATCATTTGCATTTGTAAAAATGGCTTCGATTCTAAAGAATAAGAAGAAAAAGAAGCGTGTGTGGGTAAGACCTTGGATTGCTCGGAGAGAGTTGAAATGTGTTCATAATAACTTGTTTCTGGAGTTGGCCACGGGAGATCATAGAAGTTATATGAACTATTTAAGGATGGATGACGCTACTTTTAATTATTTGACTAGGAAGGTTGTACCTTCAGTATCATGGCAAATGACGCATTTAAGAAATCCAATCTGTGTTGACGAACGGCTTATGGTTACTCTGCGATTTCTCGCCACAGGAGAGAGCTACTCAAGCCTCCAGTATAGTACACGTATATCTTCAAGATACACTTTCTTCACTTATACCAGAGACTTGCAATGCAATATATGAAGCTCTGAAGGAAGAGGTTTTGAAAGTAAGTACCCATATAAACGTAGTATTATATTAGAATTAACATGTTTAACTTTAATGTTATATCTATACTATCATAATAGGAACTGTTTGTCTGTCTGTTTCTTGCCGCAAAATCCTGACGATTCTATGTCACTTGCAGTAATGAGATTCGGCACACAGGCAATCCGAATTGTTTGCAATTCGAGTCGCGGCGAATTTTAAAATACAATCTAGAAGATTTTTAAATAAATTTAATGGTTTATTCTCCGTCGGTTTTTCAACGTGTTTATTCAGGAGAACAGAAGAAACACCCGAATCTAGACTTTTTCTACTAACGTGATCTTGCCGTCAGTCTTCGAACCATGCCAAGTTTTTTTCATCGCGGAGAACGCTCAGAAAACTATTTTTTTCGTTTGCGTTTTGATTCTGATCGGAGGAAGGGTTTTCCATCCAGACGATATACACTCATTGCCATAAAAATTTGCGCAACAAGAAAAAGTCGTCAAAATTAAACGAAATTCTACACATGTAAGTAAATATAAGTAAATGATTAGAAAATGAAAGAAAAAGGATTAATGTCATTTATTGGAGAAAAAAGTACAAATGAACGGAAGTTTTAATACTATGTTGGACCCCCTCTAGTGCAAATGCACGCTGCGATACGAGCGAGCATTCAGATATACAGGTTCCGTATGATGTACTGGAACATCTCGTTCCACAGTTGCTGCAAACGCGCCTCTAGTTTGACCAAACTCGTAGGGTGTCCAACTTGCCGTCTCAAATATGTTTGATTGGTGGCAAATCAAGGGATAGGGCAGGCCATGGAAAGGTGGTAATGTGACGGAGGCAGTCTTGTGACATTCTTGCTTTGTGTGGCCGAGAACTGTCTTGTTGAAGAATTACTCCTGGGAGCCCTGCCATGAGTGGCATCACATGTGGCTGAAGGATGTCATGGACGTACCGCTGGGCTGTCATTGTGCCATGGATCAATATTAGGGGTGACCATGTATCGTAAGCAATTGCACCCCATACCATCACACCAGCTGTGGGAGCGGTGTGTCGGTGTAAAGCGAAGGCAGAATTGAGGCGTTCACCACGGGGCCTCCACACACGAACACTACTGTCATCACTGCTGAAATTAAATCTAGATTCGTCGCTGAAGACGGCCTGGCTCCATTCCTTTGCTGCCCAATCTCGTCGTGCGTGACACCACTCCAAACGGAGGCGTCGGTGGGTGGGTGTCATTGGCAGCACACGTAATGGGCGTCGCGATACCAGATGTTCTTCAGCCAGGCGCCTTGCGATAGTTCGAAGACACAGGGGCCCGTAGTGAAGGTGCTGCCTGTGTCTGGATAGCAGCCAATGAGGCAGTTGGCTCTACGCGTGCGTTTCGTATGATGTGACGGACTCGACAACTGGTCTGTCGAGGGCATCCTGAGCTTGGTCACCGTGAAAATGACGTCTCTTCTGTCCACTGGTCCCAACATCTCCTCAAAGTAAAATCAGAACGGTCTACTTCACGAGCTTCTCGCCTAGCTGACCACCCAGCTTCCAAAATACCGATGATTCTCTCCATCTCGAACTCTGACAGCTGCTCATATTGTCTTCGATGGCGCCGGCGTTTCCTTTGCAAAAGATTAAGTACACTCAAACAAGCTCTGCTTACCTGTTTTATACTCCAAGGAGAACGAAGTTCAACGCCCTCTAGTGGCATTACGCAATGCGCAATCACGCTGCATTTCTAATCATTTGCATATCTTGCCGACATGTAACTGCATGCCAAGTTTCGTTACAATCTCACAGTTATTTCTTGGTGCGCAAAGTTTTATGGCAATGAGTGTATCTTTTAACTGCTGGAGTCACTTACTTCTTTTTTCTATGTCCAAGACCGTTAAAGATAGAGTACAAATTTCAACGGATTTGAAAACTGCGCACAATTTCACTTTAGATCGATACCTAAAAATATGATTTTCTGTAAATAAATAATTTTTAAATTGAAAAAAAAATTATATTTTCGCAAGAGATTGTGACATTACGTGAAACAGATTGCATCTTCTGCAATTCGTGTTAAAAAAAGAAACATGTTACATTTCCTGTCCTATTCCAATTCAGGGAATGAGAGCAAAATATAAAAAAACATTTTGACTGGGATTGTTAATTCTTTTTCGTAAAATCGTAAACATAAAAGATAGATTGAAAATTTCAACGGATTTGAAATCTGCGGAAAATGTTACACCATATTAATAACTTACATTACGGCGTTGCCCGTGATGTTGGTTTGCGAAGCAAACGGGCACTGGCATCGCCGGGCTAGCCACACAGTGGCTAGCCTAATATCTTTAGAAATTTATTTATCCATTTATACAGTATTGGAAATTTGTAGAATAAAAGTTTATCAGTTTTAATGATAATTTGAAATTAATTTTTAAAATTAGAAAAGGTACAAAAGTAGTTACAAATGTTCTTGGTATTTAGGAGTCCATGTTTGTGAAGACAAAAACGAACTGGTTGAAGGGGTTCGAGGTGAATCTTCAACTAACATTAATCGTATCCCACGACTGAACAATAACTTGTTGTATTTTCCTATTTGCTTGGCATATAAGCGCTTCACCACCAGCGTCACGTATTCCCGATAATTCATCTGCAATGAATTTACCAAAAGTGTCCAATGAATCATTGGGTTGATGTTGATTGGTAAGTCGACGATCTTTAATTATTTCAGTCTTTTATATCATGGTGCGTGATGCTTGATATAACATTGAATCTGTCATCGACTATTTTATTTTATTATTTCTTCGTTGGCTTTTATCTTCACTGATGCCACTTGCTGAAGAAGTTGTATCTGTTGCTGTAGGTAGACTTTCCTCATACGTATCCTGAAAATTATATATGGGTATACATAAATGTTGCACTAAATATTCTTCGGTACATTTTAAATTTTTTTAGGTTACAATTACACAAGAGGAATGGGAAACGATTGTAAAGGATTTTGATGAGAAATGGAATGTTTTTAATACAATTGGTGCTATGAATGGCTAGCACATCCGCACTGTTTCTCCTCACATTAGTGGAACACATTTCTCCAACTACAAATGTTATTTGCACTCTCAGATGCTAATTACAAATTTCTATTTGTTGATGTACGAACAATTAGTAGAATCGGTGTTAGTGGTGTATACGCAAAAATTAACTTAAAGACTGTCTCACAGACACTTCAATACTGAGCATTCCTAATAGTAAAATTCTTCCCAATACCAACATTAATGCTCCTTTTGTAGTTCTTGCAGGTGATGCTTTCTCCTTAGGGTTCAGAGTTATGAAACGGTATCTCTTGAGTGGCATATCAATTGAAGAAAAAATTTGCAATTACATATTTCATCGAAAGAAGAGAATGATCGATAGTTGTTTTGGAATTTTGGCCACCAGATTTATAACTTTCTCAGCAGCCATATACCTATCTTATGAAAAAGTCAAAATCATCACCCTTGCAGCGTGTGTACTACATAACTATCTGGTTGAAAAAAAGAAGCAATTTTTTTAAATAACAGGACACTATTGCGTGCAGTTGTACTGGTGGTACATATCAAATTCCAACAATTAACAAGGAACGCCAGGAAATGTTACCTGTTTGCAAGCAACTTCATGCTTCCAGAAACCATAGTGGCCGTGAAATAAGAGATGACTTTAAACGATGCTATAATGAACCCGGAAGATTCCCTTGGCACTACCTCCTAGATAATAAAGCCGTCTGTCTAGTTTATGACGTCACCAGCAGAAGGTCAAAAGTTTTCCGATCGCAAATACAGAAAACCTTTGAAAATGAGATTGTCTGCTAAAAAAGCAGTGTGTATCGGGGTATACAATTGAAGGATTCTAAACAAAAACATCACTTGTTAAAGGTTATTTAAACTAAGAAAAATACTCCAAGAAATATCCATTTCCATGGAAAATTAGTTTTATTAATGCACAAACTCAGTATTTGGGTTCATAGAAAAAGCATAAATTTATGTACACAGAATGTACATACAAAGCATACAACAAATTTTTTATGCTTTACATTCGAGGAAATTCTATAATTAGACTCTTGAAGCCTATTACAGTTGTTGAATAGATATAATAGCAAAATATTGGTTTATAATATACAAAAATGTATATAAATATGTAGACAATAGAGATAAAAATTAAGATGCTTTCACTTTTTTACTAATGCCTAAGTTTATATATGAATGCTATCGTAGACAAGGAATCTAACAATATATATAATAGCAAATTATTGGTTAATAAAATACTAAAACGTATATAGCAAGCGCGAATGAACCAGCGTAACTTAGTGTCTACCAAAAAGTACTCCATGGTAGAGTTGGGTTACACTGGTATTTATACTACCCCTTTGTAAGTTAAGCTTTGTAGTGGTAGCTAAGCTCGCTACAGTACTCCCCCTTCAGAATTTTAGCAGTCGCCGAAATTCGATAGTTGACGTCACTTGTAGAATGATTGCCATTTTTGCTTTTTGACTGCAAGAGCTGTATTGAGATTACAGTTGCCGTGCTGCCTTTTACATGTTATTTTATCCATGCGGCAATTGCACGAATGGAGGATGTGATATAACATTAGCAGTTTCTGCTATCACAGCGCCCCCTAGTGGTAGAAAGGTAATTATAATCAACCATGGCGAATTCTACTGGACATTGTGTGCCATCCATCGAATTTTTTTTTGTACATTTTTAAGCATGTTTAAATCACGAACGTTGGTCACCAATATAGCAAGCGCGAATGAACCAGCGTAACTTAGTGTCTACTAAAAAGTACTTCATGGTAGAGTTGGGTTACACTGGTATTTATACTACCCCTTTGTAAGTTAAGTTTTGTAATGGTAGCTAAGCTCGCTACAACGTATATAAATATGTACACAATAGAAAGAAAAATTACGATGCTTTCATTTTTTTTAGTGATGCCTAAGTTTAAGTATGAATGGTACTGTAGACAAGGCATTTAACAAAACTTTTATTAAAACATTTTTATGGTACATTATAGAAGGGAAATGACGAACTAACCGAAGTTGCATAAATAATAGGAATGAATGTACCCGAAGGTCTTTGTGAAGAAGTTGACTAGTCAATTAAAAAACCAGGAATAGACTAGGGTGAATTACATTAGACATCCTTAAAGGGAAATCCGGAGAAAAAATTGAAAATGTACAACCCTGGATTAAACACAATTTTACCTTTTATTCTGTGTTAATGTTTTGAGTTTTGTTTTATTTGGTAATTTGATCTTGTCATTTTTGGACCTACAGTAGTTTTTCAAAAGTGTATTTGTATCTGATCGCAAAAGCAACTTCATAATTTTAGTTGATGAATGCCGCTCGCATGGTGTAATACTTATTTCCTTGGATATGAGTAATTCCTGTGAGTAGCACGCAAAACAAACTCTCAAATTTTCTCCCAATTAATTTTTGCAGAACAATAAAATTATGCATTACGACATTCACTGCATCCTCAGCTGGGTACTTTAAAACTCCTCTGTCACAATTATATATATACTGAAAGCCTGAATTAATAATTGGTGGTTTTTTCAATAACTCCATTGCCACTACAACTTTCACATTTAATCTTTTTTACAACTGAATGACAGCAATAACCAGCTAAATATGTGATTAAAGGAATGTTATCAGAAATTGAATCTATGTCATTATCTGTGACCTCAATATGTGGAATCAATATGGCTTCATAAACGCATATAAACACTTTTATACACCAGTTTATTTTACAATAGAATACGCGTATTGTAATTACTTCGACACCTAGAGTTTGATAACAATAACTGAGTAATAATATTAACCAAAAATCTGAAAAGAGCTGTTCTATAGGTATTTGTAGTGTACAGATTTTGATTTAACCAAAATAGCACGTTAGGCTTTGTCAATAAAGCTATGTTTGTGAATTGTTGGTTACCATTATAATACACTATATACGATACATAACCCAAGGAGAATAAAACAGGATGATCACAGATGCTGGGACTTTTTTGATTCGAAAAGAATTTCGTAACCTAACAAATATTTCATTGGTTTTAATTACTTAAAGTATATTAAAAATGAAATCAACATACCTTTTTCTCCCTTTCTTAGCAACTACGAGTGTAAATTTAATCACGATAATCCTGTTACGAGATTTTACTTGAATAAAATTCGTCAATCGTTCTCTACAAAATACACTTTATTCTATCTGACTCCATACATAGAAATATTTACACGACTGCCTTATCAGGCATTCTTTTTTGGAATTACACGAAAATATAATAGTAACTAGTGTTCCAACGATAATACGAAAATGTAACAGTAATTAATGTGCAAACGACAATACGGAAATATAACAATAACTAATGTACAAACGATATTACGGAAATATAACAATAACTAATGTGCAAACGATATAGTTCGAACTACTTTTAACAAATCCACTGATGAGACGCTCGCTCGGATGGTTACAACATTCAATTCAAACAAGACAAGAATCGTATACCTTTTGATGGTGACGTCATATAAGGTTTGCGTATCAGTCAGAAGGCTTTATAATCTAGGAGGTAGTGCCCATGGCAAGAAAATTATGTATAACAGTTTATGCAAAATTAAATATTAACACTCACTATCTGTTCAATGCTATTCCCTGAGATAGCAGAAACTTTAAAGTCATTTTGAAACATCAAAATTTGAGATTGATTCGTGTGCTGCTCTACATGTTTTCAAGAACTTCAGCATGTCGCTCCTGTATTAAGAAGGCTTGAAATATCATCTCCGTCAGCTCCACTTTCTAAACTGTTTGCTATCTGTAATAAGAACACCCAAATTATAATGAACCTTCGGAAATTAAATTAACATAATTTTTAAAGGTAATTGAGTTTCCTTAATGAATAAATGAATTATTATATTAGATTGTTTACATTAGTGCTTAACAATCATATCAACCTATATAAGAATACATATTATTATTATTATTATTATTATTATTAGCGTAACAATAACTATTTTGTTCTTGCAATTACTTCTAACTTTTCCGCCAGGTACTAGCTCCTCAACCCATTAAGTTTCTTTTTCACGTCTCCAGTGGTGTACTGAAATCCATTTTCGTTCAAAAAATTAACTTTGTTTCTGTTTTTGTAGTCAGCATGTCGGGCGTCATGGAGAAATGTAAACCTCTGATATTCATATATTAAGAGGGATCCGTAAGGAAAAACCCAAAATTCTTATTACTCATTTTACATAACCAATTTTTTTAGTGATAACTAAGCCATATTTTCATAAAAAAATAATAAATCAATAAAAAAAAATTAGTTATTTTTCAATTATATTTTATATTACGATTTAATATGTTTTTCAGCCGAAATACACATTTTTTATAAACCTTATTCCTCTGTCAATTTTCAATATTTTTGTATGAAATAAATTTCTACAATATCGTTAGAGTATATGCAAAAGACCTAAGCAGAGGTTTTTAAAAATTTATTTACGAGGTTTCATAAAAAAAATATTTTACTCATTATACGTTCAATTTCTATAAAAATTTTCAATTGTTTATGTTTATGAATTTTTATAAATTTTTCTGTACTATTTATAATAAAAAAGCTCTCCATGTGTGTTTTAAACAGTTATTCAAGACCTAAAAAATGTAAACAGTTTAACTCTAAATGCATCGATAAAAAAGTCTGATGACAACTGAGTGATTTGTGATATTTCACTGAAATACTATACATTTCTTGCTTAATAAACTGAAATAAAATATTTTATTGGATCAGTACTGTTAAGAATTGTAAGTACATACGTTGCTAGGTGATGCAACCGTTGAGCTATTGCTCCGCAATTCCGTTGCTAGCTGACGCATGCACTTGAGAAAGTTGCCAGCTGCAAGGAGTTGCGTCTTGGGAAGAAAGGTTTTCGCAGAGACCGTCCCTGTACTATAGGAGGACGGAAGTAATTTTACGGCTAAGGCCTCACAGTAGTGGCGAGTCCACAAATGTATAGTTATATGTTCAGTTACGTTTTTATTTTAATAAAGTTATTGTTGTGCAAGAAGTGTACATCTTTTTTATTGGAATGAAATGGAATGAAACCAGATTCGGATACCAGTGGATCCAACTAAAGAGGGGTGAGTACCCCAACTTAATTTCACAGATCATTTGTAAATAATATTGATAGTAAATATAAAGAATCTGCTGCCGGGCTTGGGTCAAGCCCGAACTATAGAATTGTGTGGATATAGATACCACATAAAGTGGCGTCCGCGACAGGACTTTCTGGTGAAAACTGTTCTGTAGTATTGGTTGTAGATAAATAAGTAACAGTATTTTGAGTGAGAAATCTTTGAAAAGAAGTTCAGTTATTTCAAGTATTTTCGTTTTGTATGTGAAGTTAGTGAAGTATATTGTTTTGCATTTTGTATTGGAGCATTTAAGGATATAATTAAGTTATATTTAGTAACTTTGTGCTAAGTACATTAAAGTAATGGATCAGTTAAAACTGAAGAGAAGGGGTCTGCGTACGTCGTTCACACGTACGGCTAATGTGCTTAAAGAGCAATTAGAGATGGATGAAGTCGAAACAGGTGTCCTGAGAGATAAATTAACCAAATTAAATAATAGTTTCCGTGATATAAGCGAAATAGATACAAATATCCTGGATAAATTAGTAGAGTCCAAAGTTACTGAAAGCGAAATAGAATTGGAACTAATAGATGCGGATAATTATTCCGATCAACACATTGAGATTTCTCGGCGCGTTAGCGAGCTGTTAGAAAGAGTGGCCTTGACGCAGTTTCATGAGAACTCAAGTGTTAGCAATAAATCTACTTACGCAGAGTCAGAACGAGGGGGAAACGCTCCACCAGAAAGGAAACATTACAAACTCCCGAAACTAAACATTCCAATTTATGACGGCACTTTACTGAACTATTTGACCTTTTGGTCACAATTCAAGAAAATACATGAAGATAAGCAGTTAGAAGACAGTGATAAATTTCAGTACTTGTTACAGTCAGTGCAAGCAGGAACACGTGCTAAGGAACTTTTATCGAGCTATCCCTTAACATCTGACAATTATCCGAAGGCGGTAGCTGCGTTTCAAGAGAGGTTTGGAAAACAAGAACTTCTCATTGAAGTATACGTTCGAGAATTAATAAAATTGATAATAGGTAATGCTCGAGCGAATAGTAGAGAGAGGCTACCATTACCAGATTTATACATGAAGGTCGAGGCATATTTGAGGTCGCTTGAATCAATAGGGATAGATTCAAATGGCAATGCAACATGGCTTTTCCCGATGGTCTAGAGTAGTCTTCCTGAGGAGACATTAAAGGCATGGCATAGAAGCCCGTCGTACACGATTGATGGACAGGAGGGAAAGTCTCGTCTTTCACATTTGTTAGAATTCCTGAAAAGGGAAGTTGAAGGGGAAGAGAGATTGTCTTTGGCGCGAAAAGGTTTTGATGGTACAGGTGCCAGGGCATCTGGGGGAAGTTCCGAAATACCAAATAGAGCGGTCCTTAAGCTTAATAGAAGTCCAAGTACCGCAACTGTAGCCGGGTTATATACTACTAAGAACTCAAAATGCATTTTTTGTGACAAGTCCAACGACACACGTGAATGTTATACCGCTAGATCTATGCCGTATAAAGAAAAGGTAAACAAGCTAAAAAAAAAAGAAAGCTTGTCTGAAATGTTTCAAATTTTTCCACATAGCCAAGGACTGTAAAATGTTTGTCCGTTGTATTGTATGTGATAAAGCACATAACGCCCTGCTTTGCCCGGATAAGAATAAAGATAGTAATTCGTCTGAGGACAAGAAAGATGAGGTCCTACAAACGACTTTATCTCATCCAACGTGTACAAGGGAAGTTGCTCTCATGACATTAGAAGTTGTAGTAAGAGGAAGGAAATCCAAGAAAATTAGAGCCCTATGTGATTCCGGGTCACAAAGAAGTTACATTTTGACAAACACGGCCAAAGAGCTTGGTTTACAGCCTATGTCTACTGAAACCGTAGCTCATTCGTTATTTGGAGGCTCGCAGATGGAAGCAAAGCCACATAATAAATACCGTGTTCAGTTAAGTGCTCCACAGGGTTCCCTTCCAAAGACGACCCTTGTATTCGATTTCTTGGACCAGGATAGAATTTGTGGCCGAATACCCAGAGTCCCAAAAGGTCCACTGCTGAAAGAATTGAAGTTTCACAGGATTTGGGTGTCCGACATAGGTCTAGGGTGTCCCGAAGTAGAACTTTTAATTGGTAGTGATATTTATGGACAGCTTTTAACGGGTCAAATTAAACAATTAGAGAGCGGGCTGACTGCCATCCAAACCAAACTCTGGTGGACAGTCTGCGGACAGCTAGAGAATCCTTCGGAAGAATGTTGGACGGGAGGAACTGCCTTGTTGGCCTCAAACCTGGTTCTGAAAGACATGAAAGTTCCTGAATTGTGGAGGCTAGAAACAATCGGCATCACCGATCCGAGTGCAACTCTGACAAAGGTTAACGAGGAAGAACTAGCTCACGACCAATTCTTACAAGAACTGACGAGGAATGAAGATGGTCGCTACTGTGTTGGGCTTCCATGGATAAAAGGAAAACAGGAAATTCCTTCCAATAGAAATGTTGCTGAGAGAAGACTCATGAGCACGACTCGGAAGCTGAAGACTCTCCAAAAACTCGAAGAATACGGGAAATTATTTCAAGAGTGGGAAGCGGAAGGGGTCATCAGTAGAGTACCAGAAGAAAATATTAAGATCCCAGGGCATTACCTACCTCACCACGCTGTCATTAAGCCGGGTAGTGTGACTACCGCAATAAGACCCATATTTGATGCATCTAGTAAACTCGGAAGGGTACCTTCTCTAAATGACTGTCTTCTGAAAGGGCCTAACCTGATAGAGCAAATCCCTGCTATATTATTACGGTTTAGGACAAAGGCCATCGCTGCTGTTGCAGACATTAGGAGAGCTTTCTTGCAAATTGAAGTGAAAGAAAAGGATCGTCATTTTTTGAGATTCCTATGGTGGGAGAAGGCTGACAAGATCCAAGTTTATCAGCACAATAGAGTAGTGTTTGGGGCAACTTGCAGTCCATTTTTGCTCGGTGCAGTCATCCGTTGTCATCTAGATAATGCTCCTGAGGAGCTGAAACCAATCGCAAAAAAGCTGTCAAAATCCTTTTACGTAGATAATTGCATAACTTCCTTCAATGAGTTATCTGAATTAGAAGAATTCGTTACTCAGTCAACTAAGTTGATGTCTGAAGCCAAGATGGACTTGAGGATGTGGCAATTTGGTTCAACAGAGGAAGTCAACGAAGCTTCGTTCAAGAATAAAATGCTTCTAGAAGATGATCTTGCTGCCCCTATTTCAGTTTTAGGTCTCCGATGGGACCGAGCAGAAGATTGTCTAAGCATTTGTGGCAAATTGGACTCGGATTTGAAAAACCCTTCTAAAAGAGAAATTTTGTCTGTAATGCAAAGTATATACGATCCCATCGGCATCTTAGCTCCAGCATTGCTACCTGTGAAAGTGTTGATTCAAAAGGCGTGGATTGTCTTACATACATGTGCTGTATATAGAGCAGTGCATCTGGAAGCAGTCACGTCCTTAAGTACAGAGGCGTTCCTACAATCGCTGCGTCGTTTCATTGCCCGACGGGGTAGACCTTCTACCATATACTCGGATAATGGGACTAATTTCACTGGCACCAATAACATGCTCAAGGAGGTGGATTGGTCCAAAATCGAATCGGTAAAGAGACCCATCAACTGGAAATTTATCCCACCCACTGCGGCTTGGTGGGGTGGATGGTGGGAGCGTCTCATCCGCTGTGTGAAGATGCTCCTTGTGAGAACACTTGGCTGAGCTTCACTTGACTTTGAGGAGCTATGCACAGTGCTGTGCGATGCTGAAGCTACCATAAACAGTAGGCCACTAACTTACATCAGTGACGGACCAGAAGGTCTATCACCCTTGACTCCATCTATGTTTTTGCAGGACATGGCTACAACGGGAGTTGCAGACATAGACAATATAGATGAAAGACGACTGCAACTTCGACACAAATACTGTCAACAATTACGTGAGCAGCTAAGAATTCGTTTTCACCGAGAATATTTAGGACAACTAGTGCAAAAGTCCGGAAATAAAGATTCTACCCTCCAAGTAGGGGTTGTTGTATTGGTTGGGCAGGACAATCAGAAACGTGTGAAGTGGCCGATGGCTCGAATAGAAAATTATTTCCCTAGTAGGGATGGTAAAGCGCGAGTGGTTCAATTAAAAACCTTGAATGGAACACTTATTCGGCCAATTCAAAGATTGTATCATCTAGAGGTTTCAAAAACTGATGATCCTGTAGTTAAAAGATCTAGAAGTGGCAGAGTCCTTAAGGTTCCGGCGAGATTGAATTTGTTGTGAGGCTTACGGATTTGTATGTACTAATCTGAATCTAATTTTCCAGTTGGTGAACTTGTACATAAAAACTTAGTAGAACTCTAATAAAATTTCAATTGATTGTTCCATTGATTTTATTGTATTTTAGTGATTTATTTGAGTATTTCTAACATTGTTATAATGTTTAATTTTAGCTCCCGCAAAATTAAGGTGGGAGGATGTTAAGAATTGTAAGTACATACGTTGCTAGGTGATGCAACCGTTGAGCTATTGCTCCGCAATTCCGTTGCTAGCTGACGCATGCACTTGAGAAAGTTGCCAGCTGCAAGGAGTTGCGTTTTGGGAAGAAAGGTTTTCGCAGAGACCGTCCCTGTACTATAGGAGGACGGAAGTAATTTTACGGCTAAGGCCTCACAGTAGTGGCGAGTCCACAAATGTATAGTTATATGTTCAGTTACGTTTTTATTTTAATAAAGTTATTGTTGTGCAAGAAGTGTACATCTTTTTTATTGGAATGAAATGGAATGAAACCAGATTCGGATACCAGTGGATCCAACTAAAGAGGGGTGAGTACCCCAACTTAATTTCACAGATCATTTGTAAATAATATTGATAGTAAATATAAAGAATCTGCTGCCGGGCTTGGGTCAAGCCCGAACTATAGAATTGTGTGGATATAGATACCACAAGTACTATTTTAAAATAAACTACCATTATATAAACCACACCTTCTGTTTTCTACAGCTATTTTTTTCTGTAAACGAGTCTCTTTTGTAGTGATACACATGCGACGAAATTTAGTGCATTTTTTTCAATGTGTTTCCTTCAATGGCGTCACCACATGTTTTATATAAGAACCTATATTTTTTCATCTAGCTTTCGCCGATTGTTAGAAAAAACCAGGAGGGTATTTAAAATGTTTGGAATAATCATCGGTAGATACACTATGATATAATGTTGCATAAATGAAGGTTTTCATGGAAACCGAAGCCAATGGTTGGCAGTCGATTATGCAGTTGGAAGGTCGAATAAAAGTTAAAAAGCAGCCGGTAGCAATTTCTTTCGACTCTGAAATTTATTCATTTGTTCTTGAATATCCGATGCATCGTTTTATCTAATAAACCGAAAAACACTTTTTGAAATTTTGTTTTCGAGTTTCCTATAAAAGATTTGTAGCTCTGACTGACCACATATCACTCATTTTTCAATTATTTGACCAAATCACAAAGTATGTTGTGGTGTCGTCGCAACAAGCGGTAGCGTAAAAACAGAACAACGTTCTCGTTCGTGATCCCCTTCAGGGACCAATCCCCTTTCTTCTCCAGAGAGAAACATCCCTTGCGTTCTTGTTCCGAACGTTCTCAATCAGAACAAACACATTTAAGGCTTCAGTGGTTGAAACTACAGAATAGAAAATGCATAAACATAATATTTTATCAAAAATTGGATGAGGAGGCTAATTTGATAAAAGAAACTTTGACTAAGCGCGTCTTTTATCAAAGTTGACCATTACACTATCATATTTCGTCGCCAAACGTATTTTATAAAATATCTTTGTCTAAGAACTTTTATAGTATAATAGCGGCCTAAGTGGGATATATGATGATTTAAAACGCTCTTTGAAATAATCATTTTTCCCCACTGTATATAAATGAAGGACAAAACACAAGACACTTAATTAATTCGATAAGTAATTTACTTCAAAACCATCTTAGAAGAGTAAATTTTTCTTTTCGTGCTTTTTAGATTGGTTTGGGTTTGATGGCGGAAGATCCATATTTGACCAAACTGCACCAAACGCAAGAAAATGGCGATGTAGGAAATAAAGCAAACGCAAAAAGACAGCCAGGGTAAAACAGAAAGGGTTTTTTAATTAACATCGCATTGGGGCAACACACGGGCTATTGGAGATGCTGGGATCGAACCCGAAGGAAAAGATCCAAGGATAACACCGCGTAATTTTCAACCACGGTCAGATGACGAGGTAAACCTGAGCTGTCACCCCACTCTCCAAACTTCCACAGCATGCCAATGCCCCCAAAAATCAGAAGGGAGGATAGATCACTAGGATACCTAGGGGTTTTAAAGCTTTTGATCTGACGATACCATTTTTGTAATAGGAAGCAGTATTTTTCAAATAGGAAATGCGTTTTTCGATGAACTTTTTGAATGGTAATCCTCAGGGCATTAGAAGAAACTTCCATGTCTAATATTATAAAAGGAAGTGTTTCTCTGTATGTGTGTTCGAAGGTAAACAGTGTATTGATGAATCTATGGCACTTACAATAACAGAATTTAATCAAAGGTAGTCCTTATTTTTTGCGATATGTGTATGAACTTTTTGAATGGTAATCCTCATGAGACATTAGAAGAAACTTCCATGTCTAATCTTATAAAAGGAAGTGTTTCTCTGTCTGTGTGTTCGAAGGTAAACATTGTACTGACGAATGTGGCACTTACAATAACAGAATTTGGTACAAAGATAGTCCTTATTTTTTTAGATATTTGTATGCAGCCTCAATTTTAAAATTTAATTTAGAAAATTTTGAATGATTTTATTTATTTTTTCACCTTTTGACCTTCTTTTTGGGGAAAAAGAGGGCATAACTTACTCGATTGAAGAAAGGAATTGACTTTGCGTTTTTTGACCTTGGAACGGTTGCAAGTTAGTCACATTGATGAAAGGACAGCATCTGCGTTTTTCGTCTTAATGCCTTTGAAACCATACCAAATTTTCCGATTCAGTTTGTTTTAATTTACATCGTTTATTAGTATAACTTTCTTGCTAGCGATTTGAATTTTGACACAGGCAAAAAGACTATTAGAGGTTATCTATCTTCACGATCGTTAAAAATCGAGTACAAATTTCACAACTGATTTAAAAAATTCGAAAAACTTTTACACCAGATCGATATCTTAAATGTGATTTTCTATAAATAAACAATATTTTAATTGTAACTATTGTCAAGTCGTGTGAAGTTGGGACTTATTATTGAAATTCATGGTTTTTATTTTTAATGTTTTCAGTGTCAATAAGTTTTAATGTGTCCAGCCCGATTTTTGAAATTTTAATCTGAAATATTTTTTAGTTAATTTATTGTCGTTTATCTATTGCTAGCTATTTCGAGGCCATCACGGCGTTGCCTGTGGTGTTGGTTTGCGAAACAATCCAAATGAAAACTCGAAGCAATCACCGGTAATTTCCAGAATAAAAATATTGCAATATGTACAAAACTCCTTGTTAACCAACACAAAATGTAAGTTTCTTGTTTAAAAAACCGAGAAGTGGGTAAAAGTCATAAAATAGATGATTATAAGGGATAAACGTCATAAAATAGAGGATTATAAAGGATAAAAGTCTAGTTAAAAGTTAACGGCACTTTTGAAGGAAAAAGTAGATTATTGGAATTGAGCACTGGGAATTATATTGCTTCTCCGGATATATCCTCATATTTCTTTCTTACTAACCATCGAACAAAAGTCAGAAATCCTAATTTAGTAAAACTTATGAATAAAGACTTAATCTCGTAAAAAGTACGAAAAAAATCCAATATATATGGAGTTAAAAACAAGATTTATAGAAAATGAACAACACTAATTTGCGATCCTAATAATTATTACTCATTCCAACTTTGAGCACGCTTAACACTAATTGCGTTCAAACTTAAGACTTAGTCTCGCTTTCTGCAATCTAGCCGGTGTCATTATACTTAAGCCCCCACACCTCCCGTGCTGCCTGTTTAAAGTAGCGTCTTATTTAATTGGTTCTCCGAAAATATTAACCCGCCCCTTGTATTCGCCTCTTATAATGAAGGGGGAGTAAAGATTTTCTTATCTAGTGTTGCCTTTAATCCCGGGATGTTCTTCTAATGTATCCTAAATCCAATTAAATCCGGCCCAAATTGCGACAATAGAGAACATGTGTTGCAGAACTTCGGGAAAGTGCTTGAATCGGCTGCTGCTTTGGGAAGGTACCGAGGGCTGTTCACATATTGACGGGTTTTCAAAAGGCCTCGATGGTAGCAAGAACCGTTGGAAAAATTTCCGTACTGAGTAGCATTTTCATTTACGCGAGAAGACAAATAACGAATGTATCGTGAACAGAATCACAAAAAGTATTTAATGAATGGTCTTGAACTTTATAGTGGTTGTCTACCTTATCAAGACAACTACCAGGAGGATTGGCATTGGCAAAACTGACCGGTTCTTGATGGACGAGGTATCATGTCTTTAGAAAAAACGCCAAAAAGATATTGATCTCGGCACAAACATATCAGCTATATTTCGACGACGAGGCATCTCATTAATATAAAATTTGGTAAATATTGATGAACAAGGTATGTGGTCGAAATCACTTGGATGGTTAAGGTAATTGGTAATTGGTAATTTTAGTTAACGTCGTACTAGAGCAACACAACGGGTTTGGATGGTTAAGGAGTTGCAGCTTGAAATTATTTATCAGCACATGTTAGCCCTTTTTTTTGATGGGGGGATGATGGCGCATGGGTCATAATTGGTCAATATGCACCAAACGCAAATATCAAGTAATTGTGAAAAAAAGAAAAAGAGGAAAGACGGGAACAAGGTATCTTAAGCATTCTGGGGCCTCTACATCCAGGTTTGCCAGAAGCAGTATAAATTCAATGTGAAAATAACAGCTCACTAGGTACTTCGGGGTTTTGAATCTCGTACACTCCTAAAAAATATGCCCCTGACAGGTAAGTGTGCTGTGAACTTGCTGTCATGAAAATGAAAACAGCTGTAATCGTTATCAGATGGTAATTGAATTTACGTCGCTTTGAAGCAGCAAAACAGGATATTGGCAACCGGTCCTTGATCTATTCCGAGGACAACACCTCGTGATTTTGAACCACGGTTAGATGACGTGGAAACACCTAAATCGTTAACCCACTCCCCAAACCTCAGCACCACGCTAGCGTTAGGAAATTTAAGGTCACGATGCATTTACCGGGCACCTGTTTCCTCGTACACGATGATATTCGGTTACATCGAGTCTAGAATTTTTTGTCGTGCTGTTGCAATCCGTGACAATACCGTCTGAGCTACCGAGTGTTAACAGAAGAAATCCATGAACGTATAAATTAAAAAAAAATGAAGTTAACCTGCAAAGGTTGCACAGAAGTAACTGGACCTATAAACTAGTAATTTGATCGGGTTTATGGAAATGCAAGGAAAACGACCACCAACTCAATGCAAATCTAAAACCATTTAAATCAACTTTACTCGTAATCTGATCAGCATTAAAAGTAACGAACTCCTCTCTGTGTGACACCGGCTCAGAGATCACGCTATTCCGCATTTATCTACCTTCGGAATAAAGATTCACACATAAAAGTTACACAGAAGAAATACTGAAGGGGGAGATTCAATTGCACCATCTCCGAATAAAATAGTCAATAGTCATGCAAATTTCATCAGATCGGAAAACACTTATTTTAGAAAATTAATCTTTAAACTCATGCATAGTTTATATTCAAACGGAAAACGTATAATTCAATCTAAGACCATCTTGTGAATTACTATCAGTCTTGTATATAGTTTAGAATAAAAATAATCGGTCAAGTCAATCCTTATCAATAAGTGCTATTAGTTAACCCTCTTGATGGTTTACCTTTACGTCAAAACATGACCTCTAGTGGACAGTCTCTGGAGCAGAAACCTATTCCAAACTAGCACCAATTATGGGCAAAGTACAGTTAGATATTTTCTCTACTTGAATATTCCTTCCCCCTGGTGGAATAGGGTAATTTTTTTCGACGAGGTACCACATCCTCAACAAATTTGATCATATCTTGGACGAGATATATCGTCGAAACACCTGGATGGTTATTTTGGGGGTAAATTGAAGTTTATTGTAGCCCATCGGAAGAAAAATGGTGGGTAGGTCTAAAAAAGACAGTATTTGTGACCATTGGAGTAAATTATATTACCTGAACTTTCATCTTTCATTAAATATGTACAAGACAGTATAATTATAACAAGTGAGAATTTTCCAAAGTAACCAAATATTACTCATGACTATTTTTTTACTAAATGAATCGAGCTTTATCTTTCTTCTCTAGCTTGCTTAGAAAATGTCTTCTGGTTCTCTAAAACAAAATTATTCATTCAAGTTTTTTTGAGTAGATGTTTATAACTCCGCACTTTTTATCGATTCCGTCTCTATTCCTAAGTCATATAGCGCCGGATACAAACAGCAACAAATAGAAATTGAGAATGGACAGCAAACGAAATGCTCTTCTGTTATATCAACAGTTTGATCGGTTGCTAAAGCAATCTTCTAAAGCGGATAATCAATCCACATGTTATATGACTGTCAAAATAGATCTGGTTTGGACACAAGACGAGAAAAATCTTTCACGCGTTTTAACTAGAAATTCCTAGTATCCCAGGACGTATTCAGAAGAATGCCTCAAGTGTCAAGCCCTCGCCACAATTTTAAAAAAATTAAAAATCCTTCAAATATATACGCTGAAGATAATTTAGTCAGCGTAGATCGTTTTAATTTAACACGCAGCGAAACATGCTTCCACAGGTTTACGTTTATCGCTCTGTGTAT